>CM060903.1:1501722763-1504122763 GCA_030737815.1 Allium fistulosum
AATAATTAGACATTGTTTGCAGAATACAGATATATTTACTAGATTGCCAGTATGGAAAATATCTATAATATCACATGCACACACGCAAATGTATTTTATTTTATGAAGGCATCCACCATTGTCATTGCTTCCAAGTCAACCTCATATCACTTTCACTGGGAAAAGGCACAAGAATCAAGAGAGGTAGTATGCCAGTAAATATAAATCCGTTCAGCAAACCACTAAGCAGAAACTGGAGCTCAATGCTTGGTTGCATTTTCAAACAAATCACGAAGAGAATTTTGACAATATTCTGACATTCAATTCTGCATATAAGTTTGACATACAAGGGAAAGGGACGTGCATGTGTAACCACTAGTCACTTCAATCACATGAACTATATAAAGGATTAATTTTCAATCTGGCCACTTTTAAAACATATTCACACATATAGTCCACTTTGGACTTTGACCACTTTTTGCCACACACATTGGCAACAAATCAAAGTTTTGCACTGGTGCAATCTCAAATGGCACAAGTATAAAAATCATTCAAAGCATTCAGCCTTATGTGGTTTGAAATTGTGCCAGCGTAAAAAAAAGTCAGTGAAACTGCAGTGGCAGAATTGAGATTGCACCAATACAAAACGCTGATTTGATGCTAGCATGAGAAAAAAATCGTCCAAGTTTGTAATACGCTTTGAAAGTGAACTATATGTGTGAATAGTTTCAAAATGGCTCAAACTAATAACAAATCCTTATATTAAAGGGGTTTGTATTAATAAAACAATTGAAATACTAATAATAATTAAACAACTGGCATGTACAATAAGATGGCCTATTGGCCTAAGTGCTAAAAAGAAACTTGATAATTCATCACTATACAGAAGGTATTTTGCAGATGATGACATAAACTAATGATAACTCAAGAAAGAATGTGATATAATTATGACAATATCGGCTACCAAACAACACTAACTTACAATACTATGTCACTCACACTATCTGACTAAGAACAATTACACCATTATAACCATAATAAATAAGTTGGAAATTTATATAGAAACAAGGAAAAAAACTTCTATAAGAATACGAAGATGATAACATTCCAAATATTCAATCTGGATCCAGTGCATTAATTCATAGAACCATAAATGCATCAGATCATAGAATCTTAAATGCATTGGTTTCCGTAATCAAAGTCATTAATAGTATATTGATATTCTACTTAAATTATGAAACGCCAATGAGTAATGGCTACCAATCTACGTTTACTGAATTTTCCATCTAAATAAAAACAGAGTGCTAATCATTAGGATCAGAATCCAAGAAAGTGTTCATATCATTATGTGTTGATATTGATAATAAAATCTCTGTACAATGCTACTGTGTAAACTGAAATTCGTAGAGCTGCAAATACATCCATGTATACCCAATAAGTATAATAATTATTAGTAACGTACCATGAATGCTAAGTGCAATAAATAAATTAGCTAAGAGCAACGAGATTCGCTTTAAAATTATCCTAAAATAATCGTGAAAACTGTACAGAAATCTAATCAAGAAATCTGTAACGTCCAAGTACTGAATCAAGAAAAATAAACTTTGGTCGAAGTACCTCCAACCTTGCAGAAACGAAATCCAGTCCCGATTCGCAAAAACCACTCAAAATCAACCGAACACAAGATCGATCCAAATGAAAGAAGAATGAAATTGGAAGAGCGAGAGTCAAGATATTTTTATTTTATATTTCTTTCCAGGCGAGTGAACGACTAATTTAGAATCTCTAATGGCGGAAGAAGGGTGGTTATGTACTTTACCAGGGAGAAGAAGTGAGAAGATAGAGGTGCCGTATTGTTGCAAACCGACTAAATATGAGCTAGTCTTCCTGAGCACTCCATCTAAAAGCATTCCTAGTTTACTATGGGTATTCTACCCCGTACCCATGAATGGACATGTAAAACGTGGAACATATAAGAAACACTAGAAAGGAATAACTAAAGTAGTGCTAATTTGAAAGGGAGCTATGTTTTGCATTTTCAACGCATACTTGCACGAAACAGACAAAGAGACGAAGAGGATGAAAAACGATTTGAAAATTAATTTTAATATATAAAATTAAAAATGACTTTTTTTCTTTTTCGACCTTATGTTGATATCAAAAACAATCTTTTTTGTTCCCTTTTGTTAGAATGACTATAATTTTCTAAATCCTCGTACTTTCCCACATCATTTAACACACATACATATCAAAATGTAAAACACAAAATACGAAACTTGATTTTCGAACCAAACACTGCCTAAACTTTCTAGTGTTTAACGCGTGTGGCCAATCTGATAAAAATGACTATTTTTTTTATTTTTTTTGCTTAACATATGTAATTTTACCGCTATAAAATTCTTTCTTCTCACCTCCTTATTTTCACTACCATATTCTTCTCTTCTACTTTCATCCGTGCAAACAAATATCGTAAGAACCAGAGTGAAAATGTGCATATTTTGACTATATGAAGAAGAAATGCATTTACTAAAGCATGTTTGAACATTACCGAAAATAATATAGTTTACTAAATAAAGCTAGCTTTAATGTTACCAAAAAAATTAATAGAAAATAGACCAAAGCACTACTTGAGAATCATGAGAAAATTTGGTAAAAGATGATTCAAAGATTACGATATTATTAGAAATGCTACTCTTGGAATCTAGTTGAAGACGGGATTCGGAAATGCTTGAAAATGGCAAATGATACAGTTTTTATCTGACTTAAGCTGAGATCCAAAGCAAACCTCAGATTAGCAAAATGATCAATCTGAAGCGTACTCTGAAGCAAAGACCCGGGTTGATCAACTAAAAAACCCAAAGTCTACACAGGGTCAATTCCAAAGTATTTTTTGCTCAAGTCCAACTCAACCTTATGTAACAAACCAACTTCCTAACACTCTAAACATCACTTGGAAGCTTCCTGCATGAGTACAAGTTGAATTAGCTAAGAAAATGCAAACTCTGCTAGAATCTCTACATGACCTGAAGCACCGCTTGAAGACTTCAGATCAACACTCGAAGAACTTCAAAGCAGTGTCTAGTTGGATGTGGAGCAATGGTTTGAGCGTGGCCCAAGGCATTGCTTGACTAGGACCCACGTTCGAACCTCGATCCGAAGCAACTTCCAAATCACCCCTATTTCGACATGAAACATCTCCAACTTGATCCCAATCACCCTAGACCGCTCAAACTCGATCCCTACACTCCTGGATCGCTTAAATAAAACCTCTCCATGCCTAAGCTCGAATTTGAGCTTTTTTTCTCCTGAGTACAGATTTAAATCAATAATTTTAGCTTTACAAATGTTGGAACTGACCTGTTTAGTAGCCGATGAAATGGGTAAATTTCAAAATAAAATCCCTATTTGGATCTTAATGGGCATATAAAACATATTAGCTAACATTAGATTCAATCTACATTTTAAATTGGAATTCCATTTTATCTGAAATATATATATTTAATTACTTATGTTGAGTATATCACATATATTCTTAAGCGAACATAACATAAGAATATATAAAAGCATTTTTATAATTATACACAAACATACGTATGGATATTGATATTTATATCTATTGTATATACATAGACATTGTACCTACACATACATACATACTATGTGTGTGTGTGTGCGTGTGATAAATTTGTATACATATCAAAAGAATATAAATGCCTAAGTATATACATAAGTTTAAATGTACTAAAATATATGTATATAGTTTGTATACACATATTAATGGTACTATATATATATACACACACACGCGTACGTATATGTGTGTATAGTTTAGATATATTATATATATATATGGTTAGAAAAAGAGATACTCTTAAATACGGTATTAAACAAGAATATGATATTCCTCAAAATTTAGATTTATTAAATAAATGGACAATTCCTGAAATTGAACCTAAGGTAATATACCAATTAGATGCTTTTGAAAAACTTGGACTAAAACAAGTAGTTAAAACCATGGAAGAATCAATTTCACTTGATAACGAAGAAATGACTATTAAATTACTATGTGAAAGATCTACAGCCTTATAAGCACACGCATAAGTTTATTCGTATAGGTTTAATACAAATTGCATTTAAACCTTTAACCCTTGAAGGTCTACCTGAAAGTTTTATAGCTTCCTTAAGAGATGGTAGAAACTTAGATTGGAAAAAATTATTAATGGGACTAATAAAGTGTAGTTTGGCTCGTGGTCCAGTTTATTTTAATGTTTATCCAAATTTACAACTTTCTTTATCTAATATTAATATTCTAGAAGCCATTACTTTAAATGTTAAGATCCATGAATATAATTAGATCCTTGGACCTTAAGTAATATGTATTTGCTATAGAATTTATTATAAGCCTTTATATACCTTAAATCTCTAATGTAAATTAGTTGATAAACCCTTGAGACAATTTTAATTGAAACGAATTTCATATGTAATTTAACATACATCAGCAAACAATCAATCAATTATAATTAATGTAAGTTACCAATTTCATACATGTAGTTGTTTTTTATGCCAAAACTTCAAACGGTTATAACTTCTTCGTTTGAACTCCATTTGGAAAACATTATATATGAAAATTAATCGGAAAATTGCCATGAACACAATGGTATAAGTTTTGTGGCCAAATTTCAATATTTTCAAAATGTTCATTTTTCATAGTTGTCTAAGTTTATTAATGGGCATTGTTAATGACACTTCAAAAATTGTTAAGGGGGGTCATTTTTTTTTAAAAAAATTTACTAAGGGGGGTACAAAAAAAATTAGTCCCCCCTTAACATAAAACTATAATCTTACCAAATTACCCTTGGTTATCATCTTTTCCCCTATTTTTTAAATTGTTACTACAGTAATCAATTTTTTCCTCCTTAATCAAAATCATCAGTCTGTAATCATGAAGAAATCTAGTTCTAATGAAATTTATTCACTGGAGAAAGAGACCGATATGATTCTAACTCAAGAAAGTGAACGTTTCGTTTAATTTGTAGAAACAAACAATGAAGATGTAAGTTTTTTTTATTTACTAGGGTTTAGGTTTCATGAACGAAATCTCAGTTCTTCGAAAATGCTAATTCGGAGAGCACGTGCCAAGATTAGGATACAAATTCAAGAGTAACATACCGAGATATACGATTCATGAACCTTACATGGTATTTTGGAGAATCGATATCTAAATTTATGTATAATTTCGATAAGGAGTTGTCGAATTTTTGTGCGATAACTGACTGAAACTTTTCGGTGACTTTGTGCCGAGAAATATATGTATATTTGGCTTTTGAAGTTCATGTTTAAATGCACAAAAGGCAGCCCCATGCCGAATTTGACATCTTTTTTTTGAATTGTTTTTTAAGTATAATGATTTACTTATTTCTTTTCGTTAGGTACTAGAGAATCATCTGACGATTGAAGCAGCTGAAGTGGATGAGTTCAAAGAATTTGAAAGCGATGAAAACAAAGATTGCAATGAATCAAACGACGTGGACAATTGTAAAAAATTTGAGAACGATGATGGCAATAACAATCATAAAGAGGAAGTCACCATGTCTTCTTCTGATTACCCCGATTTGACTTCTCATTTCACTACTGATGTGGTACGATAAAGTTTTATATATATATATATATATATGTATGTATGTATGTATGTATGTATGTATATGTATATGTATGTATGTATGTATGTATGATTCGTTTTGTTTTGATTTATGTTACGTATTTATGATGAAGTTGTTCGAGACAAAAAAATGTACGGGATTGATGTAGGGATCGTGGGATTATTGTCAACTGTGTTGTTGTGACGAAAAGAACAAGAATGAGAAATTTGTTAGGCAATGGAAAAGGGTCTTGGATGGTTCTAGTATGTGAACGAAGTGGAGAGTATATTGACCATAAACCAAAGAGTCATGTTTTGAAAACCCAACAAAAATGGGGAAGGTCGGGAAGTAGAAAATGTGGATGTCCATTTGAGTTAAGTGCACATTGTATGAACGATGGAAGATGGATGTTGAATGTGAAGAACGGAAGGCACAATCATAGTCTTGCTAATGTATTAACCGGGCATCCGTATGTGGCGAGGCTAAAAGATCACGAAATTAAGACTGTTGAAACAATGACAAATAGTAGTGTTAGGTCTCGAAATATTCTAACCCTTATTAAAATTGACAATCCGGACAACCAGTCAACCATAAGAAATGTTTACAATGCGAAAGTGAAGCTGAAACTACGTTATACGGAAGGTAGGTCGATTATGCAGCAGTTTATGAAATTGGCTGCAAGTCATCATTATTCCGTGCACCATAGAGTTGATGGTACAACCAATGAAGTTTCCGACTTATTCTTTAGTCATCCTAGATGTGTTGCTCTTGCGTAGTGTTTTCATCAAATTTTGTTCTTAGATTGCACATTCAAGACGAATCGATACAAGTTACCATGTTTCCATATGGTGTCTCAAACATCAACCGAAGCATCCTTTACCGTTGCACTTGCTTTTATTAGTTATGAGACTACGGAATCATATATATGGGCTCTTGAATGTGTTCAAAAGTGTTATAGACATAAAAAAATTCCGAGTGTTATCATCACAGATGCCGAAATTGCTCTTACAAATGCAGTAGCTACTGTCTTTCCAACAGCACGTCATATTCTGTGCGCATGGCATATTTCGAAGAATGTTCAGGCGAATTGTAAACCCAATTTTATAAAAAGGAAATGAGTATTGATTGGGGATAAAGAGGTACTATTGGAGGATGAGGAAGGAAAAAAGGAGTACGAACTTTTTTTGGATGGTTGGATAAATGTGATTAACTCATTGTCCAAGGAAGAGTACTATCGAAACTTAAAATTATTTCGTGACGAATGGATTGACAAACATAAAAAATCTATGACGTATGTAATGAAAAATTGGCTTAATAAATATAAGGAGATGTTTGTTTTGGCTTGGACCAACAAAATAAAACACTATGATAATGTATCAACAAGCATAGTCGAAAGTGCACACCATCGTTTGAAATTGTACTTTGATTCAGCTGCTGGTAGCTTCGTGCAATGTTGGACTAGTGCACATCTTTGTTGTGAGAATGAATTAGTTGCAATCGAACATGCATTCGAAACTAGTACATCTAGGACAATGCATAGGTTTCGAAGTGAACCAATGTTTAAAGAAATTTTGGGATTTGTATCTCACAAAGCACTTGATTACTATTAAACGAATTGTGTAACATTTCAAATGTTGGTTTGACTATTGACAATTGTGGTTGTGTTTTATGGAAAGTAAATGGGCTACCATGTGCATATATGCTTGCAGATTTTAGGCATTCAGAAGGTTTCATACCTCTAACCGTTATAGACTCTTATTGGAAGCAATTATCTTGCACTCCGCTTATGTTGCATCGCTCAACTCTTGATTATTTTTGACTTGTTGGAAATCATAACTTTGAAAAGTAGGTATGACGAATCGCCTGATAATGTGAGACTTATTATGCAACAAGATTTGAAAGTTCTAGCGTTCCCTCAAACACCACTATTTTAGAACCCTCAGTGGCAACTATTAGAAAAGGTAGACCTTCGAAAAAAGATAAGTCAACTAAACGAGATCTTTCTTACTTTAAACATGTAGAAGCGTCATTGTCATGTGGATCAAATCTTACTCCAGTTGGTCGTTACTTAAAGAAGCTTGGCATCAAAACTAAAGCATGTGCGAACAATCAAGTTGACGATGAATATTTGTTGCAAATGCCCAAACATATGAGACCCTACATAATTGGCATAGATGATATGCCTAGTGATGGTAATTGCGGTTATTGGGTTGTGGTTAATCAATTGAATTTCCATAATCGAAGACCGAAAAATCCATGTAAGTTTGTACGTGAGTCTATGGCTGACAATTTACTACTACGGTCGGAGATGTACAAAAGAATGTGGGGTGAATGTGGTTTTGAAGAAATGAAGAAAAGGATACAATGTCCAAATGCGGTTAGGTTTAGTGAGTGGATGCAGATGCCAGAATCAGGATTTATAATAGCTGAAACGTTTGGCAATGTGGTTGTCTTGTTAAGCAAACACATGAGTTGTACATTTGTTCCCACAACAGTACGTCCGACCATGTTAAACCATGATAGGATGATAGCTATGGGCCATGTAAACAACTCACATTATGTGGGTATTAAACTCAATTCTGACTTTTGCCTCCTACGCATCAATTTACTTATTTTCGACAATTCTATAATATTAACGCGGAAGATTGGATCAGACCATATGCGGAAAGAGTGAACAAGTACTTAGCTTGTACGGATGACGACGAAGATGAAGGCAGCGCACTTAACTTACTTACTGGTGAAGAAGAATGAAATGTCGTTACTTTGATATATGTATTGACTTTGACATATGTATTGACTTTGGGATATGCACTTGATGGGTTGTAATAGATTTGAGATATATAAATGAATTGACAAACATATATTTGACTTTCATGTTTTTGCTTATGTTCATGTTCATAGTGTTCATCTGAATTTGTACTAGGAATCATTGTCAATGAGTATATGTTCATTGTTTAATTTTCTTTGTTTTTCATTGTTTAATTTTCTTTTTGCTTGTTGGCCTTCTTTTGATTGTGTTGGGTTTCATTTTGTTGGCCTTCTTTTGATTGTGCTGTGATGAGAATGAGTATATGGTTTTTGATCATTTTCTGTTCATGTTCATAGTGCAAGTCAATGAGTATATGAAAAATAAACTGTTTTTCATTGTTTAATTTTCTTTTTGCTTGTTGGCCTTCTTTTGATTGTTTTAGATTTCATTTTGTTGGCCATCTTTTGATTGTGCTGTGATGACAATGAGTATATGTTGTTTGATCATTTTCTTCCAACATTTGTTCGATCAGTACCCAACGTCTGTTATTTATATTTTCGACCAAAGCTTGTCTTTCTTGAGAATTCTATCCACTATCGATGAATATACATCGACTTATATAACAAATCTCGACCCAACCTTGTCGTTCCTACTACTACTCTATATGCTTTGGTGACTTAGTTTATAACAAGGTCAGTTCGATGGAACCTCACTGGTTTATGAACAAATGTTCGACATGAACATGTCGGCCCCTGCTGTTTTGTGTAGTTTCAACGAGTGGGCATCGTATGTTATTAATATTTTCAACATATGTTTGTCGTTCCTGCTATTGGTATATGCATGTTGGTAATAGCATGGTCAGTTTGATTTCTCCGCAACGTCTGTTGACCATTGGTTCGACAAAGACATGCTATTCTCGAGAGTTTAGGGTATTTTCGACAGGGGTGTATCGTTTTTAGTTTATTATTCGATATAAAGGTGCCATGCCTGATATTGGTATGTGCATGTTGGGGACTTGGTGTTTACCTTATTCGATACCACAATACTGAAATAAATACTTTAGTTCGAAAAGCAGTTGTCGTTATTGCTACTTCAAACAAATTGCATGGTTAGTTCGATTTCTCCCTAACGTCTATTGACCATTGGTTCGACAAAGACATGTCGTTCCCGAGAGTTTATGGTATTTTCGACAGGGGCGTATCGTTTTTTATTACTTCGATATAAAAGTGTTGTGGCTGATATTGGTATGTGCATGTTGGTGACTTGGTGTTTACCTTATTCGATACCATAGTATCGAAGTAAATCATTAAGTTCGAAAAACTGCTACCGTTACTGCTGCTTCAAACAAATTGCATGGTTAGTTCGATTTCTCCCCAACATCTGTTGACCATTGGTTCGACAAAGACATGCCGTTCCCGAGAGTTTAGGGTATTTTCGACATGGGTGTATCGTTTTTTTCTCGATTTAAAGGTGCCGTGCCTACTAACTTAACCAGAAATTTTTTTCACACGTTCAAACATGCATTATTACAGTGCTTCACACAAACATTCATCACTATCATATTCCATATCACAAAATAAATTCATCCTAAGACACCACTAAAAATCAATACGACAAAAAATAAACACCACAAAACAACATTACCATAGTCATTCACATAAAATGCACAGTACAGGAGTTCAAACAAAACATCAAGTTTTTTGTTGCTTGCACCACATTTCACCGTATGCTAATACGGATGAAACTACATAACATAACATAGTATGAATCTACATGAGTTCAAACTTCAAACAAAACAAAACATCAACTTTCAAATCACCCAACTTCAACTTTTTTTCTTGCTCGCAACCCTCTTTACATTATTTCTTCCACCTTCACCCTCTTTAATGTTCCTGTTCTTCTTCGCTTTTGATCCTTCGACTGGTTCAGCATCTTCTTCTTGTCCACGCACTTGTTCACCAAATATATCAAGTGGCTCATCTTCTTCAATGCGTTCTATCCTTTCTAGAACTTGTGTCATTGACTCAGTAGGAGCGTAAGCTTTAATAAAGTCCGCAATGTTTCTCAGTCTCCGTTTCTATAAATTTAAAACTTTAAAGGTATGATCGAATGTACTTTAAGAAAATAATAAGTTGAATGAAAACATGGACTTACAATGCGAACAACTAGTGGATTATTTTCGCTAACTTGCATTGGCTCCGTAAGTCGTTACTTTGGATTGGCAACAACAGGATGTGACACAGATACGTACGACTGCATGTACATTGGATCGTAATCCCAAGGTTGTGTGACACAGGTCGAGGTTAGACTTTGATTCAGAAGATGGTTTCGCCACTCGCTCCAGTTGAAATCTCCAACATTAGAATATGCTGCCTTGTAAGATTTTTGCGACGACTTCATTTTTTTCTTCTCCAAAGAAAAAGTGGTTGCAGGTACTAGTTGAACATAGCCAAACTGACGAAGGATTCTTTGCAGAAGATACAACTCAATTACTTCAAAACACACTATTGGTCCATTGTATAACACACACGGTTGGAATGGGTACTGATCTCTCATACCATTCAAACAGTCCAAACAACATCTGTCGCTTGAAGGTCATATAATTTCTCCCTAAGAGTCACCAAATCATAACACAAGTTGGTATTAGTTTCCATCGTAAAGTAAAAAAGCTGACCTAGGATCTCCAATCTGTGCACGTGGATTATGATTGTGTTGTCTTAAAACTGGGAAGTGTTCAACTATCCAAACCTATACAAGAAATATCAATCATAAACACAAACATTGCAATTTTATTTTTAAATTTTGATTCATACCTATAGTAAAGTCATGCAACCTACAATTTGACATACACCTTTTCTTGTGCCTTGAGCCAAATTATAAAACAGCCAACTCAAGCATGTTGTGCCCCAATAATACATGTTCACTTGCCTTAACACCCGTAGACATTGCAAAAAATGCACTGAGATCTTGTTTCTAGATTTAACCCCACAAACTAGCACACCAATAGTATATAGCAAATATGCAATTGCGTATTGTTGTTTACGTTCCATAGTATCGGAATCTTGACAACCAGAAAATATTCTCAACCATTCCAAACGTACTTTTTTCTCACCTCCCAACAACTCGTCGGCCTCTTTTTCTTTGATGCCAAGACACTTATCTAATAACTCATACACATCATTATCACTTATTCCCCTTGATCCTCCAAGTGGCCCCGTGACCGCTTTTCCTTCGATAGGAAGACCAGTGATGTGAAATGCTTCATCGATACTGATTGTCATCTCCCCAAATGGAAGATGAAAAGTGTTGGTTTCTGGATAGAATCGCTCAATAAAAGCGTTGATCAGTGCTTTGTCAACTTTGTCATGTGCATGTTTTATTATATCCAAGAATCCCGATTCGGCTACCGCATCCTTAACAGAAGCGCACTCGTTGTTTAAATCCCACCGTCTATGAGTTCCTACATGACTATGAAGCTTAACAATTCTTGCTTCTTCCCTTGTGGCCTATATTACCATAACAATAAACAAAACATATAGATAGATATACATATAATTATATTATCCAAAATTATATATGATATACATAGACATACCATAGAGTTCCATATGGTGGAAGCAATATGATCTTCAAACGCAAACAATAATGTTGATTGTGTTTCGCTTTCTGTCGATTCACTTGGTCGTGCCATCAACTGTTTTCCTTTTTTTCCTTTCCAATGGTTGTATCTCTGTTTCAGTCTCCTATTCGGTGTCAGGAGATGGATCAACCTCCTTTGAAACCTCTTCTACTTGATCCTGACCCCCTGCGTTTCCTTCAACATTATGTTCGTCTTGACTTCCTTCCTCCTCGCTCGAACTTTCATCTTCCTCACCAGTTCTTTCGTCATCTACAACAGCCTCGTCTATAATTTTTTTCATTCGCTCTAACTCTAATCTCCTGCGATTTGAAGCGTTTTGCGAATTACGAGTGGTTATAGATGAGGTAGAATATTTTTTGCTGTCACAACAAAAAAAAATTCATCAGACAATACACAGATTGAATGACTAACTTTTATTTCATGTACATCGCAGGTGTATGTGATGTTGTGGGTGTGTGTAGGTTGTGTGTAAGTATGCGTAAGTCTGTATGTGTGCATTGTGCACCATGTTTGAGCTGCTTATGTGTGTTTTTGTGCATCCTTATGAGTATGCTATCTATGTATCCTTACATATTGCATAAATACTTAGTCTATGCAAAGGTCTCTTTCTGGAGATGAAGCGAACATATTATATTCTTTATGATTAGTTAGTAAGCATGATGTGTTCTTATGTACCTCACTAATTGATTTCTGTTCCCTCAATTTTATATCAAAATGTAGAACATTAATAAGAAAATACATACATTATTTTTTATTACTAAAATTTGTATCATTTAACAAACTATTTCTTTGACTTGAATTTACTATTAAATATACACATAGACAACGTTTTGGAAAGAGATCAACAGTCGAGTGATATTACGAACAAAACTTGTGACAAATAAATGTTTAAAATGAGTTAAATAATAAGTGGTGTAATTTTTTGAATGTGAATAGTTGAATTTTGATATGAAAATGGTAAATTATTTTGAGAAGTGGAAAACAGATAAATTATGAAATTCGACCACCTATCATCGATCTATATCAAAACGACGCTACATATCTGAAGTTAAATAAATTTTTCGATTTCTAGCCGCCGAATTATAGAACTTCCTAAACCCTATTGGTTTTAATCTCCGTCTTCCACACCAAATCCCTAAATTGCAATCAACTACACTACTAGTAAAAAAATAACCAAACTCACCTTGCCATGACCTTCTCCATCAATTTTGGGTCTGGATTTCGTGAACGAGCATAGTTTTTTGTTTGAACCATTTTGATCGAAATCGTTTGAGAAGGAGAAGAGCGAAGTGAACGAACGGTAAAAAGTAACAATGGATAAGGAACGGTAAAAAATAACGAATAGGGTTAAAAGGTTAGAATTGGCAATCTATATTTTATTTTATAATATAACTGTACTCCCCTTAGCAGTTTGATTTACAGTGGAGTGAAAATAAAAATTGACCCCCCCTTAACAATTTTTGGAGTGTCAATAACAATGCCCTTATTAATTATATTTCCATTAATTAATCAGTGTAAAAAAACGTAAGGTGTACTTTAATTTACACATTTCCTTTAAATTTTCTTTTAATAATAACTTCTTCTATTTTAATTCCTTTTTAATTATTTTTCCCCTAAAATATCGGGGTGTTACATTCTCCCCTCCTTAAAGGATTTCATCCCCAAATCTCCAAAGACGGAAGAATGTAAATAGCAACCATCATCCAAAAACTACATCCATCTACTCATCCATCATCCATTTCTACCATTGTCCTTACTTTTAACTAATGCAATTTATGATTTATGCAAAGTGAAATGCATACGAACTTACCTAATGTGAAAAGGTAGTCGGTCTACTATACAATTGATCTCCTGTAATGCAAGTATGCTTATACCATGCAACCAAATGTATGCAATTACCCTAGTATAATTGATAATTCTATATGTATGTTTCAATCATTCACCCAAATGCACCATCCATATGCAACATCCATTTATATATATACATATATATATATACTAGTACTTATGGCACGTCCGTTGGACGTGTGAAAAAAAACCGTACATTGACATCTTTTTAGTGCAAAATAGTATGTATAAATGCACACAAATTTCATTGTATTTACCATATACATAAATTTGATTTTTGTGTAAATACCCAAAGAAAAAAATATTGTGCACAAACTTCATTTATTAGAATATCTGTCAAAATATTCATAAGAAACAAATCATCTAATGAAGTAGTATGAATGTATAAATAGTAAGCAGTATACCATTGTTTATTAGTTGTTCCCCTCCTCGTTTATCCAACCTTGAGGCCAGTATTAATAACCAAAAGGATATGAACAGTGAAGCTAAAAATGTTGTTTAAGAGATATTTTGATATAGTTCATAGTGTTTATGTAACCATTGAACATTAAAGCTATTGTTCACTATTTGACATAAATCCATGTTTCAAATCTGATCATTAAGTAAGGTATGTTAAAAAAAAGAGATATAATCAATGTTACTGTAAAGTATCTAGGACTAAATCATAAAGTCTATTAAGTAACTATAGATGGGTATTACTATTGAATAGTTAAACAAACTTCACAATAAATAAATAAATAAATACGATTGATGGAAAGATAACCATAAACTTTAATTAATTTTGGCCTTGGTTACATGATAACAAAATGCCTTTGTAGAGGACATTTCTTGTGAGTATTATATTTTTGTCAAAAAATTTCAATTTTGTACTAAGCTTTCATTGAATTTCATGTAATCCCTCAAGGTAATGCTACAAATAGTTGACCAAATAATTTAGGTTCCTAATTTGTTTTTAATGAATAAATGCAGTAAGCATAATGCTTCGGTTACTAAATGTATAATATAAGTTCGTTATAAAGATGTCCATGCATGACTAATGAGCGTTGCAACCTATAGAGTATGTGATGCACTTATGACTTATTCACTACTGGTTTATGCAAGTTATCTTCTTTAGAACACGTCCTCAATTTATAAGCAAATAGCTTTGTTGCATAATGTACAAACTATAAATTAAGCATGCTTTATAAGAAACTTGAAATGAAACTTCAGATGTTATGAATTGATATGAAATTCATGAAATTACACATTATCGATATCATTTTCAACTATTGAAGAAGCAAATTTCAAAAAATGAATTAGTAGTAGTCAACACCCATACATTCAGATTAAAGAAAAAAAACATTATGATGGTCTTCTTGGCTACAGACAGCTTGTACAAATTTACTTAATTTTCACACAATCAACATTCAATTTGTTATGTGTTTCTTTGAGTTTCTCCTTCAATCTCTGCATATACAAAGACAAATAAATCCGAATTACAGTTATGCGTCATAGATTTACACCATTGATTATTACTATAGATGTTTCAACTTTATTTTAAGATCCCTCATGCATTGTCCAAGAGAAGTTCATAAGTGATATCAAAAATACTAAAGTCATTTCAAATTAAGACTCCCAGTTTTCCCTCAAAAGGGTTGATAGTTTATCAACTATCGGCATAGGAGAAAACAGCTGAACTGCATAATTCAACATGGTAATTGAACAAATCTAAATAAGAAAAGGATAAAAATTGCATATTTAACAATGGATTGGATCCTCTAGAGCTTCATTGTTGTTATTTTATCATCTTATTCGCCAACAAAGAAATAAAACGAATATCGTTGCTACCGATCAAGTGAAAAGTGAGTATAATTTCGTGAATGACCAAATTCAGGTTGGGTAATGGAAGCTGGAGCAGATAGTTACTCGAGTCTTAACACACACAAAGATGTGAGAGAGTGCGCCTGTCCTAATTTGAAACTAAGAGAAATGAAGATAGGGTTTAGAATTGGAAGTGAGATAAGCAGAAGTTGTTTAAAAGGACTTGCTCAAAACGTGTGCATGGGATGGAAATACCAAATCGACCTTAGTACAATATTGTATTTGAAAGGATATTTTCATAATTGCAAAAACTTCAAAATGAGGTATTCCTATTATATATAGATATACAACCATGTGCAAATGCAATAGATAACAGGCACGCATATGCATGTGTGTACCTAGTTGGCCGATTATCCTAATAAATATCTATCTAGTGCATGCAATGCATCCATTTGCAAACATTGGCATCCACTTGCAACCATAAGCAACCATCAAACATAGCATGTCCTAATGGCATGGTTACAAACATCCCTACCAACATAAAGTGTCACCTAAAAAAGATCTATCGAAGGATCCTAATTAGGAAAAGATCAAAGTTAGGATGTTCAAAAGAAAACTTACCAACAAAAGATGTGGTTGTGAAATCCTAATCCTCTCCTTCGGGGCCATATCCCGAACCGGTAGAGTAACCGGTCGAGCATCATCAACAAGATATATTCTGAAATCAACCTCCCTCCATGGAGGAAGGCCAGTGACCTCCTCAAAAACATCATGGTACAAAGAAACAGCTGGAACAGAACTAAGATCATCGAGCAATACGTCTTAAGAATAAAGGTAGCTAAGCATAACAGACCCTCGCAGATCACATGAAACCTCCAAGGTAGGCCCACTGCACGTACCTAGCAAGCCTCCTGTCACAATCTAAGATCGCCCCATACATCGACAACCAGTCCATACCTAAAATAAGACCAAAATCGGTGAAACCAAGAACGAATACCTCACAATCAAACTCTACTCCAAGAATCAAAATTTTCAAACCTCAGAAAAGCATCGACAAGTAAGTCGATCCTCCAACTGGGTTTGAGACTACTACCGGATCAGAAATGATGGAAACATCTAAATGAAGTCCCTCAATAAGAGAACTAGAGATAAAGGAATGAGATGCACCTGAATCAAACAAGGTGTGTACTGAAATATTAGAAATGGAACACAAACCTTCCACCATAACTTTCTCATACCTTTCCATTTGTTTTTCAAACTCTACAGTCAACCTTATCCTAGTGGGCTACTTACTTATCCTAGTGGGCTACTTAATCCTATTTATCTAACTCTAAATTTATTTCTTCCCTTTCTAAGTAAATATCAAAACATTTTTACTTCGTCTTTTCAACAAAGATCATAAATTTCTCAAAGTGAATTAGTCTTTAAAACTATAAAGTCTGCTTTTTCATTTCTTTTACAGTTTAGTTCAACTTCTGATTTTTACCATTTCCATACAACTAGTAAGTCACCTAAGATTTTAAAATCTTCATATTTTCAAATTTCATAAAGCTAGAAAGTTTTAAAACTGCTAAATTCTCTTTTAAATTTTTAACTTACTAGCATTTACTCGTATATTTCCAAATATTATTTATTTCAAAAAAAAGTTCAAAAGTAGTGCTTTATAGACTTTTTAAATTCTTTTTTTTTCTTCAAAATTTCCATTTTAAAAGTAAAATACACATTGGAGATAAGTGCAACAATGTGTAAAATAAATGCTAAACAATTATTGAAAAAATTAGCTTTCCTCCTATTTTTGTCAAATTCTTTCAATTTTTTTTAACGAAATTTAAGTAGTTTGTCTGATTATTTTATTGAACTAAAATATCAGACACCCACTGCTTCCACTAAAAGCAAAATACACATTGAGGGTGAATATAACAATGTGCTTAAAAAGTTCTACGATGGTTATCGAAAAATAACCTATAACAATTTCTTTTTACACAATTTCCATAAAATTTATTTGACAAATTTCATATCATTTTCCTTTCTCTTTTAAATATAAGATTTCCACTATTTTTATTTTGAGAAAACACTTTCACTTATTTACCATTTAAATCGGAGTAGATAATAGGAAACCTAATAGCTTAAGCCCACTTTTATGCATCAATACTAAAAATGCACAAATTTCCTTATGGTCGCAAAGCCTTTTCTTCATATTTATTTCCAACTTATCCATCTCCTAAAGGTCACACTGGGCTAATCTCCTTGATTTACTTTCATGCCCAAAATTCCTCTGCTACTACTAGCTTATATAAGAAGCAAACATTAGCATTTCTACAAGAATAACTAGGGAAGGTCCATCCTATCTCCTAAAACTTATTCTAATTCACTTTCCCATAGATAGGGTAGGAACGAATAAAAGGAATTCCGACATATATAGATAAAACCTTTAAAAACTACTTTTAACGAAACTTTTATCTATATACATATATATAAATATATACTTTCAAAACTCGTTGTTGAAAACTTTTTGAAAGACTCCTTGAAAAACCATTTTTTTCAAGTACGTTCTCTCAATACGTGTTTTAATCCTAGGGAATCCTTAACCCTAGACTCCATTTCCTATCTACTCCATATTTTAAAACTTGGTTTGGCATTTATTTCTTCCTTTCAAAAAAAAATTCGAAATCCCAAAATTCTTGCCTTTAAAAGTGTTACTTAAAGCTTCTTATTAAATCGATAAATACTTGATGGCTTTACCTTACACTCTTACGGTGTTTAAATTTAAATTATCCCCTAAACCTAGATGGGAATACCAACAATTCTAAGTTTAGAATTTAACCTGCTTTTCCTTTTAAAGACCTTTATAAATTTCTAAAAATTGGAATCTTGGATTCAACTTTTTCATTAAGTTTTTATTTTTCAAAAACTTATTTATTTTCATCAAACCATTTATTCCAAAGACATACCTTATTTGTTTTCAAAATGTTCTTTCATAATTTTCATATTACAAAAACCGGAGTAGATAAGAACAACGAACCTCTCAAGAGTTCCTTGACTTTTTTCCTACTACACCTACTAACATTTATTCCAATTACTACACTTTTAGTTATACTTAAAGATTTTATACTTTAATATATTGGAACTACTACAGAAACCATTAAAAATCTTCTATGAATCCTTTAAAGGAGGATTTATGTTTGTGTGAAATTACAAGGATTTTATTTCCGCATATTCCTTATAATTTCAACAAAACACGTTTATTTATAGCTTGGTTGATTCATAGAAATTATATCATTACTTCTTTCATTCCAATAAAATAAAGTATGTCAAATCTCTACCTATCTACAATACTAATGCAGTTACTTAACTGAATTTCAAGTTCTACGTCTCCCTTTTTAAAACATGTACTATATTCCCAATTTCTACCATTTATTTTGTTCACCCATAAAAATAATTTCATGTAAAAATATTTCCAAACTATATTGCTCTTTTTATCCCTTTCATAAGAATAGAGTTTTACAAAATTTCCTTTATTGAAATTTCTGGCTTACAATTAACTAAAATTTAAATTCTTTTTGTTTTATAAAGAAACTAGCAAGCTATTTATGCTGTATAATCTTACAAAAAGAATTTTTCTTCAAATAAAAATCTTTATCATACAAAAACCATACCACTTTTCCAAAACCCATTATTTACTTTTTCAAATATATTTCAACTTTTTAATCTCAAAAAGTTTCCTCTTTAGTCGGTTAAACTTAAAGTGGACCTTTACTTACTTCCTTAGGAATGTCCTATTCCTAATCTTGGAAATCCTTTTTTCCCCCACCTAAATCCTTTTTCTCTGAGGAATTTTCCTGCTTACATAACATATGGATTCTAATTCTTTTCCAATAAATGGACCTATTGTACATATTCCATCGGAAATAAAAATGGGGACCGAACATCCTTAGGCTACTACGACCCAACATGAGCTCAAATATAAATTTTCTTTCTTTCCATGGACTTATCATATGTTACTAATCTATAATTGGGATTAATTGGATTTAAGTATATTTATTTTTGCAAATACATTCACTCATACTTCCTAATTTTTAGAATTTGCTAACTTAAGCTTTGATACCAAATGTAACAACCCGCACCCCAATAAGCTTAAATTTTTGATGAACCAAAAATCCAAGTCGGCTAAAGCATGAATTGCTGGTTTGATATCCTGCAAATAACAAAGGAAAGTCAGAGTAATGTTTATGAAATCTCACGGCGGAATAATGATAAAGTATTCAACATATGGTTACTAACCAGGGTTAGGCTACTTTCCCTAACAGTGTTGAACCTAGGAGTGAAACTAGCCTTTTTACTAAATCCCAATAGTTGCTAATCTGTCTTCCCGTGATTTGAGGAAAATAGGAAAAATAGGAATGGGTTAGACATAAAGTCTGGTGAATGAGAAATAAAATGAAGTGGAAAGAATAAAACAGTTTAATTCTAGGCTTTCCCCAGATATCGTAGAGGGTGAATAATATAATGCAGTGAATCCTTCTTAGATACAGTTCCTAAGAAGCCAAAGTCCAAGGTCACTCTAGGGAAGTCAACCATGGAGTAATCTAAACGTCAATCGGCCTGTCGGACCTGCTGTCCTTACCTACCCACGTGCTACAGCGTGAAAGTCATGCTCTTCTCCCATGCACTATGACTGTTTATCCACATGCTACAGCGTGAAAGTCATGCTCTTCACCCGTGCACTATGATTAAATGCCTCTTACGTCTGACCGACGCCGACCCAAACAACCTCGCAGGACCCCGAAGTTGCGCTCTGGCTCCGCCAAACTGGACTCCTATCGTCATGTCTCCTCGGTCACCAACGTGGACTTGCCCCTATCCAAAGTGTCGGTTTTCCAAAAGAGCGCCCGCAGCTGGGTCGGCTGCGCAAAATCCTCCAACGATCTGCCTAAAGAAGCCTACGTCGGAGCACACTTGTCATGTTTCGTCTGCGTCGATCTGCCTGAAGAAGCCTACGATTGCGGATGCTATCTATCCTACATACTAGAAACCTATGAAAGGTAACAAACATCCTTGAGAACCTACTTGCCCGCTCCTAGTACGTACAACCAAAACTATATTTTGGTCTTAATTGCTTGAAACACCTATCCAGCCCTTTACAAGGTCTGCCTACCAAATTGCTTCCAGATTAATTAATTTTACTATTACAGTTTACATACTGTTTATTTCCATTAATCTGCTTTAGCCCATTTTTACATTCGATTTGGTTATTTCACAATTTCCTTTTTCTTACATAAATGGTGTTTCAATTTCACGTCCGTTCAGTCCGTATGGTTTGTCTGTAATTTTTATACCATTTTATTACAGATTTACACTAGCCTTTAGGGTCCATTTAATTTACATTTTTCTTTCCACCCTAATTTACGTTCTCCTTTTAGAGATTTAATCTGTACAAAAATTTATCCAATAGCCAAAAACCATTTAATTGCATAAAATTCCACTTTTTACGTTTAAGGCCGCATATGGAATAAACACATATACCAATTCAAATTCCCAATTTTATTCCATAACCATATTCAGGATTATGTAATTATACCAACCAAATTTCCAATTTTATTCAAAGAACATATTTTGAATTTACCCAACTAACCAGTTATGCCATTAAAAATTGAATAACAATTCTAATTCAATTTAATTAAACCAATCTCATTTACGCCATATAACGTGAATAAGCAATTTATACGTTCCATATTTTAAACTAAACATGAATTAGAATTAAGAAGTGGTAGAAGAAGAAGTTACAATAATTTGCATCAAACCTCAATTATTAATAGAAATTAATTCACATTATCGTGTTAGAAAAGAACTAAAATTAAACTAATTTATTTTTCTATTTCATATTAATTCTCACTCACCTGGCACTTGAGCTTATATAAATTTGAAAAGCTTTTCTTCTTCTTATCTTCCTCTTTTTAAATTCTTCACAATTCTTCAAATAACTCGTATATATATTTTAAATTTGATTTGGAAGAGAATTATTTATTTAGTGGAGAAAGGGAGGAGGAAGAATACACACAAATTTTTTTTGTAGACTTATGGCGACAGCTGAATAAAAGATTAGGTTTTAGGTTAGATAGTTTATTTATAGGTAGCGTGAGTGCATATAATCCATTAAATTTTCCTAGGTCAAATCATGTTCATCCGAACACTTCATGGTTATCCACTCTGGCTCATACACGTCACTGGAACAATAGAACGCTAGAAAATAAAAAACCATGTCACTCAGTCCAATAGAAAACTGCCATGTCAGAAAATAAATCAGCGTTCATTAATTATTCCCATTAATTGATTACATTGCAAAATTTCCATTTTTGTTATTTGTTTGTATACATTACACTTTTTGAGAGATTATACTCTCCCTCTTAATTGACTTTACAAATTGTTTCTCATTTTATAAATCTCATTAGATCTTTATTTTAAATATTTGCATTTGTTAGCAATCAATCCATCTTAATTTGCCAAATTTACATCCATAATAATTTTCTTTGTTATACATTCTCATTAATGTCAATTATGTCATTAATTCAGCCAATAAATTTATTACCAATCCTTATCTATTCATCAATTGGGTATGTCATACATTTATTTACACTTTTGAATGTGTACAATTAATTAGGATATATGTATATATACATATACAATTTAAACTAATCAATCCCTTGGTTAATTTTATTCATTCATAGTTAATTTTCTTAATTGATTGCTTACTAATTTTAACCATTGCCCATTGATTCTTGTCTGTTACAATATTTATTTGTTAACGTTTTATCCTCCCTTCTAAATCTTTTGTTTATAAACATTAAGGATTTAAACTTCAATAATATATATTTTATAAACAAATTTAGTTTCCTCATCTTACATGTTTTCAATCTACGTTAATTTCCAATTAACATACATTAGTAAATGTTGTAACTCATGTTAATTAATTACAATTGTAACGTACATTAATTACTAATAATGTGCATTTATTGTCAATAAATCTTTTTACCATTTCTCTCCTTATACATATGTGTGTGTGTGTCTACACAATATTCTTGTTTCCAATTAATTTCATTAATCAAATTCAAACGTTTAAATGTGCGCATAAACGCGTAAGCTATTGAAATAATTCCAAACTTTGTGTATATAATATGTTTCCTTTTTAATAAATTCTACTGACTCATTGCTGACTGTGTACATATGTAATTTAACACACATCAGCAATCAATCAATCAATTATAATTAATGTAAGTTACCAATAACATACGTGTAATTGTTTCTGATGCCAAAACTTCAAACGGTCATAACTTCTTCGTTTGGAAAACATTGTGTATGAAAATTAATCAGAAAATTGCCATGAACACAATGGTGTAAGTTTCGTGGCCAAATTCCAATATTTGCAAAATGTCCATTTTTCATAGTTATCTAAGTTTATTAATTATATTTCCATTAATTAATTAGTGTAAAAAACGTGAGGTGTACTTTAATTTACACGTTTTCTTTAAATTTTCTTTTAATAACAACTTCTTCTATTTTAATTCCTTTTTAATTATTTCCCCCCTGAAATATCGGGGTGTTACATAAAACCTTTCGAAATCATTGAACTCTAACCTTTCGAAACCATTCAATAACCAAACATTTCGAAAGCATTGAACTAAAACCTTTCGAATTCATTCAGTAAACAAACCATTCGAAAGCATTGAACTAAAACCTTTTGAAATCATGGAACTTAAACCTTTCGAATTCATTCAATAAACAAACCTTTCGAAGACATTAAACTTTTAAAACATAAACATTTCGAAGACTTACTGGGTTCAATTTAAAACAAGTGGAGAAACCTCCTTTTAAAACCTTTCGACTTCATTGGAAGCAACCTTTTGACTTTGTCGGAAGCTCTGCTTCAAAAGCTTTATAACTTAACTTTAAAACAATATGCTTCAGTCTTTAAAACAATTCCTTTGAAAGCTTCGGTTATACTTTACTTAGAAAAACAAAGATAAATCACATAAGTCGAAAGCTTTCTTTTGAAAGCATACAGAAGCGGCTGATTTTAAAATAGGCAAACCTTTCGACTTTGTCGGAAAGTTCAAAACAAAACAAAACAAAATGGCAGTAACCTTTTGAATTTGTCGAAAGGTTTAAGAACCTTTATTTTAAACATTTGACTTGATTGAAAGCAACCAAGTTGAAAGCTCTTATTCGAAAGCAAAGCAGGTGAAAGCTTCTGGTTTATAAAATAAACATACCCCAGCCTCTTTGGCTATCAACCTTTCGACTAAGAACCCTTCGACCCTTTCCGATTCATTACGTACCAAGTAACTTGATACCATATGCATTGCTTGACCTTGTCGAGAGCTTTATACCTTTCGACTTTGTCGAAAGGTCTGGGTCGGAAGGCTTTATGCCGTAAAAGGCTAAAACATGCTAAAAGTATGATTTCTTTGTTTTTAACTTAAAAGGATATCTTTTCAACTAACCGGTCTTTGTTTGTCAAATTCTCATTGGTTAACAAATATTTTTCAGAAAAGTACCGCCACTATTTTCAAAATTTAATAATCATTTTATTTTATAAAATGCCCATTCTCCTTAATAAAATATATAAAACATTTAAGTCTCATACCTTAAATAATTTTATATTATTCATCGAAACACTTAGGAAAAATCTGAAAAAATTCCAGAAAATCTATTTTGATATGTTTTCCAACATATACAAATTTCAAACCCAAATAATTATTTATTTAACCGTAAATAATTTATAACCCAATAAATCATTTTCTTTACTCGAAAATTAATATAAAATCTACCTTAACTCAGAAAATTATGAAAATTGAAACCCATCTCTAAAATATCATTTCTGACCTATATTTAAATCTTCAAGGCATTTGGATGTCATTTAATAGGGTTTTCATGTCAAACATATCATTAAGACTAATATGAACATGCATAATTCACCAACAAGCATATATATAACTTTAATCATAAAAAACATGGCATAAACTTGCAAAATCATTTCGGACCTAATTTAAAAACCAAAAACAATAAGAAAATGGGATGAAGTAATTATTCACCTTAGCTTTGAGATTAAAAGATTTGAGATTTGATGTTGATTATGTTGATTATCTTCCTATACTTGAATCCTTGCTTTAATCTTCTCTCGAGAACAATAATTATGGCCGACCTTAGATGTTTTAGTTTGATAAAATGAAAATGAACATGAGTTCTATTTTCTAAGGGTTTAGGGTATATGCCTTACATATTTTCCATTTTTCCCTTACTCATTCCTAACACCTTTGTTTATGTTATCTTATTTTAGTTAACACACTAACATGGCACGTCTACTCTTAGTCTAATCAAATCTCAACTTATTGATCTTCACATTATTTTATTAAATTTACCCAATTAATTATTCTAGATAATGTTATAAAAATATGGGGTGTTACAGACTCCCCACCTTAAAGAATTTCGTTCTCGAAATTGGGATAAGGTACAGAACAAAATAATGAAAGGTAAAACATACCATCAAACAACTCTGGATAAGCATCTCTAATTCTACTCTCAGTCTCCCAAGTACAGTCTTTAGGATCATCACTCCACTGAACCTTTACTAACTTGATTGTCTTGTTCCTCAATTTCTTCTCATCTCTAGCCACAACCTGAATCGACTTTTTATCTATAGTCAAATCCGGCTCTACAACTAAATCTTCTAACACTGTAGGTGCTATAGTAGTCTCTGGGTCTCTAACACACTTTCTAAGATGAGAAACATGGAAAACATCATGGACTTCTGCTAAACTACTCGGTAACTCTACTCTATAAGCGAGTTTCCCGACCCTCTCAACAACACGGAAAGGTCCTATGAATCTAGGTGCTAACTTTCCTGACTTTCCAAATCTAATCACACCTTTCATCCGTGAAACCTTAATAAACACATAGTCTCCAACAGAGAATTCCAAGTCTTTCCTCCTTCTATCTGCATAACTTTTCTACCTAGATTGAGCTTCCTTTATCCTAGCTCGGATCAACTCAGTCTTCTCTACGGTTTCTTTCACCAAATCCGGACCAAGAACCAACTTATCCCCAGTCTCCAACCAACATATGGGAGATTTGCATGGCCTTCCATACAAGGCTTTAAACGGTGCCATCCCAATACTAGTCCGGTAACTATTGTTATACGAGAACTAGACTAAATAAAGATGGTCTTCCCATGATCCCTCGAAATCCAATACACAAGCTCTTAATAAATCCTCCAAGGCTTTGTTAACTCTTTCCGTTTTCCCATTAGTCTATGGATGATAAGCAATACTCATGTTGAGCTTGGTTCCTAATGCTTCCTGTAGACTCTTCTAGAACTCACTAGTAAACAAAGAATCTCTATCACTAATGATACTACTAGAAATTTCATGTAGTCTAACTATATTCTACATAAATAACTTCGCCAAAATAGGGGCCGTCCTTGTTGACTTTACCGGAATGAAATGGGCACTCTTGGTTAGTCTATCCACCATGACCCATATGCTTTCATTTCCTCTACTAGACCTTGGCAACCCATCAATAAAATCCATAAAGATAGAATCCCACTTCCATAACAGAACTTCCAACGGTTGAAGTAATCCACTTGGCTTCTGGTGTTCAGCCTTTGCCTATTGGCAATTCAAGCATTGCTTAACACATAAACCAATGTCCCATTTCATACTTTCCTAGAAGAAACTTATTTTCATATCCTGATATATCTTCGTTCCTCCTGGATGGATAGTGAACTTCGAACGATGGCATCCATCCAAAACTTCTTTCCTCGTGTCTCCTACATTCGGAACACACAACCTTCCCTTCTTTCTCAACCACCCATTTTGGTCAAGACTGAAATCCTTTAAGTCATCGCTCTCTGTTCCTTCCCTTAACCTTTTGATCTGTTCAGCCAAAACTGGATCCTCCTCCTGCTTAGAAGCTATCTTCTCAATCATTACCGGTCGAACTTCCAAGCAAGACAATATAGCACTTCCTGCAGTAAAACCTGCCTCGGATCTATACTGCACACTATAAGCTGATAATGCCTCTAAATCTTTCCACTCAGCAATCATAGCCAATACTGCATTCTGATGTTTCCTGCTAAGTGCATCTGCTACTTTATTCCCTTTTCCGGATGTGTACTAAATTCCAAAATCATAAGTAGCAATAAACTCCAACCACCTCTGTTGTCTCATGTTCAGCTCCTTTTGAGAGAATAAGTACTTCAACGACTTATGATATGTATAAAGCTCAAATCGCTCTCCCAAAAAATAATGCCTCCACACCTTCAAAGCGAATATAAGGGCAGCTAACTCCAAATCATGCATTGGATACCTAACTTCATGTGGTCTGAGCTGTCTAGAAGCATAAGCAATCACTTTACCTCGTTGCATCAACATAGCTCCCAATCCAGTTCCACACGCATCGGTATAAACAACAAAATCTTGATCCCCCTCTGGAACCACTAACACCAGTGCATGGGTCAATAAGTGTTTCAATCTCTGGAATGCTTCCTCACACTTATCAGTCCATACAAACTTCACGTCCTTTCGTGTAAGCTTAGTCATCGGTGCAGCTATCCGCGAAAAATCCTTTATAAACCTTCGATAATATTCGGCCAATCCAAGAAAACTCTTTATCTCGGTCACCGTCTCGGGTCTCTTCCAATTTTTCACTGCCTCAATCTTAGTCGAATCTATAGACAACCCTTTCTCTGAGACTACATGACCAAGGAATTTCACTTCCTTCTTCCTTCTTCCAAAAATGACACTTCAAAAACTTAGCCTTCAACTGATGCTTCCTCATTGTCTCAAGCACAACTCTAAGATGAACTTCATGCTACTTCTCATCTTTAGAGTATATCAGAATATCATCAGTGAAGACCAACACAAATCTATCCAAGTTCTCTTGGAAAATTCGGTTCATCAAATCCACAAAGAATGCCTACGCATTAGTTAGTCCAAACGACATAACTAACCATTCGTGCGATCTATATCTTGTCCTAAACGCCATTAAAGTAATACTATCCTCCGCCACTCTAAGCTGATGAAATCCCATCACCAAATCCAACTGAGAGAATACTTTGGCTCCACTTAACTGATTGAACAAATTGTCAATTCTCGACAATGGATATAGGTTATTTATCGTCTTCTCATTCAACTTACGATAATCGATACATAGCCTTAATGATCCGTCCGACTTCTTAGCAAACACTACGGCGGCTCCCTATGGTGAACTACTTAGTCGGATAAAACTCTTGCCTTCCAAATCCACCAATTGCACCTTCAACTCTATCATCTCTGTAGGTGTCATCCTGCTTGGCGGCCTACTCACTGGTTCTGCTCCAGGCACTAAATCAATCTGAAGCTCAATGGCTCGTTTCGGTGGCAGTCCAACTATCGCTCAAACACATCAACAAACTCTCTAACTACAAAGACTCGATGCAACTCATCCTCTAACTCCATAATACCCAATAAAGCATTCACTTCGCAACTAGGGTTCTCTACGGTATAAACTACCCGATCACTACAATCCGGGTGACTAGGTGATATTTTCCTATCATGGAAAAATATCCTGGCATCATATTTACTTAACCAATCCATCCCAAGGATAATCCAAAATACCACAAAGTCAAACACAAACAAACAACAATCAAAAGTATGACCTAGCAAATCGAATTCTAAATGGTCACACCTCATCCCAAGTGTTGCATACCTTCCTATCGGATTTTCAACCCTTAAGGAAGTAACTAATATGAGGGTACTAGGTTAAGCTTATCTACCAAACATCGAGAAATAAAAGAATGTGATGCACCAGTACCAAATAGAACGCTAACATACATACCATGAATCTGTAGCGAGCCTCCAAGAACAGCTTTCCCTTTCTCTTGCACAACCGGCCTTGAAATTACGGGCTCCAATGCATAAACTTGCCCCCTTCCTTTTTTAGCAGGCTCCTTGCATTGGTTCTTATAATGGCCGACCTGATCATAATTAAAGCATCAGATATTCTTCTTCCCAATCACCTCCTTTCCTTTCTCTTTTCCTTTCTAGTTTGACACTCATTAGCATAGTATCCCTTCTTATCACATTTATAACATACCACTTCAACTTTTCCCTTCTTCTATGCTCCTCCCTTCTAAGCGCTCTTCTTCTGGAAAAACTTTCTTTTATGGCCTTGCCCCACCTGGGCATCCTTCATTTTCTTCCTCAAGCAAGCTAACACCTCTTCCAGCCTCGGCGCCAATTCTACCACTACATCACTTGGATTTCTTAGGTCAGGCAAAGTAGCACTTATCAACTCCGGCCTCAAGCCTCTTAAAAAAATTTCATTCCTCCTGATCACCGTATCAACCAAAGCATACTCGTACCAGGCTAACTCTTCAAATTTTCTTGCATACTCTAAAACAGACAACTCTCCTTGTTCTAGTTCCACAAACTTCTTAACCAATGCCGACTGCGCCATCACCGACATAAACCTTTCTTGAAACCTTCTCTTAAACTCCGCCCAAGTCATGGTTTCCTCATTAACACCAGCTACAACAGTATTCCACCAAAATAAGGCAGCTCCTTGAAGCTGTCTCAAAGCTAATCTCCTCTTCTGCTCGTCATTCAATCCTAGGTCAGCAAAAATCCTCTGGCAATTCAACAACCAAATTTCTACCTCGATCGCATCCTCAGTTTCAATGAACGGCTTCCCTCCAAGCCTGGTATAGTCTTTGCTCAAGTTAGCATACTGGTTGACCATCGGAGCTTCCTATACTCTACCTCTAGCAGCATTTCCCCCGACGACTTCGACTGCAATTCTAGCTTGCATCATGTTTATGAACAACTGATACATGGCTCCCATGTCCACTTGGGGAACCCCAGCACCAACATTTTCAGCTTGAGCTTGACCTGGACCTCTTCTAGCAATTGTTCGGGCATTTCCATTAGTGGTAGTGCTATCTCCTCCATGATTAACTCTGCCTCTTCTTCCTTCCATATATGTATTCAAACCTCATAAGATACATATGAATAGCCTAACTAAGATAGGAGTTTAGAGATATAGTGCACGCGCGTGTATGTGTGTATAGCAAATACAAGTATGTTACTATAGCGTTATTCCATACCCTGATCTTAACTCTAATTACTAAGGATTGTGTTTTTTTCAAAACCATTTTTTTAGTTAAAGTATTTCATAAACCATGCTCTGATACCAAGCTGTAACATCCCTTATCTAGAGGCCCAAAACCAAGCGCTACAGATGCTGCAGTCATCTAAAGTATTAGCTTCTGGCGACTAAATATGGCTATGTTAATGGTATCTATAATATCGGAAGCACCTGGATATGAAACAAAACATAGATTTCAAACAAATTTTACTTCGTTACATTTAAAATAGATGTTCCATATTCAATTTACATAATCCCAATAAGTTACCAAGCACAGATAAAATATACTTATTACAAATATGCCAAGAGCGGTATATGAAGATACCCCCTTAGATGATCAGAGTCATATAGTCATAATAGACTTAATACAAACACAGCGGAAATACAACAAAAAATAAAATCGCAACTCCTAAATAGTTATCCATTTGCCTCCTGCATGCCTCCGGTAGCCTTATCTGTCATCCTACTAAACCTAAAAAAGACCTTAACCCCTCAGCCTACTCAAATTAATTTTGAGCACCCGACGGTTTAAGGGAAAACATAAACTTCGAGTCAGACATAAAGCCTGGTATGAATAATACTATACATCTTGGTTTAGTATGTTAAGTGAGACCATGCCGCTTAGCGGAATGGGTTTTCCTTCACTAACATCCCTTTTAAAATATATCTTAGCAAAACCTTTTTCCTGCAATCAAAACTGATTAAACACTATAAAGCATCATTATGTAAACATACATAAATATCAGGTAATAATGAATTATCTGTTCAAGCACGTAAGTTTTATTTGGATAACTTTTAACCTTTGGCTGACTCGGGCCTACCAGACAATATAATCAAAATTAATCTAACATTTGTTAGCTATTCTTCTTCTGGATTGTCTATCCTTAACTATCTGTTAAATACTTCACTTCTGAACGGTCTGTCCCTAACTTAATCGTCTCCCAGGTCTTCCTGATCCTAATGGTTTTTTGGGCTCACCAATAACCCATATGTATACAAACATATATTCCTTTCGGTTTGTAATCAAAATTTTAGTCTACCTATGACAAAGCTATACACACTGGAATTTTGGACAACAATTAGCTGGGGCTATTAGCTAATGTATAGGGCGCGACCCCATACTAGTCTCATATGGTATTCTAATATCTGAGTCATTTTCATTTAAGGATCCCCTCCCATAATTTTCCTTTAAAACATTTTCAAAATGATTTATAACCTTTAAATCAAAATTATACAAGGAAAATATATATTCTTTGTGCTTTACTCAAAATCACATTACCATGTTATATATATATATATATCTTCTTTACTCAAACCTTAGTTGATGAAAACATTTAAACATTTGAAAGTTCTCCTTTCTAAATCTTTGAAAGTACCCCTTTCCAAAACCAAGTGAAAACCTTTTAATTATCTAGGCCAATATGCTAAACCTTACCTTTCGAAACCATTCATCAAACCTTTCGAAACCTTTGAAAAGCAAACCTTTCAAAACCATTCATCAAACTTTTCGAAAGCAATAAAACTTTGGATATCCTTCTTTAAAATCACTTTAAAACATTGCCTTAGAAAAACCTTGGAAAACCTTTGTTATCCCGCCTTTTAGGTCAAGGCCGGGATATCCACAAATTGGCTGGAAAGGATGGATATCAGGAATGGAGATCAATTGGAAACAAGGCTACGATCGATGTCGTCAAAATTTGACCAAACTTCAATCAAGACAGGATCGATTTCGGAATGATGCACAAGGCTAGTAGAGGCTACGTTACAAATTTCAGGTCAATCGGAGTTCGTATGCTCAAGATATGATCGATGCAATTCAAGCAATCAACTGAAAGGTCTTGTTCGTATCCATCAAGCCTCACTGTTCATATCCATCAACTGAAAGGTCTTGTTCGTATCCATCAAGCCTCAACTGTTCGTATCCATCAACTGAAAGGTCTTATTCGTATCCATCAAGCCTCAACTGTTCGTATCCATCAACTGAAAGGTCTTGTTCGTATCCATCAAGCCTCACTGTTCGTATCCATCAACTGAAAGGTCTTGTTCGTATCCATCAAGCCTCACTGTTCCTATCCATCAACTGAAAGGTCTTGTTCATATCCATCAAGCCTCAACTGTTCGTATCCATCAACTAAAAGGTCTTGTTCGCATCCATCAAGCCTTAACTGTTCGTATCCATCAACTGAAAGGTCTTGTTCGTATCCATCAAGTGGTCGTCATTTCGTATCCATCACGATCGGTACGAACAGTGCAATGGTGATCGATACGAACAAGGCAGAGTTGATCGATGCGAAGGAGACAATCTTTGAAAAACACGAACTTGCATCGATCATATTTCACAATCTACAAGTCCAAATGCCACCAAATTTTCACAGGAGCTTGCGTACAACCTAAAGAATGTTCATGATCGATCTCGACTCGATCGGGTAAGATCTTGATCGATACGAAATTCATTCGTATCGATCACGGATCGAGTCAAAATCACATGGGATCGATTGTGTGGGCCCGTGCACATGCCAGAAGAGGTCTCCCAAGATCTGAGCGAGATATTTGCAGCCTACGCCTATAAATAGCATCCCAAAGTCTACAGAAAAAGGACTTTTGATTCTTCGACGTCCAGAATCTGCAGTAACCATCATTGTACTCAAAATTTGCTGTTGTAATCAGTTGTAACTCGTTGTAGTCAGCAAGCAAACATCAATAAAATCATCAACTTCAAAGTGGATGTAGGCCGGATTGCCGAACCACTATAAACTCTATGCTCTTTACTGCTTTCCTTTTAATTTTCTGAGTGTTCTTCATTTTTAATTCTCTACATACTTGTTATCTGTAATCTGTGATTGTGAACTGGTGCTTTCATCGACAATTGGTTGTTTGTGACCAATTTTGGCGCAAACATTTTGGTGCTTTCACCAAGAACGCTAGCGCTCAGGAATTCTACAACCAGGACTTCGGATCTGAAAGCTTAAAGACTTGGATCTGGAAAGCTATGGCAGACAATCAATAAGAAGACAAAGAGCTGGAAGGAGTCAGCATGAAGGGAGCCAGAAGGCTTCCCTTGGAACAAATCACACCTCAATCTTCATCACCCGGGACGAGATGGAGATGATGATGGAAGCTTTGCAGGAAGGAATGCTGAAAAGACAAGAGGAGATGATGCAGAACCTACTCCAACAAGTTGGACAAGCCAGAATGCAAAATCAAGGGAACGTTGCTGCAGGAGATGCTGGAGATAGAGATCAGGAGCGCGGAACAACCAAAGTCCAGAATGGAGCAGGACCGTCAGGAGCAGCACTAGAACTTGGGGGCACACATCCGAAGGACGTTGATCCAATCTCAGGCAGGATACCAGGTGGAGCTGTTAAACATGGCTTTGGTAGAGGAATGGATGCCCGTCTAGGAGACCAGATTTCAGGATTCCCTCGTGAACTCGGGGGGGGGGGGGGGAGGGGGCAGGTCGGAAGCAACAGACAAGGTCTACAGCTTGACGACAGTGACAGATTGACGGAGATGGTCAGATGAGCTATGAGAGGTGGACTAGTGAATAGAGATCTGGAAGATGTGAATAGGAGTCCCTTTGCTCCTACGATCAGGCAAGCTAGGAATCCACCAGAATTCAAGTTACCAACACTGGAGATGTATGATGGGAGAACAAATCCCGCTGTTCACTTGATAAGGTACATGAGGCATATGGAAGTACTGGGAGCATCAGAGGAGGTCATGGCGTGATGCTTCCCTTTGTATCTGACGGATATAGCGGCGTTATGGTTCAGACAGCTGGAGAGTGGCTCTATTGGCATATCGACGAAGTTGATTAAAAGGTTTATGAGACAGTTTCGGGTCCACATAGCCAGACCCAAGAACTTGATGACTTTAACATCAATGAAACAATGGAAAGGAGAATACCTTAGAGATTTCTTGACCAGATTCAATGCGGCAGTGGCTTCGGTGGATCGACCTGATCCATCGATGGTTTTGATGGCAGCGGTTTCAGGAATCGCAGACAATTCAGATTTCAAGATATCATTGGAATGGGACTCACCGAGGGATCTTGGGGAATTCTATCATGAGGTGGAGAGATTTCTAAGGCAGGAAGATGCGCAGGCTGAGAGAGAAGGGAGAGAGGCTGAAGTTATGCGGTAAGGGATGGAGGTCCACCCAGAGAAAATCCAAACAAAGACGACAAAGGCAAAAGGAAAATGAATGATAACGGTAGCACTTCAAAAAGGCCACGGAGGTAGTCAAAGTTTTCTTCTTACACGGATCTAACCGAAACTCTAGAAAGGATTTATTTGGACACTCGAGGGCGCCTCTAGTATCGAAGGCCAACAAGAAGGGAACCTTCTGATTACGAACGGGCATCGGGAAGGCATTGCCTATTCCATGAGCTGGATGGGCGCAACACGAATGACTGCAGGAATTTGAGGGATATCTTTAGGGGCATGTAAGGAATGGTCATCTACATCAGTATGTAAGGAATTGAGCTGTGGTAGTGGAACAGGAACGGCCACCGCCCACCTCGAACGAGGATGGCACTGGACCTAGGCAACGTCAACTTGTTATCAACTAAATAGATTTATGGCTTGGAATAAGTAATAGAACTCGAAGTAATGCGACTAAATCACTTACACATGTACGGGATCAAGGACGGTCCCTAGGCATGCTCTGAGACAATGATAAACCGTGTTGCTCGAGTCTGTGAAATCCTGTTTTTCCTTTTCGTTTTCCTAAAAACTTTTGTTTTTTCCTTGGATGTACAGATATTTATTTGGTTTTCCCTGGCTGTAAAAACTCTTATTTTGAATGGTTGGATTTGGATCAATGTAATGAATAATACAGGTCTCGCGATTACGGTCCCGACCGGAGAGACGGGGCAGTAATTGCGAATTATGAGTCCCTTCGCCGGAGAGCGATGGAATGGACTCAAACACAATATAAAAGTCCTTGGCCGGAGAGCCGAGGTCGGAGAATATAAAAGTCCTTGGCCGGAGAGCCGAGGCCGGAGAATATAAAAGTCCTTGGCCGGAGAGCCGAGGCCGGTGAATATAAAAGTCCTTGGCCGGAGAGCCGAGGCTGGAGAAAATAAAAGTCCTTGGCCGGAGAGCCGAGGCCGGAGAATATAAAAGTCCTTTGCCGGAGAGCCGAGGTTGGCGAATATAAAAAGTCCTTGAGTGGAGGGCCAAGGCCGGAGAGCATAGAAGCCCTCGACCGGAGAGTCGGGATCAGAGCAGAACAATGCGACCCGGCGAGGTCTATGGTTTTGAAGTCAAACCCGGAGAGATCATGGATTCGGATTTCGGCTTTGGATAAATGGACCCGAAGGGGTCTTGGATTTGGAAAAGGACTCGAAGCGGTCCCGAATTTGGATATCAATTCAGAAATGTTATGGATATGGCTATTGGATATTGGATATAGATGGATTAAAGCTCAGTTGATGGGTTTGGATAGCTATGGAATTGACTAAGGATTTGGTTACCGTATTCGGAATCGGACATCGACTCGGAGCAGTCGCGAATTTGGATCAGGTTATGGCTGCGGCACTCGGATAGGATGGCTTGGTAAAGGATTGGACTAAGAATCAGATGATATAGCTATGGATGAAATATGCACTTCGGATGCCGGATTTGGAGCTTTTCAAAACACACCTTCTTACCACAAGGCATGTTTTGGGGGCAAATGTTATCCCGCCTTTTGGGTCAAGGCCGGGATATCCACAAATTGGCTGGAAAGGATGGATATCAGGAATAGAGATCAATTGGAAATAAGGCTACGATCGATGTCATCAAAATTTGACCGGGCTTCAATCAAGACAGGATCGATTGGGAATGATGCACAAGGCTAGGAGAGGCTACGTTTCAAATTTCAGGTCAATCGGAGTTCGTATGCTCATGATATGATCGATGCAATTCAAGCAATCAACTGAAAGGCCTTGTTCGTATCCATCAAGCCTCACTGTTCGTATCCACCAACTGAAAGGCCTTGTTCGTATCCATCAAGCCTCAACTATTCGTATCCATCAACTGAAAGGTCATGTTCGTATCCCTCAAGCCTCACTGTTCGTATCCATCAACTGAAAGGTCTTGTTCTTATCCATCAAGCCTCAACTGTTCGTATCCATCAACTGAAAGGTCTTGTTCGTATCCATCAAGCCTCAACTGTTCGTATCCATCAACTGAAAGGTCTTGTTCGTATCCATCAAGCCTCAACTGTTCGTATCCATCAACTGAAAGGTCTTGTTCGTATCAATCAAGTGGTCACCATTTCGTATCCATCATGATCGATACGAACAGTGCAATGGTGATCGATACGAACAAGGCAGAGGTGATCGATGCAAAGGAGATAGCCTTTGAAAAACACGAACTTGCATCGATCATATCTCACAATCTACAAGTCCAAATGCCACCAAATTTTCACAGGGGCTTGCGTACAATCTAAAGAATGTTCATGATCGATCTCGACTTGATCGGGCAAGATCTTGATCGATACGAAATTCATTCATATCGATCACGGATCGAGTCAAAATCGCATGGGATCGATCGCGTGGGCCCGTGCACGTGCCAGAAGAGGTCTCCCGAGATCTGAGCGAGATATTTGCAGCCTACGCCTATAAATATCATCCCAAAGTCTACAGAAAAAGGACTTTTGATTTAATGGACTATAAATCGCATGGAATTTTCTGGTGTTATTTACTTTATTACTTTACTTTTATATTTCTATTTTTTGCACAAGTTAAACACTTAGATAAATATTCATATTACTCGATCCATATACACTTTCATTTGGTATCAAAGCAAGGCTATCATTTAAACTGTAACATAGTTTTTCGATATTTAAGTAATATGTATAATAACACTACATCAAGTTTTGTTGAAGGTCAGTCTACTGCATGACCACCACTATTTAACAGACTAAATTACAATTATTGGTCAACTAAGATTAGGATATACGTGCAAGCTAATGACTATGACACTTAGAATATCACTCAACAAGAAAACGTTGTACCTATCACTGCTTATACATAATCGTTAAATACACAAAAACTGAATGTTACTGCCAATGCTAAAGGTATGAATATATTGGTTTGTTCTTTAGATAAAAATGAGTTTAATAGAGTTAGTATGTGTATATCATCATATGAATTTGGCATACTCTCAAAATTACTCATGAAGGTACAAACAAAGTAAGATTTCAATGCTCAAAAATCAATTTCAAAACTTTATAATGAAGCAAGATGAAACTATAAATGACATGTACTCTAGATTTCAAGACATATATCACTCACTTCTAGCACTATGAAAAAAATACTCTAAATTTGTTATTGTTTTTAAAATTATAAACTCTTTAATGGATGAATGAGAATGAAAAGTCATAGCTATTGAAGAAACTATGAAATTTCAAACCTTAAACCAAAAGAGTTAATAGGAAATCTCATGTCGTATGAAGTGAACTTACAGGCAAAATGAGTATAAGCTCAAGATAGAAAGACAACTGCATTCCAAGCAGAAAATGAAGATTCAGACAAAGATAATGAAGACATTACATTCCTAGAAAAAATTTAGAAAATTTCTAAAATTCAAAAAGAATAAGAAGTTTGGCAACAAAAGAAACAACAACAATAACCGTCAACCTCTTCTCTCAAATGCTATGGATATCATAAGACAGGTCACATAAAAAGAGATTATCCAAAACGAAAGAAGTTCGCCTCCAAACATAAGAACAATAAATTTTATAAAAAGCATCTTTTTCAGTAACTTGGGATGATTCAGACTCTTCTTCGTCATTGGATAGAGGCAGTGATTCTAAACAAGCAAATGTATGCTTCATGACTACTAATGACGATGTAAGTGAACTTTTATTTGATGATCCAGTTGCGATAAGTTCTAAGTTATTAGACAAGCTAAAAGATTTGAATTGAAAATATAAAAATACATTAGCCAAATTAAATAGAAGTGAATTAGAGATTAACATGCTAAAAGATGAAAAGAAAATACTAGAAGAAGAATTATTAAAATCTTAGGATTCTTGTACTAATATATAAACATAGTTTACTATGTTAAGTGATGAAATAGAAACTCAAAAAAATAAAAGTGATATATTAACAAAAGAAAATCAAAATTTAAATTCTAATAATAAAATATTAAATTATAAATAGATAGTCTTAAAACCAAGTTAGCAAACATTACTAAACATGTTCTAATTTTAATAAAGGTGGAGAGAATCTTTCTACAATTATAGAAAGTTCACAATCTACTTATGGTAAAAGGGGATTAGGATAACAAACCCAGAAAAGAAATTAAAACTAGGACGAAAAACTATAGTTCACTATATACCAATTTTAAAAAAAAAACGATATGCAAAAGAAACAAATAAATAAGTCTAAGACTCTAAAAATTTGGGTTTCAAAGACTAACAATTATTAGATACGAAAAAGTATATAGATAATTTTATTGCCAATGTTCGTAAAAATTCAAATTTCATTTTCAAAGGGAACTCTGAACCCTATTAGGTTTGGCTTCCTATGACCTAACTCTTAGGACTCTAACAGAGGTAGTGGGTACTAATGTAATTCAATATTTTTTGCATGTATCTAGTAAAGAGAGGAAAATGGATACTTGACAGTGGTTTCTCCAAGCATACGATGGGGAACAAAGACATGTTAACAAATTTTATCTACTCAAATGGAGGACCCGTTACTTTTGGAGAAAATTGTAAAAGATACTTCATCGGAAAAGGAGACGTGAGCAACAATGGTATATCTAATTCACCTCTTATTACTAATGTTTTATTAGTTAAAAATTTAAAACATAATTTATTATGTATTAGTCAATTATACGATAAAGGTTTTAGTATATCATTTGTTACACTAAAAATCAACCTTTCGACTAAGATAAAAGGTCTTTCACCAAAAACAAAGGAAAAGGAGCATAGCCCAAACCTTTCGAAGGAGTCGAAGGGATGCAGTCATCAGAATTCATTAACATCAAACCTTTCGAAGGAGTCGAAGGGATGCAGTCATCAGAATTCATTAACACAAACCTTTCGAAGGAGCCGAACGGTTCCATCTCTAGTATCCAAAGTGTTCTTACCTTTCGAAGGGGATGAAGAGGTCAAATCAAGTGTTAGCAAGTACTTAGTGACCTTTTTGAAAGCATAACAAGCCTTTCAAACCGGTTGAAGCACATTGAGGATACCTTTCGATAATGACAAAAGGTTTATGAAGAAAGTAGCACTCACAAGTCAACAGAGATCAAAAGACAACCTTTCGACAAGGTTGAAGGAAAGCACAGCTCTCGAAGAGCAACTGTAACGACCCAGAATTTTGGACCATTCGCGTCCATTATAAGTGTATAGGTAGACACTCATGCCGGAGTTGAATTGCTCAAAATACTGCGTTGTTAATTTAAATTTGGCAAAACTGAACATATACAGTAAATAGATATAATCACAGAACACAGACACAGAGTAATAAGTGCAGCGGAAATAAAAGAGATAGTAGTTCATGAAGCTACTATATGAATATATAAATACATCAGAGTTTACAACATAAGAGTAATACGATACATCAGAGTTAAACTAGATACAACGGAAGAGTAACAGATACAGATCAGAATACATCACTGGAATCATCGAATATCTGAAAGCTGGATAGATAGCTGAATCTCCAAGCGAAGCTCCAACTCCAAAGGTGAGTCTCGAAAGCTGAACTACTCAGTCTGACCCGAGCGTAAAGCAAAACACAAAACACTCGAGTCAGGATTAACATTCTCATATTAATAAATCCAACTCAAGTGAAATAGCAATTGAAATACAAGTAACTCAAAGGATGTTGGAATAACCATCCTTTAAGGATCCGTCAAACTATCTACTATGTAGTAATGTACGATAAGTAGATAATGTCTATCAGTAATATAAAAGATATCAAAATAGCGTTAAGTCATGGCCCATTCCACCCTTAACACATTTTTATTCCCACAAGCATATACAAGACCGTAGTTTCCCCAAAACCGGAAGTCACCAGAGGGCAATCCATATACTCAAGGTACAAAACAAATTCGTAGTGGTCGCGCATAAATGGAATACAAGTATGACAAGGCACATGAGGCTATACCCAAGGTAGTGATACTACCGTTCGCCTGATCCGGACTGGTGAGAACGCAACGCCGCAGCGCCCGCAACACCGTGAAACAACACTCCCAAAATCAAGGGTGCACCAATCGACAACAAGTATAAGTAGTTCGAAGAAGTGTGTCCACTTGAGGTATCAATCCTCCATTGGCCCGGCACAGCTCCTGTTTTAGTCATTTCCAATTTGACACAAGTGTCAAGGCTATCCATTATCGTTCTCTTTCTTCAGTCAACACGTACACCATTCCAACCACTTCATTCTGGATCATCACTCCGCGTATAGTTATTAAAGTGGTTTTCGGTTTAGATAGAGAGTATATCCATAATCGAATTCCGGTCTCTTTAATAACTTCCGTAATTATTACACCGATTGGTCGTTTGTTTATTTCAAAAACCAAATCAATTTCAATTCAATTTCAATTTGTAAATCAACATTTCATTTGTCTTTCAAAACCAATTTCCAATAATTTACGTTTCAAAACTTCCAAATTATCATTTCAAAACCTTATAATTCAATTTCAATCTTTATTTTAAACAATTCAAATATCAATTTAAATTCGTATATAAGATTCAATTCCGAAACCATTTAAATCAATTTAATTTAACATTCAAATCAGTTTAACTTCATTTATCGATTTCATTCAATATTCGTTAAGTTACTTTATCATTCAAAACAATTTCAATTAAATTTTCAATTCATTAAATCAATTCTTAAGTTCAACATCATTAAATCAAAATCTACAATTTTGAATTAAATTAAATTCGTCAAATCAAATTCTTTCAATTACAAGTCTTACATTAATTCCAAAATTATCACATTTTCATTTCTTGTTAAAGAAATTCAATTTCAACAATTTACTTACTTAAATAATTTTCCAAAACTTAATTCATAAAGAACTCAATTTCATTTATTTACGAAGTAAAATTCACTTATTCAAAAGTTCAATTTTCTTAATAAAGAATTCAATTCAATTTAATCATTAAATAATTCAATCTTATTTAATTATTAAATAATTCAAAACTTAATTATTAAATCATTTCAAAGTTTAATAATTTCAAACTTAATTATAATTTCAAACTTAATTATTAAATCATTTCACACTTAATTTAATCGGTTCTCAAATTAAACAACGTTCTTTCACCAATTAAATTGTTAATCTTTTGTTTCAGATTATTAAATATTAACATTTTCCTTTCATCAAAAATTCAAATTTCAACTTCGTTTCAAAACCATATTATTTATTCAAATAAAATCTTCGTTTATTTTTAAATCAAATTATTGACCAATCGGGTTTTTATTTAATTCTCTTTCCTAGGTCAAAGTTCAATTTGGGTATTTATCATTTCAACCCGATTCCAATTCAGTTCAAAATCAAAACATAGCAAAGGGAACTTGCAGTGTGATAACTGGGATGGTGTCAAAGTAAATAAACAAGCAATAACAACAATCGATAACAATCCAATAATCAATTCAAATAATCCCGAAATAACCGTATTAATTCGCATTGTTATTTGTACGAATTAATATAATTATTTCTAGAATCTACTCTATCATTTCAAGTAGATTAAAGATTATAACATTACGGTTTCACTTGTCGTTCAATTACAATTTCATACATCATCAATTTAATAACGTACATTCAGTGATTCAAAATGTAATTAAACAAATCATACGTGTCAATAAATTTAACAGTTAAAGGGGTCATATTATACAAATGTCAATTTATCAAATTTAACATTTAATTATTCTATATCAAGTTCAATTTCATATTATTTATCATTTTAACATTAACAATTTAACGTCCAATATAAACATCGACAATCAATCAATTATCAGCCAAACTGTATTATCATCGCATAAATAATTAACAGATAATGGTGTCAGATGTCACAGGTGAACTGATACGGGTAATAGCATATATAACAGTGTAATTAACTAACAGCAGCATATTTCAATTGTCGTTTCAATTGAAATCAAATCTAATAAATAAAAGAACGTTAATCGTGAGTGAGTGCTCACCTTTCGAGGCCAGAGAGAACAAGAGATGACACAGATACGCACTGATACGGATACTAAAATTGAATCCAAGCAAAGCAAAATCGGCATAAAGGCAACGGTCAAAGTTGATCGGCACGAATTGATTATAACGGATCAGATCAGAACTGGAATGATGAAAATAAACGGTATAAGCGAACTTATATAACCGTATACAACTATATATACATAAAGTCATACTCAAAATTTCAAACATATACTAAATTAAATATATATTTATGTATTTTAAAATCCATTGTTTTTTTTTTATCACGCATATGTATATAAACCATGTGAAACTTAGGATCAAAGTAATAACAATATACATAACTAATATAACCTCATTTCAACGCAAATTGCAAGTTGTTATAACATATATACCCAAACAACCTTTATAATATATTTTTCCAAACATATATATAGTATATGCAGACTCCCAAAATTAAATAAATGCATAGCATACATATATCTAACTGTAACAACAGCAGATTATAACTTGCACAAACACCAAATATAAACTGACACGACTTTATATAAACTACATGGGTATATGCTTTTAAATATCCGTCACTTAAACTTTTACCAAATAGAAATTTCAAGTTATATCTATATATGATTTGCATATTTTAAAACACAACACTATAACTTGTATATTTAAATTACTATAATATTTCAACCCAGACCTTATATTATTCACATTTTTAAACAATAGGTTATACACAAAAGAAAATAAAGCAGCTAGTATATAGATAGTTAAAATATTTTACCCATACATCTATATTTGTATAACCATATATACAATAGTTTTCTTTAGAAAAAAAAAAAAACAAACTATATATATAATTTACTACTCCCAGGTACTAAATCAAACAATTCATGAATAGTATATATAAACCTATATATATTACTACTGCTCTTTCAAAGTTTAATATATAATGGCTAATATATTACCAACGCAAATATATATTTGCTGTATTCAATAGTTTTATAAACATATATACATATAATATATTAAAAAATATATAAGTGTAACTTTATATAAAATAATATATATCTTAACATAACATATAATATAGACATACTACTTACACTTAACAGCATACATATTTAATGAATATATAAACTACACAACCATATGTATACATACCTCTATTATAACAGATAGCACATATAAATCTAACATAATCTTAAACAAAACCTGCATATCATATATATAATCTAATATATATAAAACGTATAGATCTTATAACAGTGCAATGTAAACAGAACACTTAAACACATGTACATATATTTCGAAATTCTGAATGCATATATATAAGACTGTATATAATAACAAAGAGGCTGCTACACTCACGTGGCATTGCAAGGAGTGGCTCAGGTCGCAGGACGTGAAAAATGATGGCAGAGGTGGAGAGATGGTGCGGGTGTAGGGAATAAGGCGGGTAGGCGGGTCACTTTCAGGTGTTCGGGCGGATGCAAAGGGCGAAGGTGGCTGAGATCGGAGGCGGTTTGTGAGGGCTGACAGCTGCTGCGGGTAAGCGGGCCGAAGTGGTCAGTGGGTGGTAGGGTTTCGAGGCCGGAGAGGAGCGGTGTGCGGAGGTGGCTGTTGTCGCTGATGGTGGTCGAGATGAACATGTGTGGAGGGTCTCCGGACTTCGGGTTGTAGGCGGGAACAAGGTAGGTGGGCACGGCTGTGTGCTAGGAGGTCGGAGTGGAAGGCGGAAATGTTTGGAAGGAGTTTTGGGCTGAAAGATGCTTGGTGGAGATAGGCTTGCTTGGGTGGCAGTGGGAAAGCATGCGGGAGAGAGAAAGAATGGCTCTGTCATATTTTCATTAAAGAAGAATGGGGTAGATTGGAAGAAAAGAAGGGGAAACGTGCATGAATTTAGTGGGAATAGGAAAGAAATCAATAGTTGGATTCTAAGCAAAATTAATAGCTAGTGACCATTCAGTTTATACGTTGGTTAAATGAATGGCCGCGGGGCTCAAAAGTTCCCAAACGGTTACCGATACGCTAGACGTTACGCAAAGTGCAACGTACACCGGAACACCGAATTTTACAATCGAATATACCATAGAGATCGGCATGACAAGACGATCAAAACGGTATATGAAAATCAGTGGTACGATCATCCGATAACAATCGATATCGGTACCGGAATACTGCTATTTTCCAGAAAATAAGAACGACGGAGCAATAGATGTCCGAATTTGGAAAAATGACGAACTGATATTTTGCTCAGAAGATGGTTTAGAATTTTTCTATGTAAAAATATTTAGGTTTTGGAAATATTTTATTTTCATTACTTTTTAACTGATTAAATTGAAGTGAATTTACGCGCGAAATAAACTTTCGTATTTTCGGACGAAAATTTACCAGTTGCTATGTTTAACTAGACGTATTCCAAATATAAAATTTTTATTTCAAAATTTTATCGTTTAAAATTTCACAAAATTTTAACTAATTACGTTATTAAAGCGGTTAAAATTTTACGGGTCGTTACAGCAACCTTCCAATAAGGTCAAAGGGTTCACAACAACCATGAGAAGAGCAACCTTCCAACAAGGTCGAAAGGTTCATAACAGTGTAAAGAAGACAAACCCTTCGACAAGGGTGTAAAAAGACAAACCCTTCGACAAGGGCAGAAGGATCATGGAGGCATAAGAGTAACAAACCTTCCGACAAAGGCGGAAGGTTCATGATGGCATATGAAGGACAAAACTTTCGACTAAGGCGGAAGGTTCATAACAAGGCAAACCTTTCAATAAAGGCGGGAGATTCATGATAATTCATAACCTTCCGATGAAGTCGAAAGGTTTAAGACATCATATAAAAAGGGGGACCTTTCAACTCAATCGAAAGCATGAAGTCGAAAGGTGGGCCACCTGCATCTATAAATAAACCAGAGTGCCTGCCGAAATACTACAACTTGAATCGATCAGAACTTGAGATCTACAAGTCCAAATGCAATGAAATTTTTACAGGAGCTTACATACATGTTGAAGAATGTTCTCACCAAATTTCAGCTCCATTGGATGATTTCTTGATCAATTCGAATGGAGTTCGAATCGATCCCGGAGCGGGACCCAATTTCCTGAGGTCGGGCCTGTGGGCCCCCCTCACGTGCCAGAAGTAGTCTCCCGGAATTTAGGCGAAATATCAGCCTCCTACACCTATAAATAGACCCCCAGGTCATTCAGAAAGGGGGATCGGGATTCAGAAGTGCCTAGACTCTACCGGATTCAATTCTACACTTCATCATTGCTGTTAGACTCGGATTTCTTTATTGTAATTGCTGTATTTCAACTGTACTCAGCGAGGATAATCAATAAAGGATAAAACTTTGGAGTGGACGTAGGCCGGAGATAACCGAACCACTATAAAATTTCAGCTCCATTGGATGATTTCTTGATCGATTCGAATGGAGTTCGAATCGATCCCGGAGCGGGACCCAATTTCCTAAGGTCGGGCCTGTGGGCCCCCCTCACGTGCCAGAAGTAGTCTCCAAGAATTTAGGTGAAATATCAGCCTCCTACACCTATAAATAGACACCCAGGTCATTCAGAAAAGGGGATCGGGATTCAGAAGCGCCTAGACTCTACCAGATTCAATTCTACACTTCATCATTGCTGTTAGACTCGGATTTCTTTATTGTAATTGCTGTATTTCAACTGTACTCAGTGAGGATAATCAATAAAGGATAAAACTTTGGAGTGGACGTAGGCCGAAGATAGCCGAACCACTAAGTGTTTGCGCCAAAATTGGACACAAACCCCAAGTGTCGTGAAAGCACCAGTGTATGAATACAAATCAGCAAGTATTCAAACACAAATCTCAAATCTAAGCAAACAGAATATTGCAATTCAGAAATAATAAACAGAAACACGAGATTTATAGTGGTTCGGCTATCTCCGGCCTACGTCCACTCCAAAGTTTTATCCTTTATTGATTATCCTCGCTGAGTATAGTTGAAATACAGCAATTACAATAAAGAAATCCGAGTCTAACAGCAATGATGAAGTGTAGAATTGAATCCGGTAGAGTCTAGGCGCTTCTGAATCCCGATCCCCTTTTCTGAATGACCTGGGGGTCTATTTATAGGTGTAGGAGGCTGATATTTCGCCTAAATTCCATGAGACTACTTCTGGCATGTGAGGGGGCCCACAGGCCCGACCTCAGGAAATTGGGTCCCGCTCCGGGATCGATTCGAACTCCATTCGAATCGATCAAGAAATCATCCAATGGAGCTGAAATTTGGTGAGAACATTCTTCAACATGTATGTAAGCTCCTGTAAAAATTTCATAGGCAGAGATTCTGTTCGAATCCATCGATCGGCTTCTGTTCGTATCCTTTGGTTCGAATCCATCGCCTTAGCACCACAACCATCTTGTTCGAATCCATCAACGATGCTTCCTTCGTATCCATTAGTAGAGGTATGTTCGAAACCCTCAGATGGCCAAGCTTCGTATCCATCGCCTGAAGCCACATGCTCGAATCTACCAAATTCCCCCTGCCTCGAATCCATAGGTGTCACTACACTTTGAATCCATCCAGTGACCTCGCATCGTATCGATCCTGTGACCTTGCTTCGAATCCATCCTGTTGAGACAACTTCGTATCGATCAACTATTGTATACCCAGATCGATACGATCGAACATCCCTTCGAATCATTTCCCTCGAATTCACTAATTCAAAGCGGCGAAGAACATGGAGTCGACCCAGTCAACTCGAAGTGAAAAGTGGATCGATACGAGAGACGCGTGCCACGTCAACATCCTCACATGCAAGCATATCGATTCGACCCTATCGATTCGAAGGGGATCGATTCGAACGGAGCACATCAACCAGAAATGCAACCTTGAATCGATCATAACTAGAGATCTACAATTCCAAATGCCATGAAATTTTCACAGAAGCTTGCACGCATGTTGAAGAATGTCCACACCAAATTTCAGCTTGATTGGATGATTTCTTGATCGATTCGAATGGACTTCGAATCGATCCCAAAGTGGGCCCGGATTTCCTGAGAGCAGGCATGTGGGACCCCTCACGTGCCAGAACTGGTCTCCCGAGATTTAGGCGAAATATCAGCCTCCTACACCTATAAATAGAGCCCCTGGTCATTCAGAAAAGAGGTCGGACAATTTGAAGAGCTAAAGAGCGCCCAGACTCTGCCAGATTTACTCAGAATAACCACTGCTTCCTTAGATTCAGACTTAGCTCAGATAATTAGTTGTACTACATCAGATAAAATTGTAATCATCAAGTGAACAAGCAATAAAATCATCAACTTCAGAGTGGACGTAGGCAAGATCGCCGAACCACTATAAATCCTGTGTCATTTACTGCTTTCATCTAATTTTTCGGAGAGTTCTTCATTTTTATTTCTCTACATATTTGATATTTGTGATCTGTGATTGCGAACTGGTGCTTTCACGACATTTGGGGTTTGTGACCAATTTTGGCACAAACACTTTCCAAGGGGTCCAGTTTTGGGGATCCAAATTCTCTGATTCTAATCTTGGACTTTCTTAATTAATACATTGTAACCCTAGTTGGGTGTTGATTTGGGAATTAAATAAAATAGAGTTTTACATTGATTTAGAGGGAAGTCTTATGTTCTATTAATTACTTTACTATTTGAATATACTTCTGTTGAATTAACTCCTAATTTCAGGTTCAATATCATCGAAAGGTACTTGTCGACAAGGACGACAACACTTCTACTACAAGTAACAGTTGCAACCTTTCGAAGCCCTTAACCCCACAGTTTGAACCTTTCGACAAGGTTGATAATACATTGGTCTAAACATCACTGACAACCTTCCAAAGTGATTAAATTTGAGGTCTAAACCTTTCGACTAGGTCAAAAGTGCTTACGTTATAAAAATACCAATAACCTTCCGGAGTTGTAATCCAAGTGGTCTAACCTTTCGACTAGACTGAAGACTGCTCTTTAAGTATAAATACCTGGATTTATCAGGCTTAATCCACAAGAGATAGTCCCCATACATTTCGACAAGGATAAAATCTACTTTATATAATTGATCAAACCTTTCGACAAGGTCGAAAGCTTCTACATATCTATCAAAGAGTTTGATTGTGACGACCGCCCATGACCCCTGCACTAAACATAGAGATAGTGCGCTGATACGTGTGCCAGGCAGCCATGGACGGTTGCCAAGGTAAATTAAAAACAGCAGAATCTATCGTATTACTCACAACGCATGGATAAAATACAATAGAGAATATATATAGTGAAGCATCTCAAAATAGAATCTCATCAATTAAGCTTCATAATAGTTGAATACAAACATCTGAATAGTCAATACATCAAGCCTCACTACATATCACTCAAAGAATTATACAAAGCAGCGGAACATCCAGTACATATAGTAAGAAAATAATATGCAAGCCTCCAGCTCGTCTTCGTCATCAGCATCGTGAGAAACTAAGAACAGCACCTGTCACCTGCTACCTAGTCTGCCCATCCCAAAATGGATGAACAGCCCAAGGCAATAAGAGTTAAACATAAAGCCTTGAGTCAGACAACAGTCTTAGTGAGCGGTAAATTAACTAACAACATACCAAAAGAGCATAAAGGTAAAAGGAATAGGAATCTAACCCTCCCACTCCACCTCTTTCTACAGTGATAGCCCCCAGACACACTAAGCAGAAATAACATAGCAAAGCAGACATTTAAAGTAAAGCAATTATCACTTGAGTTAAGGTCAACATTTTCCAAGTACAAACCCCCAAGGCCTAAACCAAGATCAGATAAGCACCCAAAAAACATTGCTCTTGAGACCGAATGACGATACAACCAAACATCCATGACTCTGGCTGTCACTGTTATCTTTGCTTCGATACCACCGTTAATTGAATGACCGGCACATTCTTTCAGCCGTCCGTCAAGGGTTAATGGCAACCCCGGTTCTAGACAGAACTCCGCACGTCGTCGCAGCCCGTGCCTAGGACTATCAAATCTGCCCAGAGTACTCGACTACAATCATAGTGTTTAGGGACTATCGAATCTACCCAACGTACTCTTGCTTTGAGCCTGCTAGAACCTTCAACAACGATGAAATCTCAGCCTCCTAGTCATCCTCCTCGACGACTATTTCCATACTAGCTCAAGCGCCTCTCGAGCAAACCATTATCCTCAACTCGAACCATTTCACCGAGTTATCAACATGCTTGGAATGATCTCGTCTGGATTAAACCAAGGCTATCTCATACCATGCCTCGCTTCATCTCATCATAGCAAAGCCTCATCTCAACATCATCATCAAATCTATCCATATGAGCTTTATCATCCACCACATATGCCACGAGCAGCTTTTCCAATTCAAGAGCCTTTCCCTTAGCTTTTGAATCATCTTCGACTAACTTGTCCAAATCAATTCATAAATCAACTAATTTACAACAATCAATCAAGGCAAACATTAATCTAAGTAATCAAGCATTCAAACATGATCAAATAAACAATTATAACAATAATGGCAATCTTGTAAATAAAGAGTCTAAATCTAACAAGCATGAATCATGAGCAATATCTCTACAACTTGATGAATGAACTTGCATAGGTTAACATGTAGTAAAATGGATGTCAAATCATCATGAACAATAGATCTACACTTAAGTTTAAGAAAATGCATGGAAATCACTATTTTAACATCAAATCAAGCCAATAATCCGATATACTCCTTTGGATCCGTGTGAGAGATAACCACCACTCACCAAATCACCTAAACACTTCAAAAACAACACACTTCAGATCTGGACAGCGAAGGATCTAGCTCGATTCTCCAAAATTCCGCTTCAAACGATGAAATCTCTCTTCGATGGATGAAGAGCTTCAATCTAAGCTCTTGGATCTTCGATTTGATCTTCGATCTTGGATGGAAGGAATCACAAGATTAGAGTGGAGAAAAGAAGTGAAAAAGTATAGAACTCGAGCTCTCAAAATGGCAGCACTTCGTCGCTTCAAAATCCGAATCCCAAAAATGAAGAAGAACCCGTGTATTTATAGGCAGAAATCCCCTTAGGTCGTCCGCCCCTTTAGGTCGTCCACGACCTAACAATTCCTCTGACCTAACACTTCGCGCGACTTAACACATACGCGCGACCTACGACTTACGACTTAACAGACCTGCGACTTACGACTTAGCGCACACTCGACTCAACGACTTAACAGAATCCACGACCTAACTTTAGCTCGCTCCTAGGTCGCTCACGACCTAACACTCAACGACCTAACCCCTTAAGCCTTCACGCGACTTAACCACACACACAAGCGCACAACCTAGCGACCTAAAAATGTCACGACCTAAGACTCAACCAAGGTCGCGACCTAACTAAACACAGGGTCTCACGACCTAACACCTAAGTCGTCTGGACGACCTAACTAACTTAGGTCTCTTACGACCTAACTAAACACAGCACCCCATAGGTCGCTCACGACCTAACTACTACATTCCTTAAGTCGCTCGAACGACTCAACCCACTTATCTCCTTAACTCGTCCACGACCTAACCTTCTTAGGTCATTAACTCGCTTAGTTCCTTAGGTCGCTGTCTTTCCTTAAGTCGCTCAAACCTTAGGTCGTCTACTCCTTAAGTCGCCGATTCCTGTAGGTTGCTAACTCTTAGGTCGTCCACTACCTTAAGTCACCAACTTCCTTAGGTCGCTCCAATCCCTTAAGTCGCTCACCCGACCTAACTACTACTCGACCTAACCTACCCCACGACCTAAGCCACCACACGACTTATCTTCCAGACGACCTAAGCTACACATGGCTTATCTTCTACACGACCTAACCTATATACGACTTAAGCTCTAGTCGACCTAATGACAACTGTTTTACAAACATTCGATCCGTAAAAATACGGGTCGTTACATTGATATTCTACTTAAACCCAAAGAGGGCCATCATCCTAACCTCTCGATAAGATTAAAACTAACCTTAAAAGGAAAAACTCAAGGAATTTCAACTTAGCCAAAAGGAAAGCTTTTGCAGGAGACCTCATTCAAGTCCAATTAAGATGAAAGGTTTTCTAATTAAAAGATTAAACCTTTCGACAACGTCAAAAGGTCTGACCCAAGATCCAATATCAAGTGAAGCTAAACATAAAGGAAATTCTTAAGGGTATCACGCCCTTCACTCAAACCAGTCTATCCATACTACTTGGTATAATTTTGGGGTGTTAACAAAAAATCTTGTTAACATCATTCTTAAAAGATAAATGCGAAATTTTCGATCAAAATAAAAATCTTATTTTTGAAGGAGATAGATAAAGAAATATTTATATTTTAAATATGAATATCAATCATAATATATATATATATATCTGTGTGTGTGTGTGTGTGTGTTTAACTGCCAAAGATAATGATCTATGGCTATGGCATAAAAGATTTTCTCACATTAATTTTTAAGCTATTAGTAAATTATCTAAAAATAAGTTTAATTAAAGGTCTTCCAAAAATGAATTGTAATGTAGATAATATCTATGATGCGTTCCAATTAGGAAAATTAACTAAAGCGTCCTTTAAATCAAAGAAAATCATTTTTACATTACAACTTCTTGAATTACTACACTAGGATATATTCGGTCCTACTCAAGTTCAATCTATAAATCATAATAAATATGTTTTTATTATTGTAGATGATTTTTCTAGATATACATAGACATTATTTTTGAAAAACAAAAGCGATACATTTGAATCATTTAAATTTTTTACTAAAAGAACTCAAAATTTAAAAATTAAAAACATTAAAAGTGATCATGGTGTGAATTTAAAAACGAACTTTTTGAAAAAATTTATAACAAAAAGGGTATTAGTCACAATTTCTCATTTTCTAGAACTCCTCAACAAAATGGAGTCGTAGAAAGAAAGAATCGGATGTTACGGGAATATGCTAGGACTCTACTCAGTGTAGTCAACTACCAACACATTTCTGGGCAGAAACCGTGTCTACTGCATGCTACATCTTAAATCGTGTCACTATTCGACCATAATTAAATATATACCATACAAACTTTTTAACAGTATAAAAGTCAATATATCATATTTAAGAATATTCAGATCAAAATGTTTTATATTAAATACAAAAATTCAACTAGGAAAATTCGATTCGAAATCTGATGAAATAATATTTATTGGAAATTTAGAATGAAGCAAAGCATATTGAATATACAATAAACACACAAAAATTATAGAAGAAACTTTACACGTATCATTTGATGAAAATTTCAAAATTATAAAAATGATGAAGAAGATGTTATAGAACAAAAAGTTATACAAGATCCACATCAAAATATTACACCTTAAAATGAAGAACAAAACACAGAAATTTTTATTGAAAATGAACTTAGAACTCCACCACGAATTTTAAAAGATCATCCAATTGAAAATATTATTGGTCGAGTAAATACAAATGTCAGAACTAGACATCAATTAAATCATATAGGTGATATTGCTTTTATATCTAATATGGAACCTAAAAATCCTAAGGAAGCTTCAACCGAAGACTACTGGATTTTAGCTATGCAAGAAGGGTTAAATCAATTCGAACGACATGATGTTCGGGAATTGGTTCCAAGATCAAATGATCAAACAATCATAGGTACGAATGGGTTTATAAAAATAAAGTTGATGAAAATGGTAATATAACTCAAAATAAGGCCATATTAGTTGCACAAGGATGTAATTAAGAAGATGGGATAGACTATGAAGAAACTTTTGCTCTTGTTGCAAGACTTGAAGCAATACGATCTAACTAGCTATCTCTTTCCATCATAACTTTAAAATTATCAAATGGACGTTAAAAGTGCATTTTTAAATGGTTTTATAAAAGAAAATGTTTTTGTAGAACAACCACCTCTGTTTAAACATGAAAAATTCCTGATCACATCTATAAACTTAAGAAAGCTCTTTACAGTTTGAAATAAGCACCCCGTGCTTGATATGAATGACTAAAATGTTATCTTATAGATTTTGGATTTGAGATTGGAAAAGTTTATCAAACTTTGTTTATTAAACAAGATAAGAAAGATATATTAATTCTACAAATTTATTATGTAGATGATATTATATTTGGATCTACAATTGAAAATTTATGTAATAGGTTTTCAAAAATAATGACAAGTGAATTTGAGATGTCTTATATGGGAGAACTCTTATATTTTCTTGGTTCGCAAATTAAAAAACTAAGCAATGGTATTTTTATTAATCAAGAAAAATATCGTACTAATTTAATAAAACGTTTTGGAATGGAAAACACATTTAGTAAACCGACACCTATGAGTACTATGGTTCATCTTTATAAAGATGAAAACAGAAAAGGTATGGATCAAAAATTATATCAAAGCATGATTGGATCTTTGTTACATTTAACCACTGGTCGCCTCGATATAATGACGAGTATCTATCTGTGTGCACGATTTCAAGCAAATCCTAAAGAATCACATTTAAGAGCCCTGAAACGAATTCTGCGTTACTTAAGCAATACTAGAGACCATGGCCTCTTTTATCCGAAAGAATGTCCTTTTGAACTTATTTCATATAGCGACGCTGATTTCAAAGGATGTCGAACGGACAGAAAGAGTACGAGTGGTACTTGTCACTTCATCAGACATTCTCTAGTACCGTGATTTAGTAAATTGCAAAATTGTGTTTCACCGTCGACATGTGAAGCAGAACATATATCTACTGCTTTGGCATATGCACAAGTGATACACACACAACAAACTCTTCGTGATTTTGGGATATACGTAAATAAATCTCCAATTTACTATGATAATACAATTATACAAGTGCTATTAATCTATCAAAAATTCCAATAAATCATTCTCTTACCAAACACATTGATATTCGTCATCACTTTCTACACGATAACATAGAAAAAGACGTAATATCACTTGAGTTTACCACTTTCGAAAATCAAATCGCAGACATTTTCACACAGCCACTAAATGTAAATTCATTTATTAAACTGAGACGTGAACTAGGCATTATATCACTACATGAGTTACAATAATTACTCAACATAACAAATCTCTTAATAACTTGGTCAGAAATGAGTAAATATTTTATACATATTTTGTTTCAGAATAATAAAAGACCAAAATACATCAATAAAGATTTGTGAAGCCATAAACTTGCCTGAATATTAACCATTAAACCCAAAGAAGGAAAATTAAAACTATTCTCAACCTATAAAACTAAAATATAAATTTAACAATCTATACTGTATATAAACAACAACGTTTATATGTCCAAACTCAAATATATATCATAAAAAAAGTTTAATATTAAAATAAATTCTCCAATGGATTCCGGCAACTAAAATAACTCCACCATCAAATAAACCATCTCCAGCACAAATTACTCCATCACCTAATATCATACTGGTTATTCTCCAAAAAGGAAGAAAGTCAAATGATCCGTCAATCTTGAATCATCGTCTATAATACCAAAATTGATGAAATATGCCATTATCAACAAGAAATGATTGGGTTTCAAAAGGAGATTTACTCGAGCAAAGAAAACAAGGAGCACTTCTAAACTTTCTGGAAAGATGTGTTCTGGCTATTTGCGAATATTCACTAACGAAAATAGCATACGGAAAAATTCTCCATGACTTACGAAAACACCGGTAAATAAATATAACATAACTCTAATAAACTCTTGGGAAATGGGACCATCAAACGAAGATTGGCATCAGACTCCGGTTAGAACAAATATACGGTCTCCACTTAAACCTTTAAAAGAGCAAACTATGGTGATAAGGTCAAACCAAACTCATGGGAACTCTGTCCTTTAGAGGAGTCAGAGCCAAGTGAGTAGAAATATTTTCTAAATTTGATTTAAAATCTAGCTACTGGCAGATCCAAATTTCAAAATCTAACCAATATAAACTGCTTTTAATGTTCCAATTGTAAATTATGAATGGACAATAATGCCTTTTGGCTTAAAAAATGCTCCTTTAGAATTTCAGAAAATAACAAATGACATTTTTATTCCACATAGTGAATTAATTTTAGTTTCCATTGATGATATTCGAGTATTTTCTAAAGATATTGAAATGAATTTTAAATACCTAGACATTTTTATAAAAATCATTATTCTAAATGGTTTAGTAATATCAAGAACAAAGATGTCTTTATTTCAGACAAATGTAAGATTTTTAGGTCATAATATTGAAAAAGGAAAAATAATTCCTATAAACAGAAGTATAGAATTTGCTACAAAATTTCCTAATGTGATAACTGATAAAACACAATTACAAAGATTTTTAGGCAGTTTAAATTATATGTCTTCTTATTATGTCAATCTAGCTACAAATGTGGCTATCTTGTATGATAGATTAAAAAAGAATCCATGTCCATGGACAGAACAACATACTCAAGCTATTAAAATAATAAAAGAAAAGTTAAAAAATCCGCCTTATTTAATGCTTTCAAATCCAAATTGGGAAAAAAATAATTGAAATAGATGCCTGATGTAGGATTTGGAGGAATTTTAAAGCAAATTTGTCCAAAAACAAAAAATGAATGTTGTATCAGATTTCATGTAGGTAAATGGACTAATAGTCAAAAGAATTATGCAACCATAGCCATGGAGATTCTCGCTATAGTTAAATGCATTTAAAAATTTCAAGACAATTTATATTATCAAAAGTTAATCATAAAAACTGATTGCAAATCTACAAAATATATATATTTAATAATGATTTTAAGCATGATGTGTCCAAGCAAATGTTTGCTAGATGGCAAGCTCATGTAGCACCTTTTGACTTTGAAATCCTTTATAAAAAGGTGAAGAAAATAGTCTTCCTGATTTTTTAACTTGTGAATTTTTACAAGACTATGATCCCCAAAGGGAGCGGTAATCTTCCCTACAAAGGGAAGGGCAGAGGAAATATCCTGGCCCAGCATGGCAGCAAAAAGCGAATAGCTGAAAATCTAACCAGTTCGGAAAGTCATAGTTCCAATGATCCTTTAAATAAGGAATTTCTAGAATTCAGGAAAAGGTAAGGAGCTAATACCCAAACAGCTAATAGCCAAACAACATCATCTTCATATGCTAGCATATCTGACAATGAAGAAAATGAAGAAAAATATAACTACAAATGCACAAAGTCTTCATAAAGAAGTTATGCTTCCTTTATAATTTGATGCTCTCGAAAAGGGAAAATGATCTCTGGAACTTAATGTAAAGGTATTTCGATACGGTGTCATTTGCTGTTAGGGCTTATAAGCAAAGCGGATACAAAAACACAATAACAAAAGTCTCTGAAACCTGTGAAATAACACATTTTAATGCAGGAGATCCAAATGTTTATAGCTTCAACAAAATAATCATCAAAATGCTAATATTGCGAGAAGAATGGGGGTTATCTACCCTTAAAGAAAAAGAAATATTTTTGCCTGACATAAGGAGTACTACCAAATATAATTATTTGGATTATGTTGACCCACTAAATATAGTGCTCCTTTATGAAAATAATAAAAGAAAACATTCATGGTTTATTAAAGTTTGCGGAGAAGTTTATAAACGCCCAATACTAAATTGGTTTATAGAACAATGGACGAATTATTGACCACAGCGGACATCCTTCCTGAAAAATTAAAAGAATTATATTCTGAACGGGTTGTGATTTCACCCAAAATAAATGACCTTGACCAATATCTGATGATATCAGGATCCAGTCCGATATATTTTTCCTTGAATTTTTCATTCCTTGGATTTGAAAATGGAAACTAGAATTAGGTTATACCGAAAAAGAAAATCCTTGTTTATATAGATGTTTCTGTACTAAATTCTAGGATAAATTAACCAAAATTGATAATAGCACAGGTCAAATATTTGGCTATGAAATGATAACAAAAAAAAGCAACAAAATCAAAGTTGTCAGGAGCAAAAGAATCTGAAGTAATAGAAAGACGCTCCAAGCCTATTCCAGTACATTGCTAGAAAATTAAAGATGCAAAAAGGGGTAGTCACTAAAGAAGATATTCTTTATGCCTAAATTGAATAAAAGAAGAAAGATTTATTGAAGAATCTTGGAAAAAACAATGCAAAATCAGACACGTCAATAACATCTTCAAAAGTAAAGAATATTTCCAAAGATGATCAATATTCAGACCTCAATGATGAGAATTTTGCAGAAATATTTGATGAGATTGAAAAAGAGGTCTACAATGTGGGATAAGATAAAGGAAAAATGGTGATAGATTAGACGGCTTGTGGAAAAGAATAAGCTACTTTAACAAAGTAAAATATTTCTTTTACCAAAGGTAATTGGTGGGCAAAACACTATGATAAAAAGTAACTTAGGTGGCCAGATTCTTCAATTATGAAGGACTGATAACCTATTCTAAAAAGATGCTTTTTCGGATTTGAAATTCTTGAAGTCCCAAGAAAAATAACTTTGAATTCCAAATTTAGTTGCAGCCTCAGCTATATAAAGGAAGGCACTTCATTTAAAGAGGGCAGACTTTATCTCATCCGTTCTCTTCTCTACTCAATAGTTTCTGCCATTAATAAATTAAGTGTGTAATAAATTATATTGTAAAATAAAGGAAGAAGGGTACCACTTCCACTACTACTGATATCTGAAAGCTACTTCTGATATCTTTTGTAAGTCTTTATTTGTAATTTTTAAATTTTTGTAATATGTTGTGTGAATTATAGCCTGAATGGCAGGCTAAATTAATCGTATGTTGAATTATTCCTATTCTGTATGTATGAATTGCTCTGATACCAAAAGTAACATCCGGGATTTTCATCCCTCGAAAATCGACACTAATACATCCTCGGTATTCATGTGCCGCAAATCCAAGTGCCAGAAAGCTTGATTGTTAGGGGAAAAAGAAAATAAAGAGACAACAGAATCTCACATGAATGGAATAACATATATTATTTCAAAAATAATCTTTACAGCGGAAAATTTTGAATACAGTATCAGAGTCTAACCTAGATTCAGCCTGAGTTCATATTTTTAAAGAATACATGTTAAGTTGAAAATGCCATTCTAATTCGTGTACTTATGCCCATTTCTAGCCATGGTAAGGTGTTTCTTCAGGCTTTCTTTACACTGACTTTTAGCCAGAGATCATTGTTAGACCAATGCTTGACTTGTAAAATGTCCTAATATTTATTTTGGTTTTTTGGTTTGATATATGAGATCCTGAAAACACTGTAGCGAAGTTCATACTGTTGCAATACTATAGCAGTATGCTAAAACAACCTTTTACTTTAGAATTATTTTAATATATTGTTGTAGAAAATCTGAATTTTGCCAGCGTTTTTAGAAAACGAATAATATATAAAAGCATTTGTATAACTATGCATACACGTATAGATAATGATATTTATATCTACTGTATATATATAGATATTATACCGACACATACACATACATACATGCATTCATATATATATATATATATATCAAGGGAAAATAAATGTCTAAGTATATACACGTATATAGTTTGTATACACGTACTATTGGTACTATGCGTATAGTTTAGACGTAATATATATATATATAGCCATACAGATGTAAAATTAAGTTTATATGTATATATAAATATAATACAAAAATTATTAATATATTTAAATTTTAAATTTATTTGACTAAGTAAACATTCAAAATATCTTAATTTAAATCGAAAATTAATCAGGTAAAAACTCTCTTTTCTAAATAATTTTGACTATTTCAAATAACACACACACACACAGATATATATAGCGATTCAAATGTAAAATGATTTTTATATCTATGTATAAATATAATACGAAAATTATTAATAAATTTAATTTTAAATATATTTAACTAAGTAAACATTTGAAATATCTTAATTTAATTAAAAATTTGATTAGGTCAAAATCTTTTATTTAAATAATTTTGACTATTTCAAATAATATATATACGACTTTAAAAAAAATTTGAATTTTGAAAAAATATATATTTAAAATTCAATTATTTAACCATCAATAATCATTATTTTAAAATACATTATTTTTATAAATGGAGGAATTAGGAAAAAGAACAACTTTGAAAAAAAATTACGTTGAAGAACAACAAATTTTATTTTTAGACTAAAGGAAAAATGCTGGTTATAATTAACATTATATTCAACTTTTACACTATACAAAATGCTAGTTATAACAACCATTATATTCTATTTTACACTATACAAAATGCTAGTTATAACTAGCATTATCCTTCAACCAAAATAAAAAAATTGCTATCCTTCAACTGAATTTTTTTTCTAAATTTGTCCGTGGGCCTATTTTCCTATTTATAAACATTTTAACAATTTCTTAGCTGAAAATTAAATAAATATAATATATATTTTAAAAACTTTCATATTACAAAATTATATAATAGTATTTATAAATATAAATTCTTGTTTGAATAAAAAATATTAAAAGGTCGAGTGCTTTTAAACACACACACACACACACAAATATATATATATATATATAATTTTTTAAGTTTAAATTTATATGTACACAAAATTGTAAAACTAATTTAGACATGTATAGAGAATTTAATAAATGTCAAAATAAAAAATACATATATCTATAATTATTTAATGATGCATAAAATAAACTTCAAACAAAATAATTACTACATATGTATAGCTGAAATATGTATGATCGAAAAAAAATTAATTCTATTTTATAAAACAACATATAAATAGTTTTAAATTAAATAATAATTCATTGACGATGAGATACATTATATATATACATAAGGGTCAACGGTTGATCATATGTGAATATATGAAATAAAACAGAAATATATCTTAGTAAACCCTACCCTTTATAACACGTCGATCTGTGAATATGCTCTTTGAATTTCCAATTAAACGTTTGAACATGCAATAAAACAAGTGTAACTACATTTTAATAATTTGTATTTGGATGTTTAGATGGAGGGAAGTTTGGCCTTAAGTGATGGGGTTGGCTAAGCTAGGGTGGCGGCTAGGGCAAGTGAGATTAAGAGGAAATGAGTTAGGTTTGGGTTGGAGTTTATAGAGGGACAAGGGGAGAAATTGTTTTACCACCTTTTACTCATTTTCCCATACCATTTCAACCCAAAACCAAGACAAATCTCGGCTTCTATGGCCGACCATGCCATGTGCATATATGGGTCAAAAAATCTACTAGACTGTTAAGCAATTGTTTATATTAAAGCCTGCATGTGTGTACACACACACAGATATATACACACACACACATATATATATGGACGTACAACATATATATATATATCCAAACAGTTACTAATAACATCTAGAAAATTTCTAGGAGCTACCATAATTACTAAAACCACCTCAAACATCAAATACAATAATAATTAATATCTCTTAAATATCAATTAATTTAATTAATTCATAGCACTTTATAAACTAACTAAGTCATGTTACTTCAGAGAATTTATAGATGCGATCATATGACTCACAGGTATTAATCCAGTTAGTGATTAATATTAAGCAATTCAAACATTACTGTTCACACGTCACCTTGGTTGATAGTGTGACAATTTGGTTAAATTCACCGCTTCCTGATCTTTTTCAGTAAAATCATTTTTAGATCACATTTAAGAGTACCATTTAGTGATAATATAATATAACATGTTTTCTTCATCAACACTATATCACTTTAGGGTACATGGAGTTTGATATAGGTCAAAATTCAAATGGTATGCACATTCAACTGTTCAACTCAATCATAAAGTCTTTGGTTCAATAATAACATTTATTATTAACTATTCTAATCTATTCAGAGATTTTGACTTTGAATTGACTACAATTGACCATGATACTAAACTCATACAACCGAGGAGATGAATTCTCTATTGAATAGTGCTTCACTTTCAACGCTTCAACTCAAAACCAACTATAGCTGCTTGATATTCGTCATGCCATGATTTAGCTATAATCAAAGTGGAGTATCCACATTGAAGTTCCATAGTACTCTCAAATCGAAAGAACTATGTAACATTCTCACATTAAGATTTTATGTTTGACCTAGTTGTTATCAACCAATAGAAAACTTTCGGTCAAGTCACTCTGTAGTTATCCAATGACTATAAGTACGTAACCCTTTGGTGCTCCGAGCACCCATGAGTAATACATTATCCAACGTTTAGAGAGCATTACTGTGGCGACCCACTATTTTTAACATCTAAAAATAATATAAATGTCGACAAGATACACTTACAACTAATTTCAAACACTAAAGACATTGGACCATAGGTATATAATATTAAAAATTCTAAAAAATATAAACAAAAAAGGAAACCTCGTAGCGGAATTTAAACATTAATGTGTACACACATATACACGTATATATCACTTTAGCAATTAAAATTACTCAAGTTCCATGCATGCATAATATACACATTTCGAATACATAAATTATTAAGCAATAACTATCTAATTGTGATGCAAGAGGTATACCGAACTATCTTGTAAATATGACCTATCCCGGACCTTTTGCTCCCTTCTTTGCTTCCCCCGCAAACTTACAAATACATATATGCATATAATAAAGGGAAAGGGTGTGAATTATGTTTGGAACTATGTCAATTTCTATACACACCGAGCATAAGGAACCGTGAGCTATTGCATAGAAAAAGACTGTCTACGTACCCATTTTGGATGATCAAGCCTATGTAGTTCTATTTCTTGCTCTTTTGTTGCATCTATATACTTGTTTTCATGTAATAATCATAGCATCCATGTAACCATTGCAATTAATGCAAATAATAGAAGTAGAAAACAGTATTCATACTCATCCATCATAACAAAATATCATATGGGCAATAACAACAGTAACACACTTAGTCATTAAACATCACATATATTCAACAACACTCATTGTCAACTCCAATCATTAAATAAAAAAATAACAACTATACAAATATATTTACATATGTGTTAATCATCCATTATAGTAATGCATCACTAATGAAACTAATCACCTCATAATAGTAACACAACATTAATCATCAAATAATCATAACCAACTACCCATCGTTTGGTAGTAAAAATGGTAAAATATCGTATTTACATCCTAACATAATTCTATCATCATAAAACAAACATGTGTGATAATTCAAATGAATACTTGAATACATACTACATTCATTCAGAACATTAAATCTTTTATGACAATTGTTTCACTCTTGCGTATAAAATCATCTTATATTGTTTATTATAATCTTTTATTTATATATATAAAATAATAATAGTCTTTCTAAAAATAATAATATACATTAGAAACTCTTTGTATACTTCTGTTTTTTTAAATACTTCTAAACATCGTATTTTAAATCAAAAATAGTAATCTTCATCAAATTGCTTTTTTAAAATGATAATATTACATCAAAATAATAATATATATTAAAACCTCTTTAATACTTTTTGAAACCAATTTATCAACTATTTATTCAAAATAACAATATTTATTTTAAATCATTGAAACTCCTTTTTATTTCTATTTACCTCAGAGTCATAACTATTTTTATCCACAAAAACTTTTGGAAATATTTCTTTACTATTATTACTATATCCACAAAATACCTTTTTGTTTTATTAATTAGATGATAATAACAACATTTCTTACCACGATTACCGTAAGATCGATCATTTTTTCATTTACACAAAATAATACTGTTTTTAGTGAAATTCATCTTATTAACGTTCAATTTGGAAAATGGTTTTAAAATTAAAAATGATTTTTTCTTATTTTCTGCCTTATGTTGAATATAAAAAACAACCTTCTTCGTTCCCTTTTGTTGGAATGACTATGATTTCTAACTCCTCATACTTTCCCACGTCATTTAACATACATACATATCAAAACGTAAAACAAGAAACATGAAACTTGGTTTTCGAACCAAACGCTACCTTTTTTTTAGTGTTTAGGCGTTTGGCCAATCGGATAAAACTGAATTTTTTTTGCTTAACGGATTTGCTTTTACCAACTATAAAATTATTTCTTCTCACCTCCTCATTTACTTTCCCTACCATATTTTTCTCTTCTACTTTCATCCGTGCAAACCAATATCATAAGACCAGAGCGAAAGAGTGCATAGTTTGGCTACATGAAGAAGAAATGCATTTACTAAAGCATGTTTGAACATTACTGAAAATAATATAATATACTAAATAAAGCTAGCTTGAATGTTGCCAAAAAATTAACAGAAGATAGACCAAAGCACAACTTGAGAATCATGTGAAAATTTGGCAAAAAATGGTTCGAAGATTTATGGTATTATTAGAAATACTACTCTTGGAATCTGGTTGAAGACAGGACTCAGAAATGCTTGAAAACCGTAAACGATACAGTTTTTACCTGACTCATGCTGAGACCCGAAGCAAACCCTAGATTAGTAACATGATCGACCTAAAGCGTGCTTTGAAGCAAAGACTGGGGTTGATTAACTAAAAAACCCAAAGTCAATGCATGGTCAATCCCAGAGTATTTTTTGCTCGAGTCCAACTCAATCCTTATGTAATAAACCGCTTTCCTAACACTCGAAACATCACTTGAAAGCTTCTCGCATGAGTACAAGTTGAATTAGCTAAGAAAATGCAAACTGTGCTAGAATCTCTATATGAACCGAAGCACCGCTCGAAGACTTCAGATCAAGACTTTAAGAACTTTGAAGCAATGTTTGGCTCGACATGGAGCAATGGTTTGAGCGTGACTCAAGGCATCCCTCGGCTAGGACCCACGTTCGAACCTTGACCCGTAGTAACTTCCAATTCACTTCTATTTCGACCTGAATCTTCTCCAACTAGATCCCAATTACCCTAGACCACTCAAACTCGATCCCTACACTCCTGAATCGCTCAAATAAAACCCTCTCCATGCCTAAGCTTGAATTTAAGCCTTTTTCACCTAAGTATGGATTCAAATCAATAATTTCAGCTTTACACATGTTGACACTGACCTGTTTGGTTGTGGATGAAATTGGTAAACTTCAAAAAAAACCTATTTGGATCTTAATGGGCATATAAAACCTATTAGCTAACATTAGATCCAATCTAAAATTTTAAATTAAAATTCCATTTTAGTTAAAATGTCTTTATTTGATTACTTATATTAAATATATTTAAATATATCACATATATTCTTAAGCCAACATAATATTATATAAAAGCTGTTCGTATAACTATACACATGCACACACGTATAGATATTGATATTTATATCTATTGTATGTACATTGATATTATACCTATACACACATACATACATATATATATATATATATATATATATGGTAAATTTGTATACATATCAAGGGAATATAAATGCCTAAGTATATGCATAAGTTTAAATATACTAAAATATATGTATATAGTTTGTATAAACGTATTATTGGTAGTATATATATAGTTTAGAAATAATATATATATATATATACACACATAGAGAGCCACACAAATGTAAAATTAAGTTTGCATGTATGTACAAATATAATACGAAAATTATTAATAAATTTAGTTTCAAATATATTTGACTAAGTAAACATCCAAAATATCTTAATTTAATTCAAAAATTGATTAGGGCAAAATCTTTATTTAAATAATTTTTATTATTTCAAATGATATATATATATATTTGACTTTCGAAAAAAAAAAAAAATTATTTAATTATCAATGATCATTATTTTAAAATACAATAGTTTTATAAATGGGGGAATTAGGAAAAAGGAAAACTTTGAGAGAAATTAGGCTGAAGGACATCAAGTTTTGTTTTTAGGCTGACGAACAAATGCAGGTTATAGTTTGCATTGTATTCAACTTTTACACTATACAAAATGCTAGTTATAACTAGCATTATACTCAGTTTTACACTATACAAAAAGCTAGTTATAACTAGCATTGTCCTTCAATCAGAATAAAAAAATTTCTTTCCCTCAGCCTAAACTTTTTTCTAAGTTTATCCTTGTGCCTATTTTCGTATTTATAAATTTTGTAATAATTTGTTTTGGCCTAAAATTAAATAAATATAATATATATTTTAAATACTTTCATATTACAATATTATATTAAAATTTATTTATAAATATATATTCTTGTTTGAATAAAAAAATTATTAAAAGGCCAAGAGCTTTTAAACACATATATATTTATAATTATTTTATTTAAAATTTATATGTATTTAAAATTGTAAAACTAATTTTAGATATGTATAAATAGTTTAATAAATGTCAAAAATAAATAATAAATAATAAATACATACATAGATGTATTTATATATAACTATTTAATAATACATAATATAAACTTCAAACAAAATAATTTCTACATATGTACGTGTATGATCGAAAAAAAGATTAGTTCTATTTTATAAAACAATATATAAACTGTTTTAAATTAAAATATAAATCAATGACGATGAGATATATTATATATATGCATAAGGGTCAAGGGTTAATCATATGTGAATGTATGAAATAAAATAGAAATAACCCTTAGTAAATCTTGCTCTTTGCAACACATCGATTTGTGAATAAGCTATTTGAATTTCCAATTCAACGCTTGAAGGTGCAACTGAATAATTGTAATCAATTTTTAATAATTTGTATTTGGATGTTTAGATGGTGGGAAGTTTGGCCTTAGGTAATGGGGTCAGCTAGGCTATGGTGGTGGCTAGGGTAAGTGAGATCAAGGGGAAATGAGTTAGGTTTGGGTTAGAGTTTATAGAGGGAGAAGGGAAGAAAAATATCTACCGCCTTTTACTCATTTTTCCATACTATTTCAAACCAAAACCAAGACAAATCTCGCCTTCTATGGCCGACCATGCCACTCCATATATGGGTCAAAAAAAATCTTCTAGCCCATTAAGCAATTGCTTACATTAAAGCCTGTGTGTGTATATATGCACATACAACGTCTATATATACATCCAAACGATTACTAATAACACCTATAATTTTTTTAAAGAGCTATCCTATTACATAAAATATTTTAATAATTAATATTTCTTAAATATCAATTAAATTAATTAATTCATAACACTTTATAAACTAATCAAGTCGTGTGGTACTTCAGAGAATTCACAAATGCGGTTGTATGACTCACATGTGTTAATCCAGTTTGCTATTATTATTGAACAATTCAAATATTACCGTTCACACATCACCTTGGTTGATAGTGTGATAGTTTGGCCGAATTCACCACTTCCCGATATTTTCGGCAGAATCATATTTTAGATCATATTAAAGCGGTATCGTTTAGTGACAATATAATACACACATATTTTCTTCGTCAACGCTATATCACTTTAGGATACATGGAGTTTATTATAATTCAAAATTCAAATGATATCCACATTCAACTATTCAACCCAATCACAAAGTCCTTGGTTCAATAATAACATTTATTATTAACTATTCTACTCTGGTCAGAGATTTTGACTTTGAGTTGACTATAATTGACCATGATATTAAACTCATATAACCGAGGAAACAAATTCTCTATTGAATAGTACTTCACTTTCAATGTTTCAACTCAAAACCAACTATAGCTGCTTGATGTTTGTCATTTAACTATAATCAAAGTGGAGTATCCACGTTGAAGTTCTATAGTATTCTCAAGTTGAGAGAACTGTATAACATTGTCGCATTAAGATTTTCTATTTGACTTAGTTGTTAACAACCAATAAGAAACTTTCGGTCAAGTCATTCTGTAGTTATCCAACGACTATAAGTACGTAACCTTTTGGCGCTCCCAGCATTCATGAGTAATACATTGTCCAACATTTAGAGAGCGTTACTATGATGACCCACTATTTTTAGCATCTAAAAATAATTATATGTTAGCACCAAAATTGGTCACTAACCTCGTTGAGAAAGATTGTGTAGAGATGTAAGTGATGAAGTTAAATTAAACAAGGAAGAATATGCTAATTTAAATGCAGAAAGTAAGAACACCGGATTTATAGTGGTTCAGCGTAATTGCCTACGTCCACTTTGAGTTTTGATCTTTATTTCTTTCACAAGTAGTTGAATACAGATACAATCCATATATTGATGACCTGAATACAAGTTTGAATTAAAAAGAGGAGAGTATAAAAAATGGCAGAGTCTCCCTAGTGTTCTCCAAAAAAGGTCCCTTTCATTGTGCTACTGCCCTCCTATTTATAGACGAGATGGGTTGGACTTCCCTCATGGGCTTAGGAACAAGGTGCCTCTGCCCATAGTAGGTGAATCTGTGCACCAGGCCAGGCAGGCCGAATGCTCTTGCTTTGTTGTGGGCCTGACAACTTGCTACCACCTCCAGTCTCTCCTTGATCAGAATCTTGTCTAGCTAATGAAAATTTCTTCAACTGTCGTTTTGTAATCGGGCCAAGATGCCAGTTAACACTTGCCCCCCAAAGTGTGTTGTGTGAAGCAACACAACACGCTTTGAATCAGCGAGTATTCCTTGTCTTCAGAAAGAAATCCACCATGTTTCTTGAATAGCCATTATCCTCCAATTTATCCTCCCAAGGTGTTGTATCCTTCTTTGGTCATCGTGATGCTTGGTCGATTCCCAATATTATAAATCCAGGGTTGTAGTTCATTAGTGGCCATCCGTGACTGATTCTACAGAGCTAATAAGCTTCGGCTATCTGATCTAGTCTTTTCTTAATAACCCTTAGTGAGAATTCAATTTCTGTTGATTTCAAGAAGTCGAACTTCTTCAGATGTACACATGCACGTTTGGGTACATGTTCTTGCCATTGGCTCTCGAATGCGTTTTATATGCTCATAAGTCATCACCAACTCCGTCTAGTTTAATTGCAATTCAATCGCGATTCCTTGTTTGTATTTTCTGCGAAATAAGGGTTGCAATCAGCCACTTGAGGAGTTTTCCAAACCTCTCTTCAGTACAGACTCTATGATTTTGTTCAAAGCTTCAACCTGTCCAATTGCAGTTATAATGGATCATGGAAGGTCATAAGGACAGATGACGTTATGGATAAAGAAGTTGATTATTTTCTTCATCTTGGTCGTGGTTAAGAGTTCTTCATCTGCCCATTTGGTGACGTAATCAATTGCTATGATGGTGTATTTCGCACCACCTTTAGGATCGACAAGAAGATGATTTCATTGCCCCCAAGTGGCAAACGGCTATGAACTAGCCATTTGACTAATTTCCATCGGCGGGGTTCCCAGATTTTTTGCAAACATCTTGCACTCGTCACATTGTCTAGCATGATCAACCGCATCTGGGTTGATAGTTGGCCAGTAATACATGTAGCAGAGTATCTTCTTTATCATGGTTTTCCCCCTGATGTTATTACCGCATTCTTCTTCATAGACTTTGCTCAAGATATCATCATGGGTGATATGCTAAAGCAAGAGGATGGATAAACTCCTTTTGACACACGACTTATTCTTAGATGATCTGGCGTGAAGCTTTGAGGAGGATCTGTCGTTTTCCATTCCTTCGTTCAGTAAGAATTCCTCATTGTAGATAGTCTTTGATAGGAGTCAACCATGACACCTTTTCATTTTGTTCGCTGAGTACGTGTGTAATGATGTAATACGTGAAGTCGGTTAGTAGCTCTTGGACTTGGCCGAGATAAGGAGCAAGACAATGCCCCCTAGCAAGATCAACTTCCTTAAATTTGTATACTACCAATCAAGAATCACAAAAGATATGTAAAGTTTTCACTTCAAATCCTCTAGCAAGTTTGAGGCTGGCAGTCAAGGCTTCATACTAAGCATCGTTGTTTGTTACAAGTAAATCGAGTTTTAGGACGTAGCAGATTGATCGTTCCTCAGGAGTCATTATCAAGCCACAACACTGATCATTGGATGCTCCATCCACGTACATTTCCCATCTTATGGTTGGTTCTCTGCTACTCTTCGAGTAGTCATCTGAGGTAGTGATTTGGGTGTGAGGTCTGCTAATTTCCGTCCTTGGATTGCCCTTCATGGGAAATAAGTGATATTGAATTAGCTTAGTTCGATATTCTATTTAAGTAGTCTTTCAGACGTCTTAGGTCATTGTGTGCCCTGTCGCAATGGCTGGTAGGCATAGACGTTGATGGGGTGAGCCCAAAAGTAAGAGTGGATCTTTCATGATGAAATCAATAGAGATTGTGCTAGCTTTTGTAGCTTCAGGTTGATATCCAATGCATGGCTCGCGATAGTTAATGAAATCACATATGCATGTCAGAATGGGTCCAAGGGAACATATCATCATTTATTCAGAAAAATCCAACTAATTCTTTTATCATCACTGCACTGAGCTGTGATCCGATATTCAGCACCCGGAAAGGGTCGCCATGGCTGGCTGTAATGTTGACCGTCAGATTAGCAGGTACCATCCCAGATTCTTTGAGTAAAGATGTAACTATTTTGCATAACATTCAATGTGAAATATGGTTGGGACGCTCAATGTTGATGGTTATTCTGGTCGAATCCTAGAGTCTTGTCATGAGTTGTTAAGTCAAATAATGAAGGGCTCTGAATGCTCTAATTAATTATCTGCCAATGGCCAAAGATCAGGCTTAAAAGCACATTGAAACAAATGTCGAGTAGGGGCCAGCCTCAAGTTGCGTGCAACTGCATAGCTGGATCTTGCTATGAGTTTGAATTTGCTTGTATATTCGAGTAACGCATTTTCTATTCAATGCATTCATGATCCTTCACTCGCCCTTCGGGTTGGAGTGACAGTCAGTTGCCCACAAGCTTTGGCATCAATTTAATGATTCTATCTCTAGGCATCCTTTCGGTCGTTGCCTTGAGTAGCTGTAAGCACTATATATAAGTTTTAATACTGAGCTATCGTAGCCAGTTTTTGGATGACCATGCATCTTCTCCCAGTCTCGGGTTAATAAATGTACTGCATGGACGGTTGAGTCTCGTCCTAGCTATGTTTATGCTTTCACCTAAACTCCAAAGACATAAAGGTGATTGGTGAATAGTCGGTTCACATTCATCTTGCTTCTCGCTCATGTCCCCAGGTCTGGGGCATATACCGATAAGTAGGAAGGCCAGCCACACCCACTTTAGCTTTACTCTCTTTCCCGTTGAATCGTGGGATCATGTCAGTCGATAGGAGACTAGGTCTCGCCTATCTTGGATTTTATCGTGGTTTTTCATTCCAAGAGGAATACTTAGATGCCACGTAAGTTTTAGGGCGTAATTTGGACAGTGGATGGTCATCCATGTCCACTTTGGTTCATGCTCTGTAATCAGATCTCGGGGTAAAGTTGGCTACAAATGCAGTCGGGTTATGCTCATCCAGTTTCATACTCCTCCTAACGAATTGAACGAGGGTGCTGGAGACTTTTTGACCAAGTATTCGTGGTTTACCCTCCTTTCCATACTCTGGGGGTCATAGTTTTCAAAAAACAAACATCCGCGTCACATTCGTATGTGCTTGGTGCGGATCGGCATTGACCCTTGGTCTGAGGTATGATATAGTAGGTTGCTCGTAGCTTTGGATGCCGTTTCGATTGGTTCTGTATTGAGGCCTCCCTGCAGTCGCTGCCTCAAGTTATAAAGAACGCCATGCTAGGGCTATAGTAAGCTGTCGTATTCGGCTTTTTAGTGTTTTGTACCCCTGCCCCCAGCATTGATTTAGCCAGGTCACTAGTTGGATGGTCGAACTCCATCCTCAGTGGGTTTATAATCCTCCTGTCGATTCCAGGCCGAAGTTTACGGAATAGAAAATGGTCGGGATCCACTCGTCTATTTATCGATGTTTATACACCACTCTGCATTCTGGTGACTTAGTGTTATTCTCCCTTCGGTTGACTCGCGCCCAATTTGTGTTCATGCTTCGGTCCACGCTCCGGGGACTTAGAGATTTGTCGAACGGTTTATGCTTTAGTCCACAGTTCGAGACGCAGAGATTTTCATCAACTCGTTTATACTCTAGTTCGCACTCTGGGAACTTAGAGTAATCTGGTCCGCTTCTGGGATTTAGGGATTTTACTGAAGTTGTCTATAATCTAGTCCATGCTCTGAGGACTGAGAGTACTGTAGTCCGCACTCTGGGGACGTAGAGGTTTTTGAGTCATTTATACTCTAGTCCGCACTCAGGGACTTAGAGTACTTTAGTCCGCATTTTGTCTCCCGTTCCAAAGGGTGAGACCCCCCGGATGGCTGAGAGTTTGCCTAAACCTGGTAGATAATCCTTCTCTTTAAGATTCTCTTTAAGATTTCAAAAGTCGTTATTCTTTATGCAGGACTATTGCATTCTAATGCTTGTTTTCCACGATTTTGTGCATGCCGTTCTGACCCCGAGCCCACTCCGAGGAGCGATGTCGCCAAGGAAGTGGGGGAGAAAACAAGTGAAGCCACTCACGCAGGGGAGGCTCCTGGTCCAGACGCTCAGGTGATCAGAGCGCTTGATGAAGACAAGTCTGAAACCTCCTCTCCTACCGATGGGGGTTATGAAGTAGAAATTACAGGCGCCTCTGAGCACACATCCGAATTGAGCATGGAGGAACGGCTCGAGAAAGAGAAGGAGGAGACGGTCAAGGTCACAGTAGAGCCTCGAGTTATGGACTTGGACGATCCTTTGAACAAGCCGTTGAAGGTCATCCTTCCTGGCGGGTCCAAGACCATGGAAGGCCCCCGTACTCCTTCAGTTGCTACCCCTCTATCAAAGAAGAGTACCAAGGGTAAATGCTTTAGAGAGGAGAAGTTGAAGAAGCACAATAAGTAATTACTATCCTCGTTCAACGAGAGTTAGTTTAAGTCATGTAATTATTTTCATCTATTTCCTTAGTCCTTGTAAATAGAATGTCGACTCCGAACGTTGGAGGGGTTGTAATAGAAACTCATTTCTGAATAAGGTTTAGTTCCTTTTTCTGTCTTACAAAAGACTCTTATTGTTCAGTTTTCTTTGTGATTGTGATTTTAATCCAAGCAGTTGAGAGTAACATAGACTTCTCAGTCCATCTTCATATAACTCGGAAACTCTTCGGGAGTCGTTGAACTTCCATTCTGTGCTTCGAGCACTCAGAATACTTTCTAGCCCGTATGTCAAGGATTTGACAAATTCAAGTCATTTGTGTCATAGTTCATATTCAGGGAACTTGAAGATCCGATTCGCTTATATTCGAGTCCGCACTCTGGGGAGTTAGAGTACTCCAATCCGCACTCTAGGGACTTGGAGGTTTAAGTCATTTATACTCTAGTCCACGCTCTGGGGACTTAGAGTACTCTAGTCCACGATCTGGGGACTTGGAGGTTTAAGTCGTTTATACTCTAGTCCGCGCTCTGGGGACTTAGAGTACTCCAGTCCGCACTCTGGGGACTTGAAGGTTTAAGTCGTTTATACTCTAGTCCGCGCTCTGGGGACTTAGAGTACTCCAGTCCGCAATCTGGGGACTTGGAGGTTTAAGTCGTTTATACTCTAGTCCACGCTCTAGGGACTTAGAGTACTCCAGTCCGCACTCTGGGGACTTGGAGGTTTAAGTCGTTTATACTCTAGTCCGTGCTCTGGGGACTTAGAGTACTCCAGTCCGCACTCTGGGGACTTGGAGGTTTAAGTCGTTTATACTCTAGTCCACGCTCTGGGGACTTAGAGTACTCCAGTCCGCACTCTGGGGACTTGGAGGTTTAAGTCGTTTATACTCTAGTCCGCGCTCTGGGGACTTAGAGTACTCCAGTCCGCACTCTGGGGACTTGGAGGTTTAAGTCGTTTATACTCTAGTCCGCGCTATGGGGACTTAGAGTACTCCAGTCCGCACTATGGGGACTTGGATGTTTAAGTCGTTTATACTCTAGTCCGCGCTCTGGGGACTTAGAGTACTCCAGTCCGCACTCTGGGGACTTGAAGGTTTAAGTCGTTTATACTCTAGTCCACGCTCTGGGGACTTAGAGTACTCCAGTCCGCACTCTGGGGACTTGGAGGTTTAAGTCGTTTAAACTCTAGTCTGCGCTCTGGGGACTTAGAGGTTTAAGTCATTTATACTCTAGTCCGTGCTCTGGGGACTTAGAGTACTCCAATCCGCACTCTAGGGACTTGGAGGTTTAAGTTGAGAGCAGTCGTATTTCTACTCTTTAATTTGTATTCATCTACTGTATCGAGGCTAATGTCATCGAATGAACAATCGAACCACGTTTGAAAAATGGATGATCGATTCTCGTCCGCTTGGTGATTATAGCTCTTCCAATCAAGTCAAGGAAAGAGGTATATCACAGATGGTTGGATCACATCCATGTTGGGTTAGATAGCCAAATCTCTTACAATCTGCTCTGTATCTCCTTCTAGAAAATAAAGACAATAGATTGTTGAGTAGACAAAGTAAGTTGCATCTGTTCCAAGGTGCAGTCGTGTCCATATATTGAAAGCGATGGTTAGCGAGTAGGCAGTCTACCATAGCAACTTCAAGTTGGGCTTTCGAACAACCTTTCGTGTTCAGGGTAGGATTTGATGTGTAGATGATCAAATCACATCCACTTTAGGCGGATCCCTGGCGTCATTGAGCTTCATGAGGGGTATCTGTATTTTGTCGAACTTTTTTCCATGACTCGATTTGAGTGGATGATCAGGCCATACCCATTCCAAGCTTTGCTTAGGTCTTCGAGTCAAACGTGGAGGTCGATGAATGGATGGTTGGTCATGTTGACTTTGTATCGGGCTCTAATCGTGATGAAATTTTCAATATTTAGTCCATAGCCCCAAATCAACGGCATATGGTTGATGATGAGCGATTGAATTATGCTCGTCCAGATGTAACTCCACACGTCCGATCATGGTCTGCGTAGATTGGTTGCCAACCAAATCTGAGTACCTGGTCACCTGCATCGTTTTGAAAGTAGTTTAGTTCAAGCTAGTCGTAGTTCATAGAACAATTGAAATAGAGATGGAAATGGAAATAATTCAAAGAAGATTATGGTAAATCTCATTGATATGTGGAGCAGCATCGTGTGCTCGCTATTCGACTCCGCCCCTCGCTCCTTTCAAAGGGATGTCGGCCGTCAACCGTCCTATTGATAATCATAGCCCTTTATTAATAGGCATCGGATATTCGCTGCCCGCCATTCTGCAGGACTTGTACATACTATTGAAGCTTTCCTTTCCAGGTCATCTTTTCGATCATACTTCGGAGGTGTTTGTAATCGCCCGTGTTAGGATCAGCGAGCATTTGGGAATATACAACATTCCCCTGATTTTCTTTAGACTTTGGTGTACTCTCTCGAGGTTGGTTTCCAGTACCACTCCGAGTCGTGAGTCTTCAAGTAGAGGTTGTCAATTGAACCTTTCAAAGAGCATATGAGCTAAATTCTGAAGTCTTGTTTCGGCTACTGGGATCTACATCCTTAGCCAACGGGCCTTCATTGTTATTTTTCTTAGTATGCTCCACTCCACCTCACTTTAGTTCTGATTCATTTTGTAAAAGAAACGATCCATAGTTGTAGGAGGCTCTTTAGCTAACTAGCTGCCAAAATGTATCTGGAGGTCGACTTTCCTCAAACGCGATCATTATGATACCCTTGTTAGTATTTGGAATAAATTGCTTAGAGCCAAACATTGGTTTGCTTGGAGTCACTAAATTCGAAGTGCTGGGTCAGCGAAGAATGGTGCTTGGAGTCATCTTGGCGTTTGCTAGAGTCACATCATCTATGTTCTCCAACCTTTGGGAGTACCGTTTGAATAGCGGTTGCTTGTCCGTTCCCTTGATGTCGTTCATAAGCTGCCGCTAGATCCTCTATGCCCTGGTCGATCATGGGATGTCAAGGAAGTGGATAGAATGTTCATTTATTAAGTTGAGTTTTGATTTCACTATCCGCGGATACACTTTAGGATACATGGATACACACATATTTTCTTCGTCAACGCTATATCACTTTAGGATACATGGAGTTTAGTATCAGTCAAAATTCAAATGATATCCACATTCAACTATTCAACCCAATCACAAAGTCCTTGGTTCAATAATAACATTTATTATTAACTATTCTACTCTGGTCAGAGATTTTGACTTTGAGTTGACTATAATTGACCATGATATTAAACTCATATAACCGAGGAAACAAATTCTCTATTGAATAGTACTTCACTTTCAATGTTTCAACTCAAAACCAACTATAGCTGCTTGATGTTTGTCATTTAACTATAATCAAAGTGGAGTATCCACGTTGAAGTTCTATAGTATTCTCAAGTTGAGAGAACTGTATAACATTGTCGCATTAAGATTTTCTATTTGACTTAGTTGTTAACAACCAATAAGAAACTTTCGGTCAAGTCATTATGTAGTTATCCAACGACTATAAGTACGTAACCTTTTGGCGCTCCCAGCATTCACGAGTAATACATTGTCCAACATTTAGAGAGCGTTACTATAATGACCCACTATTTTTAGCATCTAAAAATAATTATATGTTAGCACCAAAATTGGTCACTAACCTCGTTGAGAAAGATTGTGTAGAGATGTAAGTGATGAAGTTAAATTAAACAAGGAAGAATATGCTAATTTAAATGCAGAAAGTAAGAACACCGGATTTATAGTGGTTCAGCGTAATTGCCTACGTCCACTTTGAGTTTTGATCTTTATTTCTTTCACAAGTAGTTGAATACAGATACAATCCATATATTGATGACCTGAATACAAGTTTGAATTAAAAAGAGGCGAGTATAAAAAATGGCAGAGTCTCCCTAGTGTTCTCCAAAAAAGGCCCCTTTCATTGTGCTACTGCCCTCCTATTTATAGACGAGATGGGTTGGACTTCCCTCATGGGCTTAGGAACAAGGTGCCTCTGCCCATAGTAGGTGAATCTGCGCACCAGGCCAGGCAGGCCGAATGCTCTTGCTTTGTTGTGGGCCTGACAACTTGCTACCACCTCCAGTCTCTCCTTGATCAGAATCTTGTCTAGCTAATGAAAATTTCTTCAACTGTCATTTTGTAACCGGGCCAAGATGCCGGTTAACATTATAAATGCTGATAAGATACACTTACAACTAATTTCAAATGTTAAAGGCACTGGGACCATGGGTATGTAATATTAAAAATTCTAAAAACATAAATAAATAGGGAAATCTCATAGCGGAATTTAAACATTAATGTATATATATATATACATATATACCAAGTTATCAATTAAATATTACTTAAATCCCATATATGCATAATATACACACTTAAATACATCAATATTTAAGCAATAACTATCTAATTATGATGCAAGAGGTATACTGAACTACCTTGTAAATATGACATATCCCGGACCTTTTGCTCCCTTCTTTGCTTCCACCTGCAAACTTACAAATACATATATGTATATAAAGGGAAAAGGTGTGAATTATGTTTGGGACCGTGTTAATATCTATACACACCGAGCACAAGGAGACCATTGGTTATTGCATAGAAAAAGACTGCATGCGTATACATTTTGGGTGATCAACCCTATGTAATTATGTTTCACGCTATTTTGTTGCATCTAAATACTTGTTATCGTATAACAGTCATAACCTCTTTGTAACCATTGCAACCAATGTAAATAATAGAAGTAGAAAATAGTATTTATAGCAATAACAACAGTAACACACTTAGTCATTGAACATCACATATATTTGACAACGCTCAATGTTAACTCCAATCATTAAATAAAAAAACAACAACAATACAAATATACTCACATACGCATTAATCATGCATTAAAGTAACGCATTACCAATGCAACTAATTACCTCATAATAGTAACACAACATTAATCATCAAATAATCATAATCAACTGCCCACGTTTGATAGTAAAAATGGTAAAATATCATATCCACGTCCTAAAGTGATTCTATCGACATAAAACAAACATATGCGATAATTTAAATGAATAATTGACTACATAGTACATCCATTCAAAACATTATTTTTTTACAACAATTGTTTCTCTCTTGCATATAAAACCATCTTATTATTGTTTATTATAACCTTTTATTTATATATGTCAAAATAATAATAGTCTTTCCAAAAATAATAATGTACTTCAAAAACCCTTTGTATACTTCTATTTTTTTGAATACTTCTAAACATCGTATTTCGAATCAAAAATAGTAATCTTCATCAAATTGCTTTTTAAATCAATAATATTACACCAAAATAATAATATATATTAAAACCTCTTTAATACTTTCCGAAACCAATTTATCACTATTTATTCAAAATAACAATATTTTAAATCATTGAAACTCATTTTTATTTCTATTTATCTCAAAGTCGTAACTATTTTTTATCCACAAACACTTTTAGAGACATTTCTTTACCACTATTACTATATCTAGAAAATACCTCTTGATTTTATTAATAAGATAATAATAACAACATTTCCTACCATTAATACCGTAAAATTGATCATTTTGTCATTTACACAAAACAATATTTTTTTCCTTGAAATTCATCTTGTTATTACTTAAAATCTCATTCTATTTTATATGTAATAAACTTTCCAAATATCAATTTAAAATAAAATATTTGTTATTGTTTATGAATTTCATGAAAATTCATAAATAACTACCTTACTAAATCCTTTGCTTTAATTTTGGCAAAGTTTTTAAATCATCTTTATTTACAGAAACCATCTCGAAATTTATAAATAACCTTATTTATCATTTATTCATCTAATTTTTCCATTATTATCCACTTTATCCCAATTAATTATTTTCAATTTAATCAAAGATTTTTTCATAATTAACATCCAAAAATACAATAATCCATAATAATTATTTAATCAAGGCATGATACATCCAAAATATTATAATAACTAAATAGTCATCCATAGAACACAGTGCATATCAATAAATATTATTTTTCATCAATATAAATATATTTATATTTTAAATTTTAATGAAGTATACCAACGTGCATTTTCTACTCAACAAATCCATGCTAAATTGTTCAGAATTCCACCACGAGTCCAACTGAAGAAACCATATGTGAAAGAAATTTAGGTTAGATGTTTCAAGGTTTAATTTGTAATTAATTAAATTTAAGGACTAAAGTGTAAAACCACACCTCACATCGACTTCATCAGATCGCATAACCCAACCCTAGCTGCTGATTTCCACGCGCCACCACTCCTCCTACACTTTGCCTTTGGCCAATCCAATGTAATCAACAGCTCCACCAGCCCATGACGAGTCCAACCGACCCCCCTTGACCCCATGAGGCGCTACCTAGCATAACTGCCGTCACCGCCATACATGGCATTTTTTAATGAACTTTGGCATGCTTGCCGCAATCGAAGACCATCATTGACTTCTCTTAATCCCTTTTATAAATCTATGACCTCTGATCATCCAATCGTCGCTGATCCACCATTGAATTAGAAACCCTAAGCTTGATGGTTGGGAATAGTTCACTAGTATATGGCAACCTAAGCACCATCTCGACAAACAAACACCAACCTTCGACTCCATTCGTCGAGAGCTTTGCAATGATATATAATATGTAGGGTTTGGGCACTTGAATTTTGATTCAATTTGTAATTAGCGAAAGTTATCTGCCATTAAAATGTGATTAAGAAGAATTTCAGGATGAACAAAGAGAGACTGATGTGACAACTACCTTCTGGGTTTCTAAGCATTACTTATATAAGAAATGAGGCAATCAATTATATGTAACCGTTTGGCCCAAAAGTTGCTCTGTACTCTATTGAAGCACTTTATCTTCTCTATTTCACAAACCGTAATTCCAAATGCATCTATATCATATATCAAACTAATTAGCTCAAAGAGATCTTTGTAATGGTTATAAATATAGTATCCAGTTCATTCTTTTATTAAAAATTCATTTAAAATTACTTTAATATGAGAAGTGTCAAATTTACGGGTCGTTACATTCTTCCTCCTAAAAGAATTATGCCCTTGATATTCCCCAAATACAACCTTTAATGGGATTAATAAATCTTCATTATTGGTCTAATAAAAAATATAGGGAAGCACATCAATCACAAGTTAATTACTTAAAATTGTTCTATAACACAATCAAAATCATCCATAAAATAAATTTAAATTCTACATACACATATTATCATAACACATACACTTCTTCAATCATGTAACCTAAAGTATGCAAAATAACACTTCATCGGTAAGGGTGAAATACTATCAATCATGGATTAATCATGTCATGCATCTCAATCTTAATTGTCTATAGTTAAAGTACATAATAAAACATAGGTTGATCCAAGCATGCATGTAAAATAAATGAATAAACATAAATTAATAATCAGCATAGCTCATCAAAATAAACACACATTCTCAAAATAATGTGGTATCATTGTTATACTAACCTGTCAACCAATAACACATGTGTGTCAATTCCTATGATGACTACACATCCATCATAACTATGCATATCATTAAAAACTTGATAAACTTTCTCATAGTCTCATCCTTAAGATAACTATCTGATAGAGTTAGGAGTATGCCCTAGGGGCAATTGTGCAATTTGTTACATATATCCAACTCAATAACCAATCTTGTTCAAAATAAGAGGTGTTTTCTTTCTATTATATACTTGATATAATGTGTCATATATAATTTAATTAGAAGTATATTTAATAGGAAATCTATAAATGGTATGTTTTATAATGGAAGTTACAAAGTGCTGTAACCATGAGTAATTTATCACAATAAAATTAATCATACCGTTTAAATATTCCTAGTCAAAAATGTATCGAAACTGGATATTGATACATTCGTTGAGGCTAGAGTACGTAATGCTCAGTGAATGTTGGATAGTGTAATACTCATGGTTGCTGGGGCACCAATGGGTTATATACCGATAGTTATTGGATAACTATGGAATGACCGACTTAAGAGTTTTCAATTAGCAGTATAACTAAGGTCAAATAGAAACTATCACTGTGACAAAATTATATAGTTCCCTTGACAGAAGGATATCGTTTGGGAGCTCTACTTTGATTATAGTTAAAGCGTGGCATGGCATCCACCAAACGACTATAGTTGGGTCGAGTGGATGCATTGGAAGTGAAATACCATTTAAGAGAGGATTCATCTCCTTAGTTATATGAGTTTAATATCATGGACAACTGAAGTCAACTCGAAGTCAAAGTCTCTGGTCAAAGCATTTCGATTAACAAATATTGTTACCATTGAACCAAGAACTTACATTTGGACTATAGAGTTGAATATGGTTGATATTGGAGTTTTGACCATTATCGAATTCCATAATTCTTAAAGTGATATAGTCTTGACCAAAAGAATTGGTGTAAATAATTGTCATTATCGGGTAACACTTAATAAAGTAAAATTAGATTTTACTGAACCAAGTAAGCGATAAATTTGGCCATAATGTCATATCTTCTGCTAAGTTATGTGTGAAGTTAATATTTGAATTGTTTGATATTAATCACTAACCGAATTTACACATAAGAGTCACACACTCGAAATGTTGAATACCCCCATTTTGCAACCGATTTAATTAATTTTAATTGTTACAAGTTAATTAAGTTAATTAATATTCATGAAATATTAGTTATAAAATTTTATTTGATGTGAATTAAATAATATTAAACAGTGCGCATATAATAACTATATAAACACTAATTGATACATGATATCGGTACGCGTTCAAATTGGATTTAAATGCAATAAATATTGTTTGGGCTTGAAAATTTTTAAAGACCCAATTAGGGCTTGGTTTAGGCGGCTATAAGGAAGCAAATTAGGGCCGGCCATATTATGGTTTAGAGGGAGGAATTTTGAATCAAAAAGAGAGAAGTAGTAAGAGAAATACAAGGATCTTGATCCTTATTTCACTCTCTTGGTCCTCCTTTATTTATTCCCTCGAGCATTCACTTCTCTTGATACTTTTTATTTTTTCCTTTTGCTACTCATACCAGGCTGCCATCACCCTATAACAACCCCAAAAATCCAATCATTAATTCACATCAAATTACTTTGATTCGATCGTCGGCAGTAAGGCAATTTGGAAGCTAACAACTTCATGACTGGGATTGGATTCAAGGAGTCTATTTCTTCGTTTCAACATGCGAACTTTGGGCTTTAATAAAAGGTACTTTGCAGATCAATTATTTTATAATAATGTTCATATGTTCATCTTTTCATAAGTTGCTAGTTAGAATACCACGAATTAGTATATCGATAGATTATCGCATGTTGATGGTTGTATATATAAGTGCATATATATATATAATATTTTTATGTATACTTATGTCATGCTCATGGCCAAAATAATTTTTTATTAAAATAATACTATTAAATGATTTTATGAACATAAAAGAATTAAATCATACTATTGACCCAAAAAATGGATCAACACCCAAGAATATTATGTGAAAGCAACAGCCCAGTTAGGATAAGGTGAAGATAATAGAAAACAATAATAAAGTAAAGAAATAAGAGAGTGACATGGAGATTTTTATAGTGGTTCGGCCGTTAACTAAGCCTCTGTCCACTTTATAACTTTGCTTATTGATTTGATCTTGTTTGTATGAGATTACAAGGGGTTTGAGAGAGAAAGAATCACATGTATAGGGCTTAGACATTTTCTAAGCCCTAGAATTGGCTAGAGCAGCTACCATGGTGACTATTGTGAAGAGGAAAGAGTTGAAGAAGAGATAGAATTCCCGCGTAGTGATAGCAGAATCCAGATCCTTTCTTGTTTGCTTTATGGTTTGTATTTATAAGGGTAGCAGTCATATCGGATCAGAACCGGCCACCAGAGAAGTCCAGAGACTGGCCAAGGTGGTATAAGAAATATTGTAACAACCTGAATTATGGTTTAGACTTGGTACTGGCTTAAGCCCTTGACAAGTGGCCGAGTCTAATCCTTAGCCATAACTTGGCTAAACCCTTTTGTTTCAAGCTCCTTTCTCCGTCTAGATGTCCTCCATGTAATTCGGTGGGTTATCGACGAGTTTGATTATTTTCCTTCCACGACTCGGGTTATCCCATGGTTTGGACTGTTAAGTCTTCATTTCTTACAATTGGTTCTCTAGAACTCACTTAGGAAGACTTATGGATCACTTGCCAAAAATATGAAGATGCCATGACTTGGCATTTAAACTCGGTACCAACTTAAAATCCTTAACTCGTCAAAATCCTTAACTCGTCAGAATCCTTAACTCACCAACACAAATCCTTGACTTGGTACCAATTAAGGACTTAATCCAACTTTTGTTGAAACTTCTTTTAATTGTTTTCTAGCTTCCTCTAAGGTTTCTTACCAAGTTTTGAATCGTTCCGTTGAGATTCCTTAACTCAATACCGAGTTAGGGAGTTAGCTCTCAAACATAGTGAAACTTTTCGAAGTTGCTTCACTAGCTCTTTTAAGTGCGCTTGCCAAGTTTCAAGTCATTTTGTATTCATCTTGTTTGAGGTCGTCCACGGGTCGGAGTGCTTGGAGTCCGACCAGAGAGTTTTGTAAGTCCGACCCAAGAAAAACCACAACTCAGATCTGACCCGAATTTGTCTTGGGTTTGAGTCAGGTCCGACTCCAAGTCACTCAGAACTGAGTTGACTCGGGTCCGACATGAGTTTGTCTCGGGTTTAACTTGGGTCCGACTCCAAGTCACCCAGTTCTAAGTTGACTCGAGTCTGACCCGAGTTTATCTTGGGTTTAATTCAGGTCCGACTCTAAGTCACTCAGTCTTGAGTTAAATCGTGTCTGACCTGATGGGTTTGACTCGGGCCTGACTCTAAGTCATGTTGTCTTGTCTTTCTATTCCTCGGCTCAGGTTTTCATTCATTTTTCATAGGTTCAGCTCAGGTACGACTCAAGTCCGACACCAAGCACCAAGTTAAACATCTCAAATTAACTTTTTCTGCTCATTTTTGATATTTCCTTCTTCTTGCCTTTTTATGATGTTTCCAAAGTCCTTGAATCATTTTTATCTTTTTTTTGACGTTCTAACTTCCGGTTGAAATCGGCTTGGTCAAAAAAACCTAGTTAACATTTTCCCCCCAGAATACGCTTTCATTGAAAATAAAGTATGCTCTAGATTGAGACAAACCCTTAGCGGATATTCTATAAACTCCAGCTTGATCATTTGAGCATCGTCTCGAGACGTTGCTTTCGTTTGATTGATTATCTCTTAACCGTTCGTTTTAATTACAATTGAAATTCCATTCCATTGCTTTGGCGATGCAATCTACACTTTAGAGATTATGTCGCGCTTTAGGTTGGTATATAAACTCTTTTGTGATGATTTCGGGATAATGGCAATCTCGAAGGGAGATGGTTGAATTTTGGATTGTACTTGGCTGGTGGTGAAGCTGAGTTCTGCCTCAGCCGAATGCACATTGTCAAAAGTCAAGTGTTGTTCTCTAGCTTCAACTGTCTCTTTTGGAAAATTTGGCTAAGTTCCTATCTCCATTTGAATTCTGGTGCGATGATTTATTCCAAAATTGGACTTAGTGGATGATTCCATTATATCACTTTTTCCGTTTCTGCACTTCTAGTGATCCTGGAAAGAAAAGTTTTTCGCGTCGCTCCAGACAGCGGCCATGCTAACGATTTCTCATCGATAACGGGTAAGTCTGAAAAGATAATATTAAAGTATGAAGTGACTCATTTTTCTAATTCGAGCGAGTTGCCTAAACAGGATGGTCCGTACGTGGTGTTTGGGACACTGGACTCACTTTGCATAGATAATACACTTCACTTGCCCCAGTCAATGCTCGGAATCCGACTGGTCAACATACGTTGACTTCCCTTGGATTCCAAGCATTATTCATACAGGAATACTATTCAAAGTAAAACACACCTGACTGTGTTGAACATCGAGTTTTATTGTTTGGAATGACTTTTTGGTCATCCTGTCTTTAGTCTGGCAAAGTAATTCAACTCCTCCAGAAACTGGGTCCTTTATAGCTTAGGCTTTGCTTTTATCTGTCATACCGAGATGATTGATTACAACTAAATTGTAAGGCACATTTGCTATTATGGTGTTGTTGCAAAATCCGCCCCCTCTTGTGAATGAGTTCACGTGCTTAAGAGCCTTGGAGAAAGTTGGAGGAGCAAGTAGGGATTCCACGAAGCTTGTTCTCCTGATGCCATAAACTTCTTTGGTTATGTTCTTTTATTCAGCCCTACATACAATTACCAAAGTGCTCTGCTCGGCGACATAGGGATGTCATTTAAAAAACTCCGTATCCATTATTGCATGTGTTTGGCTCCGCTCCTTTCAACTAACTACTAGTCATGGATAACACCATTTTCGCACTGCTCCTAACTGTCTCAGAAAGCAGCTGGGATGTTCATTTTCTTGCTGTATGACCTTTGCCTAGAACTGACTCTTGTTTATGGAAGGTTTAAAATGCCCGACCCTGGGCACTAGTAGTTGCTGTATGAGCTTCCCTGATCCCAGCCTTGGATAGGGAAAAAGTCCAATGGTACTTTTTTCCAATTTCCCACATCTATCTTCGCCTATCCTTTACCGAGCATGTCTCGATTGGTCGCCAACGCTGTCATTGAAGTTCGGTTAGACATAGTTTCAATCTTTGGAGACTAGCGCACGAATCATTCAATTTTGATTATCCTTCCTTAAAGTTGCCTATTTTCGGGGAACGATAAAATTCTTGAAGGCTGGTGAATACACCTTCTTGACGTTGTCAATTTCAAGGTGACGGTAGATTCATGTAGGTTATGGCTAAAATTCTAGTCGTGCATCAATTTCTATCTTCGGAAACTGGCACATCAATGACTCAATTCTGAGCCTTTCAATGCCCAGAGGTTCCACTCTATATCGAGAACTTTTGCCTCACTGCTTCCACTTGTTTGTTTGTATTTTTTTCAACGTGATCATGGCAAGTAGTTCCGCTTCATCACTGGGAGACGATTGCAATGATAACATATTTTATTCTTTTCCTTGCTACTGGGGGCAGATTGATAATGCTGATCCCCCTTCCTTTATGATTTCCAAAATCCAGTCGGTGCACTAGTTGTCTCTAGGGACCGGAGGTATAGTTGCTCGATTTCGAGCATTGCCTTTTCTCCTGTTGCACCTCCTATGTAATGTGCGGCATATTTATTACTGTAACTCTGTGCATTTAAATAATACTCTTGTAGTCATTTTGGCATATTCTATTACTTAGCTCCATTCAAAACCATGATGTAACTTGGCTTAGCCAATTCCATGGTCGTTCCTGTTTTGGCTCGGTCGAGTTCATTTCGACCAAGTGTAGGTGTATATGCGCTAGTCCATAGTCTGATCACTCTAAATACTAAGTCCACACATTTTCAGGAGACTAGGTTTCTTGAGCAATACATTTGACTACCCCCAGCCTAATTTGCATGGTAGTTCCTATCTTTGGAAACTAGTGACTTTGCTAATGCTGTTAATTCCTTGAGTACGATCGAATTTTTCCAAGTCGACGTCATCAGCCAATGTCATCTTTTTTTATAGTAAATCATTTCAAGCCTAGTGTTGAGGACCTTGATGTTATGAATCTTCATGTAGTGTCAGATTCTAAAAGGTAGGGTTGAAGATTCGATCGCGCTTCTACTTCTATATCCTACAGCCAGTGTATTGATAGTCCCATTCTAGGGGTTTCTCCTTGGCATCGCAGTCTTCAGGAGATGGCATATTCAAGCAAGTTGGCACCAACTAATTTGGTTGGTCCATAAGCAGGTTATCGATCCTTCTTGTTGTTGGGTGACGACAAATTTATGCAGGTCAAAATTGAATTATCAACCTAGTTCCTTGTTTGGTTTTGAGAACCTTTTCGCTGTCGCCGATCTCCGAGCAGCAATGAATTCTTGAGACTAGGTACTTCCTTTTCCTATCATCGCCTATCTTTGGGAAATGGTAGATTCTTGGAGGTTAAAATTTTTCCTTTCTAACACCGCCTATCTTTGGGCAATGCCAGATTCCTAAGGGAGGGAAGTTGGTTCCTTCTCAACATTGTCAGTCTTCGGGCAATGTCGAATTCCTGAACAGTAAGACCTTCATTTCTCTAGGTGGTAATTTGTTGCCTGAATGCTCTACTTTGTGAAATAGAACTATTATCTAATCAACTTCATGATTATTAGTGTTTGGACTAGGTGAGGTTTCCTTTGACTAAGTTTTTATGTGCCTATCCCTATTCGTGGGACTAGCTATTTCGAACGACTGTATTTGTGCGTTTGTGAGTAGTGGAAAGGTGTAGGGAAAATGATTCAATTGCCCCCAGTCTGGCTCTCAATCCTACTATGAGATTGAGGAAGTCTAGTGATTTAACTCCGGAGTTTCCATGTTTTTCCCTCTTATCCTTTGCCATGCATGTCTTGCTTGACTGCTAACATCATCACGGAAGTCATGTTCATGTGTTAGTTCGTATCTCTGACAACCGATGATTTAGCTGCTTGGTTCCAAGCAACATTTTCTTAAGGCGGTCTATCTCTGGGCTACGTCAAAACTCTTTCTAAGTTGAATACTGGAAATCTGGTTGTGCACATATTTACTAGTATATAAGCAATTTGATCCTGGGTATTTTCCTTTGATGCTGCCTTATCTTTGGACAGTGGTTGATTCCTGTGATGAAGGGCCGATCCATTCAATTGGCCGATAAATAGTTATGTCTTCCCATTGTCGCCTATCTTTGGGCAATAGTAGTTTTTCTGAAGACAAGGGTAGAAACTCAGTTGAGTACCAACTTCTACTTTCGAAAGCTAGTGCATCAATGGTTTACTGCTATGAGTGTTTCTCGTCGACCCTACAGTTTGAAGTTTTCCTGGCATTACCGGGGTTAACAACGACACTTAGAAAATAGAAATTTTCCCGACGTTGTTGGGGCAACGCCGGTATTTAGAAAATAGACTCAGCATTGCTGGGGCAACATCAGTACTTAGAAAATAGAAAGTTCCCCGACATTGCTGAGGCAAAACCGATACTTAGAAAATATAGAAGTTTCTCGATACCGCTGGGGCAACACCGATATTTATGAGGTTGGGATTGATTTTCCCTATTGATCTTGCAGTTTTGGGCCTTCCCGACATTGGCAGAACAATGCTGGTTTTCAAAAGGCAGGGACCGATTTTTAAGTCGATCCAGCGGTTTGAATTGATTTTCCCATCGACTTGGCGGTATTGTATTCCAGTAGGGCACTAGTTTTAGTCTTCAGAAACTAGCACTTTAACGATTGGATTATAGGAGTTTTTCCTTAATGCTTCCAATCTCCAGGTAGCATTAAATTCCTGCAAGTTGGGATCGAATCGTTAGTTCGATCATGTATTGTTGGGTGATTTTTTTAACCCAATATGGCTGCTTTCTCAAAATTGCCTAGCTCCGAGCTACGCCACATTCCAAAAGAATGAGAGTCTCAAGCGTTTCTGTTACTTAGCTTTGTTTATAACTATCAACTGTTCCCCTTAACGATGTAGGGCCGTTGTTTAACCAATTCCATGGTTATTCTTATTCGCATAGGGTCGAATTTCCTCCGACCGACTTTTGTTGCAATCTGTCTTTCATTTGTGGAACCCATTATTCACAAGTGCCACATTCTAGACCCTTACAGAAAATTAGACACCATGGAGTGAGTCGTTACATTACCCCTAGTACGACTGCGCTCTTCCTATCCTGATCATAGATCGATGGAATTCGGTAGTCCTTTGTCTTTAATCTATGACAATTATCCTTGCTTATTTTGGGCCTTATGCATTCTGTTGGGCCAATAGCGGTGTTGCGGATATCCACCTTATTCATCAGTTTCAATCTGTGGAAATTAACAGTTTAGTTGCTCGATTCTGAGCATTCTCTCCTTTTCGTTGTCCATCTTTGGATAACCATTGGTTTTCCCCAAGCAAGAGTCGAAGTACATGATCGATCTCTACATAGTTGATTATTCCAAGAGCTGCTAACGTCCAAGGCATGGAAAATCTATGATAATTTAGGGCTATCCTTCCTAACATCACTATTCTCTGAGCGACATCAGATTCTTGGAAGACAAGCTATTCCCTCTGGATATTGTCAGTCTTCGAACTATGCTGGATTTTTGCAGGTTAGAGTTTGAGAATTTAGTCGAGCACCTACTTCTATCTTTAGAAACTGGTGCATCGATGATTTGGTTCAGGAAATGCCTTCCATCGTCGCCTATCTCTAGGTGATAGTAAGTTCTTCCTGTTATCTCCTATCTTTGGGCGACAGTAATTTCTTCATGCTATTGCCTATCTCTGGGCGATAATAAGTTCTAAGAAGTTCAATTCTCTTGCTGATATGATGGTCTGGAATTCTTGATACCGCCAGGGCAACGTCAACACCTAGGGGGCTGGACAAATTTTCCTTCCAATTTTGTATTTGAAAGATCTTTGGATGTTGATGGGGAAACTCTGGTATTCATAATGTCGGATCGCTTCCCGGTGTTGCCGAGGCAACACTGATACTTGAGAGTAGGAGAATTTTTAGCATTGCCAGGGCAATGTTGATTCTTGAAAAATGAGGATTGATTTTCCACCTATCCTACAATTGAAAACCACCTCGGTGTTGTCGGGGCAACATCGATACCTAGAAAATTTGATAGCCTCTCGGTGTTACCGGAGTAACATCGATAACTAGAAAATAGAAGGGTTTCCCAACATTGTTAGGGAAATACTGGTACTTATGGAATTGGAATCATTTTTCACCATTCATCCAAGGGTTCGAGAGTATATACTTCTTATTTGGAGATTTAGGAAGTACCTTTTCGATTGTATAAGGCATGTGCACATTGCTTGTGAGAACACAGTTCCATTGGTTCAAGGAGCAATGTGTAGATTGTAGTATATGGGAATATTGTGTACTTGAATGCGGTTCCATCGGTTCAAGCAATGAGGAAGTGGAGCGTACTTGAACACGGTTCCACCAATTCAAGCAACGAGTAGTGGAGGTAGGTAACACAGTTCCATCGCTTCAAGCAGTGAAGAAGTGTAGTGTAATTCAACACAGTGTCATCGGTTCAAGCAGTGAAGAAGTGGATTGTACTTGAACATAGTTCCATCAGTTCAAGCAGTGAGGTGTGGCTTATGGGTGCATATATAGGGAGATTGCTTGCAAGTGTGCGGTTACATCAGCTCAAAAATTGATGTGCGGCTTATGGATACATGCGGGAGTTTGTGCTAGCAAGGACGTGGTTCCATCGGTCCAAGAAGCGATGTGCGGCTTATGGATGCGTACAAGAAGATTTGCTTGCAAGAGCGCAGTTCCATTGGCTCAAGAAGTGATGTGGCTTATGGTGCACATGGGAGTTTGTGCATGTAAGGACGTGGCTCCATCGGTCCAGGAAGCGATGTGCGGCTTATGGATCCGCATGGGAAGATTTGCTTGTAAGAGTGCGGTTCCGTTGGCTCAAAAAGTCCTTCAGTGATTCTTTAGGTCCTTGTGATAGGCTAAATAGAGACATCATGTCCTAGGGATGTCCTTGGGACATGTAGAATGAAGCCTGAACTGCTCCAAAAACCTCTTTGCTAGTTCATCGAAAGTGGAAATGAATTTCGGTGGAAGTCTTGTAAACTACATGAAAGCGACTCCTTCCAAGAAGATATTGTTGTCTAAGATCTGTTGTTCCATTGTATGATGGCATAGTTAGCATGGTGAACTTCCAAGGATATTCTTCTCTTAAAACATTTTCAATGAACGGGGTTTGGCTTGGTGCAGAACCCCACTCCTCACTCTTCCTGGCCCAACTTTCCTTCACCAACTATTTGACCATATCAACGATGCAGTCTTCACTGGCACGATAATCTAAGATTGACTGTCAAGGGCAATGTGGAGTGTTTGACTCCGCAAATGGTCTCAGTTTTCCAACTAAAGCCTAGGTTCTCCATTCTTCGGGAGAACCACTCCTGCAAAGTTTTGTTGATGCGCGGTCGGCCTTATCATGGCAGTTTGGACTTCATTTCCAATGTTTTGCTTATTTACATAAGCATTTAGTTCCAATCCATCACCATCAAGTTGTATGTCTCCTTTGGAGTGAGAAATAAGCATTGCGTTGTTCACTTGAGGAGTGAGGAGTATTCACTCCAAGATTTGGGATAGCACTAGGTTGTCTTATGGTAAGAGAAGCACTTCCATCACCCTTATAACAGTCCTTCAAGCTCCAACAGCTACCTCTTTTAGTTTTTGTTTGTCATTCCTCCCCGTTTAAGCCAGGAACAAAGGAATTCTCCTATTCCATAGCGATTGCAGTCTCTTGCCTAGCTCTTGGAGCACTTAAGGGCTACAGTGCTAGCAAAGCATCAACCTTATCTATGAGAGCTTTTTGGCTATCAGCTGGTTGAGTTCTCCTCTTGTGACAAGTTCTTGGTGAGATGAAGAGACTAGAGCAGGGTTTCCATTGTTAGCTTCAGCTTGGTAGGTGTTTGTTTCATTACCACTAATAGTTGCTCCTATGGATCTTCCGGATGCAGATATCCTTGGGATCCATTGGAGCAGCAAATCTTTAGTTTCTTCAAGTAAACTTTTAGGATCTAACTTCTGGATCTATTCAATCAAAGTGGGTTTGACTCAGGTCTGACCCGAGTTTGTCTTGGGTTTGACTCAGGTCTGACTCAAAGTCACTCGGTTCTAAGTTGACTGGGTCAAACCCGAGTTTGTCTCGGCTTTGACTCGGGTCTGACTCCAAGTCACCCAGTTCTAAGTTGATGGTCTGATTTGAGTTTGTCTAAAGTTTGACTCATATCTAACTCTAAGTTGCTCAGTTCTGAGTTGACTCAGGTTTGACCCAAGCTTATATTGGGTTTGACTCGGGCCCGACTTCAAGTCATGTTGTTTTGTCTTTATATTCCTCAGCTCAGGTTTTCCTTCATTTTTCCTAGGTTCAGCACATGTACGACTCAGGTTCGCCACCAAGCGCCAAATTAAAAATCTCAAGTCAACTTTTTCCGCTCATTTTTGATATTTCCTTATTCTTTCCTTTTTATGATGTCTCCAAAGTCCTTGAATTATTTTATCTTCGTTTTGACATTCTAACTTCCATTTGAAATTGGCTTGGTCAAAAACCTAGTTAATGCATATAACAAACATATTTTAAATTTTTATAAATTTTTTGTTCATACCTAAAAGGCATATAGAAATAATAAAAAATTAATTTTTTAGATATTTATTATACACACACACTAGTATGTAATTCAAAATTGTCTATATAAATAAAATGTATGTATATATATTTATTAATAATACCAAATTCTGCAAAATTTTATACAATATAAAATATCATTATGGTCTCGAAATTAATTTTAATTTTTTTTAATCTATTAATTCTATACGATTGTAATCAATTATAAATTTTTAACTAATAAAATATTATTTAAAACCAAAAATTAAAGTTAAAAAAAATTTCTTTGGCTAAAAGCAACAACGTAATATATATATGTTATCTCGCCTTTTGGGCAAGGCCATAACACCAATAACTTAACTGGAAACCGAGTATAGTCCGTCTCGAAGATCGGTTATACGCAGGCTCACTATGGATGTCGATAAATTTTGTCCGATTCCGGATCAAGCTTCAATTGACAAGATAAGACGTGCGAAGCTATGAAAGACAACGCTCCAAATTTCAAGTCAATCGGAGTTCATATGCTCAAGATACGGTCGATGCAAACCAAGGAAATCAACTCACATGCATCCATCTGTTCGCATCCATCAAGTATCCATCTGTTCGTATCCATCATGTACACTCAACTTCATGTCCACTTGGCCTGGTTCGACTTCAAATCCATCAATTGGAGTCAATTCGTATCGATCGATCAATGATCGATATGAATGAAACATCGAACGAATGATACGAAAATGACCTCCAACTATTGATACGAAACAGCCCCCAACCATCGATGCGAAGTGAGATGCAATCGATCGATACGAACAGAGCGAAGACAATCGATACGAATAGAATAGTTGCGATCGATGCAAACATGGCTCAACTGGATAGATAAGAACAAGATACATTCCTATGAAAGACTCAATCACACGGCACGAAAAGTGGATTGATCCGTGGAGTTAGCGCCACGTCAACATGCTGGCACGTGCTCGGATTGATACGGACAGAGCGAGACGGCATCGATACGAAGGAGACAGCCTTTAATAAATTCGAACTTGCATCGATCATAACTCAAAATCTACAAGCCCAAATGCCACCAAATTTTCATAGGAGCTTGCGTACATCCTCAAGAATGTTCTTGATCGATTTCTACTCGATTGGACGAAGTTTCGATCGATACGAAATTCGTTCATATTGATCACGGACCGAGTGCAAATGTCATGGGATCGATTGCGTGGGCCCACCCACGTGCAAGAAGAGGTCTCCCGAGATCTGAGCAAGATATTTGCAGCCTATGCCTATAAATAGCAGCCCAGAACCTACAAAAAAAGGACCTTTTGGCTCTTTGACGTCCAGACTCTACCGAAATCACTGTTGTACTCAAAAATCACCGTTGTACTCAAAATTTACTATTGTAATCCGCTGTAACCAACAAGCAAAAGTTAATAAAAGTCAATCATTTCATAGTGGACGTAGGCAACACGCTGAACCACTCTAAATCTCTGCATTCTTTTGCTGTTTTTCTGATTATTGTTTGGAGTGTTTGTTAGATAATCCTCTTTTTACATTTACTTTCTTCATTTTATCTCTTCAAACACTTTCGAAGAGTGTTGTGCCCAATGGTACAAACACTTTGGTGTTTTCACTGAGAAAACCTAGTTTTTCTCCTACTCGTTGGATCTACTATCGATATCGGATTGCATAAATCTAAGAAAAAGATCCAGATTCAAGTTAAAAGTTCTTCCATCCTATTCATATTTGCATCTAGTCTAGGAAAGAGCTTCGCTATCCATCATGGTTAACACAAGGACTACCTCAACTGCCGCAGATCCAGAAGGACGGGACAGACAGAACCCCGTACAGTTGCCTCCTGTCGATCATAATGCTGCCGGACCTTCAGATCCGCAAGGCTCGGTCACCAGGGAAGAATTTCAAATGCTAATGAAAGAACTGACTCAGAGCCGCAAACAGCTCACTCAGCAACTGCGCACCAACGCAGAATTGACCAACCAACTAAACCGTCAAAGACGAAGGAGATCCAAAAGGGATCAGACTTCCTATTCATCCACCAAAAGTTTAGCCTCTTCTGACTACCAACATAGATCCATGCACTCGCGACTGGATGGAAGTTACACACAGGCCACTGGGCATCAGCATACATTGAATCTTGGGTAACCGAGAGTTGGCCCGTCAACCAACCATCAGACTGGACCCTCCTCCAAAGGAGGCGCTACCCCATACCATATTACTGACAACCGCACTACCACTGCTACCGATTTGGGAGTTGACGCTCGGAACCGAACGGATCCGACCCACCACCAACGCAACCATACTCCTGAGCCTTATGTCCCCGAAGACATAGAACCAAGGAGGGGAGACATGGACTGTCGATAGTGACCGACCCCTCCTCGCATTATGGAACCCGACCACACCTTGGCCCAACACGCTCAAAATGTCCAGATGCCTGACATTCCAATGATGATCCGTCAAATGATCCGTGAAAGTCAGGGTCTTACCAATGACGACTTGGGAATCTCCCGAAGTCATACCCTTTTACTGATGAGATACTCTATGCTGAACCACCTCGGCAATTCAGGATGCTAACTTTACCTATTTATGAAGGGAGCTCTGATCCTAATCAACATATCCTGAAGTATGAATGGTTAATGAATGCTGCACGAGCTGATGATGCAGTTAAGTGCTGAAGCTTCCCGATCTCTCAAAGGGGCATAGCAACCATGTGGTTTACCCATTTACCACCTCGATCTATCTCTTGTTTTGACCAGTTGGCTACAAAGTTCATTGAGCAATTTTGCATGCATGTCGCAAGACCAAAAGATGTTAATACTTTGTCTAGTGTCACTCAAGCTCCTGGAGAAACACTCAGGCGTTATCTGGAGAGATTTCATGCTGCATGCGCTGAAATTAGTAACCCTAACGATAATTCGATTCTGATGGCACTGACTAAGGGCATCGACCCCAATTCTGAGTTCGGTAACTGGTTGGCCGGAAAACCTCATGCATCATTGGACTGTTTCTATTCAAAGGCAGCCTAATTCTTGAGAAGGGAAGATGCGAAACAGTCTAGGAAAAAGGATGATGCAGGGCCTAGTATGGAAGGAATTCAGAGCAATGTTGCTGTCAAACAAACCGAAGAGAGCTCCAGGAAAGTGCAATTGAACATTCAGAATAAACAAAATCAGCAGAAAGGCAATGGTAATCAAAATAGGAAATGGGATCAGAATCGTGGTCCACGATGTAGGGCTCCTATGTTTGATAATTACACTCCTTTGAATACGTCGCTGGAAAATGTGTATTTACAGACCTGCAATACTATTCAGTATAAGAAACCTGGTCCGAAACAGTCATCGGAGAAACAGATTCAGACAGGGAAGTTTTGCAGATTCCACAAAAGCTACGGCCACAACACGAATGAGTGCCATTACTTGTAGGATCTCATCAAAAAGTTGATAAGAGAGAGAAAGTTGGAGCAGTTTGTACGGGAGCCGCAGTTTGGAGGTGCAGGCCCATCAAATCAGAATCATGTACCGAATCAGGTAAGACAGGAGGAACCTGCTCGTACTGGCGGGAGGTTAGTGATAAATACTGTTGGTGGTGGTCCTCATCTAGCAGACTGAAGCTGGAGGGAAATGGAGTCGTATGCCAGTTCTAATAGGCATGCGAGCTTCGAGTGTTGTAGTAGTTTGGAAGATGGGGTTCCGGCCAAGCAACAGAAGATGATGACTGACGACATCGTCTTCCGAGATAGAGATGATGACATGATCGAAGCCCCAACCATCGATCCACCTGTCATATCAGCTCAAATAGGTCCTGCTTGGATGAAGAGGATCTTGGTAGACAGTGGAAGTTCTGTGAATATATTGCTCAAGCGAGCCTATGACCAGATGAAAATGGAGACTAAAGATTTGAAGCCTTGTCAATATCGTATCCATGGTTTCAATGGGAGTGCGACTATACCCGCTGGAGTGGTGGAATTGCCAGTGGAGTTAGGAATTGGAGAACGCCGGAGAGTCCGGATGTTACAATTTGTGGTGTTGGATATAGACTTGCCATACAATGCTTTCTTGGGCCGACCGGCCCTAGCTGAGTTCAGGGCTGCTATTGCCCCATGGTGTATGACTCTGAAGTTCCCCACCGATCATAGAGTTGGAGTCGTTTAAGGAGATCAGGCTGCTGGACGATCCTGTTACGTTGCCGAGCTGCGAGATGCGCATCGAAGAGAAAAAGAAAAGGGCGTAGAGGAATCTCTCTGCGTCCGCTTTGTTGAAAATTGACAATTGACGCCTGGGCCTAGGCCCAGGCACCCCAATCAATTCCAAAGAGAACTTGACCCGAGAGATACCGAAAGTGAAGACGAAAGTAAAGACAGTCAAGCTTCTCCGGCCGAACTGACGATCGATGTCCCGATCGATGATAGCGATGATTCTAGAATGATAAAGATTGGATCTCAGTTGAGCCAACAAATGCAAGAGGAATTGGTTGAATTTCTCCGGGCAAACCTCGACGTGTTTGCCTGGACACATTCTGACATGTGTGGGATCTCGCCGGACATCGCGAGCCATGCATTGAACATTGACCCGTGGCACGTCCCGGTCAAACAAAAAAGGCGTGGTATGGATCCAGAGAGATCTGCCGCCTTTAAGGAAGAGGTAGATAAGCTTAAATCAAATGGATTTATTCGAGATGCATTATACCTGGAATGGGTATCCAACCCTGTACTTGTCCGAAAGGCAAATGGGAAATGGAGAACATGCATCGATTACTCTGATATGAATAAAGCTTGCCTAAAGATAGTTTTCCACTTCCTCGAATTGATCAGCTCGTAGATTCAATGGCCGGGCATGAATTCTTATCCTTCATGGATGCGTATTCTGGCTACAATCAAATACACATGCACTTGCCCGACCAGGAGCATACCAGCTTCGTAACCAATATGGGGCTTTATTGCTACAAAGTTATGCCTTTTGGACTCAAGAATGCTGGGCAACTTATCAACGGTTAGTTAATCGAATGTTCACCAATCAGATTGGAAAAACCATGGAGGTGTACGTGGACGACATGCTAGTCAAGTCACGATTCTCCACTGATCATATCAAAGACCTGGAGTCAATCCCGAAAAGATCTGGGCAATTAGAAACCTTGAGACTCCAAGAACTATAAAGCAAGTCCAGAGCCTTAATGGGAAAGTAGCAGCACTGAGCAGGTTCATTTCAAAATCCACTGACAAATGTATTCCCTTCTTCGATCTGATCTGAAAAGGGAAACAAAACTTTGAATGGACTACGGAATGTGAGGGTGCATTCCGAGCACTAATTCAACACCTCTCTACGCCGCCAATGTTGTCAAATCCAATTGATCATGAGAAATTATACATTTACTTGGCGGTATCAGAAAACGCAATCAGTGCTGCCCTAATTCGGGAGGAAGACCGAATACAAAAACCGGTCTACTATATTAGCAAACGGCTAACCGGAGCTGAGAGAAATTATCCAAAGCTAGAGAAGTTGTCCTACTGTCTTGTTATTGCCTCAAGGAAGCTCCGTCCGTATTTGCAGGCTCATCCTATCACCGTTTACGCTGACTAGTCGTTACAACAGGTCCTTACGCGGCCTGAGACGTCTGGTAGGTTACTCAAATGGAATATCGAGTTAAGTCAGTTTGACATTACGTACACTCCAAGACGAGCCATTCAAGGACAAGTCCTAGCAGATTTCATAGCTGAATTCACCATCCTAGAGGACTTGCCCGAAACTAGTGAATCTCCTAAGTATATTTGGAAGCTGCATACTGATGGTGCATCAAATGACCACTACTCAGGTGCAGGGGTTGTACTTGAAACTCCTGAAGGTCGATCTATATGATGTGCTTTAAAGTTTTATTTTCGCGTGACCAATAACGAAGCTGAGTATGAAGCCTTACTTGCCGGACTGAGACTTGCTAGAGATTTGAGAATCATTGCTATAGAGATTTATTGTGATTCACAATTGGTCGTGTGTCAAGTTCAGGGGGAATACCAGGCCAAGGACCAAAGACTGGCTGCTTACCTTGCTCGGGTTCAAGAAATATTAAACAGTTCGATTATTATGCCATCTACTACATACCCCGAGAGCGCAATCAGAAAGCCGATTCATTAGCAAAGTTAGCCAGTTCAGGCAAGGCACAACAAATGGGACTCGTTCCCGTAGAGATGTTAGCTTCCCCGAGCATCGACCGAATGGAGACAGGTTGGATATTTGAGGTTATTCCCGATAAGGAGTCATGGATGACTCCGTTCAGAAATTATCTCGATCATGGAACCTTGCCAGAGCGCAGGAGTGAAAAGAGACAGATTCTTCGAAAGCTTCGCGGTTCACTATTCAGAATGGAGTCATGTGTAGAAGAGGATACTCTGTCCCTTTACTCCGGTGTATCGCTCACGATGAAATCAAACGTGTATTGCATGATGTGCACGAAGGAGAATGTGGCGATCACACCGGGGGGCAAGCTCTTGCCAAGAAAGTGCTCTGATATGGGTACTATTAGCCGACCGTAAATCGCGATGCATCGGACTACGCTAGAAAGTGCGACAAATGCCAGAAGCACGCTCGGATTCCAAGGGCCCCACCTACCGAAATAACTCAAATGGTCAGTCCATGGGCGTTTGCAGTATGGGGCATTGACATTATTGGCTCTCTACCTCTAGCCAAAGGTGGTGCGAAGTATGCCATCGTAGCAGTTGATTACTTTACCAAGTGGGCGGAAGCTGAACCTCTTGCTACAATTACAACAAAGAAGGTGATCAACTTTGTAGTGCGCAACATCATCTGCCAATTTGGTCTCCCACATACTATCATCACTGATAACGGGACCCAATTCGACAGTGTTGAATTTAAGGATTTCTTTCAATGATTCCACATTCAGAAGAAATTCTCCGCAGTTGCACACCCTCAAGTGAATGGACAAGTCGAAGCTGTTAACAAAGTTATAAAGTCTATTCTGAAGAAACGACTGCAAAAGGCCGGGGGCAAATGGGTCGATGAACTTCCTATGGCCTTATGGGCCTACCGAACAATCCACAACTCCACGACCGGCCACACTCTGTTCTCTCTTTCTTATGGTTCAGAAGCTATTATTCCAGTTGAATTAGAAGTGCCTTCTCATCGTGTGACATACTATGATCCGAAGACGAATGCTATATTGCTTGCCGAATCTCTGGATTTATTGGATGAGAAGCGTGAAGAGGCTGATTTGAGGGCAGCCGCTGTTAGCGCCAAAATTGGTCACTAACACCCAAATCCAGATGAAAGCACCAAATCACAGTTATATATCACAGATAGAGTTTATGTAGAGAGTATAAATATGAAGAATAGTAAAAATTAAAATGAAAGTAGTAAAGAACAACATATTTTATAGTGGTTCGGCTAACTCCGGCCTACGTCCACTCCAAAAGTTTCCTTTTTATTGCTGTAATAATCGATTATAGTTACAAAATGGAAGAGTTTCCTTACAAAAGAGAAAGTAAGAGGGTTGAAAGGAAGAAGATCCCTTTTTTGGAACCCCACATGCTGTATTTATAGGCAAATCCAGATAGTTGGGCCTCCTGAGTAATCCGAGCCCATTAAGGCTATAGCTGATCCAGGCTCAACATTATGACCGACCCCAAGCAGTTGACATGCCGAACGGAAGTTCCCCTGGCGACGAATCGAAACAGTCCTATCCAAGACTCAGAGTAAACTTGCCTGCGACTCGAAGTAGCGATGCTTCTGACTCGAAGCAAGGCCTCGCCGACCCACATTCCAACTACACCGAGCCACATCCTACAAAGTTGACCCGAAGCAACAACTACCTGGACACAAGGCTGCCGAGCGATGGCCTATGCCGAGCGGTGTCCTATGTCGAGCGGTGTCCGATGCCGAGCGATATGCTAAGCCGAGCGATGCCCTATGCCGAGCGGTGCCCTATGCCGAGCGGTGCCCTATGCCGAGCGGTGCCCTATGCCGAGCGGTGCCCTATGCCGAGCGGTGTCCTATGCCGAGCGATATCCTAAGCCAAGCGATGCCCTATGCCGAGCAGTGTCCTATGCCGATCCACACCACCAATGCCGAGCCACCCATGCCGAGCCACCTAAAAGACTCGAAGAAATCATTCATACAACTCGAAGCTCGACTCCATACGACTCGAAGAAAATCCAGGCGACTTGCGACTTATCGGAACCAGAGTTTCGAGTATCCAATAGCCTTCGTCCATCGACTATGCCGAATCCCGGCTGTAGATCCATGATTATTATCCATGCGTGATCGTCCATCCATCCAGTTGACTAAATCCATCATGAACCAACCTCGACGAACGAGTAGTCAATTTAGTTAAGTCCTCCTATCTACAGCCTTGCCAAAAGGTGGGTTAACAGCCGCATACCGAAGTCGAGTCGCCCGATTGTACAATGCCAAGGTCCGACCCCGAACCTTTGAACTCGGCGATCTCGTCCGCAAGAGAATTTACCCGGTCCCTTCACATATGAAGCTAACCTGGGAAGGGCCATATGTTATTGAACAAAAGCTCGGAGATGGCATATTCAAATTATCGACCGTTGACGGTCTCACTCTTCCGAGAGCCTGGAACAGCGAAAGTCTTCGTTGCTACTACACATGACATGCTCTATTTATTTATTCAGTATACTTTTCATTTGCAAGTTGTTTCTTCATTTCGAAATTTGAATTTGTAATAAGGCAATTGATTTTGCCGTATTTTCTTATTTCAGGAATAAAATGCAATCTCTTTGAGCCAGAGCTGTGATTTATTGAATGCGTCATACAACTATTACTATGCACGGAGAGCTAAATTCCACCCGACGGTGGAATTTATTCAAATAGGGAGTGACTGTGATACGACCAGTTACTCGCTAAGTAAAACCCGAGCTCGGGGGCAATTCATCACACTGAAGTCAAAAAAAGGATTGATACACGATAATCCTTCAACCAACTCCAGATTCCCAGAGTGTGAACTGGAGTATAAACTTACAAATACAGTCTCGAAGAGGGTGGATCCGTCCATCTAACAACTTCACCCGTATCTTGACCAAGTTTGAGGAGGATGGATCCGTCCATCTAACGACCTTGCTTGTTAACTCGGGGTGGATGTGAACCGACCATCCACGATCCTGATAGATTCTTCGTTCCCGGAGTGCGAGCGAAATCCTAAAGCCTGAACAGATGTGACTGACCATCTGTCGGCTAACTCCAAGTTCCCAGAGTGTGAACTGGAGTATAAACATCAACTAACTCCGGATTCCCAGAGTGCGAACCGGAGTGTCAACATAAACACCAACTCCAAATTCCCAGAGTGCGAATTGGAGTATAAACGTTAACTCTATATCCCCGGAGAGTGAATTTGAGTTTAACCACAAACCGAATTGGAATCGACCATCCGTAAAACAACTCTAAGTCCCCGGAGCGTGGTCAGAGTGTAAATGCAAATCGGGTGTGACTGACCACTCGCGAATCCATTTAAAGTCCCTATAGTGTGGACATGGTTACAAATATTAGACGGGTGTGACCGACCACTCGTGAAAATAACTTAAGTCCCCGGAGTGTGGACATATCCTTGAAACTTAAGCAGGCGTGACCAACCGCCGACGTACGAATGCAAATCCCTGGAGTGTGGATGCAATCATCGATAAATGAACGAGTGCGATTCGACCACTCGTATTTCCTTGTTTCAGCATCAATCCAACGACGTTAAGCTCGATATGTTGAAGGCGAAGCACAATTGCCACCTGATCTTTAAAATTCGTCCCTGAAACTGGGGGCAGAACTTAAGTGCCAATCACTGATTGAGACAGTGCAGCATCGTAGTTCGGCTTAACGCTCGGTCATAACTCATAGTCGTGGTTTCAGGACTTAACGAATAAACTCGAATCCAATCCAAAGGTCGAAACTCAACAAGTGTACATGCTGAAACACTTAAGAAATTAACGAAAATTGAGTTAAAGACAAAATGGAATTTCATTTCAACTATTTGTGGAAGAAAACTAAGTACAATTTTATCCCAAATATCCTACTAGCAGGGGCCAAACCTGCATCTATACACGGCCAACAAAAGCTAAAGAAATTCCTATCTACTCAAAAATAAGCCGAAGAGATGTATCTATTCTTTTTTCTTTCTCATTTTCTTCTTTGATGTGGACCCGCTAGAGCTGTTGCTTGGTTTTCTCTTTGAGCCCTTGCCTTTCGGCGGCCGATCTCCAGTCGGGGGCATTATATCAATTTCCTCCTCCTCACTCAAATGTATTGGAACGCTTCCTGAAGGCGGAGTCGGAGGGACAGGATCAACAAAAGGAGGTAGGATAGGCATGCTCGTCTCAAGGACCGTTCCTCCCGGAGATATCATCCGCAAAGGGGCTGGACCAGGTCCAGCCATTCCACCGCCAAAACCGCTGCCCCACGTGGCTGCCTCCATCTCAACATTGATTTCAGCTATGATTTCCTCCTCATGAAGTGTTTGTGCATCACTGGGGACTCCTGCAGTTGGAGCCGAAGAACTTGTCATTGGTGCGCTTCCACCCATAACGAACGGCAAATCGGCAAAGGGGTCACTGTGATGACCGAGAAGTTCCTCCATCATCTGCTCATCGAAAGTAAGTGTGCTTCCCTGTGCCTCGTCAATCGGTGCCGTGGTTGTTGTGGTGGTCGCTTCTGTTATAATGGCCTCCTACACATGATGTGATTCTTGAGTTGCAGGAGGCACGACCGATGTTGCTCCGGTCACTGGATAAGAGTAAAGGAAGGACTGTTAGTAATTATTTCAACCGACGCTTCCGATTTCGGATAAGCATAGAGAATGTTCAGAGTACCTTCCTCAGTTTGGCTCACGGGTGGCAGAACAGCCTCAGAGACTTGCTCGCGAGCTGGAGACAACTGCGGTTGATCCGGGTTATAAGCAGGAACGGGCTGGGGATCAACCGCAGGTATGGATTCAGGCTGAGTCGGCATGAGAGTTTCAGAGCTTATATCATGATGCTCGACACCAAAGCCTTCTCCAACTTCCAAATGTTGAGCGCCAAGCTTCTCCTTTTCATACGAGATCATTGCATCGTGGAGAACTTTCCGTTCATCCTCGCTTAACACCCGGTTCTCGAACTCGAACTCATCGATCGGTTCAGCTTGATAAGCGGCCTTTTCATCTCCTACCAATCGGCCCCAAGCATTGAACATATGTGTTGGATAGTTATCAAGCCAGGCCAAGTTTATGTGCTTCAAAACATTGGCATTGTAAGTAACGAGAAGATCTTCAATATCTGCATCTAGCCTGGCTTCGGCCATTTTAACTTCCTCTTCAACCTTAGCCTTGGCCTCCCGAACTTTAAGTACGGCCGCATCCTTATCATACCGAAGCACCATTGCTTATTCACACGCCTCCTGGGCTGCTTTATTTGCATCATCCTTCTCCTTGATGATTTCAGAAAATTTGGCTTTAAGCTCGTTGAGTTCTTTCAGAGCAGTATCCCTCTCAGCTGTAACTGTGGTGTTTCAGTAGCCCATCCACTCCACCAGAGCGAAATGCGTTTGTCGCATTCTTTCCATAGATTGAGTTGCCTCATCAGCTTTTTGGGTGGCCTCTATTTCAGATTTCCAAGAGGATTCAGCTTCATCATTGAGCACTTGGATAATACGGTCTTTTTGAGCAAGGTCGGTTCTAACTTCTCAATTATTTTCGCTCGCTCAAAAGCCACTGCCGATGCTTTATCCGTGGCTTTCATCCACTCCTTATATTGGGTATAGATATCATGAATATAGTCGTGCATCGTTTGTTCAGCCTCAGAGGGGATTTTCTTTAAGTGAGGAGGGAAGATAAAGCTGTCGAAGAAAATGTTCGGAAAATCTTTTCTCAACTGGGCAATTCTGATCACCCCTTCCCCCGTAGGCTCGGTAATAGCCTGCTCAGTAATAGTGGGAGCTGTAGCTTCGGTCCCGCGGTGTTGAGACTCAGACCTCGGAGCGTGAGAAGATGGTTTTTGGCGTGGAGGCTCCGGGGGAAGTGTGTTGTGAGTAGGAGGTTGTTTTGGGAATCGAGGAGGTGGAGACCGTGACCGGGATCGATATCTATATTCCCTGTCTTTATCTCTATCCCTCTCATAACGCTCTTGGCTAGAGTAACCGCGATCGCGGTTTCTATCATCTTCCCTCCGGCGGGACTCATAATACGAACTCGATAATTGACGCGCTGAACGGAGACTTATGAGCATAGATTCTCGCCTATTCATCGTATCTGCAAAGTAAAAGAAAAATGGAGTTAGTAATCTCTCGAAGTAGACAACTTAAGGCTGGAAACCGTGTAGTGCCATGAAGTGTATATGTGTGCTACCCCCCGACCAACCGGTAATGTCGGCCGCACTGATGGGAAGAGACTCGCTTAAATCTAGAGCACTTTGAAGCCCCTCCAATCTGGTGTCGTGTTGAAGTGACACATAGTTTGGAATCAAAATATCAGCAAGTCCCTCAAAAGGATTCTCTACTTGCGAGGGAGGAGCCTCCGAAATTCTAACACTGGAGGCTGGCAGGGACACTATTACAGATTTCCATCTTGAGGATTTGTGATGCTTGTGTGCAACTGCCTTGCCTTTTCTCCTTCCCTCTGAACCCTGAAAACTGTCAGAAGGCCCGGCTATAGGTTTGTCATTCGTAGGTATGTGTTCTTCATCACCCTCCTCAGCTATTATGACTCGGGCGCTTTACGCTTCACCCGCTTAGTCGGGACTGTCCTAAGCGCTCCTTTAAGTCTTATGATTTGTTTTCGTTCGATTAACCCAAGAATTCTTAAGTTCCTGTCGGTGAGCACCGACTCGATTTCTCTCATCTTGCCTAGTACTTCTTGAAGGACCCGTACTATTTCTTTATAGTGCACGCCTTTAGGTCGAGGAATTGCGGCTGTAAAAGAAAGAAAGTATTAGTCCCAATACCAGTTGCAACTATCTTGTTAACTACCAGAAAAGTCGAAGCACTTACGTCTGACCAACCACCGATTGGCGAATCCTGAAGGACATCGAACATAGAACCACTCGGTTTTGAAGTAGCTCAGTCTATTCCAAGACCCCGTCACAACTAGGCAGTTCTTGACCACCTCTAAGAACGTGAAAGAAGGGCTATCTCCCCGACTCTTAACATTAAAAAGATATTTGATTTCGATCGGAGTTGGGGGATGGAAAATATGCTCCATGAATACAATGAAGAGACTGTTTAGCAGAGCATATCCGTTTGGATGTAACTGTGATGGGGCGATTCCAAAGAAAGCTAGCACTTCTCTAATATATTGATTGAATGGAGGAAGCATCCCGGTTGTACATGAATGCCTGTTGAAGGCAGTAAACCCTTCCGGGGGAGCATGCGGTCTGTCATTCGGTCCTGGTAATAAGACGTCGTCCAACGGCAGACCGTACCTTAGGCATATCCACCCCAGCATATCTTCAGAGACGTTGGACGGCACAGAATCTTATGGGTTCCCGATAAACCTGGCAGCTCGTCCGGAGCTGGATCTATAACTTCGGCCGCGATGACTGGTAGCTCTATTACTAAGGGAGTTGGACTTTGAAGCTCCTGCTGCTGTGAACTTGTAGCTTCCATAGCTAATCAACTTATCAAAAACCATCATTAGATGATAATAAGCCCATGTGTTCCCCAGCGTGAAGTGTGTAAAGGTGTTGTGCAGTGCTACATGGTACTCGAGAAACTTCATGAAAATAAAAGAGAAATGTTCAAACGACAAGACTTTGAGATTCGACCGGAGTGACCGTCATTGCTGACCGTCACAACCGTGCCATACAGATTTTAAAGACCGATCTGAGTTAAAGTTTGTTAAGTTGTTTCTAGTTACAGTTCCATCGACGAGCTTCGAAGGGCAGTCAATTATGCAGTGAAGCAGTTAAATCCTATTATGCAAGGCAGAAGCTCGTCGAAGTCAAATGTTCGAATGTGGAAAAATTTCGTATCCATCAAGGTCAAGACTCAGATCGATCATAAGATACTTCATTCGTATCGATCACCGGGAGCACGATTCGTATCGATCAGGGGAAACAACAATTCGTATCGATTATGGAACAACGATTCGTATCGATCAGCCGAAGATCGTTTCGTATCGATGAAAAACCCATTGCTTCGTATCGATCGCCAGACCCAGGATTTCGTATCGATCACTCTGGATCGATACGAATTCCAATCACCAACCGATCGATGCGAATGTCCACCAGCTATCGATATGAAATAGTTCCTTCATTCGATACAGGAATCCATTACGCCCAGATCGATGCAGACCTGTTCTTCACGATCGATGCGGATGCATCCTTCGAATCCCTCTACACTTCTTCTCCAAACAACATAAATTCCATTGCTCCTTCCTCAATCTTGCTTCGACCCAACTTCGGTAACGACGTCATCGGAATTGGTCACGACTCTGAACGGTTTGGCATTAGAACTCGAGTCTCATCATTTTAATGTGAATTTATTGATCAATTACCTAATTAAAGTGATTAGTTCGAAGGATTAGCGGGTTGAATAACTTGGGAATGAAGGCAGCTTCTCTTCCTCAAAGCTTTTGATCGATACAAAAGCGAACTGTAGAAATGAGAGCAAGTGAAAATTCGGCTAAGTCCAAAATGAATTTATATGGATGAAAAACCAAGAAAAAGAACGTTTCGTCTCCTAGTATTAAAAACCGGTAGAAACGGTCTTCAGTATCATCGACACACAGAGTTTTCTTTGTATCCATCCACCCATATCGATTAAGGACACAACTGTTCGTATCCACCGGCGATCGACCACATATGTCATCGATACGAACGCCACTGCCAAGCCATGTTTAAACTGTTCGTTTCCCATCGATACGAAATGACAATTTTGTATCATCCCTTCGAAGACTACAGGATGTCATATCAATCGATACGAAGCATTTCGAAGACTTTCTTCGATACGAAAATAATTTTTCGACCTTTTACATCGATCCAGGAGAGGATCGATATGAAGGGACATTCCAAAACAACCATCAAGCGTTGTTACGAATCGAATTACACATTGATTCAGGAGAGGGTCAATACAGAATTCGATACAAAAAAAAAACTAAAAAACTGACAATGGCTCGTGAACGTGCGAACGTTAACGGGATTCAGGCTAACATATATTCATGTATAACGGACTAACATCTAATTTTTAAAAATTCACAGGAATTGAATACTCGTATGGTGACGATTACAACAACAAACAACAGACCACTATCATAGAACACTCAGTTACAATGGTAAGCGGTACAACAATTGGCTGTCAACAGTTCATGATTTATGTTTCTGTGGATCAATCAAAAGTCACAGCTTTCGACGAAAAGACGACAACTATTCAGACAAATCAGATAAAGCTATTCAGGATGAAGAGTGCAGCTTTTCAAAGCACATCATGTTTCCACAAGACGTACTTTGGGGGGCAAATGTTATCCCGCCTTTTGGGCAAGGCCGTGGCATCAAGAACTTAGTTAGAAACCGAGGACAGTTCGTCCCGAAGATTGGTTATACGCAGGCTCACTATGGATGTCGGTAAATTTTTTCCAATTCTGGATCAAGCTATAATTGACAAGGCACGATGTGCGAAGCTATGAAAGACAACGTTCCAAATTTCAAGTCAATCGGAGTTCGTATGCTTAAGATACGGTTGATGCAAACCAAGGAAATCAACTCACACGCATCCATCTGTTTGCATCCATCTGTTTGCATCCATCATTTCACATCCATCTTTTTGCATCCATCTGTTCGTATCCATCAAGTACACTCAACTTCGTGTCCACTTGGCCTGGTTCGACTTCGAATCCATCAATTGGAGTCAATTCGTATTGATCGATCAATGATTGATATGAATGAAACATCGAATGAACGATACGAAAATGACCTCCAACTATCGATACGAAATAGCCACAGCCAACGATGCGAAGTGAGATGCAATCGATCGATACGAACAGAGCAAAGACAATCGATGCGAACATGGCTAAACTGGATCGATACGAATGTTCGTCGACGGAAATTCTATCGGTTTAGAAAATCGTCGAACGAATTTAAATTAAAATATACTGCAAGCGCACGGCGTACACTTGTAGTACGTGGCGAATACGGGTCGATCCGCAAGGAATTGATGATTTTAAAAATCTATTCAATCAAATTAAACCAAAGTCGAGTGAAAGTTAAGCTAGAGAATTAGAAAATTAGCTAACTAACTAAAAGAAAAAAGATGAAAATATAAGAGTTAAATGACAATTTAGAGAATAAATCCACTCTCTAGATCATGTAGTTCAGCACATATGAAATCATAATCTCTCTTTTATGGTCATTAGTGCTTTAATTGATGTGCTTATCATAAGTATGGCATATTTGTGCTATTGATTAGCCAACATATGCCATCAAACTATAACACACCCCTTAAACCACTTACTAACTTTCATGAAATTTGACAATGAAAATGAAATCTATTTTAAGTATGGCCTATTAACTATTGATTAGAAATATAGACCATCAAATTTTAATTTCAAATCACTTTCTTTTGCCATAATCATATTTTGATGAAGTGGCAATTAGTGTTAGTGATTGTTTAAGCATAGCCTATTTGATGTCAACAATATAGGCTATCAAATTCAAAGCAAAAACAACTAGTAAACCATTTCTATCATCATCATTAAGCACAAAAAGAGAGTATGAATTAACAAATAGTTGAAGCTACATAATTAGAGAGCTTCATTACCCCTAAATTGAAGGGGTTTAGCCTCTCATATTTGTCATTTGATTAACAAATGTAGCTTGCAACATGAAAGCAAAAGAAAAGAAAAATGAAAGCTAAATGAAAGACAATTATTCTAATTGCATAAAAGAAAATCTACACTACTAGCATGAAAGGAAATGAACATGTAATTAAAAGGAAATAATAATTACATTGCATAAAAAAAAGGAAAATTACATGAAATAAAAATGGCTAAATAGCCATAAAAAGAGAAAGAGAAGAGCTTGTTTATTTGTGAGCCTAAACTAAACTAAAGAGAGACTAAGGGAGAGTATTACCTAAAACATAAGGGGTCTTTATACATGTATGAAACCCTAATTCATATTTTGGGGAATGCCCAAATTGCCCTTGAGGTAGTGTGGTGACCAAGTAATCATTAACATCCACTAATCCCCACTTAAGTGTACATGAAGCTTTAATGTCCTTTTATCATGTGCTTAGCTCCTAATTTGAAAATCAAGGTAAGTGGGTGGGGTCCTCCATGATCACCACTTTGAATTATTTCCATCTTCATTTGTTCTCTTCACTCTTGTGCATGCATATATTATCATGAAGCCACTTGTAAAATTCACCAAATTTCCTACAAAACAACATAGAAAATTCCAAGTAAATTTTCACAATTTAATAAATGCAGAAAAATGACAATTTTACCCCTATATGAAGATGAATACGTGACAATTTGAAAATAATTTGAATTTTAAACAAGTTAAAATACCCGATATGATCATTTATTTAATTTAAACAGATTAAATATGGTGGTAAAAATATGCATATTTACGTGCACATCAAATACCCCCACACTTATCTTTTTATTCGTCCTCGAATAAAGAAAAAAACTAAGACAAATCCGTTTTCGTAGGGAGCACGATTGCATTGAGCGTATGCAACAAGCCGTTAAACCTCTGGGTGTCCCCAGTAGGACGAGTGTTGTCTCGTGAGGGTTTTTAGTGGATACTACCCACAAAATCCAAATGCAGAATGAAAATATTTACAAAATGCAAGATTTATTTACAAAGATGCGAATGCAAGTTTTTAAAAATATTTACGAATGAAGGATTTACTTTTAAATTGACACAAATAAGTTAAATATAGGTTTGGTTATTATCTTGAAATTTAAGTCATTTACTCGTCAAAATTTCCAATAAAAACGAAGTTATCGTAACAAATAGACAATAGTTTAACTCGTTGTTTTAGTTGATAACACAATGTAACTATAAAATGGATCCTTAGTTGATTATCAAAGTTTATCAAAGTGGTATATTCATTTCTTTTCAATAACAAGTCAAATCAAATAAGTTAAAAATAGTGCTAGGATTTCATTTGCTTACTCTCTCTTATTTTATTTTATTTTTGAAAATTTTATGGATATTAACAATATTTACATATGCCTAACTCAGATAAACTGAGGCCAAATATATTACCCATGCACTGCCTTGCGGACTTACGTGAGGGGAATACAGAGCATGGCGAGTGAACACACGAGTGTGAACACCTATTGACTGTAGGCGTTATTAGTAAAATAATTTTTATATACACACCTAACTCAGATAAACTGAGGCCAGATATACCAATCGTGCACTGCCTTTCGGCCTTACGTGAGAAGGGTACATAGCATGGCGAGTGAACACACGAGTGTGAACACACGACTCTAGGTGTTAAAAATATATACATATATATAAATGTTTTTTTTTGTTTTCTTTTTTTTTGGAAAGAGGGTGTTTTGCAAAATCATCTTGGCACCATTTAACTTAGAAGAAAAAAAAATGTTATACCCTTTACTTTAAATCAACCACTTTTTAAAACAAAGATTTTCTATTAGGATATATTTCATAATTATCACGTATGAATCTTCCTATATACTAATTAAACCATTTTTATTTGTAATCAAACTTCATTTTTATTTTTGTTAAGACAAATTAAATTTCAAAAATTTCAATTTAATAAACCAAAACCATATATTTATCCTATAGTGTTTCTTTAAAACTCAATCAAAATGCTTTTAATTTTTTTTTGAGATTTTTTTAAAATTTTGGAAAGAAAAATAAAAATTAAGATGAGTCTCCCCTCACACTTGATTTTGACTGTGTCCCCACAGTCAACCAAAGTGGAAGGAGAAAAATAAAAATAAAAACATGACCTTTATTTAAATGAAAATTAACGGTATTTACACGAGATCAGAAAGTATATCGTCAAAAAGTAAATGAAACGGTCTTCCAAAAACCGATTCATTTGCCTCGTCAAGTATACGAGACACAGCTTAAGCTCGAAAAACCAAATCGTAAAAGATTTCAAAGTTGAATGTTGATTTGGAAAAAACTAATGTCGTTTTATTGAAAACAGTAATAGTTGTTTTATTTTCGATGATTTTCGGGGTTGATAGAATAATTGATTGAAATTCAAATTTATTATCACCACATTGAAATTCAAATTTATCATTGAAAACTTCTTCAAAATTATTGAATTCAAAATCAAAATGGTGATTTAAATCATCCCCTTCAAAATTCAACAACTCGTTTTCAAAAAGTCTAAAGAAATCGTGTTCGTTAAATTCGACTTCCTTATTTGGATTATCAACAACTTCATCGTATATCTCAAGTTCAAAATCTATAGTTGTTGTATTCAAATTTTCGAAATCGAGAAAAGGAAGATTGAATTTTAAATTTGGTTCCACACCCTTAAAAGAATTGAAATCCAACTCAATTACCAATTTTTCAACAACTTCATTAAGATCGTCATTTTCAGTTTCAAAAGTTGTTATTTGGAAATCGTCAATTTTGGTAAAAGATGGATTATTGATTGACTCGTCACAAGTTGGAATTTGATTTTGTTTTTCACGTTGTTTCATATATGTTTCAAACAACGAATCCGTGTGATCATCGTAAATTTCGTTCATTTGTTCAACAAAATCCAATTTATAGTTATTAACTTGAGAATTTTCGATTTGGATTTGCTGGGAACAAAAAATTTCAATGCATCGTAATCGAGATTATTTCCATTGCCAAAATTATTTGAAAAGTTGTTTCCACTTTCGTTTTGGTTTTGAAGTTCGAAATTGACTTGGCATGAGTTAAACTCGAAATCGTTTGAATTTTGAAGTGAATTCAAATTATGATTGTTTTGAAAACATTGATTTGAGTTATCAAACAGATATGAATTACACAACTCATTTATCATTTGATTTTGTTGTGTGGAGATTTCAAGTAAAGACGAAATGTTGTTTTCAAGATTTGAAGGTTGGTTCTCATTTTGAAAATTTCGTGGTTCAAAATTTGAATCATTTAAACAATAGCTGTTGTTAAAATATCCATAAGAATTTGGTGTGAAATTATATGGATTATATTGATATTCACAACTAGTGTAAAATTCAAGTGAGTGGGGAAACTCGGACATTTTCAAGAATGTTTTTGTTTTGTTTTTTTTTGTATAAAGGAAAAATATTTACAGATAGAATTTATTTTCAAAATGGAAAATTGATTTTTGTTTTGTTTTTTATTTTTCAAATTTTTTTTGAAAAGGTTATATATATATATTTTTGAATTTTTGAAATTTCAAAGGAAAAGGATTTAAAAATTTCAAAGAAAAAGGAAAAGGAATATTTACAAAATTTTTTTAGTTTTGGATTTTGAATTTTTTGTTTTTTTTAAAAAATATGCATGAACTAATGCAACTAAATGAATGCAAGGGCTAATTACAAATGATTTATCCTAAGTTAACCCAAAATTGTATAATTACAAATTGTCTTAGTTCAACAAGATAGTTCTCAGCCAGGTAACGGGCATGATTTATCGGTGCACCATGAATCCGTAGCAATGCAAACGAAGGTTTAAGTACCTTCAGAGGAACAACCACTATAATATTTACGAATTACCGTAATATTTATAAATGGTTATTACTCTGTCGTAACCTAGACACCAAGAAACTAAATTGTTCAAAGAAGACAACTTGTCAATATACAATTAAGTGTTATCGATGTCTAACCGTTATTGCTAATCAAAATTCTAGGATGAAATGCAAAGCAGAAATTAAACGCGTATTAACAATGCAACTACGAATGGATTTTGTTTTTGTTTGTTTGTTTTTTTTTCTGAGTAATTTTTTTTAAAATGCAAGTAAACAACAATGCAAGGCAAACAAAAACAATAGATATATACAATGCAAGGCAAATAAAGAGAAAACTATAAATAAGCAAGCAGTTTTTTTGGCAAGCTCAGCACGCAAGCAATTTATTTTAGCAAGCACTTCTGCTCCTTCTGCAATTCTGCTTTGGCAACTTGAAATAAAAACAAAATATATACAGTTTTTTTTGTTTTTTGAAAAGGAACAAAAACTTGTTCGTCGACGGAAATTCTATCGGTTTAGAAAACCGTCGAACGAATTTAAATTAAAATATACCGCAAGCGCACGGCGTACACTTGTAGTACATGGCGAATACGGGTCGATCCGCAGGGAATTGATGATTTTAAAAATCTATTCAATCAAATTAAACCAAAGTCGAGTGAAAGTTAAGCTAGAGAATTTGAAAATTAGCTAACTAACTAAAAGAAAAAAGATGCAAATATAAGAGTTAAATGACAATTTAGAGAATAAATCCACTCTCTAGATCATGTAGTTCAACACATATGAAATCATAATCTCTCTTTTATGGTCATTAGTGCTTTAATTGATGTGCTTATCATAAGTATGGCATATTTGTGCTATTGATTAGCCAACATATGCCATCAAACTATAACACACCCCTTAAACCACTTACTAACTTTCATGAAATTTGACAATGAAAATGAAATCTATTTTAAGTATAACCTATTAACTATTGATTAGAAATATAGACCGTCAAATTTTAATTTCAAATCACTTTCTTTTGCCATAATCATATTTTGATGAAGAGGCAATTAGTGTTAGTGATTGTTTAAGCATAGCCTATTTGATGTCAACAATATAGGCTATCAAATTCAAAGCAAAAACAACTAGTAAACCATTTCTATCATCATCATTAAGCATAAAAAGAGAGCATGAATTAACAAATAGTTGAAGCTACATAATTAGAGAGCTTCATTACCCCTAAATTGAAGGGGTTTAGCCTCTCATATTTGTCATTTGATTAACAAATGTAGCTTGCAACATGAAAGCAAAAGGAAAGCAAAATGAAAGCTAAATGAAAGAAAATTATTCTAATTGCATAAAAGAAAATCTACACTACTAGCATGAAAGGAAATGAACATGTAACTAAAAGGAAATAATAATTACATTGCTTAAAAAAAGGAAAATTACATGAAATAAAAATGGCTAAATAGCCATAAAAAGAGAAAGAGAAGAGCTTGTTTATTTGTGAGCCTAAACTAAACTAAAGAGAAACTAAGGGAGAGTATTACATGAAACATAAGGTGTCTTTATACATGTATGAAACCCTAATTCATATTTTGGGGAATGCCCAAATTGCCCTTGAGGTAGTGTCGTGACCAAGTAATCATTAACATCCACTAATCCCAACTTAAATGTACATGAAGCTTTAATGTCCTTTTATCATGTGCTTAGCTCCTAATTTGAAAATCAAGGTAAGTGGGTGGGGTCCTCCATGATCACCACTTTGAATTATTTCCATCTTCATTTGTTCTCTTCACTCTTGTGCATGCATATATTATCATGAAGCCACTTGTAAAATTCACCAAATTTCCTACAAAACAACATAGAAAATTCCAAGTAAATTTTCACAATTTAATAAATGCACAAAAATGACCATTTTACTCCTATATGAAGATGAATATGTTACAATTTGAAAATAATTTGAATTTTGGTTTAAACAAGTTAAAATACCCGATATGATAATTTATTTAATTTAAATAGATTAAATATGTTGGTAAAAATATGCATATTTACGTGCACATCAACGAACAAGATACATTCTTATGAAAGACTCAATCCTTGGCACGAAAAGTGGATCGATTCGAGGAGTTAGCGCCACATCAACATGCTGGCACGTGCTCGGATCGATACGAATAGAGCGATACGAACGACATCAATACGAAGGAGATAGCCTTTAATAAATTCGAACTTGCATCGATCATAACTCAAAATCTACAAGCCCAAATGCCACCAAATTTTCACAGGAGCTTGCGTACATCCTCAAGAATGTTCATGATCGATTTTGACTTGATTGGACGAAGTTTTAATCGATACAAAATTCGTTCGTATCGATCCCGGACCGAGTGCAAATGTTATGGGATCGATTGCGTGGGCCCACCCACGTGCAAGAAGAGGTCTCCCAAGATCTGAGCGAGATATTTGCAGCCTATGCTTATAAATAACAGCCTAGAACCTACAGAAAAAGGACCTTTTGGTTCTTCGACATCCAGACTCTACTTGTTGTACTCAAAAATCACTGTTGTACTCGAAATTTACCATTGTAATCCGCTGTAACCAGCAAGCAAAAGTTAATAAAAGTCAATCATTTCATAGTGGACGTAGGAAACACGCCGAACCACTCTAAATCTCTGCGTTCTTTTGCTGTTTTTCTGATTATTGTTTGGAGTGTTTGTTAGATAATCCTCTTTTTACATTTACTTTCTTTATTTTATCTCTTCAAACACTTCTGAAGAGTGTTGTGCCCAATTTTGGTACAAACAATATTTAATTATAACATTTTGTTATATATATATATAATTATAACTAGTGCGATCTACTTGGGTTGTAATGCCTTAATAAAGCTATATCTATTTTTAAAAAAACTAGTTTTATGTTTATTTGTAATATACATTTAAACTAATAAATATAAAAAAAAAATCAGTTTGAAGATCATATTCTAAATATTCTAAAAATAATATTTAATATAATTTTTAATTTAATTGCATCATACATACATACATACATATATATATATATATATATATGTATATGTATATATATGTATATGTATTTTAATAAATGCTTACTTTAAATAATTTATAACTAATATTTTATAATAATTATATAATAATATTATATATATATATACACAAAAATTATTTTGAAGCACATATAGTATACATTTAGACAATCAATTTGTATGCACGAGGGGTGTAACAACACTCTCCGAAACGGGCATAATTTCGACTTAATAAAAGCCCATCGAACCTTAGGTCCATTACAAAGCTGGTTGTTGGTTGGAAATGTTGATACAATGAACAATATGTAGAGTTATCTATTTATGCTTTCAGAACCTCACAATGGAAGGGATAAAATATAATTACAGAAATAAGTATCCATTTCATAAAAATCAAATCTCAGAATCACAATATCCTAAAATATCCATAGTATAATATCTCAAAATAAAACTTCAACATGATTAAAATCTAGGTACATCTTAATACATCAAAAATATAGATAAATAACTAAACTACCACAAATCTTCACCGCCACCGCGTCTTCTCCATCAGCATCGTTCCCCCTAACCTATGGGTTGTAATGAGGTGGGAGTTGGAACAACAATGCCTGGTGAACGAAAATCTCAAGTCTTACCATAATAGAGTTTAGGTAATGTAACGACCCGCCCTTCATAATACCTTGAATCAACGTTGAGTGATAACGTCTGACTCCTTAATACCACAAAAGACAGTCTGTTGGGGAAAAATAAAAAAACTAAACATCAAACCAAAGTACAACGATAAAATATCACAGCGGAATGATAATGTATAATATACTGAATATATGTGAGCATAATAGGATAAGCAATATATAAGGGACCGCACTAATGGAAGTAACTGATAAATAAATATCAATACATAAAGTCAGAATATAATATCTAACACAACAGTCTTATACATAAATAACATATTTGTCATGTACTACTACAATATCAAGTATAACCAAAGTATCGATTATGCCTCCAAACTACTCCAACTGTCTTGAAAGCGTATCCCCAAAAGCACTTAGCTCTTAAACTACTCAACTGAGTACCTAAGAGTTGTCATGACATAAGCAGACAAAGACAAAATGCGGGTCTAGCATAAAGCCTGGTGTGAGGGGAACTATCTCAAAATACCATATATCAAAACTATATATAGAAAAATAGGAAACTACTGAAGTACAACCGGTCCTCTCCACAAATGTGGCTTAGGGATAGTCTGGACTGTCCATAAACAAGTAAGTGAATCCAACTCAAAGATAGAGAATCATACCATAACCTGCCATAATCAAAGTGTCAGCACAACTAATATAATTTGACTGAAACGTAACAACATACTTTAATAGAGGAAATCTAATGTACTAATGCAGGAGTAATATAAACATCACAATATAAGTCTAATACACAACGTTCAATAATAATAATCAACCAACCAATATACATGCATAATCATAATGATAAGAGATACATAGAGAATAAGTTGATACTTATCATTACCGATGGGTAGAGCCCGCTACAGACACTAATCGATTCAGTGATCTCTATTGAAGCAACTGAAATGCAGAACCGACACAGCGATATAATAATGCTACTAATGTAACATCTATATACCCAAAACTAAAATATGGATATCTATAACGGATACTCGCCCCCAATTGCCATTAGCTACCAAAAAGACCTATCGAGAGCCACAACTAACTTATGGACTTCCTTGAATACCAACACCTCAAATGAAGTTGGCATGTAAGTCTTGTCGCAGCACCCAATCATACTACGGAACAATATATAACCTACACTAGACTGGCGTTCCAGTCTCTCTCTGCCTCTGCTTCAGGGCCACGTTTGCAGGTCGGGCACCTCAATGGCATAATGGATTCCCACACTAGCATCTTTTCCTTTCGATTATCTATACCAACATACCAGAATCATATGTAAATGCTAAACCCCACGTACACTCTTACCACACGGGTACACAACACAGAAGTATTATTGTTTCCATGTGGATCATGATTCATTCTTGAAGTGCTTCGCACTACCTGGTTGCCTCAAGTCAAGAATACTAAACCAATATATATAAATCGCCTAAACCATGCATCTATAATTATATATATTACTTAATCCACATATTTATATATCTATATAATACATTTTGTCCACTATTTGGTAACCCCAAGTGGGGCATACCGAACTATACGTATGCTTAAATTGTGCATCGATAAATCGCGTCGAATTGCCATTAGCTACTAAAGAGACCTATTGAGAGCTTACAACTCTATTGTAGACTTCCCTGAAAGCCAACATCTCAAAATAAGTTAGCCTGTTGATCCCGTCGAAGCACCCAAGAGTCTTACGGAACAGTATATGACCTACTCTAGACTGGCGTCCTAGTCTCTCTCCGTCCCTGCTTTGATACCACGTCTGTAGGTCGTGTGCCTCAATGGTACAATGGATTCCTTGCACCAATCGGTAGCCCCAAGTTGGACATACCAAAATTATATGTAAACGCTTTGTACCACATATTAATGAAAATATATAAAATATCCCGCACATCCCCCAGTACCCCAAAGTCAGACATGCCAGAACATATATAAATATAGACATATATAACTCATATAAATTGTATGCATGTGTGTATATATATACACGACCGGTCCAACTATATGGAACTAATACATATAACATGCATATTTACATACACGAATGAAATACAAAACCAAAGTAGCAAATCTATCATATCAATAACAATTCACACATACAATCGTATAAACAATTCAAAAAATGCATCTTACTTAATTAACCAATCTAATAATCATATATTCTTCATATTATTTAATAGAAGTTTCAAACTTATTTTATAAAATAATACCCTCACCGAATCAATCCTATATATTTTCATATCACTTAGTTCTTCTGTTAAAATTAAGTTTAACTATTGATAAGGCCTCAAAATGCTATATTATTTATATATGTGATATATATATATATATCTATGTGTTTCACAAACCATTTCTTTGGATTAAAAGTTTATAAATCATGTTATAACAATATTTGAGATTTATAACCTTAATCAAACCCTACTAAATAAACAATACTTCTTTTGTAATGTCTAACATTTCGAATCACCTTTAGGAAAATTCACTGGTTAGTTAATTATTGATTCACATCATAATAAACCAATGTCAAAGCTAGATAAACGTCAAAGCCATTTTAATACAAGTTTAACCTGCTTAAGTCATTATTTTAGCCTTACAGCTTATTTTAAAGGTTATTTTTTAATTTTTGATTAGTGATAAAATATATAACAATATTTCTATCACTAATATGACTATAAATCAGAGGTAAATTAATTTATAACTAAGTTATAAATTAATATCAACTCCATCTATCTCTATTCAATCTAAATAGAATACAATATTTATATATACAAGATTTTAATCAACTATATATTTATAAATCCAAACGCATCAAATTCTTAAATATATTCTAATTATATAGCAATCCAAATCAACAGGTAACTCAACAAGGGAAAGTTATAAAATAAATATCACAACTGGGTCGTTGACATCCACCTAGGATCTCAGCAACTATCCAACATCGATATTGGTCCATCCAAACATCATATTTCAATAAACCACATTTCTCTACGTCATCCTAATCATATAAACTAGTATCTAAAAATACTAGAATTTATGTGATATTTATTGTAGAGTTACCATTTCACTCACCTAAACTGTAATTTCTCAAACGCCCTTATCTAGTACAAGCCAATACCATGCCGCAGATAATCTCACTACGTACATCGGCAAAGACCACGACTTGATTGGACCTCGTATGCAAGAGATAAAAATTAAATATGAATCGAGATTAATTTAAATAATTAAATAACCTAATTACTTAATTAATTACCTCACCACACTAATCTTTCTTCCTTAACATAAATCCTATACATATGAAACGTGCACACCCATTCACTCACTAACTTCTCTCCTCGATTCCTTCCTCTCTGCTTTATGAATCAATTCGCCAACATGCTCCCATTTGTATGCACTTCGCAACGGTCCCAATATCGTTAAGCCCAATGCTCCCCCATAAATCACAACATCACCGCCCCTCATTATGACTCGAATGCACGCAAACAAAAAATGGTAATCGAAATCTAATTGATAGGCATAGGAAGGTGCAGCATGCCACGAATAACTCAACCACACTATCCATTTCGCTTCATGCTTCCTCTATCTTCATCCAATGCTAACACTAGCCGATGGCTCCACAAATTGACATCCATAAAGCATCGCTGCACCAAATGCCACCACCATAGATTAGAAGCTGTCCTATCCTTGCGTCCAACGGATCCAACTTTGGCTTCTCTCGTCACCTATAGCTCTCGATTTAATTGAATGAAGGAGGTGGCATATGGTAAGGAGCATGAGAAAATGAAGGAAAGGGAAAAGAAGAAAAAGTGAAATCCAAAAATTTGTGTGGGTGAACGAATGTATATAATAAAATATATATCTTATTTTATTTAACATATAACTCGCCATACATTTTGAACTCGTACGATCATAAAGTACATCTGATTGCCATAAAACTCATTGGCACTCACAGCCTCATTTTTCCGATCTTGATGGCCCTTGTTTCGTCACAATCCAAGATAGTACCCTGAGACGATAATTTCACAAGTTTCGAGATAGTTTCGTCTACTGAATTATCTAATTCCAGAAATTCTTGAACCATTGACCTTGAAATGAAGCCTCATCTAGATATACAAGTCATCTATCGAGATCCCAATGGACTTGACTATGCATGTATTTGTACAAAATATGTATAATAACACGTAAATCATAAAAATTCCATAACCCCAAATATAGTGATTCTTATATTCATTTTAATTCGCAATGTCAGTCCTTACTTAACGGAAGCGGTCTTAAGTCCTAATTCGTCTGTATGCGAAAAGTCAGATTTTGGACCTTTAATTCATTAATGATTTAATATTTAAATTAATTATTTTGATGTCTAGTCGCTAAAAATGTAGTTTTTTACATTCTCCCTTAAAAGAATTTTGTCCCCTAAATTTTGATAAGTATGACAATGCAACTTGACTGACTAAAGCACAGAATATAACACCTAACCCTTAGGACTCTAAAGCTTCTCTTATTTCAAAAAAATTCGACAGCACCTCCTTTGCGTAGCTATCTCCGAGAAAAAATAATCCCAACACAACATATATATACACACACACACACATCTCATATCTGAGGCATCCCATACCTGGGGCATCTCATTTCTCAGGACATAGAAGCATATATATCCACATCATCTACACTACAAATCTTACGTACCTCTTTCATAATAAGAGCATGCCACTTAGATGCAAATCCAAGTGAATAGGCATCCCATTAGTGCATAACTGTTTCCATGTACCCAATCATGTACTTAACAAAGAGTATTAAACATAATTGCAACATTAAACCATGAATTTAAACATGCTGAATCATATATAGAAATCATCTTCAATAAATATGCTATATCAAACCATGCAACAAGCATCTTAGATAAATATGTTGCAACTAACTATGCAACAAACACATCCCATACAACAAGCATTTCAAATAAATAAGTTACAACTAACTATGCAAAAAACACATCCAATGCAACAAGCATCTCATATAAACATTTTTTAACAAACTATGCAACGGGCATCTCTGATAAATATGTTACTATCAAAAAAGCACACTTATAAAATACAAGCAACAACAAAGCAAGTTTTACGCTATGATTTCTTACATTTTAACAAAAAAACAAAAAATAAATTTCTTCGGTAATTGGAGGCATACCAATACAAAGCTCCCTCGAACACAGCCAAGCTTAACCCCATGTATCCAAAGCCTATAGCCTTATTCACAAAAAGAATATGCAGTCTAAAGCTGCATTCGGTTCACTTCTACTTCCTCTAGTCGACTCATCACGACAATTACACACTTATACAAACAGACAATCAATAACAAATGACAGAGAAAAAAAATCAATCAATAAAATTAAACAATCAATCTATAATCAGGGAAATGACTAGTAATCAACAAACAACAATTATCAATCCATCAGCAAAATAAACAATCAACTAATCAAACAACAGTCATGCAGAGCAAGCAACAATAATAAATCAACAAAATCAAATAATATCAAGCATGCAAAACAATGAAACATAACAAAGAGTATATATCGACAATGAAACTTAACAAGGAGTATATATCGACACGCACGGTGACTAACAATAATCAAAATGTGCATGTCAAACTATAAACCCCAATGAGTCTATTCAACCTCCAAGATGGACAAAATGCTTAAGTGGTGTAACTCTTTTTATGAAATATAATACATAAAAGACTATTGCACCCCTTATTACGAAAAAGGAATCGTACACGATAGGCTAGATCATTGAGTCTCAAAATTCTTAATTAAACCAAGCGCACTAAGCTTCAATTTTTCTTCGTTTCCAAACAAAATTCATCCTCTAGAGTAGAAAACTCTATTAATTAAATTGTTGTTAAATGATGATCAACAAATTCTTGGGTCCATTTAGTTTCAAACTCACCTCAACTGTACAATGTTAATAAGGATAATATACAAAGTGCACTGCGATGCTCGCTCAAGCAAGTATTATATTATCACTTAGAAGATTATCTGAATCATCACAAAACTAATCGAGAATTCCTTCCCCGAACTATCTCAAGCTATCCTAATTATACTATATTTATAAATATATAAGCAATAAAGATAATCCAAAATAATATTTTTTGCCCGATCAGATCCTTTGTTCGCTCGCGTAATCTCTTTGTTAAACTAGGGTCGATCACCTGACTCTTCTCATGCGAACTCCGATCTGGTTCATTGATCTGACCACTAAAATTTCCTTGTACGAGTAGAGTCACACTTTGGAAATCTCTTGATTACCCCTAGAATACGACTCGAGTGCTCACCTTTAAGAATCCAGTGAAAAACTCTTGTCCAACTAGTGCAAATCACTTAGGAACCCCACGCTCGAACTAGGTAATAAGAATAGGTACGTGAATGGACTAAACCTAGAAAACACTATTGCTACAGATGGGATTAATCCTATCATCTAATATTTGCGGACATAAGGACAAACACTTCTAACTCGAATGATTCAATGCAAAACGTATAAGTAATCCACTCATTTCTTCCTTATTTTTAGGCAATCGTCAAATCCTAATTGGATGCAAAATCCAAGTTATACTCCACCAAACAGCCCCACACTACTCGAAATTTAGCCAAAAGGTTAAATATGCTAAGATACTTCTTCATTGACAAGCTACTTCATAGATGGATGAAATGGTTAAGTTAAACATCCCTTTCGATCTCAAAAATGATTTGAGATTCAAAGCAACATCTAGAATCAATCTAGGTCATGGCCTACTCTCCAACCTCTTCTACTCTATGCCTTAAGGGCTACACCACCACTAACACCTATCACAGCTACCAGAATGTTTGCGGATGGCGAAATATCCTCGACGGTATTCCAATAATCTTTGAAACAATTAGGCATCTCATAATGCCTATCTTCAGTTGCTCATGCAACCCGTCAGCTTATAAAAAAGCCTAAAACGAAGATTCCTTAGCCACTAGAGACTGACTGAATCAAAGTTCATAAGAAAAGTGGTGTATGTAGTATTATATAGTAGAAAAATATAAGTACGCTCTCTCAATGTATCTCCATCTACTAGGTTGCCTAACCCAACTTGGTCTACAAGGTCCTGAGTGTTGAGCCTAAGCTCTGATACCAACTGTAACGACCCGTAATTTAATCACTTTGAATTTGAATATTAAATTAAAATTTTAAATATTTAAATAATGGATTTTATAACTCAATTAGACCTCTTCTTTTATTATAACTAATGATGGTAAAGTTGTTTTAAAATTTGGTTTACAAAAATAATTAGTTCGGAGAAAAATAGAAAATGTGACCAAAAATCGTTTTTCGGATTTTCAACTTTTCATCTACCAAAAGTTGTCGGACTGTGTTGTGAACACTAGAGTACATGTGAACACATTTATATAAATAACATAGGATATTATTAATGAAGTAATTTGATTATAATTTGGTTAAAACTTATACTTAAGTAGATTTAGTAAGTTTTGACTTTCTTTTAAGATTTAAAAAGCTAAATGTACAAAATAAGTATATATCAAGTCATGAGAAGTTGTGATGCGATGGACATAAGGGGGAGGTGGTTGGCTGCATGTGGAATTGGTGAAGGAAGGATGAGGTGGCAAAAATTTGTAGAGGGTATGGGTTATGGTCATTTTAGTACCTCCTTTCATTTTCTATAAAAACAACTCACCTTTCTCACTTCATTCTTTACTTCATTTCTTTCTTTTTCTAATTCTTATCCCCTTTCTTTTTCAAGCTTCCATCCATGGTTTCTAAATAGATTTGAATTAAAATCACTTCTTTTCCATTTTTCCTTAAGCAAAGTTGCTAAAACTTCTTCCTTTCTTCTCTACATCACTCCACCACCAAAACAAGACCCATAACCAACTCAAAAAGTCTTGGCCGAGCACCATAACCACCCTTGGCTGAAAATAAATGTCCCCTCTAACCCCTTTAAGTTAAGTTTTTTTAAGCTGAAGCTAGATCCGTTCGCCGATAGAAAAGTTGTGGTAGTTTAGTTCATGTTCGAGTTGATTTTGGTGAGTAAATCTCACCTTTAAGAAGAAAGATTTAAACTTTATTATTGTGTTAATAATGGATGTTAGTTACTTGTGTTTATATGTGTTGGAAAGTGTTTATTGTTTGGTTTGGTTCCTGCTTGAAAGCAGATGGCACATAGGTTGTTTGTAAGGGACTTGAAATGAAGTCGAAGCGTTTGTAGTGAATAGGTCGCTACGACACACTTCAAGGTGCATAAGTTATAAAGTGACAAGTTTTACGTTGCCTTTAGAATGTTATTTTCATTTGAATATATATATATATATATATATGCTTATGTTTATAGGATGTTTGGATGAATATATGACATATAAAATGTATGGAAGTGTCTGTATAGTGACTATCGCTATATTGACACTTTGAATATATCATCTCTTTTGAAAATCTTTTTGTTGATCTCGTGCTTAGGTTTTTACAAAACAAAATTTTGATTAATCGTTTTTTAATAATGATGTTTAAGGATTAATTAATCATTTTGATAATGATGTTTAAAATTGATTAATTATTTTAATAATGATGTCTAAAATTAATTAATCATTTTAATAATGATGTTTAAGGATTAATTAATCATTTTGATAATGATGTTCAAGGATAATTAATCATTATAATAATAATGTTTAAAATTAATTAATCATTTTAATAATGATGTTTAAGGATTAATTATTCATTTTAATAACAATGTTTAAAATTAATTAATCATTTTAATAATGATGTTTTAAAGTTAATTAATAATTAATCATTTCTAATAATGATGTTTAAGGTTAATTAATCATTTTAATAATGATATCTTAAAGTTAATTAATCATTTCAATAATGATGATTAAAGTTAATTAACCATTTTAAATAATGATGTTTGAAGTTAATTAATCATTTTTAATAATGCTTTTTGAAGTTAATACTTGAGTTATGAAATCCAAGCACAAGTTTGGTTTTAAAAGTTTGAAAGTTTGATTCTGTTATGGAAAGGACAAGAAATTCAATTTCTGAAAACGATATCGCTTATACGGATATGATTTAGTCAGACTCTTTGCACTAAACATTGAGGTATGGAAAATCATTTCTATCTCGAAGGTTAAAAATATCGTTAAGGTGAAGGTTAGAGGTAACACCATCTTCACTTGTCCGGCTTTATTTTTAACCGAATGACAGTACAAGTTTGAAATCAAAAAGTAGTGGTAGGGGTATGAAATTTACTTTCCATATACCATCGTTTTAATTATTCTGGATTGTTGGTATATTGACTATCGATTCCACTATCCTCTTTGTGCATCGTTAATCTAAGATGATTTATTGCTCATTTTGAGCATCAGTATCCTTTGACGGAAATGACTAAAACAAAAGCGCGAGTGGACATCAAGTTATATGGGATTGCTCCTATTAGGGTATCTTCACATCTATTGTAGATTGGATTCAGTTGTATGTGCATGGAGATGTGAAATACTCAGATACTCTGTAAGGTTGGCGAGGTCCTACTTGTACATTTTCCAAGAGTCATCGTAGTTCTCAAGTTTTTGTCTCAAGGTATACTTTTGGCAAGGGAGTGCACCCTCTTAGTCATTGTTGGAAAATTTCTCTTTCCTTGTTTTTGATTCAAATCCTTGAATTTCTTTCTTAATTATATCGGGAAGTGTCTTGCACACTTTGCAATGTTTAATTATTTATACCTATTACTTGTGGTTGGATGTTGCTCTTGTGAGGGGAAACCCATTCCACATTTGGCGGCATGGTCTCACATATTATTGTTTATTTCCAAAATTTGTTTAGAATTTACTCATACCAAAATTATTGTCTGACCCGAGATGTTTGTTTCCCTAAACTCTCGGGTACTCATTTATATTTGAGTAGTTCAAGAGTAGTAGGTTTCTTTAGGCCCTTTTAGAGGTGATGGATGAGCATGAAGCTTCTTATCTATCTAGCTATCTTTCTTCACTATTGTGTTTACTTATGTATATGTATTATATCAGCAAGTGTAAAGGCAGATGGTTATAATTGTCTAGGCTGATAGTAACAGTACTTCTGTGTAACTCTGACAACTCTATGTTAAGGAGTAACCTTATGTTCTCCTAGCTTCTGGAATAAACTGTGCTTCAAAAACTTCCTTGAACTGGACCCAAGAAGACTCCTCCTTCGGAGTATTAGCTGTTACAGAATCCCACTAATCCATCGTCGATTTTTGAAGTTGTCGTGATGCCAACAGCCGTTTCTCCGTATCTTCCAACCGAAGATCTCCAAATATTCTTTCATAAGATCAAAGCCATGTTTGCACTCTAAGAATATCTTCAATTCCATAGAACGATTTCCTGCTCAAAGTGATAAAATTCTTACACAATGCCGCAAAGTTCATAGGGGGCTGAACTTATGCTACTACTTCCTCTACCGGAACTACAGCTGGCATAGTAGCATTTCTAGGTACCCTGTCATTGCTAGCCATGCTAGTTCCAGATCCTCTCCTTCCTCCTCTTTTTATATCCATCTTCTATTACCTGAACAAATAACATGTATCTTTAGAATACAAGAGTGGAATTAAAATGGTTTAAGGAAACAACACCAAAGGATTTAAAACAAGACTTTAGAGGATAAACATTATCATTACAAAATTACAAACATGCCCTCTCAAGATTAGCTCATTCTAGGGCATCACTTACCCCATCTATAATGATTTGTACCCCATTCAGGCTAAGGTGTTTGCTCAACTGAAGCTTTGATACCAACTGTGACGACCCACCTTCCTAACTATTGGGAGCAACACTTAATACGTCCACGGTATTCATGTGCCATTGCCTAAGCATCCAAAAGGCGGGTTGTTGTGGGGTAAAATAAAAGAACAGAATAGAAAATCTCACAATGGAATGGTTAATTTAATATAACAATACGATACTACAGTTGTTTAGGAATTTCATTGATTTGAAGCAAGGTGATTTGACGGTGTCACAGTATGAGCATATATCTAATGCTTTGTCTCATTTCGAACTTGGGTTGATAAACACATCGCTCAAAAAGAATGAAATGTTTATGCATGGGATACGACCAGAGTTTCAACATGAGATGACCAATCATTTTACAGGTACATTCACCAACCTTATCAGCATGGCTTTGAGGTTTGAAGTTCTCGATATTAAGGAAGGAGTCCATAAGGGAGTAGTTACAGCAGTCAGTGCCAAGCCTTTATTAGTTATATCAATTGGAGGCAAGCCAAATTTCAAGTGCAAGTTTAAGGGAAAGAAGTAGTGGGCAGGAAAGAAACTCAAAGGTGGGGTTCCAACACAGAAGAAGCCGCTCGAGTAGCTAATATTACTTGTTTCAAATGTAACAAGCTGAGACATTCTCAACTCATCGCCTAACTACCACTTGTTACAACTGTGGCCAAATAGGACATGTGAAGAATAAGTGCCCTTTTCCTAGGAAGGGGTCTCAAGGATAGGCGTTTTCCATAGAAGAGATACCATCCACTTCTTCAAGACAGAAGTGGAAGTAGGTGTTGTAAGGTACATTATCCATCGATGATCTTCCTATAAGATTATTATTTGGAATGGGTGCTTCTCATAGTTTTCTTTCATATGACCTGATGAATAAACTAAACCTAAAATATGTTATTTAAGCAATCCTTTTTATGTGTTGAACCCGATTGGGGGTCCGATAAATCTTAGAAGGGGGTTTTAGGCTCAGGGAAAAAGTTGGAGAAAAATTTAGTTTCAGGGACAATAAGTTTACATTTTAGGCTGAAGGACAATTTTTAGTGTAAATCACATAATGATAGTTGCAACTATCATTTTCTGTTTACACTATAAAATGTCCTTCAGACTAAAAACCAAACTTGTTGTCTTTGAGACTAAATTTTTTTGCAACTTCTTCCCTATGTCATTTTCCTGATCTTAGAATTAGGTGTCTAAACATGCCTATTTCTTGTCGGAACCATCTCTTTCTCTCTGATTTGTTTATTCTTAGGTTCATTGGTTTTGGAATATTGTTGGGAATAGATTGGTTATCTAAGATTATGGCAGTCTTGGATTATGGTAGAAGAAGGGCCATAATAAAGGATACGATAGGAAGAAGCATTGACATATGTTGTGTAGAGCCTAATGAATTCATGATCAGTTTCCTTTATTCACTCGAAGTAGCTAAAGAGGATCTTAGGGATATAATGTTTGTTCGGGATTTCACTGATATTTTTGATGAAGTGCAAGGTTTACCTCCTTATCGTGGAGTAGAGTTTCATATTGATTTGATTCCAGGAACCAGACCTAGTGTACAGCCTCCACGAAGATTGGTTCCGAAAGAGAAAAGGGAGTTAGAAGGTCAGACATTTGGCTTATTGCAGAAGGGTTTGATCCAACGCGGTACCTCTAGTTGGGGATCAGTGATCATCTTGTTACAAAGGCAGATGGTTCTCTAAGCTTATTTGTAGACTATTAGGAGTTGAATAAGAGGACTATTAAGAATAGATATCTTTTATCAAAGATTGATGATATGTTTGATCAGCTCCACGGCGCTTGAATATTTTCTCAATTAGATCTTGCCACCAATTTCCAGCAATTAAGGATAGCAGCGGAGAGTGTGCCCTTAACAGCTTTTAGGACCACAAAACATTTCTACCCTTTGGGCTAACTAATGCACCCACTTATTTTGTGGACTTAATGAATCGGGTAATTTGAGATTTCTTCATAAATTTATCGTTTTTATTGAAGACATTCTTGTCTAATCAAAAATGAAGAGGAGCACAAATATCATCTCCGTGTCGTTCTTAATACCTTAGGAAGTCATGTGTTGAAGGCTAAGTTTTCTAAGTGCCATTTCCAAAAATCCGAAGATAGGTTTCTGAGGCATGTTGTTTTGAGAGATGGCATTTCATTTAACTTAGTTAAGCTGTTGCAGTACAAGACTGAAAGAAGCTTGAAAGTGCGATGGAAGTTAGGAGTTTCTTGGGATTGATTGGTTTTCTACTGAAGGTGCATCAAAGACTTCTCGAAGATTGCTTCTCATATGATGACGTTAACAACGAAAGATGTTAAGTTCGTATGGACGCCTAAGTGTGATCAAGCATTTAATGAACTGAAGGAGAAGTCGACTAGTGCTCGTGTTTTAACTATTTCAGATGGAAGCGAAGGTTTAACTGTATATATGGATGCTTATGGTACTAGTTGGGAATAGTTCCGATGCAGCATGGAAAATTTATTTCCTATGCGAGTCGAAAGCTAAAGCCATATGAGAAAAATTATGCTACGCAAGATTTGGAGCTTTTGGCTGGTATCTTCGCACTTAAGATGTGGTGGCATTACCATTTGGATGAAATGTTCGAGTCATACACGGACCAAAAATCTTAAAATACCTCTTTACCCAAAAGGATTTGAATTTGAACAAGTAGAGATGGCTAGAGTTTCTCACTTTGTATGATCTGGATTTTCTTTATACCCCTGGAAAAGTAAATGTTGTTGTGGATGCATTGAGTAGGAATGTTGCAATGGTTGCTAACTTAGAATAAGCTGGTATTAATGGAAAGGGTTGCATCTAGCTAGAAGGCAGATCCTATTTTGGCTCAACTTAAGAAGGATGTTCAAGAAGATATTTGTTTCTAGCTTTGAGATTGATCCCCAGGGTGTATCAAAAATAAACGGTCATATATGTGTTCCAAATTTTAATGGACTTAGGCAATAAGTGTTATCCGAATGCCACCACTCAAAGTTATCTTTCCATGCAGGAGTTACCAAGATGTTTAAAGATATGAAGAATTTATTCTGATGGAAGGGGATGAAGCAAGATATTTTGACCTTTGTGAGTTAGTGTGCAAACTGCCAGCAGATTAAGGTGACCAACAAAAGACAGCCGGACTGCTTCAGCCACTTGAGATCTTGAAGTGGAAGTGAGAGTAGATCTTTATGGACTTGATTAATGGTTAGGTCAAGAAGAGGGAGAGAAGGCATTTGGGTTATAGTCGATCGGCTGACCAAGGGTGCCCATTTCATTTCTGTTAAGCCGAGTAGGATTGCTACAAGTCCGACGAGTTTTTATGTAAGGGAGATTATGAGACTACATGGTATTTCTTGTAGTATTGTAAGTGATCGAGACTCGATATCCACTAGTAGGTTCTGGAAGGGATGACAAACTGATTTAGGGAGTTAGCCAAGTCTACGTACAACTTACCATTTCCAAATAGATGGACAGACAGAGAGAGTGAACCGGACCTTGGAAGATTTGTTACGAGCATGCATTTTCGACTTTGGGGGTTCTTAGGAAGATCATTTACCCTTAGTCAAATTCACTTACAACAGCAGCTATCAAAAAAGTATTAGCATAGCCCCTTTCGAAGCTCTTTATGGTCGTCTATGCCGTTCCCCTTCGTGTTAAGTTGAATCTGGAGATAAAGACTTGTTTTGGAACCGACACGATTTTAAAAGCTAGTGAGAAGGTAGCTGAAATTAAGAGGATGCGCAGGATCGGCAAAAGTGTTATGGGGATCGAAGACGTAGGGATCTAGAGTTCTCAGTTGAAGATTTGGTATTTGTGAAAGTCTCTGCTTTAAGAAGTGTTGTGAGGTTTGGGTGGCCCTTTTTCCATACTGAACCAGATTGGTAGACTTGCATATAAAGTGAAGCTATCAAATAGACTATCAGATATGCACAACGTATTACACGTATCTCATTTGCGTAAGCATGTACATGACCCTTCGACGATAGTGGAACTGGCACAACAAGTTGATTTGGAATTTTAGCCTAACCTAACTATTCTTAGGTGGCCTATTCATACATCGCTCGAGATATAAAGCGATTGAGGATGAAGGATGTGAACCTTATTAAGGTTCAGTAGAGTGGGGAAGATAGAGATTGTACTTGGGAAATCGAGGACTATATTCGAGATTCTTATCCCGAGTTATTGTTGTAATCGTTTGTATTTTGCTGTATCTTTTTAGTGTACTCACCAGGTTGTGGTGGAGCCACTTTCTTTGTATTTGTTTATTGAATGATATCATTTGGGTTTTTGAATATCTTTTGTTGTGTATGATTAATTTCATGGACAAAATTTCCTGTAAGGAGGGGAGGATCTAACGACCTGTAATTTAATCACTTTGAATTTGAATATTTAATAAATTTATAAATGTTTAAATAATGGATTTTATAACTCAATTAGACCTTATTTTTTATAATAACAAATGATGGTCCAGTTGTCTTAAAATTAGGTTTACAAAAATAAGTAGTTCGGAGAAAAATAAAAAATGTGACCGAAAATCGCTTTCGAATTTTTGACTTTTCATCGACCAAAAGTCATCGGAATATGTTATGTACACTAGTGTACATGTGTACACATTTATGTAAATAACATAGGCTATTGTTAATGAAGTAATTTGATTATAATTTGGTTTAAATTATACTTAAGTAAATTTTGTAAGTTTTGACTTATCTTTTATAATTTAAAAAGTGAAATGTTAAAAATAAGGATACATCAAGTCCTGTGAAGTGGTGACGTGATGGAGATGAGAGGAGGTGGTTATTGCATGTGCAATTGGTGAAGGAAGTATAAGGTGGCAAAAATTTATGGAGGGTACGGGTTAAGGTCATTTTAGTAATTTACCTTCTTCCATTTTCTATAAAAATAACTCATCTTTCTCACTTCATTCTTTGCTTCATTTCTTTATTTTTCTAGTTCTTATCCCCTTTCTTTTTCAAGCTTCCTTCCATGGCTTTCAAAAAGATTTGAAATTAAAAATCACTTATTGTTCCATTTTTCCTTAAGCAAAGTTGCTAAAACTTCTTCCTTTCTTCTTTACATCACTCCATCACCAGAACAAAACCCATAACCACCTCAAAAAGTCTTAGCCAAGCACCATAACCCACCTTGGATGAAGATAAATGTCCCCTTTAGCCCTTTAAAGTCAAGTTTTTCCAAGTCGAAGCTAGGTCCATTCGCCGATTGAAAAGTTGTGGTGTTTAGTTCAAGTTCGAGTTGATTTCATTGAGCAAGTCTCACCTTTAAGATGAAAGAATTAAACTTTATTATTATGTTAATAATGGATGTGTATTACTTCTATTTATATATGTTGGAAAGTATTTATTGTTTGGTTTTGTTCTCGCTTGAAAGCGGATGACTCATAGGTTGTTTGCAAGGGACTTGAAATGAAGTCGAAGTGTTCGTAGCGAGTAGGTCGCTACACGACACGTCGAAATGCATAAGTTATAAAGTGACAAGTTTTACCTTGCCTTTAGAATGTTATTTTCATTTGAGTATATATATGTTTCTGTTTATGAGATGTTAGGATGAATATATGACATATAAAATGTTTTATGGAAGTGTCCATATAGCGGATATCATTATATCGACACTTTAAGAATATCATCTCTTTGAAAATCATTTTGTCAATCTCGTGCTGGGTTTTTACAAAACAGAAATTTGGTTAATCATTTTAATAATAATGTTTAAGGATTAATTAATCATTTTGATAATAATGTTTAAAATTAATTAATCATTTTAATAATGACGTCTAAAATTAATTAACCATTTTAATAATGATGTTTAAGGATTAGTTAATCATTTCGATAATGATATTTAAAATTAACTCATCATTTAAATGATAATGTTTAAAATTAATTAATTTTTTTAATAATGATGTTTAAAGATTAATTAATAATTTTCATAATGATGTTTAAAATTAATTAATCATTTTAATAATGATGTTTTAAAGCAAATTAATAACTAATTATTTCTGAAAATGATTTTTAAGGTTAATTAATTATTTTAATAATGATGTCTTAAAGTTAATTAATCATTTCAATAATTACGATTAAAGTTAACTAATCATTTTAAATAAAGATGTTTGAAGTAATTAATCGTGTTTAAAGTTAATTAATCATTTTTAATGATGTTGTTTAAAGTTAATACTTAAGATGTGAAATCCAAGCATAAGTTTGGTTTTAAAAGTTTAAAAGTTTGATTCGGTTATGGAAAGAATATGTAACACCGGTAATTTGTCGTGGGTTATTTAATTAGTTAGTCAGTTAATTAGTTAGGCTCCAAAAATGGAATTTGTACAAACAATGGAATTTGACCATGAAACTTGCACTTGCGTTCGTGGTGAAATTCTAAGCAACTTTCATATTTGGAGTTTTGCGATCGGAGTCTAAATGTAGAAGTTATGGACGAAAAACGAATTCGAAAAAGAAAATAAGCCGGTTAGATAAATTAACGTTTTATATTAATTAACCCGGCGCCGTAGGTCGACCCGCCACTATGAGAGGTCGATCAGGGCCGGTCGACTCCTAGGTAGGGGGCGGTCGAATTCCCTCCCTATATGGCAGCTAGGGCCAGCCTAGGTCCAACGACCTGGATTTAATATACTTCTATCTTACGGTTGAGGTTGATTCTAGTGTCTACAAATTCTGGCCTAACCCTCCTCTTCTCATATTTTTCTAGAGGCTGTAGCGAAGCTTTACCATTTCTTCTTCTCCGCTTTCTTTCTAAATTAAAAAAATAAGATATTTATATCTATATTCATATAAATTGGAGAAGAATAGAAATCTAATAAAAAGAAGAAGAGAAGAGAATAAACTATACAAGTATTTGAGGTAATTTATAAATATTTATATATTTGTATCTATTTGCACTCCTAATCCCAAATCTCCTCTCAGATCTGTAATTCTAATGTATGTATATACTATTTTTATACATATTTCTTGGATTAAAAAGGATTTGGTGATGAATTTAAGGTTCTACTTCAGATATGGAAATTTGGATTGTTTTAAAAAGTAATGGGAAATTTATATATTGTTTATGATTTTAAATCTATTCCATTGGCATACGTTTGATTTTTATGCCTAATTAATTTTATTTGTGAATTGTAGGCTTAAATTAGTGTAGAAACTATTGCCTACATATTCTTGTTTTAGATCCAATTTGAAACACGTTTACACCTAGATCTAAAAACCAATATCAAAGATATTATTCTAGATCTGTACTTTGGTGTAAAATAGGATTTTTGGATTATTGCCCAGTTTGCGCTAAGTTGTAGATTTTCCATAGTTTAATTTGTGGGAAGAACATCTGTTTGATTTTTATAAATTTGTTTTCATTTTCCACTTTTCATTAAAAAGGGTGACGTTTGATTTAACAGGGAATACCCACAAAGGAAAAGGGAAGAGATGTGTAAAGTACATATTTATTCCCCGTAGTTTACACTTATTCTAACTATTAAGAAATTATCCATTCCCTTGTAATTTCAAACAGAGCTAGCCAACCTTTCCTTTTTGTGTTAAACTAATTCAAATCATAGCAAAAAATCTTCCTAAGGAATCTAATTCTAGCACATTAAATACGGAAAGCATATTCTAGTCAAATATTTATGACTAGAATATATTTGGATAGGAAGAAGTAGTTTTATTAGGTAGTTTATACGCATTCATTGTGTTAATAAATATGAACAACGTTTATTCATGCGTTATTTATGCATAACATTCGTTATTATTATTATATTTAAGGAAGCGAATAGGTAGAGTTAGGAAATGTAGTAATTCCTATTAATGGGCAATAAATTAGGAATTTTCAATAATTAATAGGAAGTAAAAGATTGTAAACCCAATTAATGGATAATTAATGGGAAATAATGATAGAATTTGATTAAGGGTTGCAATTGATTAGTGTGGGAATTAAAGACTTCAACTCCAATTAATGAGCAATTAATGGAAATGAATTGGAAGTTACAATTAATAGGGATAAATGGATAAAAGGGACTAATAAAAATGGGATAGATTTAAAATGTTACTGATTTTAAATTAGTAATTATACATAGATATCTTAGGAAATATCCGTTAGGATTTTATGGACAGATTGACAGTTATGAGCATTAAAAGGGGATTTAAGAGTAGATAACTATTTAAGGTAAAGCTTATTGCCTTAAATTAAAAAAGGAAATTAGTAAGCTAAGTCCAATGTCTACCTAAGATAATATAAGCAAAGACTTAGGATGGTTAATTGGGCTTAGTGGGTTAGTGATGCAAGGTCAGTAGAGTCACTCGACGGAAGACCGCCCTTCACTTTGAGGCTATCATTTGTCGGATGCACTTACTACTGATGTGAGATATCACTAATTCTAGGACCGGTGACTTTGTAAGAGGTAGGACCTGCTTAGGGTCAGAGGTATTAAGCGATTGTTTGAGGGTCAGCCTCTGTCCCAATTAAATAGTATTAAATGGTCCAAATTTGGTATTAGGAGCAGTGAAGGATATATCCATAGGGTTCGCTTCTGCTTTTAGGTATTAAGTGGCTTTAAGGTCTACCTCTCTCCTAAAAAAGCAATAAGTTACCTTATGAGATTCCAAATAAATAAGGTTGTCTCTAAAAAGTTTTACTTTAGTGTTGAGGTATTGAGAGGCTATCTTAGGGCCCCCCTCCCTACCGAAAGAAGTAACCTAATGAGATTGCATATTTATAATTAAGAGTGATGATGGATATCTCGAGAATGGTTCGCTTCGGGTTTGAGGTACTAAGTGACTGATCTAGGGTTCGTCTCTTTCTTATAAAAGAAGTACTAAGTTGCTTAATAAGATTTCCAAGCAATGTCGGCTAGATAGTACCAATAAGGAGTCTGCCTTGTGGTTAGGTATTAAATGGCAAAGGCCTAACTATAAATAAGTGTTAAATGGTCGAAGGTTTGCCTAGTCCTTATTAATGAGGTATTAAGTGGCTTGGGTACAGTCTATCACATTTCTAAGACTTTAATAACGATAGATGTGCTTGTGGTATGACTATTATAGATTATAAGACCTAGATATTGGTCAAAGGTCTCTGTAGCTAGGACCAATAGACCGATGACGATGCTAGAACTCCTCCTTGGAAATAGGCCTTAAATGACGGGGTCTACCTCAATTAAGGTCTTAAATGACATTGTCTGCCTATTTTTGTTTTAAATATATTATGTGGTGATAGTAGAAGCCCACTTCATATTTAGAAGTATTAAGTTGGCAAATGGGTATGGAAGTATTGGGTGGTTGATAAGGCTTCATCAGTATTTTGTACCTTAGGAATGGTAGGTAAGTAATCATGCATGCAATGCAAGGTTAGATTAGAATTCTTAACCTTAAAAGACATAGTAATTAAATAGAAACCAATCAGTATAAATTTATATTATGGACAATTTAGAGATTTTCCAGTTGCCGAAATGTTGTTCTGACCCCCTCCTCATTACAACCTACAGGATAGATTTAGAGAAACAGGTCACTAGAGCTAGATGTGTTTAGTTGCTGGAGAAGTCTTCTTTTCTCTCATGCTCGATGCTGATGTGACAATCTGGTATCCAAGGAATTCCATTAATTCCAAGGTAGTAGTCATAGTCAGTATTCTTATCCTATTATTGTTTCCGCTGTGAGTTTAGATTTTTATAAATCTCTAATAATGCTCATGCTTATTTGCATGTACCAAATCCAACAATCGGTGCTTTGATGGACTTAGGTTTTGATTTTTGTTGAAATTTAGGCGCATTAAGGTATGAGTCGTTACATTTGGTATCAGAGCCTAGGTTAGTATATCAGAGGAAGTAGGATAAATTGAGAGAACGTATTCTTATTTTCATATATAGTATTATTATATTTTTACGTTTGATTTTAAGAGTTCCGACTATAGAAGTAGTTATAGTTCCACTTCGAAGGAATGGGCAAAGCAACTATGGATTGGAAAGATCTTAGTGTTAAGATTTTCATGCTGACTCCGAAGTACCCCACAAAATACTGGCGATGCGTAAGGCACTAATGATGAAGAGCATGAGTATGGAAAACGACAGTGTTACTCGGCATTCTAACCCGACTATCTTGAAATGATTGCACAAGATAGATCCAACTATTATCAAGTTCAATGACCCTGGAGCAATGGTTGTGGGACCCGGAAGTAAAGTATAGATGGTTATATAAGGTCAGAATTGGATGGAATTGGTAGATAAATGGTGTAGAATCCTTAAAATATGGAATATAGCTTAGTCAATTAAAGGGACCGGTATGGATATGCTCAATCAAGAGGGATCAACATACTTCAGCTCACCAAGAGGGGTCGGTATACTTTGGCTGGCTACATCAGTGAGGGATTGGCATGCTTTGTTTAGATGGATTGGTATACTTTAGCTCATAAAGGAGGGCTCAGAATAGATGATTAAGATGGATCGGCATAGTTGCGTAAAGGAGGGATCAGCCTACTTAGAATAAGATGGTTCGGCATATTCTGTGAAAGAGAGGGATCGACATGCTATATTGGAAAATATGGTTCGACAAGCTTCATTGAATATAGATCGGTATACAACCCTTTAGAGAGTTCGGCAGAAAGCAGTTTACAAGTGGAGTCAAATCAAAGACCAATCAATAACTCGAGCTCTGTTAATCCAAATAACTTGAAAATTGGAGATTAAACATATTTAAGAATGCAGAAGCCACCATAGGGATCAATGCCGATCCCCCTTCATGAGGATTTGGACCAAGCGACCCCACTGATGGGCCTATATGGGTTAGAAGTTCCTATAGCCAAAGTTTTAGAGAGATTGGTGGTCGTCTTCACCTATAAATACTGGCCTAAGTGGTCATTCTGAGGATCTTTACGCCGCTGGTTACTTTAATCTTTAGTGTAATCAAGTTTTTTCCTATTCCTGGCTGCTGTAATCAGATTATCAATTCATCAATAAAGATACTCTTCAAAGTGGATGTAGGCATACAATGTCGAACCACTATAAATCTCTATGTTTCTGATTATTGCTTTTATTCTACTCTTACTTCTTTACATAAATCTACTTACTTCTTTACATAAATCTCATACAAATATTTATTCAGTTTTAATTTTACCTTCTTCACTTACTTCTTTACATAAATCTACTCTTGTGTGTTTGTGACCAATTTGGTTACAAACATTTTGATGCGTTCACTGGGAATCTGATTTTCAGCTTGGTGGGATCCCCTTTGTTGCAACTGAATTGGGTAAATCCCCCGAAGGAGATTCGTAGTTATCTTCATAATGTTTCTTATACTACTCAGATTGGCTGAAATCTAAGTAAGGAGATTGATAATGGTGAGACATACTAGATCTACTTATCAGAATGTGGATGGAAATGAGACTGCTAGCATTTAGCAAGAAAACCCAAGCAATCAACCTACAAATTTGAATGCTGATCTAGTTGAAGTTCAGAATCCTACTGATTCTATAACCAGAGCTGAATTTCATTATCTAACGAGAGAGTCGATGGAAATCCATCGACAACTAACTTAACAAATTCAGACTAATATTAACCGGATGAACCAGACTACTCAGCAGCATCGTGGGAAAGCTAGGAGGGATCCCACTCCTTACTCGGCATCGGAAAGTTCAAGCTCATCAGATGAATATCACAGGCATAGGCATCACAGGATTGAAGGAGATCACGCTGAAACTTAGATCGTTGCTAGGCAGACCATCATGGTCTGCCACGACGGTTCAGTGCCGATCCTTCCCTAGGGATTGGTACCGATCCCTCCTCCAGAGGGGGGATTCACCCTTATACTTGGGGAATCATGCTAGAATTATTCCTAAAGGCTTGGATGGTGGAGTTCGATTGAATGCTGAGCAGATACCCATCCGAAATGATGACGAGATAAATATCCAAGATACGCACCAAGAAGATGGTGAACCAAGAAGGTGTGAAATGACCCGTAGACATCGACCGGATCGTTCAGGTGAGGTGGAGTACGACCAATGCTTGGCACCAACCATCCAAATACCGGACTTAACAACAATGATTAGATAGTTGGTGAGAGAGAACCAAGGCTTGACTAATGATGACTGGGGATTTTTGAGGAGCCATACGGTTAGGTACCGGAGATAGTGGTTTTGATGACAACAACCTTTGTAACTTATTTTATCATAACTTATATACTAACACTATTGTCTAGATATATATGAATGTTATTATGCAGGATATATATAAGGCAGGTACTGATTATTGAAGACTGTACAGTATAAAGATCAAGGATGAAGAAATCAAGTTTGAAGACTCATGAGTATCAAGATCAAGATTTCAAGATAAGTGTCTAGTTTATTGTTAAAACTTCATAATAGCACGGAAATCTTCATTTCATATTTCATTTAGGATGGAACCCATTTCTATCTTCTTAGTGGCTTACAAACCCACGACAAGTGGCTTACAAACCCACGAACATCCTGGTTTTGTACAAGTTCTCGAGTCCTGTTGTGATGAGAAATTCTACAGGAAGAAGCTTGCAAAACTACTTCAAAATGGTTTTTCAAAATGGTTTTTCAAAACTACTTTTCAAAATGTTTTGGCCATAAAATATTCTTTGTCTTTGTTTTTTAAATAAACTCTTGTTTTAAACTTTGTTTGTTTTTAAAACTATCTTCTGATTTTTAAATATTCTTTTATAATATATATATACTTGAGATTTAAAATCAAATTTATATATACATTCTAAAAATATACTTTTCTACTCTTCTTTATTTTAAAACATAGGAAAATTAGTTTATTTTACTCCAGAATCATTTCATCTTGTTTTCCATTCAATACCATTTTCAAAATAAATTTTACATTATTTTTGACTTAGGGATGTCGACATCATAGGATACCCCATGTCGACATGGTGGCCGTTAAATTCAAAAGTTTCAATTTTCAAAAGAAGTGTCTATTCGTTTAAATCTCTTCACGAATGGTTATGACCGTTACTGGTCTATAAATAGCCTTCATAAACGAATTTTTTAACTAACTAATTTCATATTTTCTTCACTCCTTCTCCACCAATCCATATTCTAAAATTTTTATATTTTTAAGATCGTGCCGAAATTCTTCTGAATTCTCAAGTGAATCAAATTAGAATCTCATTCTTGTTTGGCTCTCTGCCCTCTCTCGAAGATCAAAGTGCTATTAAGGGTTATAGGATCAATTTGTAATCAAAAGTTTATCGAGTCTCTCTATAAGGTGTGGTTGTGCCTGGAAATCAATTGGGTAATCTTGTGGCCCGTAAATCAAGAGAGTTTGCTCCAGACTCGTGAGACAGGAGGGTACCTCAAGGCCTTTAGAAACCGAGGATTGTAATCTCGACTTTGGTATAATAAAAATCTATATGAGGTGTTCCGCCTTGGTACAGGACTGGATGTAGGGTAACTCCGAACCAGTATAAAATCCCGTGTGTTCTTTCCTTTTATTGCTTTTTATTTACTTTCTGCATCTGTGTTTGATTCTGTGATTATTCTGTGATTAAGTTCTGCATTTGTTTGTGTCATAATTTTAATTTAGTCCATACTAGTCGTAGAATCCATTAAACACTATTCACCCCCCTCTAGTGTTAAATTAGCCTTAATATCCTTAATCTGCACTCCCTTTCACATACCCCATTTACTGTGATGTTTAACATGCAGAATATCCGAGTAGGTTCAATATGTCATCAATGCTTGCCTACGAGAGAAAAATCGACCCTAGGCAGCATATTATGAGATATGAATGGCTGATGGATTCTGCACGAGCCAATGATTCGACCAAGTGCAGATGCTCTTCCTTAACCCTTTTTGAAATAACGATGTGGTTCAAAAGACTACGCCCGCTTTCAATTTCTAGATTTGATGAGTTGGCAACCAAGTTTATGGAGCAATTCTGAATGCATGCGACTCGTCCTAGAGATGTAATTTCCCTTTCCAGCATGATCCAGGCTCTAGGGGAGTCATTGTAACATTATTTGGAGAGATTTTATATAGCTGCCATGAAGGTCAGCAATCCAAATGATCATGCTGTATTTATGGCCGTGACGAGAGGGATTGATCCAAAGTCTGAGTTTGGCGATTGGCTGGCTGGAAAACCGCCTGCCATGTTGTAGCGCTTCTATTCAAAAGGCATCTTAGTTTCTGAGAAAGGAGGAAGCCAGGTCCTCCAGAAAAAAGAACATTGCAGGACCAAGTGGAGAAGTAGTACAAAGTAACATTGCAATAAAACAGTCTAATGACAGTTCTAGAAAAGTCCAAGTCAACGTTCAGAATAAGCCAAATCAGCACAAGGAGAGGCGGAGATAGGAATCGAGAGCGAAAGAGGGATTCTGGGAGACTAAAGCCTAGATTCCATTGTATGATAATTACACGTCGCTAAACACATCTTAGGAGAATATTTATCTATCCACTTGTAATACTATGCAATATAGGAAGCCAACTCCAATGGAATTAATAGAGAAGAAGAAGTAGACCGGGAAGTATTGTCGGTTTCATGAGTGCTATGGGCACAACACTAATGAATGTAGACATCTCCAGGATGTTATAGAAAAGCTAACTCGGGAAAGGAAATTGCAATAGTTTGTGAAAACCCCACAGGATGCGGGCAAGGGACGTCTGACCCCAACTGAGGGCAAGCTCTGCGTAAGGCTGAGGAGCCTGTGCGGACTGATGGAAGATTGGTAATAAACATGATAGTCGGAGGACCACACCTGACGGATAGGAGTTGGCAAGAGATGGAACGCTATGGCAGTGCAATTAGGCATGTGGATTTTGAATACCGTTTGTTTGCAACCAAATTGGTCACAAACACCCAAGAGTAGATTTACATAGAGAAGTAAATGAAGAAAATAAAATTAAAACCGAGGAATAGATTAAGCTAACAGACTAATAAAAGAAATAATCAAGAACACAGAAATTTATAGTGGTTCGGCATTATGTGCCTACGTTTACTTTGAAGATTACCTTTATTGATCCACTAATAGTCAGATTACAATAGCAAAAAATAGGAAAAACTTGATTATAATAAAGACTAAAGTTACCAGCAGCGTAAAGATCCCCAAAATAACCTCTTAGGCCGGTATTTATAGGTGAAGGTGACCACCAATCTCTTTGAAACTTCGGCTATAAGACCTTCTAACCCATATAGGCCCACTAGAGGGGCGCTGGGCCTAAATCCCAACGCAGAGGGATCAGTACCGATCCCTTCATTGCTCGATTCTTGGGCAGCGATCCCTATGGTGGCTTCTACATGCTTAAATATATTGGCTCTTCAAATATCTTGTCATTTGGGCCATTGGATCTCAGGTTATAGATTAATCTTTGATTCAACTTCACTTGTGAACTACTTCCTGCCGAACCCTCCAGATGGTTGTATGCCGATCCCTCTTTCTTCGCCCATTTTCCATGCGATCCCCAGGATAGGTTCCCTATGGTCCATATACTTTGCTCTCCAAATTTCATCTGCCTTGCACTTTTAGATCCTAAGATATATTGATCATTGAATGCAAGAATGCACTTGGTCTCTGATGTGTGCCGATCCCTACCTGGTGAACTTAAGTATACGATCCATCCACTCCATCTATGCTGAGCCCTTTTTTATAAGTCGAAGCATGACCCTCCAAGTCAACAAATCATGCATACCCCTTTCTTGCTTTGATCATGCCGACCCCTCTTCCATTCAACTGTACCGATCCCTATGGTGCTACCAAGTCATGCCAATCCCTTGCTTGTCTAGACTAAAGTCCATATTTCAAGCAACCTAATAACAGTCAAATTCATCTTGTGCAATTAGTTCAATATAGCTAGGTTAGGATACCAGGTAACACTTGCCCCCCAAAGTACATTTTGTGAGTAACATGACTTGCTTTGAATCGAAACAAGTCTTAATTGTCAGAAAGAAGTCCATCTGGCTTCTTAGATGATTGCTATTCCTTTGTTAAATCATTTTTTTGAAACTTACAGGGGTTGGCATGTATTATGTCGAACCCTCTTTCAAACCATGCTAATAGGGGTCGACAAGCTCCTTATGCCGATCTCTCTCTCCATATTGCACACTCAATATTTCAGACCGAACCCTCACCTACATATACATACATACATACATACATACACACACACACACACACACACACACACACACACATATATATATATAAAAGCCAACACTTCTCTTTTCTTCACTCATTTATTCTCTTATCTTCCATATAAGCTCGTCTTCCAATAGAACTTCTTTTTACTTCCCTGTTAACCGAACCCTCCCCTCTACTCAATCATCACTTCAACCTGTTAACCCATATCTTCACTTGATCTTAGTATCGCCACGCCTCGACCAAATCGCAGCCCAATCTTGTTCCTTTTCATAGTCTTCCTTTGACTGATTTAGGTGAGCTTCCCCTTTTGCTTTTGATTTTAATGCAACGCAATGGATTCTACTTAATAGATGAAAATTTGATGGTGTTCGAGGCGATGATGACAAGCGGCTTGCGAAAGATGGATGATTGGCGATTCAGTAGAATGAGTTAGGAGATGAAAGAGGGTAATAGGAAAAAAGATGAGGGTTCAGAGTGGTATTTCGAAGGGAGGAAGATTAGGAGTAGAAGAATGAAGGGTTTGGTTAGGTAGGGTCTCGGTGGTGTTGTGGTAGGATTGGGATCGGTGTTAGTGATGACAAGTGGCTTGCGAGAGATGGATGATTGGTGATTTAGTAGAATGAGTTAGGAGATGAAAGAGGGTAATAGGAAAAAAGATGAGGGTTTGGAGTGGTACTTCGAAGGGAGGAAGATTAAGAGTAGAAGAATGAAGGGTTCGGTTAGGTAGGGTTCGGTGGTGTTGTGGTAGGATTAGGATTGGTGTTACTGACTCTTGATGAGGGATCGATAGAGAAAGTTTTGATGGAGGGATCGGCAATTTTAGTTAAGGAGAGGGATCAGCAATTTTAGTTAAGGAGAGGGATCGGTAATTTTAGTTAAGGAGAGGGATCAGTAATTTTAGTTGAGGAGAGGGATCGGTATAGAGTGGTGATATTAAGATCGGCATGCCCTGGTTTGGTTGAGGGTTCGGTATAGAGGTTTTGGATATGGATCGACATTTCCTTAGGTATCGTCATAGGGTTAATATTTGGTTTCTCAAACTTGCAAACTAATCTAACTTGACTTATTTGAACAATCATTACCAGTTTTCCTTACTGACCTTGGACATATGACGATGAACAATATAACATGCATACTCACTGTCAAACTTGAGACTGAAAAATTAGATTTCTATAACTTTCAATATGGACTAAGTGACAAACTCACAAATAAACTTGCAAATGAACTTAAGTGATAAACTTCATTCTTCGATATGCCGATAGTCGATCCCAAAGCTTTCGTAGCCGATCAATTTTCTTGCCAGTTGAGGTGGTAAACGATGACGGTCTCTCTGGACGAAATTCCCAAGTCTTGTCGTTTTATTTCGTTTTTCTTATTTCAAACTATTTAAATCTATTATATATTGCACTGCACTACACTAGTTCACACTTAACACAAGGGGAACATGTTATCTTTTCTAATCTCGATTATCTACTGAGTATAGCTAATGTAGATTCTAGACGCTCGAAGCGTTCAACCGACATGTCTTCTGATTCGGCGATGCTACACATTGGTTCTGCAGCAAAGTTAAGTTCTGCAACTATATCTGGTAGGCTTTCTCCCAGCCATCACGTGGAAAAAACAAAAGTTTCTAACCCACGAGCTGATCTTTTCTTAGATATTCCAGTCCTTTCAGTGGAAAACATAAGCCCTGCACCTGATGCTGTAGAGGGTGCTATTCTTCTAGATAATCTAGTGGATTCATGGGCTTCTCGAATCAACGAGGCTCCTCTCCACCGGCTATGTTCTATTCACGGAATTCCGTTTGGATACGTCTTTGTTCCTTCAAGAAATGATAGGCCTCACTTGCCCCCAACAGGGTACACAGATTGCTATAAGTTTATGTTTTTGGCTGGATGCATACACCCTTCAATTCGTTTATCTGAGACATGTTGAGATACCTTGGGATAGCCCCGACTCAACTTCACCTAAATAGTTACGCTTTCATACGTGGAACCTTCTTGCTGTTCATGGGTGTTTTATTTCATCGACCTACTCCCGAAGATATAAGGTTTATTTACAAATTTAAATGGCGATCAGGAAGCCTTTCCAATGTCTTTCTCTAACCCTCGCTAAACTGCCAAGTTCCGACGGGCGCTTGGAACAAACTCTCATTATTTAAGCATGAATGGTTTTACTTGCGATGTCCTCTAGGATTTGCGAGACGATGGTTAAAAGGACATAAGTATTGCCTTCACTTATTTCTCAAGTTCACCAGTCCAAGTCATTACTTTTCCTTTGAATTTACTAACATCCGGAGTTCGTTCAGGTGTTTGCTGCCGTCCCGAAGGAGCCTATTTTTCAAGAGCCGTCGTTGCCATTCGCGCTACCCCTGTTGAAGACGGACATCAAACTTCTTATAACCGATAGGTTACTATTCTTGTTTGAGCTGTTGGAAGATGGCCATAGTATGGGGTTTCCTGGAAGTTCAACATTACCAAGGAATGTTGCAGAATAAAGAAGAGATACTGTCAACCCCGTCGTGCCCCCTGCCGAGGGGACTCGAGATGACACCGAGGAGGGCGAGATTAAAGATTCTCAGGTTGACAAACCAGGAGACGTTGATGAAGGTCCGGGGAAGGCGCCAATGGTCGAATCATCGCAAGGAACCCAATCTCAAACACCTACAAAAAGAAAGAAAAGGCTGGCGTACAAGCTTCTTAGAAGAAAAACCGCCGCAGATCCAAAGTTTGTTATTTCTCCTATTAAAGAGGAATCGTCCTCTCAACACTTGGAAAGTTCATTAAAAGGGTTTTTGAATCTTCAAATTCTGGATGACATCATGACCTACGACTTTCCAAACATCAACATTGAAGGACTCAACTCTCCTACTAGGAGTGGCGAAGGCATCCGACCTTCTGATAAAGGAGAGAAAACAATGAGCAAGGCTACAGCCACCGTTCTATTGGGGGAAGCACTAAGACACTCACAATGCACTTCACTATACACTTTTTGTTAATCGTTCGACAATTACTAATGTGTTCTCATTTGGTCTTTATAGGTGCAAGGTCTCAATCTAGAGCCTTTGATCGCCTTATAAGTTCTTCATACCACCGATCTAGTGGGGATTCAGAGTCTATCCGATCCAGGGAGAAGGATGTGGGATATGATAAGAATTACCACTCAAGGGAATCTTCTTCCTCTTCCAAACGCAAATCCCAGTCCCAGACACCTCGTCAAGGTGTTCAGTCTAACTTTCCTGCTCAGAGTGGAGACCAACCTTTCTACCGTGGCCCTCTAATTGCTGCTTCTCACGAGTAATATTCCGGCTCCTTAAGCTCTATAAAATCTCAAGAGCGTCGATCAAACAAACATCCAATTACTAGCTCTGATCCGCCTTTGTCGGCTAATGCTACCGACGTTTCCACAGCAGAGAAGTTGGCCGAGCTCAAGGCCACTTTTCCAAAAATTTGCTTTGATGGCCTCAAATTCCTTCCTTCCATTCACATAATTCCGGGGCATGCCAAGGAGAGTTCTCTTGCGTGTGTCAATGATGTGTTTGTGCGACATGAATCATTTACACGCTTGGCAGAAAATCTTCGAAGTATCCATCGAGCGACAGCATGAGATGGACCGCCTCAAGTTGAAAGCTATGCATGATAAGGACATAATCAAGCATCAGGATACTGAATTTTTAGAATTAAAAAATCAACTTGCTGAAGTAGAAAGAAACACTAAGGAAACAGCAGAGGCAATAAGCCATTTGGAAGTTTCTCATAAAAAGGAACTCGACGCGGCACTTCATCATAGCGGGGCACTTGCTTTAGAAAAGGACTCCTTGCAAATGGAAAAAGGCACTTTGGCTTGCCGCGTCGAGGAACTTCAAGAATTTTTAAAGAAGGAAAGGGAGAAAAAAATAGAAGCTCAAGAAGAATCGCAGAAGTACCGCGAGGAAGTTGTTGAGGCCAGGAGCTTAAAGGCTAAACTCGACGAGCAATTCGCTAAAATCAAAGCTCTTAAAGAAGAAGCTCGAGAAGAGGGCCAAAAAGAGATGATTGAACAAGTTAACTCCCAAGTGGAAGCTGCCATGGTGTCCGGTAGAAATGAGATTAATGACTTATTCAACCCATTAATCGTTGAATACAATGCTAAAGTCCTGATCCTCGCAACTTAAGTTTTCTCAGTGAGGGTTATCTCGAATCACTCACTAAAGCTTGGGAGCACATTATCGAGATGAATAAAAAAGGACTGGGTGAAGCCGAGCTCAACGAAGAAGAATTAGTGGGGGAAATTCTTTGTGGAAACAAACCCTCGGATTTAGCTGCTGCAAATCTTTGGTTCTTCAATGTTTCTGCACCTACTGAAGGAGGATAACATATTACTGAATCTTTAGGGACTGATCCTAAGGGTCGCTCTCCATCCCAAATTGCTGGAACATCAATCTCTCTCGATATAGAGTAGGACCTTGGCTACGATCCAGATAGGCCTGGCTTTCAATCCAAAATTTTATTCCCCATTTTACAATAAGGTACCCTGGCAACTATGGAGAGTCAACCAGGTGTTGGTAACGCACTTTACTCCTCAGTATATGAAAAGTTTATTCCTCACTCGCATTGATCTTGGGTTAATCTCCCCATTTTAACGAATTTTGCAGGTCTTCTGGGCCCTAGTCAGACTCCTAAAAGTGGTACTACCATAGAACAACAGGAGAAACCAGCTGAGGATCCGACAGCTATTGATGTACCGGGGCTCGATGCTCAAGCCATCGGGGCTCTTGATGACGATAAGGCCGAAGAGCCACTTGCAGCAGACGAGTCTGATGAAGTACTGATTATTGGCTCCTCCAAACACACCGTCAAGGTTAGCTTGAATGAACAGATTGGAAAGGAGGAGTTGTTGAAAATAAAGTTAAAATTGAACCCGCTGAGGTGGACATTGATGATCCTCATCTTGTGCCACTACAAATTATTCCACCTGACAGGTCGATTCCCAGTAAACTTCCTCTTAGCTCTGCAATTTCTCCTGCTAAAGGCGATAAAGGATCCAGAAAGAGAAGCATAAGTCGCTCTACTCCCGAGAAATCCAAAAAAAAGAAGAAGTCAAAGAAATAACTTCCGCTTCAGCTCAATGTATATAAGTTGCATCGCCATTTCTTTCACTAGTCGTGGTTGTACGGGTATGAATCCCGATTTTTTTTGAATAACTTATAATGAGATCTCAAAACCTGTTATATGAATAAAAGTTTTTTTTTCTATTGAGCTTTCGTGTGAATTGTTACTTAAGTAGTTACTTTTACTTTCCATTCAATGTACTTGTAATTCATTGTTCGTAAATTCTGGTATAACAATTCACCAATTCCATCCTAAGGCCTCCAAGTGGTCATGACCTCGAGTTGTATCAAACACTAGGCTTGGGCCTTAGTGTTACGCTATCGGAATCAGTGGGTTTTCAAGAAATTATATTCCTGCCCCTGGTTTTGATTTAGCGAGGCTAGAAGTCGGATGGTCATTGATGTGCACGTAAATGTGCGTATATTTACATCCATATTTGGGCATTTTTACATGTTAAAACCAAAATTCAATTATTTTCAAACCATCATATTTTCATCTTCATTCAGGGGCAAAATGGTCATTTGTGTGCATGTGTTAATTTAAGAATTTTTACTTGGACAATTTTTATGATTTTTATAGGATATTTTGATGCATTTGGAAGTGGGATTCATGATGATATATGCATGCACAAGGAAATACAAAGGAATGAAGAGGAAATAATTCAAGTTCAATATCATGGAGGACCCCACCCACTTACCTAACTTCCAATTAGAAGCTAAGCACATGCTAAAAGGACTTAAAGCTTCATGTACATATTAAGTGGGGGATTATTGAATGTTAATGATTACTTGGAGGCTACACCACCTCAAGGGTATTTTGGGAAGCTCCCTAAAAAGAGAATTAGGGTTTTATGCATGTATAAATAGCCCTCTTATGTACATGAACATATGATCTACTCTTTTATTTTACTTAGGAAGTTAAGAGAACAAATTGTAAGCTCAATGTTCTATGAAATAAAAATGGCTTCCAAGCCTCTTTCTTCTCTCTTTTATACATGCTTTTCTTTATTTTATTGTTAATGTTTATTTCTATGCTCTCTTTCCTTTAATGTTCATAGCTTAGATTTACATTTATGCAAGTAGTGTAGCTTTAATTTTTATGCAATTAGTTACTAGTTAATCTCTCTTTCTTCCTTTGCTTAGTTTTCATTTCTTTGCTCTTTCATGTTGAAATTTACAAGTGTTGCTTCAATGTCACAAATGAGTAGCTAAACCCTTCAATTTAGGGGTAATGAAGCTCTCAAATATTATGTAATTTCAACATTTATATGATTTATGATCTCTTTGTCTACGCTTCATGAAAGTAAATTTTGATGCAAGTTTATACAAGTGGGTTTGATAGCTTATGTTGCTTTTGCAAATGAGATATTCTTATTCAACATAAACACAAGTTGCATCATCATTTGCTAATCCAATTTTGATTTTGAAATGAAAGTAAAAATGAAATTTAATGATCTATATTACTAGTTACAATAGTAAATAGATCATACTTAAAATAACTTTTGCTTTGGCTTCATTTTCATGAGAATTATAAGTGGTATAATTGTTGTATTATAGTTTGATGGTTTGAGTTATGTTAATTAATAACATAAACAAACCATACTTATGATAAATGCAACACTTATTTCATTTAATATCAAAGTTAGAGATCATAAATTCTATGTTTGTTGATTTACAAAAATATTAGAGTGGATTTGCCTCTAAATTGTTCTCTAGTTTAATAGTTTTTAAATCACATTTTAATTTTAGATTTAGCTTCTTTTTTGTAGTTAACAACTTCATCTCTCTTTGGTCTAATTTGATTGAATAGATTTTTAATCTCTCACAATTCCCTACGGATCGACCCGTATTCGCCACGTACTACAAAGTGTACGCCGTGCGCTTGCGGTATATTTTAATCTAAATTCGTTCGACGGTTTTCTAAACTGATAGAATTTCCGTCGACGAACAGTCATATTCCATCCTTAGCGAGTTTATACTCCTCCTGTCGGTTTCAAGGCAAAGTTTATGGAATAGAGAATGGTTGGGATCCACTCATCTATTCATTCATGTCTGTATCCACACTCTGGGGATAAGATTTAGTTGATGGGTTGTCGGTTCACACCCAGTTTATGTTTATACTCTAGTTCGTACTCTGGGAACTCAAAGTTGTCTTGTGGGCAGTCGATTCACGCTCGATTTATGTTTATACTCCAGTCCGCACTCTAGGGACTCAGAGTTATCTCATAGGTGGTCGGTTCACACCCGATTTATGTTTATACTCCAGTCTGCACTCTGGGGACTTAGAGTTATTTTGCGGTTGGCCGGTTCACACCCGATTTATGTTTATACTCCAGTCCGCACTTTGGGGACTTAGAGTTATTTCGTGGGTGGTCGGTCCATACCTGATTTATGTTTATACTCCAATCTGCACTTTGGGGACTTAGAGTTATTTCGAGGAGCGGTCATATTGTACTCTTTTAATTGATTAATTTTCCCCCTAGGATTTGGGGTTTGATTTAGCGAGTGATCAGTCGTATCTCGGTCGCTTTAATTTTTTTCAGTTCCATAGTTTGGGTTAGAAGTTATTCAACCATTAGATTGTTGGATACATTCAGTCCTTAATGTGTATCCCATCCTTTGGATTGTGAATGAGAGTTGTTAAATGAACATTGATTGAGCTAATCTTGCTTGATCCTATCGGGAGTTAGCATGATTGATTGATTTTAAACTCTGGGAGCCTATTCACACACATCGATATCAATCAGTTTTGCCATGTAATTAGCATATAATGCAATAGCAAACGTAAATACAATGGAAGCCTAAAAATTTATTCATTAAATGGAAGGAAGTAACATAAACTGTCTTATTACATATTCGGAAAATCAAATGCTAAAGCAAACTCTGAAAGTAAATACAATTAAAATGTGAAGGAAATAAACTAAGTGAAATAGTGTCGTAAATGTTCGCTGTTCCACGCTCTTGGAAGTGTAATGCCATCGACAGTTGCTAGCCTGAAAGTTCCTTCTCCAAGCTTTGTTCAATGACATAAAGTCCTTCCCAAACCAGATTCAAGTGTGATGGGGTAGGAACCACCCGTTTCAGGACGAGATCGCCAATTTCAGAGGTTCTCGGTCGAACTTTAGTTTTGTAATACTGACGACTCGATGTGCAACCGCCCTTAGATGGGCTTCTTCGTTCTTCTAGTCCATAAAGTCCAGAGATTCCAAGAGGAGATGTTTATTTGTTTTGGGATCGTAGTAAGTCACTCAATGAGAAGGGACTTCGAGTTCAATAGGAATAATGACTTCTGAACCGTAAGCGAGGGCGAATAGAGTATGGTAGTCGTAGACTTGTGAGTGGTTCTGTAAGCCCAAAGTGCCATAGAAAGTTCATCCACCCATTTGCCTCTTGCCTTCTCCAAACGCTTCTTCAAAATTGACTTGATGATTTTATTTACAGCTTCAACCAGTCCATTTACCTAAGGGTGAGCGACCGCTGCAAATCTCTTTTCAATACGATATCTTGGACAAAAGTCTTTAAATTCACCACTATCGAATTGAGTCCCATTATCTGTTACAATAATCCGTGGAAGACCAAAACAACATATGATGTTTCGAACGATAAAGTTGATTACTTTCTTGGTTGTGATTGTGGCTAAAGGTTCTGCCTCAGTCCATTTGGTGAAGTAATCAACTGCAACAATAGTGTACTTCGTGACACCTTTAGAGATCGGTAAAGAACCAATAATGTCCATACCCCACATACCGAATGGCTATGGGCTGACCATTTGCGTGATTTCTGTTGGCGGAGCTCTTGGGACTTCTGCATATATCTAGCATTTATCACATCGTCTTACATAATCAACAATGTCTCAATTTACAGTTGGCCAATAATTCCCGTAACGAAGTATTTTCTTTGCTAGAGTTTTCCCCCCAATGTGATCTCCTTCATGAACTTCTCTTAGAACATGCTTTATCTCATTATGAGCGATACACTGGAGTAGAGGGACCGAGAAACTTTTCTTGTACATAACTCCTTCTTGCATAATATACCATGAGGCTTCACGAAAGACTTGTCGCTTTTCATTTCTTTTATCAGGCAGAACTCCATGCAGTAAATAGCCTTTAATTGGAGTCATCCACGATTCCCTTTCAGATTCCACTCCCAGTGTCTGGTCAATCTCCATCATGTTTATACTTGAGGTATTCAGTACTTTGACCGGGACCAAGCCCATCTACTGTGCATCGCCGATGCTAGCAAACTTTGCCAATGAATCAGCCTCTTTGTTTTGATCGTGGGGAATATGTGAAATGTCATAGTATTCAAATTCCGTCAACAACTCCTGAACTCGAGTAAGGTATGGGGCAAGCCTTTGTCCCTGACTCCCTTAGCCTGATAGTCTCCCTTAACTTGATACACCACTAACTATGAATCGCAAAAGAGTTCAAAAGATTTAACTCTAAGTTATCTAGTGAGCTTAAATCCAGCAATCAAAGCTTTATACTCAGCCTCATTGTTTGTTGCTGGGAAATCAAGCTTCAAAGCATAACAAATCGACCGGATTTTAGGGGTTATAAGCACAATCCCAGCTCTAGAACAATGATCATTAGATGCTCCATCAGTATACAATTTCCATCGTACAGTAGGGATTTTGCTACCTTCTAAAAGATCATCTTGCATAGTAAACTCTAATATAAAGTCCGGCAAAGCCAGTCCCAGGACAACTCTACGAGGGAGATAAGTAATGTCGAATTGGCTGAGCTTAATGTTCCATTTAAGTAACCTTCCAGATGTCTCAGGTTGCTATAGGACCCATCGTAACAGCTGGTCGGTGTAAATATTGATCGGATGTGCCTGGAAGTACAGACGAAGCTTTGGTGATGCAATTAGCAAGAAGTATGCCAATTTCTCTATTTTCGGATAGTTCCTTTCTGCTCCTGTTAATCGTTTACTAATGTAATACACCGAACTCTTGATCCAATTCTCCTCATGAATCAAGGCGGCACTTATAGCGTGTGCTGATACAGCCAAATAAACGTACAACTCCTCATAGTCTACCGGCTTTGACAAGATAAGGGTCTCTCCAAATGATTCATCAGAGCTTGAAACGCGTCCTTATAATCCCACGTCCATTCAAAGTTTCGTTTTCCTTTCCAAATCAAATCAAAGAAAGGAATACATTTGCCGGTAGCTCTAGAGATAAATCGACTTAAGGCAGCAACCTTCCCATTCAAACTATGCACTTGTTTAATAGTTTGTGGCGCTTGGATATCTTGAATAGCCCGATCTTCTCGTGTTTAGCTTCTATTCCACGAGCATTGACGATAAAGACCAAGAATTTTTCTAAGGCAACACCAAACGAACATTTCAAAGGATTGATTTTCATCTTGTAATATCGGAGGATGTCAAACATTTCCACCAAGTCCCTAATATGGTCGCTTGATCGTCGTGACTTCACGAGCATATCATCCACATATACTTCCATTGTTTTTCCAATCTGATCTTTTAAATCTTGTTAACTAAGCACTGATAGGTTGATCCGGCATTCTTCAACCCAAAAGGCATTACTACGTAACAATACAGCCCAACATCTGTAACTAAACTGGTGTGCTCATGATTGTGTATATGCATCGAGATTGGTTATATACCAAATACACATCCACAACAGATAGCAATTCGTGTCCTACAGTTAAATGAACTAGCTGATCAATCCTTGGAAGGGGAAACTGTCTTTTGGACATGCTCTGTTCAAATCTGAGTAATCAATGCATGTTCTCCATTTTTCATTTGCCTTCTTCAAAAGTACGGGATTATATACCCATTCAGGGTAGAGGGCGTCATGGATAAACCCGTTGACTTTTAGTTCATCCACCTCCTCTTTGAGAGCAGCTAGTCTCTCCAGATCCATGCCACATCTTTTTTTCTTCATCAGAACATACTTAGGGTCAATATTGAATGCATGGCTCGTAATGGCGGGCGAGATTCCACACATGTCAGAGCGAGTCCAAGCTAATACATCTAGATTTGCTTGGAGAAAACTAGCGGGTTCCTTCATTATCGGGGATTGAGCTGTGACCCAACCTTCAGGGCTCGTGATGGGTCATCGTGGCTGACTGTGATATCAATCGTCAGCTCAGCCAGTGCAGCCTTGGCCTCTTTGAGCTCCTCTTCATCATCTCTCGGATCTATATCTCTATAGAACCTACTGTGGTGCCCGAGCCAAGGCTTAAACGCTGGTTGTCAATCTTTGATGGCTTGTATGTAGACAATCTTGTCCACACCCTTTCCTTTTTCTTTACGCTGAGCTTCCTTCAACTCAGATACATAATAGGCACGTCCAGTCGTCTGATCACCATGAACAACTCCTATGCCATTATTCATCGAAAACTTCAAAGTTAAACATAATGGGGCAATAGCTGCCCGAAATTCAGCTAAGGCCGGTCGACCTAGAAAATCATTGTACAGAGAGTGAACATCCAAAACAATAAATGGTAAGATTCGCACTCTCCATTCGCCTTCTCTTAATTCAATAGGTAATCCACGTAACCAATAGCCTCGGTCACGGCGCCATTAATCATGAATACGATCTTTATATGGTTTTAAGTCTTTGGCTTCCATTCTCATCTGATCATATGCCTTTTTGAAGATTATATTCACTAAACTTCCATAATCAATTAAAATCCTTCTCACCAATGTTGGACTAATCATAGCTGAAATGACCATCGAGTCAATTGTTGGGGCCTCTACTTTGTCTGCATCCCTGCTTCTAAATACTATATTATTAACCTTTGTGCGCTGCTGTTTTGCTGGAGCTCCATATTCCGTATTCGAATAGCATTCAAAATCTATATGCCTAATCATGCTAGCATAGTGTTCCATCTCTTGCTAACTCCTGTCTGCAGGGTGCGCTCCTCCAACTATTGTATTTATCACCAGTCTTCCACCGGTCCGTGCAGGCCCCTCTACCCTATGCGAAGCTTGTGCTCGATTAGGGTCAGATGGTCCACTGTCCGCCTGCGTGGTTTTCACAAACTGTTGCAATTTTCTTACCCGAATCAGCTTTTCTAGAACATCCTAGAGATGTCTGCATTCATTTGTATTGTGCCCATAACACTCATGAAACCGACACTATTTCCTGGTCTTCTTCTGCTTGTCTGTAGACTCCTTTGGAGGCGACTTCCTGTATTGCACGATATTGTAAGTTGATAGGTAGATATTCTCTAGGGACGTGTTTAGCGATGGGTAGTTGTCATACATTGGAATCCTAGGCTTTAGTCTCCTAGAATCCCTCTTTCACTCCCGATTCCTATCTCCATCTCTCTTTTGCTGATTCGACTTATTCTGAATGTTCGTCTAGATTTTCCTGGAACTGTCAATAGACTGTTTTATTGCAATATTACTCTATACTGCACTCCACTTGTTCCCCCAACATTCTTTTTTCTAGAGGACCTGGCTTCCTCCTTTCTTAGAAACTGAGCTACCTTTGAATAGAAGCGCTCAACCATGGCAGGCGGTTTTCCAGCCGGCCAATTGCTAAACTCAGATTCCGAATCAATCCCTCTCGTCATGGCCATAAGTATAACACGATCATTTGGGTTACTAACATCCATGGCGGTGGTATGAAATCTCTCCAAATAATCCTTCAACGATTCCCTAGAGCCTAGACCACGTTGGAAAGGACATCACGTCTTTAAGGCGAGTCACGTGCATTTGGAATTGTTCCACAAACTTGGTTGCCAACTCATTGAATCTCAATATTGATGGCGGGGGTAGTCTTATGAACCACATTGTCACAATCCTGGAAAGGGCTATGGGAAAGCATTTGCACTTAGTCGCATCATTGGCTCATGCAAAATCCATTAGCCATTCTTAGCTCATAATATGCTACTTGGGTTTGATTTTTCCCTCGTAGGCTGGCATTGATGTCATGTTAAACCTTCTCGAATATTCTGCATGCAGAACATTATCAATAAACGGGGTATGGGTTCTTGAGATTCCCCAGTCATCATTAGTCAAGCCTTTGTTCTCTCTCACTAACTATCTTACCATTGCCGATAAGCCCGGCGTCTGGATGGGTGGTGCCAAGTGGTGGTCGCGCTCCATCTTACGTGAATGGTCCGATCGATGTCTAGGAGCCGTTTCACACCTTCTTGGTTCACCACCCTCTTGGTTTGCATCTCAAACATTTATTTCACCGTCTTTCCGGAGGTGGTCAACATTCAACCGAAGTCCACCATCCAAGCCTCTAGGAATTGTTCCACTACGATTCCCTAAGAGTAATGGGGAGTCCCTCCTCTGGAGGAGGGATCGTTACCGATCCTTAGGGAGGGATCGACACTGAACGGTCTCGGCAGAACACGATGGTCTGTCAAGCGATGCTGTGAAGTTTTGGCATGATCTTCATTGACCATGCGGTGCCTATGTTTGTGATATTCATTTGATGAGCTTGAACTTTCCGATGCCGAGTAAGGAATGGGATCCCTTCTGGCCTTCCCATACTGCTGTTGAGTAATCCGGTTCATTAGTTTAATATTAGTCTGAATTTGCTGATTTAGTTATCGATGGCTTTCTATCAACTCTCTAATTAGATTATGAAATTCAGCTCTGGTTATAGAATCAGTAGGCATCTGAACTTCAACCGGATCAGCATTCAAATTTGCAGGTTGATTTCTTAGGCCCCTTTGCTGAATGTTAGCAGTCTCATTTCCGTCCACATTTTGAGAAGTAGATCTAGCATGTCTCACCATTATCGATCTCCTTACTTAGATTTCAGCAAATATAGGTAGCATAAGCAACTTTATGAAGATAACTATGTCCTTTGAGGGATTTACCCAATCCAGTAGCAACACAGGGGATCTTAGCAAGTAGAGAATCAAGCATCTCAGTGAAAGCACCAAAATATTTGCAATCAAATTGGTCACAAACACTCAAGAGTAGATTTATATAGAGAAGTAAATAAAGAAAATGAAATTAAAACTGAGGAATATAGTATGCTAACAGACTAATAAAAGCAATAATCAAGTATATAGAAATTTATAGTGGTTTGGCATTGTGTGCCTACGTCCACTTTGAAGATTATCTTTATTGATCCATTAATAGTCTGATTAAAGCAGCAAGAAATAGGAAAAACTTGATTACAATAAAGAATAAAGTAACCAACAGCGTAAAGATCCCCAGAATGACCCCTTAGGCTAGTATTTATAGGTGAAGGTGACCACCAACCTCTCTGAAACTTCGGCTATAGGACCTTCTGACCCATATGGGCCCACTAGAGAGGTCGCTGGGCCCAAATCCTAATGAAGAGGGATCGGTACCGATCCCTTCATTGGTCGATTCTTAGGCAACGATCCCTATGGTGGCTTCTACATGCTTAAATATATTGGCTCTTCAAATATCATGTCATTTGGGCCACTGGACCTCAAGTTATAGATTAATCTTTGATTCAACTTCACTTGTGAATTGCTTCCTGCCAAACCCTCTAGTTGGTTGTATGCTGATCCCTCATTCTTTGCCCATTTGCCATGCGATCCCTAGGGTAGGTTCCCTAGCATCCATATACTTTGCTCTCCAAATTTCATCTGCCTTGGACTTTTAGATCCCAGGTTATTGATCATTGAATGCAAGAATACACTTGGTCTCTGATGTGTGTCGATCCCTTCCTGGTGAACTTAAGTATGCCGATCCATCCACTCCATCTATGCCAAGCCCTTCTTTATAAGTTGAAGCATGACTCTCCAGGTCAACAAATCATGCCGACCCATTTCTTGCTTTGATCATGCCAACCCCTCTTCTATTCAACCGTACCCATCCCTATGGTGCTACCAAGCCATGCCGATCCCTTGCTTATCTAAGCTAAAGTCCATATTTCAAGCAACCTGATAACAGTCAAATCTATCTTGTGCAATCAATTCAATATAGCCAGGTTAGGATACCGGGTAACACTGTTCGAATATGAAAGCGGAGCTCCGACGAAGCAGCAACGTACTATGGCGGATGATATTATGTTTAGAAACATATATGCAGATAAGGTGGAGGCTCCGAAAATCGACCCGATGGTCATTTCAGCTATGATTGGTCCTGCATTGGTGTGAAGGATTTAGATTGATTGTGGAAGTTCGGGTGAATATAATCTTCAAAGAGGCATACGATCGGATGAAAGACAAAGATTTAAAACAGTCTAAAGCTCGTATACATGGTTTTAATGGTGTTGCAACCGAAGTTGTTGGCTATGTGGAGTTACTTGTTGAATTGGGAGAATGTGAACGAAGGAGAGTGCGAATCTTGCCATTTATTATTTTGGATGTTGACTCTCCGTACAATTTCTTTTTGGGCCGACCGACCCTGGCTGAATTCCAGGCAGCTCTTTCCCCATTATGTTTAACTTTGAAGTTTCTGATAGACAATGGCATAGGAGTTGTTCATGGTGATCAGGCGACTGGACATGCCTGTTATGTAGCTGAGTTGAGGGAAGCTAAGCGCAATGAAAAAGGAAAGGGTGTGGACAAGATTGTCCCCATACAAGCTACCGAAGATTGGCAACCAACGCTTGAGCCTTGGCTCGAGTGTCACCCTCAGTTCCATAGAGATATAGATATGAGATATGACAAAAATGAGCCCAAAGAGACCAAGGCTGCATCGGCTGAGCTGACGATTGATATCATGGTCAGCCACGATGACCCATCATGAGTCCTAAAGATTGGGTCACAACTCAGCCCCCCGATGATGAAAGAACTCGCTGGTTTTCTCCGAGCGAATCTAGTTGTATTACCTTGGACTCACTCTGACATGTATGGAATCTCGCCTGCCATTGCGTTCCATGCATTGGATATTGACCCGAAGTATGTTCCGGTGAAGCAATAAAGACGCGGTATGGATCCGGAGAGATATGCCGCTCTCAAAGAGGAGGTAGATAAACTAAAAGTCAAAGGGTTTATCAGTGACACCCTCTACCCCAAATGGGTATCTAATCCTGTACTTGTGAAGAAGGCGAATGAGAAATAGAGAACGTGCATTGATTATTCAGATTTGAACAAAGTAGGTCCAAAAGATAGATTTCCCCTTCTAAGAATTGACCAGCTGGTTGATTCAACCGCAGGACACGAATTGCTATCTTTAATGGATGCATACTCGGTATATAACCAAATCCCAATACATATCCCCAATTAGGAGCATACCAGTTTTATTATGGATGTTGGGCGGTACTGTTATATAGTAATGCTGTTTTGCGAAGACTGCCGGAGCAACTTATCAGCACTTAGTTAACAGGATGTTTAAAGACCAGATTGGAAAAATAATGGAAGTGTATGTGGATGATATGCTCATAAAGTTACGACGATCAAGTGACCACATTAGAGACTTGGCAGAAATGTTTGACATTCTCCGATATTACAAGATGAAAATCAATCCTTGAAGTGTTCATTTGGTATCGCATCAGGAAAATTCTAGGGCATTATTGTTAATCCTCGTGGAATAGAAGCTAATCCCAAGAAGATTCAGGTCATCCATGATATCCAAGCGCCAAGAACTATTAAAGAAGTGCAGAGCCTAAAAGGGAAAGTTGCTGCCTTAAGTCGTTTTATCTCCAGAGCTACCGATAAATGCATCCCTTTCTTTGATTTGATTAGAAAAGGGAAAAAAAACTTCGAATGGACGCAGAATTGCAAAGACACGTTTCAACTTTTGGTGGATCATTTAGAGAGACCCCCTATCTTGTCAAAGCCAGTAGATTATGAGGAGTTGTACATTTATTTGGTTATATCGACACATGCTATAAGTGCCGCTTAAATGATTAACGGGAGCAGAAAGGAACTATCCAAAAAAAAAGAAATTGGCGTACTGCTTACTAGTTGCATCGCGGAAGCTTCGTCCATACTCCCAGGCACATCCAACCAATGTTTACATCGACCAACCATTATGACGAATCCTACAGCGACCTAAGACGTCTGGAAGGTTACTCAAGTGGAATACTGAGCTTAGCCAATTCAACATAATTATCTCCCTCAAAGGGCTATCCAGGCTTAGGCATTGGCATACTTTATAGCAGAGTTTACTGTGCAAGATGATCTTCCAGAAGGTAGTGAAATCTCTACTATACGATGGCAATTGTATACTGATGGAGCATCTAATGATCATTGTTCTAGAGCTAGGATTGTCCTTGTAACCCCTAAAACCGGTCAATTTTTATGCTTTGAAGCTTGATTTCCTAGCAACAAACAACGAAGCTGAGTATGAAGCTTTGATTGGTGGACCTAAACTCGCTAGAGAACTTGGAGTTAAATCTCTTGAAATCTTTTGCAATTTGCAGTTGGTAGTGTGTCAAGTTAGGAGAGACTATCAAGCTAAGGGACAACTGCTTGCCCCATACCTTACCCAAATTCAAGAGTTGTTGACAAAATTTGAATACTATGGCGTGTAACATATTCCACGAGATCAAAATAGAGAGGCTGATCCATTGGCAAAGTATGCTAGTACCGGCGATGCACAGCAGATGGGCTTGGTTTCGATCGAAGTATTAAATACCCCAAGTATAAACATAATGGAAATCGATCAAACACTGGAAGCGGAATCTGAAAGGGAATCATGGATGACTCCAATCAAAGACTATTTACTGCATGGAGCCTTGCCCGATAAAAGAAATGAAAAGCGAAAAGTTCTCCATAAAGCTTCATGGTATATTATGCAAGAAGGAGTTATGTATAGGAAAGGTTTTTCAGTCCTTCTACTATAGTGTGTCGCTCACAATGAGATAAAACATGTTCTAAAAGAAGTTCATGATGGAGAATGCAGCGATCACACTTAGGGCAAACTCTGGTAAAGAAAATACACCGTTACAGGTATTATTGACCAACCATAAATCGAGATGCACCTGATTATGTACATGATGTGATAAATGCCAAATATATGCAAAAGTTCCAAGGGCTCTGCCAACATAAATCACGCAGATGGTCAGTCCATGGCCTTTCGCCATGTGGGGGTATAGACCTCATCGGCTCCTTGCCGATCTCTAAAGATGGCTCCAAGCACGCAATCGTTGTAGTTGACTACTTCACTTAATGGGCCGAAGCAGAATCTTTAGCCTACGACCACAACTAAAAAAGTAATCAACTTTATTGTCTGAAACATCATATGTCGATTTGGTCTTCCGTGAACTATTGTAATAGATAATAGGACTTAATTTGGTAGTGTTGAATTTATAGACTTTTGTCGAAGATATCACATTGAAAAGAGATTTGAAGTCGAAGCTGTAAATAAAATCATAAAGTCCATTCTGAAGAAACGTTTGGAGAAGGCTAGAGGCAAGTGGGTGGATGAATTCCCTATAACACTTGAGGCTTATAGGACCACCCACAAGTCCACGACTGGCCATACTCCATTAGCTATTGCCTATGGTTCAGAAGCCGTTATTCCTATTGAACTCAAAGTTCCTTCTCATCGAGTGACTTACTATGATCCCAAAACGAATAAAAATCTCCTTTTGGAATCTCTTGACTTTATAGATGAAAAGCGCGAAGAAGCCGATCTGAGGGTCGCACATCAACATCGAGTTGCCCGGTATTACAACACTAAAGTTCAAGAAGAACCTTCGAAGTTGGCAATTTCGTCCTGAAACAGGTTTTTCCTACCCCATCGCACATGAATCCAATCTAGGAAGGACTCATATGTCATTGAACAAAGGCTTGGAGAATGAACTTTCAAGCTAGCAACCGTCAATGGCATTACACTTCCAAGGGCATGGAATAGCGAATATTTACGACGCTATTTCACTTAGTTTATTTCCTTTATATTTCACTTGTATTTACTTTCAGAATTTGCTTTAGCATTTGATTTTTCGAATGTGTAATTAGACAGTTTATGTTATTTCCTTTCCGTTTAATGAATAAATCTTCAGACTTCCTTAATATATGTTTATTATTGCATTGTATGCTAATTACATAGCAAAACTAACTGATGTCAATATGTATGGAAGTGCTCCCAGAGTTTGAAATCAATCAATAATGCTAACTCCCAATGGGATTACACAAGATGAGCTCAATCTACTTATTCATTTAACAACTCTCATTCATAATCCAAAGGATGAGATACATAATAAGGAATGAATGTAGCGGACAATTTGATGATCGAATAACTCCTGCCCAATTATGGAACTGAGACAAAATCAAAGAAATCGAGATATGACCGGTCGCTCGCTAAATCAAACCACAAATCCCTTAGGGCAAATTAATTAACCAAAGAGAGTGTAAACCGACTGCTCTCCAAAATAACTCTAGGTCCCCAGAGTGTGTTCTGGAGTATAAACATAAATCGGGTGTGAACTGACCACCCACAAAATAACTCTAAGTCCCCAGAGTGTGGACTGGAATATAAACATAAATTGGGTGTAAATCGACCATCTGCAAATAACTCTAAGTCCCCAGAGTGTGGACTGGAGTATAAACGTAAATCGAGTGTGAATCATGCACCCACGAAACAACTCTGAGTCCTCAAAATGTGGATTAGAGTATAAACATAAGTTAGGTGCGATCCGACCACCCATCAACTAAATCTTATCCCCAGAGTGCGAATACAAACATGAATGAATAGATGAATGGAGTTCGACCGTTCTCTATTCCATAAACTCCAGCTTGGAACCGACAGTAGGAGTATAAACTCGCTAAGGATGGAATTCGACCATCCAACACCTAACCCCTCCAAATCAAAACCAAGGGCAGGGGTATAGTTACTCAAAAATCACTGAATCTGATAACGTAACGCTAAGGCCCGAGCTTAGTGCTTGATACGACATGAGGCCACGACCACTTGGAGGCCTTGGGATAGTGTTGGTCGATTATTACCAGAATTTATGAACAATGAATTACAAGAACATTGAATGGAAAGTAATAGTTCAACTATTTCAATAAATATTCACACGAAAGCTCAACGGAAAACAAAAAACTCTTATTTACATAGCAGGTTTTGAGATCACAGCACAAGTAATTCCAAAAATTGGGACTCATGCCCGTACAGTTGCAGCTAATGAAAGAAACAACTGTACAAATTATGTGCTTGCTGAACCGAAGTGACGGTTATTTCTTTGACTTCTTCTCTTTTTTGGATTTTTTAGGAGTAGTGCCACTTATGCTTCTTTTCTGGATCCCTTACCGCCTTTAGTAGAAGAGCTTGCAGAGGTAGGAGGAAGTTCATCAGGAATCAACCCATTGGGTAGAATAACTTGCAATGGTACAAGATGAGGATCGTTAATGTCCATCTCGATAGGCTCAGTTTTAACTTTTCTTTTCAACAACTCCTCCTTTCCAATCTGCTCTTTCAAGCTAATCTTGGCGGTGTGTTCGGAGGCGTCAGTAATCGTTACGTCATCAGACTCGTTTGTTAGGAGCGAATCTTTGACTTTATCATCATCGAGAGCACCGATACTTGAGCATCGGGCCCCGGTACATCAGCAACTTCCAGACCCTCAATCGGTTTCTCCTATTGCTCTACAGCAACATCACTTTAGGGAGTTTGACTAGGGCCTGGAAGACTAGCTAAATTTTATAAAACAAGGCGATTAACTCAAAAAACATTATGCGTGAACAAAAAAACTTTTCATATACTGAGGAGTAAAGTGCGATACCCGCATCTAGTTGGCTCTCCATGGTTGCTGGGGTACCTCTTTCTAAAATGGGGGACAACATCTTGGTTTTATAGTCGGGCTTGTCTGGATCGTAGCCCAAATCCTAATCCATGTCGAGGGAGATTGATGTTCTGGCTACTTGAGATGAAGAGCGACCCTTAGGATCAGCCCCTGAAGATCCTGCAATATGTTCTCCTTTCTTGACAAGTGTAGAAACATTGAAGTATCGAGTCTTACGGTAGCCAAATCCAAGGGTTCGTTTCCACGAAGAATTTCCCACACTAACTCTTCTTCGTTGAGCACACCTCCATCCATTTCTCTCCTCTTTATTTCAACAACATGCTCCCAAGCTTCAACAAGTGATTCAAGGTAACCCTCGCCAAGGAAACTTAAGTCACGATGGATAAGAACTTTGGCATTATACTCGACGATCAATGGATCGAACAAGTCCTTGATCTCGTTCCTATCGATTCTTTAGCAACTTTCCACTTGGGATTCAATCTATTTAATCATTTCTTTGCGGGTTTCTTCTCGAGCTTCCTCTTTAAGAGCTTTAATTTTTGCAAACTGCTCATCAAGCTTGATTTTTAGGCTTCTGGCCTCATCAACCTCTTCGGAGCACTTCTGTGATTCCTCTTGGGCTTCAATTTTCTCCTCCCTTTCCTTTTTAAAAAGTTCTTCAAGTTCATCAACACGGCGAGCCAGAGCGTCGTTTCCTTTAGCAATGAGTCTTTTTCTAGAGCCAGTGCCCCGCTGCGATTAAGGGCTGTGTCAAGTTCCTTTTTGTGAGAAATTTCCAAACGGCTCACCGCCTCTGCCGTTTCCTTAGCGTTCTTCTCCGTTTCAGCAAGTTGTGTTTTCAACTCTAACAATTCGGCATCCTGATGTTTAACTATGTCCTTATCGTGTATAGCTTCCAACTTGAGGTGGTTTATCTCATAATGTCACTTAATGGATACTTCAAAGACTTTTCTGCCAAGTGCAGAAACAATTCGTGCTACACGAGCACATCATTGATGCAAGCAAGAGAGCTCTCCTTGGCATGCCCCGGAATTACATGAATGGAAGCAAGGAATTTGAGCCCATCAAAGTAAATTTTTGGAAAAGTGGCCTTAAGCTCGACCAACTTCTCTGCTATAGAAACATCGGGAGCAATAGCCGGCAAAGGCAGATTAGAAGTAGTAATAGGATGTTTGCTTGATCGATGTTCGTGAGGTTGTTTAGAGCTCGAGGATTTGGAATGTTGCTCGTGAGATACGATGATATGAGGGCCATGGTAAGGAGGCTGATCTCTACTGTGAGCATGAAAGTTAGATTGTTCTCCTTGACGTGATGTTTGGGACTGGGACTTATGTTTAGAAGAAGAAGATTCCTTTGAGTGATAGCTTTATCCCGTCCCTCATCTCTCTCCTTGCACCAGCCAGACTCCAAATCCCGGTTGGATCGGTAATATGATAAAGAAATTCTTAAGCGATCAAAGGCTCTGGACTGAGACATAGCACCTACAAAGACCAAATAAGAGCGTATTAGTAAATTTTGAATGAAAGATTAACAAAAAGCGTGTAGTGAATTGCATGTGGTTGTGAGTGTCCTAGTGTTTTCCCTCAACAGACCAGTTGCTGCAGCCTTGCTCATCGATATTTTCTCTCCTTTATCAGAAGGACGAATGTCTTCACCACTCCTAGTGGTAGAGTTAACTCCTTCAATGTTGATATTCGAAAAGTCATAGGTCATGATGTCATCCAGAATTTGAAGATTTGTAAATCTCTTCAGTGAACTTTCCAAGTGTTGAGAAGATGATTCCTCTTCAACAGGAGTAATAATGAACTCTAGATCCACGATGATTTTTCTTCTATGAAGCTTATACAGTAGCCTCTTCTTCCTTTTAGCAGGTGTTTGGGATTGTATGCCTTGCGATGGTTCGACCATTGGTGCCTTCCCCGGGCTTGCATCAACGTCGCCCGACTTATCGACCTGAGAATCCCTAATCTCACCTTCTTTAGTGTCATCCCGAGTCTCCTTGGTAAGGGGCACAATAGGATTGATGGTATCCCTTCTTTGTTCTGCAACATTCCTTGGCAATGCTGCACTTTCGGGGAGTCCGATACTACAGCCTTCCTCCAACAGCCCGAATAAGGATAATAGCTCATCTGCTACAAGTAGTTTAGTGTCTCTGTCTTCGATAGGGGTAGCACGAATGACGACGATAGCTCTTGAAAAATCGGTGCCTTCAGGACGTGGGCGAACACCTGAAAGAACTTCAGATGTTAGTAGATTCAAAGGAAAAGTTATGACTTGGATTGGTGAACTTGAGAAAAAAGTGAAGGTAATACTTGCATCCTTCTAACCATCGCCTCGCAAAGCCGGGAGGACATCGTACATAAAACCATTCATGCTTAGAAAGAAAGTTTGTTCCAAGCGCCTGTCAGAACTTGGCAGTTCGGTGAAGGTTCAAGGAAAACATAAGAGGGACTTCCCGATCGTCGTTTGAAGTTGTAAATGAACCTTATGTCTTGGAGAGTCGGGGGATGAAATAAAACACTTATGAATAGCAAGAAGGTTCCATGTAAAAAAGCATAACTATTTGGATGAAGTTGTGTGGGGGCTATCCCAAGGTATCTCAGCATCTCTCGATAAACGAGTTAAAAGGCGTCATGCATCCGCCCCGCACATACACTTATTACATGCCGTGTACCCTACAGAGGGCAAGTGAGGCATGTCATTTCTTGAAGGAACCAATACATCCACAAATGGAATTCCATGAATAGAACATAGCCGGCGGAGAGCAGCCTCGCCAATCCGGGAGGCCAGTGAGTCCACTGGGTTATCTAGAATAATAGCGCCCTCTGCAGCATCAGGAGCATGACTTATGTTCTCCACCCGAAGGACTAGAATATCCGAGGAAAGGTTGACCCATGGGTCAGAAACTTCTATTTGTTCCACTTGATGGCTGGGAGAAAGCCTGCTGGATATAGTTGTGGAACTTGATTTTGCTTCAGAACCGATGTGTTGCATTGCCGGATCAGAAGACATATCAGCGGAATGTGTAACGACCCGTAAAATTTCGATAATTAAAAATGTTAATTTAATAAGATTTCATGGTTTAATGTTGGAAGAATTAAAAATTTGAAATTTATGTATGGTAATAATAACTAGAATGAATTGCAACAATATTTATCTAAGTTAATTATTAATGAATTAAATGAAATTCTAATCACTTAAAATGACTCAAATATTATAACTTGGTTATAAGGGAATATAAGAAAACAAATGTAAATATTGGGTTAACTAATGAAATAATATATAGTCATCGGAAATGGAATCAAATTGGTATTGTATTGGTAATTGTGACATTTGTTGTAAATAATAAACTTATAAGAGTGATTTAAAGTAAATGGTGATAATTATTAATTTACTTGTTTATTTGTCAGTCGAATTGAATTTAGAAACCAATTGCAATTGAAATGAAATTTTATATATTAACTGGGTTTATAGTCAATAACTGAAGTTAATAACAAAATGTTGGATGCACTGGTGAATAAAGTAAATTGAGTGATAACTAAAATTCAATTAAATTATAATATTGAAATGTGTCAAATATTGAACAATTAAATTGTTTAAATTTAATATTGGAAATTAATTGAATAACGGGAATTGAATAACTGATTATTGGAAATGGTTGTTATATAATTTGAATTTGTTTTAAAGGTTAAATTTTATAAGTTCATTTTCGAATATTTCAAAAGATAGTGATTTAAGAATAATCAAATTTGTTTAAATTTAATATTACAAATGTTTGAATAATTAAATTCCGAATTTGATAGGATTAATTTGATATTGAAATTTAATATATGAAAATAGAGTGAATAACTGAAATTTGATTTAATATGATTCAAATTGGTTTCCAAAGTGAATGTAAGTTATAGTGGGATTATAATAGAGTTAATAAGATTTTAAAATTGGAATTTTTAGCAATTCTATAAATTTTGAAAAGTCGTCGATTTAATCGACGAGTTAAAATAGCCTTCCGGGGCACAGTCTCGGAATTTGACGAAACTAGTTCCATTGGATCCGTAATAGTGTATTATTATCGGATTTCAAATTTCATAACGTTTGGAGTTCTCGTTTGGTCATACGGGTTAGAAACGCAGTGAACTAAATATCGAAAATTTAATATTTTAATTCGATTTAAAAAGCTATCTTCCTCATACGATCAAATTAGCCTCCGAAACACGTTCCATTGTGTTCGGAATGCGGGTAAAACCTTAGAAACGCCAGCCGACATGTGTTGTTTGGAGTTCGTTTGTAAACGATCGTTAAAATTTAATTTAATAATAAAATAATGTAATAATACGTATATATATACGTTCGGAGTGAAACCCTAATCTCTTTTAACGAGCCGCCGTTCTATGTTATTTCTATGGCCGAAATTCATCACACTTTCCTCCTCGATTCCTCACGATCTATTCAATATCGTCGAGAACTTCCTAAACGAAAGTCATAGATCTTGGCGAGGCCGAGGCATCCAACGGTCGAGATGAGATTTGGCGAGGTGGATGGAAAGAGAACTGCCTCCGTTTGTGGTCAGTTCGAGCGCGTTTTATGAGGCCATAGAATGACCGAGCTCTGCGGCGTTCAAGACGAGGGTGCTCATGGATGAGAGCTTCGTGATGGTGGCTCCTGACCGTGATATCGACAAGCGTGGTGGCTGAGTATATTGGATGTTGAACGGCGTCTATGGGTTCTTGATACCCTGGGGCGAATGAACGGAAGGAAGAAGTCTGGTGGCCTTTGATTCCAGAACGAACGACCATGATTTTCTATGGGTATATATAAAAAAAAATTTGTTTTAATTATATTAATATATATTCAATCTTCAAACACTCATATCTCAGGCATACGAGATCGGAATCAGACGAAACTGGTGATGCCGGAATCGCAGCGGTGAGAGCTTTGCTGCGGTACAGATCCGAAGACATTCAGAGCCCATTAAAATTTTAGGTCAAATCGAACGTCGTTCGATTTGATTTAAAATCGTAAAATCAAGGTGAGTGTTTTATAACATTCACAACGTACTAAATATCTTTATGGTAGTTAAATTGGATATTATGAAGTGATATGAATTTTATTTGTCGTTGTTTGATAAAATTTAATTGTCATATAGATTGTCATTTGAATTCACCGTTGAAAATTAAATTGACAGTCAAATTGAAATTAGGATTTAATTGCAATTAAATTACCTGATTTTGATAACTATGAAATTGCCGTGAATTGTATTGTCTATTGGATGATTTATTTCGATGGATGCTATTGGTTGAGATTTAAATGTTTGGATGTTTATTTGCTTATATATATCCTGTTATACATACATATGACACTGTGATTGGTTTAAGTGATATATATTCATCCCTGATATTTAATTGAAATAACTAATCACTTGGCCATAGGATAGAAAATTATATACGAACACCGGATTGTTTAAATTAATAATTTTTAAAAAAATCGTTGATTTGAAATTTATTTAAATGTTTGATTTAAAATTTATAAATAAAATCAATTTATAGAAATCAAATTTTATCGCAAATTTGAGTTTGGAATGTTGAAATAATTTTGGTTAAAAGGAATTGTTAAATAGTTAAGGTTGAGACTTTGGAATCTAAAATCGAGACATGATTGAATTTCGAAAATTGATTTGTTTTAAAGATTGAACATTATTTCGAGCTTTGAATATTACTAAGTAAAAGTGATGTAAAAATGATATTTTGAAATTGAGTTTGGAATTTGGATCACATTTGAAATTTGGATTTAAATTTGAATATTGAAAGAAAATTTGTTAAGTGTTATAAATCGATATTCTGAAAATCAAGCTAAAAATCGATATAAATTGAAATTGAATTAATTAAAGGTGAATGTAGAATTGAATTAATTTGAAGTCAAAGTTGGCATTCATTTGAATTGAAATCGAAATTGAATCGGTAGAATGGAAATTGAAATTGATTTGAATTGGGAAGTTATAATTGAAATGGTTTGGTTTTGAAGATGTTTAGTTTTGTTTCCAAATTTCTCTGTTATATAAACCATCTTTAAATACTTAAACTATTTTTATCTATTTTAAATCTACTTAACCCAATTTAAATTATTTTAAACTAATTTATCTATTTGAAAACCCATTTAAAGATTTTAAGTATGTCAACTATTTTAATTATTTAAAACTACTTTTATACTACTTAAAACTATTTTCTAAAATTCCAAGCTGATCAATAAGGATAAATGTTTATATTTAAATTTTGAATTTAAATACGAATTGGGTTAAATGAAGTTGCAACCTAAATTGAAATTCGAAATGATTTTGAAATCGAAATGAGATATTGAGGCGAAAAATGAATTTTTGAATCGGAATCTTACATTTTGAATAGATATGATGATATTTGAAATGGATTTGATTTTTGAAGCGAATATGATATTTTGATATCAATTATGAATTGATTTTGAAATGTAAAAGAGCCACCGGTGTAATAATACGTAGTTATTAAAGAGACCGGGATCGGATATGGACATATTCTCTGTCGATACCGAAAACCACTTTAATAACTAGTATACGCGGAGTGTTGATCCAGAACGAAGTGGATGGTTTGATGAACGCGTTGACTGAAGAAAAAGAACGATATTGGATGACCCCTGACATGACTAAAACAGGAGCCGCGTCGGGCCATTGAGGTTCGCCACCTCTAGCGGACACACTCCTTCGATACCATGTCTATTACATTTGTGATTCGATTTGGGTGCACCCCTTGATTTGGGAGTGTTGTTTCGCGGTGTTGAGATAGTAGCTGCTATGCTCAACATCAGTCCGGATCAGGCAACTACTAGTATCCTAGTTGGTATCGCCTCATGTACCTTGTCATACTGATTATCCTATTCGCGACCACTACGTTTTGGTTTGTACCTCTAGTATATGGATTGCCCTCTGGTGACTTCCGGTTTTGGGGAAACTACGGTCTTGTATATGCTCTTGGGAATAAAAATGTGTTAAGGGTGGAATGGGCCATGGCTTAACGCTAGTTTGATATTTTACTTTATGATAGACATTATTATATATAGCGTATTGTACTACATAGTAGATAGTTTAACGGATCCTTAAGAGATGGAAAATCCCGTAACATCTCTTGAGTTATTGCACGCACGTCGACACTGGATAGGAGATGTCAAACCCCGTAAACATCTCTGACACCGATACACCCATATTTATTCACGATTGATTTAACTTGCATAAGGATATTTTAGTCCTGACTCGAGTGTTTGTCTTTTCATTACGCTCGGGTCAGTCCTGAGTTTTCAGATTTTTGAAGATCTATTCTGGAGGACGAAGACGAAGATTTGGTATACTATTACTATTATTATCTCTGCATCATGCTGTCTGCTGCATTATTTTATTTGTTCTGTTGTATATGTATAACTCTGATAAATGTTGTATAAATGATAATCAAAAGTATATTAAACAGCTTCATGAACTGTTTATTTGATTATTATATTTTATCTTTCCGCTGCGAGATTCTGTGATTGTTTCTTGTTCCTTTTCTCTTCTTTTCTTATTTACCCCATTAACAATCCTCCCTTTTGAATGGTTTGGAATCAGCATGTGTGTTTGATCGTCGGTTTAAACTGTCCAAAAAGGCGGGTCGTTACAGAATGCTTCGAGCATCTGGAATTTATATTAGCTATAATAAGTAGATAATCGAGATTAGAAAAGATAACATGTTCCCCTCATGCTAAGTGTGAGCTAGTGTAGTGTAGTGCAGTGTATAACAAATATAAATAGTTAGAAATCAAAAGAACGAAAAAAACAACGGGACTTGGAAGTTTGACTAGAGAGACCGTCATTGCTGACCTTCTCAACTGGCAAGAAGATTGATCGGCTATGAAAGCTTTGGTATTGGCTATCGGCATATCGAAGTGTGAAGCTTGTTATTTAAGTTCATTTTCAAGTTTTTAGTCCATATTGGAAGTTCCCTAAATTCGATTGCTCAATCTCATGTTCACCAGTGGATATGCACGTTATATTGTTCATCATCATCATATGTCCAAGGTCAGTAAGGAAAATTAATGATGATTGTTCAAATAAACCAGGTCGTATTAGTTTACAATTTTGGGAAGCCAATTTTTGACTCAATACTGATCCCTATTCCACCACTATGACCGATCCGTATTCTATAGATCCTATACCGATCCCTCACTTTGACCAAGGAATGCTGGCCCCGATATTTATACCGATCCTTATCCCATATCTTCAATACCAATCCTTTTATTCTCATCAAGGTAGGGTTCGGCTTAATTGTGCTTAAGACAATATAGTTCAATTGTTTTCACGACCGATTCCTATACACCGAACTCTCTCTTGTGCTAGGAACTACCGACCCCTTGTCATGATTAAAGCCTACCGATCCATAATCCTACCAAGCTATCCCATTACTCTAATGTCCCTACTTTACCATCTTCTCTCTAGGCCTCCATATCGATCCCTTGACATCAAACAAGGGGACGGTCCATGCTCTAACCTCCAACGTCGACCTCTCCTTTGCTCCCTCCTTTTCTTCCTCGTGCATCCCTCTACCGAACCCAATTCCTTCCCACACCTTATCTTCTTCAAGTCACCTATGCCTTCCAACATACATTTTGTCGCATATCAAATTACCATCAATTAGGTGGAATCCATTGCGTCCCCTTAAAATCGGAAGTAAAAAAGAAAAGCTCACCTAAATTAGTCGAAGGAAGACTATGCAAAGGAACGAGGATTAGGCTACAATTAGGTTGAAGGTGGAGCAATGATCTACGATTGAGTGGAGAGATGGATTAACATGTTAAAGTGATGGTTAGGTAGAAGGGAAGGGCTCAGTTTCTTTTCTTTTGGAAGAGTTTTCGGTTGTGAAAGACAAGAGAATGAATGCATGATGGGAAGGGAAGTGAAGTATTAGCTTACACATAGGGCATGAGGGTTCGGCCTGCCTAGCTTCATTAAAATGGTTAAGTCCATTTAACCTAAAGGGATCGGGTATAGTCTCTTTACAAAGGAACCAATGCCGATCCCTATTCCAAGAATAGAATTTCGATCCCTACAAATCTTTAAAAAAAGGAGGAAAGGAAAAATAAAAAATGTTTACAAGGGATTGGGTGTGGACATGAACATACAAAATGCTATAGAAGTTGGCAATGACCTGTAAGTGTTCAAACACGTTCGGGAGCCAACAACAAAAACGTGTATATCAACACGCCCGTGTATGACTTAAAAGTTTAATTTTTGAAATTGACAGAAATTGAAATCAAACCTGAAACCTTCAAGTTCAAGGCTGGACCAGATAACGAAAGCTTGTAAGTCTCGTAGAACCGGACTTATATATATTAACGAAATATGGCACTAGATTTATATTATCCAAAATTGACCAAGTGTCATAACCATTAGTGAAATTTTCAATGTCTTGGGAAAACGATTCGACAAAGGAATAAGAATAATTCAGGAAGCTAGATGGAGCTCTTTCTGAAAGTTCAAACTTGTTTCGATTCAAAGCACGTCATGTTACTCACAAGACGTACTTTAAGGGGCAAGTGTTACCCGGCATTATAACCCGGCTATCTTGAAATGATTGCACAAGATAGTTTCGACTTTGATTAAGTTCAATGACCCTAGAGCAATGGTTGTGGAACCCGGACGTAAAGTACAGATTGCTATATGAAACCAGAATTGGACGAAATTGATAGACAAACGATGTAGATACCTTAAAATAAGGGATATAGCTTAGTCAATTAAAAGGATCGATATGGATACGCTCAAGTAAGAGGGATCAGCATACTTCAGCTCACCGAGAGGGGTCAGTATACTTTGGCAGGCTACATCAAGGAGGGATTGGCATGCTTTGTTTATATGGATTGTTATACTTTAGCTTATAAAGGGGGGCTCGGAATAGATGATTAAGATGGATCAACATAGTTTCTTAAAAGAGGGAGCGGCCTATTTTGAATAAGATGGTTCGGCATATTCTGTGAAAGAGAGGGATCGACATGCTATATTGGAAAATATGGTTCGCCAAGCTTCATTGAATATGGATCGGTATACAACCCTTTAGAGAGTTCGGCAGAAAACAGTTTACAAGTGGAGTCAAATCAAAGACCAATCAATAACCCGAGCTCTGTTAATCCAAATGACTTGAAAATTGGAGATTAACATATTTAAGAATGCATAAGCCACCATAGGGATCGGTACTGATCCCTCTTCATGGGGATTTAGGCCTAGCGACCGCTCTGATGGGTCCATATGGGTTAGAAGGTCCTGTAGCCTAAGTTTCAGAGAGATTTGTGGTTGTCTTCACTTATAAATACTAGCCTTAGGGGTCATTCTGAGGATCTTTACGCTGCTGATTACTTTAGTCTTTATTGTAATCAAGTTTTTTCCCATGCCTAGCTGCTGTAATCAGATTATTAATTCATCAATGAAGATAATCTTCAAAGTGGACGTAGGCATACAATGCCAAACCACCATGAACCTCTGTGTTTCTGATTATTACTTTTATTTGGTTGTTAGTTTATTCTATTCCTTAGTTTTAATTTTACCTTCTTCACTTACTTCTTTACATAAATCTACTGTTGGGTGTTTGTGACCAATTTGGTTGCAAACATTTTGGTGCTTTCACTAATAATCCGATTCTTAGCTTGCTAGGATCCCCTTTTTTGCTACTAGATTGGGCAAATCCCCCAAGGAGATCCGTAGTTATCTTCATAAAGTTGCTTATACTACTCAAATTGGCTGAAATCTAAGTAAGGAGATTGATGATGGTAATACATACTAGATCTACTTATCAGAATGTGGATGGAAATGAGATTGCTAGCATTTAACAAGGAGACCTAAGAAATCAACCTACAAATGCTGATCCGGTTGAAGTTCAGAATCCTACTGATTCTATAACCAGAGTTGAATTTCATTATCCAATGAGAGAGTTGATGGAAGCTGTTGACAACTAAATCAGCAAACTCAGACTAATATTAACCCGATGAACCAGATTACTCAGCAACATCATGGGAAAGCTATGAGGGATCCCACTCCTTACTCGGCATCAGAAAGTTCAAGCTCATCGGATGAATATCGCAAGCATAGGCATCGTAGGATTGAAGGAGATCTCGTAGAAACTTCAAAGTGTCGCTTGGAAGACCATCACGGTCTTCCATGACCGATCAATGTCGATCCCATCCAAAGGATCGGTACCGATCGCTCCTTTAGAGCAGGGATCCCCCCTTACACTTGGGGAATCATGCTGGAATTATTCCTGAACGCTTGGATGGTGGAGTTTGATTGAATGCTGACCAGATACCTTTCCAGAATGACGACGAGATAAATGTCCAAGATGCGCACCAAGAAGATAGTGAACCAAGAAGGCTTGAAACGTATTCTTATTTTCCTATATGGTATTATTATATTTTTATGTTAGATTCTAAGAATTCCAAATATAGAAGTAGTTGTAGTTCCACTTCGAAGGAATGGGCAAAGCAATTATGGATTGGAAATATCTTAGGGTTAAGATTTTCAGGCCGACTCCGAAGTACCTCATAGAATACTGGCGATGCATAAGGCACTGATGATAAAGAGCATGAGCATGGCAAATGGCGGTGTTACCCGGCATTCTAACCTGGCTATCTTGAAATTATTGCACAAGATAGATCTAATTGTTATCAAGTTCGATGATCCTAGAGCAATGTTTGGGGACTTGGAAGTAAAGTACAGATGGTTATATAAAGTCAGAATTGGACGAAATTCATAGATAAACGATGTAGAATCCTTAAAATATGGAATATAGCTTAGTCAATTAAAGGGATCGGAGTGGATACGCTCAATCAAGAGGGATTGGCATACTTTAGCTCACCAAGAGGGGTCAATATACTTTAGCAGGCTACATCAGGGAGGGATTGGCATGCTTTGTTTTGATGGATTGGTATACTTTAGCTCATAAAGGAGGGCTAGGAATAGATGATTAAAATGGAATGGCATAGTTGCGTAAAGGAGGGATCAGCCTATCTTGAATAAGATGGTTCAGAATATTCTGTGAAAGAGAGAGATCGACATGCTATATTGAAAAATATGGTTCGGCAAGCTTCATTGAATATGGATCGATATACAACCCTTTAGAGGGTTTGGCAGAAAGCAATTTAGAAGCGGAGTCAAATCAAAGACCAATCAATAGCTCAAGCTCTGTTAATCCAAATGACTTGAAAAATGGAGATTAAACATATTTAAGCATGTAAAAGCCACCATAGGGATTGGTGCCCAAAAATTAAATAATAAAGGGATCGATACCAATCCCTTTTCATGAGGATTTAGGCCTAGCGAACCCTCTGGTGGGCCCATATGGGTTAGAAGGTCATGTAGCTGAAGTTTCAGAGAGATTGGTGGTCGTCTTCACCTATAAATACTGTCCTAAGGGGTCATTCTAAGGATCTTTACGTTGTTGGTTACTTTAGTCTTTAATGTAATCAAGTTTTTTCCTATTCCTGGCTGCTGTAGTCAGATTATTGATTCATCAATAAAGATAATCTTCAAAGTAGACGTAGGCATACAGCGCCGAACCACTATGAATCTCTGTGTTTTTTATTATTGCTTTTATTTGGCTATTAGTTTATTATATTCCTTAGTTTTAATTTTACCTTGTTCATTTACTTCTTTAGATAAATCTACTCTTGGGTGTTTGTGACCAATTTGGTTGCAAACAGGCAGAATCCCGGAGACTGGAGGTGTTCGACTTGATGGTTGAGATCTAGCTACATTATGATTTTGGATTTTGTTGATGAGTTCCAGTCGGAGACACATATTTATTCCAGATAGACGGATAATTAAAGTCTGTATATCGCAATTGTTCGGAGGCAAGTTTTTGCTTGGGTGCATTCATTGATCACCTCTTTGATAGTAAACCGAATTTTTATTTGGATAATTAATGTCAATTCCTTAGTTTAAAACCTATGAGAGAATTTTTGTAAAGTATATTTTGGAAATGCCTTAGATTTTGGAAAAAGGATTTTTTCAAAAATTTCGTTTCCCAAGGATTTATTTTGGAAATTTTGTTTTGGTAGGTTTTGGAATTTTTATTTTCAAAGAAACATGTATACTACTACGTTGGTCTGTTAAAAAAAATTTAGTGATTAAAATTTTGAAAATCCTAAAATATATATATATATATATATATAAGTTTGATTTTTAAGGAAAGTTTTGGTATGAAATAGTTACTATTATTTATAACAAGTATAAAGGAGCATATATTTAGGTCTAGGTCTACCAGTTAATGAGTTTTGGGACAACTTGAACCTCGAGCGAAACTATAAAAGATGCATCCAAATTTCCTTATAGCCTTCTTTCTTTCTTCCTTCCTCAACAAGCCAAACCTAATCTCCATCCTCCTCCTTCAAATATCAGCCTCTCACTTCCGTTCCTCCCCTAGGCGACATCGTTTTTCCTTGAAGCAATAGCCTCTCCTCCACCTCATGCTAGTTTTGCACGTTGGATCTTGCCCCACTACCGCTCCAAATCTAGACCCTATTTCCTCTCTCCGACCACTTCTTAGCCCAAGACACCTTCCCGCACTGTTGGTTTTTCCACATACCATTATGGTCTCAACCCTCAAGGGGCCACTTGGCTGGACTTGAATGAGCAGAAGGTTTTGTCGCTTTTGGGCTGGAAGAGCTATTCGTCGTGGTAGGATTTGCACCGATCCTCTGCTTTGAAACTTTTGAGTGAGACCATTACCCGTGTTGCATCTAACTTTTCAATGTCTTACTAGCGTAGAATTTCGATGGAGGTAACATTTGATTCGTTCGGAAGTTAAGCGTGTCTTGATTGAGCTGGCTAATAATAATCTCACCGAGAATTTGGAGGCATCTGCGAAGGACTCTGGTTTAGATGATTTTAAAGTGACCGACTCAAAGATTTTGCAGCCGATCTTTTTCCAAAATGTTAGTGTTTGGAAGTGGATAATCTACATCTGCCCACCCACCCGGTTGTGCGCATCATTCAACATAACATCGTCCCTAAGACGGAAAATTATGACCGGATTTATCCCTTAGTGCAGAAGATTACCTATGCTAGTATTGGAAGCATCACTGTCAATTGGACCCGCACCCTTTTGATTCAATTTATTGATTAAGGACTAACACTCCACGGAGTCACTTTCCGTATTTTCACCTATCCACTATCGTCTTCAGGTAATACGGGTGAAGTTCCATAGAAAGATAGTTTAGTAGAAGGTTCCTTCTGCCATCATTAGATCCTCCTTAGAAAGATGCCAATTCAGTGCCAGCAACACAAGATTGGGAGTATAGCCACCATGCTATGACCATTTAAGGCTTGCAGCAATGGATTGAGCTCCAGCCGCGGAGCAAGGCATCACGTAGTCTGTAGGCATTATTTTACAAATTATAGTGGTGTTAACTTTTCTCTTTCAGCATTTGTTCTTTTCTTTTAGGTTGTTTGGGCTGTAACCGTTAGTTGTTTCTTTTGAAAGGCATGCACGATATTATGAGTCCCTATTTATTTACCATGTCATTATTTCTGGACATGCAAACTGCTCTTATATATGCATAGTAAAGAAGAAGTATAAATATGAAAATCTCATAAAAGACACTTAACTAACAGTAAATGCAATATAAGACTAGAAGTTTAAAATAGTTGAAATTTTTTAGCGAATGACATAGTGAAATTTTTGGTATCACGGGATATTGCTCATGTTCCTTGAAATGTAAAATATTTCTTTAATTGGGCATGATGACATTTTAAAATAAAATGTCAAGTTTTATGGGTAAAGGTTAATTGTAGAATTTGGTTTATGCATTTAGCGCATAACCGACTTCCGACTATGCTGAATTGTGGTTTGATTTATCAAAGTTTTTGAGAAGGTAATACTTTGAGAAGTTTCTCTTTTGAAAAAATAGTTTTTTTAGGTTTTAGTTATTTTTGGCTCTTAAATTATATTTAGAATTTTTGTCCAAACATTTGATTTCAAGAGAAAATGTGCATCTAAATATTTTGGGATTTTATTTTTCAAATGACATACAAATCTAAAATGTAAGAAGGATTTTTGTGAAATATTTGATTTTGAAGACCACATATTAAGCGTAGGAAAGACAAATAAAGTTAGAATTTGCAGATTTAGTAGTGCATTAGGATCGAAGATGCGATAAATGCAAGCAATAACAAGGGAAAAATTGTTTTAGCCTTGGGATTTCTATATCCATACCTAGTCGACGACGTGCGTGGTTCTATTTTTAGACTTAATTCCGTTTTAGAGGCTGAGAATAAGCCTTCTTATGTGTTGTGCGTGGAAAATTTAGAGTAAATCTGGGGTAGCAAGGAAATTTCCACTGTACCATGGAAATAAAAAGATTATAGAGTGGTAAGAATGTTAAATTCTCCACCTAGATTTCTTTTTTCGACATAGGAGTAAAGTTTAAGAAGCGATTTTTCAATGCGTTAGATTTTTGGATGGTAGGAATTGGATGCAAAATTGATTGCTTCATATTTCTATTCGTAGGAGTATGGGGGTATCGATTGAAAGATTTTTCAAAAAGCTAAATACATATAGAACTGGTGGTGTGTATATATATATATAGGTTGTTTGCATCATGTTTTTCAAAAATGTTTTCAAAGAAATGCATTCTTGTCGAAGGATCCGATTTAGAATCATTTGGCATATATATTTTATGTGTGGTGATATAGTAATGCACTATGCACTTGTGCATGTTGGTCGCAAAATTGGTTGTACACTCATTGGTTATGTAGTTTATGATAATTAGGAGCCATAACCATAACTTAGTCATTGGTCAAATTTTAGGGACGAAATTCTTTTTAAGGGGAGGAGAATGTAACACTCTGTAATTTAGTGTTAATTACTTAATTAGTTAGTTAATTAATTATGTGTGACGCCCTACCTTTATACTCACACTAACCAAGGGCACTACGGGGTAATGCCGTCGACTAGCATGAAGAATAAGTCTATTGAGGAGCGACAACCTGTGTAATTGCTTTGTGCGAGTACCGATATGTCAGATAATATGACTTGCATTTCATTTCAAGAGGAAATCTAACATATCAACTCAAAGCTACTACACAGTGGCTATGTGGGCTTCGGAAACAAATATAAAAATAAGCATAAAACAAATCAGTCACAGATATTCATATCACAAAGGCGGAAACATATATGAATATAACACATAAAAGTGTACATTAAAATAGTGGTCACACAAGATCCTCTACATCACAAAAGAATAGGTACAAGTGCTCGACAAAAGAATATGTATACATCAAGGAGTCTCTATCTCGAATGTATAAAAACAAAAACTACTAAGCTAAAGTAGTTAGCCAAAAGTCAGAAGCTAGTCCGTGCTAAGAAGTCAAGTGGAAGCACCTGAAACACCCCGGTCTGACCCGAGTATTATTTAAGAAGAAAAATAATAAACGGACTTGTCTAGCTATAAATATCAGATAAGATGAGATAGGATAAGAGATATAACAAATATATATGATAACAACAAAAATCATACAATATCTCAAATCTCCTCAAACACCAAAAAGAATGTCATATTCTTTGTTTTTATTTACCAAACTATAAATATTGATAGGGCTTATCAATACAAATCACAAAAATTGGTGAAACACAAATACCAAAAATCATCAATTAGAAATCCAGAAATCACAAAAAGGGGGAGGTCTATCATAAACGGGAGCATGAAAACTCACCAACACGTGTATCACAAAACAGGATGCTATCCCATGAGTCGCTAACCCATAGAACCGGTGCAACGACGTAGTACAACGGTACGCCCGAGAACCTGAAACTCAAATAAGCCGGAACAACGACGTAGTACAATGGTACGCCCGATGAACCGAACTCCATAAAGCCCGTAGGTCGCTAGCCTATAAAAAATGAGACGAAGCTCAACATAACGGGGTACAGTCCCCCACGCGAACAATGAGACATCGCATATCGCTAGTCTAAACCTCAAAATGATCATCATAGATCAATAGAAGTGTAAAATACACCAAGCTAGTAAATAGATGAGTTTAGCTTCATGTCCCATAACCACTGGCTTAACTTAAATATTTACGAACAAATTGTAGATTTCCACTCGAAAATTGTCACAAGATTTCAATCGAACAAGTCTAAGAATTAATCGAGGAAGTAAACACAAGCGTTTCATACCACTTGTTTTCCTAAGTCGTTTAATTGGATTTCTCGAACGAATGAGGTAAAGGTTTGTATATACTAATAGATTGGAAAATGGTTCTAAAAACGAGCTTTGTACTAAAAGTAATGTTGAAATCATTTTTGTGAAAGAGTTTGAGTATTTACTACTAGTATAGAAACCTTTGTAGTTTAAAGTGACAAATCACATAAATGATTGTAAAAACAATCAATCACCAAAAATTCACATTCGATGACGTGAATCAAAACCATAGAAATCAATATCAAATCCATCAAATGGATACTCCAAAAATCCAGAAAATAAGTCATCAAAGTCGATAAAAGTGATAACAACTAATCGGATCAACCAAAAATCGATAAAACGGAAATCCACATAGAAATAGGCAATTTCCCTGAATTTAACTATGTCAGACGTCTGGTGGTTTCCTAGACGTCTGAACTGAAGGTCTGGAATTTTCTTCCAAATCGCCCAAACGTCTGGGGAACAAACTCAAACGTCTGAGCTGAAAGACTGGAATTTTTATTCCATAGCTTCAGACGTCTGAGCTTATTACCAGACGTCTGAGCTGAAGCTCAAGGCAAGTTTTAGCCCAGGCCATTGATGGCCAAATCATATCCGAAACGATGGAATGAGCGACGATGGCTAGGGATTTATGCCAAGCGACAACCCATCCCTATAGACTCATCAATACACCCCGAACAACATGTCCAAACATCCATATAAGGATTTTCATAGATTTTGACTTCAAAATACCAAAAATTGGAAAATTTGCCAAACCAATTCAATTCAAAAGCAAATGGACATGAAATAGATGTTAGGAATTCATACCTAACAACTATCAAAGGTATAGACATAGATGTGAGTTCAAGAACTCACCTTTAAACCCAAAAACAACCAATGAGAAGCTTTAAAACAAGGCAAGATCAATCTCTCCTCCACTTAACTTCAAGAACCCTCAATCTATGATCAAATGCAAATATTACCTAAATTAGGTTATAGTATTTTCTGGAAATTGGAGAGAGATCGAGGTGGAGAAGAAGAAGAGGATGCTTACCTAAGCTTCTCTTTGATTTTGGAGCTTGAATCTTGAATTTCCTAGTAATCTAGAGTTTAGGAAATTTAATTTCCCTTTCTTTCCCCCATTTTCCTTTAGCTTGAGTGTTAGGAAATAATAGAATGAATGAAGAGGAGTTGGAGGAGGAGTTAGGGTATTAGATGAGTTGGTGGGCTGAAACCCAAACCCAAAGCCCAATAGAAAAATAGCAAAATTCTACTCAACTCCAAACATATCGATGTTTATACTCAAAAAGGTCGCAAATGCCATTTTGGACTAAATGGAAATGGTCTCGAGTCCGGATTCAACCGTTTACAAAAAGTCACGTTTTGGACTTTAAATTCAACAAACGATGCTATATTTAAATATAAAATTTAAATATATAATCGTAAAATATGCGGGTTGTTACATTAGGCTTCAAAAATTAAATTTGTGCAAATGATGGAATTTACCATGAAACTTGCACCATTGCATTCATGGTGAAATTATGAGCAATTTTCATATTTGGAGTTTTGAGATCAGAGTCCAAACGAAGAAGTTATGGACGAAAAATGAATTCGGAAAGAAAATAAGTCGATTGGATAAATTAACGTTTTATATTAATTAACCCAGGCCCACAGGTCGACCCGCCAACATGAGCAGTCGACTAGGGGGGTTGACCCCTATATAGGGGGCAGTCGACCGCTTCCTATGTGGCAGCTAAGGTTAGCCTAGGCCCAACAGCTCAAATTCAATATATTTTGATTTGATGGTTGAGGTTGATTCTAGCGCCTATAAATTCAAGCATAGCCCTTCCTTCTCTTCTCGTATTTTTCTTGAGGCAGTAGCGAAGTTCTGCCATTTCTTCTTCTCCACTTTCTTTCTAAATTATAAAAATAAGATATCTATATCTCTATTCATACAAATTAGAGAAAAATAGAAATCTAATAAAAAGGAGAAGAGAAGAGAATCAACTATAGGCGTATTTGAGGTAATTTATATATATTTATATATTTGTATTAGTTTTCTCTCCCAATCCCAAATCTCTTCTCAGATCTTTAATTCTAATATATGTATATACCCTTTTTTTTTACATATTTCTTGGATTAAAAAGGATTTGGAGACAAATTTAAGGTTCAACTTCAGATCTGGAGATTTAGATCCCTTTTAAAAATAGAATGGGAAATTTTATGTATTGTTTAGGATTTTAAATCTATTCCATTGGCATACGTCTGATTTTTTACCTAATTAATTTTATTGTTGAATTGCAGGCTTAAATTAGTGTAGAAAACTATTGCCATATATTCTTGTTTTAGATCCAATTTGATACGCCTAGATCTGGAAATCAGTCCCGATGATTTTAGAATTTGAATGTTGTATATTTTTATTCCAGATTTATACTTGGGTGTAAATTAGGATTCTCGGATTATTGCCAATTTGTGCTATGTTATAGATTTTCCACGGTTTAATTTGTGGAAAGAACATCAGTTTGATTTTTATAAATTTGTTTACTTTTTCCACTTTTCATTAATAAGGGCGACGTTTGATTTAACAAGGAATACCCACAAACGAAAAGGGAAGATATGTGTATAGTACAAATTTATTCTTCATAATTTACACTGTTTATTCCAATTCAAAAAAATTATCCATTCCTTGTAATTTCAAACGGAGCCAATCTTTCCTTTTGTGTTAAACTAATTTATGGAAATCATAGTGGAAAATCTTCCTAAAGAATCCAATTCCAGCACATTAAGTATGGAAAACATATTCTAGTTTAATATTTATGACTAGAATATATTTGGATAGGAATAAGTAGTTTTATTAGGAGTTTATACGTATTTATTGCATTAATAAATATGAACAGCGTTTATTCATGCGTTATTTATGCGTAATGTTCGTTAGTTAATATTATATTTAGGGAAGCGAATAGGTAGAGTTCGGAAAGGTAGTAAATCCTATTAATGGGCAATAAATTTGGAATTGCTAATAATTAATGGGAAATAAAAGATTGTAACCCCAATTAATGGGAAATAATGATACGATTATATTAGGGGTTACAGTTGGTTCGTGTGGGAATTAAAAATTTTAACTCCAATTAATGGACAATTAGTGGAAATAAATTTGAAAGTTATAATTAATAGGGATAAATGGATAAAAAGGGACTGATAAAAATGGAATAGATATAAAAGGTTACTAATTTAAAATTAGTAGTCATACATAAATGTCTTAGGAAATGTTCGGTAGGATTTTATGGATAAATTGACATTAATGAGCATTTAAAGGAGATTTATGAGTAGATAAGTACTTAAGGTAAATCCGATTACCTTAAATAAAAAGGGGAATTAGTAAGCTAAGTCCAATGTCTACCTAAGATAATATAAGTAAAGACTAAGGATTGTTAATTGGACTTAGTAGGTTAGTGATGCGAGGTCAGTAGAGTCACTCGACAGAAGACTGCACTTCACTTTGAGGCAACCATCAGTCGGGTGCACTTACTACTGATGTGAGATATCGCTAGTCGTAGGACCCATGACTTTGTGATAAGTAAGACTTTCTTTAGGGTCAGGGTTATTAAGTGGTGGTTTTAGGGTCCGCCTCTTTCCCAATTAAAAAGTACTAAATGGTCCAAATTTGGAATTAAGAGCAGTGAGTTATATCTCCATATGGGTTTGCTTCTGGTTTGAAGTATTAAGTGGCTGTTGAAAGTCACTAAATGGTCAGAGATTTTTATACTGGTTCGAACTTCCCATTCTAAGTCTAGTCTCGGACTCCTTCTGGACCTAATCGATACCCACTTAACCCGGAGGAATAAGTATTACACCACTTGAGCAACTGAACAGGACTTCAACCGCCTAGATAATCAAATAGAACTTCAATCGCTTGAGGATACCACAACACGTTTTAAACTATAAATAGCAGAAATGTATTTGGCTGAGTATGCTCTTGAATAGCACTGAGAAGCCAATAACGTACACCCTTCCTACAATCTTCTCCGTTGTGGTATATCGTGTAGTTTTTGAAAAAAAGAAATAATTTTGATCACAAGAAAATATTTTTGAATGATCGTATGATCAAAAATATAAAGCAGTTTGGAATTAAATTCTTGAGAGTTCAATAGTAAAGATAGAGAGAATTTCAAATAGAATTGATGATGAAAACAATGAAATAATTTGCTATATATAGTGTTTAATGGTTGCAATCATTCGTGAAAAAAAACAGTGAAAAGTTAGGACTGCAACTCTTGATTTAAGAGATGTAACCCTTCATGAAGAAGAGGCACCCTTTTAGAAAACTAGCCGCTATATAGATCCAGTCGGTTGAATAGAGTATGACAGCCAGCTGAATCGACGATTTTGAAATCAGTAAGGAAATAGTTCATTTTTAGGCAGTTTTCAGCCGGCTGACTATAGCCATTCGGTCGGTTGAATATTCAAAGATATTCGTGTGTACATGCACAGATTCAATTGGCTGATCCAGGTGGTTCACATCACAAACATATCACAGAAATACCATGCATAATTACATGATGAATATAACATCGCAAAAACATAACGATCAAGTCATCACAACAACACAAATTGTTTTTAAAGAGTTAAACACAAAACATAAATAAGAGTTATCATAAGCTGATAATAGAAACATTCCATGATAAAAAGAACAATAAAAAAGTCTTGGCTTTCAGAGTTACCTCCTTCGTCTTAGTCTTCGTCTTCAGTTGTCGTCCAAGTGAAAGGAGCCGGAGTGTCAGTAACTCCTTTTGATGAAGTAATAGGAATAACAGATATGGACGAAGAGCACGAAAGCTTATCCCGAATCTTGTTAAAGAAGCCTTTGATGGAATTGAGCTTTTTGTTGGTTTTTGATATGTTGTACTCAATTTTGGTTAAACGATGATCAAGCCTACTTTGGTTTCGGGATAGGGTAACAAAGGCTTGTTTAGAAGTGACATCCACATTGATTTCTTCAATTTCATTATCATCTCCTTGAGCCTACAGTCCTGGGAGGAGGAAGCAACGCTAGTGCAATAGGGTTGTTCAATACCTTGGTCATGATTTGCAACCCATTTTTGAAAGGTAATTATGTCATCACTTGTAGCACATTTTGGAAGACCCATGAGACTCAATGTTTTGGAATTGAGTTCGCTTATTGTTGTGAACTCGGAATTTAGTATAACTATTCCAAAATTTTGCAAGATACGCATAATATATGTTCCATAATGAATTGTTTTTTAATTTCCTATGGTTAACGGTTTCAAATTATTCTAAAATTATCTTACCCCAATTTATAGGTTGAGATGAATAAATTGCATATAGAGCTTGAAAATCCCTTTTATAAACTTTTTCATAGCTACCAGTTTGAAGTTGAAGTGATCGGATAAGAGCACGATGAATTAACCTAGATTTTAGTTCGATCATATTGTCGGATAGAAATCTATGTGACACTTTATCTCATTGAAACATGTCAACTTCAATTTCATCGATATCTAAGCCTTGAGATTGACATCTTAAAATATGTCCAAAACGTTGTAGGGGAAGGTAAATCTTAACACCACAAACCATAGTCCAAATAAAAACAGTTTTATTTTGCGAATTTTGATGATCTAAGTTCATGTTTGCAAAGAAAATTTTAATTAAAAGAGGGTAAATCTTGACATTTGTAACATCATAGCCTATAAGAGAACCAAAATTATTTGCCTCCGCGATCTCCCGAATTCCATATCCATTGAAATCAGCAAATTTCATAAAAGCTCCTTTAAAGATTTTTGAATTCTTCATGCTATTGAATCTTATAACGACAGTATCATCATGAAGCCATCCCCTGATTTGGTCTTGAAATGGGCCAGCAAAAGTGGAGGCTTGTCTTGCTCTTTTGGACCTTGGAGCCATTGTTTGATTTGAAGAGAGATTTGATGGTAAAAATGTGATTTTTAGATTTAAGAAGAATGGGTTTTTGTTTACTGATAATGAAGATGATGAGGAGATGAAGGGTTGAGTAGATATATTGGTTGGTGGAGTAATAAATGGGTGCCTTAATAGACGTGCCAGTTATTTAAGAAAAAACTAAAATCCGATGCATCAGCTGGCTGTAGAAGCAATTCAACCGTCTGATTGTTGAATGGAGATATGAGTTGGTTGAATGTTCAGCTGGTCGTATTATTTGGGCAGCCGGCCGAATGCTTTAAAAACAAAACTAGCAAAGAAATAGGCCAAAAATGGGTCAATTCAGCCGTCTGAATTCTTGGGATCAACCGGCTGAATTCTGGAAAATTGATGGTTTTTTTTGGAGATTCAACCATCTAAATTGGGCGTTCAACCGGCTGAATATGCTGTCTTTGCACAAAAAGCTTATATCAAAATATAATCGGGTTATTATATAAGAGCTTTATTCTTCATATTAAACAATTTAAACATTTTTTATTCAATAAATTTTAAGAATAATATATTATTTATCATATGAAAATTGTATATATATATTATGTAAACACTCCAGAGTATAAGAATTTATTTATTTTCAGAAGACTCGAATTCTTCTAATGAGTAACCTTCGAATGAATCTAGTTTGACTTTTGTCTTCTCCTTCAATAGGTTGGGAGGGGATAAAAAGTTTCTATGAACAGGGGTGAGTTTTGTCGATGGACCTTTTTCCTATGAAATGCAAGGAGGTGCTTCTATGCGATGAGGTGATTGTCTCTAAATGCTATTACTCGTAGGAGAATGACCACAAATCTTAAGAGAAAATTTCCCGAGGAAACCCAAACGAGCTCCTTGGTTTTTCTGGTCATAGTACATTTCGCGTTGAACACTAATTATTTCTTGTTGTAAATGATGTATATCATATATTTGATGTTGTGTAAAAGACGAACCAAAATCTATGTTCCTTCTGACCCGCTTTCCATTCGGGGTACAGCCAGTGTGATGATTTGGAGAAGGTGTAATGCGTACGAGAATATATAGAGGAGTTGAATTATTGGATGGTGTGGTAGAGGGTGAGCTGAAATCAATGGATGAGTACGTAGAATTCTCTTGGGAAGACATTTTTTATTTGAGAGGATCATTTTTGTTTTTATATTTATTTCATCTATACTCATTCTGTTCTTATATATAATTCATTTCTATTTTTAGAAATATTTTGAGAGTTTAATATCTCCTTTTGATTTGTAACTTATGCATTATATATCCATTTTTAATGGTTAATATAAACACAAGTTTTATGACCTTTACTTTATTTATCTAAAATAGTAGGTTGTAATGCAAAAGAAGATGTGCCAGTTTGGTTGAACATTTTATGCACTTATTTCTTTTAAAAAATTAGAATTCTAGTAGTGATGCAATTCCAAGTTCTTGTCTTAGTTTTATATAAGTATTCTCATTTAATGGTTTGGTAAACATGTCTACAATTTAATTTTCCAAAGATACGAATTGGAGAGAAATAATATCTTTTTCTATGTTGTCACATAGAAAATGATGTTGGATATCAATATGTTTAGTTCGTGAATGATTTATCGGATTTTTAGAAAAATTAATTGCACTTGTGTTATCATAATAAATTGTTGATTTAGAAAGATTTATACCAAAATCCTGAAGAGCTTGTTGCATATAGATCACTTGTGCATATGCCAAAGCAGCAAAGATATATTTTGCTTCACACATCGAGAGTGAGATACAATTTTGCTTCTTACTAAACCACAATACTAGAGACTATCCAATGAAGTGGCATGTACCACTCGTACCCTTTCGGTCCGTTCGACATACACCAAAGTCAGCATCACTGTATGATACTAATTCGAAAAGACGTTCTTTCAAATAAAAGAGGCCGTAGTCTCTAGTGTTGCTTAAGTAGCGCAAAATCCATTTCATGGCTTGAAAATGTAATTCTTTAGGATTTGCTTGACACACGCTCATCATGATATCGGGACGACTACCAGTTGAATATAGTAAACAACTGATCATACTACGATATAGTTTTTGATCCATACTTTTATCATTTTTATCTCGATCGTAATGGACCGTAGTGCTCACTGGAGTTGGTTTTACAGAAGCGTTTTCCATACCAAAACGTTTTATTAAATTATTATAGTGTTTTTATTGATTTATGAAAATACCATTACTTAATTATTTAGTTTGTAACTCGAGAATATATGAGAGTTCTCCCATATGTGACACCTTGAATTCTCTTTTCATAATGTTAGAAAATTGTTTACATAGTTTTTCATTTGTGGAGCCAAAAGTAATATCGTCGACATAAACTTGAATTATTAAAAGATTTTATGTATCCTGTTTAATGAAAAGTGTTTGATCTACCTTTCCAATTTCAAAACCTGAGTTTATAAGATAGTTCTTGAGACGATCATACCAAGCACGTGGTGCTTGTTTTAAACCATATAATGCTTTCTTTAGTTTATAAACATAATCTGTATATTTTTCATGTGTAAACAAAGGTGGTTGTTCTACATAGACATTTTCTTTTATCAAACCATTTAAAAACGCACTTTTTACATCCATTTGATATAATTTGAAATTATGATAACAAGAGAAGGCTAACAAGATACGAATTGCTTCTAATCGAGCGACAGGAGCAAATGTTTCTTTTTAGTCTATTCCCTCTTCTTGATTGCAGCCTTGAGCGACTAATCTAGCTTTATTACAAGTTATATTCCCTTGCTCATCAGCTTTATTTTTAAAAATCCACTATATACCAATAACTGTCTGATCACTAGGTCTAGGAACTAAGTCCCAAACATCATTCCATTCGAGTCGGTTTAGCTCTTCTTACATAGCTAAAATCCAATAGTCATCGGTTGAAGCTTCTTTTACATTTTTAGGTTCAATGTTAGAAATAAAAGCAACATGTCCCATTTAATCGACTTCTTGTCCTTACATTTATATTTATTTCTCCAATAATATTTTCGATAGGATGATTTCTTAATACTTTAGGTGGAGAACGTATTTCATTTTCAATGGGTAAATTTTCAATATTATTTTCAACATTATTACTGATATTTTCATCTTCTGAATTACTTTGTTTTGTATTTATTTCATCATCTTCATCATTATTTTTAATTGTTGAATTTTCATCAAAAGAGACATGTAGTGTTTCTTTTACTATTTTTGTTCTTTTATTGTATATTTTTATGTTTTACTTCGTTCTGAATATCCAATAAATATTCCTTCATCGAATTTTGGATCGAATTTTCCAAGTTGATCTTTTGTATTTAATAAAAAACACTTAGATGAAATTTTTTGAAATATGAGATATTAGGTTTCTTTCCATTAAACAACTCATATGGTGTGTATTTAGTTAAGGGACGAATAGAGACACGATTTAGAACATAGCAGGCAGTTGCTACAGCTTTTGGCCAAAAATATTTTGGCAAATTACTACTGCCAAGTAAAGTTCTAGCGCATTCTTATAGTGTTCTATTTTTTTCTACAACTCCATTTTGTTGAGGAGTTCTAAAAAATGTAAAAATATGATAATTTTCTTTCATTTCACAATAAGTTTCAAATAAATCATTATTAAACTCACCACCGTGGTCACTTCTAATGTTTTAAAATTTTAAATTTTGAATTTTTGAATTATTTTTGAATTTTTTTTTAAATTTTCAAAAGTATCACTTTTATTTTTCAAAAATATTGTCCATGTATATCTTAAAAAATCATCTACAATTACAAATACATACTTATTATGATTAATTGATTGCACTTGAGTAGGTCCAAAACGATGCAAAGTAATAGTTCAAGTGGTTGTAATGTAATAATTTTCTTAGATTTAAAAGATGATTTCTTTAGTTTTTCTAATTGACAAGCGTCACAAATATTGTTTACTTTATAATTCAGTTTTGGTAATCCTTTCACTAAATTATTTTTAGATAATTTACTTATAGCTTTGAAATTTATGTGACAAATTCTCTTGTGCCATAATCAAGCATCATTTTCTTTGGCTATTAAACATAAATTTGTGTTATGATTAATTTTCATATTTAAAACGTATATATTTCTACAACGATTTCCTTCAAAAATTAAATTTTAATCTTTATCATAAATATTACATTTATCTTCTTCAAAAGTAATTTTGAAATATTTATCACAGAGTTGACTAATACTTAAGAGATTATGTTTTAAATTCTTAACTAACAGAACATTTGTAATAAGAGGTAAGTTAGATGTACTGTCGTTGCTTACATCGCCTTTGCCGATGATATATCCTTTGGAGTTATCTCCAATTGTGATAGATCCTCCATCTGAGTATATAATGTTTGTTAATATTTATTTATTTCTCGTCATATGTTTTAAGCAACCACTATAAGGTATCCATTTTCCTCTTTTCTTATTTGGTACCTGCAAACAATATAAAAATGATGTTGGTACCCACTTCCTTTGTTAGGGTCCTAAGAGTTAGATCTCAGAAAGCCAAACTCATAAGGGTTTAGAATTCCCTTTGTAAACAAAATTATCATTTCTATGAACAGAAGTTATAAAAGATTTTATATATTTATTTCTAATCAAATGATTATTTATTTTTGGAACCCAAATCTTTATAGATTTTGAATGGGTTGTAGTTTTCTTTTGACTAATAGATTTTAAAACAGGTTTTTCAAGACTATTATTTTTGTTCTTGAAATTTGTATATGAAGAGTTATATTATTTAGGACTGGTTTTTAATTTTGTAAATTTGTATATCCTAATCCCTTTTTAATAGAAGTAGATTGCGATTTTTCTATAATCTTAGAAAGATTTTCTCTGCCTCTATTAAAGTTAGAAACATTTTTGATAATATTATCTAACTTGTTTTATGACTAGTAATATCTAGTTCTAGTATTTTAACACTTGATGTCAATTCATGATTTACTGTTGATAACGTGTCATTCTTTTCTTTTTGAGTCTCGATTTCACTACTTAACATAGTAAGTCAAGAAGCAATATTAGAACAAGATTCATGTGAAATAACAAGTTCTTCTTCTTAGATTTTCTTTTCACCTCTTAATATATTAACTTCGATTTCATTTCTATTTAGCCTTTCTAGTGAATCTTTATACTTTCTCTTAAGATTTCTTAGTTTATCTAATAATTAGGAATTTATATCAAATAAATCATCAAAAGTAAGATCATTACATCACCATTTGTAGGCATAAAACATACGTTGGCTTGTTTTGAATAACTGTCATTGTCGCTATCTGATGAGGAATAAGAATCTGAATCATCCTATGTAACTGAAAAAGCTTGTTTCTTTTTATATCTATTGCTCTTGCTTTTGTAGTTATTTCTATCTTTCTTACGATCTGGACATTCTTTCTTTATATGCCTCTTTTTATGGCATTCATAGCATTCAAGAGTTGAGGATGATGGTTTGTTGTTTTCGTTGTTCTCAAACTTTCCGTCCTTTCTCAAATTTCAGAAACTTTTTGAAATTCTTTGCTATAAACCCCATATCATCTTCATTATATTCTTCTTTTTCAGCCTAGAATGCTATTGTTTTTCTATCTTGAGCTTGAACTCGTTTTGCCTGCAAATTAACTTCATATGACATGAGATTTCCTATTAACTCTTCTAGTTTTATGATAGAAATTTCGTTTGCTTCTTCAATTGCTAAGACATTTCATTCCCACTCATCCGTTAAAGATTTTAAGATTTTTGAAACAATATCAAAATCAGTATATTTTTCTCCTAATGCTAGAAGTGAGTGATATATATCTTGAAATCTGGAATACATCTCATTTATGGTTTCATTTTCCTTCATTTTAAAATTCTGAAATTGATTCTTAAGCATAGATATCTTGCTTTGTTTAACCTTATTAGTACTTTCATAAGTAACTTTAAGAGTGCCAAATTTCATATGCTGAAGAACACATACTAACCCTATTAAACTCATTTTTATCTAAGGAACAAAACAACATATTCATAGCTTTAGCATTTGCAGTAGCATTTAATTTCTATGTAATTTGACCATTGTGAATAAGAAGTTGTAGGTACAACATATTCTTGTTGAGTGATATTCCAAGTGTCGTTTCCATTTGCTTACATGTAAATTCTCACCCTAGTTGACCAATAATTATAGTTTAATCCATTAAATAGTGGTGGTCGCGTAGTGGATTTACCTTCAACAAAACTTGATGCTGTGTAATTTTCCATATTACTTGAAAATCGAAAAACTTTGTTATGGTTATATGATGACCCGCTCTAATACCAAATGAAAATCACCAAGGATTCGTGTAATATGAAATACTAACTAAACTATTTACTTGTGCGAAATATAAATATAAAAGTAAAAGTTATAAAGTATATGACAACAGATATTTTTATACTGGTTCGAACTTCCCATTTTACATCCAGTCCCAGACTCCTTTTGGACTTAATCGATACCCTCACTTAACCCGGAGGAACATGTATTACACTGCCTAAGTAGCTGAACAGGACTCCAACCGCCTAGACTACCAAATAAGACTTCAACCACCCGAGGATACTACAATAGGACTTCTACTATAAATAACAAGAATGTATTTGACTGAGTATGCACTTGAATAGCATTGATAAGTCAATAACGTACACCCTTCCTCTAATATTCTCCCTTGTGGTATATCATGTAGTTTGTGAAGAAAGGAAGTAATTTTGATCACAAGAAAGTATTCTTGAATGATCGTGTGATAAAAAATATAAAGCAATTTGGAATTGAATGCTTGAGAGTTTAATAGTAAAGATAGTGAGAATTGCAAATAGAACTGATGTTGAAAACAATGAAATAATTTTATTTATATAGAGTTTAATAGTTGCAATCATTTGTGAGAAGAAATGGTGAAAAGTTAGGACTACAACTCTTGATCTAAGTGATGTAAACCTTCATGAGGAAGAGGCACCCTTTTAGAAAACTAGCCGTTATACAGATTCAGTCGGTTGAATAGAGTATGGCAGCCAACTGAATCGATGATTCTGAAATCAGTAAGGAAATAGTTCATTTTTAGGCAGTTTTCAGCTGGTTAACTATAGCCATTCAGTTGGCTGAATATTCAAAGATATTCATGTGTACACGCACAGATTCGGCCGGCTGACCTAGGTGGTCCAGCCGGTTGAATTTCAAGTTTGTTGTGATGTTTTGAAAAATTCAATTTCTAAAAAATCGTGTGTATATATACACCATATAGAAGAGATTTTAACAATTTTATACCTCTAGACATAGACATTATGACTGATAGTACTTTGTAGCATCAATTTAGTCTTCATTTTGACATAATTGTCTCTTTGTAAAGTTAATATCATTTTCTGCAAAAGTGGTTAGTATATACAATATATACTTGTATAGTTGTCACTATCAAAATATCAAAATATAAACTGTAAGGTCCACCTCTCTCCTTAAAGGAAGTATTAAGTAACCTAATGAGATTCCATATAAATAATGATGTCTCTAAAAAGGTTTACTTCAGTGTTAAGGTATTAAGTGGCTATCTTATGGCCCGCCACCCTACTGAAAGAAGTCTCCTAATGATATTCCATATTTATAATTAAGAGTGATGATGGATATCTCGAAAAGGGTTCATTTCAGGTTTGAGGTACTAAGTGACTGATCTAGGGTTTGCCTCTCTCCCATAAAAGAAGTACTAAGTAGCCTAATGATATTTCTAAGCCATGTCAGCTAGATAGTACCAGTGAGGAGTTCGCCTTGGGGTTAGATATTAAATGGAAAAGGCCTACTTATAAACAGGTGTTAAATGGCGAAGGCTTGCCTAGTCCTTGTTAATGAGGTATTAAATGGCTTGGGTATAGTATCTCACATTGGTAACACTTTAAAAATGATAGATGTGCTAGTAGTATGGCTATTATAAATTATAAGGCCATATATAGTGGTCAAAGTCTCTATAGCCAGGAGCAATAGACCAATAATGACGACACTAGAATTCCACCTTGCAAATAGGTCTAAACGACGGGGTCTACCTTGATTGAGGTCTTAAATGGTAAGGTCTGCATATTTCTCTTTTAAATGTATTATGTGGTGATAGTAAAAGCCTACTTCATATTTAGAAGTATTTAGTAGCAAATCGGTATGGAAGTATTAGATGGTTGATAAGGCTTCGTCAGTATTTTATACCTTGGGAATGGGTAGGTAAGCAATCGTGTATGCAATTCAAGGTTAGATTAGATTGCTAATATTAAAAGACATAACAATTAAATGCAAACCAATCAGTATAAATATATGTTATGGACAGTTTATAGATTTTCCAGTCATTAGTACATTGTTCTGACCCCCTCCTTATTACAACCCACATGATAGATTTGAAGAAACATGTTATTGGAGCTGGATATATTTAGTTGCTGGAGATGTCTTCTTTTCTCTCATGCTCGATGCTGATGTGACAATCTGCTATCCAAAGAATATCATTAATTCCAAGGTAATAATCATTGTTGGTATTCTTATCCTATTATTGTTTCCGCTGTGAGTTTAGATTTCTATCAATCTTTGATAATGCTCATGCTTGTTTGCAGGTACCAAATCCAATGATCTGTGCTTTGATGGACTTGGGTTTCAGTTTTAGTTGAAATTTAGGCCCATTAAGGTATGGATTGTTATAGGATAAGAAATTTAATATTTGTAGATGAAATCACTTATATGGAAGGGATTTATTCATACTTTTAGCACTAAACATTGAGGTACAGAAACTCATTTCTATCTCAAAGGTTAAAAATGTCGTCAAGGCGAAGCTTAGTGGTAACATACCTTTACTTACCCGGCTTCAATTTTAAACGAGGGATAGTACAAGTTTGAAATCGACAAGTAGTGGTAAGGGTATGAGATTTACTTTTGATATACGATCGTTCTAATTATTCCTAATAGTTGGTTTAATGACTATCGATTCTGGTATCTTCTTAATGTATTGTCAATCTAAGATTATTTGTTGCTCATTTAAGCGTTGATATCCTTTGATGGAAGTGACTAAAACCAATGCGCAAGTGCACGTCAAGCTATGTGGGGTCGCTCCCACTAGGCTATCTTCATATCTACTCTAGATTGGATTCGGTTGTATGTGCACGGAGAAGTGAAATACTCAGATACTCGGTAAGGTTGGCGAGATCCGGCTTGTACATTTTCTGAGAGCCACCATAGTTCTAATGTATATTTTCTAGAGGTTTACTTTCGGGTAAGGAGGTGCAACCTATTAGTCATTGTTGGAAGTTTTTCCAATCCTTGTTTTTAATTCAAGTCCTTTGAATTTATTACTTTCTTAATTGTATTGGGAATTTTCTTGCGCACTTCGCGATGTTTAAATATTTATACCCATTACTTGTGGTTGTATGTTGTTCTTGTGAGGGGAAACCCATTTCGCATTTGGCGGCGTGGTCTCACATATTGTTGTTTATTTCCACCATTTATTTAGAGTTTACTCATACCAGACTTATTGTCTGACCCGAGTTGTTTGTTTCCCTAAACTCTCAGGTACTCGTTTATATTTGAGTAGTCTGAGAGTAGCAGGTCTCTTTAGGCACTTTTGGAGGTGATGGACAAGCATGAGGCTCCATATCCATTTAGCTATCTATTTCCACTATTATTACTTATATATGTGTATTTTTTATCAGCAAGTGTAAATGCAGGTGGTTATAACTGCCTAAGCTGATAGTAGTAGGACTTTTGTGTAACTCTGATAATTCCATGTTAAGGAGTAACCTTATGTACTCTCGTATTGTTATATTATAATTAACCGTTTCATTGTGGGATTTTATATTCTATTCTTTTATTTTATCCCACGACAACTCGTCTTTTGGATGCTTGGGCAATAACACATGAATACCATGGATGTATTAAGTGTCATTCCCAATGGTTAGAAAAGTGGGTCATCATACGACCCACCCTTTGTAATACCTTGAATCAACGTTGAGTGCCAACGTTTGACTCCTTAGTACCTGAAATGACCCTAGCTATTTCACCTAATTTTTACTAGGATTTTTTTTTACATCAATAATTTCCTAGAGTCATTTAGCCTTTCCACTAAATTATCCAGGATCCTAATTTTTCTACTAATATATTTATATCAGTTCATTAATAAATATATTCACATACATATGAAGATGTATGTGACCCTCTTGCTTGGATCAGTGTGTTGTTTAGCAAGAGTGCATCCTGATTGAATTTGAATATCTAATCAACCAAAACATAGCTCATTTTCCATGCCTATTGATATTTGAGTCATGGTAATGAATCTCATAATCATATGCAATCTATACTTAGTAATTTTTGACCATTCCTATAGTGACTGTCTGTTAGTTTGAGATAGTAAGGTGATCTCAGATTATATAGCAAGCCACCATAATTTTAGTTTAATTATTTGGTATTTGATTAAAGCCAGAAAGGAAAATGATATACTCATTTATCATTTTCAACACAAGTTATTTTATCACAAATTTATTTACTTATAACCAAGTCAGTTGAGTAATTCTTTCATAATCTATATAGTTGTATTTTTCTTAACCAAATTTATTCTCTAATCCCTGAGTTACCTTAGATTGCATCTAATTTACAGGTTGCTATTCTGGATTTAGAGAATCCAGATTTTATGGTCATTTGACAAAAGTAGTATTTAGATAATATGTGTGCATATCAGATGTAGTGTACTCTCTGGACTAATAAAGCTATTCAAAATAAAATGTGAGTTGCTCAAGTATTTGAAAATGTCTTTGTGCATGCATTCGCAAAGAAAGCTTCAGATTTTACAAAGTGTATTTTCTTCCTTTATACCCAAAACTCTGGTCATCTTGATCAATCCAGACCTCATTATTTTTTTGAAGTGGGTTAGCCTTATGACTAGATCATCAAAACATTAGTGCTTGGCTTTTGCAATGTAAATTCAGATACCAGACACTTGCAAAATCCCTTAAAACATGTACATATCTTTATACAATGTACAAATATATATTGTTTTTTTTATCAAAACACCTCTGCATATAGTCACAAAATTCTTGAAATATTACTTCTAGCTAAACTCAGATTTTTAACCTTCAAACTTAAAGTTTTAAGTAACTTGAAATTAACTAATACAGTATATGTATATACATATCCATTTCTCAAATACAGGCATATATCATTTACAGATTTTCACCATAATACTCAAATATATATTTTCTTGCATAGATTCAACTAAGTCTTTGGTTAATCCCAAACTTAATACATTACTAGATTCAGCTAAAACAACTAAATAAATTCAAGCATTCAAGATCATTATATAACAACCAAAGCATAACTATATAAACTTCTCAGATTACATGCAAATAATTCTTTCTAAGTTCTTATTTAATTCTAATTTAGCATGCTTATCCAATCATTCTCATTAGCCATAGCAGCTTCCTATTTAGAACCAGCATTCCCTGAAAGAGCATTAGAGGCTGCCCCATTTTAAATGAGACACCCCAGATGCCATAAGCTAACAAGGGTCAGATATAAGATATGGTATGAGCAATATCAAAATTCCATGATATTAAGTAAATGAGTGAGACATAAACATTTTGTATAAGTGGGCATAACTTCTTTGATTAATTTGCCTGACTTGTTTATGATATATTGTGCATATATGATCAGTATTTAAGACTAATTATGTACACACATTCAACCATGCAAACATACATTTCAAATAGAAATACTCAGGAACTATCATAGCTCTAGACCAACCATCCTAGGAATAACTCAAGTTCCTACTTCATCAATTTAAGGTTGCATTTACCAAATTAATTCCTAGCCTCATCTGCAATAAAGGAATCACGGGGACACATTGCAATAAAATAATTCACAATATTGCACAAAGATCTCAAGGCTTAAACAAGCCATGTGCCAACTTGCATACTTTAAATACAACAAGCATTCCAGCAGTCTTCTTGGCTCACAATCCTTAGTTTATTTACTAAGTGTTCATGTTTAATCCTATCATGAGATAGCTAGGTGACTAAATCCCAGTATACATGAAACATTACATAGAGTTTACAAGCATAATTCTAGAACAAGCTAACATTCATGTCCAGGGAAATCATATTTTCAAATATTCTAGCTCAAAGAAAATACAAGAATATTTACAACTGGGAATAAAGACTAGGCATGTGGGTTATTATTGTTTCATAAGCAACCATGTTTGAACTAAATTCAAGATCTAGCTTAAACAAGATTTCTGGCTCATGGGTCTTCTATTTGATCAAGGGTTCAGCACTTTTGGATATTTCCATTGCAACCTTGAATCTTTCATTTGAGCCTCAGCACTTACACAAGTGTAATGCAACTCATATACATTTTGATTTCTATATTTTCCATGCCATATCTAAACCAGTTACAAGTATTCTCTATTTACTTTCATGATTTCATACTTTTACATTTCTGGGTGTAACCAAATAGAGCAAAATACTCAAACATCAAAGCAATCAAAACATTCAGAAACACCCATTAAAACATCCATTAAAACCATAGTAATGAAATCAAAAATATGTAGAAAAATAACATAAGCTTGGCGGCCTCATAACAGGACTTAATGCCATGGGTTTAGTGAGATTACTCACAGAAAAATGCTTCTCTTGCTTAATCCAGAAAAGAAACCTTTTAAAACTTGCTTTTCTGCTTGCAAATATTTTACTTCTTTGTTTTCTTAAATGTCTTGGGTAGCAAATGATTTTTCTGGTTTATACTTGGATTTATAAGAGAGGTTTTCTAGGGTTTTATCATTGTAAAATCCCATTCCTACCCTGGCCAAGACTCATGCATTTTGCATTTCAGATTTGTTTATTTTTCTCCCTTAATACCCTGGCCATATGTGATACTTACTCCCCTTTTTCTTTTTCAGAATATTATTGTATTCTTCTTAGGTCATGATAATTGTGTGACATTGTCACTTGTTTATTTTCTAAAAATCCTCTTTTCTATTTTCTGCCTAAAGCAATTGTTTTGCTTGTAATTTATCTTTTGCTATTTTAGTGTTACACTTTCCCTTGCTTATTTCTTTTTAATATTTTCAGTACTTACAGAAATGTATATTTGTATACATATCTTATCTAGGCTTATTTAATTCCTCCTTAATTTCAGAAACATATGCACCTATATATGTATACAGGTTTTCAAATCCTTGTAACATTTTTTTTTCTGGGTTTTAAATAAAATCTGTTTACTGAATTCAAAACAAAACCTACTTTTCTTATTTTCTGGGATGATTCATATAATTCCAGAAATCAAATATCCATATCACAAAATCATGTTTGTAATGCTTTTTAATTCTTGTTTTAAATTCAAGAAATCTGGAGTTATTCCTTGTGCCATATCAGTGTGCACGTGCACACATGCACACACACTTGCACATAATTAATTCCATATATTCCTATTCAAATAAATTCATATATTTCAAAATCCAACCAAAATAAGATTCCATGAATTTCTGGGGCATTACAATCACCCCACCTTTTTAGGAATTGTGTCCTCACAATTTTCTCATTTTGACTTTAAACATTTCCAGGTTTTTATAAAATCTATCAAACATTGCATAAGCAAACAATTCAGTCAAAACAACCATACATATTAAACTTTTTTTTTAGGGATTTAGATTTTACCTTCCTTTGCAAAAAGCTTAGGGTAATCCATCTTTATCTTATCCTCTAACTCCCATGTACAATCATTAGGGTCTAGGCTCCATTGAACCTTTACCAATTTCAGAGTTTTGCTCCTCAACTTCTTTTCCTCTTTAGCTAAAATCCCCACTGGTTTTTTCTCATAGACCAAATCAGGATTTATTTGAACTTGAGTTGGTTTCTCTAGAATTTCCTCTTTATCATGCACCCATCTCCTAAGTTGTGAAACATGAAATACATTGTGCATTGCACTCATCTCTTCTGGTAGCTCCAACTTATATGCTAATGAACCTATTCTTTCCAAAATCTTGTAAGGTCCAACATATCTTGGGGTAAGTTTTCCCTGCTTGCCAAACCTCAACACCTTCTTCATAGGTGAAACTTTGATGAAAACATAATCACCAACTTCATATTCTACCTGCTTCCTCCTTACATCTGCAAACTTCTTTTGCCTATCTTGAGCTGTTGCCATCCTTCTCCTTACAAGTTCAATTTTCTCTGTAGTTTCTTTAACATACTCAGGCCCTAAGACGGCCTTTTCTCCTGCTTCAACCCAACATATTGGTGACAAACATGGTTTGTCATACAAGGCTTCAAATGGTGCCATGCCTATGGTGCTTTGATAACTATTGTTATATGTAAATTCAGCCAAATGGAGGTGATCTTCCCAATTGCCTCCAAAGTCCAATGCACATGCCCTCAACAAATCCTCCAAAACTTTATTTATTACTTCAGTTTGACCATCTGATTGGGGGTGGTATGCAGTACTCAAGCATAATTCACTCCCCATGGCTTCTTGAAAGCTCTTCCAAAATCTGGATGTAAAGATTGTGTCCCTATCACTCACTATAGTCTTAGGAATTCCATGCAACCTTACTACTTCTTTCATGAATATTTGAGCTAGTTTAGGTGCATTTCTTTCTGCCTTCACTGGTATAAAGTGTGCCACTTTAGTCAATCTATCAACTACTACCCAAATGCTTGTATTTCCTCTCTTTGATCTAGGCAGACCATCTATGAAATCCATAGATATATCTTCCCACTTCCACTGTGGTATGCTTAGAGGTTGTAATAGGCCCGAGGGTCTTTGGGTTTCTGCTTTGACTTGTTGGCAAGTCATACACTTTGCAACATGTTTGGCCACATCAGTTTTCATCCCTTTCCACCAATAATCCCTCTTCAAGTTTTGGTACATCTTGGTGCTGCCTGGATGTATAGAATATTTGCTCCTATGATATTCCTTAAGTATCTCTTCCTTCAATCCTATATCCTTTGGAACACATATTCTACCTTTATTCCTTAAGTAACCATTCTTATCAATGTGGTAGTTTGCTACTTCTTCTCCTTTTTCTATTAGAGTTTTCTTTTCTAATAAATCTGGATCTTCCTCTTGCATTTTCCCCACTTTCAAAATTAAATCTGATTGAAAAGTTATCAAACTTAATTTTCCTCTACTCCCTTCTTCAATCATATTCATGTTTACCTCACTGTTTTCCTCAATTTCCAAATCAGTAAGTAGAGATAAATTTCTAAACTCTTCTATCATTAACATGGCTACTTTTGCATGCTGCCTGCTCAAAGCATCTGCAACCTTATTAGCTTTTCCTGGAGTATAAAGTATGTCTAAATCATATGCTGCTAGAAACTCAACCCATCTATGCTGCCTCATATTCAAATCTTTTTGTGAAAAGAGATATTTTAATGCTTTATGGTCAGTGTATAAGATAAACTTAGCACCTAAAAGATAATGTCTCTAGAGCTTTAATGCATATACCACTGCTGCCAACTCAAGATCATGGGTTGCATACCTTGATTCATGTGGCTTCAATTGTCTTGATGCATAGGCTATAACTTGATCTTGCTGCATTAATACAGCTCCTAGCCCATAACCACTTGCATCAGTATAAACAATCAAATCCTCATTTCCTTCTGGTACTCTCAACACTGGTGCATTGACCAATGCCTCCTTGATTTTACTAAAGGCTTGTTCACATTTCTCAGTCCATATAAAGGGTTGGTTCTTTCTAGTTAGGTTGGTAAGAGGTGATGACATCTTAGAAAAATCTTTTATAAATCTTCTGTAATACCCTATCATTCCCATAAATGACCTAACTTCTCCTACTGTGCTTGGCCTTTTCCATGCTTGGATAGCCACAATTTTATTGGGGTTCACTGAAATGCCTTTGGCAGATATAACATGCCCAAGGAAATGCACTTCTTCTTTCCAAAATGCACACTTAGAAAATTTTGCTTTTAAATCTTTTTCTCTTAATCTAGACAAAACAAGGTGTAAGTGATTTTCATGTTCCTCTCCTGTTTTAGAATAAATCAAAATATCATCAATAAAAATCAATACAAACTTGTCTAAATAATCCCTGAATATCCTATTCATCAAGTCTACAAAATATGATGGGGCATTTGTCAACCCAAATGGCATGACAAGAAACTCATATAGACCATACCTAGTGTTAAAGGCTGTATACTTAACATTTGAGTTCTCAACCTTCATCTGATGGAATCCAAATGCCAGGTCTAATCTAGAAAATATTTTTGCTCCACTAAGTTGATCAAAAAGATCATCAATTCTAGGTAAGGGGTACTTGTTTTTGATAGTGACTTTGTTTAGCTCCCTGTAATCTATGCACATTCTTAAAGTACCATCATGTTTCCTTACAAACACTACTGGAGCACCCCAACATGAATTACTTGGTCTTATAAATCCTTTGCTTTCCAATTCTTTTAACTGTTTCTTCAATTCCTTCAACTCACTAGGCCCCATCCTAGTGGGTTTCTTAATAATTGGACTGGCTCCTAGTATGAGACTAATATGAAATTCCACTGGTCTGTGGTGTGGAACACCCTTAACTTCTCCAAACACATCTAAGTATTTGTTAATTATGGGGATTTCTTCAATAGAAGGCTCACTGGAATCCTTATTTAAGTCAATCAAGTGATATAATTTTCTTTCTTTGGCTATTTCACACAAAATTGTGATTCTTTGACCTCTAGAATTTCGTAATGATATGGTGGATGAGTCTAAATTAATTATGGCTTTGTATTGCCTTAACCAGTCTACACCCAATATAATACCTATATTTAGGTAATTTAAACATATAAATTGGAAATAAAAACATTTCCTCCTATGTTTAATTCCACATCCACACAAATCATGTTTAAAACACTAGAACTCCCCAATGGGCTTTGCACTAACAAAGGAGTTTCAACCAGTATGCAATTTAATTTAAGAAATGTAACTAATTCATGGGAAATCAGAGAATGTGTCGCCCCTGTGTCATACACTACTGATATAGGTAGGGTACAAATAAATAAGGTACCTTCCACTTGACCATGGTTTTCTGCAATAGCTTCTACTGTGGATTTGCTTTTGCTCTCCAAACTTGCTAGCTTCCCTTGCTATTTATACTCAAGGCAATTTCTCTTGATATGTCCCTCCTTACCACATAGGTAGCATTTGAAAGCTCCTCCCTTCAATTCTGGGCACCTTGGTTTGATATGTCCTTCCTTTCCACAATGATGGCATGTTATTTTTCTCTTTGTATCAGTGGTCTTAGTATCATTGGTTTTCTTGCTTTCTGTCTCCTCCTTCTTTTTGTCATAGGGGTGATACCTTCCCTTATTTTTCTTATTATTGTTATTCTTAAAACTCTTATACTTCTCCCTTTCCTTGTCATGTTGCTCAAATTTTAAGGCCAGATCAATGACTTGATCAAAAGTTTTATCTGCATATGGCAACATAGCCCTACTAAGCCCTGGGTTTAAACCCTTAATATACCTATCATTCTTTGATGCCTCATCAGCCACAAGCATAGCTCCATACTTAGACAAGCCCTCAAACCTATGAGTATACTCAGTCACATTAAAGGTTCCCTGCCTAAGTCTGATGAATTCTTCAAGCAATAGAGTTTTGGCTGACGCTGGAACAAATCTAGCTTCCAACATCTCCTTGAATTGATTCCAAGTGATTTCATTCTCAATCCTCCCAGCTATGACTACCTCCCACCAGCTTAAAGCCACACCTTTCAGTTGTCTTGAGGCCACTTGCCTCTTCCTTTGATCATCCAATTGCATGTTATTGAAAATTCTGTCCAGTGTTCTCAACCATGCTTGAATTTCCACCACATTTTCAGTCCCTTCAAAGCTCTTGCCTCCTAAATTGGTATAAGTCTTTAATAGTTTGGAAAGTTCCTCATGTGGGTTCTCAAGTCTCTGCCCTACTCCATCCCTTAAAGCCCTCATAAAGTCTTGCATATCAAGCATTTGTGGTGTACTTGATCCTGCATTGTGATGAGATCCTCTTCCTACCATGATTGGATAACTAGAGTATGGGTAAATAGGGTTAGTTTATCATGAGCATTTTTCTTTTGCCATAACTTTCTATCTGTATCATTATTTTACTCAAACAAACAACCAGTTCATACATATGGTTATAATACTTCAATCAATCAATACAATCATTCTTAGCTATGTACAGTTTTAACAAAGCTCTGATACCAAATGAAATAACCCTAGCTATTTCACCTAATTTTTACTAGGAATATTTTTTTTACATCAATAATTTCCTAGAGTCATTTAGCATTTCCACTAAATTATCCAGGATCCTAATTTTTCTACTAATATATTTATATCAGTTCATTAATAAATATATTCACATACATATGAAGATGTATGTGACCCTCTTGCTTGGATCAGAGTGTTGTTTAGCAAGAGTGCATCCTGATTGAATTTGAATATCTAATCAACCAAAACATAGCTCATTTTCCATGCCTATTGATATTTGAGTCAGGGTAATGAATCTCATAATCATATGCAATCTATACTTAGTAATTTTTTACCATTCCTATAGTGACTGTCTGTTAGTTTGAGATAGTAAGGTGATCTCAGATTATATAGCAAGCCACCATAATTTTAGTTTAATTATTTGGTATTTGATTAAAGCCAGAAAGGAAAATGATATACTCATTTATCATTTTCAACACAAGTTATTTTATCACAAATTTCTTTACTTATAACCAAGTCAGTTGAGTAATTCTTTCATAATCTATATAGTTGTATTTTTCTTAACCAAATTTATTCTCTAATCCCTGAGTTACCACAGATTGCATCTAATTTACAGGTTGCTTTTCTGGATTTAGAGAATCCAGATTTTATGGTCATTTGACAAAAGTAGTATTTAGATAATATGTGTGCATATTAGATGTAGTGTACTCTCTGGACTAATAAAGCTATTCAAAATAAAACGTGAGTTGCTCAAGTATTTGAAAATGTCTTTGTGCATGCATTCGCAAAGAAAGCTTCAGATTTTACAAAGTGTATTTTCTTCCTTTATACCCAAAACTCTGGTCATCTTGATCAATCCAGACCTCATTATTTTTTTGAAGTGGGTTAGCCTTATGACTAGATCATCAAAACATTAGTGCCTGGCTTTTGCAATGTAAATTCAGATACCAGACACTTGCAAAATCCCTTAAAACATGTACATATCTTTATACAGTGCACAAATATATATTGTTTCTTTTATCAAAACACCTCTGCATATAGTCACAAAATTCTTGAAATATTACTTCTAGCTAAACTCAGATTTTTAACCTTCAAACTTAAAGTTTTAAGTAACTTGAAATTAACTAATACAGTATATGTATATACATATCCATTTCTCAAATACAGGCATATATCATTTACAGATTTTCACCATAATACTCAAATATATATTTTCTTGCATAGATTCAACTAAGTCTTTGGTTAATCCCAACTTAATACATTACTAGATTCAGTTAAAACAACTAAATAAATTCAAGCATTCAAGATCATTATATAACAACCAAAGCATAACTATATAAACTTCTCAAATTACATGCAAATAATTCCTTCTAATTTCTTATTTAATTCTAATTTAGCATGCTTATCCAATCATTCTCATTAGCCATAGCAGCTTCCTATTTAGAACCAGCATTCCCTGAAAGAGCATTAGAGGCTGCCCCATTTTAAATGACACACCCCAGATGCCATAAGCAAACAAGGGTCAGATACAAGATCTGGTATGAGAAATATCAAAATTCCATGATATTAAGTAAATGAGTGAGACATAAACATTTTGTATAAGTGGGCATAGCTTCTTTGATTAATTTTCCTGACTTGTTTATGATATATTATGCATATATGATCAGTATTTAAGACTAATTATGTACACACATTCAACCATGCAAACATACATTTCAAATAGAAATACTCAGGAACTATCATAGCTCTAGATCAACCATCCTAGGAATAACTCAAGTTCCTACTTCATCAATTTAAGGTTGCATTTACCAAATTAATTCCTAGCCTCATCTGCAATAAAGGAATCATGGGGACACATTGCAATAAAATAATTCACAATATTGCACAAAGATCTCAGGGCTTAAACAAGCCATGTGCCAACTTGCATACTTTAAATACAACAAGCATTCCAGCAGTCTTCTTGGCTCACAATCCTTAGTTTATTTACTAAGTGTTCATGTTTAATCCTATCATGAGATAGCTAGGTGACTAAATCCCAGTATACATGAAACATTACATAGAGTTTACAAGCATAATTCTAGAACAAGCTAACATTCATGTCCAGGGAAATCATATTTTCAAATATTCTAGCTCAAAGAAAATACAAGAATATTTACAACTGGGAATAAAGACTAGGCATGTGGGTTATTATTGTTTCATAAGCAACCATGTTTGAACTAAATTCAAGATCTAGCTTAAACAAGATTTCTGGCTCATGGGTCTTCTATTTGATCAAGGGTTCAGCACTTTTGGATATTTCCATTGCAACCTTGAATCTTTCATTTGAGCCTCAGCACTTACACAAGTGTAATGCAACTCATATACATTTTGATTTCTATATTTTCCATGCCATATCTAAACCAGTTACAAGTATTCTCTATTTACTTTCATGATTTCATACTTTTACATTTCTGGGTGTAACCAAATAGAGCAAAATACTCAAACATCAAAGCAATCAAAACATTCAGAAACACCCATTAAAACATCCATTAAAACCATAGTAATGAAATCAAAAATATGTAGAAAAATAACATAAGCTTGGCTGCCTCATAACAGGACTTAATGCCATGGGTTTAGTGAGATTACTCACAGAAAAATGCTTCTCTTGCTTAATCCAGAAAAGAAACCTTTTAAAACTTGCTTTTCTGCTTGCAAATATTTTACTTCTTTGTTTTCTTAAATGTCTTGGGTAGCAAATGATTTTTCTGGTTTATACTTGGATTTATAAGAGAGGTTTTCTAGGGTTTTATCATTGTAAAATCCCATTCCTACCCTGGCCAAGACTCATGCATTTTGCATTTCAGATTTGTTTATTTTTCTCCCTTAATACCCCGGCCATATGTGATACTTACTCCCCTTTTTCTTTTTCAGAATATTATTGTATTCTTCTTAGGTCATGATAATTGTGTGACATTGTCACTTGTTTATTTTCTAAAAATCCTCTTTTCTATTTTCTGCCTAAAGCAATTGTTTTGCTTGTAATTTATCTTTTGCTATTTTAGTGTTACACTTTCCCTTGCTTATTTCTTTTTAATATTTTCAGTACTTACAGAAATGTATATTTGTATACATATCTTATCTAGGCTTATTTAATTCCTCCTTAATTTCAGAAACATATGCACCTATATATGTATACAGGTTTTCAAATCCTTGTAACATTTTTTTTTCTGGGTTTTAAATAAAATCTGTTTACTGAATTCAAAACAAAACCTACTTTTCTTATTTTCTGGGATGATTCATATAATTCCAGAAATCAAATATCCATATCACAAAATCATGTTTGTAATGCTTTTTAATTCTTGTTTTAAATTCAAGAAATCTGGAGTTATTCCTTGTGCCATATCAGTGTGCACGTGCACACATGCACACACACTTGCACACAATTAATTCCATATATTCCTATACAAATAAATTCATATATTTCAAAATCTAACCAAAATAAGATTCCTTGAATTTCTGGGGCATTACAGTACCCAAAAAGACAGTCTATCAGCGTAAAAAAAGCTAGACATCAAACCAAGGCATGGTGTTAGAATCTTACAATGGAATGACAATATATAATATATTGAATATACATGAGGATAATAGGATAATCAATATATAAGATACTGTACTAATGGAAGTAACTGATAAATAAATATCAATACATAAAGTTAGAATACAATATATGATATTACAAGTCTCATATATAAATACCATTTTGTCATGTACTACCACAATATCAAGTATATCCAATGTATCGACTGCGCCTCCAAAGTGCTCCAACTGTCCTGAAAGCGTATCCCCAAAAGCACCTGGCTCCCAAACTACTAAACCGAGTGCCCGAGAGTTGTCATGACATAAACAGATAATGACAAAACATGTGTCAAATATAAAGCCTGGTGTGAGGGGAACTATTTCAAAATATTATATATCAGAACCATATACAAACCAACCAAAAACTACTAAAGTACAATCGGTCCTCCCCACAAACATGGCTTAGGGATAGTCCAGACTTCCTATAAACAAGTAAAGTAAACCCAACCCAAAAGCAAGGAGTCAAACAATAACCTACTCTTCTTCTATAATCAATGAGTCAGCATAGCTAATATAATGTGACTGAAACATAACAATATACTCTAATAAAGGTAGTCTAATATACCAATGCAGGAGTAATATAAACATCCTAATATAAGTCTAACACACAACGTTCAATAATTATAATCAACCAACCAATATGCATGCACAATCATAACGATAAGAGACATATAGAGAATAAGTTGATACCCATCATTGCCGATGAGTGGAGCCTGCTACGGACACCAATCCGATTCAATGATATATATCGAAGCATCTGAAATGCAAAACCAATATAGTGATATAGAAATGCTACTAACATAAAATCTCCATACCCAAAACCAAAATACAAATATATACAAATTATAACATTCAATTAATAGAGGAAACAAATGCATGAAATTGTATATACAGAGAAACTAATTAACAAAATCTCTAACCTGTCAAACTTGCGCAATTAACACAACGTAGGTTGACCCATGATCTATTAATTTTGATAGTAAATTATTTTCTAACAGCTTATATTTAACAAGGTTTAATCAGACGATTTTCTAATACAAGAAAGAAGACGAGTCGGTAAGTTAAAGAGCAAAAGTTCTAGAGAAGAATAAATAGAAATCCACTTCATGTCCAACCTAATAGAAAATAGTTTTTAAATTTAATAAATATATAATTAATATGTTTGAAAAAGTGAGCAAATATTGGATTTCAAAATACAAATGTAAATATAAATATTTTGTTCAATTGAAATTTTTTCGAAAATGGATTTCACAAAAGTCAATGGTTAAAAAATTTATAGAGCATATATAGCTCGCTGATTTCTTTCTAAAGAAAGAAAGGTGTAAAGATTAAGTTCTAAAAGAAATTAAAATTTGTTAAAAATCCAAAATTTCAGCAAAGGAATTTTTGTAGAAAGCGATCTCTTTTGAAAGAAAAATGGTAGAGCAATATAGCTCATGAATTTTTTATGTAATGAGAATTTTTAAGCCGTAAAAACATTTTTATGGGTGGATAATATGAAGTGGTACAAGTTTAAAATAGGGTAAATAGTACGGTAAAGAAGATTTAAAACCCTAAAATAAGCTGTCGGCGAACAAATTACAATGGTTTAGCTAAGAAGATAGTTAAATGAGAGAAAAGTAATTAGAATAAATGGGAGTTTTGGTCGAGGAAAGTGAGGACTAATAGCATTGTAAAATATAAAAACAATATTAGGAATTAATATAAAATAATATTAATAATTAGAAATAATGTTAGCAAAATATATTAAATATAATGCTAAGAAGTCTAATTTGGAAGCAACATAGAAAACTAAAGGCAGAACAAAAGGTAAATAGACATTTTCCATTGTTGTGTGCATTTATTTCAAGTATCTTTTAACAGTTCCCCTTACATGATATTGGAGACTCTTCCAAGGATTGGAAGTGGAGACCATTTGAGTGGTAAGAAAATGATAGAATGAGAGCTGTTCTTATCTACTCAAGTTTTTATTGTTTCAAATTTATGAAAGATGTTTCAGAAAGTGCATTTTTAGAAAGAAATGGTTTGGGGTGACAATAAGTTTTTAAAAGGAAAACTTAATAAATAGTGTGAACTAAAAATCCTAATTTTTAAGAAGTAAAAGTTAAAAAGGTCTTTAAAAGAAAAGTTGATTGAAGAAAAGAAAAGAAATTTTTTAAATTAAATTTGTTATCATTTTCTTTAGATTTAATGATTAAGATAAATTCAAAAATCCTAAATTATAAGTTTTAAAAGTTAAGACACCAAGTATTTTTGAATTTGATAAAAGGTTTCTAAATTGTACTTTTCAAAGGGACAAAGGTTTCGGGATTAAGTATTTCAAAATTTTAAAGTTTTTAATTTTTGGAAAGAAAAATGGCAAAGGCCAAACCAAAATTTTAAATACGAAGTAAATAGAAATGAGTGCCTAGGTAAGACGGGATGAAGGGTAAGGCTATGAAGAAGATAACAATGGTTACTCATGGAGTAGCAATAAGGAATCCTCGTAGAGTGTAAAGGATATTGGTAAGAACCTAGGAATATTTAGTTAGATATGTGGGCAAGTCATAAGAAGAACCTATAAAGAAATGATAAATGGTATTAAAGCACGCTTCTATGAGTTCTAGAGTATGCTCGTATGAAGATCAAGGATGAAGGAAGTAAATACCAAGATTTGAGAATACCACTAAGGAATTTGGATTAAAAGAAGATAGTTCAAAGTTGGCAAACACACATGGATAATATTGGCATGTTAGAAAGATAGTTCAAAACCTACTTCATAAGGATTTCGAAGGATGGCATGTTAGAAAGGCCCATTCAAGTTAGAGGTGATAGAGCCATAACATCATTAGTGTTAGTTAATGTTGAAGGGCAGCTTCCAGTAGTTGTTCTATTTAGGGTGGGTCGTAAGCACTAGTTGTCTTTATTGAGAGTGAGGGCACTTATGATATAATAGGAAATGTTATTTTTATATGTTTTCTTTGTGGACCGCTATATTATAGGAAAACAATAAAGATAAAGAAATTTCAGAAAATACAGTCAACTAATGCAAAAGAAAAGAAAATATTAGAGGCTGGAAGTTAAGAAATAAATTAAGAAAATTTATTTAATTGACTACTAAACAGAAATGGAATAAGATTGTAAGTCCTAAAAAATTCGTGAAATAATTTTCAGTGAGTGGAGGATAGGGAAAGGATGTTTCGTAGCCACCAATATCCTTGTACCTCAAAGCCAGGAATTTATAATTGAACTTGGTTGTTGGTAACTATTATAAATAAAAGAAAAGTTTTTGAAACTTAAAACTTACCGCGTAAATTAAGAGAAGCTCTCTATGGACATTGGACTGTTGACTAAACCTCAATTTCTTGAAGTGTAGAAAATTTTATTTTTAAAACCTATACATATGTATAATTTTGAAAAATAAATATCTCTGTAAAATGTTTTGGAAGATTTTTAAGTTTAAAATTTTTACGGATATTTTAGGAAGTAATATAAAAATATTTTTGAATTGAAAAAGAAGAAATTTTCAAATTTTGAAAATGTCACATATTTGATATGGGGAAATAGTCGACATACTAGTTAGTATAGTTTTTTTACTATGCAGTATAAGTTGCAGTAAAATAAAATATGGTTAGGGACAAGGGAAAATCTCTTTTAGCTATGGAGCCACTTCCTCCACACCTTATCGATAGGTGAATTAAACTGGTTTTTAAAATAATTCTATTTTAAATAATTTAAGATTTAAAATAAAATTTACTTATATGGACTATATTTGGAAATTTTGAAAAAGAATTGGGGGGCAAAAAAAAGGTTCCAAGTTACAATAAAAAAGGACACATAAGAGAAGGATGAGAATTATGGAATTTTTCCATCTAGACCCTTTTCTAATATAAGAATATAGGTTTAGAAAAATAGATGATTTGATTGCAAAATTAGTTGCACGTTAATTGGTTTGTTAGTTTAGAATGGTTGTATGTTACATTGCATTGTTCAGTCCTTGAGGAATTTCAGGGATGAAATTCTTTTAAGGGTGGAAAGTGTAATACTCCGTGATTTTAATGCTAATAAATTAAAAAGAATTTAATAAGTAAGTGATAATGCTAAAAATTGAATTTTTGGAAATTTTAGAACTTGGATATGAAACTTACGCCATTGGGTTTATGGCGATTTTCTGATCAATTTTCATGCATAAACTTTTCCAATTGGAGCTCAAACAGAAAAGTTATTAAAGTTTGAAATTTAAGAGTTGGAAATGATTATATAAGTAAATAAGAAAACAAATAATAATTAACCAACGTTAATTACAATCTGTTAAGTTTAATAGTAGTTTAGAGGTGAAGAAGCTAGTTAATAGAAACAAATTAAAACGTTCAATTAATAGAGGAAACAAATGCACGAAATTGTTTACACGAAGAAACTAATTAACAAAATCTCTAAGCTGTCAAATTTAAGCAATTAAAACAACATAGGTCGACCCCTAGTGTATAGGTCGACTAGTAGCGGTCGACCATGGGTGAGGTGCGGGTGACACATGGTCTGTTAATTTCGACAGCAAATTATTTTCTAACGGCCCAGATTTAATACAGTTTAGTTGGATAGTTGGCATGGTTTGGACCCCTATAAATATTGACCTAGACCCTCACTTCCAACTTATAATTTTCTAATGGACGCGGAAGCTCTGCCATTTTCTCTTCTCCTCCAAAAACTCTAAATTAATAGAAGTAGTCTAGTTTGCACATATACACTATTGGAGGATTTGTAGAAGATGAAAGAGATAGATAATAGGTTCAAATCAAGTCGCTACAACCAAGGTAAACTGTAAATCCGGATTTGAATAGTAATCAATCTAAATCTCTCTTTTCTAATCCAAAATTCTAATATATCTGTATGTATATGTATGTGACTCCAAGTAGGGAGTCAAAGTGGGGATTAGATTCAAGATTTGGGAAAGCTTGGAAACGCGAGTGGAAAAATTATATACTTTTATATAATATTAGATTACATCGTTGCAAGTCTATTCATATATGCCTGAGAAATTTAATTTCACTTGCAAGTAAACTTTTATAAATGTGATGTTGAGATTTAAAACTTGCCTATATATTCTATAGTAGAAGAACTGAATAAATTTTAATGTATTACGTAATGATTAGAATTGGTATTTATGCGACATAAATGAATTAAATAAATTTTAATGTATTACATAATGATTAGAAATGGTATTTATGTGACAGATATGAATTTAATTAAAGAAAAGCTTATTAAGATTTTAGGGGTTTTAGTGATATTCTAATTCGTGGGAATTTTGAGTGTTGCAAGTAGATTTCTACGTATTATCAAGTTCAAATAATTAAAAGTGCGATGTTTAAAATGACAAGGAATACACTTTAAAAGAAAGAGATGTACAAAATAGGGATATTTACCGTATTTTGTACTATATATTTCAAATAACAAAAGGATAGTTCCTTATAATTACAAACACCACAAATCTCTCTTTTTGGATAAGACATATAAATTTTACATTGTTAACATTTTTAGATCAGAAACATAGTTTCAATGCATTAAGATGTAGTAAACCCTAAAAGTTAAACGGTAAGAAATGAATGAAGCAAAAGATCCTTAAAAGTTAAGATATGAAATACCAATAAAATTTGCAAGTAAATGGAAAGAAAGTATGAAAGATAGGCAAGAAGGAATAAAAAGATAACATGGAAATAGAGAACAGATAAAAATGAGTATATAAATGATTTTATGAACTTGATAAGAGGAAAGTGGTAAATGAAATTAAAGTAAAAAATAATGAAATGAAGACCTAGGGTCAACTGTAAAACTGTAGAGGTATGATAATTAAGTATGAAAGAACATATATACACACATACACACACACACACACACATACATACATACATATATATATATATACATATATATACATATATATACATATATGTATATATATACATATATGTATATATATACATATATGTATATATGTATAGCCTCGAATACGCGTTTATGACCAGTGTGAACTATTATGATTAAAATATAATTAAATGAATAATATGACATTTGGTCATTATAATATATTGGAATGCGAGGTCAGCAGTGTTACATAATAGAAGCCTGCCCACCGCGATTTGCTACCAGCAGTTATGTAATATTATATTGATATGAGATGTATCCAACCATAGGACCACTGGAGTATATATGTTTGCATATGGATAAAGGAATACCCCAAATAGATAAAGTAGTCTACTTCAAATATAGTTTTAAGGAGGTACTGCCTCGATTGTGTTATTAATCTATATAGGGTGATGAGCAGGATTGGGCGCTATGCAGCAACGGTTGGTACTAAAATTTAGGGGTAGGGTTGCGTAGGGCAATACGTCATTAGTCCTTAGCGGTCAACGGAAAGACAGGGTTACACCTAACTTGTCTTCGCCGCCTACTAGGGTAAGCCATGTTGGGTTATGCACCACCACGGTTATTTGCTAGTTTATTTGTTAGCTTAAGGCTAGTTAACCCAACGGGAGTTCTTTCAAAACAGGTTGGGGTGGTTTATCGAATTGTATCCACGATAGGAAGCGTACAAAGTAGCAAATCCCCAAAGCGAGATACAGTTCGACATAATATTATGAAAAGCCGTCATTAGGCACTATGGGAGTCCCTTCGAGTTTTACAGTAACGAAATTGTGACATGGAGAGGGCGATGGATCCCGACGAGGTGCTGATTGAGAGATGTTAGCAGGGATAGTATCTAGGTCCATTAGGGGACCATGATACTTATTTTTATATATTTATATGTATCCATAGTTCTACAGAGGGTTGATGGGAACAGATCGTGCACATACATGGAGTTGAGATGACTAATTGAATAATAAAAGACATAACAATAGATAGAAGGCAATTGGCATAAGTGTTATATAAAAAGTGTATAATTTACCAATCACCAAAACGTTGTTCTGACCCCCTCCTCATTATAACCCATATGATAGTTTGAAGGACAGGTACTAATGCTAGGCATGTTTGATGTTGACAAGGACACTAGACTTTAGAAATGTCAAATCTGGGTCATTAGCTATGTGACTTATTATATTTTGTTATTCCGCTGTGAGTTATATCATTAATGCTCTGATATGAATTCTTTTGTTTTGTTTGCAGAATATTGAACCTACGATCTGTACATTGGTAGACTCAGGGTTTCGATTTAGCAAAATTCAGGCTCACTGGTTGAAGGTTGTTACAACAGGTATATATTTACAATCAATCCAACTATATTGAACTAATAAACACATATCATGCACATTTACATGCACGAAGGAAATACACAACCAACGTAGCAAATATATCATATTAATATCAATAATAATTCACACATATAATCATATAAATAATTCAACAAAAATGTATCTTACTTAAGTAACCAATCTAACAATCATATATTCTTTGTGTTATTTTATAGAAGTCTCAAACCTATTTTACAAAATAATATTCTCGCCAAATCAATCCAATTATAGCTTCATATCACTTAATTTTTCTATTAAAATTAAGTTTTCTATTGACAAGGCCTCAAAATGTTATAGAAATAATGTATGTAATATATATATATATAATATAAAATATTTCAAATTAAAACTTCTTTCATGGTGAACAAAGACATAGAGGTGGGAATGGTTACAGTACCTCCTCCCCCAAAACCACCCGACATATCCACCTCCACATCATCTGATCTTCCTCCAACGGCCGTACGTAACTCTAGGGAGAGCAGCGCACCTTCCACTACACGGCAAATTCCAATTACCGAACACGTTGAATACCAGGCGAACCACAGCAATCCATTTAATGCTGCTATTTTTGCCACATCTACTAACACCTCGGGATCTGGAACGGCGGCGGTAAGACCTAGCCAAACATGGAGTTGTTCTTAGGCAGATACAATAAAGTCATGTGTTATTAACAAAGAGGCAGACGTAACAGACTTAATCTTTTTCCCACCAACTCATGATGGAGATGTTAAGACAGGTATTTTTCCCAAAACTGTTTTTAATGCCGCTCTAGACAAATGGAAGAATACTTTAGTCGTTTATATTATGGGAAGATGACCGTTGTATGATAATATCAAGGGTTTCATTGAGAAAATATGGAAGCCTAGTGGAATGTATGAGTTGTTTTACAAGAAGAATGGTTTCATTTTTATCAAATTTTATAATTCAGAAGATTGTACTAAAATCATTCAATCAGGCCCTTACACCATTGGTTCTAGAATACTCATAATTAAAAAATGAAAACCTGGGATTGAAATGACTAAAGAGTCATTTTCCACTATTCCTATATGGTCACGTTTAATGGATCTCAAACTTGAATATAGGAACAACGAAGGCATTAGCAGGATCACGAGCGTGCTCGGTCGTCGAATTTGTATGGATTCTACTATAGCGTTGGAAGATAGATTGAACTATGTACGTGTACTTGTTGAAGTTGATGTGGATTTCAAATATCCTTCTAATATATAATTATAGTTATATAATGGAATCACAGATAGCATACATGTTGAATATGAACATAAAATCTGTCCGTTAGATGTCTCGAACAGGAGCAGAAGGCTAGCAAGCAACAAGTGTTGTGTCCCACCTTGCGGAAGGCCAGAGGTTCTAAATAAGGTTCCAGGATTTCACATGTAACAGAACACTAAAGAAGAAATGGAAATGAAAAATTGTTACAAATCCAACTGAAAGTGCACTACAGACATCACTAACAGATACAACAACTACGGTACAAATTTCTGCTGTTGAACTCAATCATGGCAATACTGAGGTTGAACCTAGTTCAAGCATTCCCCTTCACAATTCATTTAGCACTTTATCACAACATTTCGAATCCCAAGCAACTACGTTAGTTGAACTAGAAGTACCCTTCACTACATCCACATCTGTAGCTCCATTGTTTACTTCGAAGATACCTATAACTGAAGCCGAAACATCAGAAAGCATTCCAGAAGCAAATGAAAACAAACTTGAAGATACTGAAGACAATGCCAACTTTATAGAGAACATATCACATCAAATTCAAGAAACTGGTAACAAAACAAATCTAGTCATTAATGTATCCCCCATGGTATCGAAGAACCCCACGTATTTGAAGAAGTGGGAAACTTCCGTGAATTCCAAAAACCCAGTCCATGCTCCTCCTAAAAGATCTACTCGGAGCACATCGGTAGGTAAATGAATATTATGACTTGGAATATTAGAGGTATGAATACGGATGACAAAGTAAGCCACATATTCACACTTCTAAAGTCTCACAAGCTTAGCCTACTAAGCTTAGTTGAGACTAAACTTTCTTCCAATAGTATCGAAAAATGAAAGACAAGTTTTCTACATGGCATATAGTGCACAATAATGACACTGGCAACAAAGGTCGAATTCTAATACTACTTAACAAATCAGTTTGAGATTATGATGTGCTAACCAAGTCTCAACAACATATAACTAATTTGCTAACTAATAAAGGAGGTCTACAGTCCTACTGCACAAGTGCGTATGCGAGCAATTCATTTTCTGAGCGTCAAAAACTGTGGGATTCACTTCGTATCGATGCTTCTATAATAGAGTCTCCATGGCTTGTCATGAGGGATTTTAATAATGCTCTTAACCTATAGGATAACAAGGGAGGTTTGCCTATCCCTTTTTCCTATTTGAATTCGTTTAAAAACTGTCTTCTTAACTGTGGTCTTGTTGAATCCACATTACAGGGATGCAAATATACTTGGAGAAGGGGGGAATTGCAACAAACATAGACAAAATCCTTGTTAATTTTGAATTTATGTCTATGTTCCCGCAACTCAACACCATTGCCTTGCCCTCTTCTATAAGTGACCACACCCCTATTTTGATATCTTTTAGCACAATTAATCGTCAATGGAAAAATGTTCCGTTTTGTTATATGAACAATTGATGCTACATTGAAGGGTATGCTCACTGTATAGAAAAAGGACCATTTGCTACTACATGGGGTTCTCCATCATATATATTGATACACAAGTTAAAGACAGTGAAATCAGAACTAAAAGCATGGCATAGATCAAGAGAAACTGGGAACAATATTACTACACTACAAAATGAGTTTGACTCTATTTTTCATCAATTAAACCAAACACTAGAGAATGTACTGTTTTATGACAATATGTATTATCTGGGCCAGCAATTAAATGATCAAATGTGCAAACATTACGAGTTGTTGAAACTGCGAAGCAAAGTTTGTTGGCTACAAAAAGGGGACCGAAACACTAAATATTTTTGTGCTAAAATGTCTATGAGAAGGCATAAAAATAAAATACATGCTTTACTTGATTCGCGAGGAAATTATATCTACGACAGCATCAGTATTCGAGATGAAGCCATTGCATACTATCAACTTTTATTTAATGGAGACACAACAATTGTTTATCCATATATTTCAACCAGAATACAAATTAATGAGTTGGGGAAAGAATACTTATCTTCCTTAGTCACTTTGGAGGAAATTAAAGCAGCTGTATTCTCTATTGATGATTCCAAAAGCTCGGGACCTGATGGATTCTCAACTAAATTTACAAACTGCATTGGGATGACTTGCATGAAGACGTTTTCAATTCGGTATCAGAGATTTTCCAAATGAAAAAACTGCCACATGGAGTAAACCATAATTTCGTTACTTTGGTTGCCAAAAAAGATAAGCCATGATTTATTTCAGATTATAGACCTATTTCATGTGCAAATGTATTTTATAAAATAATTTCAAAGATTCTTTGTAATCGAATTAAATTGTTCTTGCCGGTGTTGATTGCAGAAAATCAATCGTCATTTATTCCCGGTAGAAACATTGGTGAGAACGTGTTACTACCTCATGAACTGATTCGTGATTTTGCAAAACAGGGTAAACCAAAAATGTGCATTAAAATCGACTTGCAAAAAGCTTATGATACGGTGAATCATAACTTCATCTGTCATATATGCTTATGTCTTTTGGTTTCCCTACATCCATTACACAGTTAATTTATCAGTGCATTTCAACACCTACTTTTTCCATAATTATTAATGGGCGACCACATGGCTTTATTCCTTCTAGTAGAGGACTACGGCAGGGTGATCCGTTATCCCCTTATTTATTTTGCATCGCTATGGAATATTTCACACTTCTTATGGAATAGGGTATGATTGACAAACATCTACAGCCTACCTCCAATATTCAGCCTGGTTTAACGCACTTGTTGTACGCTGATGATATTATGATTTTCCTAGCCGTAACTACAGAAAATGCTACTTACATGAATTTCATTTTCTCTACCTTGGAGGATACTGTTGGCCTACGTATTAACCAAACTAAGCCGCAACTATTTTTCAGTACAAGTGCTAAAAATAAATCTAAAGTTTCTACTGTATTACATATACCAGAGAAGAATTTACATGTCAAGTATCTCGGTGTCCCTCTTACATCAGATTATATCCATGCTACACATTGTGCCCCCCTCTACAGAAGATTAGTTCCAAATTAGATGGTTGGGGCAGCAAGCTTTTAACAACAACTGGCCATGCAGAACTTATTAATAGTACTATAACTCCAACTGTTATGTACTGGATATTAATTTATCATTTACCAGTTTCAATCTTGAGGAAAATTGATAAATTATGCGCAGACTTTTTCTGGAAAGGGAAAATGCATAAGATATCATGGGATACCTTATGCAAGCTAAAAATTGAAGGGGTTATTGGCCTCAGAAAATTTACGGATCTTACTATTACTGCTAGAATTAAACTGCTATGGAATTTGTTAACCACTAATTGCCTTTGGTCAAGATGGATGAGATCAAAATATTTATCGAAGATAGATTTTTGGTTTTTGGCAATTAACAACAACTTCTCAGGTACATTTAACTCAAATTTAAGGCAACATGACATAGCTGCAAAGATTATGAATCGAGTTATTATCAATGGTGAGCATACAGATTTATGGTTTGACCCATGGATTAATCACAAATCGTTAGTTGGTCTTATTGGCTGGAATAGGGTCTTCCTAAGCAATTCAGTTAACAGTAAGGTGAGCCATATTATACGTGATAGACAATTGCAACCACAGTCCCTGTCTGAAACTAGGGAAGTTTCTTCACAGATTCTGCAAGTTAATTTAAGTCAAGATGGCTTCTCTGATCACTGGACTATTACCAATCAACAAAAAATCGTTTTCGCAATAGTGTGGAACGAAATTCGTCAACATGCAGAAAGAGATGATAACTACTTATTAATATGCATAATATGACAGCAAGGAAATTCTCATTTACTACGTTTTTAGCGTACATCCAACATTCGGATAGATTGGTGAATTGGGGAATGAATGTTGAACTGCAATGTTTACTTTGTAACAACCACAACGAAACTCATGATCATCTATTTATGCATTGTAATTACAGTGCTTATCTGTGTAGTAGGTTATTCCATAATTTAGATCTCCAACAAGACACTACGACAACTTTGAGCCAGCGTCTCTCGACTGTGAAGCGGAGCTTCCCACACAAATCAGCTTCTCAGCATCTGGCATACATGGCGACTTCTACGATGATCCACCACATATGGCTAGAAAGAGTTCACTGTTGAATTGAAAGGAACGTATGCTAGGTAGAGCAAAGGATGAAGCTCCTCGAGATTGATGTCCGCTTGCAGTTTGTACGTCGATTTCAACTACGAAACCTAACTTTGGTGGAGAGAGAAATTTTTCTAAAATGGGGTATAGGTCTGGGGGATTCTGGATAGCTATCTTTTGATTGTTCGAAGATATTTCGATGATATGTGTTTTCATTGTCATGAGCTGGGCTGGATTGTTCGTAGGCATGGAGGCATTGCAAATCTCAACCCAATTTGAGTCTGTATATCAATTTTTCTCTTATTTCTTGTATTGTGACTTCAACTGTAATAGAGTTGTACTTTAATAGTGGATGTCCTGCTCTTTTTCCTTACCACAACGGTAAGGTTTTTTAAGGAGGTGAATCCTACTATTATATAATTATATTTGGTTATTAATAAAGAACCTTTACTTTCATATATATATATATATATATATCACAAACCATTTCTTAGGATTAAAAGTTAATAAATCATGTTATAACATTCATAATTTATAACCTTAATCAAACCTTATTAAATAATAAATACTTCTTTCGTAATGTCTAACTCTTCAAATTACCTTTATGAAAATTCACTGATTAGTTAATCATTATTTACATCATAATAAACCAATGTCAAGGCTAGGAAAAGTTTAAAGCTATTTTAATAAAAGCTCAACCTTCCTAAATTATTATTTAGCCTTACGACTTATTTTAAAAGTCATTCTTCTAATTTCCGATTAGTGATAAAATATACGACAACATTTCTATCAATAACGTAGCTACAAATTAAAGGTAAACTGTTCTATAACTAAGTTATAAATTAATATCAATTCCATTTATCTCTATTGGATCCGAATAGAATAAAATATTTATATATATATGGGATTTTAAACAATTATACATTTATAAATCCAAACACATCAAATTCCTAAATATAATCTAATTATATAGCAATCCAACTCAATAGGTAACTCAACAGGGGAAGGTTATTAAATAAATATCACAACTGGGTCATCGACATCTACCTAGGATCTCAACCACTATCCTATGTCGATATTGATCCATCAAAACATCATATATCAATAAACTACATTACTCCACATCATCCTAATCATATAAACTAGTATCTAAAAATACCAAACTTTATATGATAATTAACTATAGAGTTATCATTCCACTCACCTAAACTGTAATTTCTCAGATGCCCGAATACAGTCCAAGCCCATACTATGTCGTAGATAATCTCACTATGAGTGCACTGACGAAGACCTTCTCCATTGGACATCGTATGCAAGAGATACAAATTAAATACGAATTGAGATTAATTTAAATAATAAAATAATCTAATTCCTTAGTTAATTACCTTCCTTCACTAATCCTTCTTCCTCAACATAAATGCTGTACACATGAAAACATGCACACCCATTCATTCACCAACTTCTCTCCTTGATTCCTATCTCTTTGCTTCACGAGTCAATGAGTCATCATCGCTAATGCACTTCTATTTGTATACACTTCGCAACGAACCCGATCTCGACAAGCATGATCTCCCCCATAAATCGCGACATCACTACCTCCATTATGGCTCAAAAACACACAAACCAAGAATGGTGATCAGACTCTAATTGATTGGCATGGGAAGGTGCAACACGCCATGAGAAACTCAACCACTCTTCCTCTACCTTCAACCAATGCTAACCTTAGCCGGCGACCCTAAGTCAACTTCCCCAAAGCATCGATGTACCCAACGCCGCCACCATAGATTAGAACCATCCTCTCCCCAAGTCCAACAGATCCAACCTTGGCTTCTCTTGTCGCTCATAGCTCTCGATTTAATTGAATGAAGGAGGTGACTATATGGCAAGGAGTAAGAGAAAATGAACAAAAGGGAAATAAAGAAAAATTGAACTCCGTTTGAACCAAAAATGGCACAAACATCCAAGAATTAAGCTAGAGAATGAAATATGAAGAAATTAAATGAAAAATAAGGAAAAGAGAATGCACAACAATTTATAGTGGTTCGGCAAAGCAAGGCCTACGTCCACTTAAATCTTTTATTGCTTATTTTTGACTTGGAAGTAGAGGTTCTTAGGAGTTGGTACAACTCCAACACTTAGATTTCCAGAATTATAATAATATAGCTTAGAATAGAACTAGAGCCAAAAGATCCTGATAAAAGAGCTCTACTTTCCTATTTATAGGGGTAGGAGCGTAATATCTCGCATAAAATATCTCTAAGTTGTTGTATATGATTTAGACCAATTCTCCTACAAAATAGGTGCCACATCATCAAGAAGTAGGAGTCGGTACCAATCCCTAGGTAGGGGTCGTTACCGATCCCTAACTTAGCCAAATGGTTGTCCTGATCTCTTTTTCTTGGCTCGTCTTGTGGTTAACTTCATAATTCCATAGTTTGCACCAATATTAGTTGGTTTCCAAGTCTAAATAATGTTATGGAAGAAAAGGGTTGTAGCTTCAAGTGTTCGTGAAGAACGATGGAGAATTGCATTAAATCAACAAACCAACATTGGAAATAGGCTCGACACTTCATATAGGAGGCACAGGTAGAAGATGGGGTCCACCTGAGGTGGACGTAGGACTCAATACCGATCCATTCGGTGGAGTAGAAACCAATCCCTAAACTTGGAGAATAGATGGTTGCCTTGGTTTGGGTTTCTCTGGCCTTTTCCTTGCAATTCTATTTGTGCTTGGTTTCTGGACTCCTAGGCTATCTCTTTGGGCTTCCTACCTCAATAACTCTAATTTCGGTTTGTCGAGCTTGTCCGAATATTGCTTGGTCAAAAGGCTGCATAACACTTGCCCCCCAAAGTACATCTCATTTCAAACGTGATGTGTTTTGAATTGAGACAAGCTAGAATCGCCATGAAGGACTCCATTCTATGTTTTGAATAGTCATTATCCTTCTTATGAATCACTACAGTGAAAAGTTATGTCCATTGCCATCCGTTATAACTCTTTATCAGCATCTATAATTATAAATCTAGAGCGTATCTTTGTGAGTTGTCTTTCCAAGTTTAATGATGTCTTGGTCCCGTCTCGCGATCAAAGCACTCAAAAATCCCCCGGAAGGTTATATTGCTTATAATTGGTATATGTGCTTGGCGGGCTACGTCCCACCATTCAACCAATTCGTCTATTGGGTTCTGAATTTTATGAGGCTTGCGCTAACATAGTTGCACCCGAATAGCTATACCTTTCTCCTCGGCATATATATGGTCTTCATTGAACACTTACATCAAGCGCCCAGCGATGAGGAGATCCGAAATATGTACAGTTTCAAAAGCTAAAAAGAAAGTCCATCTTTGATCTACTTAGAACCAATCAGGGTTTGGAGAGTGATTACCGGGGCATGGAACAAGTTGAGCTATTTCGAAACTGAGTGATTCTATGTCCGCTGTCTGCTTGGGATTGCACGTAGATGGCTATTCGGACGTAATTTCTTCTCTATGTGCATTATATGAATTTGTGTAATAGTATGCAGACTTAAATCCTTCCTTTACTATCTAAATGTTCTAACGAGGCCCAGTATCTCGGCGCTTTCAGATGCCATCAACACTCTTATGGCCAATGGGAGATAGAGATATCGGAACTCTTCTGTCAGATAAAAATCTTCTCGCCTACGGCTTGTTAGAAGAGAGCCACAGTACTGGCATCGTCCAAATAGCTTTCAGTGATGATGGTGACAATGATGATAATAACAATCCGCTCGAAGGAGGCGGGGCTGATCCAGATTTTCCACCAATCCCAATTCCTAGGGTTGGAGTTGAAGAAAACATTGAACAAGCACCCGGAGACACCGAGGAAGGAGAAATTATTGGTGAAAGTAGCGAGGCTGGCCAAGGTAACATTGATGCAGGTCGAAATTCCCAGCTTGAACAATCTAGGGACGACTAACCCCTGCTCCTAAGAGGAGGCTAAGATCGTAAAAATCTCTAAGGTGCAGACTTTTACCTAGCCTCCACTAATTACGGATGTAGAAAAAACTCAATCTTTTCCTTCAATTGGCACATTCACTAGCTTAAGGCTAATTCCTACTGGGTTTGAATCTTTCAATGTCGGTAATATCAATATTGAGGGCATCAACTCCTTTATCAATATCGATAAGGGCTTCGTCCCTACCAGTATAGGGAGGTTACTCCCATGAGTAAAGCTCTAGATCACGGTCCATCGGGGGGACCTTAGACACTCATAGGTATGTGCACTTCACAACACTCGCATTTGACCTATGTCCTTGCTTGTTGGATCTAACTTGTTCTTGTTTCCCTTGTAGTATCCATGGAGAAAAGGAAATACATTTATCGATCTTTGGAGGAGAAAGTATCTTAAGCACAAAGGGCTCTAACGAGCTCGTACCGTCAGGGAAGCGGTCGCGATTATGAGTCGAGCTATCATTCTAGCTGAGATAGAGATGACCGAGATAGAAGCAGTTATGATAGAGACCGCTCATCACATAACCCTACTTCCAAACATCGCCCTAGGTCTAGATCACCTCCTCCTAGAGCTCCAAACAGGCAACTCGATCGTCACGATGACATCTCGCCTGGTGATGCTTCTCGTATTCCATCTACGGCTTCCATCCTTATGAAACCTTTGGTGCCTTCTCACTCCAGTCATTCCTTCAACCATAGGCATCATAGGAGTGGTTTGAAACTTCCCAACATAGGCCTGGCAAAGAAAATGCTATAGTCCCACCTATCTCTATGGAGGAACAGCTTATGGCCAATGCTGGAATGGGCAAACTAAAAGAAGAATTTCCAAACATTTTCTTTGATACCATTATGTTTGTGCCTGATCTAAAAAGAATCTCGGTTGACCTACAAAAGTTGACCATCGATTATATGACCGACATTCATAATCAGTATAACGAATGGTCGAAGTTAGGTGAATTTTTTTTCAAAGTCTCCAAGGATAGGCAGCTACATATTGACAATCAGAGACTCATCAACATTGATAACACGAGAATTATTTGTAATCTCGATGCTCAGGTCTAAAACTAAGAACATCTCAAGTCGAATTTGAGAAGAAGACTGAGAAGGCCACCAAGGCACTCGAAGAAGAGCGGGTTAAGCATCCAGATGAAATGGAGAAGGCTTTCCATTGAAATCATGTTCTGGTAATGGAAAGGGATACTGCAAACAGAATTGCAGCTGAGCTGAAAACCAAGCTAGAGAATGAAACAAAAGAAAAGGATGAAGCGCTCCAGTAAACTCAGAGTTATTGTGATGAGTTGCTCCATGCCAGGAAGGAAAGAGATAAAGCACTCGAACGTGTTAAAGATGTTGATGCACTCATCAAAAGAGAAGTTAAGGCCATGGAACAATGGGCAGAAGAGGGTGCGATGTAGAAGTTTGAATTGCTGCTGAACTAATATAATGCCAACATGCTCAAATTTCAAAATATGGAGTGGTTCAAAGATGATTATCCTAGAATCCTAGCCCTCGCCTGGGAGTGAATCGTTGAAGAAGAAAAAGCTTTCGAAGGTAGCGAGGTGGATTTGGAGCAGTCGGAGAAAGAAGTCTTTGTAAGAGATAAGCCCAAGATTTTGAAAGATGGCTAGCTTATTCTTCATTCGAAGCTTGCCTCAATAGTGCCTAAAGACTTTGGCAAAGGCTCTGGATCGATGCAACATGATGCTACTGCCAACCAAACCTTGGGTCCCAAGCCACTCCGTTACTTGAGAATGATCCCGAGAAGCCTGAGATCCACAGACCTACAATTCTCTCTCCGATTCTTGAGGGGAACTCCGGTGGCACTCTGACCTACACAGAGCTCCAAAGCGAAGAATTTATATTATTAAATTCTTCTGTATTCCAAAAGGTTGATGTGTCGCTAATTAACATAGCTAATCTCTCTCTTTGTTTCTCAAGCCTCAGGTCAGTCTCAGTTTTGCTTCCTGACAATGACTCTAAGTCGAGACTGCAAGTGTTCGTAATAAAATCAGTTACTGTTACCACCTCAATAATGATTCCAACCGTCCCGATTATCGAAGCTCCTGGTCTTGATGAGCAGATGATCGATGCTTTGTTGGATGAAGGATCTGGTGGGACTCAAGAAACTCAAAATGATGAAGATGCTGTTATTACTTGGGTCTCCAAGCCCTTGTTGGGTCCACTATGTATGAGCTCGAGCAAGAACCTGAGAAAGACATCCTCCTGGCCACAGAGGTTAAGCAAAAGGCACTTAAAGTTATTCCTCCTCCTCTATCCATTGCCTTGCCAAGGCCAACTATTTTTGCTCTGATCCATATTTCTCCACCTGGTAGCACTCAAAGCGTGCATGCTGGATCGTCATAGAGCACTCCACCCAAGGGCAAAGGAAGTGGAGGAAGAGGAGGGAAAAACAAAGTGAAAGCTTGAGAGATGTTTCTCCTAGCTCCAAGAGGAAACAAAGGAGAACAAAATCGAAGAAGTGAGCGCTGGCTTGTTTGGTGTAGATAGGTTTGCTTTTAAGTAGTAGTTGTAGTCTGTCTTAGTTTTTGGCCAGCTTTGTGCAGGTTTGGCCCTCACTTTTGCTTTTTGTTTCTAATGTAAATAGCACTTGTACTTAGCTTTCCAGGTTTCATATGAATAACAAAGGTTTTTGTTTCATTAATTCCTTGTATGGATTTGTTTAAGTACTTAAGAAATACGCTTTTCATTCAATGTACTTGCGATCTATTCCTCTTTCGTTATTATTATCAGACTGAATCCTTTAGCCTGTTCTGTAATTTACCGACCTTTCATTTTTTTTGTGAATGCAAAGTAATTGTTGAAGTGCCAAACTCTGGGCATTATTTGGAGTTAACCATTTAGAACAACAGTTCGGGTATCCTTTTCCAGGATTATGATATTCGATTGCACCGAAACCTGGGCATTTATTTGAATTAACTTATTGTAATTCACACATCCTCATCTAGGATGTACACTTCCAATCTTGCCTAACTCTGGGCGTCGATTCAAACTTCATAGGCAAGATCTCGCCTTACGCCGAGTGTGGACCTTTGGCTTTTCCTACTCTGGGCAGAGTGTTAAGAGTTGGATGACCTTGTCACGTCCACTTTAGTTTATACTCCTGCCCCTGATCCAAGGACAATAGTTTATCGAGTGAACATTCATATCACATTCGTTTCGATTTATACTCCTTCTCCCACATCTAGGGCGAGAGTTTGTGCATGGATGGTTAAGTCACATTCGATTTGAGTTTATACTCCTGCCCCCAATCCAAGGACAAGAGTAGGTTGATGGAAGGTCGAGTCACATCCGTTTTAGTTTATATTCTTGCCCCTACATCGGGAGCGAGAGTTATCTTGTATCTATCTCCAGATACCAAGAAAAACTTTGAGGGTTCGATCATGAACCGTAGAAGTTTCTGTTGGCACCTAACTCCGGGTACCTACACACATGCATTATTCACATGTAGAATCATTCGAGTCGGTGAAGTCACAACACTTAAGTAATGGAAAGATAGAGTCTTGGACTCGAAAAGCCACTTTATTCCATAAAAGATGAGAAATGATAGTATCTGCCTTATTACACAACTCTAGCTAGTTATTTACGAATTTATTTCTAAGCGAATAACATCGTAAGTGCTTGCTATTCCACGCTCTCGGTGTAGAATCTTGTCTTTCATCGTAAGCTTGAAATTTCCATCTCCAAGCTTCTGCTCTATTGTGTATGGACCTCCCCTGGTCAGGCCCAAGTTTTCAGGGCCAGGGAAAATTCATTTGAGAATCGATCGCCAACTTTGAAGGTCCGTGTAACACCCCTAATTTTTTATAACAATATTCAGGAGATTTAATTAGATAAATTAAATAGAATAATGTAAATGCTAATTGATAAGTGGATTGAGATTTGAATTAATTAATTAAGGGCCGAGCCTAATAAACTAACTAATAGGCTTAAGAATGGGTTTTTTTGTTAATTAAGTCACATAAAGGCATATTAGGAATCGCCGTCCATAGCTTCCACCCTTATATATTTTCGTTCCCACCTTCTTAATTCCCATCAAAAGCCGAGTGGGTCACTTCAACCTTTAGATATTCTAGTATGGAAATGTGATTCGATATCCATGGATTTTATAGATGGTTTTCCAAGGTCAAGGAGAGGAAATGAAAGTATATGGGTTATTGTGGATAAGCTGACAAAGAGTGCCCGTTTCATTCTAGTAAATTCGACCAGGACGACACCAGTTTGGCAATGTTATTTATGAAGAACATAGTTAAACTTCATGAAATTCCTAGTAGCATAGTCGGCGAGAGAGATGCTTTATTTACTAAAGAATTCTATAAGAGTCTAAAGGATGTGTTAAGCACTAAGCTCAAGATGAGTACCGCATATCACCCACAGGCGGATGGATAGAAAAAGAGAGCCAATATGGTACTTGAGGATTTGTTGAGGGCTTGTGTATTGGATTTCGGTGGATCTTGGGAGGATTACCTGCATTTGGTTGAGTTTTCCAATAATAATAGTTACCAGACTAGTATAGGAATGGCGCTTTTTGAAGCTTTGTATGGAATGCCATAAAAATCCCCTGCATGTTGGTTGGAGACTAGAGACAGATTGGTCTTAGGTCTAGATTTGGTAAGGGAGGCATCAGAGAAGATTGAGTTAATCCAAGAATGGATGAAGGAAGGTCAATCCAAACAGAAGAGAAACGTAGATAAGAGGCATAAAGACCTAGAGTTCTCAGTGGGAGACATGATTTTCATTAAGGTATCATCGATGAAGTGTGTGGTACAGTTTGGAAAGTCGGGAAAGTTGGCCCCAAGATATGTTGGTCCATTTCAGATTATAGAAAGTATTGGAAAGCTCGCATATAAAGTTTGAGTTATCGGGCAGTATGGTAGGTGTCCATAATGTATTTCATGTGTCTCATCTTCATAAGTATGTGCATGATCCAGAGGCTACCATTCCTCAAACAGATTTAAAGGACTTGGTAGTAGAACCTGATTTGACTTTTGTAAGACAACCAATTCGGGTTGTAGCGAGAGATGAGAAAAGATTGAGGAACAAGACAGTCAAGTTGGTGAAAGTTCAGTGGAGCGACAATGAGAAGGACTATACTTGGGAGACAGAGGATAGGATTGGAGATACTTATCTTGATCTATTTTGAGGTTTTGTCTATATTAGATTTATTTAGATATTTCCTAATCAGGTAGACTAGTACGGTTGTTAGGACTCGTTACAGATGATTGCTATGTTTAGTATTTAGTCCTTACTAAATTTCGAGGATAAAATTCTTTAAGGATGGGAGCCTGTAACACCCCTAATTTTTGATAGCATTATTTAGGAGATTTAATTAGATAAATTAAATAGAATAATGTAAATGTTAAGTGATATGGAGATTGAGATTTGAATTAATTAATTAAGGGTCGAGCCTAATAAACTAACTAATGGGCTTAAGAATGAGTTTTTGGTTAATTAAGTCACATAAGGGCATATTAAGAATTGTCGTCCATAGCTTCCACCCTTATATATTTTCGTTCCCACCTTCTTACTTCCCATTCACGTCACTTTAAAACGCAAACTAAAAGATAGAGGAATAACCGGCCATTAAGGAAGAGGAAGAAATCAAATTAAAGCTAGAAAAATCAAGCTTAGGGGAATCAATCTCAATCCAATCTCCTTATCTAGATCAAGGTGAATAATAATTCCATCTCTATTTTGTTTTGAATTATATATTTTTTGATTTAAGGGTAAATTCGTTTTTACGATATAATGGAGGATGATATGCACATTTTATGATTTAAACAAGATTGTTTAAAAGGGTTTTTGCACGGTTTTAAGGTAAAACCGAGATTTAGTTATGTCTAAATGCCATGAGAAAATTTTATGTTATGAGAAACATGATTTTGGAGTTGGGTTTCAATTTTGATAATTTTCCAAGTTATGGAAAGATTATTATGAATTTTCAAAGGAAAATATGGTCATTTGGGTTTATAAACTTATTTTGGAAAATATATTGAGAATTTGGGTCTGAAATTTTGATATATTAGATAACATGATTAAAGTGGATTCCTGAATTTTTAGGGTTCCAAAGTGAATTGCTATGCAAAATAAATTGTTTTAGAAGAGCGACTTCTTTGCGAAATAGGAAGGGCTTGTTTGATTAACTTACCTATGGTTTAGATCTGGATTAGCAGCAGTTATTTTTGAAAAAGAATTAGAAAAAGTTAAGGCAACCAATCTGTTGTTGACATGTGGCAGGTTAGTTAGAGAAAAGTTTACTTAAGGCAACCCAGTATTGAATATGAATTGAATAAACTCCTGAATGAGTAGAGTTGCATCCAGGAGGTCAGGAAGACCAGAATATAGGATGCTAAAATATAAAAGAAAGATATTGGCAAGGGCCAATAGGTTCTCAGTAAGCCCATGAAAACCGTGTATAGGAAAAGATATTGGCAAGGGCCAATAGGTTCATAGTTAGCCCATGAAAACTATGTAAAATGGAAGATGTCAGATAGATAGGTTCATAGTTAGCCCATGAAAACTATGTGCAAAAGGAAGATGTCAGATAGATAGGTTCATAGTAAGCCCATGAAAACTATGATTGAATACTGGCTGGGGCCAGTAGGTTTGTAGTTAGCACATGTAAACTATATCCGAATGAAATATTGACAGTTGTCAATAGGTTCCTAGTCAACCCATGAAAACTAGGGTAAGAAGAAAGGATATTGGTGTTACCAACAGGTTCCTAGTCAACCCATGAAAACTAGGATAAGAGTAAGATATTGGAGTTACCAATAGGTTCATAGTGATCCTATGAAAACTATGTAATTGGACAGGGAGTCCTTAAATGTCTAACCGGTTATTAGTCAGCCCATGAAAACTAATAGGTTAATAGCAATCCTAGGAACTATAACAGAGACAGATAGTCCAAATTGAATGAGGATGGATAATCCAGAATTAATGCAATTGTTTTGCATATCACCATATTTTACTGTTTTGAATTGTTTTAACCACTATGGATGCAGGAGCACAATATATGGTTTTATAAAGGTTTTGAGATATTAGTGAGGGGAAACCCGTTTCGCTAAGCGGTGTAGTCTCACTAGATATCTAAATGTTTTTAGATGGTAGATTATTATTCGTATCAGGCTTTATGTCTGACTCGAGGTTTATGTTTTCCCCTTAAACTCTCGGGTACTCAATTGATTTTGAGTAGTTTGAGAGTTGAGGTTTTCAGGTACCTCTTAAGACGAATAAGCTTCTGGAGACATGCAGGAGGCATGATAGCTATTTAGGGTTCTCTTTTCTTTTGATTCCGCTGTGTTATATATAATGGCAAAGTTGTTGTATTGCATGTATATACTCTAATCATCCAATTAGGCATCTTCATATGCCGGTCTTGGGCGTATGTTGTAATAAATATATTTTCTCTGAACGTGGTTTGCGAAAATTGGGACTATGTAATGAATTGGAAATATTTTGAAGTGAAATGTGATTTTGTTTGAAGTTTAATTTTTTTCCATATTCATGTATTTCTGTGTATCAATGAATCTAACACCGCTGTATTTTGTCTCGAGGATTAATAAATATGGATGACTGCAGCATCTATAGCCGTTATTTTTGGGTCTCCAAGTAGGGGGATGTTACAATCTGGTATTAGAGCATAGGTTTATGAAACTTTAAAACAAAGTCAAGCCTAAAAGTTTTTGAAACATAATCCAATAAATTTGAAAATATGATCGGGGTTTGAGTTAATACTATAGTAACGTACTTGTATTTGATATATATATATATATATATAAATACGTGTTCCCCTCTCTCTTAGACCGTTCTTCTGTATCTTACTAAGGCTCGTATGAAGATTTACAAGAAAGAAGATATGGAAGGAGGAAACGAAAGAGGAAATCTAGGTGGAGGAAGCACTACAACTAATGGAAATGCTCGACCTAATACCAAGAGGAATCAAGGTCCACAGGCTAATGCTAGTCTAAATGCTAAAGCCAATGTAGGTGCTGGAAATCCGCCAGTAGATGCGGGGATGGTATATCAGCTGTTGGCCAATCTTTTGCAAGCTGATGTTGCTGGTAATGTTGGAGGAGCTAATCATGTGGTTCCAATTGGGAATAACTATGCTAAGCTCAGTAGAGACTACACCAGTCTGGGTGAAAAGTTGTTTGCTGGAACGGAGGATGCTGTTGAAGTTGAGAATTGGCTACTGAATTGTGAAAGGATCTGTACTGATCTTGGCTTGGATAATAGGCAAAAGAGAAGGCTAGCCTCTAGACAATTGCAAGAGGCAGCGCTTTATTGCTGGAATAGTGTTACTGCCGGAGTTCTAGAGGAAGAGCTGACATGGGTTGATTTCAGGAGAAGGATTGAGCAGAGGTTTCTGTCAAAGGTTGCTAAGTCGATATTGATGAGAAAGTTCATGGATCTGTTTCAGGGAGAGATGTCAGTAGTCAAGTACGCTGCTAAGTTTAATGAGCTGCCTCGATATGGATATGCTTTGGTTGACATTGGTGTTAGAAGGAATGAAAGGTTCATTCGAGGATTGAGACCCGAGCTTGCTAGGATGACCACGACTCATATCCGAGATCCTTCTAATGTGGTGGTGGAGATGGCCATTCGCCATGAAGAGATGCTTGCTATTTTAGCTAAAGAGAAACTTGTTGAATCCCAGGGTCCTTAGGGAAAGATGAGGAAATTCTTTAAGAAGAAGGGAGCCCAAAATAGGGAGGCTACCAAGAAGACAAAGGCTGATTTAGTGTGCTACAAGTGTGATAAGAAGGGTCATTATTCGAATGAGTGCCGGTCAGGCAAGGGGAAGAAGGCTGTAGATAGAAGAATGTGAAATACTTTAACTGTGATCAAGTTGGGCATTATAAGAACCAGTGTCCAGAGCCCGCTTGGGCGGACAAAGGGAAAGTTTTTGCTGTTGGAACATCAGCTAAACCTACTACGGCTGATAAAGGAAAAATGTGATGGAAGGTACGTTTTTGATTTAGAGTATACCAGTAAGGATACCTTTTGATGCCGATGCATCACATTCATTTATATCCCAGTGTTTCATTGATAGGTTATGCTTAGAGCCCACATACCTTGTTACTTCTTTAAGGGTTGTGAATCCTATAGGAGGGTATGCAACTCTGGAGATGAGATGTGACTAGTTAGAACTTTATTTGTTAGGTCATAAGTTTGCATGCAGTTTGTATGTGTATGATTTTGTAGATTTCAGAATCATTTTGGGTATGGATTGGTTTAGGAGGTATGAGGCCAGGATATTCTGCCAGGATGGGGATATATCTTTGAGACACCCAAATAGTCATAACCGAATTATATTCTCAGTAGAGAATTCTGACCGGAGTAGTTGTGTTTTGTTAAGTGCAATGGAAGTGGTTGAAGAGTTAAGTCAGGTTCGAATTGCAAAAGAATTTGCAGATGTGTTTGAGCCAATCACATGACTACCACCAAAACGAGCTGTTTAGTTTTTGATAGATCTTGTGCCAAGAGCTAAACCTGTGAGTAGACCACCTGGCAGGATGACACCGACTGAGATGAAGGAATTGAAGGTGCAGCTAGTGGATCAAGAAGGAAGGAATTTTATTAGACCAAGCAGTTCGCCTTGGGGAGCAGCAGCGGTATTCTTGAAGAAACCAGATGGGTGGTTGAGGATGTGTATCGACTATCATATGCTAAACGAAAGGACGATAATGAATAAGTACCATTTGCCGATAATTGATGATCTGTTTGATCAGTTGAGTGGAGCCAAGGTGTTTTCCTAGTTGGATTTGGCGATGGGGTTCCATCAGTTAAGAGTGGCGGAGGACAGTATTCCTTTGACTACATTTCAGACTAGATATGGTTCGTATGAGAGGTTAATGATGCCATTCGGGTTGACGAATGCACCTGCTTTCTTTGTGAGTTTGATGAATCGAGTCTTCTAAGAGTATTTGGATAGATTCGTTTGGTGTTTATAGATGACATTTTGGTATACTCTAAGAATGAGAGAGAGCATGAAGATCATTTTAGAGTTGTGCTAGAGACGCTGAGGCAGAATCGGCTAAGGGTGAAGTTTTCTGAGTGTCATTTTTGGAAGAAAGAGGTTAAGTTTCTTGGTCATATGGTTTCAGAGAAAGGATTGTCAGTCGATCTAGATAAGATCAAAGCTGTGAACAATTGGAAGAAACCAGAGACATTGACCGAGATTAGAAGTTTTCTTGGACTTGCTGGCTATTATCAAAGATTCATCAAGGATTTCTCACATATAGCAACGCCTTCAACTAAGCTTACCAAAAAGGAGGTGAAGTTTGTTTGGTCTGACAAATGTGAGGAAGCATTCCATAAGTTAAAGCATTTGTTGACCAATGCTCTAGTGCTATTAGTTCTAGATGGTAACCAAGGGTTGGTAGTACACACTGATGCGTGTAGGACTAGATTGGGAGCGGTGTTAATGTAGAAGGGCAAGGTCATTGCTTACGCATCTAGGCAGCTTAGATCGCATGAATTATGATACCCAACTCATGACTTAGAGTTGGCAGCGGTGATTTTTGCCTTGAAGATTTGGAGGCATTATCTCTTGGGGGGAGATTTGAGTTGTATATCGATCATAAGTCTTTGAGATGCTTATTCTCTCAAAAAGAGTTGAATATGCGACAACAGAGGTGGCTGGAATTTTTTGGTGCTTATGATTTTGGTATAGAGTATACCCCGGGGAAAAGTAATAAAGTAGCAGATGCTCTCAGCAAAAGACATCAGAATGTGATGTTGGCTTGTGGGTTAGGCAGTGTGTAAACTGTCAACAAGAGAAGGCCGAACATCAAAAGCCGAGTGGGTCACTTCAGCCTTTAGATATTCCAGTATGGAAATGGGATTCAATATCCATGGATTTTATAGATGGTTTTCCAAGGTCAAGGAGAGGAAATGAAAGTATATGGGTTATTGTAGATAGGCTGACTAAGAGTGCCTGTTTCATTCTAGTAAATTCGACCAGGACGACACCAGTTTTGGCAAAGTTGTTTATGAAGAACATAGTTAAACTTCATGAAGTTCCTAGTAGCATAGTCGGCGACAGAGATGCTTTATTTACTAACGAATTCTGTAAGAGTCTATAGGATGTGTTAGGCACTAAGCTCAAGATGAGTACCGCATATCACCCACAGATGGATGGACAAAAAAAGAGAGCCAATAAGGTATTGGATTTCAGGGGATCTTGGGGGGATTACCTGAATTTGGTTGAGTTTTCCTATAATAATAGTTACCGGACTAGTATAGGCATGGCGCCTTTTGAAGTTTTGTATGGAAGGGCATGCAAATCCCCTGCATGTTGGTTGGAGACTGGAGACAGATTGGTCTTAGGTCTAGATTTGGTAAGGGAGGCGTCAGAGAAGATTGAGTTAATCCAAAAATGGATGAAGGAAGCTTAATCCAAACAGAAGAGTTACGTAGATACGAGGCATAAAGACCTAGAGTTCTCAGTGGGAGACATGGTTTTCATTAAGGTATCATCGATGAAGGGTGTGGTACAGTTTGGAAAGTCGGGAAAGTTGGCCCCGAGATATGTTGGTCCATTTTAGATTATAGAAAGGATTGGAAAGCTCGCATACAAAGTTGAGTTATCGGGCAGTATGGTAGGTGTCCATAATGTATTTCATGTGTCTCATCTTCATAAGTATGTGCATGATCCAGAGGCTACCATTCCTCAAACAGAGTTAAAAGACTTGGTAGTAGAGCCTGATTTGACTTTTGTAAGACAATCAATTCGGGTTGTAGCGAGAGATAAGAAAAGATTGGGGAACAAGACAGTCAAGTTGGTGAAAGTTCAGTGGAGCGACAACGAGAAGGACTATACTTGGGAGACAAAGGACAGGATTGGAGATACTTATCCTGATCTATTTTGAGGGTTTGTCTATATTAGATTTATTTAGATATTTACTAGTCAGGTAGACTAGTATGGTTGTTAGGACTCGTTACAGATGATTGCTATGTTTAGTATTTAGTCCTTACTAAATTTCGAGGACGAAATTCTTTAAGGAGGGGAGCCTGTAACACCCCTAATTTTTGATAACATTATTTAGGAGATTTAATTAGATAAATTAAATAGAATAATGTAAATGTTAAGTGATTTGGGGATTGAGATTTGAATTAGTTAAGGGCCGAGCCTAATAAACTAACTAATGGGCTTAAGAATGAGTTTTTGGTTAATTAAGTCACATAAGGGCATATTAAGAATTGCCGTCCATAGCTTCCACCCTTATATATTTTCGTTCCCACCTTCTTACTTCCCATTCACGTCATTTAAAATGCAAACTAAAAGATAAAGGAATAACCGGTCATTAAGGAATAGGAAGAAATTCAAATTAAAGCTAGAAAAAGCAAGCTTAGGGGAATCAATCTCAATCCAATCTCCTTATCTAGATCAAGGTGAATAATAATTCCATCTCTATTTTGTTTTGAATTATATATTTCCAGATTTAAGGGTAAATTCGTTTTTATGATATAATGGATGATGATATGCATATTTTATGATTTAAACAAGATTGTTTAAAAGGGTTTTTGCACGGTTTTAAGATAAAACCGAGATTTAGTTATGTCTAAATGTCGTGGGAAAATTTTATGTTATGAGAAACATGATTTTGGAGTTGGGTTTCAATTTAGATAATTTTCCAAGCTATGGAAAGATTATTATGAATTTTCAAAGGAAAATATGGTCATTTGGGTTTATAATTTTTTTTTGGAAAATATATTGAAAAATTGGGTCTGAAATTTTGATATGTTAGATAACATGATTAAAGTGGATTTTTGAATTTTTAGGGATTTTTCCAAAGTGAATTGCTATGCAAAATAAATTGTTTTAGAAGAGGGACTTCTTTGCAAAATAGGAAGGGCTTGTTTGATCAACTTACCTATGGTTTAGATCTGGATTAGCAACAGTTATTTTTGAAAAAGAATTTGAAAAGGTTAAGGTAACCAATCTGATGTTGACACGTGGCAGGTTACTTAGAGAAAAGTTTACTTAAACAAGAATTAAACCTGGTTATCTCAGAAATGTGGTTCCGCCTACTTAGGAAAGCACCTTTTGACACGGTAGCTTTTTCCTTCACCCTTACCAACTATACTGAAACCAATACACAAGGAATCACTATGATGGTACACAGTGGATTGGAGATAGGCAAAAGGTAAAGTGTCGAAAGCTTAGCTTCCGAAGGAGTCAAAACCTTGGTTTGTTTTAATGTGAATAGCGCCTGCCTTTGTTATTTTTAAGCCTTCGACAGTGTTGAAGCGTATGGTTTCGAAAGAGGATTTAAAAAGGTTTCGAAAAGGTTGCCATTAACTTATAATTGCTTTCGACTGGGTTCATTTACTTATGAAAGAATGTTTTGAAAGAAGGGGTTCCGACCTACTCGGAACCCTGCTATCATTCTATAGCCTTTCGATGGTATTGAAGATATCAATGTTGTCGAAAGGTACTATGTTTTATAAAGTTTAAGTCACTTCTTATAGCTTTAAAAAAGGGTTAGGGGTTTTGAAGGTGATGGTTTTGAAAGGGGTTTCGACACCAACCTTCCAATGTTTTACTCAGATGTTTTATGCTTTTAAAAGAGACGGTGCCAACGCCATCAAGTTTTCCCCAATATTTTTATATGTTAAAGGATGGTTTCGAAACAGATGCTTTCGACTATATTCACTTTGACCTAAATTATGTTTTAAGTATAAACCCAATGCTTTCGAAAGGGTTTCAATGGTTTTGGAAGGGTTACTTCCAATGGTGTCGAAAGGGGTACTTTCAACTGGTTTCGAAGCTAAGCTTTTAAAGATTAAATATTAATACTTCAATGTATTCGAAAGATTTCGAAAGGTGGATTTTAAAGTATTATAAGGCAGGAGCCTACTGTTTTGAAGATAGATTTTAAGGCTTTTGAAGGAGGTTATCCTATGAAGTCGAAAGCTAAATTTCGAAGGTATCGAAAGGTTTTATGACCCAAACTCTATTTTTAAAGGAAAACCCCATGGCTATATTAAAGGAGTTTTTATAATGATTTTAAGAAGAAGCTATCTTTCATAAATTAAACCCACAGGAGTGGTATTGCTATGTTGTTATATTGCTTCTTCTAATATGAATATATTCACTTTATAATGGACCCATAACTGTGTTTTAAGGATAAAGGGTAGGAGAACCAGTTAGGTTAACCCAGCAGTGAATATGAATTGAATAAACTCCCGAATGAGTAGAATTGCATCCAGGAGGTCAGGAAGACCAAAATATGGGTTGCTAAAATATAATAGAAAGATATTGATAGGGGCCAATAGGTTTCTCAGTAAGCCCATGAAAACTGTGTATAGGAAAAGATATTGGTAGGGGCCAATAGGTTCATAGTTAGCCTATGAAAACTATGTAAAATGGAAGATGTCAGATAGATAGGTTCATAGTTAGCCCATGAAAACTATGTGTAAAGGAAGATGTCAGATAGACAGGTTTATAGTAAGTCCATGAAAACCATGATTGGATACTGGCGGGGGCCAGTAGGTTTGTAGTTAGCCCATGAAAACTATATCCCGATGAAATGTTGACAGTTGTCAATAGGTTCCTAGTCAACCCATGAAAACTAGGGTAAGAAGAAAGGATATTGGGGTTACCAATAGGATCCTAGTCAACCCATGAAAACTAGGATAAGAGTAAGATATTGTAGTTACCAATAGGCTCATAGTGATCCAATGAAAGCTATGTAATTGGACATGGAGTCCATAAATGTTTAACTGGTTATTAGTCAGCCCATGAAAACTAATTGGTTAATAGCAATCCAAGAAACTATAACTGAGACAGATAGTCCAAATTGAATGGGCATGGATAATCCAGAATTTATTCAATTATTTTGCATATCATCATATTTTACTGTTTTGAATTGTTTTAACCATTGTAGATGCAGGAGCACAGTATATGGTTTTATAAAGGTTTTGAGGTACTAGTGAGGGGAAACCCGTTCCGCTAAGCGGCATGGTCTTACTAGATATCTAAATGATTTGAGATGGTAGATTATTATTCATATCAGGCTTTCTGTTTGACTCGAAGTTTATGTTTTCCCCTTAAACTCTCGGCTAATCATGATTTTGAGTAGTTTGAGAGTTGAGGTTTTCAAGTACTTCTTAAGACGAATAAGCTTTTGGAGACGTGCTGGAGGCGTGATAGCTATTTAGGGTTCTCTTTTCTTTTGATTCCGCTGTGTTGTTTGTAATAAGTTGTTATATTGCCTATATATACTATGACCATCCAAGGGGGCTTCTTCATATATCGCTCTTGGGCATATGTTGTAATAAATATATTTTCTCTGAACGTGGTTTGCGAATATTGAGACTATGTAATGAATTGGAATTATTTTAAAGTGAAATGTGATTTTTTTTTAAGTTTAAATTTTTCCATATTCATGTGTTTCTGTGTATCAATGAATCTAACACCACCGTATTTGGTCGTCGAGGATTAATAACTATGGATGATTGCAGCATCCCTAGCCGTTAGTTTTGGGCCTCCAAGTATGGGGATGTTACAGTATGATTCCTGACTTACTTTTGTAATATTGTGCGACTTTGTGTCGGTGTGCAGCTGCCCTCAACTTAGCTGCATCGCACTTCTCATCGATCATATCAAGAGACTCTAGCAAGAGTTGCTCGTTAGTTCATGGATTGCAGTGAATCACTCGATGAGAAGCTACTTCCAGTTGTACCGTAATCATAGCCTCTGATCCATAGGCTAGGGCAAATGGAGAGTGGTCTGTCGTTGATTTATGAGTTGTTCGATAAGACCATAGTACTAATGGAAGTTCATCGACCCACTTTCCTTTAGCCTTTTCCAACCATTTCTTAAGAATGGACTTGATAATCTTATTCACAGCTTCAACCTGTCCATTGCCTAAGGATGTGCCACCATAGCAAATCTCTTCTCTATGCGGTGCTAGCGGTAGAAATCCCTGAACTCGGTACTGTCGAATTGGGTCATGTTATAGGTAACGTTACCTATGGAACTCCAAAATGATAGATGATATTTTGAATAAAAAAGTTGATTACTTTCTTTGTGGTGATCGTGGCTAATGGCTCTGCCTCAGCCCACTTGGTGAAGTAATCAACTGCAACGATGGCATACTTTGTGCCACCTTTAGATATCCGCAACACACCGATGATATCAATCCATCAGACTGCAAACGGCCAAGGACTGACCATTTGAGTAATCTTAATCGGTGGTACTCTCGGTATTTTAGAAAATCTTTTGCACTTGACACACTTTCGGGTGTAATCGGCTATGTCTCGGTTGACAGCTAGCCAGAAGTATCCATAGCGGAGGATCGTCTTTGCTAAGGCTTGCTCCTCGATGTTGTCTCCATAGACCCCTTCACGAACTTCTCTTAGCACTCGCTTGGCCTTGTTATGAGCGACATACTGGAGCACGGGGATAGAGAAACCCTTCTTGTAAAGCACTCCTTCCTGCATGATATACCTCGAACCTTGTCAAAGGAGCTTTCGTCGTTCATTTCTTCTCTCTGAAAGGATTCCTCTCTGCAAATAATCCCGAATTTGAGTCATCCATGACTTCCTTTCAGGCTCGGTCTCCATGATCCAATCGATATCTATTTGGTTGATGCTCAGGGCTGAAAGTACATCCATCGAAACCAAGCCCATGAGCTATGCATCTCCGGAGCTTCCAGTTTAGCCAGTGAATCAGCCTTCTCATTATCCTCTTTGGGAATATGAGTGATTATGTAATATTCAATGTTAGCAAGCAGCTCAAAGACTCAGTTTAGATAAGAAGCTAGTCTCACTCCTTTTGCTTGAAACTCTTTTTGAACTTGGAAAATCACCAGCGGGGAATCGCAGAAAATGTGTAAAGTCTTTAATCCCAGCTCTTTGGCGATCTCGAGTCCTACAATCAAGGCCTCATATTCAGCTTCGTTGTTTGTTGCTAGAAAGTCAAGCTTTAAAGCATAATAAATCGGGTGTTCTTCGGGAGTGACAAATACAACTCCAGCATCGGAACATCGTTCATTAGATGCAACATCTGTGTACATTTTCTATCTAGTTTCTTTCTCACCATTACACCCTGAAGGATCATCTCATGCAGTGAATTCAGCTATGAAATCCGCCAAGGCATGACCCTGGATTTCTCTCTGAGGGTGATAAGCTATGTCGTACTGGCTCAATTCAACATTTCATTTCAACAACCTTCCAGAAGTCTCAGGTCACTGCAAGACATGTCGCAAAGGCTGGTCGGTAAGAACTTTGATCGGAATAGCCTGAAAATAAGGGCGGAGCTTTCTTGAAGTGATCAAAAGGCAGTATGTGAGCTTCTCCAGCTTTGGACAGTTTCGTTCTACATTTGTCAATCGCTTACTAAATTAATAGACCAGTCATTGGATGCGAGATTCCTCACATACAAGTGCGACACTTAAAGCATGCACTGACACCGCCAAGTATATAAACAAGTCCCCGTCATCCAATAGCTTCGAAAGGATGAGGGTCTCACCAAGTGATCCATCATAGCTTGGAATGCGTCGTTACACTTGTGATTCCATTCGAAGTTCTTTTTTCCATTCTTAATCACCTCAAAGAAAGGGATGCGTTTATCTTTGGCTTTGGAAATTAATCGTCCCAATGTGACGACCTTCCCGTTTAAGCTTTGGACATCCTTAATCGACTTCGAGGTTTTGATTTTTCTCAGTGCGTCGATCTTCTCTTGATTAGTTTCAATTCCACGGGTGTTCACAATGAAGCCGAAGAATTTCCTGATGCAACACCAAAAGAGCATTTCAAGGGATTAAGCTTCATCCTTTATTTTCAGAGGATGCAAAACTTCTCTGTCAGATCAGCAACATAGTTTCTTGAATGTTGCGACTTCACAAGCATGTCATCCACATAAACTTCCATTGAGCGTCTAGTCTAGACTTTGAACATATGGTAAACAAGCCTCTGGTAAGTTGCTCTTGCATTCTTCAATCCAAAGGGCATGACCGGGTAGCAATACAGTTCGAGGTAGGTTATCAAGCTGGTGTGCTCCTGATCCGGGACGTGCATTGGGATTTGGTTGTATCTCGAGTACGCATCCATGAATGAAAGTAGCTCATGTCCAACTGTTGAAACCACCAACTGATTGATCCTCGGTACCGGGAAGCTATCTTTTGGGCATGCATTATTCAAATCAGAATAGTCGATGCATGTCCTCCACTTCTTGTTCGCTTTCCTTACCAAGATAGGGTGGGATACCCACTCCGGGTATAAGGCATCGCAGATGAAGCCATTGCCCTTCAACATATACACCTCTTCTTTGAGTGAGGCAGATCTCTTGTAATCCAGGCTGCAGTGCTTCTGTTTCACAAGAACACACTTGGGACTTATATTTAATGCATGGCTTGCTATCCCTAGTGAGATCCCACACATATTCGAGTGTGTCCAGGCAAACACATATAGGTTTTCTCAAAGAAAACCGACCAACTCCTTCATCACTCTTGCGCCAAGCTACGATCTGACCTTTAGGACCCAATTTGGATCATCCTGGCAAACTGGAACATCAATTGTCAACTCGACTGGAGCTGCACGTCCACCTTCTGGCTATTTTCATTGGTCCATATCATCGTGGAATCGACTGGGTTGTCTGAGCCGAGTCTCGGGCTGTAGTTGCTATGCATCCAAAGTTTTTATGAAGAGGGTCATTTCCATATTTTTTCCCTTCTCTCTTCGCCTTGCCTCTTTCAGCTCAGCCATGTAGCATTTGCAGCCAGTATAATCAGCAATTCAACATATCCTATGGCTTCAATAGCCATCGCATTGAACCCCTGTATTCGAGACTTACAAGGTTTCAAATCCTTCTCTTCCAGCATCATCTGATCATAAGCTCTCTTGAATAAGATATTGATTGAACTCCCATAATTAACCAGTACCTTTCGAACTATAGTAGGTCCAATCATGACTGTAATCACGAGTGGGTCAATCGTTAGAGCATCCACTCCATCAACTTCTCTATTTTGGAAAATAATATCATCAATCACCAGTATATTTAAAGCACCAACATATCTGTCAATGTCTTCTCGACTTTTATCGACAAGGTGTGGACCACTGATGATAGTATTAATCACCAATCGTTTTTCTGGCCGCTTGAATGCATCAGCACCAGGCTCAGCTTGCCACTGTTGGGGACATGATCAAGGGGCGTTAGAGTTTCCTTGCCTACCATCCTACGGTGCTTTCATTTACTGCTGTAACTTTTCTTGTAAATTAACTCCTCAATCATATCTCGCAAGTGTCTGCACTCGTTGGTATTATGACCATGAGTTTCATGAAATCTGCAGAACTTGCCTAACTTTCTTTCCATCTCAGTCGACTCTCTTGGAGCCAGCTTTCTGTGCTGCTCAGTGTTTTGAGTCACTAGGTAGATATTTTCTATCGAGTTGATCAATTCAGTATAGCTATCATATTTAGGAGTCCTAATACGATTCCTGTTATCTGGCTTCTTCTTCTTAGCCTCATCATCGTTTGGTTTTCGATTATTATTTTGATTACCAACATTCACATCTTACTTCCAGAGCTTCCTCCAGAACGCTTTACAACAATGTTGCTTTACATCACTTCACTCGAATTTCCAGCACCACTCCTCCACGGACGTTTCTTCGCTTCCTCCAAGTGTAAGCATTCATTAGCCTTTCAATAGAAAGCATTCATCGTTGATGGGGGCTTCCATTCCAACCATTCCCTGAACTCCATATCAAGATGAATCTCCCTAATTAATGCCATCAGTACTATGTGATCCTTGGGATCTATTACTTCTACCACGTTTTATGGAATTGGTTCAAGAAATCTTTCATCGTCCCTCCCTCAGCTTGGAAGAGGTTTGACAAAGACATCACACGCTTTGGACGTGCAGTATGAAAACAGAATTTCTCTACAAACTTCTTTGATAACTTAGCAAAAGAAGATATGGACCTCGACAAAAGTCGATTGAACCATATTGTAGCTACTCCTTCTAAGAAAATTGGGAAACAATGGTACTTCACAACATCGAAAGCTCTGGTTGAATCCATATGACATTCATATCTCATCAAGTGATGCCTAGGGTCTATCGTTCCTTCATACAACAACATAGTTGGCATTACGAGTCTCTTAGGGTATCTCCCGCATATAATGTATTCTCTAAACTGATTCTGACAGGGAGTGGTACCCCATTCATCCTTACTCCTAAAATGATTTTCGCTAACAAGTCTCTTGACCATATCCTCCAAGTAGTCCTTGTCAACAGGTTCGATTGGACGACGGTAATTAGGCTCCGCTCTGAGTGTTCGACCTGACAAACGCTCTCAGTTCGGCTATCAATACCTAGGTTCTCCAACTTCTGGGACATCCATTCATCCAACTGTCCTCCTATTTGATTTGCATGAGCAATATCATCATCAGCAGCACGATTCTCCATATTCTGACCACCAACAGCACGCCCCGATGCCAAGTCCATGCCACCTTCTAAAGGATGGGCTTTAGGCCCACTATTGGAGAGATCGGTACCAACCCCTAACCTTGGGTCGGTATCGATCCCCAAACTTGAGCATGGGGCTCATCCTCTTCCTTGGTACAATGTTCCAACAACATTTTGAGTCCTCATTTGCTTCCTGTCCCTCAGTCTCTCTCAGATGATAAGGAACTTTCGAATGAAGAACTAGAGTCCCCTTTACTCCTTTTATGACTGTTTTTGACTCATTCAACAGTCTTAAGCTCTGCTGCATCATCCGATTCATCTTATTATGACTAGCTTGGAACCTATCTTCCATCTGCTTCATCATCATATCCATTCTATTCTGGTCATGACATCAGTTGGAGTCTAGTTCTCCGTTTGAGTTGGTTGGACAATTGTAGCCCCTTGCCGAGGATTCTAATTTTCAGCTTTAGTAATAGCTTTGGAGTTGGTAGAACAGCCTCTTCTTAATGGGGCCACAGTAGAAAGCTTCTAGTAGATCTTTACAAATCAGAGTTGTGGAATTAGAAGATTGAGAAATTGGATTTATCTCTTGGATATAGGAAATCCAATAGTAGATAACGGATCCAAGTAGCCTGAGAATCTGATTTCTCAATGAAAGCATCAAAATGTTTGAATCAAAAATGGCACAAACACCCAAGAATTAAGGTAGAGAATAAAATATGAGGAAAGTAAATGGAAAACAAGGAAAAGAGAACACAAAATAATTTATAGTGGTCTGGTAAAGCAAGGTCTATGTCCACTTTAATCTTTTATTGCTTATTTCTAACATGGAGGCAGAAGTTTTTAAGGGTCGATACAACTCCGACATTGAGATTTTAAGAATTAGAAGAATATAGCTTAAAACAAAACTAAAGCCAAAAGATCCTGAAAAATGAGCTCTATCATCCTATTTACAAACGTAGGGAGCATAATATCTCACACAAAATATCTCTAAGCCGTTGTACATGATTTGGACCAATTCTCCTACAAAATAGGTGCCACATCATCAGGAAATAGGAGTCGGTACCGATCCCTGGGTAGGGGTTGGCATCGATCCTTGACTTGGCCAAAATGGTTGTCCTCCTCTCTTTTTCTTGGCTTGTCTTGTGGTTAGCTTCGTGATTCCATAGTTGTTTGCATCAATATTAGCTGGTTTCCAAGTTTAAATGGAATTGCGGAAGAACAGAGTTGCAACTTTAAGTGTTCATGGAGAACGATGGAGAATTGCATTGAATCAATAAACCAACATTGGAAATAGGCTCAAGACATCATATAGGAAGTACAAGTAGAAGATGGGGTCCACTTGAGGTGGAAGTAGGACTCGATACTGACCCATAGGATGGAGTCGGTACTGACCCCTAAACTTAGTGAATTGGTGGTTTCATTGGTTTGGGTTGCTTTGGCCTTTGCCTTGCGATTCCGTTTGTGCTTGGATTCTGGATTCCTAGGCTATCTCTCTAGGCTTCCTGCCTCAATAACTTCAAATTCGTTTCATCCAACCCGTCCGAATATTGAATGGTCAAAAAACTAGATAACAAACTCTAAATACATATGTGCATGAACGAATATATATAATAAAATATATATCTTATTTAAATTTATAAATAACTCGCCACACATTTTGAGCTCGTACGATCATAGGGTACATTTGATTGTCATGGAACTCATCAATGCTCACCACCTCATTTTTCCGGTCATGACGACACTAGTGTCATCACAGTCCGAGACAATACCCAGAGATGATAATTTCATGCGTTTCGAGATAGTTTTGCCCATCGTATCCAAGTCCAAAAATTCTCAAACCATTCATCTTGAAATGAAGTCCTTATCCTAGAAACACAAGCAGTCTATCATGATCCAATGGACTCGACTACGCACGTATTTTAATTTGCAACGTCGGTCCTGACTCAACGGAAGTGGTCTCGAGTCCTAATTCGTATGTATGCGAAAAGTTAGATTGGACCTTCAATTCATTAACGATTCAATATTTAAATTAAATATAAATATCCATTCATTAAAAATAAGGGTTGTTACATGCAGTGTCATTTAGATAAGTAATATGAATTACACATTATATACTTTATTCCATTGAGTATACCTCCACCATAAGCCAAAGGCTTTTCCAGTTTGTCTCCATAACGTACCTTTAACTATAGGACAAGGGTCCTTTCCAGTCCAACTTTATAACTCTAACATGGGTGCAATGCAACTACGAGATCTAATGACTCATCTATGTCAATCATGTCCTAAAGATGTGAGAGAAAGCACCTAAGCCATTAATACATCTTTAATGGGAATTAGGTAGACTCTGACCATTTAAACCTATACCCTAGGAAAATCCTCATCATTTAATACCTAACTCAAAGCGGGCCCATCTCTTGTACTTCCTAACTAACATCGTAAGAAATCCCATCAGACCACTTAATACTTCTTTTATGGGAAGAGGCAGACCATACAATAGCCACTTAATACCTCAACCCTAAAGCGGACCCCTTCTATAGATTGCCCACTACCACACCAAAAGAATAATCCATACCATTTAATACCTATTGAGTGGTAACGAGGTCGATCCTACAACAGCCATTAAATAACTTTAACCTAGAAGCAGACCCGTACTGGGATATCCGTCTTATGATCCGTAACCCAATATGTGACGTCTTACATTAACCCAACTATTCGCTGGTGTGAGTAGCCAGATCAACTGGGCAAACTTAACTTATAGATTTAGGACTAACCTTGCGTCCACCTTGAGTACTTATTATAGGCGATGTCTCACAACGGTCCTAAAGTTACGCTGCTAGTAGCCAATTTAGCTGGGCAGATTTCTGTGTCCTTTTGACTGACCTTACATCCTAATAACTTAGTCATGTTTTCCCTCTCCGAATATACTGCCATATATATATATATAGACACAAATACATACATATATATAATATCTCATCCGCATTTACGCATTAAGGCCATATAAGGAAAACTCTTTATTTCATCATTAATTATGGATTAATTTCCATAATTATCCTTGAATTCCTTCCTATAGGGTTTAGTGCTATTTATTAACCTATTTATTCTATACAATACGATTTATACTTTCTATTTTGATATTATTAATGTATGTATATGCACGTAAATTTTAGGCTAATTAAATATTCCTATGCATGTGTAGAAATATTCCTATTCTAAGATTTTCTCTTTCTATACTAATTATTAAAACGTCAAAACTTCCATATTCATATAAGCCTTTATTCCATATAATAATTTACAAAATAGCTAATATCCTTAGCTAGACAAAACAGACTTTTTTGTGTGTGTATATTCAAAAATGGAGTCAAAATACCAAACTTATTTTACATTAATATAATAGAATCAATGCCTCAATTTCAAGGAAATAAAACTTTATAATTTAAAACCTTTATATTCTATTCACCTTTTGCATATACAAACTTGAAGCAGGAAAAGGGACTCACATTTGGCTAAATTACAGAAATAGGCGGTGTAAACTACAAACAGGAAAACCCTTTCTTTGCACACCATTTGCTAAAAATTCCCTTTTGAACCATTTTATCGCAATAGCAGAAATTAGAAGGAGAAGTTGAATAGAACATAAATTATTTAAATTGCAAATAGTAAATTAAATTCTACTATATTAACGTAAAATAACCGAATTCCAATTAATCCAAGAATTGGCATTTTATTTGGGGGAGTTTTGGGGGTTTTACACTTCATATACAAAGTTCCCCAAGGCATGAAACAAATCCAAACTTTTACTGCACAAATTACTAAATTGTGAAGAAATAAGATTTTCACTCATAGGTAGTTACTCCTGATTACTTTTGGATTTGACTTCATGGCTTTGCCTATTTCCTCCTTCAATTTCCTTCTTTTTGGAATATACAACAATTTAATTATATATATAAATTAGATTTAGAATACAGAGATTTGGGAAGAATAGAAATAGAAAAGCATATGATATGTATCTAAAACCTATTATTTTTAGATCCAATCGATTCTAAATTGAAGAATTGAAGAAGATGAAGACTGATGGAGTTTTGCTAGCATTTCAATTTTATTGTGAATAAAAGTGAGGGCGACAACATCTTATTTATAGTGGTTAGAATGCAACTGGACCATCAAATTTAAGTCGGTTTAAAATAATAAAATACGGACCTTTCTTGGCCAAAGCAAACCCTAGCCGATATAAACTAACCAATCGACTGGCCCTATCTAAGCGATTGACTGACCCAGTGTATGCGGTCGACCGACCCCCTATTTTTGGCCATAGAGATTTGTTGCCATTTAGTTTTATTTCTTTCCCATATTACAAACTAAAGTTAACATTTGCTTAAACGTTAAGCATTCATTCAACGTTAAAATATTTATTACCCTTTTAATTTCAATGATAAAGTTATTAAAATTTTAAATTTGAATTATTTTAAATTTGAAAACTTCAAATTTCAATAACTTTTCCATTTGAGCTTCGGTAGCAAAAATTTGCATTTGAAAATTAATGAAAAAATCACCACAAATACAATGGTGTAACTTTCATGGTCAAATTCTGACATTTTCAGAATTTCCATTTTATCCTTGTTTTAATTAATTAGTTTTTCATTATTTACGGAGTGTTACATTCTCCCCTTTAAAAAGGATTTTGGCCTTGAAATCCCTAAGGGAAAGATAGTGTAATGCGTACTCTACAACCAAGTTATCTATACAACCATTTAATCAACCAAAGATGCAATGTGATTGTGTATGCAACGTGCTATAGGCGAGCTCAATCCTAGCGTTAATCGAAGATCGTGAGATATAGGCATGTATGCAAGCATCCTAAATATGGATAAGATTTCGTACAAGTGCAAAAATAACAGTAAAAAGTGTGGCAACCATTCCCTATCATCTAATCTAGCAACCATAATGTAACCAAAACTTATACAATACTAAATTTTGGAGAGATAAAGTTTATTGGAGAAAAGTTCAAAATAAGAAGCATTTATCTACTTTTCTGTTTTCTATGTGCTTTCAACTGGATTATCTCCCCATTGCACCAGAACCAACCTAATTTCTTTGTTATGAAGCCTTCTAACTCCATGCTCCACTATACATGTGGTGATATCAGCTCTATTTCTATATCTGCTAACTGATGAGGCTGTACAATGGTAGCTGTGCTATGCAGACATTTCCTTAAGTGCGATACATGAAAGATATCATGGACTCCCGCTAACTTGGCATGGAGCTCTACTCGATACGCAAGTTTCTCGCCCTTTCCAAAATCAGGAAAGGCCCAATAAATCTTGACGCCAACTTCCCGGATGTCCCAAACCCGATAACCTTCGTAAGAGGAGAAACCTTAACAAATACCATATCTCTAACTAGAAATTCAAACTCTTTCCTTCGTCTAATAGCATAGGAGTTCTGCCGGTCATGTGAGGCCTTCATTCATCATCTAATCATCACTGTCTTTTCTGAGGTCTCATGGATCAAATATGGTCCAAATAGTATTTTATTGGTAGTTCCCCACCAACAATTTGGTGACTTGCATGACCTCCCGTATAAGACTTCATAGGGTGTCATGCCAATCGTCGCTTGGTAACTATTATTATACATGAAATCTACTAAGGGTAACTGCTGCTCCCAATGTCCTCCAAAATCCATGTTGTAAGCTCTCAACATATCTTCTAAAATCATGTTCACCCTTTCTATCCGACTGTCAGTTTGCAGGTGGTAAGCGGTGCTAAAATTCAACGTCATTCCTAAAGCTGAGTGCAAACTCCTTCAAAATTCACTACTGAGTAAGAGATCTCTATCACTGACAATGCTGATTGAAAATCCATGTAGTCATACTACTTTGATATAGATTTACTACAGAGATGGTGCAATCGTATTGCTCCTTACTGGAATAAAGTGGGTACATTTTGTGATCCTTACACAATAACCCAAATGGCCTCATTGCATCTTTGACTCCTAGGTAACCCATCTATAAAGTCCATCGATATATGCTTCCACTTTCAAGTTGGCACCTCTAACGGCAATAACAGTCCTTTAGGCTTCCCTTGTTCCGCCTTTATCTTTTTGCACGTCAAACACCTAGAGACATACTCTACTACCTTTTCTTCATCCCTAGCCAATTAAAAATTTTCTTTATATCCTTATATATTTTATCTTTACTAGGGTGAATAGTTATCCTAGAATGGTGACACTCAGCCAGCACTTCCTCCAAAACATCCTCCGCTATTGGAACAAATAGACGTCCATCTCTCCTCAGCTATCCCATTTTGTCTATTGCATACCTACCGACATGGGGAAAATATTTTCCTCCACTTAGCTTGCCCAAAATATCTACTATTACCTCATCTTTCTTATGCACTTGCCTAATGCGGTGTATTAATGCTGGCCTTACTTCCATTGCTGCTAGAAAACCTAGAGTGAGTTTTGATGGCAGTTGAAAATTGAAATTCAAGAGAAACACCAACAACCTCCACTCATGTATATCACCAAGAGTAGCATGCCTCTAGCCAAGGGAATCGACAATAGCATTCCCCTTTCCAGGTGTTTTTCCACCTTTTGGCAAGGCCGTGATACCAAAGACTTGACTAGAGACTGATGATAATCTGCTCCAGAGATCAGTTATCTGCAATTTCATGATGGATACAGGAAAACTTGGTCTGAGTCCGGATCAATCTACAATTAGCATGGTATGACAAGCAAAGCTATAAAAGGCAACATTCCAAATTTCAAGTAAATCGGAGTTCATATGCTCAAGTTGTGAATTGATCAAGATCCATGTGAAACATGTCCATTTTGTATCCATCCATCTGTATCCATCATTTCATATCCATCACCATCGATACGAAGTGAACACAACTCCATCACTCGGCATCCATCATTTGTATCCATAAGGTTCGAACCTATATCGATGGACTTCAGCACTACCCAGATCGATCATACTTCACTCGATCAGCAACTATACATTTCGTATCGATCACTTATCTGATCGATACGAAGGGCAGGGTGGACGATCGATATAAAGACAGAGACAAAGCATCAGTACGAGAAGCAAAGTATACGATGGATACGAAAGATGTGGTCGACTCAAAAGAAGCAGTCACTATGCACAAATTATGGATCTCCACAAAGCACGCACGCCACATCATCGACACGAAAGGATCGATACGAAATGTATCGATAAGAAAGCCTTAGCCAGTCCATGTTTGCAACTTTGATCGATCGTATCTCTCAAACCACAAATCCAAATGCCATGAAATTTTCACAGAAAGTTGCATATCAACTCAAGAACATCCATGATCGATCGTAGCTTAATTGGAGCATTTCCTGATTGATACGAAAGCTATGTGGATCGATCAGGGATCGATCCCAAATGATTCTAGATCGATTGTGTGGGCCCACCTACGCATGAGAAAAGGTATTCTGAGATTCAAGGCAGATATTTCCAAATTCACACTTATAAATAGCACCTCCATTGCAACTAAAAAAGGAATTTTGTGCTGCAGCTCGAGATGAACTCCATTGTAATTCGAGTGTTAGTCGTTGTACTATTGTAACTCAGTTTATAATCAGCAATAAACATCAAATCCTTCAAAGTGGACGTAGGTCATAGCACCGAACCACTATAAATTTGTGTCTTCTTTCTGATGCTGCTTATTTTCTTGGTGTTATTGTTAGATTAGCCTCTTTATCATTTTATTTCTTCATTCTAATCTCTTCAATTACATCCGATGAGTGTTGTGCCCATTTTTGGTAGAAACACTTTGGGTGCTGTCATCGAGAAAACTCTGCTTTTTCTCTAATTCTATGGATCCCCTACCGTCGTTGGATTGCTAAAATCTAAGGAGGAGATCCAGATCCATCTTCCAGAGGTTCTTTCTATTCTATTCAGATTATTCCAGATCTAAGAAGAACTACATTCAACATGGTGCGCACTACCAGAACCGCTTCCAATGCTCCTGATCTGGAAGGAAGCGATAGGCAAAATCCGGCACAGCTGACCACAGTAGGCCAAACATCAGCTGGAGTTCCAGATCCACTTGGTCCAGTAACTAGAGAGGAATTCCAGACCATTATGCAGGAGCTCACTCAAAGCCATCAGGAGCTTACTCAGCAGATCCGTGCTAACACGGAACTCACAAATCAGCTGAATGAAGAAAGGCAAGGGAGATCTAGAAGGGAGTGTGCCTCTTGTTCCTTGTCAGAAAGCTCAGTGTCATCTGACTTCAATCACAGATCAACACATCGCCGATTAGATGGGAATTACGCAGAAGCCTCCAGGCACCCGTATGCTGCAAATCCCGGATAGGCTGGGATAGGTCCATCCATAGGGCATCAAGCTGCAACCTCCTCCCGAGGAGGGATACTTCCCTAGAACACTACTCATGACCATGCAGCAGCTGCTGCTATAGCTCTGGATGCCGAGATCTAGAACCAACTAGATCCAACCCCTTATCACCACATTTGTGCTCAGGATCCTCACTTCCTTGAAGCCTAGGAGCCAAGGAGGCATGGAACGGACAATAGACAGTGACCATACCATCCTCGTGACATGGAACCCGACCATGCCTTGGCCCCGAATCCCCAGATGCCTGATATTCGAACCATGATACGCCAGATGATTAGAGAAAGTCAAGGCCTCATAAATGATGACTGGAGAATTTCTAGAAGTCACACTCCATTCATTAATGACATTCTCTATGTTGAGCTACCACATCGATTCAGGATGCCGACCTTGCCGGTGTATGAAGGAAATTCAGATCCTAACCAACATATTCTGATATGAATTACTTATGAATGTCGCTCCAACTGACGATGCAGTTAAGTGTAAAAGCTGCCCTATCTCCTTGGAAGGCATTGCAACTATGTGGTTCAACCATCTACCACCCAGATCCATTTCATGTTTTGACCAATTAGCTACTAAGTTTGTTGAGTAGTTCCTTATGCATGCTACAAGGCCGAAGGACGCCAATACCTTGTCCAGTGTTACTCAAGCCCCAGGAGAGACTCTAAGGCATTATCTGGAAAGGTTTCATGCAGCTTTTGTCGAAGTCAGCAACCCAAATGACAACTCTATTCTGATGGCATTGACTAAAGGGATCGACCCTAATTCCAAGTTTGGTGATTGGTTGGCTGGGAAACCCCCCACTTTGTTGGACTGTTTCTATCCGAAGGCAGCCCAGTTTTTTAGGAGAGAAGACGCTAGATGGTTTAGGAAGCAGGACGTCGTGGGGCCTAGTACTGAAGGTATCTAGAGTAATGTTGCAGTGAAGCATACCGGGGAGAGTTCCGGTAAAGTACAATTGAACATTCAGAATAAACAAAGTCAGCAGAAGGGTAATGGAGGTCAAGGGAAGAAGAGGGACCCTTATCGAGGGAGACTCAGAGCTCCTATGTTCGATCGATATACTCCTTTGAACACGTCGCTAGAGAATGTTTATCTTCAAACTTGTAATACATGGCAGTACAAGAAGCCAACTCCTAAACCATCGTTGGAGAAGCAAATTCAGACCAGAAAGTTCTGTAGATTCCATGATTGTTACGGCCATAACACTAATGAATGCCGTCATCCGCAGGATATTATTGAATAGTTGATTAGAGAGAGAAAGTTAGAGCAGTTTATTCGGGCTTCGCAGGATGGCAGAGTGGGCCCATCTAATCCCAATTAGGGTCGAGGACAGGCTAGGCCTGAAGAACCCACACGTACTGGCGGGAGGTTAGTGAATAATACCGTGAGTGGTGGTCCTCATCTGGCTGATCGAAGATGGAAGGAAATGGAGTCATATGCTAGTTCCATTAGGCATGTGGACTTCGAATGTTGTAGTGGTACTGATGAAGGGGTCCTGGCAAAGCAACAAAAGACGATGACAGACAACATCGTTTTCAGAAACCGTGATGCCGATAGAGTCAAGGCCCCTACTATTGATCCATTGGTTATTTCAGCCCAAATAGGTCCTGCTTGGATGAGGAGGATCTTAGTTGACACTGGAAGTTCTGTAAACATACTTTTCAAGCATGATTATGATCTAATGCTAATGGAAGCGAAGGATCTAAAACTATGCCAGTCACGTATACATGGTTTCAATGGAAGTGCAACCATACTGGCTGGGATGGTGGTGTTACCTGTTGAGTTAGGTGTTGGTGATCGCTGGAGAGTCCGAATGTTACAGTTTGTCGTGTTGGATATTCATTCTCCTTACAATGCTTTCCTAGACCGACCGGCCATTGCGGAGTTCAGGGCAGCGACTGCCCATTGGTGTTTAACTCTAAAGTTACCCACTGATAATGGAGTCGGGGTGGTACATGGTGATCAGGCAGCTAGACGCGCCTGTTATGTTGCGGAACTGCAGGATGCACAGCGAAAAGAGAAAGGTAAAGGCATGGAGGAATCTCTCTGCATCCGCTTTATGGAGGATTGACAACTAACGCTTGGATCGAGGCTCAGGCTCCACGACTAGTTTCCTAAAGATCTTGATCCTAGAGACAACGATGATGAAAGGGAAGTCAAAGAATACCAGGCTTCCTCGGCAGAGTTGACAATTGGTGTTCCGGTGAACGAAGATGATAACCCCAGAGTGGTAAAGATCGAATCTCAGCTCATCCCCTAGACGAGACAGGAACTGGTTGATTTTCTCCAGGCAAACCTCGATGTATTTGCCTGGATTCATTCAGACATATGTGGGATCCCGCCGAATATCGCGAGCCATGCATTAAATATCGACCCGTGGCACATCCCGGTGAAACAAAAAAGGCACGGTATAGATCCAAAGAGATCTGTCGCCCTGAAGGAAGAAGTTGATAAACTCAAGGCTAATGGGTTCATTCATGATGCTTATACCCAGAGTGGGTATCGAATCCAGTGCTTGTCAAAAAGTCGATTCGAAAATGGCGGACATATGTGGACTATTCAGTTCTGAACAAAGCCTGCCCTAATGACAGTTTCCCGCTTCCCAGAATCAATCAACTGGTGGATTCAATAGCCAGACATGAGCTCTTATCTTTCATGGACGCATACTCTGGCTACAATAAAATCCCGATGGACCTTCCTGACCAGGAGCACACTAGCTTTATCACTGATCTGGGACTCTATTGTTATAAGGTGATGCCATTTGGACTCAAAAATGCTAGAACAACTTATCAGAGGCTCGAAAATCGAATGTTTGCAAACCAGATCGGGAAGACTATAGAGGTGTACATAGATGACATGCTCATGAAGTCGCGACTATCCAGCAACCATATTGGTGATTTAGAGACGATGTTCAACATACTCCGATAGTACAAAATGAAGCACAATCCACTGAAGTGTCATTTCGGAGTTGCATCTGGGAAGCTCTTTGGGTTTGTTGTCTACGCCAGAGGAATTAAAGTTCACCCTGAAAAAATCTGGGCGATTCGGAATCTCGAAACTCCCAGAACCATCAAGTAGGTACAAAGTCTTAATGGGAAGGTGGCAGCCTTAAGCAGATTCATTTCTAGATCCATGGACAAGTGCATTCCCTTCTTTGATCTGATTAGAAAAGGGAAACGAAATTTCTAGTGGACAGAGGAGTGTGAGGTGCATTCCAGGCACCAGTACAACATCTGGCGACACCTCCCATCTTGTCAAAGCCGGTTGATCAAGAGAAGCTGCATGTCTATCTGGCAGTCTCAGCAAATGCAATCTGGGCTGGGCTAGTTCGAGAAGAGGATCGGATCCAATGACCAATCTATTATATCAGCAAAAGATTGACCAGGGAGGAAAAAAACTATCCAAAGATAGAGAAGCTAGCTTATTGTCTTGTTGTAGCTTCGAGAAAACTCCGCCCATACTTCCAAGCTCATTCGATCACTGTTTACACCGACCAGCCATTACGACAGATCCTGACGTGACCCGAGACGTCTGGTAAGTTGCTCAAGTGGAACATTGAGCTGAGTCAATTTGATATCACTTATACTCCGAGGCGAGCTATTCAAGGATAAGTTATGGCGGATTTCATAGTTGAGTTCACCATACCGGAGGACTTGCCCGAAACCAATGAACCTCCTAACTATATATGAAAGCTATACACTGACGGAGCATCAGACAACTGGTGCTCAGGTGCTGGAGTGGTGCTCAAAACCCCAGAGGGATAATTTTTATGCTATGCTTTGAAATTCGACTTCCTTGAAACTAACAACGAAGCTGAGTACGAAGCCTTACTCACTGGACTGAGGCTTGCCAAGGATTTGGGAGTCGTTGCTGTGGAAATTTACTGCGATTCACAACTGGTGGTGTGCCAGGTTCGAGGAGAGTATCAAGCCAGAGACCAAAGGTTGGCCTTCTACCTTATGCAGGTCTAGGAAGTGTTGAACCAGTTTGACTATTATACTATCTGTTGTATACCCCGAGAGCAACATCAGAAGGCCAATTCTTTAGCGAAACTGGCCAGCACTGGCGAAGCATAGCAGATGGGACTCGTCCCCGTGGAGACACTAACTGCTCCAAGTATTGATCAAGTAGAGACAGACTGGGTTCATGAGGCAACACCCGAGAGGGAGTCATGGATGACTTCGTTCAGAAATTATCTTGATCACGGAGCATTACCCGAACGCAGGAGTGAAAAAAGACAGGCTCTCTGAAAGGCTTCGTGATTTGTTATCCAGGATGGAGTCCTATACAGAAGGGGATATTCTATTACTTTACCTCGGTGTATCGCCCACGATGAGATCAAACGAGTCTTGCATAATGAGCATGAGGGAGAGTGTGGTGATCACATTGGGGGGCAAGCCCTTGCGAAAAAAATTACTCAGATACGGGTATTACTGGCCAATTGTAAACCGAGACACATCAGATTATGCTAAGAGATGTGATGGTGCCAGAAATATGCCAGAATTCCAAGAGCCCCGCCAACAGAAATTACTCAAATGGTTAGCCCATGGACGTTTACCACATAGGGCATTGATATAATAGGGTCTTTGCCTTTAGCCAAAGGTGGTGCAAAGTACGCCATCGTTGTAGTTGACTACTTTACCAAATGGGCGGAGGCTGAGCCCTTTGCCACTATCACGACGAAGAAAGTGATCAACTTTGTTGTGCGCAACATCCTCTGCCGCTTTGGCCACCCACAAACAATTATAATGGATAATGGAGCCCAATTTGATAGTGTCGAGTTTAAGAATTTCTGCAAACGCTATCGCATCCAGAAGAAATTCTTGGCAGTAGCTCACCTTAAGCGAATGGACAAGTCGAAGCTATCAACAAAGTCTTCAAATCCATTTTGAAGAAACGACTGGAGAAGGCTGGAGGTAAGTGGGTCGATGAGCTCCCCATGGCCTTATGGGCATATCGAACTACCCACAAGTCCGCGACCGGCCATACTCCATTTGTACTTTCCTATGGCTCGGAAGCCGTTATTCCAGTTGAGCTAGAGGTACCTTCTCACCGTGTGACTTATTACGATCCAAAGACGAATGCGATCCTACTCGCAGAATCTCTGGATTTACTGGATGAGAAGCATGAAGAGGCTAATTTGAGGGCAGTCGCACATCGCAATCGAGTCCCCCGATTTCACAATGCTAAGGTCCGGCCCAGAACCTTTGATGTTGGCGATCTCATAATCAAGTGGGTCAATCTGTTCGCTTCATACTTGAAACCGACATAGGAAGGACCGTATGTCATCGAACGGAGGCTTAGAGATGGCACATTCAAGCTATCGACCATTGATGGTCTCACTCTACCGAGAGCATGGAACAGCGAAAGTCTCCGTTGCTATTACATATGACTAGCTTTCATTCATTTAGTCTGCTTTCCTTTTTCAAGTTTGTTTATGCAATTCGAGAATTTGTACTTGTAATAAGGCAACTGATTTTGCTATGATTTCTTATTTCAACAATAAAGCGCAGACTCATAAAGTCAAATTAATGATTCCTAAATGTATCATGCAACCGCCATGATGTATGAAGAGCCGAGTTCCATCTTACGTTGGGACTCGTTTAAATAGAGAGTGATCGTGATCCGACCAGTCACTCGCTAGATGAAATTCCGAGCTTGGGGGCAAGCAATAATCAATTAAAAGAGAATTGAAACACGACAATTCTCTGGCCAACTACAGCTCCCAGAGTGCGAGATGAAGTGCAAACTCCAAGGTTAGGACGTGAATCGACCGTCCAGCTCGAGGAGGATGGACCCATCCATCCACGACCTCGCTTATTTCCAAAGCTCGAGGAGGATGGATCCGTCACATCCACGACCTCGCTTATTTCCAAAGCTCAAAGAGGATGGATCCATCCATCCATGACCTTGCTCATTTCCAAAGTTCGAGGAGGGCGGACCCGTCCACCCACAACCTCATCTTCTTTTTCCCAAGCTCAAAGAAATGGATCCATTCATCTATTACTTTGCTTACTGGATCAAGGAGGATGTGATCCGACCATTCACAACCTTGACCACCTCCTTATTCCCAGAGTGCGAATAAAATCCTAATACTTAAACAGATTTGATCGACCATCTGTCAACTGACTCTAGATTTCCGAAGTGTGATCTAGAGTATAAACATTAACCGGGTGTGACCGACCGCCCATAAAATAACTCATGTCCCCGGAGTATGGATATAATTCTAAACATTAAGAAGGCGTGACCGACCACCGGCATACAAGTCTAAATCTCTAGAGTGTGGATGCAAATACAAGCAAGCGAGTGAGTGAGATCCGACCGCTCAAACTCGTGTCACTTTAACTTTGTTCCGACTAAGTTAAATCAAAGTTGGTGAAGGCGGAGGATGACTACCAACTAACTACGTCAATTATCCCCAGAACTGGGGGCATAACTCAAGTTTCAGCTGCTGACCGAGATAGCGCAACGTTGGGACTTGACTCAACATTTGATTATAACCCGAGGCCATGACCTTAGGACTTAAAGACCGGACTCAAGTTCAACTTAGAGACTAAACCTTCACGAGTAAATTGAATGGAAATGTGAGTGCTAAAGTACTTAGACAAACAAACACAGAGTTATGCTAAAAGCAAAGGAGAAATTTTATTCACACTATTCTTTGAGAAAGGAAGTACAAAATCTGTTTCAAAGAATTCCTATAAGCGGGGGGCCAAGCCCGCGTCTATACATTGCATATGAAAAGCAAAAGAGAAGCTTATTCTAGCCATCTACAAAAGAGGAAGCAAAAATGCAAATCTACGCCTTCGGTTTCTTGTCCTTCTTGACTTTATTTGGCGTAGATCCGCTTGAGCTACTGCCCGGACCTCTCTTTGAACCCTTACCTCCCTAGCTTGCACCAGTTGGCTTGTCTCCGGCCGGGAGAATCGACGCAGTCTCCTCTTGAGAGCCTACAAGGACTGAAGTATCCTCTGTGTATGGAACTGGTGGAATGGTGGCGCTTTTGATACTAGAAGAATAAGGTGTGCTAGGCTCAATAATGGTGCCACCCGGAGAAACCACGAGAATCAGCACTGGACCAGGACCCGCATACTTCCACCAGCTCTGCGAGCCTACTCAATCTCGGCTTTGATCTATTCCATTATTTGTTCCTCCCGGTCCACGCGCTTACCCATGGGATGCTTCCGGTCGGACCCGAGGAGCCCGTGATAATAACATCTTCATCTACTTTAAAGGGCACCTCAATACTCGGATCACTTTGATGGCTGAGGAGCACTTCCATTAATTGGTCATCAAGCATGCAGCCGTTATCGTGCATCTCCCCAGCCGAAGTGGTGATCGTCACGGTTGTGACCTCTGTTGTTAATGCCTCCTGCTCGTGATGAACTTCTTGAGTTGCAAGAGGGTCATCCGGTGCAGAATCAGAGACTAAATGAAGATAGGAGAATATATTAGTAATATCTTCTGATAGTGTTCCTACATTTTGAGGGATAAGAGAAGTGTCTAGAATACCTTCCTCGAGTTAGCTCCCAGGTTGGGCCGACGGGCCTTTCGAACTGCGCTTGATGATTGGAGAGAGATATGGCCTGTCAAGATCATACCCCGGGATGACTAGGGGATCAACAGAGGATGTGGGCGCAGTTTGAGACGTTGGAGGAACTTCGGAAACAACTTTGTTATGTTCACCCCCGGATCCTTCTCTGGCTTCCGGGTACTTAGTAGCTAAGCTCTCTCTTTGAAGCATGATCGTCATGTCATGAAGGACTTTAGGCTCATCTTCGATCAATACTTGAGTTTTTAATTCAAACTCATTGATAGTTGTAGCTTTACGGATCTCCTTTTCATCCTCAATCAGGCGGTTCTAGGCCTTATACAGTTGAAAGGGATAGTCCTCGCCAAGCCAGTACAAGCTGCGATTTATTAGGACGTTTGCATTGTTGGTGACTAGGAGATCCTCAAACTCACTCTCCATCTTGGCCTTGATGGCTTTTATTTCCCTCTCGACCTTGGTGTCGGCTTCTTCGACCTTTTGATTTGCAATATTCTTTTCTCCTCTAACCTTCATTGCCTCCTCACACGCTTTTTGGGCAACTTTGTTGGCTTCATCTATTTGTACCAAAATTGGGCACAACACTCTTTAGATGTATTTGAAGAGATAAAATGAAGAAAATAAATGTAAAATGAGGTAGATCTAACAAACACACCAATCAGTAGATAAGAAAAAATGCAGAAACACGCAAATTTAGAGTGGTTCGGCGTATTGCCTACGTCCACTATGAAATGATTGATGTGTATTGAATTTCACTTGTTGATTACAAGAGATTACAACAGTACAACTGAAGTATGGTAATGATTTCGATGGAGTATCAGCGTAAAGAAGCCAAAAGTCCACTTTCTGTAGGTCCAGGGTCGCTATTTATAAGTGTAAGCTGCAAATATCTGGCTCAAATCTTGGAAGACTCCTTCCCTCAAGTGGGTGGGACCACCAGATCGATCCGATGTTGATTGGGATCGATCCATGATCGATACGCACTCATTTTGTATCGATCCAAAACACATCCATTTGGGCCGAGATCGATCATAGACCAACTGGAGGTGGTACGCAAGTTCCTGTGAAAATTTGGTAGCATTTGGACTTGTAGATTTTGAGTTATGATCGATCCAAGTCTGCATTTACAAAACACTGCCGAGTTCGTATCGATACAATTCGTATCGATGTCTTCGTATCGCTTCTGGTTCGAATCGATCAGGTGACATGGTACTATATTCTAGGATCGATCCACTTTTTATGCCGAGTGACCGAGTCTTCTGCTTTTACAAGCTTTCTTCGTATCGATCTGGAGTATTCTTTTCATATCGATGGTTTTCACTTCTTCGTACCGATGCTTTGTAACCGCTTCGTATCGATACGAACCAATGCATTTCGTATCGATGACCTGGATGTCGTTTCATATCGATTATTCCATACATCCTTCGTATCGATGACTTTAGTGGCATTTCGTATCGATCGTTGGCTAATCGATACCACTTGAGTTGATGAGGAGACCGATACAAAGTACATATGGACGATATCGATACGAAGTGTTGCTTATTGATGGATACGAAGTGAAGCGATCATGATGGATACGAACCGATGTTTACCTGATGGATACGAACTAATGCTTACCTGAGGATACAAATAGGATGGTTGCAGGACGATGGATACGAAATGGATCAATACGAAATAGATGGATACGAACAGAACATGCTTCTCGTAGAACTTGATCGACCCATAACCTGAGCATACGAACTCTGATCGACTTGAAATTCGAAATGTTGGGATTCATAACTTTGCTTGTCGTGTCTTGTCAATTATAGCTCGATCCGGACCCGAACCAAATTTTCCAGTATCCATAGTGAACCTGTGTATGACCAATCTTCGGGCCAAATTGTCCTTGGTTTCTAGTCAAGTCCATGGTATCACGGCCTTGCCAAAAGGCAGGATAACATTTCCCCCTACAGTACGTCTTGTGTGAACATGGTGTGCTTTGAAAAGCTACATTCTTTATTCTGAAAAAGCTCTATCTGATTCGTTGAATAGTCGTTGCCTTTTCATCAAGAGATGTAACCTTTGATCGATTTTTAGTAATATAAATGCTAAACTGTTGGCTGCCAATGATTATGCAGTGCATTGCCGTAACTGAGCGTTGAGTGCTAGTAACTTGTCGTTCACTGTTTTGATTGTCATAAGGTGAGTATTCAATTCCTATAAATTTTGAAAATTGAATGTTAGTCCGTCATACATGCATGTATGTTAACTTGACTCCTGTTCACGTTTGCACGTCCATGGGTCATTGTCAAGTTTTTTTAATCGAGTTTTGTATCGATCCTCTCCTGGATCGATGTGAAATTCAAGTTGCAACAACACTTGATGGTCGTTTTGATTCATTCCTTCGAATCTCTTCGTATCGATCCGCTCCTGGATCGATGTGAAAAGTTAGAAAATCGTCTTCGTATCGATGGTGATCAATACGAATTAGTTGGCCTTTTAAAATATCTCATATCAATGGATACGAATTTCCGTGGGCTTCAAAGCAATAGATACGAAGTCGCCATTTCGTATCGATGAATCTCTGATGGGTTCGAATGGTTCAAACAAGCCTTTGCTTCGTGTTTCATATCGATAGCCTGATGGATACGAAAAGCTTCATCGTGGATCGGTTGTGGATGGATACAATGGAAGTTTCGTATTGACGGTGTAGAAGGATACAAAGAGAGCTCTTCATATCGGTTAATCGCAGACCGTTCTTGACCGGTCATTTTAACTGGGAGACGAATCGACACTTTCTTTGGGTCAAACCATATATAAAGGCTTTTTGTACTTAGAAAATTCTTTCACTTATTCTTCCTTCAGCCTTGCTTTCGTATCGCTCCAAGTTAAGGAAAATTAAAACTGCCTTTTGCCTTCGAGTTATTCAATCCATCTAATGGCTCAAATTAGGTAAATCATTGAACTAAATCAACGTAAAATGATGAGATTTGAACTTTTGTGTCTTTCCACTTGTATCCGTGGCCGATTCTGGTTAATAGGAGGCCAAAGATGGTCCGAGCAAGGTCGTGGAAGGTTGAAAAGGAATTCGAGCCATCTGGAGAAGAAGGAGAGCAGATGGATATGGTGGATTCGTACGTATCGATCATGGGTGGTAAAAGAGTTTCGTATCGATTTGAAGGCAAGGGAGTTTTATATCGATGTAGGGGGTGGTTTTGCATCGATCCATGAAGGGAGTCCGTATCGATCCAAAGTGATCGATACGAAAACTTGAGCTTGCCGATCGATACGAAGGCACTGCTGAGCATCGATACAAAATGGACAATTGGTATCAATATGAGCTATCTCTTCGGTGATCGATACGAAGCGAGGTATCCCATGATCGATACGAAATCTGTTCTTTGGGGATTGATCCACATCTGAACCTTGATGGATATGAAACATTTTGCATACTCGAGCATTCGACTCCGACGAGCTTTCGCCTTGCATAATTAGACTTAACTGTTTCACTAAATATTTGACTGCCTTTCGAAGCTCGTCGATGGAACCGTAACTTAAAAAAATTTAACGAACTTTAACTTGGATCGATCTCCAAAGTCTGGATGGCATAGTTGTGACGGTCAGCGATGACGGTCACTCTGGTTGAATTTCGAAGTCTTGTCGTTCGAACATCTTTCAATCCCGTAGAATTTCTAAGTATTATGTTGCACTTCAGTGCACAACACATTCACGCACTACATAATGGGGGAAACACGGGTTTATTGTCGTATAACGATGATTTTTACTGAGTTCAATAGCTATGGAACCCGGAAGTTCACAGTCACAGGATGTTCAGAGTCTGCCTCTTCCCGTAATCGAAATGCCGGCTATCGCAGCCGACGTTATTAGCCCTGCTCCAGACGAGCTACCAGGAGCAGTCTTCATCGCACACCCACAAGATTCTGTTCCCTCTAATATTTCTGAAGATACGCTGGGTAGAATTTGTTTAAGGCATGGGTTGTCGCCGGACGACGCCTTACTGTCAGGGTCAGAAGAAAGAGCCCACAACCCCCCGAAAGGGTATGCGGCCTAGAACAGATTTATGTGTGCAGCCAGGACACTTCCTCCTTTAAACCAAGTCATTCGGGAAGTTCTATTTTTCTTGAGGATCGCTCCATCCCAACTGCACCCGAATGGGTATGCCTTGCTCAATAGTTTGTTTGTCATCTTTATGGAGCACCTCTTCCGTCCTACGACGGTAGAGGAGATCAGATACTTATTCAATATAAAGAGTCATGGGGACAACCCTTCCTTTACTTTTCTAGAAGCAGTTAGAAATTGCCAAGTCGTGGTCGGGGCTTGGAGCAAGCTGAGTTACTTTAAGACCGAATGGTTCTACGTTCGGTGTCCACCAGGGTTCTCCAGACGGTGGCTAGCAAGACGTAAGTGCCCTGGCCTCCTTGCTGACTAACAGGATAATAGTAGTTGATGTCGAGTCTAACATTTTCTTCCCTTTACTGCTTCAATTCCACGACCTAAAGGTGCCCAGTTTAAGGAGATTGTACGAGTTCTTCAAGAGGTGCCTGCTGAACATAGAGAGATTGATGAAGTCCTTACAGACGAGAATCTAGTTGCCGTCCGGCTAATTGACAGAGATCAAAGCATTGGACTTGTAAGAGTTATTAGGACAGCCCCGGTGAGGCAAGCTCGAAGGAGAGCTCCTGGGATAATAATTACTGAACAAGGCGGTGATGAGAATATGACCACTGGAGATGAGCCCGCGGCTGGGCCTTCGCAAAGTCCTTGATCTTTAGAGCGGAAAAGAAGAGTCAAGTCTACTGCTCGAAAATCTGTTAGGCGCAAAACCATCATAGTCTCTTTGCCTGCTACTAGTCAAGAGATTCCTATCGCGTAGATGGAGAGCTCCTTTGCGGGACTGGCGGACATCCCCATTCCGGATGACTTGCCTTTGCACCAAGATACCGTATTAGAGGGTCTTCAAAGCGCCTTAGACGTAGGAGAGCCAACTCCTCCGAGTATGGCTATTGCAACCGGTTGGTTGGGGGGTTTGCACATGCATACACACACTTCATGACACCATACAATTACTAGTTACAAGCTATTCATCTCTGGAGATTACCAACTCTGTTTCTCTTTTCATTTTACTAATACGATGTTGAGGCGGGAATCTATGCTTGGCAGCCTTCGTTCTGCACGCCGTTCGTCTAGCTCATACTCTGAGTCTCGCATATGTGAGGCCGATAGAGACCGCGATCGCGGCTACTCCAGTCAAGAGAGGGAGCGCTACGAGAAGGAAAGGGACATGGAGAGGGAGAAGGAGAGACAGTACAGTCGCCATTCCCGATCGCGCTCCCCACGACCTAGTGGTCCAACATAATCTTCTGGCTCTAGCAAACAACCTCTTGAATCTTCAAATCAAATACCACCTTCCCAAGCATCAAGGCCTGACCAACAGCTTCGAAGGACTAAAAATCCTGTTCACCACTGAACAAGCCATCACAGAACCCACCGGGGAAGGAGCGATTAGAATCGCTAAGTTGAAAAAGGATTTTTCGAATATTTGTTTTGACGGCTTCATATTTCCCCCGCACTTAAAACGAATTCCCAATGAGGCAGAACAGATGATGCATGACTACATATACGATGTTTATGACCAATATCGGGAATGGATGAAGACCGCAGACAAAGTATCAGCGGTGGCCTTTAAGCGGGCGAAGACACACTACAACAAAAATACCATATTACAACTGTCAAAAATAGTTGTAATAGGTCTATTACAACGGTCGGTTGCCCATCCTTTTATTCGAAGTTGTAATAAAGTCTTGTTTTTTTACAACTGCCTTCGACAGTTGTAAAATAATTTTCTACAACTGCCCAAAGCAATTGTAAAGGCTTTTTTACCACTTCTGCTGGCAGTTGTAGAGGATTTTTTATAATAATTTTACAACTGCAATTGGAAGTTGTGGTAAAATAATATAGAAAAATAAAAAAAATTAATTTCTACACACATTTTGCAAGTATAGCAAAAAACAAATAAGCATAAATTATAGAATAAGAATAACACTATAAGCAATTCAAACATTACATTTTTATTATCTACAAAACTAATATATCAAACAAACCAAATAACGAAATTAAAGCGGTTGTAATCATTGTGATATTCGATCAAATTGTAATACATTTTATTTTTTGTACCCTAGTAAATGCAATGAAAGAATTCGATGTCATTTCAAATGATCATGGATTGACAAACAAAAATGGTATGAACAACTTGTCAAAATGCAGGTGGAGTTTCTATGCCTTTATCCTTGCACACAAAAGCTAACTATTCAAGTCTTACGCTCAACAAAATTTCTACATGCCGTTGGTTTTACATGCGTATGTTCAGCAACTTTATTAAGCTCTTTGTTAAGCCCCGTCATACCATCCTATAGCAGCGCAGCACTTCATTTTTAGCCGTAGTATTGTAGCTACTTCAGTGCTTACTCATTGATAAAGAACTCCCCTACCACGTGCTGCAATGTAACACATAACTTGAACGATTCAAAAAAATATCACATAATAATGAAAATGAGCTATATATATGTGAATAAAAGCTTCAATGCTTATACATGTAATCATACCTTACTCTTATTCAATACAGTTACTGAGGTGGCAGTGGCAATGGAGGTGACTAGAGACCACTCTTTTCATATTCAAAGTCATACTCGGACATATCTGAGAATTTAACAAGAAGCTTAGATGAAATGAATCTGAAAACAATTTGAATTTTTATGAAAGCCTGCTACTACTGCTGTTGCTGCTACTTTTATTATCATACATTCTAAACTTCCAAATGAGCAGGTTGCATAATTTTTTTAAGTAATTCATTTAACCTGTGGACAAATTGTACACATTGGATGCAAAATAAGTGTACTATCCCTGATAAACAAACACATACATCTCATTGAACCTGATCATACTATCCAAAAAATATATTGATACTGAAGCTATATAAAATTTAACACACTTAGTAATGCGGATATTCCTGTCAACCATGCAAGTATGTTATTTATAAGGAGAAAGGAAGCAATCAAAAAGGTAAAATTCAAAAGATCATTCAACTAATATATATATCAGTTAATGTATATGCGTGCGATGAAATAATGCTCTCAAATCTGTAAACTGATCTTTTAAGCTAGATTGAATCAAGATAACATCATTGGACTCCATGGATTGAAAAATCATAATCATGAAATAACCTAATATGCATTTTACTGACCAATCTCTTCTTTTGTGACATAACGTACATAGAAAATAGATATAAAATATATAATTAAATTCAGTTAATATTTATAGCCAGATTTTTTTATGCAAATGGAGATAACAAATGATTAATCGCTACATTTTGTCCAAAAAGCACGGTGACAATTTATTGTCCCCAATGATTTGGAACTGCATTGACCTTTACAAAAATTAGTAAATTGCCGGTTGCAAAATTTATTTTGATCATGACAGCAGATTTTGATCATCTGATATTACATCTTATATACTTGACATATGCGTACCTTGGTATGCAGTTGATTGAAAACTGCAGAATCTGAATATCAGTTCTCCGATCCACTTCCCCAAACCCCATGTAAAATCATTACTAATTATTAGTATATACTTGTGATAATATGAATGTAACTAGATCAAGGACCATGCAAAACTTTATATTGTAAAGTGACATTAATGCATGAAGTAATATCCAAAGATGAGCTTGAGTATAATTTACATGAGAGAGAGAGAGGGAGAGAGAGGAAAAGGAAAAGGAAGAGGAGGAAGAAGATCGTGCTGAAGACTCTGAACTGAAGAGTTTATATCAAGAAATATGAAATCAAATAAACTGTTAAGGAAATGAAAGTATAAATATTCAAAACTATTTACAAAGTAGAAGACGATGAGGAAAAAGATTATGTATGTAATTAGGACTACATTTACAAAGTGTAACCAGTTTTAAACATTGTATTTTCAGCTAAAATAAAGGAAGAAGGAATATCCAAGGTAACAAAAACAGGAAATTCAAATTCAATAGACTATAAGGGAGTGGGTATACAAAATAAATTTTCCTGACATGAAATTTAGGCTGTAACTAAGTACTATATGTCAGCTCATTACAACGATAGAAGTTCACCTTAAATTTCAACTGAAACATGATATTATATAGCTCAACGAACTGGATCAGTAACCCGAGATTATAAATAACATAGAGCGTTCATATAAACATCATGCATAATTTAATTTGACTCGAGTAATCATTCAGAGTCGTCTTTGGTATACCAAGAATCAATCAGCCAATTGGATTGATAAAAATTCGCAATTCATAATATAGTACACAAAGTGTGATATATCACAAAAGAGTTGCAGTAACAATTAATTTTCATGTACTATGAACTATATATTTAAAGTGACAGCTTAAGTTCCAAGTCTACTTCTTGGGAATCACTGAAGTCTGAGTTGTGACACATAGATTCCATCGAATGGCGTCGTTCGTACTTCATATTCTCATACAGGTGTATTGGCCACACTAACAACCGATATATGTTTTTAGATTACATGGAGTAAGTATACAATTTAGAAGTGTTTCGTGAAAACATCTGTGATGAAATGCACATTAACAACGAACCATGTAGTAAATAAATACAATGTAGGAAACAAATCGATCATCAAGAGTACAAACAATTCACAGAAAATATATACTAGACTTGATAGAAACTGACAAACCAAAAGAACATACAGTTAAACATTGCAGCTTTAATTACTCAAAAAATTAAGAGTTAAATCTGGGCTGTAAAACATTAACTACTTTCAAAATCGAGAAGAAAGCTCACCAGATCTGTAAAATGAAATACTTCAAAAATTTATGCAACCTGCTGCACTGGTACAATCAACATCAGTTCATCAATAAACAGTCTATCAGTAAACCCTAGTATCTACAGAGTACTTAGATTTTAGATCTGAAACAAAGCACGAAATCGATTACCAAAAGCGAGCGACAAACAGTTCAGATCGTTGTTGACTTTCTCGACGTCGAATTCAGAAGCAATGCACCACGAGCAGCTTCCAGATCCAAACGTCTAGAATTTTTTTTAGACCTCGGAAGTTGCTTAAATCGTTCCTACTGTGAATTTTTAATTTATTGAGGAGAAGAAGCCTTTTGAGACGAGAATATATTTTTTGGGGCACTAATTAAGAAGATGGAGGTTTACAGTCAAAAATTAGAATTGGAGCCAAAAATTTGAGGAATGGAGCCAAACTTTTGAGGAGTGGAGCCAAAAATTTAGTTAGTTAAAACAGAAAAACATATATACGTCAAAGAAAATGGTTATAAAAGAAAATATCTAGCTGCATATGGAAATATTAATTTTTATTAGAAATTTTTATTTTTGAATTTTTGAATTTTAACAAACATCATTATCAATTATAAATTTTTATTAACAAACATTATTAAAAAATTTAAATATTAATATTATTATTAATTATAATTATTAAATATTAGTTTTAATTATTAATTATTTAATAGTAATTATTGATAATTAATTATTAATTCTTATTTGCTAATTATTAATTATTTAATCGTAATTATTATTTATAAATTATAATTATAAATTAAATATTTATTATTTATTATTTATTATTTATTTATTGATTATTAATTATTAATTTATTGATTATTAATTAATTATTAGTTATTAATTACTACTAGTTATTAATTACTACTAATTATTAATAGGAATTATTTCATATTTCAAATTAATTATTAATTATAATTATTTAATAGTAATTATTATTTATTATTAATTTTTTATTAATTATTTAATTAGTAATCATTATGTATATGTTACCAATTATTAATTATTTAATAGTAAATTTTATAGACAAATTACTATTTATTAGTTATTAATTATTAAGTATTAATTATTTAATAGTAATAGTTAATCATTAATATTGATTATTATTAATTCGTAAGGTTATTATTAAATATTCTTGAATGTTAATATTATTAATTATTAAATATTGATTATAAAATATTGATTATTATTAATATTATTTAGGCCTCTATTACAAATAGCAAAAAATGCCGTTGAAAATAAGTTTATACAACTTTATAAAAAACGTCGTAATTATTAATTATTAATTATGAATTATCAAAAGTTAATTACAAAATATTAAATATTACTTCTTAGTTATTACTTCTTAATTATTAATATTAATTATTTATTATTAAAAATTATTTATTATTTATTAATTATTTATTATTTAATAATTATTTATTAATTATTAAATAGTGATTAACATTTATTATTTCATATTTTCAAATTAATTATTAATTGTTATTATTTAATAGTAATTATTGATAATTTTTATTAATTATTTGATTATTAATTATTAAGCATTATTATTTAATTATAATTATTAATTAATTATTACAACGGGAGACGAAAAAGGTTTTAATTTTGGCATCTATTACAACTGGCAAAAAAAAAGAGTTGTTAAAAATAGGCATCTATTACAACTTGCTTGTAATAGGCATCTATTACAACTTGCAGAAAAAAGTGTTGTTAAAAATGGACATCTATTACAACTGGCAAAAAAGAAAGGTTGTAATAGGCATATAGTGCAACTGGCAAAATAAAAGAGTTGTTGAAAATAAGTTTACTACAACTTTCTGAAAAAGAAGAGTTGTAAAAAACCTTTATTACAACTGGCATTTGTTGACAGTTGTAAAAATACAGTTGTAATATGATCCTTTTGTTGTAGTGACAATCGAGAAACTGATCTCGCTCCAAAGGACCGGATAATTTAGGTGCTTAGCGATGAAAACGAGTCTGCAAGAAATTCAGAAACAGAGGCTAATAAAAGAGCCGACGAGGCAAACCGAAGGATTGAGGAGATGAGGCGAACACATTTAGCCCTGGTTGAGGAAATGGGGCACCGAACCACCACAGTCATGGCTGAGAGAGATGCGGTGCTAAAAGAGCTTGAGGAGCTTAAAGCTAAATTTGCTGAAGTCGTCAAAGAAAAAGACGATGCAAATAAAGCCGCCCAGGAAGCATGCAAGCAGGCTGTGGCACTTAGGGACGAGAGGGATGAAGAAACGCTAAAGGTTCAGGAAGTCGAAGCCAGGGTTGAGGTTGAAGTGAGAGCGGTAGAGGCCAGGTTGGAGGGTGACATTGAATATCTCCTCATTACATATAATGCCAATGTTCTGAAGCATCAAAATTTGAGCTGGCTCGAAGATTATCCATCGCATTTATACAATGCTTGGTGCCGCTTGGTTGAAGATGAAAAAGCAGAGCACCATACTGAATCCATCGATGAGTTCGAATTAGAGAATCGGGTGCTGAATGAGGATGAGAGAAGAGTTCTCCACGATGCCACTATCATATTCGAGAAAGAGAGACTCGACACTCAGCATCCGAAGGCTGGAGAGGTTCTGTCATTGAGCATCATGATACGAGCTCTGAAATTCCTATGCCAACCCAGCCCGAATCTACTCCTACAGTTGATCCTCTATCCATGCCTGCTTACAATCCTGATCAACCGCAATTGTCTCCAGCTCGCGAGAATATCCCCGAAGCCGCTCCGGCTCCGCCCGCGAGCCAATCTGAGGAAGGTATTCTGAACACTTCTTAAATTCATTCCACGTTTGGAGTATTATCAGAAGAAGTTACTAATATTTTTTCTTATCTTCATTCAGCGATAGGCACTGCACCGGCCATGCCCCCGCAACCCAAATGCAGCATCATGAGCAGGAGGCCCTTATGACGGAGGCAACTACAACAACGGCCGTTGCACCAACTGAGGGAGTGCATGGGACCGCTTTTATTTTTGATGAACAGATGATGGAAGAGCTCCTTGGTCATCAAAGTGACCCACTTACCGACCTGCCATTCATCAAGGGCGAAGGCGCATTCACAGCCAGCCCTTCGGGCCCAACTAGCAGCATCCCCGTGGACGCTGACACAATTCATGAGGAAGAGATAATGGCAGAGATTAATGCTGAGATGGAAGCAGCCGCATAGGCCAGTGGTATTGGAGGTGGTATGGCGGGTCCTGGCCCAGCTCCTCTACGAATGATTTCTCCCGGTGGTATAGTTGTCGATACTGGCGTGCCTCTTTCATCTTCCTATGTCGAGAGTGTTCCTATTCCTCCGACTCCATATTCAGAAAGTATTCCAACCCCCGTGAGTTTGGAGGAAGAGATTACCATAATTCCTCCGACTGGAGACCAACCACCAAAAGGCAAAGGCTAGAAGAGGCACCCGATCGGTAGCTCCAGTGGGTCAATGCCGGGGAGGAAGAAGAAGAAACCGAGGGAATAGATGTATCTTCTTGATCCCTTTTTTGGTAGATAGATAGGAATTTCTTTAGCTTCCTGTAGGCCGTGTATAGATGCGGATTCGGCCCCTGCTAGTAGGATTTCTTGGAATGATTTTTGTACTTATCCTTCTTTTTCAAAGAATAGTTAAAATAAAATTCCATTTTGTTTCCAGCACAGTTTTGTGTTTATTTGCTTAAGTGTTTTAGCGCTCGAACTTCCATTCAATGTACTTATGAAGCCTTAGTCTCTGATTCAGACCTGAGGTTAAGTCCCGAAGTTATGGCTTAGGGTCATAACCGAACGTTAAGTCAAGCCTTAATATTGTACTGTCTCGATCAGTAGCTGGTACTTGAATTTTGGGCATTCGCTTTCTGCCTTCGATAAATCGAGCTTGACTTAGTCGGAATGAAGTTGAAAAGAGACGGGCTCGAGTGATTGGATCACACTCACTCATCTATTGGTAATCGCACCCACACTTTGGGGATTGCACTTGTACGTCGATGGTCAGTCATGCCCGTTTAATGTTTAAAGATATGTCCGCGCTCCGGGGACTTAAGTTATTTTACGGGCGGTCAGTCACACCCGTTTGATATTTATAATTTCGTCCGCACTCTGGGGACTTAGATTGATTCGTGGGTGGTCAATCACACCCAATTTGTGTTTATACTCCGGCCCGCTCTTTGAGGACTTAGAGTTAGCCAATGGGTGGTCGGTTACACCCATTTTGATGTTTATACTCCAGTTTGCACTCTGGGAATCTGGAGTTGGCCAATAGACGGTCGATCACATCTGTTTCGACTTTCGAGTTTTAGGATTTCGTTCGCACTTTGGGAACGATAGATTCATCAGGATCGTGGACGGTCGGGTCACAACCACCCTGAGTTAACAAGTAAGATCGTTAGATGGACGGATCCACCCTCCTCGGACTTGGTTTAAACACGGGCGAAGTCATTAGGTGGACGGATCCACCCTCTTTGAGCTCGCATTTGTAAGTTTATACTCCAGCTCACACTCTGGGAGCCGGAGTTAGTTAGAGGATTGTTGTGTATCAATCCTTTTTTGTCTTCAGTGTGATGGCTTGCCCTTGAGCTCGGGTTTCACTTAGCAAGTGACCGATCGTATCACAGTCACTCCCTATTTGAATAAGTCCCACCGTAGGATGGAACTTAGCTCTCCGTGCATTGTGATGGTCGCATGACGCATTTTAAGAATCACTGCTCTGGCTCAAAGAGATTGCATTTTATTGCTGTTTGCACAAAAAATGGACAAACACCTCAAAGTCGTATGATTTAATGGATTTGATGTTGTTCTTAGTGATTTGGGTGATTTATGCGAATATATGAAAAGCAAGGGCTAAACTGTAAAAGACACGCAGATTTATAGTGGTTCAGCCAGAATGTGCCTACGTCCACTTTATATGTTATTTCTCTTTTCTTGTTTAGATTACAAGTACAAAGCTTTGATACCAGTAAAATAAAGTTGTTTGAAAGTTCTCTCCGTGCTTGAGCTCTCAAAACTTGTCCCCATTGTTGTACCCCTGCCCCTCTATTTATAGAGTGAGGTTGGGGGTAGGGGTTTTGGATGTATACAGTTGCTGATGGGCCTGGGCTGACGCGATCTGGCCTGGTAGTGTTGGTCCGGAATGTCTTGGTCCGGTGGTAGATGGTCTGGTAGGAGCTTGGTTCAGAATGTCTTGGTCCGGTGGTAGTTGGTTCGGTGGCAGCTTGGAGAAGGTTGGTTCGGTGGCAGCTTGGAGATGGTTGGTTCGGCGGCACTTGGAGAAGGTTGGTTCGGCAGGCACTTGGAGAAGGTTGGTTCGGCAGGCACTTGGAGATGGTTGGTTCGGCAGGCACTTGGAGATGGTTGGTTCGGCAGGCACTTGGAGAAGGTTGGTTCGGCAGGCACTTGGAGATGGTTGGTTCGGCAGGCACTTGGAGATGGTTGGTTCGGCAGGCACTTGGTTCGGTAGTGGGTTGGTTTGGCTAAAACTCACCCAACACTTACCCCCCAAAGTAGGGCATGTGTATGCACATGGCATGCTTTGTTTTAGGTTATCCAGTTTCGACGCTTCCATCTGATTTTTAGTACCGAACCGGTTGGTCCGGTGGTTTACCTTCGCCTATAAGTAAGGGCCTAGTGCTTCCGTTATTTCCCACCGAACGAAATAGCCGAATCAGAACTTCCTGCCGAATCAGTCATATTTCCCGAATCAATCGTACCGCCATATCAGGTGATTGCCGAATGGCTTCTTGGATTTACTTCGTTTTACCGAATGAACCTAAAAATTTGATACCGATTGGACCTTATGCCGAATGAACCATGGCGTGTTTGATTTCCGAATGAGATTTTCTTTGTTTTGCCGAGTGAGCATAAATTTTTTTTTTAGTACCGAATGAACTTTATGCCGAGTGGACTTAGCACCGGATGAGTATGAAAACTTTCCGTTTTATATTCCTGCATCCTTTGTTCTAACAACGTGCTCTCTTGTGTTCGCAGATAAATGTCTCACAAAGTGGCAACCCGATCGGAGAAGAAGAGATCTCAGGACAGAGAAGAGTCTTCCTCGGTGCCCCTAGCTCAGCCAGGATCTGCCCGTCATGGGCCCACCCCGAGATCATATGTAGATGGATACGGTCCTCAGGAACTTCTGAACTTGCCTCCTGATTGTTTCCCTAGTTCACTCAAGGGCGAGCAACTTGATGTTATATCTCGCTCTTTCGGGATCGACCGAGCGCGCATGCTATTGCCGGATGCGGGAGTGATGCCGTATGATCCTCCCGAAGGATATTTTGCCTACAGCAGATACCATTGCATGTGTGGTGCCATCCCGCCTCTCAACGCCTGGGTAGTCAGCTTTCTCACATACCTAAAGGTAGCTCCATTCCAGCTTCAGCCCAACTCCTATGCCATTCTGGTGAGTCTCTTTGTCATCTTCCAGAGGAGATATGGGCGTCCTCCTTCCAACCGGGAGATCCGGTATTTGTACAACTTGAGAGGCTATAAGAAGGGGTCTCCCTACATCAGCTTGGAATCGACCGTATCCTTTAAGTCGGTCCTGGATTTATACTCCAAGTACAGCATGTTCAAGAAGGACTGGTTTTTTGTCAGGGATGATTCCGTTTCTATTCGGCGCTTCACCTCCGGATGTAAGTCAAAGCTTTATTTTTAATTCCCGTTCTGGTTGCAATGCTCCTTCTTATGTGCTTTTATTTTTTGCTAGCGACAGGTGGTTTTGCGGTCGTGGAGAATGATCGCCTGGTTCAGACGGCAGCAGAAATAGAAGCTATTACTGGAAGAGATAGGTCGGCTGCTTACCTGATTAGGAACGCTACACTTTTGGAGCACAGCTTGATCCTTCCACAGCAGTCCGTGGTCAAGCAGAGGGACACAGCCGAAGAGAAGGCGGCCCAAGCTAAAGAAGGGGCCGAGTCGAAGAGCAGTAAAAGGAGGCCCTTTCCGAAACACCCGGTTGCCGGGGGGAAGAAGCTCAAAAAGTCTGACGGTCCCTCTCCCAGCACATGTCCAGATATCCCGGAGGAGGGAGATGTGGAGGAGGAGCAAGGCGAAGATGGAGGAGAAGGCGCTGGAGGTGGCGACGGTGTCAGGGCTTTGTCTTCTGGGCAAGTAGGCAAGATGCAAGAGTGGACGGATGACGCTTTTCGCCAAGCCTTCGAAGGTTTGGAGGGGACGGAGAAGTCCAAAAAAGCCGATAAAGTTGGGGCCGGCGTCGATTTATCTTCCGGGAGCGCCTCTACTGAAGCATCTTCGGCGGTTCAAGGTGAATTTCTCTTTACTCTTTTAATTCTTGAATGATGGCTCAATACATGTTGGTGACACTTGGTTTTCATATCAGGAGCGGGTAAAACGGCCAAGACCTCAGATCTTCGGCACAGGCTTGAACAATATAAACTCTCCAAAGCTTCCGCCAAGCCGAAGCCTTCTACTAACTGCCCGGGAGACATAGTCGGCTATCGTCCTCTTCTCGGAGTTATCGAAGAAGATATACAGAAGAGGAAGAGGAGTCGATCTTCGTCTGAACCTCTTCTTGAACCCCCGGTCCCACTCCAGCCTATTCACGACATTACAGAGGAGGATACTGAGCTTATGCCCTCCCCCCATCCGTTTGGGAATCCAACCGTCATCCCAATAGATCATCCTGGCTTAGTACGCAATCCGTTTGCGGGTCATCCGGACCTGGACCCGGCATCTCATGACATCTCTTTTGATGAGGTTACTGGTGAGCACCTTCTTCCTCGCAAGGTTGCTTGATGAGGCCAAGTCCCTGGACCTTGATTTGCTTACTACTCGGATTGTCGCTATAGGGGACGAAGCTAAGGAAAATATCGACCGGGTTGCTGAGGAGACCAGGAAGTTGATGGGGCATCATGCCCGAATGGTCAAGGACGGGTAGGAAATTGGGAGTGCCAACATAAGACTGCGGTATGTGGTTTCCGACCAGGCCAAGCAACTCGCCGATCAGGCCATCCAGATCTCTCAGCACAAGGCCGCCTCCAGACGACTAAAGAAAACTATGGAAGAGGCCAGCCGGGCCGAACTGCGGAAAATGGAGGCTATTTGCAAGGAACGGATCGATATGACTATTGCCATGGTGGATGAGGTTCGGAAAGCGGATCTTGAGCAGATAGAGGAGTCATCTGGGAGACTTGAGGCCGCAGAGCTTGCTCAAGCCAAGTTGAAGGAGGAGATGGAGGCGATGCGGAAATCCCTTCAGGCTGACTGCTCGAGATACCAATTGGAGAGAGATGCTGCCGTTGTAAGGTTGTCGGCTTCCGAGGCCCGGACGAGGGAGCTTGAGGAGAACGATGGGATGATGGACAAAATGCTCCAGGATTTGTACTTCCGTACTTGGAAGCAGGGCAACCTCTCCTGGATGGATGATTATCACCGGGTCATGGCTAGGGTTTATCTCCGGGCTCTGGAGGAGGCTAGGGCTGATGCAGATAAGGAGGGTGGTGTGCCCTTCAAGATGGATGTGGTTACCGCCCAGTTTACCAAGGAGGAGAAGGTGGCGGTGAAGGAGGGCATGAGGTTGCTTGCAGCTGAGGAGGCAGGTGTGCAAGTAGAGGATGATGATCAAGATGACCAAGGAGCAGATGTTGGTAAGTCTTCCTTTCTAGTCTTTCCGTTAACTTGGTCGCTTATTACTAATGAATTCTTTCTCTGACCGGACAGGTGGGCAACAGGATAAGGATAAGACTCCGACGCAGCCGGCTTCTTGATTAGACCTGGATATCGTTTTGTAGACTTGACATTGTTGTATATGTTAGTTTCAAAACAGTAACGTAACTCTTAGGTTGTAATTATGCTACTTGTAATAAACAACGCTATTCTTGACGTGTAATTCTTTAACTTAAGCTGATTCTGTCGTTTTTTGAATGTTTTCGCTATTTTGACATGTTGTATGAGAAATATAGCTATGCATATTCTTGTAATTAAATTGTGTTTGATGTCAGGTTCTTGTTTAAAACATAATTTCATGACTTGCAATGTTAGCGTGAAGTGTGAATAACTTATAGTCACGTGTTTACACATGAAAGAAGGAAATACCGCCCTTTATATTTTGCTTGTAGATGGCAGCTTTGAATGTCTTGTGTGACCGAGTATGGAATGCGGTCTAGTATCTTGCTGTGAGTATCCGCTTTCATTAGTGAATGTCTCTTGTTTTGTGTCCTGTACTTCAGGGATTGTTACAGAGGATAGGGGAAAAGTTTCTTAAATAAAATTGAAATATGTGAAATAGTAAAACTTCCAATCATGGAAGGCCTTCGATGTGCTTAAGTTTGTGGCAAACGGGCTTTGTAGTCACTTTCCCTAGCTGTGGGTCTTGGAGACATTTGTCACCCATCTTACGCCTCCGCGGGGAGTTAATTCTTTTTTACCACAGCCGCACTTAAGACACATCGGAGCCGAGATCGCGCACAGTAACTACCCGGGCCATTATGGCCCGTAATCGTGGGTATTATTTGATTTACTGTGGCCGGCTAGCGTGGGTGCCGATCGTCAACCGTGAACTGCCCCTGGCTGGCCACACCTTATGTTGGGGCTTATAGTCGGTTCACAGTTGCCGGCGAGCGGAACGCCGTAATGAGCTGCCTCGGCTATAGTCGGCCTTCTCGGTGGCTTATAATCGGCTCATTACAGTTGGCTTTAAGGGCCGTCGTAAGCAATGAGTTAACCCACAGCAGAGGGATGCCGGAGCAAAAGTGTCTCATTGGCGAGGGCATAGATTCGCATAGTACCTGTTAGGTCTTGTCCAGGTGAAGTTGCGCTGTGGAGTGCTTTGAATGGAAATGCTATACGCATAAGATTTTGTTCAACAGAAAAGGATAAAGTTAACAAGCAGCCAAGATATAAAGGAACAAGTTAAAAAAGAGACAAGGTTTTTTAAAGTGGTTCGGCATGAAAATGCCTACGTCCACTGATTCTCTTTGTTAATTCACTTCATATGGGCAGTACAAGTTAAGAAAAGTATCGACGGAGGTGTTGGATGTTCCATGCCCTCTGGAACACCTCTACGTCCACTGTTGACAAAATATAAGCTCCATTGTGGAGATCTTTATGAATTACATATGGTCCATCCCAGATTGGATCTAGTGCTCCGGGGCGAGGGAAGATTCGCTTGAGGACAAGATCCCCTTCTTGTAAGGTACGATGCTTGACTTTGGAGTTGTATTGTGCTGCCACTTTTTGCTTGTGGGCTGCTGCTTTAAGGACTGCATCATTTCTTCTCTCCTCAACTAGATCCGAAGACATGTGAAGGAGTTCTTCGTTCTCTTCTGGGTTATAGTGGATCCTACGGTGGGAAGGCACGATGGTTTCAACTGGGAGCATAGCCTCCGATCCGTATGCCAAAGAGAAAGGAGTATGCCCTGTCGAGGTTCTGAAAGATGTGCGATAGGCCCACAGTGCCGTAGGGAGTTCATCCACCCAAGCGCCCTTTGACTTTTCGAGTTTCTTTTTTATTAGAGTTTTCAGAATTTTGTTGATGGCTTCGACTTGTCCATTTGCCTGGGGATACGCTACGGATGAGAAGCTTTTGTGAATTCCGTGCTCTCGGCACCAGTTGGCGAATTCTTCGCTGTCAAACTGAAGTCCATTGTCTGATATGATTTTGAATGGGACTCCGTACCTGCACAGAACATTTTTGATCAAGAAGTTAATAACTTTTGCTGAAGATACTTTATTCAAAGGTTCTGCTTCCACCCATTTGGTGAAATAGTCGACTGCCACTATATCATATTTGGCCCCGCCTCGGCCCATTGGTAGTTCGCCGATTAAGTCAATTCCCCATACTGCAAAGGGCCAAGGGCTGGTCATTTGAGTAATCTCAGTTGTTGGTAGCCGCGTAATCTTAGCAAACTTCTGGCATCTGTCACATTTTTTGACGAAATCTAAGGCGTCCTTGCTTAAGGTGGGCCAGAAATATCCATATCGGAGTATCTTTTTTGCTAAAGTTTGCCCTCCGGTGTGATCTCCGCAGCTTCCTTGATGAATGTTGGATAGGATTTCCTTGGCTTTCTTTCCGGCGACACACCTTAATAAGGGGTTAGAGAATCCGCGCTGATAGAGGATGTCCTCTTGTATGGTGTAGCGGGAAGCTTTCCTCAATATTTTCTTGACTTCGTTATGCCCGTTGGGTAGTGTGCCGCTTTGTAAGTAGTCCCGGATGGGAGTCATCCAAGTTGCTTCTTCGGTTGCAGCTATCAGATTCACTTGCTCAAAACTTGGGGTTAGTTGCCTTGAGATGGTTACCGCTCTGGAAATAGCGCCATCTCTCACGCTTGCTTGTTTCACAAATTCGTCGGCCTCTCGGTTCTCTTCTCGAGGGATGTGTCTAACTAAGTAGTGGTCCAATCGATTGAGAAGTAACTTGGTCTTCTTTAAATATGCTATGAGTCATTCTTCTCGAGCTTGGAATTCTCCTAGTATTTGATTAAAAATAAGTTGAGAATCGCTATGAAGACACAAAGAATTGGCTCCGATTTCTAAGGCAAGTTCTAATCCAGCTATCACTGCTTCATACTCTGCATCGTTGTTGGTGGCATTGAACTCCAACCTTGTAGCATAGTGCAGCTTATTTCCCCTAGGGGTGACTATTACCACACCTGCCCCCGAGCCTTGGTCGTTTGACGCCCCATCCACGAAGAGATTCCACTTAATGTCTTCTGCTATTTCTGATTGCTCCTTACCTTCGTTGGTGGTGAATTCTGCAATGAAATCGGCCATGGCTTGTCCCTTGATGGCAGTGCAAGGGTGATAGGTGATATCATAATGACTCAGTTCAATGCACCATTGGTTGAAATCGGCCATGGCTTGTCCCTGCCTCAGTGGTTGATCGGTCAGAACTTTGATGGAATGGGAATGGAAGTAGTTACGTAGTTTCCGTGACGTGATCAGTAAACAGTATGCTAGCTTCTCAAGTTTAGGATATCTGACTTCCGCCCCCGTAAACCTCTTACTTACAAAGTAAACTGGCCGCTGCGTGCGGTTGTCTTCCCTTACCAACGCAACGCTTAGGGCGTGAGATGACACAGCAAGTTATAGGTATAACTCTTCGCCTTCACTTGGAGTCGAGAGTATCGGCGGTTTCTGGAGGTGTTCGATTAAGTTAAGGAAAGCGGTTAAGCATTCGTCAGTCCATTCGAACTTTCCTTTGTCTTTCTTCAGAGCTTCGAAGAAGGGGACACACTTGTCCGTTGCTTTGGAGATGAATCGGCCTAGGGCGGCCACTTTCCCATTCAGGCTTTGCATTTCCTTTCGAGTGGAGGGTATCTAGATATCTTTTAGCGCTCGGACTTGTTCAGGGTTTGCTTCAATCCCTCTGGCATGGACGATGAATCCCAAGAACTTTCCTGATGATACTCCGAAGGAGCATTTTAGAGGATTGCGTTTCATTCCATATTGGAGAAGCACTTGAAACATCTCGCCTAGATGGCTTACATGATCGTCGGCTTTCCTTGACTTTACCAGCATGTCATCCACATACACTTCCATAGTTTGTCCTATTAGCCCTACAAACATGTTGTTGACGAGGCGCTGGTAGGTGGCTTCTACGTTTTTAAGTCCGAAAGGCATTACCTTATAGCAGTATAAACCCCGGTCAGTGATGAAACTAGTGTGGTCTTGATCGGGAGCATGCATAGGAATTTGGTAATATCCTGAGTATGCGTCCATAAAAGATAAGAGTTCGTGTCCGGCTGTGCTGTCTACAAGTTGGTTGATTCGGGGAAGTGGGAAGCAATCCTTTGGGCAGGCGTCGTTTAAGTTGGAGAGGTCGATGCATGTTCGCCACTTCCCATTAGCCTTCTTTACTAGTACCGGGTTGGCGATCCATTCTGGGTAGATGGCTTCTCGTATGAAGTCATTGGCAAGTAGATTCTTTACTTCTTCATCGAGGGCTGCTGATCGTTCTGCCCTCATACTTCTCTTTCTTTGTTTTACGGGTGCCTTGGTAGGATCAATGTTTAGTACGTGGCATGCTATGTCAGGGGAGATTCCGGTCATGTCAACATGTGACCATGCGAATACATCCAAGTTGTGGCGGAGAAAGTCAATGAGTTGCTCCTTCAACTCAGCTTTTAGTTGGGACCCGATTTTCAATAGTCTACTCGAGTCATGCTTGTCTACAGATACAAATTCCATAGCCTCTGCAGGCTCGGCGGTGGCCTCCTCCTCTTTGTCCCTGGGGTCTAATTCATTGAAAGGGTCACTGGTATATCGAAGAGGAGGGGCTTTCTTTAGTTGTTATGCTTCCAAACTTTTTGTGCAGAGGGCAACCTCTACACTTTTCCCTTTATCCTTCCTGTGGTTGTTGCGAAGTTCAGTCACATAGCAGTCTCGAGCAACGTCCTGGTCTCCTTCTACTTCCCCTACTCCATTGTCCGTTGGAAATTTCATCTTTAGGCACCATGGGGCTAGGACAATTTGGAAGTCAGACAAGGCTGGCCTTCCTAAGAAGGCGTTGTAGGCCGAGTGGCTATCTATTAGCACAAACGTCTGTTTCCGTACTTCGGAGCGGGGATGGCTTTCAATTTCAACAAAGAGGTCCAGTTGCCCAAGGGGCATCTTCGCATCTCCAGTGAAACCGTGTAGTGGTTTATTGCAGGGAGATACATCCTTCATTGATAGTTTCATTTTGTTGAATGAATGTTTGAATAGGATATTTACTGAGCTTCCAATGTCTACTAGAATGCGGAAAACTTCGGCTGGACCGAGCCGGGCAGAGATAACCATGGGATCCATGTGAGGGTATTGCCTTCCTTCTAGGTCACGCCTACCGAATGTGATGTCATGATTATCTTTCCGCTTCGGGTGGCGCTCTTCTATAACAGAATTAACACAGTCTTCATTGTTTCTAAGCGACTTTCCATATCTTTCCATCTCTGCCCAGCTTCTGTCGTCTATGTGCGGTCCTCTCGAGATGGTATGGACCACTATCTTCTCTTGACTAGAGCCGCTAGTGTTGCGGTTTCCTCTGCCGATCTCCGGTGAGGGTAGCCTTGGGTTCTCATTGGCAGGAGCTGGAGTCCTGTCCTGACCTTTTACATAGCGTTCCAGTTTCTTCCTTCTGATGTGTTCTTCAATCAAGTCCCGGAGATGATGGCACTCATTGGTATCATGCCCATGAGATTCGTGGAAGCGGCAGAACTTTCCAGACTTCTGCGCGTTATCTGATTCCTTCTTGTATGGTGGGCGTTTGTATCTAACTTCGCCTTGGGTGGCAAGGAAGATGTTTTCGACGGTTTCGTTTAAAGGAGTATAAGTGTCGAATCTTGATCCTGGCCGATATAGGCGCTTTTCTCCCTTCTTGCCCCCAGCATTGTCTCTGGAATCATTTCTTCGAACGTCCCTTGCCATAGTAGGCGCGTTGCTGTGAGTTGCCTTATTTTGTTGTCCTGACTGCCCCTCAACGGCAGCATCCTCAAGCCTCATATATTTCCCGGCTTCATGGAAGAAATCGGGCAAAGTAGCTGGTTTTTCTTTTATCAACCTTCTAGCAAATTTAGTGTCCGGGTGCACACCACTACAGAGGGCCATTAGGATAAGCTTATCATCGGCATCTTGGACTGCGGCCGCTGCGGCATTGAATCGGGTTAGGTATTGCTGCAGTTTCTCTCTAGGTTTCTGTTTGATGCTGGATAAGGAATAAGCGTCCTTAGGTTGTTCCACATGAATGCGGAACTGAATAATAAACTTTTCTTTCAACATTTCCCACGAGCTGATGGATCCCTGGGGTAAATGACAGAACCAGGAGGTAGTGAGATCTGCTAAGAATAGTGGAAAGCATTTGCACAGTACTCCCTCTGTTGCTCCACTCATGAGCATATGTTGTGTGTATCTCTGTAAGTGTACAACGGGGTCGGAGGTTCCTTTGTAAGGTTCCATTGTTGGCATCTTCCATTCTCGGGGGGTGATAGCAATTTCGATATTGCGGGCGAAAAAGGGCTGGTTACCCTAGCGCCTATCCCTTGATCCCTTTGCTCCCGTTGGACGCATTCTCTAAACAAGCGTGCCATCCTTTCATCAGAATTTGGAGCAGATAGAAATGAGTTCGGTTCTGTTCTGTGGGATTGATTCCGTCCAGATGACCTGTAGGGATGGTATCGTCTATCATTCCTCATATTCTCCAGTGGCTGCCTTTGGTCTTCTGGGAGCATGCTAGGGTCAGCTACAGTTGGCCCTTGCCTTGATCTTCCCCTGCTGGGTTCTGATCTAAGCACTTCCTCGGGTCCAACTTTGGGCTAGACTCTAGCTCGGCCCCGTTCACTGGCGTTTCCGTGGTTAGGCAGTACAACCGGCTCAGCCACAGTTGACCTCCGCCCGGTACCTCCCCCGTTGGGTTCAGTTCCAAGCGTTTCCTCAAGCCTAACTTTGGGCTGCGCTCGATCTCGGCTCCTACCATGGCTGCTTCTGCCGTTAGCTCCTTCGAAGAAGGAAGATCTTTGTTGTCTCTGAGATCCTCCAGACTGGGACTCACCCCATGATTCAGTGTTGCAGTTGGACTCTTCAGCATCCCTTAAGCGTGACATGAGATGGTCCACCAAGGCTTCCTGCTGGGATGTGAAGCGGTTAGTTACTTCAGCCACAACCCTGTCTAGATCTGCCCTAGTAATTGTTGCAGGCTGTTCTGCGGCAGGAGTGGTTGGATTAGCCTGTCCTTCATTTGGTACTACTGCTGGAGGGGGACGATTTACTTGATCTGTGACCACTGGATCTGGAAGACTGCTGGTTGCGATGTTTTTTCCCTTGTTAACATCTTTCTTCTGCTTGGGAGGCATGTTTTTCAAGCGATGAACGATGCTGTTAGGAAAAAGGTTAAGTGGAAGAAGCTGAAGGTCCTGAGTTTAACTCTCAGTGAAAGCACCAAAAATGTTTACACAAAAAATGGACAAACACCTCAAAGTCGTATGATTTAATAGATTTGATGTTGTTCTTAGTGATTTGGGTGATTTATGCGAATATATGAAAAGCAGGGGCTAAACTATAAAAGACACGCAGATTTATAGTGGTTCAGCCAGAATGTGCCTACGTCCACTTTATATGTTATTTCTCTTTTCTTGTTCAGATTACAAGTACAAAGCTTTGATACCAGTAAAAGAAAGTTGTCTGAAAGTTCTCTCCGTGCTTGAGCTCTCAAAACTTGTCCCCATTGTTGTACCCCTGCCCCTCTATTTATAGAGTGAGGCTGGGGGTAGGGGTCTTGGATGTATACAGCTGTTGATGGGCCTGGGCTGACGCGATCTGGCCTGGTAGTGTTGGTCCAGAATGTCTTGGTCCGGTGGTAGATGGTCTGGTAGGAGCTTGGTTCGGAATATCTTGGTCCGGTGGTAGTTGGTTCGGTGGCAGCTTGGAGAAGGTTGGTTCGGTGGCAGCTTGGAGATGGTTGGTTCGGCGGCACTTGGAGAAGGTTGGTTCGGCAGGCACTTGGAGAAGGTTGGTTCGGCAGGCACTTGGAGATGGTTGGTTCGGCAGGCACTTGGAGAAGGTTGGTTCGGCAGGCACTTGGAGATGGTTGGTTCGGCAGGCACTTGGAGAAGGTTGGTTCGGCAGGCACTTGGAGATGGTTGGTTCGGCAGGCACTTGGAGATGGCTGGTTCGGCAGGCACTTGGTTCGGTAGTGGGTTGGTTTGGCTAAAACTCACCCAACAATTGCTGAAATAAGAAAATATGACAAAGTTAGTTGCCTTATTACAAATTCAAATTTTGAAATGCATAAACAAATCACAAACGAAAAGCAGACTGAATGAATAAATAAAGCCTGTTATGTTAGTAGCGACGAAGACTCTCGCTGTTCCAGGCTCTTGGCAAAGTGAGCCCATCAATGGTAGATAATTTGAATGTGCCATCTCCGAATCTTCGTTCAATGACATACGGTCCCTCCTACGTTGGTTTCATATGTGAAAGGACCGGGTAAATTCTCTTGAGGACGAGATCGTCGAGTTCAAAGGTTCGAGGTCGGACTTTAGCATTGTACAATCGGCCGACTCGACTTTGGTGTGCGGCTGCCCTCAAATTAGCCTCTTCTCGCTTCTCATCTAATAAGTCTAGAAATTCGACAAGTAATATAGCATTTGTCTTCGGGTCATAATATGTCACACGATGAGAAGGCACTTCCAACTCGACTAGAATAACGGCTTCTGAACCGTAGGAAAGTGAAAACGGAGTATGGCCGGTCGCGGACTTGTGGGTTGTTCGATAAGCTCATAAGGCCATAGGAAGTTCATCGACCCATTTGGCCCCGGCTTTTTCCAATCATTTTTTCAGAATGGACATTATAACTTTATTAACAGCTTCGACCTGTCCATTCGCTTGAGGGTGTGCAACTGCACAGAACGTCTTTGGGATATGGAATCACTGACAGAAATTCTTAAACTCGACACTATAGAATTGGGCTCCATTGTCAGTGATGATGGTATGAGGGAGACCAAATCGACAGATGATGTTGCGTACAACAAAGTTAATCACTTTCTTCGTTTTGATAGTAGCAAGGGGCTCGGCTTCCGCCCTTTGGTAAAGTAATCAACTGCAACGATGGCATACTTCGTGCCACCTTTAGCTAGAGTTAGAGACCCAATAATGTCGATGCCATACTGTGAACGGCCATGGACTGACCATCTGAGTTATTTCGGTAGGCGGGGCTCTTGGAATCCGAGCATGTTTCTGACATTTGACACATTTTCTGGCATAATCTAATGCGTCGCGATTTACAGTCGGCCAATAATAACCATATCGGAGCACTTTCTTAGCAAGGGCTTGCTCCCCGGTGTGATCGCCACATTCTCCTTCGTGTACATCATGCAATACTCCTTTGATTTCATCGTGGGCGATACATCGGAGTAAAGGAAGAGAGTACCCTCTTCTGTACATGACTCCATTCTGAATAATGAACCACAAAGCCTTTCGAAGGACTTGTCTTTTTTCACTCTTGCGTCTGGCAAGGTCCCATGCTCGAGATAGTTTCTGAACGGAGTCATCCATGACTCCTTATCGGGTATGACTTCAAGTACCCAGTTGGTCTCCATTTGATCAATACTTGGGGAAGATAGTGTCTCAATGGGAACGAGTCCCATTTGCTGTGCCACACCGGTGCTGGCTAATTTTGCCAAGGAATCGGCATTTTGATTGTGTTCTCGGGGTATGCAATAGATGGCATAATAATCGAACCGATTCAATATTTCCTGGACCCGAGCGAGATAAGCGACCGGTCTTCGGTCTTTAGCCCGGTATTCCCCCCGAACTTGACACATGACCAATTGTGAATCGCAGTAAATCTCCACAGCAATGATTCTTAAATCTCTGGCAAGCCTTAGTTCGGCAAGCAGGGCTTCATATTCGGCTTCATTGTTGGTCGCACGAAAATCAAACTTCAAAGCATAGCATATAGATCGGCCTTCAGTAGTCTCAAGCATAACCCCAGCGCCAGAGCAGTGGTCATTTGATGCACCATCTGTATGTAGCTTCTAGAGATATTTGGGAGATTCACTAGTTTCGGGCAAGTTCTCTGGGATAGTAAATTTGGCGATGAAGTCTGCTAGGACTTGTCCTTGAATAGCTCGCCTTGGTGTTTAAGTGATGTCGAACTGACTCAGCTCGATATTCCACTTGAGTAACCTACCAAACGTCTCAGGCCGTGTAAGGACCTATCGTAACGGCTGAACGGCTGGTCGGTGTAGACAGTGATAGGATGAGCCTGAAAATATGGGCGGAGCTTTCTCGAGGCAATGACAAGACAGTAAGCTAACTTCTCCAACTTCGGATAATTTCTCTCTGCTCCAGTCGGCCGTTTGCTGATGTAATAGACTGGCTGTTGTATCTGGTCCTCCTCCCGAAGTAAAGCAGCACTATTTGCATTTTCTTACATCACCAAGTAGATGTAGAGTCTCTTGTGATCAATAGATTTTGACAGAATGGGTGGTGTGGACATGTGTTGAACCAATGCTCAGAATGCGCCTTCACACTCTGTAGTCCATTCAAAGTTCCGTTTCCCTTTTATGATCAGATCAAAGAAGGGAATGCATTTACTGGTGGATTTTGAAATAGCGTTGCTACCTTCCCACTGAGGCTTTGAACTTTCTTTATAGTCCTTGGAGTCTCAAGATTTCTAATTGCCCAGATTTTCTCGGGATTAGCTTCGATTCCCCAAGCATTAACGATGAATCCAAGGAATTTTCCAAACGCGACCCCAAAGTGACACTTCAACAGGTTGAGTTTAATTATGTACTCTTGGAGGATGTTGAACATCATTTCCAGGTCTTTGATATGATTGGTGGAAAATCGTCACTTCACAAGCATGTCGTCCACATATACCTCCATGGTTTTCCCGATCTGGTTAGCAAACATTCGGTTGACGAGTCTCTGATAGGTTGCCCAGGCGTTCTTAAGTCCGAATGGCATCACTTTATAACAATAGAGTCCCAGATCGGTAACAAAGCTGGTATGCTCCTGATCAGGTAGGTGCATCGGTATCTAATTGTAGCCAGAATATGCATCCATGAAGGATAAGAGTTCATGTCCGGCCGTTGAGTCTACGAGCTGATCAATTCGGGGAAGTGGAAAAATGTATTCAGGGCAAGCTTTATTCAAGTCTGAGTAGTCAACGCAAGTTCTCCATTTCTCGTTAGGTTTCCTGACAAGTACAGGGTTGGACACCCATTCCGGATATAACGCATCTCGGATAAACCAGTTCGACCTGAGTTTATCCATCTCTTCCTTTAGGGCGGCAGATCTCTCTGGATCCATACCACGCCTTTTTTGCTTGATCAGGACGAGCCGCGGGTTAATATTCAATGCGTGGCTTGCGATGTTCGGCGAGATCCCACACATGTCGGAGTGCATCCAGGCAAACACATCGAGGTTTGCCCGGAGAAATTCAATCAATTCCTCCTTCATCTGTTGGCTTAGCTAAGACTCAATCTTTACCATTTTATAATCGTCATCATTATCGATTAGGAACATCGATCGGGGTGGTAAGCGAGTAAACCACATAGTCGCGATGCCCCTTAGGGAGATCGAGAAACTTCAGCATTTGACCGCATCATCAGCCCGTGCGGCGTTCATCAACTATTCATACTTTAAAACGTGCTGGTTAGGGTCAGAGCTCCCTTCATGAACAGGTAGAGTTGGCATTTTGAATCACCGAGGCAGTTCAGCGAAGAGGATGTCATCGGTGAAAGGGGTCTGACTTCGAGAGATTCCCCAGTCGTCATTGGTGAGGCCTTGGCTTTCACGGATCATCTGGCGGATCATTGTTGAAATGTCTGGCATTTGGACATTCTAGGCATGCTGGGCCAAGATGTGGTCGGGTTCCACAATGCGAGGATGGGTCGGGCGCGGTCGACGGTCCATACCTTGCCTCCAGGTATTCAGGAACATAAGGCTCTGGAGTATGATCACGTTGGCAATGGTTCGGATCCATTCGGTTCCGAGTGTCAGCTTCCAACTTAATGACAACGGCAGCAGTGCAGTTGTTAGTAGTGTGATAAGGAACCATTCCTCCTCGGGAGGAGGGTTCGATCTGGTGGCTGGTTGACGGACCAACTCTCGCTTGCCCAAGATTCAAAGTGCGCTGATGTCCGGTAGCATGTGTATAGCTTCCATCCAGCCGTGGGTGCGTGGATCTATGATTGTAATCAGAAGAAGCTGAACTTTCAGTCGATGAGTAGGAAGCCTGATCCCTTCTGGATCTCCTTCGTCTTTCATGGTTCAGCCAGTTGGTTGATCTCCGCATTGGCACGGAGCTGCTGGCGGCTTTGAGTCAGCTCTTGCATCAGTAGTTGGAACTCCCTCCTGGTGACAGGGCCTTCTGGATCAGAAGGTCCGGTAGCATTTTGGTCTGCAGAGGGAAGTTGTGCAGGGTTCTGCCTATCCCGTCCTTCTAGATCTGCAGCGGTAGAGGTAGTCCAGGTAGCGACCATGGTGAATAGTGAAGTTCTCTCCTAGACTTGGTGCAAATCTGAATAGGATGGAAGAACTTCTAGGCTTGAGATCTGGATCTTCTCCTTAGATTCTCGCAATCCAATATCGGCAGTAGATCCAATGAGCAAGAGAAAAGCTAGGTTTTCTCATTGAAAGCACCAAAGTGTTTGTACCAAAATTGAGCACAACACTCTTTGGATGTGTTTGAAGAGATAAAATGAGGAAAATAAATGTAAAATGAGGCAGATATAACAAACACACCAATCAGCAGAAAAGAAAAAGTGCAGAAATACGCAAATTTAGACTGGTTCGGCGTATTGCCTACGTCCACTATGAAATGATTGATGTTTATTGATTTCACTTGCTGATTACAAGAGATTACAACAGTACAACTGAAGTATGGTAATGATTTCGGCAGAGTATCAGCATAGAGAAGTCAAAAGTCCATTTTCTGTAGGACCAGGTCACTATTTATAGGTGTAGGCTGCAAAAGCTGGCTCAAACCTCAAAAGACTCCTTCTCTCACGTGGGTGGGCCCACCAGATCGATCCGATGTTGATTGGGATCGATCCATGATCGATACGCACTCATTTCGTATCGATCCAAAACACATCCATTTGGGTCGAGATCGATCATTGACAAAGTGGAGGTTGTACGCAAGCCCCTATGAAAATTTTGTAGCATTTGGACTTGTAGATTTTGAGTTATGATCGATCCAAGTCCGCATTTACAAAACACTACCGAGTTCGTATCGATACAATTTGTATCGATGGTTTCTTATCGATTCTGGTTCGAATCGATCAGGTGACGTGGTGCTATATTCTAGGATCGATCCACTTTTTATGCCGAGTGACTGAGTCTTCTACTTTTACATGCTTTCTTCGTATCAATCTGTAGTATTCCTTTCGTATCGATGGTTTGCACTTCTTCGTACCGATGGTTTGTAACCGCTTCGTATCGATACGAATCAATGCATTTCGTATCGATGACCTGGATGTCATTTCGTATCGATCATTCCACATATCCTTCGTATCGATGACTTTAGTGGCATTTCGTATCGATCGTTGGCTGATCGATACGACTTGAGTTGATGAGGTGACTGATACGAAGTACATATGGATGATGTCGATACGAAGTGTTGCTTATTGATGGATACGAAGTGAAGCGATCATGATGGATATGAACCGATGTTTACCTGATGGATACGAACCAATGCTTACATAATGGATACAAATAGGATGGTTGCAGGATGATGGATACGAAATGGATCGATACGAAATAGACGGATACGAACAGAACGTGCTTCTCATGGAACTTGATCGACCCATAACCTGAGCATACAAACTCCGATCGACTTGAAATTCGAAATGTTGGCATTCATAGCTTTGCTTGTCGTATATTGTCAATTGTAGCTCGATCCGGACCTAGACCAAATTTGCCAGTATCCATAGTGAACCTGTGTATGACCGATCTTCGGGCCGAATTGTCCTTGGTTTCTACTCAAGTCCTTTGGTATCACGGCCTTGCCAAAAGGTAGGATAACGCCATCTTTCTCGTTGATGGCCTCAGTTAGTTTTGCCTTTAGTTCGTCAACTTCTTTTAGCGCGGCATCCCTTTCTCGAATGATAACGGTATTGCAGTGACCCATCTCCCGCACTAAGTCCACATGAGTCTTTCTCATTTCTTCCATGGACTTCCTAGCTTCCTCTACTCTTTGGCCAGCCTCCATCTCAGTTTTCCTTGAAGACTCGAGCTCATTGGTGAGCACCTCTATTATTTTTCCTTTTTTAGAAAGGTCGCCCTCCAGTTTCTCAATCACCTTGGCTCACTCGAAGGACACAGCCGAGACCCGCTCTACCGTTTTAACCCACTCAGGGTACTGGCTGTACGCGTCTTGTACATAATCTTGCACCAATTTCTCTATGTCGTTCGGAATTTTCTTCAAGTTGGGAGGAAAGTGGAAGCCATTGAAACATATGTTTGGAAAATCTTTCTTCATTTTGGCGATGCGAATGGCTCCCTCCCTCGTTGGCTCTATGGCAATTTGTTCTACGATGGCAGGAGTTTCTGTTTCAATTCTGCGGTGCCGATCGTCGGTTTTGGAGCATGAGATGGCGTTGTTTAGTGCGAGGATTTAGAAGAGGGCCTGCTAGGGCCAAAGGTTTCGAAGGTGCTTTCAATGGCGGAAATCGTGACCTAGAACGCCGCCTGCTTTGGTATGATCTCTCTTTTTCTCTATCATGGCGCTCACGCTCCTGGCTAGAATGGTAGCCGCGACAATAGTCTCTCTCACACGTGGCGATGTGATTTAGAATGTGATCCAAATGAATGGCGTAAAGAGTGTAGTTTACTAAGCATGGATCCTTGCTTCACCATTGTATCTGCAAAAACGAAAAGAGGAATAAAATTAGTCATCGCCAGAGATTAAGAAGCATGTGATGGAATTTCGTGGGGTGCCGTGAAGTGTGTGTATGCATGTGCAAACCCCCCAACCGATCGGTTACAGTAGCTTTGTTTGTTGGAGTTGGCTCCCCTATGTCTATTAAGGTTAGGTCTACACTGGTTTTCGAAGGGGAGTGAAGCCCCTCTAGTCCGAGATCAGAGAACGATGACATCTCCTTTGGGATAGGGATATCTGACAGCCGTTTCAGTGAACTTTCTGTCTGCGGGAAAGAGGATTCCGGACCTATGGAAGTAGTAACAGGTTGGACTGCTTCAGTGATCTTTTGCCTCTTGGTTTTGTGGACAAGAGTTTTGCCTTTTCTCTTTAACACAGATGATTGAGGGCACCGCGGAAGCATGACCGCGGGCTCTCGACCAACTTCTATACCCTCATTATCGTGAGGTTTAATGATTATTATGCCGGGCACAGCCTGAGCTCCCTTGACTAGGGGCATGACAGGAGCCCGTCTTCCACCTTGTCTTGTTGGGACCACGTTTGGTTTCCCTGTGAGCCCTATGCTCTGTCCCTTCTCTAAAAGCCCGGCGGCTATCAAGTTGTCAATAGTGAGAACTTCGTCTATTTCTCTTAACTCAACAGGCACAGCTTAGAGTGTCCTCACTAGCTCTTTTTACTGGGCTCCTTCGGGCCGTGGAATAGCAGCTGTAAGAGAAACACAACAATGAATTCAGCATTAATCTATATTATCCGGTCATGGTTAGCAACGAAACAAGTAATAGAACTTACGTCCGACCAGCCACCGCCCGGCAAATCCCGATGGGTACTCACGTAAAACCACTCCATTTGGAAATAGCTCAACTTGCCCCATGTGCCTGCCACGACTTGGTAGTTCCTATTAGCTTCCAGGAAGGTAAATGATGGATTATCCACCCGACTCTTAATATTAAATAAATATATGATCTTGTCGACAGTCGGAGGACGGAAGAGATGTTCCATAAATATAATGTACAAGCTGTTGAGAAGCGCATATCCATTAGGATGAAGCTAAGAAGGTGCGATCCTTAGATAAAATAGCACATCCCTAATGAACTGGTTGAATGGGGGCATTGTTCCAGTCCAGCACATGAATCTGTTGCATGAGGTGAACCCTTCTGGGGAATTGTGCGCTCTATCTTCCGGTCCTAGCAACCGAACTTCTTCCAAAGACAGCCCGTGTCTAAGGCAAATTCTTCCTAGCATTTCTTCTGTAATCTTGGACCGGACGGAATCTTCTAGATTCAATATCACCACTGCATCCGGTAGTTCATCTGGAGTAGGATTCACTATATCTATCGGGATATCAGGCCTTTCTATCCTGGGGAGTGGAGGGCTTCGAACTTCTTGCTGCTTTGAGTTTCCAGGATCCATAGCTATTGAAATCAATAAAAACATATATTATATGGTAAAAAAGACCCGTGCCCCCCGGTGCAAAGTTAGTGATCGTGTTGTGTAGTGAAGTGCTGCACAATACTCTAAATATCTACGAGGTTAAAAGATAGTAAAGAAACAAGACTTCGAGATTCGACCGGAGCGACGATCATCGCTGACCGTCTTAACCATGCCATTCTGACATCGAAGAACGATCCATGCCAAAATTTGTTATGTTTATCAAGTTACAGTTACATCGATGAGCTTTGAAGGATAGTCATATATGCAGTTTTACGATAAAGTCCAAATATGCAAGGTTAAAGCTCGTCGGGATTAAGTGTTAGAGTATGAAAAAAGTAATGGAATTTGTATCCATCATGGTTCACTTTGGATCGTTCCCCTAAAGCAAAGGTTCGTATCGATCAATGACTTAGACCGATAAAATTTTCATATCGATAAAACCTTCATATCGATCACTTCGTATCGACCGCTTCGTATCGATCCAAGGACTATAGTTTCAGATTGATTATACCACATCTCATCCACAATGATACGAATTGCTCCACCTCAGATTGATTATTAAGCCAATGCTCTACGCCTCGATCACAAAGACTACTTTCCATCATCTCCAAAGTATTCTACTGGATTATATCTCGCATGGATACGAGTTCAAAAAAGACCTGGAGTCATTGACTCCATCGACTCTACCTAGTTACCCTCCTTCTCAAAACCTCCAAGCTGCTATTGGCTACACTCTCGACCTCACCCTAGCCACACTCCGGCGCCAATGACACCGGAGATGGCCGTTGCCATGAACGAAATGGCATGAAACTCGAATCTCATCATTTTAAGCATGATTCTATCAGTTGTTTACCTAGCTCAAAGAATCTAAGTTAGAGATTAATGGTTTGGTGTTTGAAGACGAAAGATTTGCAGTTTCTTTTTCTTTTTCGATGGATACGAAACAGCAACGGGAGCAAGGTAAAAAATATTCTAAGTACAAAACATATTTATACTCCTTCGTATCTGAAGCAAAAAAGATTCGAATCCCAGTCACAATACTGATTGAAGCAGTCAACATGCCTATCGATATGAAGCACGTCTTTCGTATCCATCGACACGAAGCACAATCGAACACCATCATTTCATATCGATCGATACGAAGCATTCCCATGGGTTAATACCTATAAATCTCGTATCCATCGATACGAAGAGCTGGTCGCACAACAACCTAAGCCAAACCATATCCATCATTATGGATACACCTTTGATAAATCCATCTTGTATTGATCCCCATCGATATGAAATCGGCCTTGATACACCCCGGATCGATCCAGGAAAGGATCCATACGAAGAAGGGGATCAAAACAACCAGCGACCGTTGTTGCAACTTAGATTTCACATCGATCTAGGAGAGGATTGATATGAAACTCGATTCTAAAGAACCCCTTAATCGATGGCAAGAACCTCTTTTCACCAAGATCCATTTTAAAAGAAAAAAAGAAGTAAAAAAGGAACTCGACAACGACCCGCGAACGTGCAAGCATGAATGGGAGTAAGGTTAAAATATGTGCACTTATGCCATATTAACATTTGATTTTCAAAGTTAATAGGAATTGGATGCTTACCTGGTGACAGCCAGAACAATAAACAACGAATTGCTAGCACTTGAGCTTCAGTTACAACAAAAATCGTATGATCATTGGCAGTCTACAACTCAATGTTTATACTACTGGAAATTAATCGAGGGTTACATCTCTTGATGAAAGGACAACAACTGTTCAGTAAATTGGATAGAGCCTTTTCAGAATGAAGATTGCAGCTTTTCAAAGCACGTCATGTTCGCACAAGACGTACTTTGGGAGGCAAATGTTATCCCACCTTTTGGCAAGACCGTGATACCAAGGACTTGACCAGAGACTGATGATAATCTGCTTCAGAGATCAGTTATCTGCAATTTCATGATGGATACAGGCAAACTTGGTCCGAGTCTAGATCGAGCTATAATTAGCATGGTATGACAAGCAAAGCTATGAAAGGCAACATTCCAAATTCTAGGTAAATTGGAGTTCGTATGCTCAAGTTGTGAATCAATCAAGATCCATGTGAAACATGTCCATTTCGTATCCATCCATCTGTATCCATCATTTCGTATCCATCACCATCTATACGAAGTGAACACAACTCCATCACTCGGCATCCATCATTCGTATCCATGGATTGGTCGATTGTCTAGTTCGTGATTCAATTTGTAGCTTGTCGTGTTGTCAAATTTCTCTAGCCTTGGAAGGTGAGCAATCACTCACGATTAGCATTCTTATATTTAGTAAATTTAATTCACATGAAATGATGATTGAAATATGCTATTAAATTTGAATTGTTAGTTATTTAATTGTTAAATATGATATTCCATTTTCTACAATTGTTTACCTATGACATATGACACCATAACCTGTTGTATATATTACATTTAAATTATTAATGATGATATATGCCTGCTATTGATATGTATGTCATTTCATGCTATTTTATATTATTATTATATTGTTATCACTTTGCAAGTTCCCTGATAGTTAGGAATTCCCTATGGGTTGAAATGATACATACCCGAACGATCTTATAGATTAGGGGAAAATCGTTATGGGTTGAAATGATAAACCCAAGTGTTAACCCGCCTTTTGGCGAGGCCGTGGATAGGCGAATTTAACTAAATCGACTACTCGTTTGTCGAGACTGGAATACAATGGGTTTGAGCCCACTAGATGGATAGACAATCAATCATGGATGATAAATATGATTATGAAGTCGGGGTTTGGCATAACATGGGCATTCGGTCATTGGAGTTCGGCCATGTGGGTCGGTCGTTCGATCAAGGTGGCTCGGTCATACATGGCTCGGTCAAGGAGAGGTGTCAATGCATGGTTCGGTCATGGTGCTTAAGCCAAGGTGGCCCGATACGACTGGCTCGGTGAGTATGGCTGGGCAGGATGGTGTGGTTCGGCAGGATGGTATGGACCGACATGTTGAAGTGGGTCGGTCATGTTGGAGTGGATCAGCATGCTTGAGAGGTATTAGAGTTGGGAGTGGCTCAGTGTTGGAGTATGGATATGGTTCGGTAATGATGGAGTGGCTCGGCACACTTACAACTTCGAGTCAGGGGGTCAGCCTTTCATTTCGGAATCGGCAAGCCATGGGATCGGCATGGGAAGAGCACTCTAGGTCGGCATCCATTTCTGCTCAGGGTCGGTAAGCAGCAAGCTTCGAGTCAGCACTCGAATATACTCGGGTTGTCAACTTGGTTTCGGGGTCGGTCAGCATGATTGAGTGTGATTTATTTGCTTCGGGTCGGCACTAGCATATCCCTGGGTCGGTATAAGGAAGTAGGTCGGCAACAAACTATGGATCGGCATGTTAAAGGATGGGATCGGCATCATCCTGCTTCGAGTTCTGGTCTAGTTTACTCCGAGTCATGAGTAGTCCTGCTTCGAGTCATTCCCATGGCAATGTTGGGTCGGCATGATCAGAACTCAGGGTCGGTCATAATGATGCATTTAGGGTTGGTAATGGTCTTGATGGGCCTGGACCACTCGGGAAGCTCAGTAACTCCGATTTTGCCTATAAATACAGTAGGCGGGGCTTGAGAAAAGGGGATCTGGACTCTGCTTCCTTTCTTCTTCCCTATTAAGGCAACTCTGCAATTGTTGTTTTAAAAACACCGGATTGTAACTATAATTAATTCTCATACCAATAAAAAGGAAATTCTGGAGTGGACGTAGGCTGGAGTCAGCCGAACCACTATAAATCCTGTGTTATCACTGCTTTCTTTTTAATTTTCATTGTTCTTCACATTCGTTCTCTCTACATACATTCTATCTATGATATGTAACTGTAGTTTGGTGCCTTCATTTGGATTCAGGTGTTAGTGACTAATTTTGGCACTAACAACAAGCGATTTTCATTGATTTTGAATTTTTTTTGGGATTGCGAGTTGAAATGATATATATCCATAAATATTAATTATTGCGGATTGAAATGATAAATATCCGTATCACTTGACCATAGGATAGAAAACTATATATCGACACCGTTGGTCTATTTTTTTGAAAATGATTTCCATGGTTTTGAAAGGAAATATATGGGTTTTTAATAAATATTGATTTTTTTTGCAAGGCAAGCGGGGTTGACTGGTCCCCTACCAGATTATTGATAAAAGTAAAATAGAAATGATAATGAACATGCTCACTATCACAAGAAGAAACAAAACAAAACACTGCAAGACCACACAAAGGCAAACTAAGAAGACAAACACACAGAGATACAAGACTAGAAGAAGGAGCAGAAAGAAAACACACAAACATGAGCAAAGGCTACATATCAGCCAGATGACAACTGAAGTCATACTGACTATCCCTCATACCAATTATGATAACATGCTTTAGGTTATCCCATAGTTGATCCATACTCCTGCTCTTATTTTCAAAACATCGAAGATTTCTTTCGTCCCATACCAAATTCAAGTACTTCTTGAAGTAAAAGAAGTAAACACTTCTGTCATGCTTCTTCCACTTAGTAGATTTGCATATCAAATCCCACTCCATAGTTGACAGACCATGCACATGATTTATGTTAATTCTTCTCACAACTCTTTCCCATAAAACTAAAAATTCAGTGCATTCAAAGAAAAGATGTTCAAGAGATTCATTCTGCAACTTGCAGAAAACACAAAGAGGGTCAACATTCATACCATAACTCTTTAGTTTACTCTTGGTCAGAAGTGCATTCATTATAACCTTCCACATCAGTAAGTTTTCCCTGGCTGGAGAGGTTCTTGTCCATAAAACTTTATGCCAAACTAACTTAGGGCTTCCAGAAACATTAACTAGAAGATCATAAGCAACAGAGATTGTGTGGATCTTACCACTCCAAAGCAGAATGTCATCAGGAGCAGTAAGAAACTTGATAGCTTGATAATTTTTCCAAACAGCATTTATATCCTGGTTACTGGTGTAGGGCAATACTAGCATACCATCAGCCAAATAGTCCGTAGCATGAGCATCCCTATTAATTCCATTCTGATCAATCTGTTGAGGGGAAAAAATCTTTCCAAGCAGCAAACCATCAGACATCCACGGATCATTCCAGAAGTTGATAGAACTGGAATGAGAGAGAGTAAATTTTTAAAAAGGTAAGAAGGTAGTTCTTAAGCCAAGCAACTTCCTCCAAGTCCAGCTTGAATTCTTTAGGTTTCTCCATCCTGACAAAGGAATATGGGATGATTTTCTTAGAGTGTATTGACCCAGTCCAGAAATATCTCAACATAGCATTTCTGACCATATTCACAAGCTTATATGGAAGAATAAACACCCTAGACCAATACACCATCATAGATGAAATGACAGACTTGATCAGCACAAGTCTACCAGCTTGGGAAATGAATCTATTAGCCCAAAAGTCCATAATGCCACAAATTTTCGAGTATAGAGGCAGGCAGTCAGTATAATAAATTCTAGAAGATCAAAGAGGAAGGCCCAAATAATTCATGCTATTTTCCATTGATTGCATGCCTAATATATTAGTCAAATGATGAGTTTCTTCAGGTGAAATGCCAGAAGCGAGAATATGAGATTTGGTTGCATTCAATTTCAACCCAGACATTAGGTAGAAATTGTGGAGAGAAGCTAAGATTTGTTCCATGGATCTTTGGTCAGGCTTAGTAAATATCATAATATCATCAGCAAAAAGGAGGGATGTGATTTGAGGGGACTTGCATTTTGAATGGAACAAAATATCCTTATGCACATATTTCTTATTCAGCATTGAAGTAAAAACTTCCATAACTAGAATAAATAGATAAGAAGATATAGGATCACCCTGTCTGATCCCCTGCTTGCTTTTGAAGAAACTAGAAGAGAAACCATTATATTTTATAGAGAATGTGGGGGATGATATACAGCTGTAAATCCAGGCCACATAAGCTTTTGGAAATCTCATGAGAGCCATGATTCTCACAATAGATGTACAGTGTATACTATCATAAGCCTTCATTAAGTCTAGTTTCAGCATGGCATTTTGTGTAGCATGTGCACGACCATAGCCCTTAAGTAGTTCATGAGTTAAGAGGATGTTATCAAGGATATTCCTCCTGGGAAGGAAGGCAGTCTGATTCTTGGAAATTATTCTGCTAAGCACAACAACAAGTCTTGAAGCTAAAATCTTCGAAATACACTTATACATAACATTACAACACGAGATAGGCCTAAAGGATGTAACAGTAGAGGGTGGGTGGACCTTAGGAATAAGAACAAGGTTGGTTGTGTTCACTTCCTTAAGCATTTTGAAACTGGACAAAAAGTTATGAACAGCTTTTAAGAAATCTTTCTCAATGATATCCCAACTGTGAATGAAGAATTGCACATTGAAACCATCCGGACCTCCACCTTATTGTTTGTTCATGGAAAAAAGAGTATCCTTAATTTCCTTATCAGTAACTCTACTGACAAGAGAGTTAGCTTCCTCAGCTTGAACTATTGGTAACTGCAGATGAGATAGATCATCAAGCAATGGATTGAAGTCTGTTACCCAACAAATTGCTATAGTAATTGAGAAGAGCTTTGTCAACTTCAGCTGGGTCAGAGTGCAGTACCCCAAACTCATCAAAAATTGAAGTGATATTCTCCTTAGCATGTTTGACTTTTATTGCCGCATGGAAATAAGCAGTATTATTGTCCCCTTCAACTGTCCATTTTTGTCTCAATTACTGCCTCTTCATATTTCCTTCAGTTTGCAAAGCTTTATTTAAATCATCAAAGAGTTTTCTCTCCGATTCAGCAGCAGCTACGTTAGCCGGGTTGTTCATCATTAGTTCTTGGGCTTCCTTGAGTTTCTTTCTTAGCATAGTTGTTATCAATGTTCCATCACCAAATTTGTTCCTAGCCCATTCTCTTAAAGCATACTTAGTAGCTCGTAGTTTCCTGCAAAAAATAAACATAGGGGTTCCTTTAAAATTTCAGACCATGCTTTTTTTTATAATAATAGAATACTCAGGTTCAAGGACCCAAGTATTATAAAATTTGAAGCTTTTTTTTCCTTTAACAACTTCTGTCCCGAGGTGAAAATGATAGGAGAATGGTCAGACAGGACAGGGTGGGGAATAAAGGAAGACATAGTTGGCCAAGAGGATAAGGCTTTGAGGTTAGCAAATGAGTGGTCAATGTTGGTAAAAATTCTGACTCCAGATCGACTCCTGTTATTCCAAGTGAATTTAGCACCAGAGGTGGGAATGTGAAGCAAACTAGAGTCATCAATTGCCTTGTTAAGAGGGATAATGTCTTTAGGAAGGAGGGGGGAGCCTCCTTGCTTCTCTTGCAGGGAAAAACAGCAGTTGAAATCCCCGAAGACAAGCCAGGGATGGGAATCTTGCCTGAATGCTGAAAGAAGATCAAGAAGAGTTTGCCTAGAGATGGAAGAGTTGTGAGCATAAATAATATATAGGTAAAAGGAATTGGAGGAATCAATGAGTTTGGCATGGAAGTGCATTAGTTGATCAGTACATAAAACAGTGGAAAGAGTTAAAACAGAGGGGTCATGAATGACCATGATTCGACCATATGATGCATTAGACAAGTTATGGTTAAGGGACCAGGAAGGATTAATGTGCCTAGCAGCTTTGATTGTTATTGTTTCATTCAGCTTTGTTTCCAGAATAGCAAAAAGAGCTAAATTATGATGGTTGATGAGATACTTGACTTGATCTTGCTTGGTTAAGGAATGCGCTCCTCTTATATTCCATATTGCATAGGACTGCATCATTTGGTATACTTCAATGATTGGTGAACTACATTTTTCATGCTCCTTGTTGAAGGAGATCCCCTATGACCAGTGATATTGTCTACTATGTCTTCTTTTCTACTGCTTTTTCGTTTTTCACTCTTATAATCTTCCATTGGAAAGGATGGAGAGCTCCTTGGTGATGATGGCAGGGAGGTCCAACCAGGCAGAGCACCAGAGAAAGAGTAAAAGTTTGCAGTGTGAAGATTGTTTTCATTGTGCACAGAGATGCACAAGTTGAATATTTCATTTTCCAGTGATTCTCTGAACTGAGTTTCTTCATGCATTGAACTAGGGATTGAGCTTCCTTTTTTATTCTTTTCCTGATTATCACTAACTGATTGTGATTTTCCTCCACTTATACTGAAAGATTCAAGTATAAAATTATCAGTGTGCATTATGGCATGATCAAGTGGACCACTGGATGATATTGGTCCCCTGTGATTAATACTTTCATTTTCATTTATTCCAGTTTGCACATGTAAGATAGTTGACACTTGTTCATCATTTTCCTTTAAATTTGGCTGCTTGTTGCCTATGAATTCTCCTTCCTCCTCTATCTCTTCAATATCGCATATTGCATTGCTTGGTTCATTATTACATTTATCTTTGCATGGGTTAGACTCATCATCTTTCATCAAAACACTAAATCTATTGCTTTCTCTATTGTTCCCATAATTTATTTTTGCAAGTTTGTCTTTTTCCTCTGGGAAAGCATGTGTTTCATGCAGCTTTGTACTCCTGGCTTCTTCTACTGAATTTCCTGCTTTATTAGTGATGTTTTCATTTTGCAGATTTTTATCCTTATCTCTTCTCATTTTTACTCCTCTATTTTCAACCTTTCTCCACTCCTGCCTTTTATTCATGACCGTTGTAACTTTTTGACTCTCCACTTCATTTGCTCTGCTTACCTTGCTTATTTCTTCCTTTGATCTTCCCTTTTCTTAATAATTAATTTTCAATTTCATACACTTTTCAGTTTTATGACCAAACTCATTGCAGCAAATGCAAATATCTGGCTTCCACAAATATTCCACTTTAACAAACTGAACCGATCCATCTAGTAGCCTCACTGCAAATTCATCCAACAATTCGACCATTGGTGAAATTTCTACCATACATTTTGCATATCCAATTCTATCCAACCTTTCCATTTGCTCATCCATACACATGAAAGATCCAATACGCGAGGCAAGCCAATTAATTCCCAGATGAGACCAGGCATATAGCGGGATATTGGATAGCTTAATCCACACAGGAACTGATCTTATCGTACTACAGCTGTTACCAACATTCGAATCCCATTGTTTAACTATGAATAATTTGTTCCTCATGATAATTGGGTCTGAAGCAATTATTCTCCTTCTATCTTCATCACAAGACAGATTGAAAAGGAACAGAAATCCATTAGATTTCTTTTAATATATAAGTAAATTTAGATTTTTATAGTAAATTTAGATTTAAATATAATATAAAGATTTATTTTAATATATAAGTAAATTTAGATTTTTATATGTTTGGAAATTTTAAATATATAAGTTAAGTTTTGAAAAATGTAAATTTGAAGATTTTACTTATAATTTTATTATTTTTAAATATATAAAATAAGATTTAATTTAATAATAATTAATATAATAAAATTTTATTAAATTTTTTTAATTTAATTCATATACTTATATATAATATGTTTAAGTATTTATTTAAAATTATATTAAATATTTAAAATAGATTTTGTAACAACTTTGAATAAATTATGGTTGGAAAGATAAATTAAAATAGATTTGAAATTTTATTTGTTTAAGAATTTTATTTAAATAAAATTAGATTGAAACTTATTAAGTTTGATATTTTTAAGATATGATTTTTATAACTTGATAACTTGGTTTTATTAAAGGTGATTAAATGAATATTTCAAAAATAAATTGAAAATGAATATTTAGTTTTGATTTAAATTTGTAATTTGAGATTTAATTTAAATGTTGTTAAAAATGATTAAGTGAATATTTCAAATTTAAATAAAATTAAAGTTGAATTTTGAAATATAAATGGAATTTATCAAATTAAGTTATAGTAAACTGTTTGAATATTTTACTTTAAAACCTATTGAATGGGAAGTGGTTTAAATTTGAAATCGATATAAATTAAAAATGGTTTATTAAGAATTTGAACTGAATTGTAATTGTTGAACTGAGATTAATCTAGAATTTTTGGAACTATAGTTGATTTGAATTGATTTATGGAATTGGAAGAAACAATTCTAACTTGAAACTATTTTCGATATATATATATAACCTATTTTAATCTATAATCTATTTTTATATATATAAACTATTTTTAATTTAAAACTATTTCAATATATAAACTATTTTCAATATTTAAACTATTTAAGTTGGAACTGTTATAATTTAGATTTAATGGATTTAAATGCGAATACTTTGATATGATGGTGTTATCCCGCCTTGTGGCAAGGACGTGACACCAAGAAATTAATTGGAAACCAAAGACAGATCATCCCCGAAGATCGGTTACACATGGTCGACTATGGATACTGGTAAATTTTTCCTAAGTCCAAATCGAGCTACAATTGATATGACACGACAGGCAAAGCTACGGAAGCCAACGTTCCAAATTTTAAGTCAATCAGAATTCATGTGCTCAAGTTATGGATCGATCGAGTCTCAAGTGAAACATATCTGGTTCATATCCATCAAGTGTACGCTGCTTCGTATCCATCAAAAGAGCATTGGTTCGTATCTTTGGAAAAAGCACCACTTCATATCCATCACATCTACTCCAATTCGTATCCATCACCTGAGGACATTTCGTATCGATCCCACTTATACACAACTCGTATCGATCATCATTTACACAATTCATATCGATCGGTCAACGATCGATACGAAGCATGCCACCAACAAACGATACAAAACAACACTTAAAAAGCATCGATACGAAATGGGCCTTTAATCGATACGAAGGGCTTGAGTTATATCGATATGAATGGGAGTGGGAATGATCGATACGAACAAATATAGATACAAAACCATCGACACGAAAAGAATACATTTGGTTGATACGAACAAGAACATGTTCAAGAGGAAGACTCGGTCATTCGGCATGAAAAGTGGATCTATCCTAAAATATAGCACCATGTCACCTGGTCGATACAAACTAGAAGCAATACGAAGCCATTGATACGAATTGTATCGATACGAACTTGGTATGTTTTGTAAATGCAAACTTGGATCGATCTTAACTCAAAATCTACAAGTCCAAATGCTACCGAATTTTCACAGGAGCTTGCGTACCATCTCAAGAATGCTCATGATCGATCTCGGCCCAAAAAGACTTAATATGGATCGAAATGAAGTGCGTGCGTATCGATCCAAATCTACCTCAGATTGATCTGGTGGGCCCGCCCATGTGAGAGAAGGGGTCTTCCGAGGTTTAAGCCAAATATTTTCATCCTACACCTATAAATAGCAGTCCTAGGCCTTCAGAAAAGGGACTTTTTGACTCTTCTAGACCGATATTCTGCCAAAATCTCCATTGTATCTTCAGTGTACTGTTGTAATCAGTTGTAACCAGCGAGAATCATCAATAAAACAACAAACTTTCTATAGTGGACGTAGGCTACAACGCAGAACCACTCTAAATCTCTATGTTCTTATACTTATGTTTGTCTGTTTTTGGTGTGTTTGTCATATTAACCTCATTTTTCACTTATATTTTTCACTTTAATCTCTTCAAACATGCACAAAGAGTGTTGTGCCCAATTTTGGTTCAAACACTTTGGTGCTTTCACTGAGAAAACACAGCTTTTCTCCTACTCTTTGCATCTACTACCGTCGTTGGATTGCAAGAATTTTAGTAGAAGATCCAGATCTCATATCCAGTAGTTCTTCCATCCTATTCAAATTGCATCAAATCTAGGAAGGAGCTACATCATTCACCATGGTTACTATTAGGACCGCCTTAACTGCTGCAGATCAGGAAGGACGAGATAGACAGAACCCTGCATAGCTGCCCGCTGCAGGTCAGAATTCAGCTGGACCTTCAGATCAACAAGGCCCTATCACCAGGGAGAAGTTCTAGGTGTTGATGCAAGAACTGACCCAAAGCCGCCTACAGCTTACCCAGCAGATACGTGCCAACACGGAGTTAACAACCCACTAAATGAGGAAAGACGATGGAGATCCAGAAGGGATCAAGCTTCCTACTCATCCACCGAAAGCTCAGCTTCCTCTGATTACAATCACAGATCTACACGTCCACGGCTTGATGGAAGCTATGCGCAAGCTCCCGGGCATCAGCACACTTTGAACCTTGAACAAGCGGGAGCTGGTACATCTGCAAGTCACCAGGCTGGACCTTCCTCCTAGGGAGGGGCAATTCCGTATCACACTGGTGATAACCGTGCCGCCACCGCCATAGACTTGGAAGCTGACAATCGGAATCGAGCAGATCCGAACCTTTGTCAACACGATCATACTCCTGAACCCTATGTGCCCGAAGACCTGGAGCTAAGGAGACAAAGCATGGACCGTCGACCGCGCCCGGGCCATCCTTGCATTATGGAACCCTACCACACCTTGGCCCAGAATGCACAGAATTCCCAGATGCCAGACATCCCAACCATGATCCGTCAAATGATTTGTAAAAGTCAGGGCCTCTCCAATGACGACTGGGAATCTCCCGGAGTCATACACCCTTCACTAATGACATCCTTTATGCAGAACTACCCCACCGATTCAAAATTACAGCTTTAACTGTTTATAAAGGGAGTTCAGACCCTAACCAACACATCTTAAAGTATGAATGGCTTATGAATGCCGCACGAGCTGACGATGCGGTCAAATGCAGAAGTTTTCTTATCTCCCTTGGGGTATCGCAACCATGTGGTTTACTCGCCTACCGCCATGATCCATTTCATGCTTTGATCTGTTAGCTACGAAATTCGTCGAACAATTTCGTATGCACGTCACAAGACCTAAGGATGTTAACACCTTATCCAGTATCACTCAAGCTCTGGAAGAGACACTCAGGTGTTATCTGGAAAGATTCCATGCCACTTAAGCAGAGAATAGTAACCCTAATGATAATTCCATATTGATGGCACTGACCAAAGGAATCGATCCCGATTCCGAATTTGGCAATTGGTTTGCTGGGAAACCCCCCGCATCACTGGATTGTTTCTATGCTAAGGAGGCCCAGTTCTTGAGGCGAGAGGATGCTAGACAATCTAGAAAGCAGGATGATGTGGGGCTCAAGGTGGAAGGCATTCAAAGTAACATCGCTGTGAAACAAACTGGTGAGAGTTCCGGTAAAGTGTAGTTAAATATACATAATAAGCAGAATCAGTAGAAAGGCGATGGAAGTCAGGGTAAGAAACAAGATCAAAATCGCGGACCGCGACGCAGAGCTCCCATGTTTGACAGCTATACTCCTTTGAATACCTATCTAGAGAATGTGTACTTGCAGACCTGTAATACTAGCCAATATAAGAAGCCTGCTCCGAAGTAGTCGTCCGAAAAGCAGATTCAATCTAGAAAATTTTATAGATTCCATGATTACTATGGTCATAATACCAATGAGTGTCGCCATTTACAGGACATTATTGAGAAGCTAATCCATGAGAGGAAGTTGGAATAATTCGTCCGGGCGCCGTAGGCTGGAGGTGCGGGCCCATCGAATTAGAATCAAGTATAGAATCAGGCTAGATCGGAGGAACTCGTGCGTACTAACAGGGGGTTGATTATTAACACAGTTAGTGGTGGTCCTCATCCAGCGGATCGGAGCTGGAGGGAAATAGAGTCATATTCCAGTTCGATTAGGCATGCGGATTTCGAATGTTGCAGTAATCTTGATGGTGGGGCTCCAGTGAAACAATAAAAGACGATGACAAACGACATCATTTTTCGAGATAGAGATGCCGATAAAGTCGAAGCCCCCACCATTGATCCACTGGTCATATTAGCTCAAGTAGGTCTTGCCTGGATGAAGAGGATCTTGGTAAATAGTGGAAGCTCCATGAATATTCTCTTCAAACGAGCTTATGACCAGATTAAATAGGAAGCTAAGGACTTGAAGCTGTGTTAGTCTCGCATACATGGCTTTAATGGAAGTGTAACGATACCCGCTGGGATGGTGGAGTTGCCAGTCAAGTTGGGAATAGGAGACCGTCGGAGAGTCCAGATGTTACAGTTTGTTGTGTTGGACATCAATTCTTCGTATAGTGCTTTCTTGGGCTGACCGACCTTAGCTGAATTCAGGGCACCCGCCCCATGGTGCTTAACTCTTAAGTTCCCCACTGGCAACGGGGTCGGAGTTGTTCAAGGTGATCAGGCAGTTGGATGCGCCTGTTATGTTACTGAGCTGCGGGATGTGCAGCGTAAGGAGAAAGGCATGGGTGTGGAGGAATCTCTCTGCGTCCGTTTTTCAAAGAATTGACAATTAACGCCTGGACCTAGGCCCGGGCGCCACAACCAGTTCCTTAGAGACCTTAATCCCAGAACCTTCGGAGTCGACAGCCTTTATTTATTCATTTAGCCTACTTTTCATTTGAAATTTGTTTATGCATTTCGAAATATGAACTTGTAACAAGGCAACTGACTTTTCCATACTTTCTTATTTCAGTAATAAAATGCAATCTCTTCGAGCCAGAGTAGTGATTCTTGAAATGCGTCCTGCGACCATCATGATGCACGGAGAGCTAAGTTCCATTCTACGGTGGGACTTACTCAAATAGGGAGTGACTGTGATACGACCGGTCACTCGCTAAGTGAAACCCCAAGCTCGGGGGCAAGCTACCACACTGAAGCCAAAAAGGATTGATGCACGAGAATCCTCCAACAAACTCTAGTTCCCAGAGTGCGAGCTGGAGTATAAACTTCAAATCCAAAAAATATACTCGAGGAGGATGGACGCGTCCATCCACGACCTTGTCTCCATTTTTACAAGCTCGAAGAGGATTGACCCGTCCATCTACGACTTCACTTGCCTACTCAAGGTGGATGTGATCCGACCGTCCATGTTCCTGATCAGCTTCTCGTTCCCAGAGTGTGAACGAGATCCCAATACTTAGGCAGATGTGACTGACCGTCTGCCAATCAACTCCAGATTCCTAGAGTGCGAACTAGAGTATAAACATTAAATTTGGTGTGACTAACCACCCATTGACTAACTCTGAGTCCTAGAGCATGGACTGGAGTATAAACACCAAAATGGGTGTGAATGACCACCCATCAACCTACTCCAGATTCCCGGAGTGCGAACTGGAGTATAAACATTAACTAACTCTGATCCCAAGAGCGTGGACCGGAGTATAAACACTAAATGGGTGTTACTGACCGCCCATCAACCAACTCTAGATTCTCAGAGTGCGAACTGGAGTATAAACATTAATTAACTCTGATCCCGAGAGCTCGGACTGGAGTATAAACATTAAACGGGAATAATTAACCGCCCATAAAACAACTCTTATCCCCGGAGCGCGGATATAACTCCAAGTGTTATACGAGTGTGACCGACCACCCGTGAATTATTCTATGCCCCCAGAGCGTGGATGTGATTCTAAATGATGAGCAGGCGCAACCGAACGCCAGCACTCAAGTTCGATCCCCAGAGTGTGAATGCGATTGTCAATACATGATCAAGTGTGATCCGACCACTCGAACTCATCTCACAACAATTTAGTTCGGACTGAGTAAAATTAAAAGTGTGGAAGACAAAAAAGCAACAATCGTCCGACCACTTCAACTCATCCCCACGACTGGGGGCATAACTTGAGCACCAGCTACTGACCGAGACAGTACAACATTAGGACTCAACTTAATGTTTGGTTATGGCCCGAAGCCATGACTCCGGGACTTAACAATCGAACACAAGTCCGATCCAGAGGTTAAAGTTTCACGAGTTTATTGAATAGAAATTCAAGTGCAAAAATGCTTAAGCAAATAAACTCAGAGTTATGCTAAAAAGCGAAAGGAGATTTTATTTCATCTATACTTTGGAAACAAAATAAGTACAAAAAAGCTTATCCCAATCTACCTCGGATCGATCTGGTGGGCCCGCCCACGTGAGAGAAGGGGTCTTCCGAGGTTTGAGCCAGATATTTTTAGCCTACACCTATAAATAGCATTCCTAGGCCTTCAGAAAAGGGACTTTTTGACTCTTCTAGACCGATACTTTGTCGAAATCTCCATTGTATCTTGAGTGTACTGTTGTAATAAGTTGTAACTAGCGAGAATCATCAATAAAATAGTAAACTTTCTATAGTGGATGTAGGCTACAACGCCGAACCACTCTAAATCACTGTGATCTTATACTTCTGTTTGTCTGATTTTGGTGTGTTTGTCAGATTAACCTCATTTTTCATTTATATTCTTCACTTTGATCTCTTCAAACACGCCCGAAGAGTGTTATGCCCAATTTTGGTACAAACAGATGGTTTAACCTATTTGTGATTATGATTTTTGAAATGAATATGATTTAAAGTGAATATGTTTTCGAAAGTGAAATGATTTCGAAAGTGAATATGATATTTTGATATGATGTATGAACTGTTTGAAATGATTATAAAAGTGATTTTATAAAATGACCACGGTGTGAAATAAGCATTTGGTTGTTAAAGAGACCAGGATCAGATATTATCATACTCTCTGCCAATTTCGAAAACCACTTTCACAACTGTGCACGTGGTGGAGATTCCAGAGCGAAGTAGGATGGTTTGGCGATAATTCTGTAAGAGGTATTAACGCAGCCTTGACTCCCACGAGTCAGCTTGATGTGGCTAAAACATGATCTATACCGGGCCAAATGAGGTCGCACCTCCGATTGAGCATGCTTCTTCGATACCATTCTATTACTTTATGATTTGATTGGGTTCACCTTTGATTTGAGAGTGTGTCTCGAGGTGGGTGATAATAGCTGCTATGCGTTACCACCATTCCGAGAGTGCAAACGATTGAATCCTATCCTGGCATTGCCTCACATGCCTTGTCACATGCCTTATCGCGCCCTCTATGAGTTTGTTTTGTACCGTACCTATGAAGCGCTCACTGAGTATTCCACCGGTTTGGTGGAGCTTACAGTATCTGTATAGACTACGGGAATATATATAAAATGTGTTAAGGGGGATATGAGTAACACCTTAACGCTATTTTAATATTTTACTTTACTGTAGACATTATCTATATAGTGTATTGTACTATGTATGTAGATAGTTTAACGGATCCTTAGAGGATGGATATCCAAACATCCTTTTTTAAGTTATTTGTATTTCACTTGACATTTCACTTGAGTTGATTTACTAGTATAAGAATGTTAATCCTAACTCGAGTGTTTTGTGTTTTGCTTTATGCTCGGGTCAGACTAAGTGTCACAACATTTAAGATTCACCTTTGGAGCTTGGAGTTTTGCTTCAAGATCTGATCTTATTTCTATTCAGCTTTCAGTTATTTCAGTTATTTCTAGTTGTCATGATCAGACTTGTCAGTTGCTTTTGTATTAGTGACTTCTTTGTATTTGAGATTCCTGTGTATTTTGTTTTAAACTCGGATGTTTTTTAGTAGCTTCATGAACTACTATTTATCTATTCAGTTGATTATTGTTGTATTTCTCCATGTCTGTGACTTTGTGATTGATTTATTTACTATATATGCTGAGTTTTGCCAAATATAAATTAACAATTTGTTGCTTTGAGCAATTCAAGTCTGACATGAGTGGATGATTGTCGATTTGAATGGTTCGAAATGCCAGGTCGTTACACATTATGTACCATTTATATTTTTGATGCACTATATTATATATGTATATTATCACCATTGTGAGGACAGACAGTTATAATTATCAATGCTAATGATAGTACTTAGGTTTTATAACTTCAAAATTTTTGTATTCGAAGAAACCCTTTGTACTGTTCTTTTGTAACAACCTGATATATTTATTAGCTTGATTTGAATTTCATGATGGTTGTTTTGGAAATAATTATGGGAATTTAAGAATTTAATTAATTAAATTAAAGCAATTGGCAGATATTGGTGTTATTTAAAAGAAGATAGAATTGTTTAGAATGTTTAATTCAAAATTTTGTGTGGGATAGGAAAGTATTTATTTTAGCCTCTTGAATGAAATTCGTTTGATAAGATGATCTAAATTTTTAGTTGTAAAACCAATTGGAAAATATAAATGAAATTTTAAAGTGTAGAAATCTCTTTTTAAATCATTATTCGAATTTTATGTAAAATATGATAGATAAGGAAATTAATGAGTGTTTAAAATTTAAATCTAAATTAAAAAGAATGAATTTTGGAATTTTGAGTTGTGATGGTTTTATTCTTCATTTCATAATTATAAAGGTATAAATCTTTAAAACATGGAGAAAGGCTTTTTAGCAAAATTAAAAAGAAAATACGGTTCTTTTAATTTAAAAAGAAATGTAATTAGAGTCTTATTGCATTAAGCCCATTTACAAAGTTAACAAAGAAGAGTTTTTCTTCTCATTCTAGTCTGTACGTTCATTACTATAAAACTCAGTAAACTAAAGAAGGAAAAACTATAGTTTGCACTTCAAAGCCTAGTTATATCTCCGAAAATTAATTAGAGAAAAATATCCAAAAATTCAGATAAATTCAAGGTATCTTCATCTTCTCTAATTCAAGCTTTTGGTACTCTCAATTTCACATTTTGGTTGTGTTAGTAATCTATGTTGTACTGTGTGTAATTTCTCTTTAGGGCTTTGTTAAAATTAAAGAAGAGGGCTACTACAATAGGTTTGAATTGTGTTCACTAAGAAAATCAAGGTGAGAATTCCTTACAATTATCTTTAAATATGATTGCGTAAGTTGTTAGTTGAATTTGAATGGTTGATAGTGTCTGTCTAATAGATAAAAACTCTATAAACCATGTCAAAGTGCAAGTTTTAATATCCTATATCATCTAACATTGATGCATGTTTGTTATCCTATGTTGTGTGTGTATAGCTTTGAATTTATGCCTCTGTAAGTAGTAAATAATGGTCTAAATCACTGAAAGCATCACCAGAGAGAGGGCAAAAATAATGCCTGAAGACGAGCTCCATATATGCTCGCATAGCGGTGCTCTGGTGGAGGTCGACCGGTGGAGAATTCCTGGAGCCTATCTCCAGGCATTTGTTCTAGATTTTTTTGTTTATGTTTGATTTTCCTATTTTGTTGATTTTCTTGAGTTTGACCATAATAGATATATTGATTCAAATTCATTTAATACTCGGACTTGATAAATGTAAAAGTATTAGTGTGTGTGTGTGTGTGTGTGTATATATGATTTTATAAAAGTATATTATAAAAAGATTTCAAAGGAAGAAATTTATAAAGTATATGTATACACACACACACAAAAAATTCACTTTAGCTTTAAAAATCATTTATAGCTTATATAAATCATATTGATATTTTTATCTCTGAAATCTTAAGTTTAAAAGAGATAAAGTATTTTATTAAATTTTAAGAAACAAACTATAATAATAATTTATTCGATGGATTTTTTTGTAATTTAGCTTTCAATCTAATTATTTTTTTTTCTATAAAATGAGAAATATACTTAAATAGTTTTGTAATAATAAATGGTTATGCGATATTAATTATCACTTCATTGCTTAAGTATATCACTTGTTTACATAGAGTATGTGTGTAGAGAAATTTACTAACTAATAGTAAATACCTTAGCAACACCAAGTGATTATGGGAAACGAGTGTTACTTTAATTGTTAATATTTGAAGATTATATAACACAATATGATTTAATAGTATCTTGGGAAAGCATATTATTTTTATAATTTAGTACATTTGTTAGTGCATTTGGTAGCTTGACCTTGTAGGCTAATTGTTTACCCTAATGGCTTGACTGCAGTGGTCGCACCTCGAGTAGTGGTATTCGTTTAGTTCTAGCCCTATACCACCGAGCCAGCAGTCTGTACCATGGGCTATATTCGATATCATAAAACTAGCACCATCCACTAGTAGGTGTGGCACATTAGTATTGCGATAGTAAGTTGAGCACATTTATAGGTATTTGGTATATTTGGACTGTGGGAGTTTAGTAGGCCAAACTCCAGGAATATTTCATATCAGTACCCCCTTGGAAGAAAGAAATTCGCACTAAGAATAATCGATGGATAAAAGATATCTATATGATCTGTTATTCATGATTGGCTTGCCATTGTGCATCGCTTTGTTGACTCGCTTTCATGCAGTCGTTTGATTAGACTCACTTGTATGCAATTGTATGATTTTTATGGCTTTTGTGATATTTGCTTTGTTTTGTTAGCTCTCATGTTAGCTTTTGTGGATTTTATGAGATTTCTTATTCATCGTATTTTGAGATGATTACCGTTATGGGGCATAAGATGATTTTTGTGACACGGTGAATATTTTATGATATTTGCTTGTTGAGATCCTTTGTATACTATGTACTGTTGACATAAACTACTACTATTAATATCTGTTAAATATCATTATTATTTAGATCTTACGTTTTGATATTTAGAGATAATCTGATTCAGGTATTATTTTCTTATAATGCTGGGGTCAGATCGAGACTTATCAGGTACTAGGACTTAAGGACTATGGACTTGTGCTAGCTTTTGGGAGTAGTCTATTTTGCTATATTTATTTATTTATTTATGTCATATGTACATTTTGTAGTCGACCTCTATCAAATGTATATTTTTGTATGAGAAAGTGACTCTAGTTATCATGTATATTTTGGAGACTTGTTGTGGTTTGTGTATATATTATGCGGGTCTAGTATCTTCTTTTATAGACTCATGGTCTATTATTCTGGTCTGTATTATATTTTTCATTGTGTTATCTAATTCTGTGTTCTATATTGTATATTATATTGTTATGATTTTATTTTGAGCCAACGTGTCTATTACTTTGTGCTGAGACTGTTCATACGTACATAATGTTCAGACGAAAAGGTAAAAATGTAACAGTGTTAGCCCAAAGGAATAAATACGAATGGTCACCTTTATCCAGCCTTATTCTCTGTATTACTTGGCAATACTATTTTGTAATATTCTTGGGTAATATGGGTATAAAGGAGGGGCATTACAGCTTGATATCAGGGATGTGTTTCAGAATAATATAGAATATAAGAGACACAAATCTTGGCCTAGACGGACTTAGAGTCCCGATTCGGTGTAAGGGTAGATTTAGTTCCTTTTTCCTCTTTAGAAAATATTATACTTTACTAAGGGGTAATTAGGGGATAGATTTGTATGTTTTCTTTTCTTATATTATGATTACTATTTTAAATGAGTTTCTTAATTGAAATCCCACGTGTGGCAGAAGTGAGTATGGCTGGTGGTAGAACTATCTGTTTTGAGTCTGGACCATCCAGTGGACTTAATCAGAAGGGAGTATTTATGATTACCCAGCAAATTATAGAATTTGTCAAGAATGTTCAGTCTTCTAGTGAAGACCCCATAGATCCTCCAGTTCATCGATCGGACTTTGCTCGAATGTGCAGCGATTATACTCACTTAGGAGGGAAGCAGTTCAGGGGGCAGAAGGTGTTATAGAGATTCATGCATAGTTGAAGACATGTGAGAGGATTTTCAACCGCATGGAGCTTTTAGATATGTATAGAGTGCATGTTGCATCTAGTCAGCTTCAGGAGAGGGAGTTGGATTGGTATGACTTTCTTATTGTGGAGATCGATGAGGCTGCTTATCTTGGGAGGGGTGCATGATTAGGTTTGAGATGAAGTTTATGCCTGATGTAGAGAAGGCAGCCTTAGATCAGAGACTCATAGATCTTAGGTAGGGTGATTCTTCAATATCAGAGTATGTTGCGACATTTGAGGCGTTGTCCAAGTATGAGGTTGATCTCATCAATACAACTCGGAAGAAGAATCAGAAGCTTGTGTATGGAATGAAGAAGTCTTTGAGAAAAGTGCTCTTACCTTAATTGGATTTCACTTTTGAGAAGTTATTGGTCATGGCTCTCAGACTTGAAGAGGCAGAAGGGTAGCAGTGATGAAGCTACTCCCCAGAAGAAGAATTTCTTTCCTAAGAAGAAGAAGCGGTTTGGGAGGTTTAGGCATTAGTTTCCGAATAAGCAATCTAAGAAGCAAGATTCAGATGTTAAGGGTCCAAAGAGAGTGCAAATAGAATGCTATAGGTGTGAAGTCAAGGGATGTTATGCAAGAGAGTGCACAAAGCCTCGTACAGCAGTACCAGTTTCACCTCATGCATGCTTTTATTGTAAGAACGAAGGTCATCAGATTTCTAGTTGTTCAGTCTTAGTTACTAAGAAGAAAGTGAAGCTGAATGCAGTAAAGTCCTCCGGAGGTTTGGGCCAACAGAAAGGCATATCTTCATCTATTCTGAAAGGATCTATCTTATTCCATGATCGTTCCATTCGAGTTCTCTTCGACACGAGAGCATCATACTTGTCCATGTCAAAGGAACCCGTTGAAGCTTGTTCTTTAGATGTGACTTGTTTATTATCATCTTTGAGGATTACGAATCTGATCGGTAGGTTTGCAACTCTCAGCTTGTTTGTAAAGATGTCGTAATAATTCTTTGTGGATTCTCTTTCTTGGCCGATTTGCATGTTATTCAGTATTTTAGTTTAGGCATGATTTTGGGTTTGGATTGGCTTGATAGATATAAAGCTAGTATTTATTGTCCTGAACGTACTATTTATCTAAAGCATCTATATTCTAATGATCTACTTTCTCTTGTTCTTGAAGAAGTCGATTCGAATCTGAATATTTTCTCTCTATGCTATCGAATCTCAAGAAGGGGATGAGATAGCTAGTATTCCGATTGTGTGTGATTTCCCCAATGTTTTTGAATCTATTTCTAGATTACCTCCTCAAAGGGCAATCAAATTTTGATTGATTTGATTTCCGGTGCTCATAGAATAGTCATCCTCCCATGAGGATGTCAACAAAGTAAAATGAAGTGCTGAAGAACCAATTAGTTGAGCTTGAGGCGAAGCATCTTATCTAGTCAAGTAGTTCGTCATGGGGTGCAACAGTGGTGTTTGTGAGAAAAGCTGATGGAACATTTAGATTAGGTATCGACTATAGGAAATTGAATGTACTCACTATTAAAAATTGTTATCCTTTACTCGAATCGATGATATATTCGATCAGCTAAATGGAGAGAAAGTCTTTTCCTGGTCAGACTTAGCGGCGGGTTTTAATCAGCTTCAAGTGGCAGAAGATAGTATTCCTCTAACAGCTTTTAGAAACTGATATGGTTCCTACGAGTGGCTAGTTATGCCATTTGGGTTAACAAATGTGCCTACGTATCCTATTGACTTAATGAATCATGTACTACGGGAATTTCTTAATAAGTTTGTGCTTGTTTTTATAGATAATATTTTAATCTATTCTCAATCAAAAGCAGAGAAAAAGAATCATCTCCGTATTGTTTTAGAGACTCTTCATAGCCATCAGCTTAAGGCAAAATTTTCTAAATGTCAATTTTGGCAGAACCAAGTAAAGTTTTTGGGTCATGTTATTTCTATAGCCAGATCTTGGTTGATCCTGCAAAGATCGAATCTATTCAAACTTGGAAGAGACCAGAGAATGTGACGGAAGTCCGTAGCTTTCTGGGATAAGCAGGTTATTATCAACGGTTTATTAAGGACTTTTCCAAGGTTGTTCTTCATCTTACCATCTTAAGTAGAAAAGGAGTGAAGTATATTTGGTTAGAGAAGTGTGAGTTTGCATTTCAGACTTTGAAGGATCATTTAACGCAAGCACCTATTCTTATAGTTCTAAAAGGGAACCAAGATCTTGTTGTATATACAGATGCATGTGGTTCAGGCCTAGGTGCGGTGCTTTTGTAGAAAGACAGAGTAGGTTCTTATGCTTTGGGACGGTTATGCTCGAATGAGATATGTTATGCCACTTGCGATCTCGAACTTGCAGCTATTGTTTTTGCACTTAAGGTTTGGCGTCATTATCTTCTGGCTGGGAGATTCATTCTTTATACCGACCATAAATCTTTGAAATATCTCTATTATCAAAAGGAGCTCAATATGCATCAGCAGAGATGGATAGAATTATTAGCGGCTTATGATTTGATTCAATACACTTCAGAAAAGGGTAATTATATAGCTGATGCCCTTAGTCGCAGACAGCAGGCTATAGTTTCTATGATGCTGACAGAGCGGAAAATGTTAGAGATGCTTTCTTTATGTGAAATCAAAGATCGGGATTCGAAGTTGAGTTCAAATGTAGCACTATCGAGTTTAGAGGCCGGTCCTTCTATTCTTGATTGCATTGTAGAAGCTTAAAAACAATATCCTGAATTATTAGAGCTTGTTTGGAGTTTTTTTGTTGATAGAGATGATGAGAAGTTAAAGGAGTTTGTTGTTGATACTCAAGATGGTGCTCAGAGGCATGGTAGACTTACTATGCCCAACATTGATAATCTCCAAAGAGACGTTATGGATGAGTTTCATTGCTCTCGTTTTACCATCCATCTAGGTAGCAATAAGATGTATGTAGACAAGAAGCACTTATATTACTAAGAGGGTATGAAGCGAGACATTGCTCGATTTGTAAGTCGTTGTGCGACCTATTAGTTGGTTAAAGCAAAACATCGGAAGACTAGTGGTCTTCTCCAGCCGTTAGTTATCCCTTTGTGGAAGTAGGATCAGGAAAATGTGGACTTAGATGTAATTGAGTTCATATTTATATTTCTTTCTGGATCGATCTAGCAATGATCAAATTAATTGTGCAGGTTTCAATGGATTTTATCGATGGTTTACCTCGTTCTAAGAGTGTGCATGATAGTTTGTGGATAATCATGGATCAGTTGACTAAGTCAGCTCATTTCATTTCGGTTACGTCTGACTGAACCATGAATTATTTGGTGAAGCTTTATGTCAAGGAAATAGTTAGGTTGCATGGAGTTCCTAGTGCTATCATTAGTGACCAGGATCCACTTTTCACCAGTGGTTTCTGGAAGAATCTTCAATCAGCATTGGGTACTAAGCTTAACCTTAGCACTGCCTATCATCTTCAAACAGAGCATGTGAATAAGACTTTGGAGGATTTGCTTCGTTCGTATGTTTTTGATTTTGGTGGCAGTTGGTAAGAGCATATTTATCTTGTTGAATTTGCCTACAACAATAGTTTCCATTCGAGTATAGGTATGGTTCCTTTTGAAGCATTATGTGGCAGGCCATGCCGCTCATCTTCTTGTTGGTTGGAAACTAGAGAGAAGTTTGTTTTGGGACCAAATTATGTTCAAGAAGCTTCCAGGAAGATAGATCTTATTAGAAAGAGAATGAAAGAAGCTCATGATAGGAAAAGGTCTTATGCGGATAGAAGGAAAAAGGATTTGGAGTTTAGTATTGATGATTTTGTATTTATTCGTGTTTCTCCGATGAAGGTAGTAATGCGTTTCAGTTGATTTGGGAAGTTAGCTCCCCGTTAGTTAGCTCCCCGTTATATTGGACCATACCCAATCACTAAATGTATTGGCAGAGTGTTGAGTTGCGTTACAAACTCATCTCTTTGGCATGCATGATGTTTTAATGTTTCCCAGCTTCGGAATGTTTTAATGATTCGGAATCAGTTCTTAAGCCATAGTAGGTCAAGCAACTTGATATTTCACCTTATTTAACCATATTCATGAGCCCATTCGCATTTTCTTTAGAAACAAAGCGAGTAAGAAGCAAGGATGTCCCACTCGTTAAGGTCCAGTAGTCAGTAAATCTTAAAGACTGCTCTTGGGAGACTAGAGAGTCTATAGAGTGGACATACCTAGAGTTATTTTCTAAGGCTTGTGAATCGAGTAAGTTATCTTATCTAAATTAATTATCTTCATTTGATTCAATCTATCCATGTTATAGAATATTCTCCAATATAAAATTGTGAGGACGCAATTTCTTAAAGGGGGTTTTGTAACAACCCAATTTATTAATTACCTTGATTCGAATTTCGTGATAATTATTTTGGAATTAATTATAGGAATTTCAATTTTAGTTAATTAAAATAAAGCAATTGGAAGATTTTGGTGTTATTTAAAAGAAGATAGAATTGTTTAAAAGGTTTAACTTAAAATTTCATATAGGATAGGAAAGTATTTATTTTAGCATCATGAATGGAATTAGTTGATAAAAAAATGTGAATTTTTTGTTGTAAAACCAATTGGAAAATATAATTGAATTTTTGGAGTGTAGAAATCTCTTTTTTAATCATTATTTGGATTTTATGTAAAATATGATAGATGAGGAAATTAATGAGTGTTTAAAATTTAAATCTAAGTTAAAAAGTGTGCAATTTGGAATTTTGAGTTGTGATGGTTTTATTCTTAAGTTTATAATTAAAAAGGTCTAAATCTTTAAAACATATGAAGAAAGGCACTTTAGTAAAATTAAAAAGAAAATATGGTTCTTTTAATTTAAAAAGAAATGTAATTAGTTTTTGGGTTAAGCCCATTTACAAAGTTAACAAAGAAGAGTTTTCTTTCTCATTTTAGTCTGTACATTCATTACTGTAAAACTCAGAAAAATAAAGGAAAAGATCTAGTTTGCACTTTAAAACCTTGTTATATCTTCAAAAACTAATTAGAGAAAAATATCCAGAAATTCAGATAAATTTAAGGTAACTTCATCTTCTCTAATTCAAGCTTTTGGAACCCTTAATTTCAGATTTTGGTTGTGTTAGTAATCTCTGTTGTACCGTGTGTCATTTCTGTTTAGGGTATTGTTAAAATTGAAGAAGAGGGCTGCTACAATAGGTTTAAATTGTTTTAACTAAGAAAATCAAGGTGACAATTCCTCAGAATTATCCTTAAATATGATTGCATACAGTTGTTTTTTGAATCCGAGTATACGGTTGAATGGTTAATAGTCTCTGTCTGTAGAATTTTTATAGTTGCTCAAAACTTTGTAAACCCTGTCAAAATGCAAGTTTTAATGTCTAGTATTTTCTAACATTGATGGATGTTTGATATCCTATGTTGTGTGTATATATAGATTTGAATTTGTGCCTTTGGAAGTAGTAAATAATGGTCGATATTGTTGAAAACATCACCAGAGAGAGGTCCGAAACAATGCCTGAAGACGAGCTCCAGGTATGCTTGCACAGCGATGCTCTTGTGGAGGTCGGCCGGTTATGAATTCCTGGAGCCTGTCTCTAGGCATTTGTTCTAGATTTTTTTTGTTTATTTTTGATTTTCCTATTTTTTTGATTTTCTTAAGTTTGATCATAATAGATACATTGATTTAAATTCATTTAAAACTCAGATTTGATAAAAGTAAAACTATTAGTGTGCGCGCACGTGTGTGTGTATGATTTTATAAATGTATATTATAAGTAGATTTCAAAGAAAGAAATTTGTAAACTATATGCATATACACACACGCAATTCATTTTAGGTTTAAAAATCTTTTATAGCTTATATAAATGATATTGATATTTTTATCTTTGAAATCTCAAGTTTAAAAGAATAAATTATTTTATTCAATGTATTTTTGTGGAATTTAGCTTTCAAGCTATGTGTTTTTTTCTTCTATAAAATGAGAAATATACTTAAATAATTTAGTAATAGTAAGTTGTTTTGAGACATTAATTAGAAAGTCATTGCTTATGTATACGACTTGTTTACATAGAGTAAGTTTGTAGCGAAATTTACTAACTAATAGCAAATACCTTAGCAACACCAAGTGGTTATAGGACACAATTATTACTTTAATAGTTACTATTTGAAGAGTATATAATACAATGGGATTAAATAGTATCTTGGGAAAGCGTAGTATTTTTATAGTTCACTACATTCATTAGTGCATTTGGTAGCTTGAGCTTGTAGGCTAGTTGTTCACCCTAGCGGCTTGACTGTAGTGGTCGCACCCCAAGTCATGGTATTCGTTTAGTTCTAGCCTTATACCACCAGGCTAACAGTCTATACTATTGGCTACATTCGATATCATAACACTTGTGTCATCCATTAGTAGGCGTGGCACCTTAGCAGTGCAATAATAAGTTGAACACATGTTATGGATATCTGGTATATTTGGACTGTAGGAGCTTTTCTGGCTAAACTCCAAGAGCTTTTCGTACCAGTCTCCTCTTAGAAGAAAGCAATTTGCACTAAGAATAATCGATGGGTAAAAGATATCTATAGAATTCGTTATTCATGATTGGCATGTCTTTGTGCAGTTTCTTTGTTGACTTTCTTTCATGCAGTCGTTTGATTAGACTCGCTTGTATGCGGTTGTGTAATTTTTATGGCTTTCTAGATATTCGCTTTATTTTGTTTGCTCTCATGTTAGCTTTTGTGGATTTTATGAGATTTGTTATTCACCGTATTTTGAGATGATTATCGTTGTGGGGCATGAGATGAATTTTTATGACACGATGAATATTTTATGATATTTTCTTTTTGAGATCCTTTGTATACGGTTTATTGGTTGACATATACTATTATTATTGATGTATATTAAATATCCTTATTACATAGATCTCACACTTTGATATTTAGAGATAGTCTGATCCAGGTATTATTTTCTTATAATGCTCGGGTTAGACCGAGACTTATCAGGTACCAGGACATGAGAACTATGGACTTGTGTTAATTTCTGGGAGTAGTTTATTATGCTATATATATATATGTCATATGTACATTATGTAGTCGACCTCTATCTAATATTTTTTTTTATGAGATGTTAATTCTAGTTATCATGTATATTTTGGAGACTTATTGTGGTATGTATGTATATTATATGGGTCTAGTATCTTCTTTTGTAGACTCATAGTATATTATTTTGGTCTATATTATATTTTCTGCTGTGTTATCTGATTCTATGTTTTGTATTGTATATTATATTATTTTGATTTTACTTTGAGCCAACGTGTCCATTACTTTGTGTTGACACTATTCACATGTACATATTGTCTAGACAAAAAGGTAAAAATGTGATACTGTTATTCTCTATATTACTTGACAATATTACTTTGTAATTCCTTGGGTGATATGGGTATAAAGGTGGGGCATTACGTCTTTTGATATTATATATTATTGTTTCGCTGTGAAATTCGGATGTTGTGTTCTTTCTTTTCTTTTTCTTTTATTTTACCCTAACTATCTGTCTTTCTGACACTTAGGTGTTCAGCGTGAATATGGCAGATGTATTTAATGTCACATTTGAGGGTCAAAATGTTAGGTCATTACGATAGGTATAAGAATTCGATTACTAAAATGCAATTTTAATTAGTTTACGTAAAGTGCAATACAATTGAGTTCCTTAAATGTTAAGGATGACCAAATGCACTTTTGTAAAGAGTTCGTTATGATATTTTAGTAAGGATTTCCTTTGAATGGTTCGACCGTTTAAAAAGAAATCGAATATATAAGAGTGGATGTTGTTGGATTTGAGCCAGCTCGTAGCGGAAGATATGAGTGAATTTCAAAAAAAAATTCCCTTATTAGATCTATATTGGGCCTATGAAGTCTAATTTATTTAGAACATTTCTAAATTTAATTTAAATAAAATCTCATATTTCATTTACATTTATAAATTATTGATAGAAATTTATTTAATTTATGTTCAATTAAATATATAAATATACATATGTATCATATACATACATGTATGCATGTGCATGCATAACATGACATTCCATGCATGGTATAACATGCCTATATATAGACGGTGGGATTTACATCGCAACGGACAAGTTAGCTCATCATATATTTATTGTATGTTGTCCAAATATATGTATGTTTTTATACTTATTATTTATAAATATTAAAGTATGTAAATATATTTATTTATATTCTAAGAAAATGTTAATGATTTATATACATGTAAATATTATTGTATTAAATATTAAGTAAACATACACATACTTACATACATACATATATTTTTTAAAATTGGTTAAGATTTTATTACTAGGCTTTGCGGCCCAAGCTCCAATATACATCTGTAGGTAATACAAGAACTCACTTTACTTTAAAGTAAACATTCCTACTTTTAACTAAGACATTCCCAAATTATAGAATTAAGTCAACACTTCACGAGTTATGGTGGCTTCTGGGTCACTACTTAATGTTCTTGCTGATCAACCCTCCAGTTCTAATTCTCTAGTAGTCATTTTTCTCGTCCCCCTAAGCTGGTAATTCCATTCTGTTTAATCCTTCCAATTATAATAGTTATGTCTCTAGCAATTTGTTCTGATAATACTAACTCTCCTTTTTGTTTGTTGGTGAAAGTCCATTCATTTCATTCACACCAGAGGTGCCACACGGTAGTTCTCAGACTAATTTTTCCAATTTCCTTCATCAAGTAAGAGGTACCTGTCTGGTCGTTCAAGTATGTTGCTTCATCTTGGAGATTTTTTAATTGCATCTATTTGCAAGTTTTTTTTATTTTTGAATGTCCCAGACTCTTTTACTGTATTTGCATTCGAAGAATAAACGATTATGAATTTCTATTTCCCTAGTACAAAGTTTGCACGTTGCATCTTCTACAATTCCCCAATTTTTAAGTCTGTCTTTGGTTGTCGGTCGATAGTTTATGGCTTTGTATTTTGTGTGTGCCATTTATGGACCGTTTGACTGACTCCATGTAATGTTGTACCATTGAACTTCAGGGTGTTGATGTCTACAGTCCTCCTAAGCATCTCTTAAGTTAAACTGTCCTTTATTGTTGCTTTTCCATGCCCGGATGTCTCTATTTCTTCCAGTGAATAAGGGAATGCCTTCAATTTCCTACTTAAAGTTCCTAGTCACAATTTCCATGTTAGTATCCCGTTCTTGGTCATGTATAATACTTTATGCTTTGCATACTAGGGTACCATTAGCTATCCCAACCGAATCTATCAATTAAACTCCTACTACTGATCCATGCACCTTTCCACAAGTCTTTATTTTCTCCTTTTACTATCTGTCTTTCAATAAGATTTTCAGCTGCTATCTATGTCTTAGTATATTCTTCCAGGTTGTTGAAGCATTATTATCAATCTTGGTTGTCAAAAAATTATCTTTTAGGTACCTTGCTCTCTTCCAACTTGCCCACAAATTATTGATTCAAGTATTTTCTAAACTAGTTTGAGTCCATAAGATTTTTTTAATTCAAACAGATTTTTTAGACCCACACCACCCTCTCTTTTTGGTTTGCATAAATCTTTGTAGCTCACCTTGTGTATACCACCCTTCCAGATGAAATTGGCTCAAATTGCATTAATTTTTGCTATAGAACAGTCAGGGAATTGAAAATTTGTAACCAAAACCTGACTTTAGAGGTAATGACTGAGTGAACACGCTCAACTCTTCCAGCAAATGATAATAGTTTAGATCTCCAACTTTGTAATTTTTCTCTAATGCTATCTATTAGCTTTCCACATTCAGCATCAGTGATGGTATTATTTGATAGAGGTACACCAAGGCATTTGACTGAAAGCTCTTCCTCTAGTACACCAAGCTGTCCAATGATTTTAGCTCTATATTTATAGCATTTATTTAAGTAACATTTAGTTTAAAGCTCATTAACCTTTAAACCAGCATATGTCTCCATTAGTTTAAAACTCTACTTGATTGTTTCAATAGCCATAGAATTAGCTTTGGAAATAACTAGCAGAATATCGACATAGATGAGATGGGTAATTTCAGGATGTATGTTTTAAATTGGCTTGATCAATAGACGATGACATTCTAATTCCATTTGTAAAGAAAACCATTCCATGGCCACAACAAATAAATAAGGGAAAAGAGGGTCACCTTGTCTAGTTCCTCTGTTAGTGTGAATATATCCCTTAAAAGACCCATTGATAATCACTGAGAAATTTGGGGTGCATATACAATGTGCAATTAAATTTAGCAACTTAGCAGGCACCCCATGGCCTAAAGCATATGTAAGATAAATTGTCTGTTAACTATATCATAAGCTTTATGCAAGTCAATTTTCATACAAACTCTATCAGCTCCTTGTTTGTTGAAGTCTCTTACTAATTTATGTGCCATCAGAGAGTTTTCTGATATAAATCTTCCTGGCTACTACCTTGGAATTAATGGTATTCCTTGGATATCAGATTTCCACATCAGCATCGAGCATAAGAGAAAAGAAGACTTCTCCAACAATAAATCACTTCCGACTCCACCAACCTGTTCCTCTAAATCTATCATGTCGGTTGTAACGAGGAGGGGTCAGAACAATGTTCTGGTGATTGGAAAATCTATAAGCGTCCATCACATATATTTGTACCACTTGATTTCCATTTAATTGTTATGTCTACTATTCTAAGGTTAACTAAATTAACCTAATATTTCACACATGATATTCCTACCTAGCATAATCTATCTGCCTACCCTATCAAGGTACACAATACCGACGTAAGTCTATCAGCCACTTAATACTTCCAAATATGAATCGAGCTTCTAGCATTGTCATCGTTGGTCTATTGGTCCTAGCTACAGAGACCATTAACCACTATTTATGGCTTCATAGTACATAATATCCATAATACGAACGCATCTATCGTCATTAAATTCTTAGCCATGTGAGATACAGTACCCAAGCCACTTAATACCTTATTAATAAGAACAAGTAGACCCCTGACCATTTCATACCAATATTTTAGGTAGGCCTTTGTCATTTAATACTTAACCCCAAGGTGGAATCGTCACTAGTACTATCTAATTGACATTGCTTGGAATATCACTAGGATACTTAATACTTCTTTATGGGAGAGAGGCTTCACTTAATACCTCAAACCCGAAGTGGACCCTTCTCGAGATATCCACTACCGCTCCTAATCGATAATTCAAACCATTTAATAATTTTTAATTAGGAAAGAGGCAGACCCTCAAATAACCACTTAATACCTCTAATCCTTAAGGAGATCCTACCATTTCCATAATCGTTTCCCACGGGTCCTATGATTGGTGATGTTCCATATCAGTAATAAGTGTACATAACTACTGTTAGCCTCTGAGTGAAGGGCAGACTTCCGTTGTGTCACTTTACTGACCATGCTTCCAAATCTTCTAAGTCCAACTAGCTATTCTATGAGTTTGATGGTTAAGGATGTCTCACATCAATGGGAACTGTACACAACTGCTAGTAGCCTCAAAGGAAAGGGTAGACTTCCGTTGTGTAACTCTACGGACCTCACATCTCAACCTACTAAGTCCAATTAACTAGTCTAGACTTTACTAATTTAAGTCATATTGTCCTAGGCTTTATTATTACTAAGCTCTATCGTCCTAAATTGGATATTGGACTTAGCTAACTAATCTACTTCCATTTATTTAAGGCTACATAATTTAGATTAAATATTCAACATCCCATAAATCCTCTTTTTATCTAATTCTCCATAAATGTCAACTTGTCCATGATAAAAGATTATCTTCCTAAGGACATTTCCTAAGACATTTACATATTTACCAATTTCCAATTAGTAATCTCTTTCCAACTATTCCATAGTTATTAATATAACTTCTTTATTTATCAATCCCATTAATCCATTTAACCTACCATGGTTTGTAACTTCCAAATTAATTTCACATTTATTACCTATTATTCGAGTTACAACCTATCCAAACTTTCCTCCTATTTCCTATTCGTAAAACAAAGCAATTACTACGTATAACTAATATCCTAAATGAGTGTAACACATAAATCATCATATTTATTAGCACATATAAATACACATAAATACCTACTTCTACCATATACATTCTAGTCAAAAATCTTTAACTAGAATATTCTTTTCCGTATTTAATTTGCTGAAATTACATTTCTTAGGAATATTCTCCATTATGATTTCCATAAATTAGTTTAAGAAAAAAGATCAAGAATAAAAGGAATGATTTGCATCGTTTGAAATTACAAGGAATGATTATTTTCTTTTTATTGGAATAGATAGTGTAAAATATGGAGAATAATCTATACTTTAAACGTCTCTTCCTTTTTTATTTGCATATATTCCTTATTAAATCAAACATGTGCTTTCTATTCAATTTGAAAACATAAACAAATTTATAAAAATCAAACGGACGTTCTTCCCACAAATTAAACTATGAAAAATCTCCAATTAACATAATTAGGGTAATAATCAAAATCATACTAATAATCTACAACCCAATTTTAGATCTGAAATAAATTTCATATTTAATAAGTATTCATATTTATAACTTTTGGGACTGATTTCCAGATCAAGGTGCAACAATAATTCCCATCAGATCTTCTAAGAATATGTTGGCGATGTTTATTACAATCAACTTTAGCTTACAACTCACATATGTTTATTCGTTTAGATATAAAAATCAAATGTATGCCAATGGAATAGATCAAAATTCATAATCCTTCTTACTCCAAGAAATTTGTATAAAAAGGGTATATGCATATATTAGAATTATAGATTTAAGAAGAGATATAGGGTTGAAGGGAAATACAAATATACAAATACAAACACACACACACACACACATATACACACACACACACACATTTCCTCGTTATCGCATGGTGTTGATTCGCTTCTCTTCTTCTCTTATTTGATTTCTATTCTTCGCCAATTTGTATATATATACAAATATAAATATTTTATTCAATAATTTAGAAAATAGTGGGGAAGATAAAATGGCAGAGCTTCGCTACTGCTTTCAGAAAAATATGAAAAGAGAAGAGAGGGCTAGGCCTAAATTTATAGGCACTCGATTAACCACAGCCATTAGATTAAAATATATAAAATCTAGGCCGTTTGGCTAAGGCAAACCCTAGCCGCCACGGTCCTAATCGATCGACCGCTTCATGGCATCGGTCGGCCGCTTCATGGCATCAGTCGGCCGCTTCATGTCGGCTGGTCACAATGAACATGTCGATCTGTGGGTCCCGGTAATTAATATATAAACGTTAATTTTTTACTCTAATTTTTTTTAAATTAATTTTTTGTGTATAACTTCGTCATGTCGATCGCAAAACTTCAAATATGAAAGTTGCTCGGAATTTTGTCACGAATGCAATGGTGCAAGTTTCATAGTCAAATGCCATCATTTGCATAAATTCCATTTTGGAGCCTAATTAACTAATTACTAATTAAGTAACTAACACCAAATTTACGGGGTATTACATAAGTTATATTAACCCATAGAAAACTATCAAGTGAGTCAGTCCATAGTTATCCGATAACTAATAGTATGTAATCTCTAGGTGCCACAACTAGTTCACTGCCCAACATTTAGATAGCATTACATACTCTAGTCTCAACGGATATATCAATATCCAGTCTCGATGCATCTTGAGTAGGAATATTTTAAAACAGTGTGTTTCATATTGTGATACAATACTCACGGTTACAACCATTTTGTAATTGTTATCACAAAACATAGTATATATGGATTTTTTATTAAATATATTTCAATAAAGTATTTAATTATTTATAACACATTATAACAAATATATTACAAAAAATAAAACACCTTTATTACAAACAAGAATTGAATACATAGTTAATTAATTTACAACAAATTGTAGAATTGTCCCTAGGGCATATCTCTAGCTCTATCAGATATAACTTAAGGAACATTTTGGATGAAGAGAGTGCATGGTCACTTCTGCTTCACAAAGAAACATCAGAAACAAGAATTGTAAAATAATAGTTGATATTTAAATAGGAATGAGAAATGCGATATATATTCCAAAACTATTTTCAAATAGAAAATTATTTTATGTGATATTTATTTCTTCAAATTTAAGATATTTGATATGAAAATTCTAGACTATAAATCAGTTACGGTAAACGAAATAAATAGCCGATATTAAGTGGTTGAATGGAGCTTCGTATTTCATATGTTATTATAATAATGGTGGAAATAGTGGAAGCATGCCATATAACACTCATTTATCGTGCCATGTTATGAAAATTATTTTCTTAAAACATACCGAATATTATTTATAAAATAATAATGTTTTCTAGTATTGACTGAAAAATAGAAATATCTTTATTACATTATGAATGTTAATGTTATTATATAAAATTATAATAATGGTATTTGTGATGTATTGGAAAATATAGAAGTATCTAAATTTATTTGCAATTATTTTGGAGTTATTGACTGAGCCATAGTTTAGGGAAATAACTCTTTGATTATATGATTATGAGTCATATGATGCTAGTGAATTATATCTCAAATAATAAAGAGCAAAGAACCCATTGGTAGGAGCACGATAAGAGTTGATGAACTCTTTGAATATATATATATATGTGTGTGTGTGTGTGTGTGTGTGTCTGTGTCTATGTGTGTGTGTGTATGTATGTATGTATTTATGCAATCAAAAGTCTATTAATACCACAATGGTTCCACATACTTTATTATATTCACCGATGAGTTATCACAAACATGAATATGTATATATGATACATATATGGACTATTAATGATGAGTTCATGGAATATAAAATAGAAATAAATAAAACGACGTACGATAGAAAATAAAATAATTTGATTTGATCGAATAGGTAATATATTGGAAAGAGTACCAAATGTACCTAAAAATGAATAAAGATTCAACAACAAAAGGCACTTCTACCTATGATACATAATGATGTATCAATAAGGAGTAATGAACATTATTGGACAAAGTACGATTAATTGTGATTGATGTTAAGTTAACTTCTTTCTATAAGTTTGTGTATTTAAGAGCAGTACATAAGGTTAAAATTAATTTCGTCTAAATAATAGTTTACAAAATCATAAAAGATAAGAATTTATAAGAAACTCCAACATATCCTAAGCCAAAGAGTTGGCAGGTTGTGTAAGTCGAAAGACAATGCATAATAATATTACGTGAGAGATCTTGTATGAATCGCCTCAAAAGAATTTTGGGAACGATGGTCATTGGATGACCAATTTATGTTTTGAATAATTTTTTGTAAACTAAAACCGAATCAGTTTTACATAAGGAAATTCAGTAAATGTTTATGAATACCTATTTTGTTGCACCGAGAAATGATTGTTGTTTCAAGAAATACCAACTTTTTAGTGAAGGAATTTTCTTTTAGAAATGGATTTGGATACGATCCAAGGATAAAACTGACTACTAGGGATGAAATGAAATTAACCAAACCTAAATGCACACAATGCAGTAGAATGTCTAGTAAATATTCTCAGATACTGAAGAGAAACTATGAGTTTCTTATAAAACGAGAAAAATAATCCTTTGTTGTCAATTAAACCATTAAGAGTGTTTATTCTACAATATGGTATGATGCACAAATCTAAAGTGGATTCCAAATATGTTACTAGAATATGATTTTGGTAGTTGTATTTAAAGGGACATGATCCATAGGCCATGAATGTTTCTTCAAGAGTAAGAATAATGTTGTTGGAATATATTAGAAACGTTGATAACAATATCATCGTAAATTCAATTGCTGAAATTATTATAATAGATTTGTTATTCAACGTGCTCAAGTTAAATCAGATTTACTCACAAAATTATCACTTGATGTGACTTTGTGTTTGGTACATATGTGTTGAAACGGAAAATTCTGAATAATTATTTAGAATATACTATTTGCACATAACAACCAAAGTGTCTCGAAATTGGTGGGAGAAATATTGAGTTTGTGTGTTTCTCAGATATGGTACAATAAATCATACTAAAGTATCATTCCATAAGCATCAGAATTGAGTAAGATTTTGATAAAAATGTCAAATTGTTTGAATTTCAATCAAAATACAGAGGATACATTTGTCCATAAGAAAGAACTGTTTAAGAGTACTAAAATATTTCTAAAAAGTAAACAGCATACTACTGATCATTAACAATGTACTTATGTTAAAATCAGTAATAGTTCGGTAGTTTAATACTCATTGTGGGATTTGGAAATTATTTCTTTATAATAAGTATAAAGGATGTTGAGAATGTCACAGATAATATACAAATACATCTTATTAAAACATTCAATATGGAACATGTAAGATGGATTCCTTATGTATTGACAACAGAAATTATTATACAAGTTGTATGGTCTACATTATCGTAATTTTCTTAGGTTTTTGATGCATGAAGCAAATATCAAATCCAAATTAAGATCACAAAATGGTAGTTTAGAGTGTTCTCGAGTATTAATGAATTACTAGAGGTTTATTTAAAGAAACAACAAACTCCTTATGAAGGAATGCTTGGACTCGAACTTCATAAGTGATATCGAATGTAATATGCCAATATTGAATTCATGTTCAAACCTTAGCTAAGGAGCTTTAAGTTGGAAATGTTCCAAATGAAATATTATAGTTGATTCAATGAAAAGGCTAAGTACATCACCTTGAATGGTGCCTTGGTAAAAGCAATGTATAAATATAAATGCGTAAATTTATAACTAAGCTAGGGGTGATTCCATATATGATTATAATGAAATGGTAAGAGCTCACTAGAAGTCAAGAAATATACTCTGACTAGTTCCACATGATAAAGGTAGTTTATCAGCATCGGAGAGACTTGATTGATAGAGTAAATTGTTAAAACAACATAGCAGATCCATTCATGAACAGTCTAACTCAATCAGTTCTCATCAAACTGATTGAAGAGATGGGATAGAGATTCCATAATTGGCCCTGAATGCAAGTGGAGATTAATAAAGTCGGGGGTATGTCATAGGGTCAATTATGTAATTTGTTACATATATCTAACTCGATAAAAAATCTTGTTCAAAATAAAAGGTGTTTTCTTTCCATTAAATACTTGATATAATGTGTTATGTTAATTAACTAATTTAATTAAAAGTATATTTAATAGAAAATCCATAAATGCTATGTTTTGTGATAGTAGTAACAATGTATTGTAATCATGATTGATTTATCACAATAAAATAAGCATATCGTTTTATAAATTCATAGTTAAGTTTTGCCAAAGCTGGATATCGATACATCCGGTTGAGACTAGAGTACGTAACGCCCTCCAAATGTTGGGTAGTGTATTACTCATGACTGCTTGGGGCACCAAGGGTTTGCATACTGATAGTTATTGGATAACTATGGAATGACTCACTCGATAGTTTACTATTGGTTAATATAACTAAAGTCAAATAAAAAATATCGATGCGACTAATTTACATAATTCTCTTGACTTGAGAATACCATCGAGCTTCAATGTGGAAACTTTGCTTTGATTATAGTTAAATCATGGCATGATGTCCATCGAATGAATATAGTTAGGTTAAGTAGAAGCATTGGAAATGAAACACTATTCAAGAGAGAATTCATCGCCTTAGTAATAGAGGTTAGTATCACGTGGTCAACTTAAATCAACTCAAAGTCAAAGTCTCTAGCCAGAGAAGTATGGTTAATAATAATTATTATTGAACCAAGGATTTTGTGTTTGGACTATAAAGTTGAATATAGATGATAATGGAATTTTGGCCATTACCAAATTCCATAAGTCTTAATGTGATATAGAGTTAACAAAGACAATTGGTATAAATGATTATCACTATCAGGTACCGCTTACAATAAGTAAAATTGGATTTTACCAAAAGATGTGTAAGCGATAAATTCAGCATAATGTCACACTACTAGCTAAGGTGACGTGTGAATGTTAATTTTCAAATTGTTCGATATTAATCGCTGACCGAGTTGACATCTTAGAGTCGCACAACCGTAATGATTAATACTTTGAATAAACTACATGATTTAATTAATTTATAGATTGTTGTAAATTAATTAAATTAATTAATATTTATGAAATATTAATCATTAAATTTTATTTTATTTATTTGAATAACATTAACATTTGGTAAAGTGTGTATATAAAAGTTATAAACATGCGTATTGACAAACGGTATCGATAAAATATTTAAACTAGGTTTGAATATTCTAAATGGTTTTGAGAATCTTTTTTGAGGCCTGCACACATGATGAAAATGGGAAGTGGTTTCAAATGGGATTTGAACATCAAAGGAGCAATTAAAAGAAGGAATTAAATCTCCATCCTTTACTTATAACGACTTGGAATTTCAAACACTTCGTATTTGAATATCTAAATTATTTAAATATTTAAATCTTAGAATTAATGTAAACAAATTGATTTAATAACCTTGCGAACCCCTTTCAAATAATAACTAATGATAAGAAAATTTATTTTTGAAATTTGTTTATAAAAATAAATTGTTTGAAAAAATATCGATGATGTGACTAAAAATCATTTTACCAATAAACTTCTCCAAACATGTGAAATTATCATCTTAGGGCACTATCTTGGATTTTGATGAAATTAGCGCAATCAAGACCGAAATAATAAGATGATGTATGCCGATGAGTTTCATAGCGATCCGACGTCTCGTGTGATCGTGTGAGCTCAAAATGCTTAACGATTAATTTGAGAAAATTTTAAAATATAATATAATTTCATTATGAATATACCTCCTCACACTTACACTTTCTCATCACTTTTCCTCTTTTCATTTCCTGCTTTTTTACAAAGTAGCAGCCAACCCTTTCTTCAATTGTTCTCGAAGCTTCGGGGCTCGAGAGGAGTCGTTCTTTGATCCATTGGGATCATGTGAGTAAGAGCTTTGAATCCAAAGTGTCGAAGTTGAGTGCGGTGGTGATGGCTAAAGTCCACTTTGGTTGCAGTTGATCTCGGGCTCGAATTTGGTGGCGATTGAAGTGGAGATAGGCCAAGGCGATGGTGGATTTGAGCTTCTCAAATGAAGGCGAGCTTGGGGTGATAATTTAGTGAGTTGCGGTTGCAAGAAGGGAAGCATGACTTTTGTTTTGTCACCGAGTGGAGCTACTTTTGTGATGCGGGGGAGGCACCAAAGGTGGAATTGAAGCCTTGTTTGAAATCGTGGTCGCTTGAGAAGTTGATCGGCATTGGTTTGGAGTGGCCCAAAGATCAAGGTGTTTTATGACTTTTGTGGCTAAAGGGAGGAACTTTAGGTTGGATTTCAGATAGGGGTGTGCACGTGATTGCGGTGGGTCCATGGTGAAGCTCGTGCAAAGAGGAGTTCGTTGGAGTTAGTCGTTCGAAGATTCATTGAGTGTAGATCGAGCAATGGAGGAAAGAGAAGGTAGGGTGATGGGTTGTGCATTTCTAGATATGTACAGGAATGTCGAAATAGGAAAGAAAGGGGATAGTGTTAATTAAGGTAATTAGTAATTAATTAAGTTATTTAATTATTTAATTGATCCGATTTCTTTTAAAATCAATAACTTTTGCATACAAGATCCAATCGAGACGCCATCTTTATGTCGTTGCACTCGTAAAGACATTATCTACATTTTAGTTTGGCTTGGGCTTGGGTGAATTCACTCATCATTTAATTTGTGTAATGTTGTATATATAATTGTTGTGTAAAATATAAGTTAAATAGACAACAATGCAAGTTATTACTTTTGGACCCCTTCTTACTTTTGAAAGCAAGCAACAACATTATATGTTGTATAATCTCTCTTTTAAACCCTTAAAAATATATGATGTGACCTAGACTTGTTTCTATCTATGACAGTTAAGAATGATGATTTGAGTAGGCTATAGAAGCAATGGTGCTCTAAACTACCAGGCTTCACTCTTAACCGAGGGATAGAGGAAGTTGAGAAGCTCAAAAACATGATAAGTATACAAGACTTGGTTTCCATATGCGGTCGTTCTTATTGTTGTTGAACATGACCAAATTCGTTAATTCAGCCTTAGAGAGATCGAGATCAGTAAATGTTTTACTTATCGAAAACCACTTCAAGGTTGAAATACGTGTTCTATCTCTTGGGAGTGGATCTGCTCGAGATGTTGGAATCTATGTGGAGATTCGAGATCTGTTCGAGATGCTTGAAGCCATGTCGAGGTTCATGATCTATTCAAGATGCTAGAATCCATTTGGAGATTCATGATCTGTTCGAGTGATGATGGCTCATGTGTTGAGATGCTGAATGTGGCTTCACCATCGATACATGACTAAAAAGAAATTTGGCTGCACAATCTAGGTTTTGCTAACCCATGGGGGTATATCAACTCCATATCTAGGGTATGCTTTTTATATGTTGCTTGCGGGAGTTGTTGATACTTGGTTATGTATAGTTCTATATGTTCGATCATTATGGCCAGTGGTGTTTACCTTATGGTATATTTTATATAAAGATATACGACGCTCAGAAGGTGTTTCGTAATCTTTGTCATGAAGATCCACTTAAGTTTTTAAGCTGGAACCGTCTTCACGGAAAATCCATTATGCGAACGCGCCTTAGTGGTTTTGTTTGTATACCTATTGAGTATTGTTATGGTATGATTAATGTAAGCAGCAAAAGCTATTTTCTGGTTTATATTCTTCACCCTAAACATTATCAATTATATCACAATATGTACTTATTAGATGGTTTGGCTCTTTTGATGGGATAATCTTTACAACAGTCTCAAAAGGTGTTGTTATAGGCTATACACATATTTCTTGAGTTTCTCACACCAGATTTACATCTGACATGTGGCTTTTGTTTTCCCTGAATTCCTCATGTGCTCTTTCGAGCAGTCTGAAAAAGGTAGGTTTTCATTGATGTTGAGCAGCTAGATGTTTACCTACCGTAGTATTCTTATTTCTACTACATTACTTTATATGTATGTGTCAGCAATTATAGGGACAAGCATTTATAACAATCCAAGCTGATGATAGTACTCTAATTAGTAACTCTGAAATACTATGTATATTAGAGTAGCTCTGTGTATTATCTTTTGATACTATATGTAATCATTCCACTATGAGATTCTAATGTTTTTGTTCTCCGCTTTCTTGTTCCTTTTATTTTCTTCTTTTTGTTTGCCCTAATGTATTTTCATTCGGGCACTTGGGAGCTCGGCACGTGAATAACGTGGATATATTAGTGTCGACATTCGAGGGTTGAAAAAGTGGTCGTGGCATTTAGTATCAAAGCTAAATGTTAAGCGAGAACCTTGGCTTTAGTGGGGTATAGCTCATTAAAAGATAGGGTAATGGATTTCCCTAGCATGAGGTGAGTGTATTATTCATATGGGAGTGTATTTTTATTTGTCATAAACATACGCCTTAAAGGTAATTCCAACAATGAAAACTAAAAGCTCTACTTATATGGGTATAAGTTGATATTGTAGTTCGATTAATGTAGGGATTAATGATGTTCATTTGTTGCCCCTCATTAATTTTAGCCATGCTCGGCCAATTTATGAGCATTGGTATCCTTTGTAGAATGATTTGACATACTCTAGTAGTTTATGAGCATTATTATCATTAGTTGAATTATTAACTTAATATCGCACAGCAAGTTTATGAGAATTCTTAGCATTTGTTGATTGATTTGTTGTGCTCGGCTAGTTTAAGAGCAAAAACTATTGTTTGTTGATTTATAAGTAGTTTACCTTTTTACAACATGGGTTGGGTAGATAGTAATTTATGGAAATATTGAAATGAATATCTTGTGAATTAAATTTCACAATTTGATTATAAGGCGTTTGACGACAATGTTGGGTTAAAGGTTAACTTTAACAAAAGATGTTTATTATAGTCTAAAAGAAAAGCAAGGTATTTTGAAATAAATATCTACGAAATGAATTTATATAAGAAAGTGAATTTACATAAAAATGGTTTACAAAATATGGTTTATAATTAAAAAGGATTTAAAACAGAGAATTTTAGAACTTAAAGCTCGGCGTTTTGAAAATTGTTATTTCAAGGTTTTTGAGAAAATAATAATAGTATTATTTGAAAGTATTTATAAATAGAAATATTTTAGAAAGGATTTTAAAGGAGATAGAAAGTACCAAACTCATTTCTATTATTAGAAAATAATTCCGGTGATGACTGCAGCATCATCGGTGTTTATTTTCGAGTTTCAAAGTGGGGAATGCTATGAAAGTAATTTGCTATAAAGTTGTTTTAGTAAACCAGATTTTGATATAAATCCCGAAAGTATGGTTTGATATACAAAAGATATATGTATATATGATTATTTAAAATGATTTGAAATGAAACCCGATGTTTAGTTCTATAGTTTTCCCTAAAAATTTGATATAAAATATAGTGTAGTTTAATAAAGGTTTTGAATTATGCTTTCTATATGGAAAAGATTTGTTTGTATATAAAGTAGGGGGCCTAAGTGGTAGTGGCATAGCCAGAATAAATGTTGGAACTTCCTCTTTATGACTCACTTAAATCTCATTTATGAAATGATCTTTGCCTTTTTCTCTTTTATTTTATTTCTTCTGCTGAAAATATGAAGAGGAGGGTGAGATTTAATGATATTTAATTAGGGATTAAATATGAAAGATTTTAAAGAAGGGAAATGAAAGGTTTTAATGTTTCCTTTAAAACATATTCTCTGTTATTCAATCCATTATTATTTCCTGACAATTTTTTTTATTTTCTTCCTCTTGCTCTCCTCCTCTCCTTTAATGGCCTCCATGATAAAAAAAATCCCCAAAAAAATTCAAATAAAATAATTAACATTCAAGATGGTATTTGCCTCTAGACCCTTACAAAATCCAGAGGTTGATTTAATTGAATCAGAGTTTTATTCTTCATTTAAGGTGCAAATCTTAGACTTCATCTTCAGGTACTTCTATTTTTTTGTTATATATTCACCATGTTAATGAAGTTTAAATCCTATACATACTATATCTAATCTCATTATTTGTTCATTACGTTGACCTAAAGTTTAGGTCTGATATATGTTAATTAATTGTATATTCATCATGATAATATAATTAGATCCTACATTTGCTACAACCTTTTTTATTATATGTTCAAATTATATGTATAGTTTAGATCTACTTCATTTTACAACGAACTTATACATGCCCAAGTTGTCCAATTTAATTTATCATTATTTTAGAAATTATTATTTAAATAAAAGGCAAACAAAAAAACAATTTTGGATTGGAAACTAATTTTAATTTAGTGATGTATTTTGTATCTCATTATATACACAAATATGAATTAATCATATATGTAAATTGTTTAAAATTACTTTAGAGATTGAATACATGTTTCACATAATTATTGTTTTGAATATAATTTTTGGTTGTTGTTGACATTAATTTAGAAGCTGTTTCAATTAAAAAAACATAAGTGGACTTTTATGCAAAACATCGTAAACCTTTTGAATCCCTTTTAAGTTAAAGTAGATTTCAATTTGTTGCTTTCATTTTAAAATATATAATAGATCACAATATGTGTGTGTGTGTGTGTTATTTTAATTTAAAACATAGTTTGTAGTCATTCATATATGCGTGCATACATGTGTTTGAGTGTTCAAATTGTTTTGAAATAACATTAAAGATAAGTAAATGAAAGGAAATAACTCCTCTATCTTTTTCTCTCCTTACTAATTGCTTGCTTCATCATAATTGAATGTCAATTTGAACATGTGTAAACATTTGATTAGTTAAAATAAATTTATAACAAATTATATATAAGAAAATATAAGTAAATTATTAATGTACATATATTGTTATTTTATATAATTCAAAATAAACAATGGACAACAAAGATATATATAAAGGGTGAATGTGTCTGTTGCGGTGTAAGTCCCAACACTTATATACATACACATTAACTATGTACACTGCTTATGTTGCACTTGCAATATGCACACATGAATCTATTTGGTACATTTATATTATTTATTTAAATTCAAATTAAATTTCAATCTCCTTTTATGGAGTTTAAATAAAACAAGATTTTATTTAAAACCTCATTAGATTGGATCTAATAGTCTTCTAGACTTCATAGGCCCAATAGTTCCAAAATAGAATTTTTTTCTTGAAATCTACCTATTTCACTCACTTCCGACTGGCCCGGATCATGATAGAATTAGGGATATGCTATAAGGAAAATTTTGTAATTTGTTGTAAACTATTAACTCTGGAATCAATTTTCATTCGTAATAAAGGTGTTTTTCTTTCTATTATATATTTTTTATAATATGTCATAAATAAATTAACTATTTAAATAAACTATATTGAACAGAAAATCCATAAATGATGTGTTTGTAATAGTAATTATGAATAGTTGTAATCATGGGTATCGTATCATGATATAATAAACACATCATTTTAAATATTCCTAGTTAAGATGCATCGAGACTAGATATCGATACATCTGTTGAGTCTAGAGTGTGTAACGCTCTCCAAAAATTAGGTAATGTATTACTTATGACTGTTGGGGGCACCAAGCGGTTATGTACTGATAGTTATTAATAACAATGGAATGGACCGATCAATAGTTTCTGTTAGTTAGTATAACTAAGGCCAAACTAAAAATATCGATGTGATTAAATTTTTACAATTTCTTGACTTAAGAATACCATTGATCTTTAATATAAAAGCTCTACTTTGATTATAGTCCAACCATAGCACGTTGTCCATCGAGTGACTACAGTTGGGTCAAGTGAAAGTATTAGATATGAAACACTATTCAAGAGAGGATTCGTCTTTTCGGTTATATGGGGTTAGTATCACGGTCAACTGAAGTCAACTCAAAGTCAAAATCCTTGGCTAGAGTAGTTCGGTTAATAATAATTGTTACTATTGAACCAAGGAATCTGTGTTTAGACTTTAGAGTTGAATGTGGACAATATTGGAATTTTGACCATTGCCAAATTCCTTAAGTCCGAAATGACATAGTTTTGACGAAGAGAATTGGTGTAAATAATCATCACTACTGGAACACTTAACAAAGTAAAATTGGATTTTACCAAAACCAAATAAGTGATAAATTTAGTCAAAATGTCACACCACCTGCTAAGTGATGTGTAAACTTTAATATTCAAATAGTTCGATATTAATCACTGACCGAATTTACACTTAAAGAGTCACACAACCGAAACGTCAAATACGCCTTTGAGAAAATAATTTAATTAGTTTCTAATTGATATAAACTAATTAATATTATATAGTAGAGACCCGAAAATTTTAATGATTTAAATAACGTAATTAACTAAAAAAATTCATGAAAATAAACAATAAAATTTAGCAATGAAAAATTGATATTTGGAATACGTCTATTTGAACATGACAAGTGCTAAATTTTTATCGAAAAATATGTAAGTTTGTTCAGTTATGAAATTACAATTTAAAATTTAAAAATTAGTTAAAATTTGATGAAAATAAAATATTTTTGAAATCTAAATATATCTACATAAGAAAAATGTAAATCATTTTCTAAGTGAGACGTCATATTTAGTTTCGCCAAATTTGGACTGCTTTAGCCCTGTTTATCTTATTTTCGGCGATTTAGCAGCATTTTGGCAGCGGAAAATGGAGTTTTGATAGGAGGGTTGTGTCGCTCATATCTGTGTACCATCTTGTTCGTCTCATCGCGCTGATCTCCGCACTATATTCATTTGTCCATTTCGGCGTCCGGTACGTGGCGAAATTTGCAAAACGGTTAGCCGTATCGGTACCCATTTTGAGCCTTTTGGTTTCCTGTGTCCTTTCATTTATCTACCGTGAGAAAGTAAATGGTCACTATCTTTTAATATTTCCTGAATTCATCTTTTGGCTTTCTCTATTCCTTGGTTTGATATATATTGGTTCGTTCATTTTCTATCAGGCTCTTCCCTCCTCCTTTTCATTTTGCAATGCTACACTAAAAGAATATATATATATATATATAAGTTGTTTATATTGCTGTGAAACGCTGCTCGTATCCTTCGTGCCGAAACCACTCTTCCTCCCTTCATTTCCGCAACCAATTCCTCCGAGCCCTGACCTCCGCCTCCCTTTCCACCGCCTCTCTCCGAGCATCACCCCACAATACACTTTGCTTCGCAGCCTTTTTCTCTTATGCTTGTGACAGCAACATCCTCCAGACTCCTCCGGCCTCGCAACCACCTGCCACACCCAGTCTTCCCCACAGCCGCAACCCTTCTCTCCTCCGTGCCTCGCCCTAACCGAACAGCCCCTCCGCTTGACCTTTTCCACCACAGCCCGCGCCTTGTTTGTCACTTTTCCACTCTCACCCACCAAAACCCGAACCCATCCTCCACCTAACATTCGCTCACCATTCCCATCACTGAACAACCCATCACTGAACAACCCATCACTCAAACAGCCACCATCCCACAATATTGCATCCACAACCCTCCACATCGTCAAGCACTGCTGCGCCTGCCGAGCTTCCATCCCTGACAGCCTCCGCTCCACATAGTACTCCACGCTTGTGCCATCATTTCAGCCGAGCAACACACGACAACCCCAAACAGTACCACTGGCGACCCACCAGCAGCCGCATCCTCCTCCCCTCCGCTTTGCCGCAACAGTCACTGCCGTAACCCACCACCCCTGCCGTAATCCTAAACTAACAGTAAAAGCAATATAAGGCTGGAAGTTTATGATAGCTATAAATTTCAGCGAAGGACATGATAAAATTGTTTTAATATCATGGGTCATTACTCATGTTCCCTAAAAGCTAAAAATTTTAAATAATAGATGTGTTGACATTTTTTTTATCAAATATCAAATTTTTGGATAAAGGTTAGCTGTAGAATTTTGGAATTTGGTTTATGCATTTGGTGCATAACCGACTTTCGACTACGCTGAAATTGTGGCTTGATTTTTCAAAATTTTTGAGAAGGAAAATATTTTTAAAAAATTTCTCTTGATTTGAAAAGTTCTCTTTTAAAGAAAAAAGACAAAAAAAGTTTTGTGTTTTAGTTATTTTTGACTCTTAAATTATTTTTAGAGTTTCTATTCAAAATTTTAATTCAAAGGAAAATGTGCATTTGAATATTTTGGGATTTTATCTTTCAAATATCGTATAGATTTGAAAAGTGAGAAAGATTTTTATGAAAACTTTGATTTTGAAGGCCACATGTTAGGTGTGAGGAAGGCAAATAGAGTTAGAATTTGCGAATTTAGCGATGCATTAGGGTCAAGGATGTGATAACAAGGGAAAAGCTATTTTAGCCTTGGAATTTCTATTTCCATACCTTGTTGACGACACACGCAAGTCTATTATTAGACCTAATTCCATTTTAGAGCTTGATAAGCATCCTTATGTGTTTTATACGTGAAAATTTTGGAGTAAATCCGGGGCAGCGAAAGAATTTCCACTGTACTACGAGAATATGAAGATTATAGAGTGGTAAGAAGGTTAAATTCTCTACCTAAATTCTTTTTTCAAGCATAGGAGTAATATTTAGGAAGTGATTTTTCGATGCTTTAGATTATTGGATGGTAGGAAGTGGATGCAAAATTGGTTGTTTGATACATCTACGAGTTAGATTATTGGATAGTAGGAAGTGAATGCAAAATTGGTTGCTTCATACTTTTATTTCTATGAGTGTGAGGGTTTTTGTTGAATTTTTTTTCAAAAAGCTGCATACATATAGAACTGCCAATATATATGTAGGTTGTTTGCATCATGTTTTCTAAAGTGTTTTCAAAAGAAATGCATTCATATTAGAGGGTCCGATTGAGAATCATTCTGCATACATATTTTTTATATGGTGATACACTATGCACTTATGAATGTTAGGTTGCAAACTTTGGTGTACACTCAATGGTTGTGTAGTTTAGGATAATTAGCAGCCAAAACCATGACTTAGTTATTGATGAAATTTTGGGGACGAAATTCTTTTTAAGGGGAGAAGAATGTAACAACCCATAATTTGGCATTAGTTATTTAATTAATTAGTTAATTAATTAGGCTCCAAAGATGGAATTTGTGCAAATAATGGAATTGACCCTGAAACTTACACCATTGCGTTCGTGGCAAAATTCATGCAACTTTCATATTTGGAGTTTTGTGATCGGAGTCCAAACGAAGAAGTTATGGAAGAAAAACGAATTCGGAACGAAAATAGACAAATAAGAATTATTAACTGTTATAATTATTCACTCGGGCCCACATGTTGACCGCTCATTGTGACCGGTCAACATGCAGTGGTAGACCAGTGCATATGAGGCGATCGACCGATTGTGTTACCATGGGCGCAATAAACCTAGGCCACAATGGCCTGAGTCTAATATTTTATTTTAAATCGTATGGTTATGATTGATTCTAGCACATATAAATTCAGGCCTAGCCCTCCATTCTCTTTTCGTATTTTCATGGAGGCAATAGCAATGCTCTTCCATTTCTTCTTCTCTACTTTCTTTCTAAATTATTTAGATAAATATTTGTATCTATATTCATACAAATCGGAGAAGAGTATAAATCTAATAAAAGTGAGAATAGAGGAGAATCAACCATATGCGTATTTGAGGTAATTTATATTTATATATATTTGTATCTATTTTCTCTCCCTATCCCAAATTTCTTCTTAGATCTGTAATTCTAATGTATGTATAAACCCTTTTATACATATCTCTTAGATTAAAGGGATTTGGAGATGAATCAAAGGTTATACTTTAGATTTGGAGATTTGGATCGCTATTAGAAGGTGAGTGAAATTTTTTATAGATCATTATAGTATGAAAAATATCTCGTTGGTGATTATTTAATTTTTATGCCTAATTGGATAATTGTATATGAGTTATAGACAACAAATTGAATATAATCTAAATATAATAAATATCGCCTACATATTCTTGTTTATGAATTGATTTAGAATTGTTTTCAACTTGATCTGGAAATTAGTCTCAAAAGTACGAATATAGAATGTTGATTTGTATGAAATTTATTTCAGATCTGAAATAGGTTGTATGATAATGTTGTAAATTTAGATTACTACCCTAATCTTATTGGAATGTAAACTTTTCTATATTTGGAATTGTTGGAATTTAGATGCATTTAACATTTGTAAATTAGTTTGAATTCTTTACCTTTTAGAAAAACATAGCGTTTGATCCAACAAGGAATAAATGCAAATAGAAAGAGAAAGAGATGTGTAAATTATGAATTCGTTGTAGTTTACACTGTCTATTTCAGTAATAAAAAGAAATGATTATTCTTGTAATTTCAAACAATGTAATTTTTTAAAGTTAAATCTTTTGTTTTGGACTAATTCACGAAAATTATAGTAGATAATCTCTTTAGATATGATTCCAATAATTTAACACAGAAAAGAATATTCTAGTAAAGATATATAACTGGAACATGTTTGATAAAAGTAAATAATTATGCGTATTTTACTGCACTTATAATAATTAAATAAAAAGCTAACAACGACGCTTGCACGTAATACTCGCGTATAGGATAATTAACTGATGGGAAAAGAATTTATAAGGTAGTAACTCCAATAAATGGTAATAAATATGAGAGTTGTAATAATGGGGTAAATGGATTAAGTGGACTGATAAAAATAAAATAGATATAAAGGTTAATAATTTGAAATTAGTAATCATACTAAATGTCTTAGGAAATGTCCGTTAAGACTTTATGGACAAATTGACATTTATGTGTATTAATCAGGGAGTTATGGGTAGATTAATATTTAAGGTAAATCTTATTGCCTTAAATAAAAAGGGAATTAGTACGCTAAGTCCAATGTCTACCTAAGATAATATAAGTAGAGACTTAGGATGGTTAATTGAACTTAGTAGGTTAGTGATGCGAGGTCAGTAGAGTCACTCGATCGAAGACTGCCCTTCATTTTGAGGCTACCAACAGTCGGGTGTACTTACTACTGATGTGAGATATCACTAATCCTAGGACCCATGATGACATGAGTGGGTCTACTAAATGGTCCAAATTTGGAATTAGAAGCGGTAAGAGATATCTCTATAAGGGTTCGCTTCCGATTCGAGGTCTTAAGTGGCTGAAGGGTCCTCCTCTCTCCTAAATGGAAGTATTAAGTGACCTAGTGAGATTCCAAATAGATAAATAAGGGTGTCTCTACAAGGGTTTATTTCAGTGTTGAGGCCTTAAGTGGCTGTAGGGTCTGCCTCCCTACTGAAAGAAGTAACCTAATGAGATGCCATATTTATAATTAAGAGTGATAGTGAATATATCGTGAAGGGTTCGTTTCAAGTTTGGGGTCTTAAGTGACTGTAGGGTCCTCCTATTTCCTATAAAGAAGTATTAAGTAGCTCAATGAGATTTTCAAGCAATGATAGCTAGATAGTACCATTAAGGAGCACGCTTCTGGAAGTAGGTCTTAAATGATTGGGTCTGCCTTAATTAAGGTCTTAAATGACCAGAGTCCGCATATTTTCCAATAAAAGGTATTAAGTGGCTTGGGTATTGTTTATTATAGGGCTACTATTTTATCGGCGATAGATGCAGACATTAAATGTCCAAAGCCTTAAATAGTGGTTAGAAGTCTTGTAGCTAGGACCCACCGATGATTGACAACATTGTTAGGAAGCCACCTTGAGAATAGTTCTTAAATGATGGGGTCTACCATGATTAAAGTCTTAAATGACAGAGTCTGCATATTTCTCTTTTTAAAAGTATTATAGAAGCCCGCTTTATATTTAGAAGTATCAAGTGGCAAATGAGTCTGGAAGTATTGGGTGGTTGATAAGGCTTTGTCGGTATTTTGTACCTTAGGATGGGGTAGGTAAGTAGTAGTGTGTGCAGTACAAGGTTAGATTAGAATTACTAACCTTTATGGATATAACAACTAAATGAAAACCAATCAGTATAACTTTATGTTATGGATAGTTTATATTTCCAGTCACTTGAACATTGTTCTGACCCCCTCCTCATTACAACTCACGGGATAGAATTTAAAGGAACGTGTCATTGGAGCTAGATGTACTTTGTTGTTGGAAAAGTTTTCTTTTTCTCATGCTCGATGCTGCTGTGATAATCTGCTTCAAAGGAATACCATTAATTCCAAGGTAGTAGTCATAGTTAGTATTATTATCCTATTATTGTTTCCGCTGTGAGTTTAGATTTCTATCAATCTCTGATAACACTGGTGCTTATTTACAAGTACTAAATCCAATGATCTATGCTCTAATGGACTTGGGTTTCGATTTTTATCGAAATTTAGGCCCACTAAGATGCAGGTTGTTACAACTGCTGCAACCAACAACAATTCCAAAAACCCGAAAATATTCCAGCTACTATTTCCTGCCTACTTCACATGGAAATATTTCTTCCAATTGTTTATGGTACAACAACACTTCAAACTACGTACTTCAATAAAATTGAATGTCATTCATAGATTGTCTGTATCTTGAAGAGAGAAGATTTTAAAAACCTCGATTTTATAAACCGAAAAATCACCGAGCTAAATATATGCTCCTTTATACTTGTTTCTAGATAATAGAAACTATTTCATACCAAAACTTCCCTTAAAAATCAAATACATGTATGTATGTATGTATTTTGGGATTTCCAAAATCTCCTTTAAAAAAAACACAAATCTCCCAAATTGGAAAACTATTTCCTCGCCAAAAATCAAAATCAAGCCTTTACTGATATATATATACACACGTATAAATATTTAAGGATTTCAAGAATTAATCCTTTATGTACTAAAAATTTCTTAACACGACTAACGTAGTAGTATACGTGTTTCTTTGAAAATTAAAGTTTCAAAACTTTCCCAAAACAAAATTTCCAAAATAAATCCTTTGAAAACCCTTTTTCTAAAATCTAAGGCATTTCCAAAATATACTTTTATAAAATTCACTCACAAGATTTAGATTAAGGAATTGATATTAATTATTCAAACAAAAATCCGAATTGCCATTAAAGAGGTGATCAATAGATACACCCTATGTGACGACCGCCCATGACCCCTGCACCGAACCTAGAGATAGTGCGCTGTAATGTGTGCTAGGCGACCATGGACGATTGCCAAGGTAAATTAAAACAACAGAATCTATCGTATTACTCACAGCGCATGGACAAAATAAAATAGAACATATACATAGTGAAGCTTCACAGAATAGAATCTCATCAATAAAACTTCATAATAGTTGAATACAAACATCTGAATAGTCAATACATCAAGCCTCACTACATGACACTCAGAGAATATACAAACAGCGGAACATCCAGTACATATAGTAAGAAGATAATATGCAACCCTCCAGCTCGTCTTCGACATCATCATCGTGGAAAGCAAGAACAGCACCTGTCACCTGCTACCTAGTCTGCCCGTCCCAAAATGGACGAACAGCCCAAGGCAATAAGAGTTAAAACATAAAGCCTTGAGTCAGACAACAGTCTTAGTGAGCGGTAAATTAACTAACAACATACCAAAAGAGCATAAAGGAAAAGGAATAGGAATACAACCCTCCCACTCCACCTCTTTCTACAGTGATAGCCCCCCTAGACACACACTAAGTAGAAGCAAACATAGCAGAGCATACAATTTAAAGTAAAGCAATTATCACTTGAGTCAAGGGCGATGTTTTCCAAGCACAAACCCCCAAGGCCTAAACCAAGATCAGATAAGCACCCAGAAAACACTGCTCTTGAGACCGAATGACGATACAACCAAACATCCATGACTCTGGCTATCACTGTTATCATTGCTTCGATATCATCGTTAATTGAATGACCGGCTCATTCTTTCATCCGTCCGTCAAGGGTAATGGAAACCCCGGTTCTAGACATAACTCTGCATGTTATCGTGACCCGTGCCTAGGACTATCGAATCTGCCCAGAGTACTTGACTACCATCAGTAGCCTTCAGGGACTATCGAATCTTCCCAACGTACTCTTGCTTTGAGCATGCTAGAACCTTCAACAACGATGAGATCTCAGCCTTCTAGTCATCCTCCTCGACGACTATTTCCATACTAACTCAAGCGCATCTCGAGCAAACCATTATCCTCAAACTCGAACCATATCACCGAGTTATCATCATGCTTGGAATGATCCCGTCTGGATTAGACCAAGACTATCTCATGTCATGCTTCACCTCATCATCATCATAGCAAAGCTTTGTCTCAACATCATCATCAAATCTATCCATATGAGCTTCCTCATCCGCCACATATGCCACAAGCAGCTTTCCCAATTCAAGAGCCTTTCCCTTAGCTTTTGAATCATCTTCGGTCTAAATCAAATCATCAATCATCTAATTCATAGCAATCAATCAAGTCAAACATTAATCCAAGTAAACAAGCATTCAAATATGATCTAAATAGACAATTATAACAATAATGGCAATTTCGTAATTAAAGAGTCAAAAGTCTAACAAGCATGAAAACATGAGCAATATCTCTATAATCTTGATGAATGAACTTGCATAGGTTAACATGTAGTAAAATGGATGCCAAATCATTATGAACAATGAATCTATATGGATCTATACTTAGGATTAGGAAAATGCATGGAAATCACTATTTTAACATCAAATCAAGCCAACAATCTGATATACTCCTTTGGATCCGTGTGAGAGATAACCACCACTCACCAAATCACCTAAACACCTCAAAAGAAACCCACTTCAGATCTGGACAGCGAAGGATCTAACTCGATATATCACAAATCCGCTTCAAACGATGAAATCTCTCTACGATGGATGTAGATCTTTAATCTAAGCTCTTGAATCTTCAATTTGATCTTTGATTTGGATGGAAGGAATCACTAGATTTGAGTGGAGAAAAGAAGTGAAGAAGTGTAGAAGTCGAGCTCTCAAAATGGCAGCACTTCGTCGCTTCGAAATCCGGATCCCAAAAATGAAGAAAACCCCTCCTATTTATAGGCTGAAAAACCCTTAGGTCGTCCACCTTTACAGCGTCCACGACCTATAGAGCCCTGCGACCTACGACCTATCGAAACCCCACAACCTATGACCTAACGACTTAAGCTTATGCGCACTCACGACCTACCAGTCTACGACTTACGACCTAGCGCAAGCGCGCGACCTATAGATCCAACGACCTAACAGACGAATGCACTTAGCGACCTACCAAAGATCGCGACCTAACATCCTGCGACTTAGCACACACTCGACTCAATAACTACTCCTAGGTCGCTCACGACCTAACACACCTGCGACCTAACAACTCTAACACGCTCACCACTAGGTCGCAAACTTCCTGCTGCTTCATTCCTTAGGTCGCTAACTCTTAGGTCGCTAACACTCCTTAAGTCGCTCCAACCTTAGGTCGCTAACATCCTATAGGTCGCTCCAAACTAACACACGACCTAAACCACTACGCGACCTAACTGCTGTACGACCTAAGTCCTTACCTCGTCCAGACTACTAGGTCGCTTACTGCTATAAGTCGCCAACTTCTATAAGTCGCTCCTCCGACCTAATTCTATCCCACGACCTAAGCCACCATACGACTTATCCCAATCCTTAGGTCGCCTACGACATAACTTCCTTCACGACCTAAGCTATCATACGACCTAACTCTTAAGTCGCTCATTCCACTAGGTCGTTTACTCCTTAGCTCGCATCTTTCTTAGGTCGCCAACTACGACCTAACTACTACACGACCTAAGACTTAGACTCAGGATGACTTATCAACAATGCGACTCAATGACGACTGTTTTACGATGTTTCGATCCGTAAAAATACGGGTCGTTACACCCTAACAAGAACTTGCCTCCGGACAATTGCGACATACAGACTCCAATTTTTCATCCATTTGGAATACATGCGTGTCTTCGATTGGAACTCATCATCAAAATCTAAATCACAAGTTAGCTAGGTTTCAACCATCAAGTCGAACACCTCCAGTCTCCGAGATTCTGTCATATATCATACTCATGCTCTTCATCAACATCACCTTACACATCGCCAGGACTCCATTGGGTACTTTTGAGTCAACGTGAAAATCTTAACTCTAAGATATTTTTGACCCATAATTGCTTTGCCCATTCGTTCAGAGTGTAACTACAACAACTTCGATGGTCGGAATTCTTGGATACTAGAATAAAAATATAATAATACTATATAGGAAAGTATGAATACGTTCTTTGAATTTATCCTAGTTCCTATGATCTACGAACCTAGGCTCTGATACCAAATGTAACAACCTGTATCTTAATGGGCCTAAATTTTGACAAAAATCGAAACTCAAGTCCATCAAAGCACAGATCGTTAGATTGGTGCCTGCAAATAAGCATGAGCATTATCAGAGATTGATAGAAATCTAAACTCACAGCGGAAACAATAATAGGATAAGAATATTGATTATGACTACTACTTTAGAGTTAATGGTATTCCTTGGATAGCAGATTGTCACTTCAGCATCAAGCATGAGAGAAAAGAAGACTTCTCCAATAACTAAACACATCCAACTCCGGTGACATGTTCCTCTAAATCTATTTTGTGGGTGTAATGAGAAGGGGGTCAAAACAACGTTCTGGTGACTGAAAAATCTATAAACTGTCCATAACATAAATTTATACTGAATGGTTTTCATTTAATTGTTAAATCTATTAAGGTTAGCAATTCTAATCTAACCCTGCATTGCACAAACGATTACTTTCCTACCCATTCCAAAGGTATTAAATACTGACGAAGCATTATCAACCACCCAATACTTCCAAGTCCATTAGCCACTTGATACTTCTAAATATGAAGTGGCCTTCTACTATCGCCACATAATACTTTTAAATGAGAAATAGGCAGACTTTGGCATTTAAGACCTCAATCGAGGTAGACTCCATCAATTAAGACATATTCCTATGGTGGACCTCTAGCGTCATCATTATTGGTCAATTGGTCCTAACTATAGAGACCTTTGACCACTATATACGGCCTTATAATTTATAATAGCCATACCACTAGCGCATATTTCATTATTAAAGTCTTAACAATGTGAGAGACTATACCCAAGCCACTTAATACCTCATTAATAAGGACTAGGAAGGCCTCTGACAATTTAGTATAGGTAGGCTTTCGCCATTTAATACCTAACCCCAAGGCGGACTCCTCACCGGTATTATTTCGCTGATGTTGCTTGGAAATCTCATTGGGCTACTTAATACTTTCTTTAAAGGAAAGCGGCGGACCTTACAATCGCTTAATACATCAAGCTCGAAACGAACCTCTCCCGAGATATCCAGTATCACTCTTATAAATATGGAATCTCATTAGATTACTTCTTTTAATATGGAACCTCTCGCGAGATACCCAATTAAGAAAGCAAGTCCAATCTCTCACGTCGTCATGGGTCTTAGGATTAGTGATATCTCACATTGCCTCAAAGTGAAGGGCAATCTTCCGTTAAGTGACTATGTCGTCCTCGCATCACTAAAATACTAATTCCAATTAACCATCCATCTTTAATGCTTATAAACGTCAATTTGTCCAGAAAATCCTAATGGACGTTTCCTAAGACATTTATGTATGATTAGTAATTTCAAATTAGTAATCTTTTTATATTTATTCCATTTTTATCAGTCCCATTAATCCATTTGTCTCTAGTAATTGTAACTCTTAATTTAATACTATCAATTATGTCGCATTATTTTCTCATTAGTTTAGGTTACAATCTTTCATTTCCAATTAATTAATTAATAGGAATTCCTAATTTATTTCCCATAAATATGAATTACTATCTTTTCAATTTTTACCTATTCGCTTCCTTAAATATAATAATAACTAATGAACGTTACGCATAAATAGCACATGAATAAATGATGTTTTTCTTTATTAACGTAATAAATACGTACAAACTGCTTATAAAACTACCTTTTCGTAACCAAACATATTGTAGCATAAATATGTAACTACAATATGCTTCCATATTTAATTTGCTGGAATTAAATAAATTAGGAAGATTTTCCGCTATGATTTCCATAAATTGGTTTAACACAAAAAGGAAGGATCAATTCCGTTTGAAATTACAAGGAATGGATAATTTCTTTTTAATTTGAATAGACAGTGTAAACTACGGAGAATAAATCTGTACTTTACACATCTCTTCTCTTTTTGTTTGTAGGTATTCCTTGTTAAATCAAATGTCTCCCTTTTGAATGAAAAGTGGAAAAAGTAAACAAATTTATAAAAATCAAATGGATGTTTTTCCCACAATTTAAACTATGCAAAATCTACAACATTGCACAAATTGGGCAATAATCCAAAAATCATATTTTACACCCAAGTACAAATCTAGAATAAAAATATACAACATTCAAAGTCTAAAATCTTTGGGACTAATTTCCATATTTAGATGTAAAATATTTCAAATTAGATCTAAAACAATAGGGAATAGTTTTCTACACTAATTTAAACCTATATTTCACAAATAAAATTGATTTAGGCATAAACGGAATAGATTTAAAATAAAAAATAATATACAAAATTTCCCACTCGCCCTTTAAAGGAGATTTAATCTCCAGATCTGAAATGGAACCTTTGATTCATCTCCAAGTCCTTTTTGTTCCAAGAAATATGTATAAAAAGCGTATGTACATATATTAGAATTATAGATTTTAGAAGAGGATTGGGATTGGGAGAGAAAATAGATACAAATACACAAATATATATAAATTACCTCAAATTCGCGTATTGATGATTCTCTTCTCTTTTCCTTTTGTTAGATTTTTATTCTTCCCCAATTTGTATGAATATAGATATGAATATCTTATTTTTTAATTTAAAATGAATGTGGAAAAGAGGAAATGACAAAGCTTCATTGCTCTATTCAGAAAAATATGAGAAGAGAAGGAAGGGTTAGATTTGTATTTATATGCGCTAGTGTAACTTCCCGATATTTCTTGCCATTCGCATCCGCACATGTCAGACTTGAATTGCTCAAAATATCAGATTGTTAATTTATATTAGGCAAAACTCAGCATATACAGTAAATAAATAAATCACAGAATCGCAGACACAGAGTATTACAATAATAAGCAACGAAAAAAATGAATAGTAGTTCATGAAGCTACTGTATATATATATATATAACAGAGTTAAAACAAGATACAACAGAAGTCTCGAATACATAGAAGTCTCAATACAATAGTCAAAATACAAGATAAGAATATATCACAGGAGTCAACTGAATAACTGTAAGCTGAATAGATAGAGGGATCTCCAAGCGAAGCTCCAACTCCAAAGGTGAGTCTCAAATGCTGTGACACTCAGTCTGACCCGAGCGTAAAGCAAAAACACAAACACTCGAGTCAGGATTAACATTCTTATATCAATAAATCCAACTCAAGTGAAATATTAACTGAAATACAAGTAACTTAAAGGATGTTTGGGATAACCATCCTCTAAGGATCCGTGGAACTATCTACAATGTAGTAATATATGCTATTATAATAATGTCTATAGTAAAGTAAACTATTAAAATAGCGTTAAGGCGTTACCCATATCTCGCTTAACACATTTTATATATTCCCATAGTCTATACAGTACCGTAATCTCCCCTGTACTGGGTGTCATCAGAGGGCACTCCATAGGTATGGTACAAAACAAACTCATAGTGGTCTCGCTAAGGTAGGTGACACGGCACAACTAGGCAATGCCTGGGTAGATATACCAATTACACTTCCGGGCTAGTGGTAACGCATAGCAGCAACTACCGCCCACCTCGAGCCACACTCCCAAATCAAAGGTGTGCACCAAATCAATCACAAGGTAATAGAATGGTCATCAAAGAAGTGTGTTCGATCGGAGGAGCTACCTCACTTGGCCCATCGATTGCTCCATTTTAGCCACCTTAAGCTAACTCACGGGAGTCAGGTCCATGTATATACCTCATATAGGATCGTCGCCACCATCCTACTTCATTCTGGAATCTCCACCGCGTACACAGTTGTGAAAGTGGTTTTCAGTATTAGCAGAGAGTATGACAATAACCGATCCCGGTCTCTTTAACAACCAATCGTTATTATAACACCGTGGTCATTTCAAAATATCATACTTCAAAACCAAAATATTATTTCCATTTCAAAACCATATCAATACGATATCATTTCACGTCAAATATATTCATTTCCAAAATCATAGAACTTCAAAGTTCTAACACTTTCGAAGTTATAAAGCTTAGAATTTGTAACACTTTGGAAATCATAACACTTGATAACATAATACTTTGAAATTCATAACTTTGAAATCATAACTTCCCACTTGAACAATTTAGATATTAATAATAGTATATAAAATAAAATAGTTTATAAAAAAATAGTTATAAGTTAAAATAGTTTATATTAAAATAATTAGTATATTAAAATAGTTTATATTAAAATATTTTATAAAGTAAAATATAAAAATAGTTTTAAATATAATTTAAAAATACTTTATATACTAAAATAGTTTCTTCAAATTTCACAAATCGATGCAAATCAACTCGAATTCCAAAATTCAAATTTAATTCAATCTCAATTCATCAATTTCAATTTAATTAAGTTTCTCGATAAACCATTTCAAATTATATCGATTTTCAAATACAGATTTGAACTACAAATAAACCATTTCAGTTTCAATATATTTCAAAGCTTAAATATTCCACATTTTCAAAACTAAATTTGATAATTTCATTTATATCTCAAATTTAACTTCGTAATTATTTAGTTTTGAAATATTCACTTAATCAATCCAATATCATTTAATAACCTCAAATTCCAAATAAACAAAATATTTCCTTCAATTTATTTATTCTTGAAATACTCATTTAATCACTTTGAATCAAAATCAAGGTATAAAATCAGATCTTTAAGTCTCACTTCAAAAAATTTCAAATCAATTTAAATTTATCTTTCCAACCTTAATTTTATTAAAATTATATATACAAATCTAACTTTTTTTGTTTTTTTACACATTTAAATAAAAACTTAAAACATATTATATACTAATTAAATCAAACTTTATTACATTAAATCTTATTATTAAACTTATTTTATACTAAAACTTAATTTATATATTTTTAAAATAGTAAAATTATAAGTAAAATCTTAAAATTTATAATTTCAAAACTAACTTATAACTATAAAATTTTCAAAACATATAATTTTAGAAATCTAAATTTAAACCTTTATGAAATAACATTTATATGTAATATCTTAAAAATCAATATTTATTTGAACCATATATTTCCCTTCAAAACCATGGAAATCATTTTCAAAATATTTATATATAGACCAACGGTGTCTGTATATAATTTTCTATCCTATGGTCAAGTGATACGGATATTTATTATTTCAATCCGCAATTTAAATATATACGGGTATATATATCTTTTCAACCCACAATCCCAAATTCAATTAAATGAAAATCGCTTGGGTTTATCATTTCAACCCATAACAATTTTCTCCTATTCTACAAGATCGTTCAGGTATGCATCATTTCAACCCATAGGGAATTCTATACTAACAGGAACTTGCAGAGTGACAGGATATATGACAATAATATAATAATCAGCAACAGGCATATATCATCAGTGATAAAATAAATAACAGATAATGGTGTCGGATGTCACAGGTGAGCAGTTACAGATAGTAGCATATAAAGAGCAATTTAAATAACTAACATCAGCATATTTCAATTGTTGTTTCCATTGAAATCAGATTTAATGAATATAAGAACGTTAATCATGAGTGATTGCTCACCTTTCGAGTCTAGATGGATTTGTCAACGAAATGAGCTACGAATTCCAAAGAAAGGCTTAATCGACACGATTCAATGAACAAAGCTGATAGATAAGGAATAGACGAAATCAAATCAGAACTGGATCGATGCAGATATATGGTATAAGTGGACTTATATATAACTATATATATATAAATCATATGCTAAATTCAAACATATATTAAATTAAATATATAAGCATTTTAAAATCATTGTTTATTCTTAAAACCAATATAATATAGGCATGCAACACCCTTTTCTTCTAATCCTTTATAATATATTTTCTTTCTGCCTTCAAAGTATACATATATATAACAGATCATACAGCAAAGAATATTTGTATTCAATAAAAATACTAGCAAAGTATATATATATACACACATTTATATATACTTAATAAGCTAATATACACAACATAAAATAACCACTTATATAATATATATATATATATATATATATATATATATATAACAGAACTCAAATTGAAATTATATTCGACTACAAATCTTTATATATGAAGCAACATATACATACCCTGCATAAACATGCAGTTCTCAAAACTCAACTCACGTGTATATATATACTATTATATACTTATACATATATGTAACAGATTTATATATAAACAAATACACACAAACAACTTTTAACTTATACTCTTACAAGTGCATATATATCAGTTATTTCAAATCTATGATAAAGTATTGTCATAAGTTTAAGTAAGTTTTATAGTGTATTATACTTGCTGAACACAGCAAAACAAAACCTATATTAACAAATATATATAATAACTTAGTTAGATATATACGTTTGTTAACAGATTATATACACATAAATCCAACAGTAAAGCTAATATAACTTTTATACTTATGAACTAATATATATATATATATATATATATAACTTAGTAAACTAACAGACCAACATAAAGCTTGACTTTACAATATATATATAGAACCACAGCCAAATCACTGAACAAAAATTCATCTTCCATATACAACAACTAAGTTATACATACATGCATACATACATACATACATACATACATACATACATATATATATATATATATATAAACTATGACATATAAACTGAAATATGCAGACATTTATTTAAACTTATACATATACATAATAAAAAAAAGGAACCAGAATATATTTATACACTAATCATCACAAATGCATACAAAATATAAAATATACAGCTTACAAAACTATATATATATATATACAACATAGACCGAAAATTTCATATATACTAATATATATATAAACTACATATAACCTGACATATGTAAACTAATATAAACCAGTATATATCTTACAAAACGTATAACATATATAAACATATAACTTATGTATATACTCACATATATTATAACAAACTGTAGAGGTTTGGCTGGGAAAGAGAGGAGAGCAAGGTGATCTGGGACACGGCATGGGCGAAGGAAACAAGGGTTTGGAGTAAGCGGGTCTCGGTGATCATGGAACGAGGTGATGGAAGCTTGGGGTCGAGTCTCGGGTGGAAAGGCTTGCTGCATGGTCGGCCGTGGTGGTTGTTAGCCGAGGAGAGGAGGAAAGTGGCAGCAAGTGGAGCTCGGTTGAGTGTTGCCAAGCCTCGGTTTTGGTGTAGAGACAGAGGCGAAAAAGGTTTTGAGATTGAAGGGGGAGGCTGAGCAAAGATAATAAGACGCAGCTTCTCATCATTTTTTTTAAAAGAATGAAGCTGAACCAAAATTTACAGTGGAATAGCCAATATAGTTTGAAAAGGTGGAATTTCAAAAGCTTGATATTAATATCTGGGAATACGAAATGTAAATGGCAATTGGTTTAAACAGTGGAATATGAAATGGTGTAAGAGACCAAAATACACAAACTGGTTACCAATACGATTACCATTTACACGGATTCCGCTTCGTTCCAAACTTCAAAACACAAAATAGAATATACCGCAGAGATCAGCACGACGAGATGATCAAAACGGTATACATATATCAGTGATACGACCGAACTATCAAAAGTCGATATCGGTGCCGAAAATGCTGCTAAAACGCCAGAATTAAGATAAACGGAGCAATAGCAGTTCAAAAATTTTTGACGAAACAAACTATGACGTTTCACTCAGAAGATGATTTACAAATTTATTATATAAAAATATTCAGGTTTGGAAAACATTTTATTATCATCAAATTTAACTGATTTGAATTTAAATAAAATTACACAATAAAATAAACTTCCATATTATCTGATGAAAATTTACCAGTTGTTATGTTTAAGTAAACGTATTCCAAATATTAATTTTTTTTCTAAATTCAATTATTTAAAATTTCATAAAAATTCAGTTAATTACATTATTAAAACAGTTAAAATCTACGGGTCGTTACAGCTAGAATTAACCAGAACCGTCAGATCAAAATATAATAGGTCCGGGCCATTGGGCCAGGGAAAACCCTAACCGCTGCCTTAAAAAGTGGTCGACCGCCCTTCTAATGGAGGTTGAACCCCCAGGTCGACCGCTATACTAAGCGGGTTGACCTGTGGACCCCATTCAATTAATTAAAAACGTTAATTTCTTAAACTAATTATTTCCATTCCGAATTTGTTTTTCATCTGTAACTTCTTCGTTTGGACTCTGATCGCAAAACTCTAAATATAAAAGTTGCTTAGATTCACAACGAATGTAGTGGTGCATGTTTTATTGTCAAATCCCATTGTTTGCACAAATTCCATTTTTGGAACATAATTAATTAACTAACTAACTAATTAAATAACTAACGCCAAATTACGAGGTGTTACACCTTGCTACTGCCGCATTCTTTGAAGCACCGGGCATAAACCTTCACCACCGTGAACCACCATAGAACATCGCCGCCCCACTCCAAACACTACCGTCGTTCTATGAACCTCCATGAGCCTTCGCCATCGCAAGTAATATCCTCAATTGTGCTTAATTTTTTAATATGATTTGATTAGTAAATTATATGTTTAAAATTATTGGTTTAATTAGGTAATTATAAGTTTGATTATTAATTTAATTATAGGTTTAAGATTATCCTTGATAATATCCGTAGTATATTTATAATTATAAACCCATGGTATATAAATATAAATAATAATAAATTATATATAAATATCCCCAGTTATAAACCCCCATAATATGTAAATATATAATTTAAAATAATATGAATATTGTGTGTGTTGTTAATATTTAAACATACGCTAACACACATAATCATATATAATTTCCCTAGTATAATAAGTAATTAAATTTCCTTCCATTAGTGACTAAATATATGATGTTAATGACAGTATTATTTGAATTTGATTGCACACCTTATTTGCACCTTATTTGCTACCACAGTTCTAGATTTCCAAGCACCATGAACTCCTTTATTAGATGTTCAATTTGGCCCCGACTAACAGGTATCGTATATGATCATTATATAGATATTCCTCTGATACATCATTTATCATATGTGTCCTAGTATTGGACAAGTTATAAATGTAGTAATATTTAAACTTCCCAAATCAATTTTTAAAATGAACGGTTAACAAAATTTTGCTAGCACTTCCTTCTTTTTCTTGTGCACGCTCTTTGGTGTATGATACAGGAAAAGAGGGAAAGTATTGCCAAAATTTTTTTAATCGTTCAATTTTAAATGATTTACGAAATGTAAATATCATTACGTTTATAATGGGAAGTCTGATGGTCAGCCATTAAAAAGCATAAAAATCCCAGGTTATATAGCTTTGAATTATTTATAAATTCTATTATGTTAAATACAATTGTAGTAAAATTAATAATATTGAAATTAATGATAAAATTAAAAAATTTATAAGTAATTATACAATTTTTAATGTTATTTGAAGTAAAATTAAAATTGATAATGTTATTTAAATTAATAATATAATTAATAATGTTATTAACGTTTGGATTTATTAAATAGATGAGGTTGATGTTATTATTATTGTTTGGTTTTATTAAAAAATTAAGAATAACATACTATTGTGTGAAAATAATGTAATTTTTGTTTATGTTTAGAGTATAAAAGATAGGCTATATGAAAGACTAAATTAGATATAGATATATATATAAGGTAAAAAAGAAGGAACGATAACATTGCACTGGTGTGGATGCATTCGTTAAAGTGACATCTTGTAATAAAAAAAACGAAAGAAAGTTGATGCGTCTATTCAAAATGTAAGTGCCTGAAACTTATAAAGTAATATATTATGATATTACATTTACATCGGTATGAGTTTATGCTCGACTATCTTGTATGGATATTGCTGGATCTAGGCCAGCAAGCAGCAGGTTAAATGAGTGGATTTCAATTTTTTTAACATTTTGGCTCTTACCGGGCCTATGAAGTCTAAATTAATTTAGACCTGATCTTAATAAATTTTATATAAAATTATTATTTTATTAAACTGATTAATACAAAGATTTTATTTGATTATATAAGTGATATATAATGTGTACATATGCATCAAATACGCATATACGTGTACATAAATGTGCAACGATATAATATTCATTAGTTTAACATACACGTATCTAAGTGCTAGGATTTAAACCGCATTAGACACACTAGCCGCTTCATATACGTATTTACTGTCACTTATTTTATAATATTATTATAATATAAAACTTACTTGTGTGTATACACACATATAAGTATAAAAATAATCTATACATATATTTATATGTAAAATGATTATATATATGTTCAAAGATAAAACAATTTAAAATATAAATTTAATTCTATAAGTAAAATCAAATTTGAAACTAGATCTAGTTTTAAAATTTTGTAACAACCCAAGATTTTTGCAAATATTTTTAAATTAGATTTTATTTCAAAATTTTATTTTTAAAACATTTTAAAAGTGTAGTTGTAATTTTCCAATATTAGTTGTATTTTGTTTACAATTTTTTTAATTCTAGTTTCAATATAATAAATTATTTTCTTTATTTATTTTCTATTTTCCTAAGACTATTTATTTATTTTCATTTCTACTTTATTTTGTTTTAACTTTTATTTTGTTTAATTGATTTTTATTTGTTTATATTGAATTAAAATGAATTGGAAATTCAAAGAGACAAAAGGCATTAACTTGTGACTTTTCAATTCCTAGTCCTTTCACATACTTTGGCCGTTCAAAGCATCTATTGTAGCCGTGTATTGCTTTTTGTTTTTCACGTGAGAAAGCTTCTCATACACTTCATTCTCACGGCATATCTATTTCCTGAGAAAAAAGTAAGCAATGGCTTCTCCTTTTCCTCCTTTCCCTACTTTTCCTCTTCATTTTTCCATTGTTTTGCCTTGATTCATCTACATGTTGCTCGGCCATAGCCTCCACTTCTCCACCGACCACCACCATCACCTTCCCCTCATCATCCACGGCAACATCTCCTCCTCCTCTGACCAGATCTGGCCGTGACCACCATATGAACCCATCACCACAAAAACTTTGCATAAACTCCGAAAAACAATGCATAGCCGAACCATTTTTCACTACCCCCTTCATTTGTAGCCACAGCCATCACCATGAACCACCACCACCTGTTGACATGACCCCTGACCATCATCACCAGACCTGTACCTGACCAAGGCCAAGCCAATATTGCCTTTGGCTGAGCCTAAATGGTGAACAAAACCCCTCTTTGCCTTGTCCTTTGACCTTCCTCCATTTGTAACTTACCAAACCTCTTCATCTCCTATGCTAGCCGTGAGTTTTGAGTCCAAACCCGATCCATTTCCACATGAAAACATGTTGTAGCCAAGCAAATGTCATGTATGGCCGAGCCATGTTGAGTCATGGTCAAGCAAAAATTGATTGAAAGGCTTGGTTATGACTTTTGTTTATTTTGATTCCATTTTGTTTCAATATAATCTTTGTGTTAAAAATATATTTATAATAGCTTTGTTTTATTGTTGTATACAAGATTAATATCTTGGCTCTCTCTCCACTTGAATCAAAAGTCGTGATGTATCGTGCTTTCTGAATTTATCTGTGTGTTTTGATTTGCGAACTCCAGCTTAAAAAGGTGAGTATTCACGCTTGACATTCATACTTATAGAATTTGTGAAGTGATAACAAGTGAATGTGTAGAACTGTTATATCATGTTATACCTACCTGTGATATGTACTATATGATGTTAAACCCTGTTATAAACCTGTCACATCATCTGCTATGTTATATTCTGTTATACTGTTTATTTATTTCTATTTCTCACACTGCAAGTTCCCTATAGAATAGAATCACTATGGGTTGAAATGATACATACCCGAACGGACTTTAGAATAGGGAAAAATCGTTATGGGCTGAAATGATAGGCCTGAGTGATTTTTATTTATTTTTATTAACTTGGGATTGCGGGTTTGAAATGATAGAACTCGGATTTTTCTTTGTAAATTACGGATTGAAATGATATATTATCTGTATCACTTGACCTAGGTTAGAAAATATTATACAGACCCGTGGTTATTTTATATAATTTTCTGGAATTTTTTTTAAGTATTTTAAAATTAAAAAAATATGATAATTTGATTTAAATTGAATTTAAAATGATTTAATAAAGGGTTGTTGATTTTTCTATAAGGTAAAAATGTTAAATAAATAAATGATTAAAATTGTAATTTGAAATATAACTTAATTTGGAAATTTGTGATTTGGTTTAAAATGAAAGTTTAACTAAAGAAATTAAAAATGGAAATTAAGTTTTATTTATGAAATGGAAATTTAAATTTAAGTGATAAAGTAAATTTGTTAAAAATGCAAAGAATAAGAAAATTGTACACTTGAATTTAATAAGTGAAATTATTAGAAAATTTGATTTTATTTGTAAAATTTTTCCTTATAAAATCATAAGTTAAAGGGTATTTAAATGAACATTTTTGAAGTGGAAAAATATGATTTTTATAAGTTTAAATGGTTAAAATTGAAGTTTATTTGTTTCTGAAATTTTATTATAAATATGGAAATTGAATTAGTAGCACTTCAGAAATGCTATCATTTCTGAAATTAACTTAAAATCTGAAGTAAATGATACTGCAGCACTTTGTAAGTGCTGTGGTTGATGCAAATGAACTAAAGACTAAATTAACTAAGGGCTACTGCAGCACTTGGTAAGTGCGGTGGTTGCTGAATTAAAACTGAAACCTGAGACTAATAAAAGAGCTACAGTAGCACTTGATAAGTGTTGCAGTTTGCTGAAATGAGATTTTTCAAATGAAACTGAACTACTACAGCAGTTTGTAAATGTTGTCTTTTCGAAATTGAACTAGTTTTCAAATGTAATTGAACTACTACAGCAGTTTATAAATGTTGTCTTTGCTGAAATGAATTGTTTTCAAATATAACTTACCGCAGCATTTTCTAAGTGCTGCGAAAGTTGAATTTTAAATGTTTTAAAGTATTTAAGTGAATAAATGAGCTCAGAAAAGGCTAAATTTTTGGGAATTTAGTATTTGATTTAAAGGTATAATGAATTCACTTTTAAATGGTTTAAATGAAGTATTTTGATTTGAAATATAAACTGTTTTTGAAATTTATAACCACGGGTTATAATAACGATTGGTTGTTAAAGAGACCAGGATCGGATATGGACATACTCTCTGTCGATACCGAAAACCACTTTAACAACTGTGTACGCGGTGGAGATTCCAGAATGAAGTAGGATGGTGGCGACGATCCTATTAAGGTATGAACGTGGACCCGACTCCCGTGAGTTGGCATAAGGTGGCTAAAACAGGAGCGATCTCTGGCCAATGAGGTAGCACCTCTGATCGAACATATTCCTCCGATATTATACTCTTACCTTGTGATTGATTTGATGGTCATCTTCGATTTTTGATTTGGGAGTGTTTCTAAGGTGGGCGGTAGTGGCTGCTACGCGTTTCCACTAGCCCGTGTGCGTAATTGGTATATCTACCCTGGCATTGCCTTGTGTGCCGTGTCACCTACCATAGCGAGCTTTACTACGAGTTTGTTTTTCTCCCGTAGCCCATGGAGTATTTAGGGTAGCTCCCAATATGGGGGTATGCTGATACTAGATGGACTGCTGGGACTATTACGTGTTAAGGGCTATATGGGTAACCCCTTAATGCTATTAAAAAGTATGTTTATTTTACTGTTAGACATTATTATAATAGCGAATATTACTACATAGTAAATAGTTTAACGGATCCTTAGAGGATAGGCGGTCCCAAGCATCCTTTAAGTTATTTGCACCATTATTACAGTTCACTTGAGTTGGTTTACATTGTATAAGTATGTATGTCCCGACTCGAGTGTTTGTGTTTTTATTTACGCTCGGGTCAGCCTGAGTATTCACAGCTTTGGGTTTCACTTTCTAGAGCTAGGAATCGCTGGAGATTCTGCTTATCTAGTTATTTATCTATTTCAGTTTCAGTTGTTCTATTTCAGCTATTGTATTAGCGGACTTCTATGTATTTGGGATTTCCATTGTATTTGTTTTCAGACTGATATTATGTCTTTGTTTTGAGACTTTGTTATAGTAGCTTCATGAACTACTATGGTATTTTATCTTCCGCTGTGAGTTATTCTGATATTTCTGTGTCTATGATTCTGTGAATGATTTTATTTGCTCCAAATTTTATTACAATCTGTTATTTTGAATTATTCAAGTCTGACATGTGTGGATTATTGTCGATTTGAATGGTCCAAAATAGCGGGGTCGTTATAGTTGGTATCAGAGCTTTGGTTTTTAGGCAAACCTTAGCCTGCGGAGCAAAAACTCATTATAGATAGGGTAGAAATACCCTAGAATGAGTGAAATCAACCTCGGAATCATTTCATTGTGAGAGAACGTATTTTTCAAAGTATAAAATGATTTTAAAATGATTTTTCAAAGGATTTTTCAAAGATTATTTTGATATAAACTTTTCTTATTTTAAAGGGATTTTTCTAAACTTCCTTCCTTTCGTATCTACCTTGTTAGTTTTTTCTTTCTTTAGGATATTCATCCAAGTGAATTTAGTTTATCTTGTCTAATCGTATCTTATCTTATCTTTGTCTTCTTTGTAGTCCTAAAATTCATTCTTGATTTTTCAGGATGAATCGTGGAAATGCCAGAGGTAGGGGTCATGATATTGCCCCAGCTCCTCAGCCTGCTGCACCTGTTAGGTTTACTGTTCTCTGTAAGGAATTCTCTCAACTTGGTGGAACCAAGTTTATCGGTTTAGAGAGCATTATTGAAGCCCAACAATGGTTACGGAGTTTGGAGAGGATCTTTACCGGTCTCGAGATTACTGATGCCCAGAAGCGTCAGTTAGCAGCTTGGCAGCTGCAAGAGTCAGCCTTGGATTGGTGGGAGTCTATTACAGCTCACACTAACGAGGGTGATATTTCCTGGGAGAAGTTTAGGTATTTTTTGTGTTATCTTGAATTTTGTTCCTATTTTTCCTTTCTTTTGAATCTATTTTAAGTTTTGTTTCTGTATCTCTTTCAGGGAGGCTTTTGTGGCAAAATGGATGCCAGAAGCCGGTAATTCTCAGCTTTATCGTGAATTCATGGATCTCAAGTAGGGTACCATGTCCTTTTCTGAGTATGAGCGGAAGTTCAATGAACTCTCCAAGTTCGGTCCTGGCCTGATAGACACTCCTCTTAAGAAGAATGAGAAGTTCATAGCTGGTACTCGTCCTGAGTATTATGATCGTCTCATTTCTCATGTTCATGGCACTTTTACCGAGCTTATGGATATGGCTATCCGTTAACCCTACTTCTAAGGGTCCTGCTATTGTTGGTGCTCCTTCATCTCAGTCTTCCTCTGCTAACTCTAAGAAGAGAAAGCCTAATTTCCATCAGTAGAAGAAGAATTGGCTCAAGCATCCAGGATTGGGATCTTCATCTTCTCCTTCTCAAAGGCAGCCTATCGACCTATCTTCTATTACCTGCTTCAAGTGTGATCAGAAGGGACACTATGCTAATAGTTGCCCTACTTCAGTTGGTGCTGCTATTCCTCCACCTCAGAATACCAGGAACAACCTCTGTCATGTCTGTCTGCAGCTTGGTCATTTCAAGAATGATTGTCCTTTGTATCAGAAGGGCAAGCCATCCGGTATTTTTGCTGTTACCTCTGGTTCTTCACCTGCTCCACCTGCACCTTCTCCTGCTCCTAGTGATGACCAAGGTACTCTTCAGGGCACCTTTTCTTTATTTCAGCATCTTGTTCGTGTTTTATTTGATACTGGAGCTTCACATAGTTTTATTTCTGTTGATTTGTGTGATAAGTTCGAGCATCTCCTTTCTCCTGAGTATGCTTCTGTACCTTTATGTGTTTCTAATCCTATTGGTGGTCCCGCAAACCTTAATAGGATTTGTAAGCAAGTGAAACTTCTCTATTTTGATCATCGCTTTAGTGGTGATTTCTATGTTCTGGGTTTCGATCCTTTTGATTTATTGCTTGGAAGTGATTGGCTGAATAGGCATGATGCCCATATCTCTTGTAAAGCCCGGTCTGTTTATCTTGTTGATGATCAGGGAAATTCCTTGATTATTCAGTGCCGCATGCCTCAGGATTTTGCTGGCAGTTTTATCTCTTCTCTTGATTCTTCTCCTGGTGATCTTCATTCGACTCCTGTAGTCAGACTTTATCCCGATGTATTTGGTGAAGTCACTGCTTTACCTCCTAAGTGGGAAATTGATTTCCGTATTGATCTTATTCCTAGAGCTCGACCTGTAGTTCTTCCTCCTAGAAGAATGGCACCCCGCGAGAAGGTTGAGTTGGGAAAGCAAATTAAGGACTTGTTCTCCAAGGGTCTGATCAGACCTAGCCATTCAGAATGGGGAGCAGCGGTGGTTTACGTCACTTAGTCCGATGGTTCTTTGAGGATGTGTGTTGATTATAGGGAGCTGAACAAGCTCACTATGAAAAACAGATATCCAATGCCTCGCATCAATGATATGTTTGATCAGCTTTATGGTGCTACTGTTTTCTCTCAGCTTGATCTTGCCACAGGTTTTCACCAGCTCAGAGTTGCTGAGGAAAGTATTCCCAAGACTGCTTTCCGTACTGAGAATGGGTTTTTTGAATGGTTAGTCATGCCTTTTGGTTTGACTAATGCTCCTCCTTTCTTTGTTGATTTGATGAATCGTGTTTTTCATGATGTGCTTAATAAATTTGTTCTAGTCTTTGTTGATGATATCCTTGTCTTCTCTAAGACCAAGGAAGAGCATGAGTCACATTTGAAATCTGTTCTGGAGACTCTTAGAAATCATCAGTTGAAGGCTAAATTTTCTAAATGCCATTTCTAGAAAGATGAAGTCTGATTCCTTGGACATATTGTTTCTAGTAATGGAGTTTCTGTTAATCCAGTCAAGATCGCTGCGATCAATGTAAGTCTTTCTTTCTCTCTCTTTTTCCTTTATCACTTATTTATTCTATCTTTTCTGCTGTTCTTATTTATCCCTATTCTGTTACAGGATTGGGAAACTCCTAAGACTCCTTCTGATATTCATAGTTTTTTGGGCCTTTCCGGTTACTGCAAGAGATTCATTGAGAATTTTGCTCGGATTGCTGCACCTCTCACCACTTTGACTCGTAAGAATGCCAAGTTTATTTGGAGTGATGAGTGTAAAGCTGCATTCAATGAGTTAAAGAGCAAGCTTACTTCCGCACCAATTCTTACCGTTCTGAATGGAAGTGAGGGATTGACGGTATATACTGATGCTAGTCATGAGGTATTGGGTGTTGTTCTCATGTAGGATGGTAGGGTCATTGCCTATGCCAATCGTCAGTTTAAAACCCATGAGGCTAATTATGATGCTCATGATTTAGAGTCGCTTGCTGTTGTCTTTGCTTTGAAGCTTTGGAGGCATCATCTTCTAGGAACTAAGTTTGAGCTTTTCACCGATCATCAGTCTTTGAGATATATCTTCACCCAGAAGGATTTGAATCAAAGGCAAGTTCGTTGGCTTGAGTTTCTGGCTTCTTACGACCTCGATATTAGCTATACTCCTGGTAAAGCTAATGTTGTGGCCGATGCTCTGAGTCGGAAGAAGGCTTTGTTGTGTCAGCTTGTTGTTTCTTCTTCTCCTCTTTTGGATCGGATCTTGGCTAAGCAAGATGAGGATGAGATGCTTAGATTGATGAAAGAGAGTGTTCGTAGCAGAGTTGATGGTAGTAGTCGTGGTAATAGTGGAGCTCAGATCGATGATGCAGGGATTTTGAGGATTAATGGTAGGATTTGTGTCCCGAATATTGATGGATTGAGGCAAGAGTTACTTCGGGAGAATCATCGATCCAAACTTTCTATTCATCCTGGTGTGACGAAGATGTATCAGGATATGAAGAGGCTTTATTGGTGGAAGGGTATAAAGCGGGATATGTCCATCTTTGTTAGCAGGTGTGCGACTTGTCAGCAAGTCAAGGCCGATCATCAGAAGACCCCTGGTTTGTTGCAGCCCCTTGAGATTCCCAATTGGAAGTGGGAACAGGTTTCCATGGATTTCATTGATGGATTACCGGGGACTAGGAGGGGTAATGAGAGTATCTGGGTTATTGTGGATAGACTGACCAAGTCCGCTCATTTCATTCCGGTCAAGTCTACCCGTTCTGCTTCTAGCTTGTCTAAGATATACATGAGAGAGATTGTTCGTCTCCATGGTGTTCCTCTCAGTATTGTTTGTGATCGTGATCCTATCTTTACTAGTCAGTTTTGGAAAGCTTTTCAAGAATATTTTGGTACTCATCTGAATCTGAGCACTGCTTACCATCCACAGACCGACGGTCAGATGGAAAGGGTGAATCAGATTCTCGAAGATCCTCTTCTCATGCTTGTGTGCTTGATTATGGAGGATCTTAGGAAGATCATTTCCATCTTGTCAAATTCACCTATAACAATAGTTATCAGGTATAATCTAATCTTCTATTTTAAGCTTATCTTAATCTTTTATCTATCTCATTTCTATCTTTGAATTCAGGCCAGTATTAAAATGTCTCCATTTGCTGCTCTTTACAGACGACCTTGTAGATCTCCATCTTGCTAGATTGAATCCGGTAATCGTTTGGTTCTTGGTCCTGATATGGTTTTGGAGGCTTCTGAGAGAGTTGAGGAGATTAAGAAGAAGTTGCGAGTTGCGTAGGATAGGCAGAAAAAGTACGCTGATAGGCGTAGGTGGAGTTTAGAGTTTGATGTTGGTGGTCAGGTTTTCCTTAAGGTCTCTCCCTTAAGGAATGTCATTCGCTTTGGTCGTAGAGGGAAGCTTTCTCCTAGGTTCATTGGTGCTTTCCGCATTGTGGAAAGAGTTGGTTTTTGGCTTATCGTCTGGATTTACCCGAGAAGCTTTCTAGAGTGCATGATGTATTCCACGTCTCGCATCTTCGTCGCTATCTGCATGACCCATCTCTTATTGTTCAGCCTTCTTATCTTGATAGTTTGGATATTGAGCCTAATCTGACTGTCGAAAGGAAGCCACTTCGTATTGTCGACAGAGGTACGAAGCAGCTAAGAAGGAAATCTGTTAGTATAGTCAAAGTACAGTGGAGTATGAATGATCGAGACTTTACCTGGGAGACGGAGGAGAGCATTCGTGCTTCGAATCCGGAATTGTTCATTTCGGGTACTATTTGCTTTTCTATCTTGTTTTCCTTATTTTCCATGTTTCGTTCTTTTCGAGGACAAAAAGGTTTGAGTGGGGGAGAGTGTAACAACCCAAGATTTTTGCAAATATTTTTAAATTAGATTTTATTTCAAAAATTTATTTTTATAACATTTTAAAAGTGTAGTTGTAATTTTCCAATATTAGTTGTATTTTGTTTACAATTTTTTTAATTCCTAGTTTCAATATAATAAATTATTTTCTTTATTTATTTTCTATTTTCCTAAGACTATTTATTTATTTATTTTCATTTCTACTTTATTTTGTTTTAACTTTTATTTTGTTTAATTGATTTTTATTTGTTTATATTGAATTAAAATGAAGTGGAAATTCAAAGAGACAAAAGGTTTAACTTGTGACTTTTCAATGCCTAGTCATTTCACATGCTTTGGCCGTTCAAAGCATCTATTGTAGCCATGTATTGCATTTTGTTTTTCACGCGAGAAAGCTTCTCATTCACTTCATTCTCACGGCATATCTATTTCCTGAAAAAAAATGTAAGCAATGGCTTCTCCTTTTCCTCCTTTCCCTACTTTTCCTCTTCATTTTTCCATTGTTTTGCCTTGATTCATCTACATGTTGCTCGGCCATAGCCTCCACTTCTCCACCGACCACCACCATCACCTTCCCCTCATCATCCATGGTAACATCTCCTCCTCCTCTGACCAGATCTGGCCATGACCACCATATGAACCCATCACCACAAAAAATTTGCATAAACTCCGAAAATCAATGCATAGCCGAACCATTTTTCACCACCCCCTTCATTTGTAGCCACGGCCATCACCATGAACCACCACCACCTTTTGACATGACCCCTGACCATCATCACCAGACCTGTACCTGACCAAGGCCGAGCCAATATTGCCTTTGGCCGAGCCTAAATGGTGAACAAAACCCCTCTTTGCCTTGTCCTTTGACCTTCCTCCATTTGTAACTTACCAAACCTCTTCATATCCTATGCTAGCCGTGAGTTTTGAGTCCAAACCCGATCCATTTCCACATGAAAATATGTTGTAGCCGAGCAAATGTCTTGTATGGCCGAGCCATGTTGAGTCATGGTCAAGCAAAAATTGATTGAAAGGCTTGGTTATGTCTTTTGTTTATTTTGATTCCATTTTGTTTCAATATAATCTTTGTGTTAAAAATATATTTATAATTGCTTTGTTTTATTGTTGTAGACAAGATTAATATCTTGGCTCTCTCTCCACTTGAATCAAAAGTCATGCTGTATCGTGCTTTCTGAATTTATCTGTGTGTTTTGATTTGCGAACTCCAGCTTAAAAAGGTCAATATTCACGCTTGACATTCATACTTATAGAATTTGTGAAGTGACAACAAGTGAATGTGTAGAACTGTTATATCATGTTATACATGCCTGTGATATGTATTATATGATGTTAAACCCTGTTATAAACCTGTCACATCATCTGCTATGTTATATTCTGTAATACCGTTTATCTATTTATGTTTCTCACACTGCAAGTTCCCTGTAGAATAGAATCACTATGGGTTGAAATGATACATACCCGAATGGACTTTAGAATAGGGAAAAATCGTTATGGGCTGAAATGATAGGCCTGAGTGATTTTTTATTTATTTTTAGTAACTTGGGATTGCAGGTTTGAAAAAATAGAACCCGGATTTTTCTTTGTAAATTACGGATTGAAATGATATATTATCCGTATCACTTGACCTAGGTTTGAAAATATTATACAGACCCGTGGTTATTTTATATAATTTTCTAGAAAATTTTAAGTATTTTAAAATTAAAAAAATATGATAATTTGATTTAAATTGAATTTAAAATGATTTAATAAAGGGTTAGTGATTTTTCTATAAGATAAAAATGTTAAATAAATAAATGATTAAAATTGTAATTTGAAATATAACTTAATTTGGGAATTTGTGATTTGGTTTAAAATGAAAGTTTAAGTAAAGAAATTAAAAATGGAAATTAAGTTTTATTTATGAAATGGAAATTTAAATTTAAATGTTAAATTAAATTTGTTAAAAATGCAAAGAATAAGAAAATTGTACACTTGAATTTAATAAATGAAATTATTAGAAAATTTGATTTTATTTGTAAAAAAATTCCTTATAAAATCATAAGTTAAAGGGTATTTAAATGAACATTTTTGAAGTGGAAAAATATGATTTTTATAAGTTTAAATGGTTAAAATTGAAGTTTATTTGTTTCTAAAATTTTATTATAAATCTGGAAATTGAATTAGTAGCACTTCAGAAATGCTATCATTTCTGAAATTAACTTAAAATCTAAAGTAAATGATACTGCAGCAGTTTGTAAGTGTCGTGGTTGATGCAAATGAACTAAAGACTAAATTAACTAAGGGCTACTATAGCACTTGGTAAGTGCTGTGGTTGCTGAATTAAAACTAAAACCTGTAACTAATAAAAGAGCTACAGTAGCACTTGATAAGTGCTGTAGTTTGCTGAAATGAGATTTTCCAATGAAACTGAACTACTACAGAGTTTTGTAAATGTTGTCTTTTCGGAATTGAACTAGTTTTCAAATGTAATTGAACTACTACAGCAGTTTATAAATGCTGTCTTTGTTGAAATGAATTGTTTTCAAATATAACTTACCGCGGCATTTTCTAAGTGCTGCGAAAGCTGAATTTTAAATGTTTTAAAGTATTTAAGTGAATAAATGAGCTCAGAAAAGGCTAAATTTTTAGGAATTAAGTATTTGATTTAAAGGTATAACGACTTCACTTTTAAATGGTTTAAATGAAGTATTTTGATTTCAAATATAAACTTTTTTTGAAATTTATAACCACGGGTTATAATAACGATTGGTTGTTAAAGAGACCGGGATCGGATATGGACATACTCTCTGTCGATATCGAAACCACTTTAACAACTGTGTATGCGGTGGAGATTCCAGAATGAAGTAGGATGGTGGCGACGATCCTATTAAGGTATGAACGTTGACCCGACTCCCGTGAGTTGGCATAAGGTGGCTAAAACAGGAGCGATCTCGGGCCAATGAGGTAGCACCTCTAATCGGACACATTCCTTCGATATTATACTCTTACCTTGTGATTGATTTGATGGCCATCTTCGATTTTTGATTTGGGAGTGTGTCTGAGGTGGGCGGTAGTGGCTGCTACGCGTTTCCACCAGCCCATGTGCGTAATTGGTATATCTATCCTGGCATTGCCTTGTGTGCCGTGTCACCTACCATAGCAAGCTTTACTACGAGTTTGTTTTTCTCCCGTAGCCCATGGAGTATTTAGGGTAGCTCCCGATCTGGGGGTATGCTGATACTGGATGGACTACTGGGACTATTACGTGTTAAGGGTTATATGGGTAACCCCTTAATGCTATTAAAAAGTATGTTTATTTTACTGTTAGACATTATTATAATAGCGAATATTACTACATAGTAAATAGTTTAACGGATCCTTAGAGGATGGGCGGTCCCAAGCATCCTTTAAGTTACTTGCACCTTTATTACAGTTCACTTGAGTTGGTTTACATTGTATAAGTATGTATGTCCTGACTCGAGTGTTTGTGTTTTTATTTACGCTCGGGTCAGCCTGAGTATTCACAGCTTTCGGTTTCACTTTCTGGAGCTAGGAATCGCTGGAGATTCTGCTTATCTAGTTATTTATCTATTTTAGTTCAGTTGTTATATTTCAGCTATTGTATTAGTGGACTTCTATGTATTTGGGATTTCCATTGTATTTGTTTTCAGACTGATATTATGTATTTGTTTTGAGACTTTGTTATAGTAGCTTCATGAACTACTATGGTATTTTATCTTCCACCGTGAGTTATTCTGATATTGTGTCTGTGATTCTGTGAATGATTTTATTAGCTCCAAATTTTATTACAGTATGTTATTTTGAATTATTCGAGTCTGACATGTGTGGATTATTGTCGATTTGAATGGTCCAAAATAGCGGGTCGTTACAAATTTCATTTCAAAATTCAAATTCAAATTTAAATATCTTACTTTTAATTTTAAATTTATATTTATATATACATACAAAAAATGTTTTTTATTTTTGAAAATGCATAAACAAAATATTTAAATTTTATAAATTTTATAAAATTCTAATAATATGTAAATCAAAATAATATTATATAATTATACATAAAATAAAATATATAATAATTTATTCATTTTTGTCCATAAAAATGTTTTTTAACAAAATCCATTTATTTATACATTAATCCGTATGGATTGAATGTTTTTCAAATTTAAAATTTCCATATGAAAACACAACTGAATTGTTTTTCATACAAAAGTTTGTTTTAAAAACATGTGTGTGTATTGAAAATACAATTTAATATTTTAAAATTAATTAAAATTAATGTTTTAAATTATATATATAAGAAAATGTTTTCATTTATATATACTTGCAAAATAATAAATATTAAAATAGTTTAATATAATGGTTTTAAAATTCAATTTTAATTTAAGTATGTTTTGAATTATTTTAAATTCAAAAAAAAATGTTTTTTTAGGTTATGGTTGAAAAGAACATGATTATATACGTAAATCCCTTTTTTCATATTTAAATGACAACAAATGAATTCGTGATATAATTCTAACCAATATAGAATAACATCACACACACACACGCACACAGATATATATACACATATACATATACATGTGTGTGCATGTGTATAACTGATATAAATTGAAAGTTACCTCGGTTGTGGCCTAGTCGTAACACTTAGAATGTTGTATCGAATGATCTCCTAGAATCTGATTTTGACCCTTTCAAAGATTGGCAGTAGTCGAAGAGATCTACGCACCTTTAATTCTATTTGAGTTAGTTTTTTTTTTGAAGAATGGAAAAGGGGAGTTGGTTATGACTAACTGCCGGAGGGAAGGAGAGAAGCCAGAAAAGTAACCTTAAAAATGAGAGGGTGGTGGGTTTAAATAAGAAGAGAGAAAAAATGAGATCTAGATATAGTCTTTTACCACTTATTTCTCCACTAATTCAAAACCTTTATATCAAAATACTTCACCCTCCTAATCCCCTCCATATGACCGACCTTTCCATTGGCTAATGGGCCAATATGAAACTTCAATCCGGATCAGTAATTATATATTTTAAATCCAACTCAAATGTACATCGATATCATGTTTTGATACATACATATATAACTTTTATATAATCATAATTTTTAATAGTGATTCAAATAAATCAAATAAAATTTTATAATTAGTATTTTGTAAATATCAATTAATTTATTGATTTATAAAAATATAATTTAATTAAATCAAGTGGTATACAGAGTATTCGACATTGCGGTTGTAGGACATATAGGTGTAAATTCGATCGCAAATAATATCGAACAATTCAAATATTAACGTTCGCACATCACCTTAGCTAGTTGTGTGATAGTTTGACCGAATTTATTGTTTATACGATTTTGTAAAACCAATTTAGCTATTTTAAGCGGTCCTTGGTAGTGACAATTATTTACATTAACTCTTCATCAAAATTATATCACATTAAGACTCATGAAATTTGGTATTGGTTAAAATTCAAATATCATCCACTTTCAACTTTTCCAGTCCAAACACAAAGTCGTTGGTTCAATAATAATAATTATTATTAACTGAACTGCTCTAGCTAAAGACTTTGACTTTGAATTGACTACAGTTGGCCATGATACTACCTCACATTAATAAGAAGATGAATTCTCTATTGAATAGTGTTTCACTTCCAATGCTTCAACTCAAACTCAACTGTAGTCGTTCAATGGACGTCTTGCCATGATTTAACTATAATCAAAGTGGAGTGTCCGTATTAAAGTTCAACAGTATTCTCAAGCATATAGAATTGTGTAATATTGTCACATCAATATTTTATGTTTGACCTCAATTATATTAACCAGTGAAAAACTATTGGGTGATTCATTCCGTAAGTATTCAATAACTATTAGTATGTGTAACGACCCGTTATTTTAAACCATTCAAATCGACAATAAACCACACATGTCAAACTTAAATTGCTAAAATAACATATTGTTATTTATATTTGGCAAAACTTAGCATATACAGTAAATAAATCAATCATAGAATCACAGACACAGAGTAATACAATAATACGCAGCGGAATAGATAAATAGTAGTTTATGAAGCTACTATAGGAACAACAGAGTCCAAGACAAAAGACAACAGAAGTCCAAATACACAGAAGTCTCTAATACAAAAGCAAATAACAAGTCTGAACAGAAATAACTAAATGACTGAAATAACAGAATAACTGGAAAGCTGAATAGATAAGATAGATCTCCAAGTCAAGCTCCAAGCTCCAAAAGGTGAGTCTCAAATGCTGTAATACTCAGGTTGACCTGAGCATAAAGAAAAACACAAAACACTCGAGTTAGGATTAACAATCTTATGCAAGTAAATCAACTCAAGTGAAATGTCTAAATGAAATGCAGTAACTTAAAGAATGTTTTGGATTTCCATCCTTTAAGGATCCGTGGAACTATCTACATACATAATACAATACGCTACATAAATAATGTCTACAGTAAAGTAAAATATTAAAATAGCACTGAGGCGTTACCCATATCCCCCTTAACACATTTTTATATAAAAGTCGTCGTCTATACAGTACCATAATTCCTCCGTAAACTGGAGGGCTATCAGAGGGCACTCCATAGTGTATGACACAAACCAAACTCGTAGTGGGCGCAATCAGGAAAAACATGACAAGGCATGCGAGGCAATGCCCAAGGTAGGATACTACCGTTTTGCGGATCCAGATTGGTGGTAACGCATAGCAGCTACTACCGCCCACCTCGAGACACACTCCCAAATCAAATCAAAGGGTGGCCACCAAATCAATCACAAAGTAATAATATGGTATCGTAGAAATGTGCCCGATAGGGGGAGCGACCCTACTTGGCCCGGTGTGGCTCCTGTTTTAGTCATTTTAATTCTGACCCGAAGGTCAAGGCTATCCATCAGCGTTCTCTTACTTCATTCCAGTAGCGTTCGCCAAGCCATCCTACTTCATTCTGGATTCTCCACCACATGCACAGTTGTTAAACCGGTTTTCGGTATTGGCAGAGAGTATGATAATATCTGATCCTAGCCACTTTAACAACCAAACGCTTATTTCACACCAATTGGTTCTTTTACATTTCCTAAACCGATTCATAATTTATATCAAAATATCATATTCACTTCAAAATCATCACTTTCAAAATCATATTCACTTCAAAATCATATCACTTTCGAAATCATATTCACTTCCAAAATCATATTCATTTGAAAAATCATAACCGCAAAATAGGTTAAACCATCATATCAAAATATTCGCATTTTAAATCAATTAAATCTATGTCATAACAGTTCCAACTTTAAATATTTTGAATATTGAAAGTAGTTTATATATTGGAATAGTTATACATTAAAAATAGTTTATATTCTAAAACTAGGTTATAGATTGAAATAGTTTATATATTAGAAATAGTTTATATATTAAAATAGGTTATATATTGAAATAGTATATATATTAGAAATAGTTTATATATTAAAATAGGTTATATATTAAAATAAATATATTAATTTAAATATTTTAAACATAATATATTTTATTTTTATTAAATTAATCTTATATTATGAAAAAAAAAGTAAATAAAGTTATAAGTAAAACCTTAAAATTTACATTTAAAAAAAACTTTTATAAATTTAGAATTCTTAAAACATATAATTTGAAAATCTAAATTTTACATATATGTTTTAAAATAAAATCTTTATATTAAATTTAAAAAAAAACATTTTCCTTTTTTTTGCCAAACACATCTTTCCAAAATTCCAGAAATCACTTTAAAAAAACAGACCAACGGTGTCCGTATATAGATTTCTATCATTGGGTCAAGTGATACAGATATTTATCATTTCAATCATCAATAATTTAAAATTTACGAGTATATATCATTTCAACCCGCAATCCTAAATTTCCAAAATCAATAAAAATCGCTTGGGTTTATCATTTCAACCCATAACGATTTTTCCAATTCTAAAAGATTATTCGGGTATGTATCATTTCAACCCATAGGAAATTCCTAAAACTAAGGGAACTTGCAGCATGATTTACATAAAATAAATAACATAACACAAAATCATACATAACAATTTACATAAGATGACACATAACTTACATAATGAATCACATAACATAACATATTACTTACATAACCAATTACATACAATAACATATAATTACATACAAACTACATAATATAGCATATATGCATATATAACATGAAAGGTGACTGTAACGACCCGCTATTTCATGCCATTCGCATCCGCACATGTCAGACTTGAATTGCTCAAAATATCAGATTGTTAATTTTTATTTGGCAAAACTCAGCATATACAGTAAATAAATCAACCACATAATCACAGACATAGAGTATTACAGCAATAAGCAGCGGAATAGATAAATAGTAGTTCATGAAGCTGCTATATAAACAACAGAGTTTGAAAAAAAATACAATAGAATATTTCAAATACAATGTAGTCTAGAATACAAACAAATGACAAGTCTGACCAAAACCACTAGATAGCTGAACGCTGAATAGATATAGATGGACCTCCAAGTGAAACTCCAACTCCAAAGGTGAGTCTCAAATGCTGTGACACTCAGTCTGACCCGAGCGTAAAGAAAAACACAAAACACTCGAGTTAGGATTAACATTCTTATATTAATAAATTCAACTCAAGTGAAATGTCAACTGAAATACAAGTAACTTAAAGGATGTTTGGGATTTCCATCCTTTAAGGATCCGTGGAACTATCTACTATGTAGTAATATACGCTATTATAATATGTCTATAGTAAAGTAAAACTATTAAAATAATGTTAAGGCGTTACCCATATCCCCTTTAACACATTTTTATATATTCCCATAGTCTATACAGTACCGTAATTCCTCCGTAAACTGGAGGGCTATCAAAGGGCACTCTATAGGTATGATACAAACTAAACTCGTAGAAGGCGCGATAGGGCAGCGATAAGGCACTCGAGGCAATGTCAGGGTAGATATACCGTTTGCAGATCCGGACTGGTGGTAACGCATAGCAGCTACTACCGCCCACCTCGTGACACACTCCCAAATCAAAGAGTGCACCCAATCAAATCACAAAAGCAATAGAATGGTATCGAAGAAATGTGTCCGATAGGAGGAATGACTTCATCTGGCCCAGCGTAGCTCCTGTTTTAGCCGCATCAAGTTGACTCACGGGAGTCAGGGCTACGTAAATACCATATAGAACCGTTACCAAACCATCCTACTTCATTCTGGAATCTCCACCACGTAAACAGTTGTTAAAGTGGTTTTCGGTATTGGCAAAGAGTATGACAATATCCGATCCCGGTCTCTTTAACAACCAAAAGCTTATTATAACACCGTGGTCATTTCAAAATTTCATATCATTTCAAAGCCATATCAATACGATATCCTTATTCACTTAAAATAATATTCATTTCCAAAATCATAAAACTTTCCAAAATTATAACACTTCTGTAACGACCCATAAAATTTAATAATTTTATTAACGTATTTAACTGAATTTTTATAAAATTTTAAATAATAAAATTTTGAAATAAAACTTTAATATTTGGAATACGTCTACTTAAACATAGCAAACGGTAAATTTTCAATTAATTATATGGAGATTTATTTTTATGATGTAATTTTATTTCAATTCCAATCAGTTAAAAATTGATAATAATAAAATGTTTTTCAAACCTTAATATTTTTCCATAGAAAATTATAAATCATCTTCTGAGTGAAACGTCATATTTTGTTTCATCAAATTTAGACTGTTATTGCTTCGTCGATCTTATTTTCGGCGAAATAGCAGCATTTTCGGTACCGATTATCGACTGTTGACAGGATGATCGTACCACTGATATCTGTATACCGTTTTGATCGTCTCGTCGTGCTGATCTCTACGGTATATTCAATTGTCAATTTTGATGTTTGGTAGACGGTGAAATCTGCGTAAGGGTTAGCCATACCAGTATCCGTTGGAACCTTTTGGTGTTGTGTGTCCTTTCATAATCCAGCATCAAAACGAATGTTCATTAGTCTATTAATATTTCAGAAATTTATGACCAACTTTTGCTATTCTATTGGTTCATTTTCATTTGAAATCAAAAAAATTCTGCCATTCGTTCATATTTTACTTTCTCTAACCTTTACTATTCTTACCCTTACATTTCCTTTTTTGTTGTTTCATTTCCCAAACTGGTTTGTTCATTTACATCTATAAAGAAAAAATCTTTTGTCTTCTTCTTCCCATAAAAAAAAGAAAAAAGTTACAAATCATGTTCATATTTAGTTACGTAAATGTAACATTGCAACCTTGCCTGAAAGGCATTTCCTTTTGCTTTGGCCTTGTCTAACATCCACCGCCACCCTCTCTCTTCATCAAACCCATGAACACCCATGTTCCCGACCATCAACCCGACAGCCGTTGCTTTAGCAACCACCACCTTATCACAGCTGAAACACCTGACGACCACACCTCCTCGTCGACCCATACCACGTCGTTCACTGCACAGGTCCGACCCGCCATCTCCACCTCCAAATCAAAGCAAGGCCAAACCTCCTCACCATCACCTCACGAGCCAAGCCTCCACCTTGTTGCCTCTTTCCGACTTCCATGAGCAGCCGCATATTTTGGGTATGCAAATATGTATATATGTTGGTGATAATATATGGATATAAGTTATATTTATATTTTAAGTTGGTTTGTTAGTTCTTTTTCTTTTTTTTACAGCCTTTATAAACATATATGATGTATATATATAGTTTGTTTTGAAAAAAAAGGATATAATATATATACATATATATAGATCATATGGTTAAAAGTATACATATATAACCTGTATGTAAGTTTTGTGTACATGTTTATACTTTAGTCTATAAGTATATATATAGTTATATACATACAAATCTACATGAGTTTGAGTAACTAATATATATATACAATATATTTTTGGTTATTAGTTTGAACTAGACTTTTGTTTGTTTTTGCTTTGTAATAACTTGTATTATGTTTAAATAAATAATGTTGTTTTAAACCTTGTTTTCCAGAAAATTTTATTGATTTGTACTGTGTATATTTTGTTATGTGTATATGTTGTTGCAAGTGTTTCATGTATTAGGTAAAAAGTGTATATATATAACAGTTTGTATATGTATTAGGTTGCATATACGATCTGTTTATATAGGTGAATCTATGTAAGTGTATATAACCTTGAATATTGTTTGTTAATAAATTTTGATTTACATGCTTATAACCTTAACATAATAATATTAGGTAATATATGTAAGTTATATAGTTTATATATGACCTGGTTATTTATATATATAAAGTTTTTATATAAGTTATAAAATCTACTAGTTCATACATGTAAGTCTGCATGTCAGTTTATATCAATCTATATATATATATATATAGTTTAAGTTCGATTTTAAAAATATATGGGTTTAAAATTTGATAAATGATTGTGTAATAATATACATAGATCTCGTTAATATGTTATGTTTAGATATATATAATATGGAAATTTATTATTAAAAATATGTATTTCTAAATTCAATTTTTGGTTTTTATATATATTTCGTTCTAGTTATCAACTGATTCTGAATAGCTCTCATCGTTTGTCCCATTTATCAGTTGTTCGTCGATTTCATGCCTATCTTACTTTACTTTGGAAATCGTCATTTGGATTGGTTAATTTCGCAATCATAACCTGTTGTGATGTCTATCTTCTCTCTAGCCTCGAAAGGTGAGCAATCACTCACGATTGATGTTCTTTTATTTATTAAATTTGATTTCAATTGGAACGACAATTGAAATCTGTTGTTGTTAGTTATTAACATTGCTATGTATATGCTATTATCTGTATCTGTTCACCAGTGACATCTGACACCAATATCTGTTATTTATATTGATGTTATATGCCTGTTATATTTTACCATATCTTTTATCACTCTGCAAGTTCCCTGTTAGTATAGAATTCACTATGGGATGAAATGATACATACCCGAACGATCTGTAGAATAGGAGAAAATCGTTATGGGTTGAAATGATAAACCCAAGCGATTTTCATCGAATTGAATTTGGGATTGCGGGTTGAAAAGATATATACCCGTATATATATATTTAAATTGCGGATTGAAATAATAAATATCTGTATCACCTGACCATAGGGTAGAAAATTCTATACAGACACCGTTGGTCTATATATATATATATGTATATTTTGGAAATGACTTCTATGGTTTTGAAAAGAAATATATGGTTTTAATAAATATTGATTTTTAAAGATTTATTAAAGTTGATTCAATAAAGTTGATATATAATATGTTTAAGTATTTATTTAATATCTATATTTTCAAATATAGAGTTTATAATGATTAAGGTTGGAAAGCTAAGTTTGAAATTGATTGAAATTATATTTATTTAAGAATTTTACTTAAATAAGTTTGATTTGAAATTTATTAAATTTGAAATTTTAAAGATATGTTTTATAACTTGAATTTGATTAAAAGTGACTTAAATGAATATCTCAAACTTATATAAATTTAAATGGGATATTTTGTTTATTTAAATTTGTAAATTGAAGTTGTATTTAGATGTTATGGAAATAATTAAGTAAATATTTCAAAACTAAATAATAGTAAAGTGAATTTGATATATATATATATATATATGAAATTATCGAATTTAGTTTTGAAATGTTGAATATTTAAAGCTTTGAAATATATCAAAATTTGAATGGTTTATTGTGTGGTTCAAATCTGTATTTGAAGTCGATAAAATTTAAAATGGTTAATTTGGAAACTGGATTGAGTTGAAATTTATGAATTGAGATTTAATTAAAAATTTGAATTTGTATTTCGAGTTGATTTGAATCGATTGGTGAAATTTGAGGAAATTATAAATATTTTACTTTATAAATTATTTTAATATAAAACTATTTTTAATATAAACTAATTTATTATACTAAATATTTTATTATAAACTATTTTATTTTATAAACTATTTTATTATATATACTATTATTAATATTCAAACCATTTAAGTGGTGGAAGTTATGATTTCAAAGTTATGGTTTCCAAAGTATTATGATTTCAAAGCGTTTTGGTTTCGAAAGGGTTATAACTTTGAAAGTGCTATAATTTAAAAATAGATATATTTGAAGTGGAAATAATATTATGGTTTTGAAGTATAAATTATTTTGAAATGACCGTGGTGTTATAATGACGTTTAGTTGATAATAGCGTTGTTAGCACCAAAATTGGTCACTGACACCCTTGAGAAAGATTGTGTAGAGAGAGTAATAAAGAAAGTAAATTAAAAACAAAGAACTGTATGCTAAATTAAGTGCAAAAAACAAGAACACCGGATTTATAGTGGTTCAGCGTAATTGCCTACGTCCACTTTAAGTTTTGATCTTTATTGCTTTCACAAGTAGTTGAATACAGATACAATCCGTCCACTAATGATTTGAATACAAGTTTGACCTGAAAAGAATGAGTCTTGAAAGCGACACAGTCTCCCCAGTGTTCTCAAAAAAAGGTCCGTTTCACTGTGCCCCTGCCCTTCTATTTATAGAAGAAGATGGGTTGGACTTCCCTCATGGGCCTAGGAACAAGATACCTTGGCCCATGGTAAGTAACTTCTACGCATCGAACCACAGATGCCGAACGGTAAGTGCCGAGCGAGGGGAGGTGTGCCGAACGAGCCTTCAGTGCCGAACGACATTCGCATGCCGAGCCACACACCCATGCCGAGCGAGGAGGGATGTCGAACGACCTTTCTATGCCGAGCGAGGTGGGATGCCAAACGACCTTTCTATGCCGAGCGAGGAGCAATGCCGAATGACCTTTCTATGCCAAGCGAGGAGCGATGTCGAACGACCTTTCTATGCCGAGCGAGGAGTGATGCCGAACGACCTTTCTATGCCGAGCGAGGAGGGATGCCGAACGACCTTCCTATGCCGAGCGAGGAGGGATGCCGAACGACCTTCCTATGCCGAGCGAGGAGTGATGCCGAATGACCTTTCTATGCCGAACAAGGTGTTGTGCCGAACAGTGTCTTGATGCCGATCGAGGCAATATGCCGGGCAACCCTCCTATGACGAACGAGGCCTTGCGCCGAGCGATGCTCTATGCCGAACGAGGGGAGATGTGCCGAGCGAGGCCCGTGCCGAGCCTCATGCTACACGGTCAAACAGCTGGGTAACACTTGCCCTCCAAAGTGTACCATGTGGATGAACATGATGCGCTTTGAATAATGAGTACTCCCTGTTTTACTTTAAGCCCTCATTCCGTCTTTTCGATAGCGCTTTCTTTCGACCTCCTGAATGCCAAACGACATACTAATGCCGAACGAGGTCTCGATGCCAAACGGGGACTTGATGCCGAATGAGATAGTGATGTCGAACGACCCCTCAATGCCGAACGACATATTGATGCTGAACGACTGAGGTGTCTTGACCGGTTCTATCGGTCACTGTCTCTTCACCTTCTTTCCTTCCCACTATAAAAGTCAGTACATCCCTTCTTCTTCCCTTCTTATCTTTTACCTCCGCTCTAATATTCTTATGAACATAGCTCCTTCCAGATTTTTGCCAACACCTCAATCTCCTTCTCGACTCCCGAGTTCCACACGTTACACCTCGACTGCCTTCAATAACAAATCCGAGAGGACTCCACTTCTAAATCGAGCACCCCATTAGACCTCGATCCCTTCTTCTAGGTATGAACTCTTCATTCACTCGACTCTCTTCGAATAGAGATTTTAGACGAGACTTGAATTTACGACCTTCCTCTAACCCATGAATAATGGAAGTCGCATATATATGGAAGGTGGATTCGAGGTTTTTAGACATGCCTTAGGATTAGATGGAGAGGAAGAAGAAGAGGGTGTCGGCCCGATAGGAATTGGTGAGGTTAATTACCGTTGGTCGAGGGCTGTGTGCGAGTTGAAGTAGTGATCGATTGGCCATTTAGGAAGATGTTTAATTTGTCTGGAGAAAGGAGTTAGAGGAAGACGTATGGATGTGGCTCGGCATGAATTCCTTATGCCGAACGATGGAAAGATGTGTAGGAGTGAAGTTGGAGTTGGGTCTAGCATGCCGAGCGATGTGGCTCGGTATGACCACGGCTCGGCATAACTCCCTTATGCTGAACGAGGTAATAGGGAGTACAAGAGAGAGGTAGAAGCTATGGGCAGAGCGCCGAGCGATGCGGCTCGGCATGACTTGCCAAATGACCTTTTTGTGCCGAGCGGTAGAGAGGGAGCATAGGAATGAAGTTGGTTTATGGTGCCGAACGATGCGGCTCGGCATGGCCGCGGCTCGGCATGACCTGCTGAATGTCTAACGGGGTAGAGGGAGTGTAGGAGGTTGAGTCTCTGCAGCGCCGTTGGCATTAAGCTTGACAGTAGGCTATAACAGTCAGAACCATCTCAACTCAAACACAAATGCATTGTTAACATACTTTTTATGCTCAAACACATGACAATAAACAAGGACAAGGACTTAAGCAGTTAAGCATATCGGACAATCCAGACTGATAACTCTTTTGTTGTGACAACTATAAACCTGAATTTAACTTGTTTAAAACAGATAACAACCTTCAACGTACAGTGTCGATGCCGAGCTTAAAATAGAAACCATCATACGACAAGCCCTTGGAGACGGTCAGCGATGACGGTCTTCGAAGACGAAAGTTCAAAGCTTAACTTTATTTCATCAACTCTGTGACTTTTAATTCCTTGGCACTTATACTTGAATAGCTGCACTAGTTCACACACCACATGGGGGAAGTATTTTGTTGTTATGTCTAATGTCGATCGTTTTTCAAGTATAGTTCAAACAGGTGCTTCATCAAATTCTACACACATTTGAGATGTCTAGGAAATCTAATTCTGCCACAATCTCGGACAGACCCGCGCCATCTTCTCAACAAGAAGAAATTAGAACTTCAAATCCGTCGTCTACTTTTGTACAAGACATGCTGAACCCTGCGATCGCATCTGTCGACTTGGCACCCGATGCCTTGGATGCAGCGATCTTTTTAGACGATCCGATCGATTCTCAAGCCTCGAAGATTAACGAAAGCACACTTCACCGTATATGCTCAGTACACGGGATTCCTTTCGATGACGTGTTGGTTCCATCGGGACAAGATCGTCCTCACTTGCCCCTAGTAGGATATACAGCCTACAACATATTCATGTGCTGGGTCAGTAGCGTGCCGCCATTCAACTCCTTTCTTCGGGACCTGTTATAGTATATCGAGATTGCCTCATCGCAATTACATCCAAACAGCCACACGTTTATATATGACACTTTCATTCTCTTCATGAGTGTCCTTTTCAGGCTCCCGACTCCTGGCGATATCCGTTATATCTATCACTTCAAGAGACGGTCAGATAGTCCATCTTTTGTATTCCTTGAGCTGCATAGCAATTTTCAAATCCTGACTGGGGCATGGAGCAAGTTCGCCGAGTATAAACAGAAGTGGTTCTACTTATGTTGTCCTCCCGGCTTCGCGAGGAGATGGGTGGAAGGGAGTAAGTCTTTTTTCTAGACCAATACTCGTGTTTGGCGGAAACTACACCTTTTCTAACTCTTTCTATACTTTTACAGGTATCAACCCACGTCCCGAAGGCTCCGGGTATTATGAAGCTATCGAAGCTATCCGAGCCATTCCCGTAGAAGACCGAGACATCAGATCTCTCATTTCAAATGAATCGCTCACGAATTTTGGGCTGCTGGTGGAAGGTCGCCGAATAAGCCTTCCTCAAGGCGTCACTATACCCAGGCCTACTTCAGCCAAAGGAAAAAAGCAGGCTGGGTCTTCAAAATGTAACGCCCCTGATACACCAGAGGAGGGGGAGATTAGAGAAGCCAAAACGCTTGAAGTACAGGGCGAAAATGTTAGCCCTGCTCGGGACCCGATAGTTGAAGTCCACGATATCGAGAAGACACCTTCCCCTTCGAAGGGAAAGAAGAAGTTGACCTACAAATTGAGGAAGAAGATGGTGGGTGGAACCTCTATGGTCACCCTTACTCCAGTGGAGAGAGAGCCTTCTCCTCAACACTTAGAGAGTTCATTGAGAGGCTTGTCGAACCTCACTATTCCCGACGATTTTCTTAATTATGGCTTCGATGATCTGGAAGCCCTGAAGGTTTGCTCGCCCGCGAAAGGCGATGAAGGTGCTCAAGTCCAAAATCAGGGAGAGAAAACTCTGATAAGTAAAGCCAAAAAAGCTGGTCCGTCGGGGGGAGACACTAGGAAACACACAGACACGTGCACTTCACCTTGCACTTAAATTTCCATTATCGCTCTACCCTTTGCTAACTTGTCGTTGTTTAAATTCTGTGCAGGTGACATGGGACGCACTCACGGACTCGACCGTCTTCGCGGGTCATCTATTTTTCATCATTCTGGCTGGGATTCGGGCCCCGGCAAGCGCCGAGACAGAGACGACTCTGGAGACCGAGACTATCGCCCCCGAGAATCAACTTATCGAAGGAAAACATACAGCCAGTCCTCATATTCTCGCGATCATCCTTCTCAATCAGAGCAAGGCAGGGAGAAGTCTGCACAGAAGGGATCCCAATCCGATGTCCCCCGTGATCAACACTCTGGTTCATCCAGCACACGGCAGTCTCGGGAACATCATAAGAAGACTGAACTTTCAAAGCCATCTCCCCCTGCTCCCGTAACAGATCCGACGATATCGGAGAAGCTAGCTGAGCTTAAAGTTAAGTTCCCCAAAATCTGCTTCGATGGTCTGAAGTTCCTCCCGGCGATCCATCACATTCCGGGACATGTCAAACAGAGCGCTATTGCTTCCAACAATGACGTTTATGTTCAACATGACGCATTTGTCCATCTAGCTGAAAAAGTCTCGAAAGTCTCTGTTGAGCGTCAACACAAAATTGACCACTTGAAGCTTGACGCCATTCATGATAAAGACATTATCAAAGCTCAGGATGAAGAGCTCTCTTCATACAAGTCCTAACTCGAAGCTGCCCAACAAAATGCTAAAGATACTGCGGAGGCCGTCAATCGTCTGGAGACAACTCATAAGAAAGAAATTGACGAAATGGTCAAACGCTGCGGGGCCTTGTCTTTAGAAAAGGACTCTGTTCAAAAAGAAAGGGATGCATTCGCCCTGCGAGTCAAAGAGTTGGAAGAACTACTCTCTAAGGAGAAGGAAGAGAAACTAGCTGCTCAGGAGGAGTCCCAACGATATTGCAATGAGATTGTTGCCACTCGACTCTTCAAAACACAACTAGATGAGGAGCTTTCCAGAGTCGAAGCACTGAAGGAGATAACCCGTGAGGAAGGTAAAAAGATGGCGCTTTTTGATATTGATTCGCGCCTCGAGGCAGCTGCCGAGGTTGGTAGGGAAGAGATCAAGTACTTGTTCGACCCGCTTATAGCAGAATACAACGCTCGCGTCCTCATGCATTGGAATTTGACTTTTCTTGGCGAGGGTTACCTCGAATCTCTAGTCGAGGCATGGGACACTCTTATAAAGATAAAGAAAATTGAATCGGGAACGGAAGAGATTGATGAAGGGGCCTTGGTAAAGGAATTCCTTTGGGGGAACGAGCCTTCAGACTTATCTGCAGCGAGGGTTCACTTCAGCAAAGACTCGCCCACATCAAAGGAAAAAAGTGACATTGCTGGAACGTCCGAAGCCGAATCTCCAGCTCCTCCTCGTACTCAATCGGCTGATCGGCCAGTACTTGATCCATTCGAGTAACATGCTGGTTATGACCCGGAAGACCATGGCCTCGGCATTCATGTTCTATCTCCCATTCCAGAGGGTGAGACTCTTCGGACGGTTGAGAGCCAGCAAGAAGCCGGTATATAACTCTTCTTCTTAAAGTTCAAAGAACCGTCATTTTCGGCGAGAGGTTATTGTATTCTAACGTTTGTCTCTCATGTCTTTGCATAAGCCGCTCTGATGCTGAGCCAACTCCAAGGATCGATGACGCCAAGGAGGAGAGGGAGAAGGCGAGCGGGGCTATCCAAGCGGGAGAGACTCCCGGTCCTGATGCTCAAGTGATTGAGGCGCTTGATGAGGACAAGTCTGAAACTTTGTCATCCGTCGAAGAAAGTTATGAAGTTGAGATCACGGGTGCCTCAGGACACACTTCGAAAGTGAGCATGAAGGAGAAACTTGCGGAAGATAAAAAGAAAAAATTTGAGATCAAGGTCGAGTCTTAAGTGGTCGAACTTGATGACCCACTGAACAGGCCTTCAAAAATTATCCTTCCCGGTGGGATTAGGCCACAGGAAGTTCCTCCTCCTTCTTTGGACACCCCTTCATTAGCGAGCAAAACGTCCAAAAGAAAACACGTGGGGGAAGAATCGTCCGAGAAGTCAAAGAACTAGAAGAAGACGAAGAAGTAGTTATTCTGCTCGTTCAACGAGAATCAATCTGGATTATGTAATCATTTTTATTTATTTTCATAGTCGTTGTAAATAGACTTTTGGCCCCGAGTTTGGGAAAAGTTGTAGTAGGACTTTATTTTGAATTGATGAATAAAATTTTGTTCTTTGTCTTTCAAATGACTTCTGTTGTTCAGCTCATTGTATAACCCTAGTTCACTTTCATGTGACTCGGAGATTTTTTGAATCGCTTATACTCTGATCCGTATTCTGGGAACTCAGAACATTCCTGTCCGTGCTCAGGGGACTTTGGGGATTTCGAAGTTGTTTATAATCTATTCCATACTCTGGGGACTCAGAGTACCCAAGTCTGCACTCTGGGGACTTAGAGATTCTTCAGTCGTTTATACTCTAGTTTGCACTCCGGGGACTCAGAGTACTCCAGCCCGCACTCAGGGGACTTGGAGATTTAAGTCGTTTATAATCTAGTTCGCACTCCGGGAACTCAAAGTACTCCAGCCCGCACTCAGGGGACTTGGATATATAAGTCGTTTATACTCTAGTCCGCGCTCTGGGGACTTAGAGTACTCTAGTCCGCACTCTGGGGACTTAGAGATTTTAGTCGTTTATACTCTAGTTCGCACTCTAAGGACTCAGAGTACTCCAATCCGCACTCAGGGGACTTGGAGATTTTAGTCGTTTATACTCTAGTCCGCACCGCACTCTGGGGACTTAGAGTACTCCAGTCCGCACTCAGGGGACTCGGAGATTTTAGTTGTTTATACTCTAGTCCGCACTCTGGGGACTTAGAGTACTCCAGTCCGCACTCAGAGGACATGGAGATTTAAGTCGTTTATACTCTAGTTCGCACTCCGGGGACTCAGAGTACTCTAGCCCGCACTCAGGGGACTTGGAGATTTAAGTCGTTTATACTCTAGTCCGCACTCTGGGGACTTAGAGTACTCTAGTCCGCACTCTAGGGACTTAGAGATTTTAGTCGTTTATACTCTAGTCCGCACCCCGGGGACTCAGAGTACTCCAATCCGCACTCAGGGGACTTTGAGATTTTAGTCGTTTATACTCTAGTCCACACTCTAGGGACTTAGAGTACTCCAGTCCGCACCAGGGGACTTGGAGATTTTAGTCGTTTATACTCTAGTCCGAACTCTGGGGACTTAGAGTACTCCAGTATGCACTCAGGGGACTCGGAGATTTAAGTCGTTCATACTCTAGTCCGCACTCTGGGGACTTAGAGTACTCCAGTCCGCACTCAGGGGACTTGGAGATTTAAGTCGTTTATACGCGTTCGTACGCCAGACAGAATAATGTAACTCTAGTTGTTTGCCATCGGATTATCATGCATAGAAACATCAGTAATTCATGGAAAAGATGGCTTCAAGCGTTTATTAATGAAAACAAGCTAATTGTTTTATTACATGCCGAAAATAAGACAAAATAAAAATGTGCGGGAAATAATTACAACTAAAATATGAAAGAAATAGACTAGGTGTAATAATGTCGCAGATGCTCGCTATTCCATGCTCGAGGGAGTATCGCACCATCAACGGTCGTTAGCTTGAAAGTTCCCTCTCCAAACTTCCGTTCAATGACGTATGGACCTTCCCATGTGGGATTCATACGTGACAGGACTGGAAAAACTCATTTCAAAATGAGGTCACCCACATCAAAGATTCTCGGCCGGACATTTTCATTATAGTATCGAGCGATTCGATGTCTGTACGCAACCGCTCTTAAATTAGCTTCTTCACGTTTTTCATCAATGAAGTCCAGTGATTCCAACAAAGTGGGTGGTTCTATAAGCCCAAAGTGCCATTGGAAGTTCATCCACCCACTTGCCTTTAGCCTTTTCCAGACGCTTTTTCAATATGGACTTGATTATTTTGTTCACGGCTTCCACCTGCCCATTAGCTTTTGGATGGGCAACTGCTGCAAACCTCTTTTCAATGCCATACTTTTGACAAAATTCTTTGAACTCTCTACTTTCAAATTGAGTTCCGTTGTCTGTTATGATAGTCCATGGGAGGCCAAAGCGGCATATAATGTTTCGTACAACGAAATTAATGACCTTTTTGGTGGTGATTGTGGCTAAGGGCCCTGCTACTGCCCATTTGGTAAAATAATCAACTGCAACGATTGCATATTTCGCACCACCTTTAGAAATAGGTAAGGAACCGATTATATCAATCCCCCAAATCGCAAATGGCCAAGGACTAACCATTTGTGTGATTTCCGTTGGAGGAGCTCTTGGGATTTTTGCAAACTTTTGACATTTGTCGCACTTTCTAGCGTAGTCTACAGCATCCCGATTCACAATCGGCCAACAATACCCATAGCGGAGGATCTTTTTTGCGAGTGTTTTCCTCCCAGCATGGTCACTACATTCTCCTTCATGCACTTCCATCAAAACTCATTTTATCTCATCATGGGCGATGCACCGGAGTAAGGGAACTGAGAACCCACTCCGATACATTATTCCATCTTGCATTATATACCTTGAAGCTTTACGAATGACCTATCGTCTCTCGTTCCTTCTTTCGGGCAAGGTTCTGTGTAATATGTATTGTTTAAATGGGGCCATCCATGATTCTTTCTCAATTTCAGTTTCTAACACGAAGTCTATCTCCATCATATTTATACTCAGAGTATGTAAGGTTTCGACGGGAACCAATCCCATTTGCTGTGCATCACCAGTACTCGCAAATTTCGCCAATGAATCAGCTTCTCTGTTTTGTTCACGCGGGACATGCGAAATATCATAGTATTCCAAATTTGCTAGCAGCTCTTGAACCCGAGCGAGGTATGGGGCAAGTCTCTGTCCCTTCACTTGATAGTCTCCCCGCACTTGGTATACTACCAGTTTCGAGTCACAGAAGATTTCAACCGATTTTACCCCCAGATTTCTGATAAGTCTCAAGCGAGCAATCAATGCTTCATACTCGGCTTCGTTATTTGTCGTTGGAAATTCGAGCTTCAAAGCATAACAAATTGATCGGTTCTCAGGAGTCACAAGAACTATACCGGCTCCCGAGCAACGGTCGTTAGATGCCCCGTCAGTGTACAGCTTCCATCGAACGGAAGGTATGACATCGCTACTACTCGATTCATCCGACATGGTGAATTCAGCGATAAAGTCTGCTAGCGCTTGCCATTGTATGCCTCTTCGTGGCAGGTAGGTAATATCGAACTGGCTCAACTCGATATTCCATTTTAACATCCTTCCAGAAGTTTCTGGTCATTGGAGTACCTGTCGCAAGGGTTGATCAATGTAAACACTTATTGAGTGTGCCTGAAAGTATGGACGAAGCTTGCGTGATGCAATCACCAAGCAATAGGCTAGTTTCTCGATCTTAGGATAATTCCTTTCTGCCCCCGTCAAACGTTTACTAACATAGTACACTAGCTTTAGAACTCTGTCCTCCTCCCGAACCAGAGCCGTACTGATAGCATGCTGGGATACAACCAAGTACACATACAACATCTCATGGTCTACCAGTTTCGATAGCACCGGGGGACTTTCTAAATGCCTTACCAGAGCTCGGAACGCTTCCTCACGGTCGGATGTCCATTAGAAATTTTTCTTTCCTTTCTTTATCACATCGAAGAAGGGAATACACTTATCTATGGCTCTGGATATGAATCGACTCAGCGTAGCCACCTTTCCATTCAAGCTTTGTACCTGCTTTATAGTTCTGGGCACTTGTATGTCTCGAATAGCTTGAATCTTCTCCGGGTTAGCTTCGATGCCCCGTGCATTTACAATGAAACCTAAGAACTTCCCTGACGCAACACCAAAGGAACACTTCAAAGGATTGATTTTCATTCCATAATGTCTGAGTATATCAAACACCTCTGCTAAGTCTCGAATGTGGTCGTTTGACTGCCGTGACTTCACGAGCATGTCATCCACATAGACTTCCATTGTTCTACCAATTTGGTCTTTAAACATTCGATTCACCAGACGCTGATAAGTCGCTCCCGCGTTTTTCAATCCGAATGGCATCACTACATAGCAATACAGCCCAACGTCTGTAACAAAACTGGTATGTTCCTGGTCTGGAATATGCATCGGGATCTGATTGTATCCCGAGTACGCATCCATAAATGATAGTAACTCATGTTCGGCAGTTGAGTCGACCAGCTGGTCGATTCTAGGTAAAGGGAGACTATCCTTCGAGCATGCTTTGTTTAAATCAGAGTAATCTATGCAAGTTCTCCACTTCCCATTTGCTTTCCTCACAAGCACAGGGTTAGACACCCATTCTGGGTAGAGGGTGTCGTGGACGAACCCATTGGCTTTGAGTTTGTCCACCTCCTCTTTGAGGGCCGCGGACCTCTCCGGGTCCATGCCCCTCCTTTTCTGTTTCATAGGAACGTACTTCGGGTCTATGTTCAACATATGACTCGCAATAGCAGGAGAAATCCCGCACATATCAGAATTTGTCCAAGCGAAAACATCTAAATTCGCTCGGAGAAAGTCAGTAAGATCCTCGGCCATCGAGGGATCGAGTTGTGATCCAATCTTAAGTACCCGCGATGGATCATCCCGACTGACTGAAATGTCAATCGTCAGTTCAGCCGGCGCTGCCTTTTCTTCCCTGGGTTCCTCATCATCATCTCTCGGATCTATGTCTTTACAGATCCAATCATGTTGCCTGAGCCAGGGCTCGTGCATTACTTGTCGATTTTCAACGACTCGGTCGCGGACGGAGCTGTCCGCAGCCTTTCCTTTCTCTCTCCACTAGGCCTCTCTCAGCTCAGCCACATAACATGCACGACCGGTCGCCTGGTCGCCATGCACAACACCTACTCCTTTGTCTGTTGGAAATTTCAAAGTCAAACACCATGGGACCAATGCTGCCCTAAACTCAGCCAGAGCCGGTCGACCCAGAAACACATTGTATGGAGAATCTACATCCAAAACTATGAAAGGTAGGATTTGCACCCTCCTACGCTCACCTTGTCCCAGTTCAACTGGCAACTCAACATACCCCACTGCATCAGTCCCTACGCCATTAAAGCCATGGATACGAGATTTAGATGGCTTTAAATCCTTCGTCTCCATCTTCATCTGGTCATATGCCTTTTTGAAGATGATATTAAGAGAACTTCCATAATCAATCAAAATTCTTTTCACAAATGCCGGCCCGATTGTCGCAGATATGACCATCGGGTCAACGGTAGGAGCCTCCACCTGGTCAACATCTCTGCTCCTGAATACTATATCGTCTGTCATCATGCGCTGCTGTTTAGCGGGGGTCCCATCCTCCACATTGAAACAACACTAAAAATCTGCATGCCTCAAGGAATTAGCATACCTCTCCATTTCTTGCCAGTTCTTATCTGCAGGGTGAGGTCCACCTATTATCGTGTTTATGACCAGTCTGCCCACGGTTCGAGCAGGCTCCTCAGGGTGACGTAGGGCTGGTGCGTGACCGGGATTGGACGTTCCCTGTCCACCCTCTTAAGGATTCTTTACAAACTCCTGCAACTTTTTCTGTCTAATCAACTTTTCTATAGCGTCATGTAGGTGCCTACACTCTTCAATATTGTGCAAGTATGTCTCATGGAAGCGACAGTACTTCCCAGTTCGCTTCTATTCCTTGGTTGACTCCTTTGGGCATGGCTTTCTGTATTGAAAACTATTACAAGTTGATAGATAAATATTCTCAAGAGATGCATTCAGCGGGGTGTATTCGTTGTAGGTTGGAATCCTCGGCTTCCATTTCCCTGCTTCTCTTTTCTTTCCGGGATTTCCTCCTACAGACCCCTTAGATTGCCTGGGTTTGTTCTGGACATTGACCTGGACTTTCCCCGAGTTGTCTCTGGATTATTTTACAACGATGTTGCTTTTTACGGTCTCCTGAACAGGCCCTGGTGCCTTATCTCGCCTTGTCCACCTGGCTTCCTCTCTTTGTATGAACTGATGAGCCTTTGAATAAAAATGCTCTAGCGTAGTCGGAGGCTTTCCTGCCAACCAGTCTCCAAACTCTGAATCTGGATCCACTCCTCTCATTACGGCCATCAGAATTGCGTGGTCATTAGGGTTGCTAACTTCAGTGGCCGCAACATGAAATCTTTGTAAGTATTCTTTCAATGACTCGCCTGGAGTCTGAATCACACTAGACAAGGACATCACATCCTTGGGACGAGTGGTATGAATCCTGAATTGTTCCACAAATTTCGTCGCTAACTCATCAAAGTTGGAGATAGTTCGCGGGGGAAGTCGGGTGAACCACAGGTAGCGACTCCGGATAAAGTTATTGGAAAACTCTACACTTGGTCGCATCGTTCGCTCTAGCCGAGTCCGTCATCCATTCATACCTCATCACATGCTGTCGGGGATCAGTCTTTCCTTCATAGGCCGGAATAGTCGGCATGTTAAACTTCCTGGGGTACTCGGCCTATAAGATAACATCTATAAACGGAGTATGACTCCTGAATACCCCCCAATCATCATTTGATAAGCCTTGATTCTCTTTCATCAACTGTCTGACCATAGCTGACAGGTCTGGGGTTTGTATGGAAGATGGCAAGTTGGTGTCTGTCCTGTGAGACCGTTCTGGTCCGTGTCTTCTCTGTTGGCGATCTACCAAGTGTGTATCCTGAAGACCGGTAGTATTAAGACCTTGGTGTGCTGGCTGTCCGGCTTCCGCTCGCACTCCAGATCCTAAGTTTCCCGTTCCAGCTTGAGTGTGATTTTCTTGGTGTAAGTGAGGAGCCATTGCTCCAGGTAGAGAACCCGGACCATCCCGGGTTGATCGATCAGCAACACCTGCTTGGGTTGTTTCTGTTTTATGACGTCTACATCTGGGAGGTTCATCGGACGAAGAAGAGCTTTTAGATGAGGAGTAAGGAGCAGGGCTTCCTCCAGCATTCTGATGCTGTTGCTGAGTAAGTTGAGTCATGAGGTTAGCGTTTGCTTGAATCTGCTCATTAAGTTGTCTTTTGCTTTCCATGAGTTCTCTCATCAAGTCGTTGAACTCTGTTTTGGTGACAACTTCCATTTGGTTGTGGGGGGTGGTTCCTGCACCCAGATTTGCTTGTTGATTGCTAGGTCCTATTTGTTGTACGCTAGCAGTCTCGTTGACGTCCGCGTTATGAGAGGCTGATCGTGTACATGGTCTTCCCATAGTAGAGCTTTTGATAAGAACTCTGAGTAGAATTAACGGACGTCCTGTGAATTACTTGGATATCCTTCGGGGAATTTATTCAATCCAGTAGCTACAAAGCAGATCCTAGCGACCTGAGAATTCGACTCTCAATGAAAGCACCAAAATGTTAGCACCAAAATTGGCCACTAACACCCTTGAGAAAGATTGTGTAGAGTGAGTAATGAAGAAAGTAAATTAAAAACAGAGAACTGTATGCTAAATTAAGTGCAGAAAACAAGAACAATGGATTTATAGTGGTTTAGCGTAATTGCCTATGTCCACTTTAAGTTTTGATCTTTATTGCTTTCACAAGTAGTTGAATACAGATACAATCCGTCCATAATGATTTGAATACAAGTTTGAACTGAAAAGAATAAGTCTTGAAAGCGACAGAGTCTCCCCAGTGTTCTCGAAAAAATGTTCATTTCACTGTGCCCCTGCCCTTCTATTTATAGAAGAAGATGGGTTGGACTTCCCTCATGGGCCTAGGAATAAGATACCCAGGCCCGTGGTAAGTAACTTCTACGCACCGAACCACAGATGCCGAACGATAAGTGCCGAGCGAGGGGAGGTGTGCCGAACGAGCTCGTGTGCGGAACGAGCCTTTAGTGTCGGACGGCATTCGCATGCCGAGCCACACATCCATGCCGAATGACCTTCCTATGCCAAGCGAGGTGGGATGTCGAACAACCTTTCTATGCCGAGCGAGGTGGGATGCCGAACGACCTTTCTATCCCGAGCGAGGAGGGATGCCGAACGACCTTTCTATGCCGAGCGAGGAGGGATGCCGAACGACCTTCCTATGCCAGCGAGGAGGGATGCCGAACGACCTTCCTATGATGAGCGAGGAGTGATGCCGAATGACCTTTCTATGCCGAACAAGGTGCTGTGCCGAACGGTGTCTTGATGCCGATCGAGGCAACATGCCGGGCGACCCTCCTATGCCGAACGAGGCCTTGCGCCGAGCGATGCTCTATGCCGAACGAGGGGAGATGTGCCGAGTGAGGCCCGTGCCGAGCCTCATGCTACACAGTCAAATAGCTGGGTAACAAGCGTATATTCTACATAGAAGATAGTTCCACGGATCCTTAGAGGATGGGTATCCCAAACATCCTTTAAGTTACTTGTATTTCAGTTGATATTTCACTTGTGTTGGGTTTATTGGTATAAGAATGTTAATCCTGACTCGAGTGTTTTGTGTTTTGCTTTACGCTCGGGTCAGACCGAGTGGCATAGTGTTCGAGACTCACCTTTGGAGTTGGAGCTTCGCTTGGAGATCCAGCTATATCTATTCAGCTTCCTGTTATTCAGTTGACTCCAGTGATGTATTCAGATTTTGTTATTTGACTATTGTAATGAGACTTCTGTTGTATCTTGTTTAACTCTGTTATATATATATAGTAGCTTCATGAACTACTATTATTTTATTTTCGCTGCTTATTATTTATTACTCTGTGTCTATGATTCTGTGATTTGTTTATTTACTGTATATGCTGGGTTTTGCCAAATATAAATTAACAATCTGATATTTTGAGCAATTCAAGTCCGACATGTGCGGATGCGAATGGTTGAAAATACCGGGATGTTACAACTTCTGAAATTATAACATTTTTGAAACCACAACACTTAGGAAATCAGAACACTTGGAAATCGTAACACTTTGAAATCATAATACTTTGAAATCATAATACTTTCCACTCAAACAGATTAGATATAGAAAATAGTATATGTAATAAAATAGATTATAAAAAAAATAGTTTATATAATAAAATAGTTTATATAATAAAATAGTTGTATATTAAAATAGTTATAAATTAAAAATAGTTTATATTAAAATAATTAGTATATTGAAATAGTTTTATATTAAAAATAGTTTATATTAAAAATAATTCATAAAGTAAAATATTTTTATATATTAAAATACTTTATATAAAATAAAAAAATAGTTTCCTCAAATTTCACAAATTGATTCAAATCAACTTGAATTCCAAAATTCAATTTAATTTAATCTCAATTCACTAATTTCAATTCAGTTCAAAACCATTTAAAATTTATATCGATTTCAAATACATATATAAATTGCAATTTAAACCATTTCAATTTCAATAGATTTCAAAGCTTAAATTCATTTATATTTCAAATTCAGCTTTACCATTATTTAATATTGAAAAATTCACTTAGTCAATCCAATATCATTTAAATAAAACCTTAAATTACAATTTATATAAACTAAATATTCCCTTTAATTTATTGACTTGAAATATTCATTTAATCACTTTAAATCAAAATCAAGTTATAAATCATATCTTTAAAATCTCAAATTTAATAAGTTTCAAATCGGTTTTATTTAAGTAAAATTCAAATAGATTTCAAATTAATTTCTATTTCTCTTTCCAACTTAATTTATTAAAATTATTATAAAATCTGTATTAAAAATATAATATCTTAAAATCAATATTTATTAAAACCACATATATTTCTTTTCAAAACCTTGGAAATCATTTTCAAAATATATACGTAGACCAACAGTGTCTGTATATAAATTTTCTATCATATGGTCAAGTGATACGGATATTTATCATTTCAATCCGCAATTTAAATATCTACGGGTATATATCTTTTCAACCCGCAATCCCAAATTCAATTCAATGAAAATCGCTTGGGTTTATCATTTCAACCCATAACGATTTTCTCCTATTCTACAATATCGTTCGGGTATGTATCATTTCAACCTATAGGGAATTCTATACTAATAGGGAACTTGCAGAGTGAGAACAGTAATAATAATAATATAACATATCAACAACAGGCATATATCATCAATAACAGATAAAATATAAATAGCATATCATGGTGTCAGATGTCATAGGTGAACAGTTACGGATAATGGCATATCATATATATAGCAGTTAAATAACTAGCAACATCATATTTCAATTGTCGTTCCAAATGAAGTCAAATTTAATAAATATAAGAATGTTAATCGTGATTGATTGCTCACCTTTCGAGGCTAGAGAGGTTCGACAAATGAAACGAGTTACGAATCCAAGTACGAATTCCAAAGCAAAACAAGATTGGCACGAGTTCGATGAACAGAGCTGATAACAGGAATCGATGGAAACAAATCAAATCTGTTTTGATATAAACTGAATATATATTATTATTATTATTATCTTCAAATCAATATTTATTAAAAGTCAATATTTAAATTTAAAACACAAAAAAAAATATCCTTAGAAATATACAAACTAAACTCATATATTGATATAGATTAATATATATATCATATATAAATAAACACATCGAAATTGCTTTATTATACCCTGAAATCAAATAAGAACTTATGTAAACTTTTATTACTTTATAAACTTTATAAACTGTATAAACCAAAATCGACAGTTTGATATATATATATATATATACATGGTACAACTTTTATAGCTTAATATATACAACAAATCATATACAATTATACTAAGATATATGTATATCAACTATATAATATAATCAAAATCAATATATCAACTATAAAATATACAAACAAATAGAATAAAATATTTGTACACACACCATATATATATGATATATATTATATAAGACCCAGGTATATAAACAATACGGCTTACACATATACTTTAAAAATCTAAACCTTCTGATATAAAATTTAAATTACATGATACACTCATATATATAACAAGATAGTACTAACATACAACAGGTTATACAAATACATATATATCACTTAAAATTTTTATTTATATAATAGCAACATATCTCAACTATATATATATATATTTATATACAGCAAAATCTTATTATATAAACAGTTTAACATATATACAAATATACCGTATAAACCAACCTATAATCTAAACAACATATATATATAACATATATATTATATACAGTAACCATATTTATAATACTGTATTTATATTATACAAACAGCTCAACCAAATCAGCATACTAAACCATATAAACTTATACAGTTTTATAAATAACAAAACATATACATCTCTATATGTATTGAAACCAATGCATATGTACATGTATATATATACGGTCAACACATATACATATCTTCTCCTTACTTTCAAATATATACACTTATATTTTGAAACTTTATATATATACTAACTGTAACAAAATCTTATAAACTCATATATGTACTACAGGCGATTAATACTACTACCTAATATGTAAACCAAATATGTACATTAAAATTTAAAGCGCGGTCTATGTTTTAAAGATCTAAATATCAATATGTATATAATAAAACATAGATTATATATATAACCAATATATACGTACCTTTTATATAAATAGATGACGCTGGCGAGGGGATGGTTAGGCCGAGAAGAAGTGAGGGGTTCGGCTAGGGGAGATGGGTGCTGGAGGAAGCCAAGATCTGTAGGGTGAGGTGGCACGGTCTGGTCTGAGGATGGGGTCACGTGGGTTTGAGAGGTGGTTCGAATAAAATGGTGGCCAAGAAAAATGAAGAGGGAGATAGGTGAATGGGGTTTGGGATGGTGGCGGGTATGTGGAGCTGCTGTGGATGTTCGGCTGTAGTCAGGTGTTGAGGTGGAGAGAATGGTGGTGGGCAAATGAGCATGGGCAGGAAATCAAAGAAAATGCAAAGTTTTATAATATTACATTTTTTCACGGTTGAAGACATAAAGAACAGAAGGCAATGCGAACCAATTATAAATTGAAATGGAAAGAAATAAAACGGTGGGAATGGAAGAGTCAAGCATTGGTTTTTGAAAAATAAATGCTACTGGCTGCTCGAATTTCTCTTGTTGGAAAATCAAAAGGCATAGAGAAAACAAAAGGTCTAGAATTGATACCGATATGGTGAATCGTTTTCGCGGCTTCACCGCGTACCAACACCAAAATATACAAATGAATATACCGCAGTGATCAACATGACGAGACGATCAAAACGGTATACAGATATCAAGGGTACGACCATCCTATCAAAAGTCGATAATCAGTACCGAAAATGCTGCTAAAACGTCGGAATTAAGGTAAATGGAGCAATAGCAGTCCAAATTTGACGAAACGAAATATGACGTCTCACTCAGAAGATGATTTACAAATTTATTATATAAAAATATTCAGGTTTCAAAAACATTTTATTATCATCAAATATTAACTGATTTAAATTTAAATAAAATTACACAGTAAAATAAACTTCCATATTATTTGATGAAAATTTACCATTTGCTATGTTTAAATAGACGTATTCCAAATATCAAATTTTTAGTTCAAAATTCATTTATTTAAAATTTCACAAAAATTCAGTTAATTACGTTAAAAAAACGTTAAAATTTATGGGTCGTTACAGTGACATAAGATTCCTACCATAACATAACCCAATATGCAACCATTTTTAAAATAGCAATTTAGGTGATTTCCAACATAACACATATATGCATATAAATTTTATTCTTTTTTCTTTTCTTTTTTTTCATTTCACACATAAATTTCACATAACATACTAATGACAATTTCCACCACAAAAGTGTCAACTTTTAAATCAATATAACATTTTTCTTTTTTTTCTTCTTTTCAACATAGCAATTTCATATTAACATCATAAAGCATATTAATAACCATATCATCACATCTATTTTTTTTATAAATAAACAACATAATATCAATAACAATAATCATGTCAAAATAATAATGGAACATATGTGAACAGATGTCATATCAAATTATAACCAAACGATGCAAAAATTTCTTACTATTGCAACATTTCAATAACATATCAATTGATATCCATTCATTTAGCATAAGATTATAAATCGTGAGTGAATAGCTCACCTTTCGAGGCTAGGAAATATTTGACAAACAAAGCTACGAATTTGAATCTTAATTCCAAAGCAAAGCAAGCTAGAATCAATGGATCTCCAAAGTAAAATATGTAACTTTGTTTTTTTTTATGAAATAGAAGAGAAAAGAGACAAAGAGGGCTCGGCCTAGGGTAGGAAAAGAGGGGTAGGGTTTTGGCTTTGGGTGGTGATTGGTGGCCGAAATAAGGAGGAGGAGATGAGGGCTTGGATGGTGGAAGAGAGGGCGGCACAAGGAGGAGGAAGGAAGGAAGGATTGAAGGAGAGGAGGAAAGAGTTTTGATTTGTGAAGTTTTGGAGATTTGAGATCTAGAACTCTCTGTAAATTTGGAGAGGAAGAAGGAAGCGTGTTGAGAAAGTTTTCCGAAGAGAAAAATTATGTATGTACAAGTTTGTCAGAAAGAAACAAATGGTCATAGGCATAGGAATAGACACAAGTCTCTTGGTATGGTTAGAGTCTCTTGGTTAACCAAGGCCCATTAAACCAAACAAACCCATTTGGACTTAGCTAAATTTCGTAACTAAACACTACAAACTTATGTCAGTTTTTCATAGAAATTCAAATATTTAGAGCAATAGAAATTTGATTTTGACGAAACGAAAAGTGGAGAAAAGATCAGAATTTAGTTTAGTATCATAAAAAAAGAACAAAATTTTAAAATTCAAATTTAAATTTAAATTTTTCGACCAAAGGTCAAATTTTGACTAAGTTTGACCAAAATTTAAAATTTTAAAAAATCTTCTATTTCATTGAATTTGGAAAAATATATTACTCAATATTCCAAAATTTGTTCTTTAATTTTAACCTTTAAATTTTATTTAAATTCAAATAATAATATATTTTAAAATTGACTGAATTGAACCTTCATTTTATTAACATTGGTTTGTCTTCATTAAATGTTCATTTTATTCAATTCAACATATGTTGCTTATTCTTGACTGAATCAATTACCATCTATTACTCTTTACCTTAATTAAAAGATTTATTTCCAATTAATTCTATATTAAATTTCCAATTGAATGTTGGTTACACACTAATCGTTTTATTTTCATTAAATAATTCAAACAAAGTTTTATCCTTTTATTTCGATTCACATATTCTTATATTACATCAAATTTCTCTTTCAATTAAAACATATGTTTCCTTTTATTTCCTCAACTTCCTCTTTTATTTTAATTCAAACATACGTTTCTATTATTACGTCCATTAATTACAATTAATGTTCTCTTTCCTTTTATTTGAAAGATTTCAATTACGTTTAATTCCATTGACTAAAATTCCAAAACGGATTAATCAATGGGATGAGAAATAAATCAATTGTTACAACTTAGTAATTCATATCTATTAATTTATTGTTTACACAAGGAGTATAAATCTACTTACCAAATAATTGATTTTTTATTGTATGCTAACATATTTAGAATATTGTTTATCCCATTCTTTAGTAACATTTATTGTTACAGTTGATTGAAATTGGATTAATACAGTTGTCAATTACATTCAACCAATATTATTAAATTATATTCTAATACGCGTTACCACCTTCCATTTTATTAAAGATTAGTAGTTTTAGAATTTTACCTAAGATCATGTTTTATATTCTAACAAATTTATTATTATTTTTTTACAGTAATAATTGAAAATTCTTTATTTCTAAACCTATTCTATTCAACAATTATAATTAATATTTTTAAAATTTGTTCGAATTTACGAATCATTACAGTATGTAACCCTTTGGTGCCTCCAAAAGCCATGAGTAATACACTGCCTAGTATTTGGAGAGCATTATGTACTGTAGTCGCAAAGAATTTATCGATATCCAAGTCCTGATCCATCTTGACTAGGAATATTTAAAACAATTGTTTATTTTTACTGTGATAAATTTCTCATGATTACAATATATTATAATTACTATCATAAAACATATCATTTATGGATTTTCTATTAAATATACTTAAACTAGATAGATAATTAATATAACACATTTTGTTAAGTATATAATAGCAAGAAAACCACAGTTATTTTGAATGAGAATTTATTACAAAGTTAATATGTAACAACCCAGAATTTCACCGCTTTGATTTGTGAATATTTAATTTTAAATATTCAATTATTAGATTTTGTAGTTAAAATAAAATTCTTTTAAATAAAATATTGATGGTGAAATAGTGTTCAATTTTTTTTGAGAGAAATGTGTGATCCTCTAAAGTAGAGGAGATCACACAAGTACATATATATATCACTAATAATAAAGGAGCTGCCAACATGCCTAGCAGGTGACAAATCATTACACAAAAAATCTAAGAAAACAAACTCAGGTAATTTCTTGAATGAGCTCCAGCAAATCCACCACTTATTACACCATAATATCAAACTCCGGCAAGGTCGTCGGCCGATAATGAAGTGCTAGAAGTACCCAAAATAATCCATGGTGCATCCAAGTGCACAAATTAGATCAACAAGCAATCCAAGTGCATCCAAGTATGAGCAGCTCCACCAGAGAATGAACGCCTCACTGCAAACACGGATGATCTAGATCTAATATATGAAATCTCTCCAAACAACGATCCTACGACTAGCAATCCTACAATCCTGCAATCCTGGCGACATCAACCCTGAAACCCTACAGATAGCATTCTAGCACCATATTTAACCTAAACATGTACCTGCAGATAGAACTATATAAAAATATAAGAATAAAACACACACACACATATATATATAAAATTTATATACATATATATGTATTAATGAAATAAAAGTAATAAAACTAAAATTAAAACTATAAGACAACAAAGAAACTATAATAAGAGATAGACTAATAAAAGGTTCAAAACTCATTATGCAAACATCTTAACTTGCTCTAATGTTATGAAATAGTGATCACGAAATCAAAAAGGCATAAAAATTAAAAAAATATGTAGTTATATACTTATAAAATTTTGAAAATCTAAAAAATATTAACATGATACTCCTTTAGTCAAAAGAACATTATGATAATTTGTAAAATCATCATTCGAATTCGAATGAATGCTAATGCTGTAATTATTAACGTTAAAAATATTGTTTTTTTGTTTAAATAACTCAATGTTTTTTCTAACCTTATTAAGATATTCTTTAAAATAATTATTTTTAGCCAATTTATATTTTGGATTTGAGATCCAATTGAAAAAAAATGATGCTATTGTAAATACCAATCTATTAATATAACTATTGTTATTATTAAATAGTCTCTGGTTTCTCTCAAACCAAATATACTAACATATTATAATGAATAAAATATCTAGTAAAAATTTATTTTCCTTTTTAAACTTAAATTTTAGGTTATTCCAGTAAAAATCACAATCAATAACTTTAGTTGCAAGAATAAAGTAAAGATTTTAAGAGTATTATTAAGAATGTAGCAAGTATCCGTACAATCGTAACATATATGATTAATATCTTCAAAATACAATTTAAAAATTGTACATTTATTATCAATTTGCAAATTCTTTCTTTTTAAAAGTTCGATAGTATTTAACTTCCCATGCATGATTAACCACATATGAATCTTAGCTTTTGGTGTTGCATTTTCTTTTCAAAAATGATTAAAAGTGTTATTAGTAACGCTGGAGAAATTAAGAAATTTATATAAAGAATTTGAAGTGAATTTCTTGCTTTTATCCCATTCCCAGTTAATAATATCATTTTCGTTATCAATATTATATAAATTCAATCTTGCACATAATAAAGAAAATTGTCTAAGAGCTGTACCTTCTAAGATTCTATTAAAACTAAAGTTCCAAGGGGGATCATTATCCGAAGAAAAACATCTTTAATTAAAGCATTTTTAAAGTTACAAGTTTCAAAAAGTTCTTTAAATTCGACCCTAAGAGGAATGACAGATATTCAACGGTCATGCCAAAAAGTTGTATTATTTCCTGAATGAACAATCGTATTAGTACCAAGGTTATAGATCTCATGACGTTTTAAAATTGATTTCCAAAAACTAGACAATTTATTGTTAACTGAAGGTGTAATTTGGTATAAATTATTACCACCATTATAATAATGTTTAGATATAATTTCTTTTCAAATAGAATTATCATTTATATCCTTAAATTTCCACAACCACTTCTCTAATAAAGACAAATTCATGTTACATAAATTAATAACACCTAGTCCTCCCTCCTTTTTCAATTTACAAATGGTTTCCCAGTTAACTAAACATTTTAGACTACTGTTAGGATTGTTACCGCTCCATAAGAAGTCCCTTCCCATTTTATCAATTTTATTGGTCACCCATTCTAGAAAAAGATGCATAGACATCCAATAAATCGAAAGAGCAGATAAAACAGAATTGATAAGAATTAATCTACCCTCTCTCGATAAAAACCTCTCATTCCAATTAGAAATTCTATTTTTAATTCTATCTATTATAATTAGCCAGTCATCATTCTTAAGTTTAGTTGGTCTAATCAAAAATCCAAGATAATCAATAGGGAAATTCATGGTCTTACAATTAAGCGTATTAGATACTAAACCTTCAACCTTATCAACGTCATTTAATAATAAAACCAAACTTTTATCAAAATTAATTTTAGTCCTAAAAGAAGTTCAAATCCATGTAAAATAAATTTGAGGGTAATGGCGTGATTAGGCAAATGAGAAGAAAATAATAAGGTATCATCCGCAAATTGAAGAATATAAAGACCATTACGTGAAATTTCACTACCAACGCATCCTAAAGAACCATTTCCAACAGCATTTTTAATTATCATGGCGAAGACATCTGCAACTAAGTTAAATAAGAGAGGCGATAAAGGATCACCATGTCGTAAGCCACATTTTGATTGTATTTTATTCCCTAAAACCCCGTTAACCATTATACTAGAGTTACCCGTTTTAAACAAAGTCATAACCCAACCAATCCATTTTCAACTAATACCTCTATCAAGTAATATATCAATAAGAAAATCCCAATCTACCAAGTCAAAAACTTTCACAAAGTCAAGTTTTAGAAGTGCACATATAATGTTATTCCTACAACAGTGATTAATGTACTCTTGAACAACAGCCACTCCATCCATGATATTTCTACCCTTAATGAAAGGGGTTTGTGAATAATCAATTAGATCATTCATTCTTGTACTAAGTCTATTTGCTAAAACTTTTGAGATAATTTTAACAGAACGGTTAATTAAAGAAATTGGTCTAAAATCTTTTAAATTATTAGCACCGATTTTTTTTATGTAATAGAATGACGTTTGCAAAATTACCAATTGTAGTTTCCCATTATAAAATTCGTTAAACATGCTAATTAAATCAAAATTTAAAACATCCCAAAATATTTTGTAAAATAAAATAGGAAAACCATCGGGACCCGGAGCTTTATCACTAGGCATGTCGTTAATAGCCATCAAAATTTCCTCTTCAGAAAAAGGATTATCAAAGTCAGTAAGATTAATTCTAGACCCAATAGGATATAGTTCATTCCATCAAATGTCTATTCTATGCCTATTCTTATTGTTAAAAATATCCCTATAGTAATCAGCAAAAGACTTATTTAAATCCATTTGATCAACAAATTCAACATTATTCACAAAAATAGAATTTATTGTATTGCTACGTTTTCTACCATTAACCATATTATGGAAAAAATTTGTATTATTATCGCCTTCATTAATACGTTGAATTCTAGATTTCTGTTTCCACATAACCTCTTATTTTTCTAAAATTGAATTAAGCTCTTCTTTTAAATTAACGAGTACATCACGCTCTCCAATATTTAGTTGTCCAACTTCTTCTATCTTATTAATTTTAAGCATTTTCGAAAGTAAATTATCTTTTTTAATTTTGATACTGCCAAATAAATTCTTATTCCAATTTTTAAGAAAATTCATAAGACCTCTAAGTTTTAAAACAAATTTTTTTGCTGAGTTATTCTTATTCCTTAAATTGTAAGAATTCATTGATATCCATTTATTTTTAATTAGATTAGAGAAGTTAGATTCTAATAACCACATTTTTCAAATTTAACAGTTTTGTTAACAATTCTAAGATGATCACAAGTAAGAATGATAGGGCAATGGTCAGAATACGTATAAGGCAAACTAGTAACTCTACAAATAGGAAATTTATCTTCGATTTCGTCGCTGATAAAAAATCTATCTAAAAGAGCCATTGAAGGGGAATCACTAGTATTACTCCAAGTGAATTCTCAATTAGATAAAGGCATTTTTATCAAATTACTACTAATAATAAAATGATCAATTCCATAGAAGAGAAATCTCCTTCCCGGGGAGACCGTTCCCCTAAAAAACACGTGACATTGAAGTTCACCTTCCATAATCCAAGATCCAGGAGCGAATGATCTAAATTCTAGACATTCACTCCATAAAACTCGACAACCAATTTTCGAGTTTAGACCATAAACGTTAGAAATATTTAATAAAGAGTTATCACTAAGATTAATGAGAATAATATGTAAAGGGTGCTGCTTAGTAATAGTTTGAAGAAATTTAAAAGAATTATCATGCCACCCTATAAGTAAACCGCCAGAAGCACTAATTGAAGGTAAACAAGCCTAGTGTCTAAAATGATAACCACCTAATCTTCTATAAAAAGGAAGATCGGGACAATCTATTTTTGTTTCCTGTAAAAGGGCGATATCAATAAGGTAATCTTTAAAAAATGTTCTAATTTTATCATATTTATTTAAATCATGTAGACCCCTAATATTCCAGCTAATGATCCTCATAATCCAAATGATCTAACCCTCTTTATTTCCCTACTCCTAATGAAAGCATTATCTAATTTATCATCAGTAAAAACAAAAGCGGTATTCCTAGCTAACTGACATAACTCACTGGTGGATAAACAACCTAGAGCATAAGAAAAATAAGTACTGCCTAAAACAGAAGCTATACCTGAGTCTAAATTCGTAGTGCCACTCATAGCACTCGAATTAGGTGACTCGCCCATAAACGAGGAATGACTGCTACGGACCCTTGCACTACGACAAACAATACCACTGATAACAATCGACTTCCTACGCATGCCTCTCTTTGTTGATGAAGATAAAAATGGAGTTTTTTTTATCAATATTACACTCATTATCAATTACTGTAGCCGAGTTTTGTGCACCCTGAAAATCAATCTTTACAATATCTTCAATCACACTAGTACCTGAATTAACAATATTGCTAACCACACCTCCATCCACTCCATCATTCTTTTCTATATCATCTTCCATTGCTTCTCTATCACATTCCCTAACCATGCCATCACCTTGAGAACTGAAAAAAAGTACCGTCGAAGCATCCATTATATAACCATTCTAGTCGAAACAAAATCATCACTCGATGAGAAATCAATTGAAGAAAAACCCACTTCAGCTAACTCCATACCAGACATGCACACATTCACTTCAGCTAATAACATATCAAACATGCACACATTAAAACTTTCACCTACAACCACAAGATACCCAACTGGAAAATTCAACACCACATCTCTCTTCTTTAATCCATCAGTAACATAAAAATCCATCTTAACCTTATTCAAAAATTCAGAAACCATCAAATTAAACACTGCATCTATCAACATCTTGCTCATGTGCACACTCGTATCCAAGTATGAGCAACCCGTACAAAAATCTCCAGTCATCAGTACAGTTGAGTTTAAATCTGCTTCCAGAACGCAAAATTGAACGTCTTTAATAATCAAACTGCAAGATAAAGATTTGTGCATATCAATATATATAGCGCCATAGTCATAATGTACAGTATTTACTTCCAAGCAACAAGATGAACCATCCCTGCCAACCTCTTTACTAACATCACTACCATTAAAAACTTTGGTTAAACTATCAGTAGAAGCATTACAATCATAAACATGATTCCTTGAACTATTATTATACACCAAAGACTCGGATGAGTAAGGATCAATAACAGTAACATCATTACATTGTATATCTGCAACTTGTAGAGAAGCCCTCTCTTTAAACTAACTCACCTCAGATTTGTAATCTACCAAACAACCATCCGAGATCCCTCCACCAGTTACAAATCCTTGTGACAAATCCGATTCCACTCCTGAATCCTCCAGTGAACTTAGATAATCAAAACTGTTAGAAGTAACTAATTCGAAACTCCCCATATTACAAGATTTGGCACTAAATTTATTGTTATGAACATGAACAAAATATTTATCCAACTCTCTCAAATGAATTGCAGAACCAACATCACAAACTAAACACCCATTATCCATCATTATATCCCTAGTTTCCAAAGATTGAGGTACCAATCCTCATTATATAACATCAGGATAAAAAAGCAATGCATTAGTAGAATTCAACTCCTCATTAAAAATAGCAATAGAGACATCTAAAATTTCGTTGAAACTAACAAAATCATCATATACCCCATTGTCTACAAGCGCTATATCAATAACCGATTCATCTCTATCGAAAGAAGAACCAGAATCTCCAAAATAATCTTTAGGATCTCCAAACTTCGTTTTATAATTTCTGCCGATATTAACTGAATTAATCGCATCAAAATGCTTGAATAAGTCCTCCAAGAATTCGATTCCTTCATTCCTCTGAATCTAGAGATGATCTAATACGATTCTCTTAAGCTTCATACATTTTAAAACAAATAAGAATCCATGATCGGTGATAGAAAGGCTTCTGCGATCGCCAGAATCAGAATTTAATTTCATCGAACAGTCGACCTTTTCTATGACCAAAGCAACCTCACCCGAAACATCTAACGAGTTTACAACAATCCTTTGCCAAATGATAGTAGTCCCGACAACGAAAACATATTCTTTTCCTTTTCTTGGATCTACCTAATTCTTAGATTTAGCATTCTGGTTGAGAAATTGAGGTGAAGACATCTTGGATTCCTTAGCCACTTGGGCATAGGTACGATAAGAAGAAGAATCCAAATCGACATAAGAACCAGAATTAGAGAGATCAGATACTCGAGGATGCATGAATGAGAAAGAAGAATGTAGGAAATTGTATGCAGCTGTCACCATTTTTTATTCGTAGCAAATAAAATAGTGTTCAAAATTTGTTTACAAAAATATTTAGTTCGAAGAAAAATCGAAAATGTGACCAAAAATCATTTTCCAAATTTTTGACTTCTCATCAGCTAAAAGTTATCGAAAAACGTTGTGAACACTTTGGTATAAATATTCACATTTACAAATAAGTTAGTATATATATTATGGTATATACATAGGTGTATATAGTTAATTATGTAAAAATAACTTAAGAGACATAAAGTACAAAGATGTGACCTTTTAGAAATATACTTAAAATTAAGGAAAACATGAATTGACATTTTGGCAACTAAGTACTAAAACATGTTTAAATATGTTGGTTCAAAGAGAAGAAGCGGGGAGATAAGATGGGTGCACAAGTACAAGGGTGGGGGGAGCAAGGTAATGCGCCATTCAAATTATGGAAAGTAAAGTACAAGAGCATTTTAGTAAATTACTAATTCCATTTTGTAGAAAACACTTTTTCTTTTTTTCCATTCTCATTTTCAATTTCATTTCTAAACTTCATTCTTCTTTCCAAAGCTTCAAACATTAGCATGGTTTCCAAATTGATTTCAAAGTTTAAAAACCCTAGTTTACTTCACTTTTAAATCTTTAAAACTTTGTTTAAAAGCCTCCTTCTCCCATTTCAACACTTCTCCTTCACAAAAAAAGCCTCCACCTCCCTATAATTGTCATGGCTGAACCATAACACCCCTAGGGTCGAACCCTTTAGCCCACTTAAATCCCACAAAACTCCTTTTTTCCAAAAATAAATCAAAGCTTTAGGTTGTTTTACGAAGTAGTGGGAGTTCAAGTTAGTTTGGGTTACTTTTGGTGAGCAATTCTTACCTTTAAAATGATTTAAAATAAAAGCGGTATGCTTGACATATGCTTGATTACTTGAATATATATGCATATGTTAAATTTATTATTGGTTTAACTTGCTTTGGAAAGCAAGTGATACATTGTTTAGTAGGTGATATGACTTGACTTAAAGTATTGATATTTGAAGTTGTATTTAGACTTGAAAGAAATCTAAGGTTGAAGTTAGTTTGTAAGTTATGAATTTGTTTATAGTTGTTGCTTATGTATGTTTCTTATGAAATGTGTTTGGATGTATGAGCTGATGTATGTATTGTATGTGCTAAGAAAATTAGCGTCTTGACTTGTTAACGTGACATCATAATCCTTTGGTCAAAACTTGTTCTCTTTCTACTTTTAAAATGTTTTATAAAAAGTTTTAAAAACCTTATCTTGGTTTTTCAAACTTTAATCTAAGTTTATAAAGTATTTAAAATATAAAAGAGGGAGTTTGAAAGTTATTTGATATAAATTTCAAGTGTTGAAATTATGGGTCATATAGCGATGTCGCTATGGGTGCAGTTCGTAAAAACGAATTATTTATCAAATTTAAAAGTGTTTGCAACTTAAATATTTTTGAAAATTTTCAAAATATATTTAAGTAATAATAAGTAGTTATAAATTAATTATTTATTTAGTTATTATTTAATTAACTAATTAAGTAAGGTAATTAGTACTTAATCATTAGGTAATAAAGGAAATTTGAACTTAATTATAAATTAAGCAAGTTAGGTATAATTAATTAATTAATTTAAAATTAATTATTGTTTAATAATTTTTTAAGGATTAATTATTATTTAATAAATATTTAATTTAAGATTTAAATTATTATTTAATAAAGATTTATTTCATTATTAAATTTTTAATTAAGGATTATTCAATTGACTAATTAAGATTAATTAATATTTAATTACTTTTTAAAAGTTTAAATTATTATTTAGTAATTAATTAAAGATTAATTATAGTTTAAATTATTATTATTTAAATATTAATTATTATTTAATCATTTTATTTAAAGGTGTATTGAAGTAATTTAATTTTTTTTAAGAAAACTCTCTTTTAAATGGTGTTTTAAATCTAAGGGATTTCTTTATCGACTACCCTTAAGTAACCCAAATTGAATATGAAACCCAATGACATATGTTTAGTACAAATAAACACTGTTATGTTAATCAAATTTATTTTGACATCTATTTGGTAGAATAAATCACAGTTCTGCCATAATACACCAAGTAGATTATGTTGACTTCTATTAAGCAGAATAAAACCCTTTTCTACTATTTTGGTAACTTCGACATTTACATGTATATTGATTGATTGTTATTGATTTATTCCTTTTACATGTCTGCTTATTATGTAAATACCTAACTTATAACTTGGAAAGTTTAATTGAATTAAATAAGAACCATCGTGGTCACTAAGCCTCCTTCTGAATTTCTAAAGCAAATCCTTTAATTATTATTTTGAAAATGGTTTAAAGTTTATTATCATTTTAAATATGATATTTAAAGGATAACTAAGAAATTATTTTATTTAAAATCTTTGAAGCTACTTTAATACTTTTTAAATGATTGTTTAAAATCATTATTTTGTTAATGTGATTTAAAGATAATTTAATGAGGAATGTTCAAATAATAACTTGTTTATTTAAAAGGTGTTTTAAATAATTGATTTGTTTATCAAAGGAACTTTACTGATTAAGGTTTATTAAAGGAGTTTTGTTTTAAATAAGGAAAACCTTTGAAAATAATTTTATAAATTGAAAGAAGCTTTGGAAATTTGAAAGGAGTTTTATAAAATAATTTTAAATATTTATAAAGAAATTTTATAAATGATTTTGATATAGAAGAAGTTTTATAAATGAATTTGGATATTTATGAAGGAAGTTTTACAAATGAATTTGGATATTTATAAAAGAAGTTTTATAAGATTTTGGGTACTTATAAAAAGAGTTTATAAATAAACTTGAAAATTTATAAAGTGTTTTATAAATGGATTTAGAATTTTAAGTGAAGGAGATTTCATAAATGAAAGAGATTTATTAAAAGGATCTACGGAAGAAATTGATGAAAGAAAATTGAGATCGGATTTCCCCATTTTAATGATCCGAGTCGCCTTTTTTGGTGAATTTCGATCACACAAATAATGCACAAATATTATATAATCTAGCTACACAATCAATAAGTTTTAATGGTTCTCAACATACATGTTATTTCATAATCGATTATCAAATCGAATTCAATAATTCAACACATAATTCAACCATCAAATAAATTGAAATTATGGAAAGCAATTCAATCATTCTTGACTACCATTATTATTTCATTAGTGATGGTTATTTCTTTAAAGATTTTGGGATAGATATTTGGTATCTTTTTGGCTCTGGAGAATTTTGAATTGTTATCCTTTTATGATAGTTCACTCGAGACATGATATGGATTCATGAAATGGTGATTTGGTTTGATATGCCTTATTTCGATTAATTGGTTTTAGGCATATTTTGAGATGAATTATTTTATGGTTAAGTCATAAATGGAATTATGAAATGGTGATTTTATTTAATATGCCTTATTAGGATTATTTGTTCTGGCGTATTTTGTTATGACTTATTTATTATTAAGTCATATATTTATGATATCAGTATCATCTCACATTTCTATTAGATATAGTCTGACCCGTTTATTTTATAATACTTTTGTAGTGATCGGAATTTTCGACCCTCGAAAATCGACACTAATACGTCCACTATATTACATGCCAAGAAATCGAATGCTGGAAAACCAGATTGTTGGGGGAAAGAAGAAGAAAGAAGATAAGAAGAAAAACTAAACAATACAGAATCTCACAATGGAATGAATTATCTATGATATATCTCAAGTCTTTACACAAAAACAAAACTGTAATATGTGTGTGTGTATATATATATATACAAACATCAATCAGAGTATACTAACCTATTTTAGCCTGGACAGTTATAACAATTCGTCCTCACAATTGATGATAACACACCAATGAATACAACAGAAAATAACACCATCTACGTGAGTACGTCTCTGGGCCTCCAACTCGTCTCTTGAAGCCCCAAGCATCCAAACTAATCTATAATATACTCAGTCTGATCCGAGCATTATAATAAAATAACACCCGATTTAGTCTAGAAAACAGCCTTGAGAAAAACACACCCAACTAGATTTAAAGTCATAAGAAAATCTTTGAAATCAAAGGTATCTCGTAAGACCATGCCACACATAAACACGATGAGTTTTTACCTTACGATAACCAAAACACTTTTATATAAAAATCCTGTGATATTATAATAGTGTCTAAGTACAAATACTTATTAAAATAGCTAAAATGCTTGCATCTCACATTTCAACATAGTTGGGCACAATCAAAACCGTACGTCGCTTATTGGAGAATGGATTCCATACAATGACTAGGCACTGGGGTACCACCTATCACTGTACACGTCTAGAAAATGTATCGAGGACCTCGCCTGGATCCCCTGCCAACACAAGATTGGCCTACCCTGACTTGGATAGTACTGAATATGTCATCACCCCGGTTGTTTTGCGACCCTTTTTACCGAGATCTCATGCACAACCATTCCATAAATATGTAGATGTATCTAGAAGGGTGACAACATACCCTAATGGGTGCGACATACTTAGCCTTGCTGCATCTCCCCTGATTTTCAGTCATTCCCGGTTGATGAGGCTTGTGGCTACATTTTACCTTAATGATAGAACTCATACTTAGAATGCTAACACTACCTTCCAGGTAAGAAATGCAATGATGGCTTTCATCCATACAAGTTGTTATGGGTCTGAACAAACCGAATCTCCAAGAACTCCGTCTTTATTATCTTCACGATATCACAATTCGTAACTCACAAATCGGATCGAAGTGGTTTTCGGATAATTAAATCCGATCCCGATCTCTTTGAAACGATTAACGAATTTGGCCAGATTTTGATAGTCGGTTATTTAACTATCAAATTACACATATAAGCAGTCACTAGACCCATATTATAAATCTTTCAACACTTATCTCAAAATTTCTTTACAAAGGTATATATCCAAATCTCTTCCATTATTTCAATATTTGGAAACACTTTCGAATACTTAAATCCATAACAGGATATTTTAACCCATATCAACACTTAGAAATATTCCCAAATCCAACTTATAATTCATTACTTAGAAAAATATTTCTATATAAATCATTTCGTCGCTAAAATATCTCCAAAACCTTTAATTCCAACACTTAGGAAAATATTATAAGTCTTTTTTCCAAAATCATTTCTAATATCCATACTTAGGAAATATTCCGTACTTATCTCATAAATCTCCGGAATTTTTATTAGTTCCCTTTACAATTTCCAAAAAATTATCGATTATAATTATTTATAATATATCTAACAATTTATAACTCTTTTAATGAATTCAGATACATTTTCGAAGTTCTCGTATCTAAACATTTTAGAATTTTTTTTTTAATTTTCAAGAATTACTTTATAAGATTTCTCTTATTCATTTTATTTGTAAAATAAACCTGGTTTACAAATCTCGAGAGGATTTATAAATAAATTTCAAACACTTACCCTTAAATCCTATATATATATAATGAGTATTTTTAAAGAATAATAATTTATTTTCAAAACACGTTTAAGTAATCATTTAATGTCAAAACACCTTTAAATAAATACCGATAACTCATTCCCAATTCATTTTTAAATAAATCTAATCAATTTACAAAAACTTATTACAAAAATTTAAATTCTTTTCAACTAATATTCAATATTTGAACACCCAACTTTATGAAATATTTCAATACAAAAAACAGTTTTTAAATTATATAGTTTAATAAATAAAAATTCCCTTTTTAAACAAAACTTAACTTCTCGATAAAAATCTATTTTTAAAATCCAATATAACCATTTTATCATTTATAAATCTCTCTCGATTTATCACCAATCGACTTGCGTCTCCAATTTCACAACTATTTCCAAATTCAAAAATAGAATCCACTATTTCTTTCTAAACCGATTTCTATATCTCATTATAAATTCTTATTGTGAATTTATATTTCCAATTTATCAAATGATAATCATTTCACTTTATTTATAAACATCGTTTATAAATTTATAACTCATTCGGGTTTCACTTGTTTATAAAACATTCCCATTTATAAACTCCATTTCTAAATCTATCACTTTATAAATCCCATTTATTTTTCAAATCTATTTTAAATATAGATTTCAACTCCTTATCCATATTTTCAGAAATATCATTTAAAAATCCATTGTTAAAAATCCCTTGTTAAAAATCCCTTATATAAATTATTTTAAAATCTCTATTTAAAACATTTTACGAATAGTTAAGTACAAACCTAAAATCAAATCATCGTTTTATCCAAATCAATTTTCTTTAAAATAATCCAAATTTCAATATAAATATTTTTATATCCAAAATCTCCTTTTAATTCCTTCGATTTCAAAAATAATACTTATGGTATTTAAATACCAAAATTAAGGCCAGTGCTACTATAGCATTCAATAAATCAATCATAACATAATCTATAACAGATTATCCACACACATCATATATCACTATATATGAAATTAAAATCAACATTTTTGAGGAATCCAGTTGGATCCCTCCAACCTATTTCCCTGCAACCACAGATGTTATATAATCCCAAAAATATAATCACCGCTTCGAGGCGGGATATCGCAATAAAAAGGGTCATCCGCTATAATACGGGCCGCATAGTGTCTCATCCGCTCCAATCGGCGGGAATATATCCAAACCAACTAATATATACTAATATATATATAATATAACGTCCAACTGATAATAATTTATCAATCCATCCAATCAACCAATAAATAATTTAACTATTTAAAATAAAACCAATTATCCAAGATGAGTGAGATTTACTCACATTTATTTTCTATCGTCACCGAGGCGTTCCGTTTTGTCTAAAATCAAACAAGCGTTTCATTTTAGCACAAAATTCCAATAGCTCAAATCTCAACCAATTCAGTTTCATTGCAAAGCTTTCACAGATATGATCCTAACGTAAAAATCTGCGTGACGATCAAGTTTAATATGAATGAGATATGTATTTATTAGGCTATATCTTAAATTAACATAAAAATTAAAACAATTGAACCCCTCACCACACATCTCGGCCCAAGGCCCACCAAGCAGACCCACCCATTTCCCTTCCCCCTTCTTCTTCTCCCTCCCTTTTCTATTGCTTCCTTTAACTCACATGTACCCAATGTTCACATGCATGACCATGCACGTACACAACACCTCGAGCCACCAATCCTTCAATCCAAGTTCACTACCCAACTCCGTTTTCTGAGCTCATCACTTTGCCCTTAACCCTATTGCCTCCGGTCCCTTCCGAGCGAACCTCGACCATGAAGTGGAGCTACAGGAAATGAAAAACGTGATTTGTCGCGATGCACACGTGACTATCGAACTCCACCAAATATGGTCAACGACTCCCCTCTTGATCCTCAAGCCAATGCCGCCACCGCCATGAACAACCGTGGCCCGTAGCTCCATCTAACCCTAACCCTAAAAATCGACCAACTCCATTCACTGTCGCGAAATCACGCCGAAATGCTACCAAAAAGTCTCCACCTCCATACGATCGCAATAGCGCTGATGGCGTCGTTCCATTCTAAGCGGATCGAGAGATTTCAATTTTTGAAATGTTACGCTCATATTTCCCCTTTTCTGTTTTCGGGAAATATCTTGCTTGACTCTCAACGAAATCCTAATCCGTCAATTTTTAAAAATACTAGATGTTGGTACGAACAACCTTCGTTTAGATCATTTTGGCTAATTCTTGATGGTTTGAAAGAGATTGATTTTCAAAGTGGAAAGGTGGAGTTTGAATTCAATAGTTGATGTTTACAGAGAAATGCTCTGTTCTTCAGCATGTATATATATGGGAAGAATGATGCGAAGTATCAAAAAGGAGATGTGGGCTGTACAGTGTATACGGTGGCTTGCACAAGATAATGTGGCTGAGGGGTTGACTTTTAAAAATTTATAATATTATTTAATTCCAAAATATCTCATTTAAAGTAACTTAAAATCCCAAACACCTATCGAGGCATGCCGCCTGGCATTCCTAATGTTATACCTCTATTCCGAAGGCAATGGAACTCGTTTCGAGCCCCAATTTGATCGTATGGAGAAGATAGCTTTTTGAACCCAATTATAATATTAAATTTCCGATATTAATTTCAACGTGTTCTATCCCGTACGACCAAACGATACATTTGATCGCTATGAAATTTGACGGTGCATTATAATTCATTATTACGGACCGATGGGTCTAGTTTCGTCGAAATCCGAGACTGTGCCCCGGGAGGCTATTTTTATATGTTAATTAAAACGAGTTATTTTCAAAATTAGTTAAATCACCTTTAAATCAAATTTAAAAGCTCAATTACCTTCATTCTTATTAATAGAATTTGAATAAGCTTTGAAATTATTTTTATCAAACTTAAAACTCAAGATCCCGTTATTTAACCAATTTCAATTATTAAATTTAACAATTAATTTATCCAATAAATCGCTATTTTTTAAATTCAAGTTATTTAATTCATAAAGTTAACTTTTCAATATTTAAATTAATTAAATATTCCAATTTCAAATCACTAAAATTCTAGGTCGTTACAACTTGGGTCGGGCTAAGACTCGATAGGTACATGGACTCATTGACTTTTGGATTCATGCTAGCATTGAAGTGGACAATTTTGACTGTTTTAGTTTACTTCATTATTGTGCATATTGACAATTAGGATGATATATCATGTATATTATTTAGTATTCATTTTATACCTATTACAATATTCGGGATATGGTGTATATATTTTTGTAGATCTAGTACCGATATTTTGTAGACTTGCATTTTTTTGTATATGATGTATATTATTCCGCTGTGATCTGTGACTGATTCTGATTTATTTATATTGTATACTGTTTCGAATAATTTAAATCGGTGTGTTTATTACTTTGTATTAATACTATACATATTAAATATTTTCAGTTTAGATCCTCAAAAAGGTAATAAAAATGTGTTGGTGTTAGTATAAAGATATATTCACATACGATCACCCTTGACTAGCCATATTCTCCACATTATTAGACGACATTACTTGTAATGTTCTTTAGTAATATGGTTATAACGGTGGGATCGTTATAGCTTGGACCCTACCGCTATGCCCAGTTTAGCAAAGAACATTACAAGTATTGCCGTTTGCTAATCCGGAGAATACGGCTGGTTAAGAACGATTGAATGTAAATATATCTTTATACTAACATTGACATGTCTTATTTACCTTTTTGAGGATCTGGAATAAAATTTTGACATGTGCGGTATTAATGCAAAGTAATAGACAGCAATTAAAAATATTCATAACAGTATATAATACAGATAAATCAGAATCAGGGTCACAGATTGCAGCGGACTAATATAAAACATATTTCATAATAAGATGTGAGTCTACAAAATGTCAATACTAGACTCACTCTAATATACATTATATCTTATACACTATATCAGGTAAAAAATGACTAATGTATAACATACATGACATAACTACTAAATGTCAATATACATAATTATGAAGTAAACTGAAACTGTCAAAATAGTCTACTCCAAAGCTAACCCAAAATCCAAGAGTCAATGAGTCCCTATACCTATAATTCCCAGCCTGCCCGAGTATTATTAAAAATAATAAACAGGTCAGAGTATATCTAAATAAAAAGGTGAGATACTAATATCATAATTATGTGACTTAAAATAATAAGCCATAATAAAATATGTCGAACAAACAATCGTAATAAGGCATATTAATTACATTCACCACTTATAAATTCATAAATGACTTAACTTTAAAATAAGTCATCTCAAAATATGCATAAAACCTAAAAGTTCATAAAAGGCATATCAAACCAATAGATATAGATATCACAATTATGACTTAACAATAACCAAATATGTCATAAATAAAATATGCCCACAACAAATACCTAAATAAGGCTTATCTAACAAATCGCCATTTCAAAATTCATATCAAGTATCCAATGGACTGTCATCTCAAAATATGTTGATAACCAATTCAAAATTCCTTAGAGTTACAAAGAATACTAAATATCCATACTAAAAATCTCTAAAGAAATAATCGTTAATAATGAAATAATAATGGTAGTCAACTATTAGTATAAAACAACGCGACGTGGGATCTAATCAGTCCAACTGTATAAAAATAAACCCCGCCACATACCTAAGCATAAAAACAGGATACGGTCTAACCACAGAAATAGAGTAATACAGTCTAACCCAAAAAATAGACTGGCCATGTGGATTTACCTAACCACAAAAATAGGTAAACATTGTCCACTGCGTAAGAAAAACTGATAAGGCTGCATATAACACCTATCCAAAACAGAAAGGGCAACCATGTTATACTAGAACAAACCTAACCTCAGAAATAGATCTACCTACCCAATCTAAACAAGATTGACTCTCAAATCGCTGAAAAAGGAGCCATTGTCACTTAGGGATCTATCAATATACTAAAAATCCGAACATCCCAAGATATGCAACTCTAGATGTTAATCACTGTCACTCAAGTAACCACAAGAATTTAGCATATTGTCCCATACCAGAAAGTAAACTCAAGTATTTACTAAAAACTAGTAACTTTCACTACAACTCTATTTAACAAATTATAATAATAATAAATAAAATAATTGTATGAAAAGTCTCATACCAATCCGATTGTTCAATCATTTATTAAAATTCTTTGTCGCATAGAACATCATGAAATTCCACCAGAAGATAAGTGTAAGCATAAAGTGCTCGAAAGCAATAGTTCCAAAAATCATCAAAGAAATGCCAAGTTGGTGTGTGTGTGTATTTATATATATAAATATATAAATATATATATATATATATATATATATTGGCTCAAGGCCAAACAACGTGAATGCCAAGAAAAGTTCATGTTTCTGAAAATAATTATTTTAAAATCACTATATATGAAATGGTTTCTAAAATATAGTGTATATATATACACACTTTCAAAATCCTTCTTTAAAAGTCCGTAACTCATTTATGATTTAACAACTGTATATATATATATCATACTCAATAAAATAAGTTATAAATTGAATTGATAAATTATAATTAACCTTATATATATGATTGCTTTTCATAATATTTATAGATTTACAATTCCTTGTTTAAATTACTTTTAAAACAAAGCTCGATTCATAAGCATATATATTCTCTATAAACTAAATGTCAAAAGAATTTCTAACTCAAAATAGTTCTAAATCCATTTTTAACCAACTATGTATATCTTTATAAATAGATAGATATATTTCCATAACTTCTTTCCAAAAGAATTACAACTCATAGAAGCTACAAGTTACTGAAATCAGAAGATATTTCAATACAAAAACAAGCTAAAAACCAACATGGAAACATAAACGATGATGAGAAATAGTTTTGACAAATTGGGTTCAACCTGGAGCTTACTGCTCTAGGATTCACCCTTTCAGTCGACTGAAATGGACATTTCAGTCGACTGACTCAAGTATTCTTGGAGTAGTAGGCTCCAGGATTCAATCGACTGAATTATTTAACTCAGTCGGCTGGTACAATTCCTGAAGCAAGTTTTGCTTCAGGTTTAGTCGACTAAATAAGCAAATTCAGCCGATTGAATCATGATTTCCTGGGCAGTGAATTGCCTAGGTGATCGTCAAATCTCAATCATACCCTCGAAGTTCGTCGATTTGGGTGAGATGCGAAATGTAGTGGGAACTATATCAAGTCGTACTAACAGCATGAAAATAACAATTAATTACATATATGAAATTTGTGTTGGTGCTCAATTTTCAACAAAATCAATAATACAAAAATTTTGACTTTTAATTTATTCTAATATACTTCAATTATTCAGCAATCAATCCAAACATTAGTTAAATTCAGAGCATTAATACATATTGATATAGGTTATGTCAGTATAGTAACTCGCCTAAATCACTACCAATGGAAACAAAATCGTGTCCAAGCCCTAGGCCATCTGTACCCATCGTTGCCTTGTTCGAATCCCCTCGACATGTTATTGGCCGTTGCTCCTACACACATCACTGTAAGGTCGCTTCCGCCTCCACTTTGAATTCGAGTTAATTTGGGGATTTGATTGAGAGTTAGGGCTTGGAGTTTAGCTTTCAGATGAAGAAGGAGATTGACTAATTTGTTTACGGAGAATGGTAATGAAGGGGAGAAGTAAACGCATTTGTTTACTTAAAGAATTAAGATAGATAAAGATCGGCTAATGGGCTCAAAAGTTGTTAAAGCACAAGCTGCTTCAATAAGGAGGCTAGTTTAGTTTATTATTTAGCATAATAACACTAAATTAATCAAATAAAATCCTAAACAACTAGATTTTCGATTATTCGACTCCTCAAAGAATATTTTATTCCTCATTGTCATATTTGACAACTATTGATATTAAAATCCAATTATTAATATAAATAATATTTCGACTAAATCAAAATTTACAAATTAAATAATTTTATCAAACTAAATTAAATTTCATACTAAAATCTTAAAATTAAAAATTTAGATTAATCAACACTAATTAATCATAATTAATTAGGTCATTAATGACAGGGTTGTTACAGACTTCCCCCCTCAAGAAAATTGCGTCCTCGCAGTTTCTTTAATGAAAGAAATCCATAATTTAAATTTCTTATTAAAACAAGTATTTACTAATTGGTTTCTAATTCCATTTCTATGATCAACCCACTAATATCATTCTAAGCTATAATACTAGAACAAATTTTAGTTATCAAAATTCTTTCTAAAATTTTCCAAGCTGTAAGGACCCCACCGCTATAATGTTCTGAACACAGCTCTGATATCAAGCTGTGACGACCCCACCACTATACCCATATTATTAAATAACATTACAAGTGTTGTCTAATAACACAGAGAATACGACTGGTTAAGGGCAATTGGATGTGAATATATCTTTGTACTAACACTAACACATCTTTATTACCATTTGAGGATCAGAACTAAAAATTTTGATGTGTACAATATTAATACAAAGTAATAACACAGGAATTAAAAATATTCAGAACAGTATATGGTATAAATAAATCAGAATCAGAATAATAGATCACAGCGGAATAATATATGTCATATAACATAATAAAATGTGAACCAACAAAATATCGGTACTAGACCCAAATAAATATATACATCGCATCAAATATAGTATCTGGTATACAATAAGTACTAAATCATATACATGACATATCCCCATCAAATACATGACATATCCTCCTAAGTGTCAATTTATAGAATGATGAAGTAAAGTAAAACAGTCAAAATAGTCTACTCCAGTGGTAGCATAAAATCCATAGGTCAATGAGTCCCGTACCTTTAGAGACTTGACCTGACCTGAGTATTTAAAATAATAAACGGGTCAGACTATATCTAATAAAGAGGTGAGATATTGATATCAGAAATATATGACTTAATAGTAAACAATCCATAATAAAATATGCCAGAAAGGCATATCAATTAAAAATATATTTATGACTTAACCATAAAATTAGTCATCTCAAATTGTGCCTAAAAACCAATTAACCATAATAAGGCCTATTAAGCCAATGCTATTTATTAAATAATAACTTACTTTATTCTATACATATACATATATATATATATATATATATATATGTATATGTATATTCATGAAATATTTATAAACTTTAAAACCTTACTCTAAATTCTTTTAAAACATCATCTGTATATGTATATTCATGAAATATTTATAAACTTTAAAACCTTACTCTAAATTCTTTTGAAACATCATCGCCGGTTGCTATCCCTCCATCGCGGCCATCAATGACCCGCCGACAAGCATGAATGAGGCTTCGGCCTCAGTTATTTCCCCCACTTCACTTCGATCGATGCCATTCTTCGATCGATGTTTTTTTCTCTTCTGAAAATGTGAATTGGTTTTTTATTTTTGGGATTTAGGGAAAGGAGTGAATGGTTGCAATAAAGGAGAAGTAATATGGGTGTAGGAATAAGGTATTAGATTAGGCTTGGGGTTTTAAGTGCTTGAATGGCTTGATGGTGTAAATTTACAAATGTAACTCCATTCGTTTGTAAATACAAAATTTTATAGTATGTCGATGCTTGTGTATCGTCGTGTGATCGGAGTTGTTGGAAAGTAACTTGGATCTTTAAGAAATTTTACATTATGGAATGATATTTTATAGAGCAATGTTGGCTCTAAAAGATGCTGGATTAATTTACTATTTGAATTGTTTAAATGTTTTAAAAGATTCTCAAAATGAGATTTTATCTATTTTGATCCTTATTGGAATTTAGTTTATAGAATATAGTTGAATTATATTAAAATCTCAACTTATTTCTTATTTCAAAAATTTCTATTTAAAGATTTTAAAAACGAGTAATATTTAATTATAAAACTTTTTTAAAATTTACTATTTTAAGTGTATAATTTTGAAAATGTTTTAGAGGCAAAGAATAAAATATATTATTATTATTTTAAAAGCGATTATGAAAGTAATAAATTTTAGTTTCAAGTGATTTTTGTATAAAAGTGGTTTAAATGATTTTGAAAGAATTCCAAAAGCTTTTGTAAATAAGCAACTCTTCTTTAAAGTGGGTTTATAGAATTAAAAGTGATTTTGGAAAATTATATCTTTGTATATGTGATTAATATAAAACTCTTATTTATTTATTGTGGATTTTAGATTTTAATGAGATTTCATGCTTTTCTATGTAACAAAGAATTTTAATAAACCATTAAATTATCAGATTGGTATGGGACTTTTCGTACAATTCTTTACTTTATTACTATAATTTATTAAACAGAGTTTGAGTGAAAATTACTAGCTTTTAGTAAATACTTGAATTTACTAGCTGGTATGGGACAGTTAGTTAAATTCTTGTGATTATTGGAGTGGCAGTAACTACACTTTAGAGTTGTATTATCTTGGGGTATTTGGATTTCATTTTAGGGCGATAGATCCTCGAGAGACGATGACTTATTTTTCATCGACCTGAGTCGTTAACATTTGTGATTTGGGTAGGCAGAACTATTTCTTTTAGTTAGGTTTGTTAGGGTATGACACGACTTCCCTTTCTTTCTTGGACAGGTGTAATATGCAGGCCTGTCATTCTATTCACAGCTGGACAATGTTTACCTATTTATATTCGTTGGGTAAATTCACATAGTTTTGTCATAAACACGACCACCTTTCTTATCATTAGGAGTCGGGGTTTTTACCTGATAGTCTATTTCTTTCCGTTAGATTATTTCGCTATATGGCGGGGTTTATTTATTTTAGTTAGGCCTCATGTCGCACTGTATTATACTGATAGTTGACTGTGATTATTATTTCATTAGTGATGATTATATCTTCCGAAATTTTGAAATTGATATTTTGGTATCATTTGGTTTTAAAGAATTTTGAATTGTTATCACCATGTTTTTTATGATAGTTTATTTGGGACTTGATATGGATTTGTGAAATGTTGATTTTATTGATATGCCTTTTTGTGTTTATTTGGTTTTAGGCATATTTGGAGATGACTTATTTTAATGGCTAAGTCATAAGTGGATTTATGAAATAGCGATTTTAGTGGATATGCCTTATTCTGATCATTTGTTCTGGCATCTTTTATTATGACTTAGTTATTGTAAGTCATAATTTTATGATATCACTATCTCACTTTTCTATTTGATATAGTCTAACTCATTTATTTCTATAATACTCGGGTCAGGCCGAGACTCTACAGGTACTGGGACTCACTGACTATGGACATATTGCTAGCTTTGGACTAGACATTTTGATATTTGAGTTTACTCTTATATGTATATAGTGACATCTAGGATGACATGCCAGATGTACTATTTTGTAATCGGTGTGTTGACACTATATTTTGGATGATGTATATATTATGAGTCTAGTACTGATATTTTGTAGACTCTCATCTTATATGAAATATGTTGTATATTAGTTCGCTGCAATCTGTGACTCTGATTTCGATTTATCTTTATTATATATTGTTCTAAATATTTTTAAAATGTGTGTTTATTACTTTGTATTAATAGTGCATATGTCAAATTTTCAGTTCAGATCCTTAAAAAGGTAAATAAGATATGTCAGTGTTAGTATAAAGATATATTCACATTCGATAACCCTTAACCAGCCGTATTCTCTGGATTAGCAGACGACATTACCTGTAATGTTCTTTGCTAAACTGGGCATAACAGTGGGGTCCTCCAGCACCTTCTTAATTATTGTGATATGCAACATTCGTTCCCTATTTAAAACCGAAGGAATAGTGTTTTGGGTTATCATATCTCCATTTTAAATAACAATTATTTTTTTGTACTTTTGTTATGATTTTAAAATAAGAAATCTTTCACAATGTTTTGTGAATGTACTTATGCTAGTGAGATAAGTATATGAATATTTAGATAAATATTTTGGAAAGAGATTTAATAAATGAAAGATTTATTTTGAGGCTTAGTAGTTGCTATGGGTAATTAAATACCTGAACTGTAGTTGTTTGTTTATTTGATAGTTAAATAACCGACTATCAAATCTTGACCTGTTTTAACTTAGGAAGTATGTTGTGTATATTCGAGTTCTCCTATGAGGACTTGAATACTTGTTGCATACTTCTAAAGAACTGGAATTGAGTTAGCCAGGAATTATCCCTTAGTTTGGAGACTCCGGTTTTTGGATTTATCCAAACCACTCTAAACTAATAACGTTCATGTTGGATCGTTATGAAGTATGGTATGGAGCTATACTATTCTTCAAAAGGGTGATTCCAAAATGGAAGATAGTAAATGTTGAATGTTTGTTCAACCCAGAATAACTTATATGGATGAATGCTGGCATTGTATTTCTACCTGGAGGGCAGTGTTAGCATTATAAGATGTCTACTATGAGGAAAAGGTAATTATGGCCTCTCAAAGCCTCACACACTGGAAATGGCAAAAAACAGGGCAAGCTGCAAGCCTATGTGGGTCACTCACATTAAGTTATGGTCATCCCTTATCCAGATTCAGTATCTACGATTATGTATGCTTCGAACCCATTTTGGTTGTTGATCATGACCTAAGGGTGATCATATTCGGTACTATCCAGTAAGGGGTAGGCCGGTCTTGTCATGTTGAGGTCAAAAGGTTTTTGGTCTCGAAGTACATTTATTTAGAGGTGTACAGAATTCGAAAGGTAGTCACTTACCTTGCCATTGTTGGAAATCCATTCTCTAATATATGCCTTCGGGTTTTGGATTTTTTACCTATTATTGTTGTGATGTACACACATCACAACTACATGATATATTTGCTTTAAACCCTTTGACATTATTATAATATAATTGGATTTTATTATAAAAATGGTTTGCTTATCGTAAGGTAAAAACACGTCTGTGTTTATGTGCAGCTTGGTCTTACGAGATACCTTTATTTTGGAAAGGTTTTCAAATATAGAATCAACATGGTATGATTTGTTTTGAGTTTTTCTCACGCTGGTTTTACCAGACTAATGCGGGTGTTATTTTCTTATAATGCTCAAGTCAGGCCGAGCATATTTTCCAGATTAATTGGATGCTTTAGGGCTTTCAGGAGACAAGCTGGATTCTCCAAGACGTATTCACATATCTTATATTCTTATGTTAGTTGGTCTTGTATTTAGTGTTTGTATTTATTGGCATTTGTAAGGATAGGCAGTTATAACTGACCAGGCTGATATAGTTAGTGTAGTCTGATGTTGTGTAAAATAAAAGTGATTTCTTTTTGTAAAGATCTTCTATATATTATATATTTCTCATCACAATGTGAGATTTTGTTATGTCTTTTCTTTCTTTAACCCTAAATGATCTGTATTTCGAACACTTAAATGATCGGCACACAAATACAGAGGATGTATTAAGTGTCATCTTTAGGTGGAAGAAAGGCAGATCGTTACAACATGGTATCAGAGCTTAGGTTGAGTGAACACCTAGGCCTTGGTAGGGTAAAATCATTTGAGATAGGGTAAGTAAGACCCTAGAATGAGTCAGAGTGTACTATATATATGAGTGTGTATTTGTTAGTGTATAAAAATGTTTTATATTGTGTTGTTTGATTCGTTAATTCTGAGTTTTTGATTCTAGTCAATACGAGTAGTTAACATTATTGATAAAGATCTCAAAATACTTAAACAAGACCAAACTGACATAATATTGTTTTAAATTGGTAAATGAAATAATTTTACTTTTGAATATATTTTATATATAAAGGAATGATTTTCAAAAATATATATAGTTATCTATGATTGTTGTTAGGAGTCGATAATATTTAATTATTATCATTTAGGGTTTGCTTAGTCATGCTCACCCAGTCTTGAGCTTTGGCTACGGATTGTAGATTTGTCTACAATCTTTCTTTTTAAATCGTTTGTTGGGTAGGTAGAGATTTGGGGAAACATCCAATCGAATTTCTTATGAATTAAGTTTCAGAATTTGACTATAAGGCGTTCGATAAAATGTTGGGTTAAAATTTGATTTTAAATTAAGGCGTTTATTAAAAAGAAAATAGTTTAGACAATTTTATAAAACGTTGAATTTATAAATTAGGATTATAAAATATGTTTTAAAAATAAGATGAATTTTCGGAGAATTTAAATCCTGATGGCTCTAAAAAAAATTTCAAATGATTCTTGGAAAAAGTAGTGATAATTTTACTTAAAAAATACTTTAACATATAAATATTTTGAAAAGGGAATTTGAGAGTAAGATTTTTCTTTGGATGGTTCGGGGAATGAGTCTTGATTCTATTTTGTAATGATCTGAAAAATCTTTTAAGTGGCAGTCGGATGTTTGCTCAGGAGGATGGGATAATGCACTTAGTAAATTATTCTCTTTGTCATTGAACGATCAAAATGAGTTCGAATCCGAATGAATCTAAAGCAAGTGGATGATAAATATTTTGTTAAAAAATATTTAGCTGGAAAGATATATTATTCCAAAATGTAATTTGACAAGAAGAAGTATTTTTAGAATTAACTAGTTCGAGTAGCTTGAAAATAACTAAAAATGGATGTGTTCGGAAGGTAAACACTTCTCTTGAGTATTAAACTTCTTAGTAAGGGGATATATGATACTACTTGGTAGCACCCAGTTCTTTGATATCATTTTGAAGTCACTCGAGCTATATGTATGTTTTCTGTGGGTTAAGAATTGAGTATCATTTCAAAAAGGATTTTTGAAATAAAACGCGGGTATTTGGCTCCTATGTTTTCAAAATAAAATGATATTTGGTTTAAAAGGTGAGTTAATAAATGAAGTTTTAATTGGGTTAAATTCAATAGGAGGTTTAATAAACTTTGTTTTATTAAACTGTGTCTTTTGACTTTAACATCTTGGAAGTGATAATTATTTGATGTTATTGGGTCGGTTAATAAACATCTTTACCTTAAAAGGTCTAAGAAAAAGTAGACTCAAAGACTGAGTTTGGATACCAGCATCCTACTCTTCTTAACTACTTACCAAACTGATTGGGTAAAGAGGTTGAATTGGTCGACTCAGTTTAAGACCCAAATTATTTTGGATCTAAATATGAGCAATTAAAAGTGAATAGGATTTAAAAATCAAATGTTTTGTATATACTCTTAGTATACAAGAGAGTATTATACAAGTTAATAAATTAAAAAGGGATTTTATGAAAGTTTTCATAGGTGAGTTGTATCATTTAAAAATGTTTGAATTGGAATTTTGTGAAATGTTTTCATAAATGTTTTTAGGAAAGTAAAAAAGGTATTTGGGTAAATAAGAACCAATAGGATAAGTATGTAAGATGTACATAGATCCTTCCCATTTTTCACATAGTTCTCGCACTACGCCATAGATGGCCTACTGCAACGAAATTACATGGTGTTGCTAGCTATAATGTAACGATAGGTATGCTGATTTTTGTCTATTACAACACTCGCTTCAAGGTATTAGCATAGGTATCAACAAGATGTTGCAGTATCTATAGATGTATTCAAATTAAAAAATTAATAAAATTAGCAATCCGCGTGAATACGATCCAACGGTCTACATTTAATCTGGTTGTTAAAATGGATCACCACTGCAATTTGCCCCAAATTTTCGTTTTCCCGCCTAGTTCAGAGTAGATCCCCTTTTGGTTTTCATTCCAATTCGCCTCCTCCCATTCGCCTCCGCCACCAAATTATCACCCTCCTCTTCTTCTGCTTCCTCATTCGCCTCCGCCACCAAATTGTCACCCTCACCCCCAGCTACCCCCTGACCCATCGCGACCATCTAGCTCCAACCAGAGCCCCGTCACGACACCAAAACCCGAAGCCAAACAAAGTTTTCCGTTCAAACCCCTTTTGCCACCGCTGTCGTCGCCATCAGCTCTCACCTCCAACAGAAGACTTGCTCGCCACCAACCCCTCTACCTTTCTCCTTTAGACTACTTCACTTGAAAACCCTTCTAGTGCCTTAATTTCTCCCAAAACCCGAACTGCTGCCCTCGAGATTTTGGTTCACTTCGTACTTTCCATCGCAAGTTCAGAGCAGATCCCAGGCTGATCTCTTCGTACTTTCCCCTATGATTACGGTTGCTTCACTTGGTACTGGTAATTTCAATAAGATAGTACGCCCCCCATATGTTTGTGCTAATTCTCCTTTGGAACTTGTTAATGTTTCAGAATCTGGCTGTTGTTGCAGCTTGCGGCTATGTGAGCTGAGGAATTATTTGCAAAGACACGAATCGATTTATTCACTGCTAGTTGAACAATTGTTGAGTGAAAGGATTGTGTGAGCTGCACAGGCAGATTCATAGACAGTCGAGCTTGTGTGTTGGCAAGACTGGAAGGACCAAGTTTCATTGATGCAAGCTTTGAGTCCAGCGACCAAAAGGAAACGGTAATGGATGCAAGCTCTGAATGAACAGGCAGGAACTATTCAGTGGTGTAGGTCATAAATGCATAGGTCTGGAAACGTACAAGGAAGTGCGAAGATATTCAGTGATGCATATGTCAGAAGAAATGTGCAAAGCTATCGATATGGAAGAAACATACAAGGAAGTGATAGAGTGCGTTTGAAATGTAGGTCTGAAGTGCAGTATTTGCAGGGAGTGAGAGATGGTTGGTTGGTTGGTTGGTTCACCATTGAATCTGGATGTAGTTGTATTGGTTGAAGGTTGGTTGGTTGGTTTGGTAAGTTATGGAAGTGATGGTGGAAGTTGGTGATGTAGAGGAGTTTCAGTTGGTAGTGTGATGCCTGAATGTTGGCAGAGAGATGTAGACGGAGTTTGGAGTTTGACAATGGTAGAGTGCTGCTGTGTATTGGTTACGGAGAGAAGCTAATGTGGTGATTGGAAATTGAAAACAGTTTGCAGTAGAGTTTTGGTGTTTGGCCGTAGGGGACTGCGGTGCCCCGGACCCCCGCCGGCGCTGCGCCCGGACCCGCTTCTCGCCTCGCCTTCGGCTCGGCTCGTCATATATTTGTCAGTGTCGGTGTCTATATAAATTGAAACTGCATATGTAATGAGTGAACTGAGTAATGTAGTGAGGAATATCTGTATATGTGAATATCAGTGTTATTTATCATTGAATTGTAAAATAGTGGAGTCAGGAATTTGTACTATTTTAAATGTTGAAATAAAATATTTATTTAAATAAATTACTGTTTGAATATCAAATTCTATGCAATAGCATTTTATTAAATAAATATTTATTTCTATTAAAAAATCAAATATGCTCTACATTGTGGGCCCCACAAATTCAGAAAGTTAATATCTATAGCAACATTTTGGAATGTTGGTACAGACACCTATGGATGTTGCCATAGACCCAAATAGGGTTCTATTGCAACAATATTTCTTATGTTGCCTTAGATAGTCAAAATGTTGCCTTTGAGGTCTGCGGCAACGCGGCAAAATGCATCACCGAGAAAGTGTTGCCTTTGCCCTTTTTTAGCCTATAGCAACATTTTTTGGCACTTCCTGCATCACTTCTTTGGTGTTGCAGTATGCAATCTATGGTGTAGTGTCGATCCAAGATTCGAGTACATGACTTAAGTGTTTCACACCGTTCCAAATGAGGATTAATCACCCAATTTTTTAGGCGAACACTAGGTGAGGGTTCTTAATGTGGAACCAAAATTTTTCTACCATAGTATGTGACGAACCATGATTCTGTACCCTTTGTGCCAATAATAAACCACACATGTCAGATCCAAATTGCATGGAATTGTGGATTATCAGGGGTAATAAAGAAAAATAGACAGAACGGAATCTCACAAGAATGGAATAACATATAATATTGAACAAATATCTTTACAGCGGAAAACTTTTAAGTACAAATATCAGAGTCTAACCTAATTTTAGTTTGGACAGTTATAAACATCTGTCCTTACAATTGCTGACAAACATCAAACAAAACAAACATCATCGGATAATAGAATACGCCCATATGTAGATGACTATCTCCAGCTCGCCTCTGGAAACTTCAACCGTCTTTGACTAAACTTGAAACTACTCGGATCTGACCCGAGTATTGAAAATACCCGGATCAGGCTTGATAAACCAACGTGAGAAAAACTCAATAATAAATGACAGTGTCATATATCAACCTTTGAATAAAATCTTTTGAAAAGAAAGAATATCTCATAAGACCACGCCCTACATAAATACGAACGGGTCTTTACCTTATGATAACTAAAACACTTTTATATCAAAACATTTGATATTATTTTTAATGACATCTCTTTGAAAATATTTGCAAATAAACTTATTAATCTTAGCTGAAATTGTTACCATTATTAAATTCCAGCATACTAAGTTCTACAAACAAAACAGTAGGTTCTTATTGGAGAATGGATTTCCATACAAAATACCAGGTGAAGGGACTCCCTTTTATGGGTACACCTCTAGATGAATGTCCCGAGGAACCATCACAAAGCTCCTCTACCAACAAAAGACCGGCATACTCTATAACTAGATAGTACCGAATATGTCATCCCCCGGTCGTTACTGACCTTTAAACCGGGCGCCCGAGCATACAAACCACATTAATTTACATCCCAAATGTCATAGCGGGAAGAAATATATCTAGAAGGGGATGATCATACCCTAATTGGGAATGACCCACTTAGCCTTGCCGCATCTAACCCTGTTTTGGTCATTTTCGGTTGATGAGGCTCGAGGCAACGATTACCTTTTCACATAGCACATCTTCTTTTACTTTGAATGCCACATTGCCATTCCATATTCACACGACTGATTTCTATAAATGTATAACTTCCTGAGCTCGTATGTCTCGAGAAAGGGTGTTAAGCTAAGAGAAGGTGTCTTCTCTGCCACCGACTGATATACATTTATAGAGACCACTCATTGTGATTTAGAATGCAAGGTCAGACACTCATCCATACAAATTCGTTCTGGGACTGAATGAAACCAAAGGTACTTTCCTCGGCCATTACTAGGCGAGAAGTCCTTGTGGGTTTGAGATTTTTCATAACAAAGAGACCACTGCTACAATATAGTGAATCGGGATTTTATCCCCAATCTATCAACAAGTAGTCCTTCCTTATTATTCGTTTCAATATCTCCGTCTTCAAACATCTTCATTCTTCGAACACTAAACTGGTTCAAAGTGGTTTTCGGATATGAATCACCCAAATCCGACCCCGGTTCCTTTGAAATCCAGTTATCGATAAAAAGTGAATATGAGTACATAGGATTAATTAAGTCTCTTTTCACTTTAATTCTTTTTAGATGATTTCAAAATCTCTTTCTTTTTTCTTAGAGTGATTCTAAGTAATTCATTCTTTTTATTTGGATAATATTTCAAATTTCCTCACTTAACTCTCGATCCAAATTCCTTAACTTTTTGGCGGGTCAAAAACAATGTTATTTAAGACATCGTTTACGGTAAACCTTAAAACCAATCTTAGCAAACATTATTGAGTAAATAGGATCATAGAAATCATTCTAATTTTAATCAATATTAATTTCTGTATTCAACAAATGCTATGGGCGGAATAACGGTGAAATCACCTTTCAAATTCCACGAATAGGATGAGTTCCCTCTTCAGATTTTAATACCAAATACAAGAAGATTATTTCTATGCAATCCCCAAGTTGTAGTTTATTCATTTTGGAGATTGCTTAAATTTTGGATAATACTAATATTCTTTTATTTTAGAAAAGCTTAATATAATCTTTTCAGAACATTTGGGCTTTCCTTTCGATCTGTTCCACCCTCGCCAAAGAAAAGAAAATATAGGCCAGGTAAGTTCAGGGCTGGTTGCTCCATCCCTAACCTTAGTTAAACACCTTGTTTTATCTTCCCAGATCTCACAAATGGGACAAATGTACTAGTTGTTTTCGAATACTCGGTTATCAACTTTATTTTAGAATTGATTATAAAATTCCAAATTATCATTTAAACACTTAATTTTCCTTTTAAAAACATTCATAATAGATTCTAGGAAAAATCGTTATGTTTAACTCATATTCCAAAAGTTATAGAATTCGCAGCATAAAAGTGCCGCGGAAAGTGCTATATATGGCTTATTTGATTTAATCAACTTTTAATATTTGAAAATTCATGTTTTCCACTTCAAATCTCTTCTAAACTATTTAAATAGATTTATCAAATTTATTCCATATTTTTTCCATAATTAAAAACGTACATTCAAACTTATTTTCCGTTATGGTCACTTAACTACACTAGCGCGATTTTTTTAGAAAATTGATTTGGACTTAATTCAAAACCTACTTAATGAAAATTTGATTTTATTTCTTCGTTTATAAGATATGGATATAATAGTCCAGAATTTTCTTATTTCGAAGAATTCTGAGCTATATTCCACTCTATACACTCATTTGAACTTTTCGGCGCGAAATCGTGAACTACCGTTGCGCGACGCGCCTTGTTTTAACTTATTTTTCAAGACTTGAAATAATTTATTCAAATTAAATTTTATTACTTATAAAATTATTACAAATCATTTTAAATCAATATTTTCACTTTTTAAAGCTTTTAAAATGTATTTTCACTGTTACCGTATTATAATATATTTCTTATTACTATTATTTTAATATTAAATTTTAAATTTCAATTCTAACTTCAAATTAAACCAAATTAAAACTTAGATTTCAAATCTAATTTCCATTTTAATTTAAATTTCAACCTTAATCTCACTATCAATTTTCAAAATCGATTTCAATTTCTATATTACTATTCAACTCAATTTCAATTTAACTTTCCATTTCAAATTCAATTTCACTTCTACTTTCAAATTTTCTTTTATTTTCACTTTAATTTCAATTCCACTTAAAAAGAGACTTATTTTTCCAAAGTATATCATATCACCAAAATTGGTCTTATTTAACAAAGGGGATTATCTAACATAACGCAGACTAATATGATAAATAATCACATCCATAAACACTTGCAACAATTCAAACATAACACAAACATATCCAAGCATCCATAACATAAAATGGCGATTATCTAACATAACAATTTAACTTGATAATCAATTTAAATCATATAGCGATGAGAATTTTCTCACCTTCATTTCCACTCCGTCAATCTTTTTTGTAAGCTACGTGCTTCTCGAACTAACGTGCTATTTCCGAACGTCTCGAATTCTCGCCTTAATTTATTTTCCTTCCTAACCGCTTTCTTTTTCCTCTCTCTCTCTTTTTCTTTTTTTTTCTTTTTCCTTTTTTACATGGTGGGTGCGGCCTTGGGTAGGTCCTAGGGGGTGGGTATGGTTGGAGTTTGGGCTCGGGTTGGCGGGTATGGGTTGGGTGCGTGGGTTTTGAGAGGGTATGTGGGTGTAGGAGGTGGGTAGGTGTGTATTGGGCTCGGGTAGGAGTGTAGGAGGGTGGTGCGTGTGTCACTTGAGGTGGGTAGGTGTGTGTGTGGGTGGTTAAGGCGTGGGTAGGAGGAGTTTAAGGTGGTAGAAGGTGAATGGCTTGGAGGTAGATGGAAAATGGAGGAAGACAATGGAGTTTATAATTTTCTAGAATGAAAATGTAGTGAAGAAGGATGGGGTTTATGCTTGTATTTATAGGCGAGTTTGAGTGGCTAATGTCCTAAATACCATTGCCTACTTTTGGACTTTAATTAGTCTTGATTTGAAATGCATTTAATGTGTGGAATTATGGTTTTGGAAGAGTGTGTAAGGATATAAAAGAGGTGTCATTACTTTATGGTTTGGAAATATTTTAATACATAGGTTTGCTCCTTTTCCATGCATGCACATTCCATCTCATTAATGAGATAAGAGATGTAGCAATGATGTTGTTTATAAAAATTTAAAATAAAATTTAATTAGTCAAATCATGTCTTTTACTTTTATATATTTATATTCAAACTTATCAAAATATCTTCTTCTGTCTTATATGCTAAATGTTTAAATGTTTAAAGTTTGTAAAGTTGTATATATGTGTTAGAAAACATATCATGTAGCAACAATGTGGCTACAACTTGTTTTGGTTGAAAACGATGTTTTTGTTGACAAAGTTTACAATCAAAATTTGACGTTTTTGTTAAGCTATATATTAAAGTAAACCAAACTTAAAAGTGAACGTTTTTGTTAAGCTACCTAAGTTAAAGTTTACAATCATTGCCTGCCTCTGTATTCCAAAATCTGCAACTTAATGACCTCCTGGGCTAATAGATTTCTTTCTCAAGCTGGAAGACTAGTGCTCATCAAGTCTGTTATTTCCTCAATGTTGGTGTACTAGTCTAGAGTGTTTATTCTTCCCAAAAAGCTGGTTAACATGATAAGAAATGCCATGCTGAGATTTTTCTGGACAGGCTCGATACATTCTAAGAAAACCATCCCATGCTCTTTTGCCAAAATGGAAATGCCAAAAAAGAAAGGTGGACTAGGTATATTAAACTTGCAAACTTGGAATAAAGCTGCCATAAGTGCTCACTTAAATTCATTGCTAAGTGGTGTTGAATCCTTATGGGTTGAATGGACCAGAAAATTTAACTTAGGTAGCAGAAACTTCTAGACAATGACTGTTCCCCAGAATTGTAGCTGGAAATGGAGGAGTATTCTGGGTTTGAGATCCATTTTCTCACCATTTATAAAGTTTGTGCTCTCTCATTCCAGTGTTATCAAATTCTGGAATGATCCGTGGATGGATGAAGGCCTAGTGCTTGGCAATTTGTTTAATCCCCATCAGATTGAACAGGCTGGCATTAGTAGAGATGCACAAGCTATAGATTACTTGATTGAAGGCAAGTTGATTCTGCCTTACACCAGTTATCAAGATATAAGGGCTGTTTGGAACAAATATCAGACTCAAAACTACCATATAGCTCCTAGAGATGAATTACTGTGGAATGGAAAGCAACACTCTATCTCAGTTGCATATGATTTACTTTCGAATGTGACAGGAAGCTCTAATACTGTATGGCATAAGAGTATATGGTCCACGTCCTCTCCTGTTAGGGACAACCTGATGATGTGGAAGGTTATTATGAATGCTTTGTTGACTAAGAGCAAAATGTTGAGCTATGGAATGAATGTTGATCCTCTGTGTGTCTTTTGCCAGTTGCAGGTTGAGTCTGTGGCTCACTTGTATTTTGATTGCAATGAATTAAAGGGTCTCTGGGGAAGATTGGTGACAAGAATAACTGATGATCATATACATGGTTTGTCTGATTTTGAGTGGGACCTAATAAGTAAATCAACTAAGTGGAGGAAAGATGATAGAATTGTCTACATCTTCATTCTTAAGAAGTACTTGATTTTGGTATGGGAGGAAAGAAACTTAAGATGTTTTGAAGATAAAAGTAGGAGTATGCAGCAACTATGGGTAGTTCTAATGAATGCTATAGTTAATGGAATGAAGGAAAGCAAATATGCCTTCAGTTCTCAGTTGGCTGAAGACTAGACATAGCTCTTTAGTGTGTTTTTTTTTATTTTCTTTCTCTGCCATTCAGTCTTGTTTTCCCTGTGTGTGTTTTTTTTATTTTTTTCCACTTTGTCTTTTGCCTTTGTTTTTTTCTGGTGTCTATGAGCATGTTCATAGCCTTTTTCCTTTTCTCAATAAACTGGTAGGGGACCAGTTAACCCCGCTTGCCTTGAAAAAAAAAAGTGAACTTTTTTACTTCTTTAAATAAATTAAAACATGTCTATTCATTTTTAAAAATCATATTTAAATAATATCAAAATCTCTATTTTTACAGTGTATGTAAAATTGACAAAATGCGACAAAATTTGATTATTTTCGTAAAACGATTGTTAACATACTTTTAAATCTTTTAACATACTTCTATTATCTTTATTAAGTGTTTTAAATAAGATTTAACTTTTCAAATAAATATTTAAACATATTTATTTAAGCATTTATTTATTTTTAACCAAACTTAACTTTTGCTGATTTGTCCTAAAATCCTAATTTATACATTTTAAATTATTAACTATAAGAATAAATAATTTCTCTATTATAATTTATTATATAACTTATTTATTTAAGTTTTAAATATTTTTAAATTTAAAATAAATAAAATCTCTCATTTTTGAAGTAGCGAAATTACGGGTCATTACATTCTTCCCTACTTAAAAGCATTTCATCCTCGAAATGAAATCAAAGATACAGAACTATAAAGGTCAACAATATATACAAAGGAAATTGTAACATCCCTCCTTTTTGGACGTTTTAAGCAGACACACGTGCCGACTCAAACCATACAGAATGGCGGATTGTTATTGGGGTGAATAAGAAAAAGCAGAGAAAAAAAACAAAATAGAATCTCGCAGCGGAATGACAAAATATAATAATCAAATAACAGTTCATGAAGCTGTATACAAAACATTTGATTATACTTACACAATACAAAATCATAGTTACACATATCAGAGATAAACAAATAATGCAGCGGAACAGTATGAATGAAGTGGAATAAATATAGTAAATAATAGTAGTACAAATCTTCGTCTTCATCCTCTAGAAATAAGGTCTTCAAATCCTGAAATGCTCAGGCTGACCCGAGCGAATTAAAAAGACAAATCACTCGAGTCAGAACTAAAAGATCTTATGTGAGTTAAATCAACGGTAAATAACTATGAGTGGAACAACGTCAGAGATTTTTACGGGGTTTGACATCTCCTATCTAGTGTCTAACGTGAGTGCGGTAACTTAAGAGATGTTCGGGATTCACATCTCCTAAGGATCCGTTAAACTATCTACTATGTAGTACAATACGCTATTATAATATGTCTACAGTAAGATAAACTATTAAAATAGCATTAAGGCATTACCCATTTCCCCCATAACACATTTTTATATATTCCCATAGTCTATACAGTACCGTAATCCCGTCCGTACTGGACGTCGTCAGAGGGCACTCCATAGGTATGGTACAAAACAAACTCATAGTGGTCTCGATATGGTAGGTGACACGGCACAACTAGGCAATGCTAGGGTAGATATACAAATTACACTTCCGGACTGGTGGTAACGCATAGCAGCTACTATCGCCCACCTTGGAACACACTCCCAAATCAAAAATCGAGGGTGGCCACCAAATCAATCGCAAAGTCAGAATATAGTATCGAAGGAGTGTGCCCGATCGGAGGAATGACCTCACTTGGCCCGTCAATTGCTCCTATTTTAGCCACCTTAAGCTAACTCATGGGAGTCAGGTCCACGTATATACCTCATATAGGATCGGTCGCCAACCATCCTACCTTCATTCTGGATCTCCACCGCGTACACAGTTGTCAAAGTGGATTTCAGTATTTGTAAAGAGTATGACAATATCTGATCTCGGTCTCTTTAACAACCAATCTCTTATTACACATCGGATGGTTCTTTTACATTTCCAAAATCATTTTATAATTGATATCAAAATATCATATTCAATTCAAATCATATCATTTTTGAAATCATTACTTACTTCCGAAATCATATTCACCTTTGAAATCACATCACATTTGAAATCTTAGTTCGAAATTATATTTCCTTTCAAAAGTCATATTTCCAAAATAGGCTAAACTCTCACTTCAAAATATCATATTAAACCAAATTTGTTATTTAAATCCCAACTTAGGTTATAACATCATTAACCATATTCACTTAAAAATCGAGAATTTGAATATAAACCCATCTATTTACTTAGTTTGGAATTTAGAAGAAAATATTTTTAAATTGTTATAAATGGTTAATATTGATTTAAAATAGATTAAATATAATTAAAATAGTTTAAATAGCTTTAAAATCGATTAATTAGATTTAAAATAAGTTAAAATAGGTTAATTAGTTTAAATAAATTAAATGGTTTAAAATAGGTTAAAATGATTTAATATAATTAATATAGGTTAAAATAGTTTAATACTTTGAAATCTTAATAGTTAGAAATTTTGAAATAATATATTTTTAAAACAGTTTATATTAAAAACGTAAATTTGGAATTTATATCAAATTAAACTATTCATTTCATTTTAATGCATTTGGACCATTTTCAATTTCCAAGTCAACAAACAAAATTCCAAACCTTTCAATTTCAAAATATTTCAAACCTCGGATTTTATATAAATTTAAATTGATAATTAATTAATTTTTGAATAAAATTTGTGAAATAAATCGATAAATTGATTGCGAGTTCCCCCGAGTTCAAATAAATTCTGTATAAATCATTTAAAATTAAAATATTGTATATATATGTATATATGTGAATATATATGTATTTGAGAATATATGAGTAAATTTGAAATAATATATATATATATATATATATTTGATTTGAATTTAAATTGTAAATAAATGGTTTAAAAATGAAAATATATGAGATATAAAGTATAAAGTAAATACATTGGATAAAAAATATAATGACAAATTAAAATTTAGAAATTCACCTATATTACAAAATAAAAATAAAAATAATTAGTATTAAATTTATAAATAAATGATTGAGATAGAAATAAATATAAAAATACATAAGATTAAATTATAGAAAATATATAGTAAACAAATTAGTTAAATTTTAACAATATATTAAATATAGAAATTCATTTATTTTAAAACAAAATAAAATCTAACAACGTATTAAATTTAAAGATACATTCAAACATGAAGACAAGTTAAAAAGAAAAGGAAATTCAAATAAGAAAACAAGAATCCATGTATAAAAAAAACTTACCAAAGAAGCCACAACAACTATCTTCATATTGTACAGCCGTATAAATAAAAAAAATTATATGGTACAAGGTAATAAATGTATATACCCATCAGCCCCAAAGCAAAGAAAATATCACTGACTATTGTACAACATAAATTATCACCCTGTACAAATTTTTACACCCTGTAAACCTCATTTCTTATATACATCAACAACCATATCATTTCAGTTTTTCGTCCACCATTATAAACTGAAGTAAAGATCATTTTAAACTTAAACAATCAAACAAACATCTCAACTTAAACCATCAAGCAATCAAAGAAGCCTGAGATCAAGAAGAAGCTTTAGCTAACAACTTCAACCCAGTTTTCACAACTTTGCAAAGTTTAAAAAGGCTTCAACTTTCAACTTGAAACATCTGGAAATCAAAATGTTCAAGGTGAGTAACAACCAAAAATTTAACTTAAGTCATATTTATTGCCATTTGCTCTGTGTACATGCATGTATCAATGAATGCTTTTTCTCTGTTTATTTTACAAAGTACAATCCAACAAGAAAATTCAATTTCTTGATTTATAATCCATATTAGACTTTGGTTTCAAAACAAAACAGTGGTGTTTAAGTATGAGATACAATCTAAAAATAGTCTCATGAAGTAAAAATGCATATATATTGAAAGATCAAATTTTTACAGTAGAAACCTTAATTTCTGGAAATTTCGAATGTCACGAAATATTGATTCAAGTATATAACTTGAATCCTTACTGGAAGCGATGATTTTTAAGGTGGGTTTGATGATTTTTAGAGGTGGGGTTTGAGAGCAGTTCAAAGATGATCGAAATGGGTAGTTTGATCAAATTTCGGCGTTACGATGAACTAGCGAGGTCGGGGTTGCTAGTGGAGGTGGACGCGCCTACGGTGGTGGTAGGAAAAATAATTGGAGGTGGCATCGATGACTGTGGAGACGGCGGCGTAAGATTTTAGTTTGTAAACCTAATGTTTGAGTGAAGGGGAAACTCGTGCACCACGGTCTCGTGCAAGCATCGAGTGGCTCGAGGTTTTGGGCACTGGTGGCTGGGGGGTTGACGAAGTCGTGGCTGGAGGCTCGGGTTGTCTAGTGGTCGGAGCGCCGAAAATGAGGCGTTGACAGGTTTTTGGGTTGTGATGGGTCTGGGTGTTCCAGGTTTTGAGTTGAACTCGAATTCGAATTTTGAGGTGATGAAGTGGTTCGAATGATCGGGGTATGTTTTGGAGATGATCGTCGACGTGTTCGACGTTGTGGCGATGAGTGGAGATGGCCGGCGACGTTGTGCACGTGCACGAATTCTAGAATGTTAGTCTAGGTGTTTATTTTGCCTGGGAGGAGCAGAGGAAGTTCTTGCGTTGGACTCGAGTAATTCGAGTAGTATACTCGAAGCATGGAACAGAGAGACTCGAAGAAAATGTGGTAGGTGCTCGGGTCAAATTTTGTTCCAGGTTTTCAAACCTGAACCCTGTTTTCTGTTTTGAAATTCAAAACTAAATTTAAATTTTAAAATAAGGTTTTTAAAACTGAGTTTAAACCAAAAATGTAAATAAAGATTCTAGTTTGAAATAAAATTCAGTTTGAAGATAAATAAAGTTTTTAAATTCAATTTGTTTATTTAATATAAAAGAAATTAAAGGTATGGGAGGATTTGAATTTAAAATAGAATTGAATTTGTAATTGAAAATTTAAAAAGTTTAAACCTGGATTTCATTTTAAAACTGATTTCCAGATTTTGAAATTAATTTCGTTTTATAACTTAAGTGTTTAAAATAAGTTGAATATGCTAAAAATTGAAATGAATAGTGATTTTTAAAATCTTTAAAAAATTTCTTTATGACCAATTGTATTTTTAACATGTAAATTTAAAGTGTTAAGAAAAATTGCTTTAAACTTTATTAAAAGTAAATAAAGATTTATTTCAAATTTTAAATCTAAATTGGAATTAAAAAGGAAAATTTGAAACAATGTTTCAATATATGGTAAATAATCATTAAATCATAAATATGAATGTGTTACTTTAAAAAAATGAAGATTTATGATTTAAAATTCATTAATGAATGAGTTCCTAATGGTTAATTAATTTATAATCAAAAATGGTTAATATAAGAAATTTTCTTTAAAAAGTTGATTAAAGAAATTTAATAGTTAGTGAAATCATTAACTAAGATTATTTGAACAATTAATTAATGTGATGAATTTTAACAATAAATTAGATTAATTAATTTAATGATAATCAATTGTGGAACTATTAAGTATAATTACTTAATGACAGTAATTATGGAATTAGTCATTCAGTATAATTAATTGAGTTAATTGAATTTGTTCTAGTTAAATTCTTAAGTATAATTCAGAATAATCACTTGATAATTTGGGAAATATAATTACTTAGAGAAGTAATTAATAAATAATTACTGAATGTAATTAATTGAATGATGATTTGAAATTTGAGTAAATTATTTGTTAATAAATTAAAGAATTAATTAATAATGGTGATTAATTAAGATTAATTTAATAATTAAATATTAATTGATTCATTAATTAAGTTAGTTAATAATTAGGGTTAACTAATAAATTTGAAAGGAAGAATTTATTTCAAATAATTTGTAATTAAATTATGATAATTAACCCGGATTAATAATTGATACATCTGATTTAAATTAATTAGTTGATTAATAAATTACTTGTGAATGTTGGACTTGAATGAATGATTGAATTGTTTGATATCTCTGATATGTAATGCTTTGTTATATATTCTAATTTGTGTGTGATCTGTACTGTAGTTCATTTATCTGGGATGAATGCAATATATTATCTGTAATTCATATATCTGTGATCTGTGAATAAAAGATAAGTGTTATAGTTATACTGCTTATCAACTATATTTCTGTATTCTGATCTGTGATAATTGAATGATGTTGCACTACTGTGTGAAACCCCTGGACTACACCATACACACACAAATATGGATTTCATGTGGAAATCAGTTAAGTCGCAGATTTTTGATAATTTTAAAGATTGAATTCTTGAATCCAAATAGTTTTGGAAATTGGAATTGAGAGCTTTGCAAATGAGTTTCAAATGTAAAAGTTATTTTAAATAACTTAATAAAACTTGATATTTTTAATAATTTGACTTAAATTTGAATTCAATATTTGAAATTGAATTCAATGATTTGGAAAACTAATTGTTTTCACCTGGTAAAAGCTCTCATATAAAAAAATGAATTTCCAATTTGAATTAAAGGAATTTCAAGTTTGAATTGAAGATGGTTTTCCAAGTTACGAATAAATCTTTGGAAACGTGTTTTGAAAGCTATCAGTTAAATCTTTGTTTTAAAGATTTAATGAGTTAATCCAATTGAAATGGAAATTGATTTGGAAAATCTGTGAATGAATCTTTGTGAAACTGGGTGAACTTTGTGATTTGAATCTTTTTGTTTAAAAATATTAAAATGGTAATGTGTTTAAACCATTTGAAAGTGAAGTTTTGGGTAATAAATTGTGACTCAACTGAAATCCCATTATCCATATGTTTTTAAATATTGCGCTCATTATTCGGTTTAGCCGGGAGAGGACCTTTGTGTCATATAACCCATTCTGAATAATGATACGTCGTATATGGATAGCATTTGAAGACCGGTGGTGAAGACCGGATATTTTCGAAAACGAAAGGATAACTCGTCGAATGTCTCTGCATCGACTGGTCCCCGGTATAGAGATTTTAGCACCCTTTGTGATGGGAAGTCCGGACGTGATTAGAAATTATCCGGATTTGCAAGGGCTTCTTCGGAAGTGCCTTCGGTTCTGTTCGAACCCGAAACAGACTTGTATGGTTGTATGTCTGACATTACACTTTGAGATATAAAGCTGATTTCTTTCAAATACATTTCTGTTTGGTGGCAGAGATTTATTCTCTTAGCTTAACACCCTTCTCTGAGACGTACGAGCTCAGAGGTTATGTAGTTGAAGGTTATCAGTGATATACTCCCAATTTGGTAGTGTGGCACGCTGAGTGCTGCTATGTGTTGCTGATTATTTGTTGATCAAAGCATGGCTTTGTGAAAAAGCGTAGCTTTGTGGACGATACCTCATCGAGCCTCACAAACCGAAAATGGTCGAAACAAGAAAGATGCGGCAAGGTTTCAGGGGTAGCTCCCCTAGGGTATGTCCATTCCTTCTGAAAAAATGTGGTATCATGGTATGGAGCCCAGATATTTACCTATGTGGTTGCTCCAATCTCATTTACTCTGTGTGATTGTTGCTTTGTGATCGAGGCCTCGGATAAAGGTCCCAAAGGACCGGGGGTGGCATATCTCAGGTTTACTACCCGGGAATGGGGTAACCGGCCTTGTGTTGGCAGAGAGCCAGGTGGTTCTCGGGGCGTCCCTCCATAGGCGTTCCCATGTGGCAGTAGGAAGTTCCTTAGCCTGACCATTTGTTGGAAATCCAATCAAACAATACGAACCCAGTACGGTTTTAGTTATAGAACCTGCCATTTACTTATGGTGGTCACCACTGTTTAGATGATAGCTATAGTAGGCATAGTTCGGAATGTCTATGCTGGCTAAGATTAATATTATACTTTCGAAATGTTTTCCACTATGCACTAATAATAATAATCTAATGATTTTGCGTGGTAAGCATGTTTGACTATCATAAGAAGAAATCTCCTCCAATTCTGCGTTTGCATTGTGTGTGTGGCGGGAGGTCTTATGGTAGTTTCATTTTCCAAAAGCATTGCGGATTTAAATGTTTAAAATTCTATTGTTGTTTGTTTAAAGATAAACTGTTTTTGTTACTCACACCAGTCCCATGACTGACCCGGAGTTTATTGTTCCCTTCCTAAACTCTGGGTGCCCATAATTTTCCACACGGGCAGTCTAGAGTTGGGTTTTTCAGATAGTCAAGGTTAGTAGATTATCTGGAGCTAGTTCAGTTCTTGGAGTTCATGGACTGACGCTGCTTAGCTTTGTGAGACGTGATAGTTGTTCGAGCTTGATGTTGGAGCGGTTGAACGCATTCTCTTTTTCATATCATTGGAGAGTTATCAGTTCTGTTATTTCCGCTGTATCATTATTTATCTCTGATATTGTTGTATCATATTGATATCATTGTTGTATATCATTCTGGATATTGTATTCACTGGAGTTGTATATGATATCATTCATTTCTTTATTCCGCTGTGTTGTTATACTTACTGTGTTATAAGCTCCGGAGAGTCAGATTCAGCGTTTGAATCTGCGGCATTTTGAGTACAAGTGAAGTACGGGTGCCGATTTTCGAAGGCCGAGTTCAGGATCTTTACAAAACCATACATTTGAAATCACATAAAATAGTTGTCATTTTATTAAATCAAAACCAGATGTTATAATTCAAAGTAAATTTTATTTAAAATCATAAAATTTTAATTTCTTACTGTATTAAATTCCAAAATTTGAATTTTCTTCTTTCTCGAAAAATACGGGTCGTTACATTTCAAGTCCAAATTCCATCGTATGAAGAAGTTATATTAAAATTAGCTTATTTCAAATTGATTTCAATTGATTTTAATTAAATTGATTTCTAGGCGTTTCGAGTCTGTACGATCAAACGACAAGTCTGATCGCTATGAAACTTAAAATCCTACAATAATTCACTGTTACGGATCCAATAAAACTGGTTCGTCGAAATCCGGGAGAGTTGCCAAAATCAATTTCCGGATTGGCAGTGATTAAACGCCCTTTAACAAAACCCGCTTGCGAAGTCGAGATTATACGTTCAAGGAAAGGGGCCAAGCGATTGGCAAGAATCTTAGAGATAACCTTATTCGAGAAGTTACATAGACTGATTGGCCGAAAATCCACGCACGATCTAGGATTATCGCATTTAGGAATGAGAATAAGGTTGGTGGAGGTCCAGCCGGTTGGAAGAGATTCCCCGGAGAAGAAGGATTGGACAGCCAGACAAAAATCAGCCTGAATAATAGGCCAGGAGCTTCTATAAAAAACACCGTTGAAGCCGTCCGGTCCACTAGCACTGTCCTTGCTTAAGACGAAGACACATTTCCGGATCTCCTCTGCCGTTGGCACATCCGTGAGAAGAAGACTATCCGAAGAGGGAACGATATGAGGAATAAATGCTAAAAGAGTCGGATCAGCAACCGAGGCTGACTGGGCACCAAGAAAGGAATGAAAATGGGCCAGAATGGTTTCTTTTACTTCCTCAGGAGAGGAAGCCGTAGAAAGATCAGGCCGCAGAATCTCGCGAATCGTTAGAAGGTTATTCTTCTTACGAATAGAAGAATGGAAGAATTTGGAGTTCGTATCGCCATCGACTACCCACTTGATCCTAGCCTTTTGAAAGAGGAAGTCATTCTCGATACGAAGTTCAGAGGAGAAAATGGTTTGCGCGAGAGCCCAAGCCTCCATGTTAGACGATGACGGGTCTTCGTCTAGCAAAGATTCGGCTAATATAAGAGACTCTTCAGCCAATCGAACGCGATCAAAAATGTTCTTAAAGACCTGGCGGTTCCAAACCTTAAGGCTCTCCTTGAGGCGCTTAAGTTTACGACTGAATACAGCACAGGGAGAGGCGACAATTGGATCGCTCCAGGAATAATCAACCTCTTGCAAATAGGAGTGGTGCGATCTCCACATGCTCTGAAACCGAAAGGAAGATGGTCTCGATAGAGAGAATGGAGAACATCGAACAATCATAGGGGCATGATCAGAGAAGGACCGGTGAAGGTGAGCGATCGAGAAAGAGAAGGGAAGACGAAACCAATCCTCCGACCCGAAAACACGGTCAAGTCTAGATAGGATACGGTTCGGACCCTCTTGGTTGTTAGACCAGGTAAAAGAAGATCCAGTAAAAGGTAGCTCAGAGAGGCCCGAGCTAACAATGAAAGAATTGAAATCCGCCATCGCTGCACGGTTGACGGCCGCACCACCTCGTTTCTCCACTTGGCAGGCGACGATATTAAAATCCCCACCGATCACAGAAGTAGCCATCCCTATAGATCCAAGGCTAAGGATATCGGACCAAAGGTCTAGTCTAGCCGAGCGGTCACATTTGGCGTAAACCGCCGAGAATAAAAAGGTGGAGGGAAAAGAGGGAGACGAGCAAGCCACTGAAAGAAGCTGGGGAGAATCAAGGACGGGGGTGACTGACAGAGATTTGGACCATAAAATCCAAATCTTTCCCGAGTTGTTGGCGGATCCGCCGTCAAAACCTAAGGATAAGACGACTGAGGGAATACCTTCCGGGGCTAAAAATGGTTCCATAAGAGCAATCAAACCAACAGAGTGTTTTCTGACAATGCGTTTTAGCCTAGCCAAAGATGCATCGTTGCCAATACCACGAACATTCCAAAAAAGAATGTTAGCCATGAGGAAAAAGCAGACACCGAAGATGATAGAAGCTACTACCAGACACCGGGCAAAGGACAGAAAGAATCTCAAATAAGATACAACGAAAATCGAGCAGATCGATCGATCTGCTCGGACGCCGCTATAGAGCGTGTGCGAATGGTGCAGGGTGTAGACGGGACTCTACGCGATTTGCGTCGAGATGGACGATGAGAATGGGCGGAAGGCTGGGGAACTGTCTCAAAAGACACCTCAACATCCTTCCCCCTCAAGGACGATGGCGAAGAAATAGACCGCAAAGACGAGGGAGATGAGTTTCTAGATAAGCAATCAAGGCGCTCATTAAGGAGCGTAATTTCTTCCCGACTCATAAGAGGGATGGAGATGGATAGGGAGCAAGCAGACGAATGGAGAGAGCACGCCGCTGAGCAATGAGATGGAGAAGGGGCCTGACGGTCCGGTAGCTCAGCAGACAAACGAGGGAAACTAGGGACGCGTACCAATCGCATACCATATGTCCTAGAGAGCCACGAAGGAGAAGACAAAGCCGATCGGAAAAAAGATAAGAAGGGGAAGCAGCAACCAGAATCGGAAATCGAAGAATCAGCCAAAGATAGGAAAAAAGAGCAGGGCGATAGAGAGGAATGGACTACACAAGAAGAATCCGACGGATATATTAAATGTGTGGGATAGCAGACAAACTGCTTCCCATATTGCTGTGGGAGTCTTACCAAAGCCGGACTGTTACTAATGAAACGGCCCCGCACTACTGGTAAGAGTCGTTGGTCGGTTCCTTCCGAGGAAACAGAAGAGCGAAATAACGAGATATGGCAAATCCCCGGTCTATCCGTATAGTGGTCGAAGTCGGCCACTATACGAATAGGACTTGGAGATCTCCCAAACCAATCGCTCCAGATCAGGTGGAGCCTCCGAGGAGAATCATGAGATGCTGACACTAATGGCAAGCAATAAAAATAAAAAGTCACTGACGTCACAGAAAAGGCCTCGTCATGACTCTCAGCAATATCCCAATAGGAGAAAGCCGATCGGTCGAACCCTGTCAGCAAACTGCTCTGGCCACAACCGAACCGACATAGGCGATAAAGCATCGAATAGAGATGCCCAAAAAACTCCTGCCTTTCGCATCGGTATTCGAACCAGTCGACCGAAGCGAAACCAATACCAGAAAAGGGACCTGACACCGCACATTCCAGGGACGAAACGGCAGTGTTAGGGAGCACACACGATCGTGCGTCATGGCTCAAACTAACAGAAACGACCTCTTCGGTCCAAATCCAAATAACAACAGGCAAATCAATGGAAACAGAAATGGAGCAAAAAGGAGAGAAGCTCACCTGCCTACAAGAATCAACACTCACCTGAAGGATAGGGGATACAGCCACCACTGTCAAAAAACAAACGGGACCCGACCCCATAACATCGACGGAGTCCAGAACAAAAGGCAAACCATCACCAGCGCTCAAAGAGACCGCAGACGACTCGACCAAAGGCAAAGAAATAAAGCCAGACAGCCCAGCAACATTGTCAAGCGCTGCAACCATCTGCTTGCTGGAATGTGGGAGACAGGTGATCAAATCCTCCTCCCTAAAACCACCAGCAATCTCAACATCGTCAAGCGACCCAAAGACAAAGGAGGCCCCAGGCAAACTGCCCTCTAAATCACCACCTAAAATAGAAAGACGAGGAGCGAATCGAGTGATGAAATCTCGATTGCTACTCGTGTCAGAAAAACCAACAGCCGATGAACTGGTTAAAGCGCAGCCGGGGGTGGCCACAACAGAGCCAAAGCATAATTCAGACTCGGCATGACCGCCTATTGCTTCCCCGAAGGTAATACTTGGTGAAAATCGGGTGGTGAAATCCCGATCACCAAACGATTCAGCCAAGATCGGGGAAGCATACGAACATACAGGCGAGGCTACGGACTCTGGCAACGACCGCCCGAACAAGAAATCATCCAAAAAGAGAGCATCGACAACAAGAGATAATTCCATGAAGTGCCCGTCAACCACCAAAAATCTGAATCGGGCAAGGGACGAGAATGCCGAAAGGGAGAAAACACAGATCTCAATCGCACAATCGCTAGAGAACAGCACCGATAAAGGCGACGCCATCACCTCCAGAAAAACAGAGGCGATGCTTGCAAAAGATGGGCAGGATCTCACAAATTCACCGCGAAAAGCGAAAAACCCCAAATTCATCGTCATAACCCTAAATCAAACACAGGAAGAAACTGAGAGAGAGGCAGCGAAGGAGCGCGCCCCAGAAGAGCATACAAGCTCAGAAGATCCAAGAAATTGTGGAGGAGAAGAAGGGGAATATCAGAAAGTCGCAGAGGAAGAAAAATCAGGAGGCCATTAATTCGACCGTTGCTTTTTTTTTGTGTTATCTATATTTATATACATTACCAAAGTCAAAACATGCCTTCTCTTTTCATACAATATCCTATGGTCTATAAATACGCGAAATCGCTTTATATAAAACTGCATACTAATATACATATATAAACTAACTTATTATGTAATTTACATAAATTTATATATATATATATATATATATTGGTATTATATAACCTATGTACTACTACTAACAGCTTATGAAGACTAACCTATATATAATATATAACATATGCTTAAAAATATTAACAACATTTATGCGCAAGTTCTTACATAAATTAATATAACACAACTTTGTAAACTAATATATATATATACACACACACACACACACACACTTGCATATAAAATGGGAGAGGTGAGCAACGGTAGAGGAAGGAGATATCGGCGGCTTGAGCTGGGCTGAGGGGAGGCAGAGGACGTGTGGAAGATGGCGACGAGCTATGAGAGTAAGGTGGAGGCTAGGATTCTCGGCGAGAGAGTGGAAGCTTCGACGGGTTTGTGGAGAGGCTTCAGGCAAAACGCGATATACACGAGCAGGGAAAATGAAAGCTTCAAGTGAAGAATGACAGCACAAATAAATACATATATACTAAGCTATAGATTTGTTCTCAAAGAAGAAAGAAATAAAACCTGGAGAGAAAATAGAAGCTCGGAGAAAATAGAAGGTTTTTAAGGTGTGGGAGAAAACAAAAAGGCAGGAGAGGAGGCAAGCCCACTAACAGCTGTCAACTTGAATGCAACTCACGTGAATGGCTTATTTTAATTTCAAAGCAGAGCAACTGATAGAATGAAAAGGAATGCCAACAAAGCAACCATTAGAATAGTAAAGTTAGTACGATTAGATTTCAGGGATTTGATATAGCAAATGTCCGTTTGTTTAAACGGTGGACAACCAGTGGTCACAAAGAAACAAAAAGATTGAAATTTCGTAACTGACACGGCTATCCGTTTCGCGGCATTCGTCACGTAACGGACAACGAAATACATAAATGAATATACTGTAGAGATCAGCACGACGAGACGATCAAAACGGTACATAGATACTAGTGGTACGATAATCCTATCAAAAGTCGATAATCGGTACCGAAAATGCGTCTATTTCGTCGAAAATAAGATCGATGGAGCAATAACAACCCAAATTTTGAGAAACGAAATATGACGTCATGCTCAGAAGTTGATTTACAAATTTTCTATGTAAAAATATTCAGGTTTGGAAAATATTTTGTTACCACCAATTTTTAACTGATTGAAATTGAAATAGAATTACACAATAAATTTACTTGCATATTTTCTGATGAAAATTTACCATTTTCTATATTAAAATAGACGTATTCCAAATATCCAATTTTCATTTAATTACGTTATAAAACTATTAAAATTTCCGGGTTGTTACACTGACACTAATATACGTTGCTATCCCGTACGGAAAAATCCAAACGTAGCCAGAAACGTCCGAATTTCGCGAAACGGATTACGCAGTCTTATTCAGAGTGTTCTAAATAAATTTTCTCATGTTGACATATTTAGGTTTCGGAACACTTTTAAATTCAATTGTTATTAACAGATTTAAACTGAATTTCTAGCGACCGATAGAACATCTATATTATTCGACGAAAATTTGCCATTTGCTATGTCTGGGTGGACGCATAGCAAATATCAAATTTCCATCATAAAATTCTATTGTTTGTTTTTAAATGATAGATTTCAGTTTATTATATTCAATAAAATTCACCTTTATTCAATTTCAAAATAAACTATATTTCAAATTAATATAATTGAATATTCATTGGTTTATAATTTCTAGTTCCTTAATTATAATGCTAATATTAACTAATGCAGTATTAAATTCTCAATTTTCTCAATTTTTGAATCTCTGAATCGTTTAACTAATTACGTCTTATTAAATTAAAATCTATATTTCTTTCCTTTTATGTAAAATCCAATTATACTAAATTTATTATCAATTTAATTTCAATAGGTTGATATGCAAGATGAGCAGAAACCAAGACTAGAATTTAAATAAGTTTGAATACACAATTATACATTTATTGTTTACAAATAGATTAGAAGTAAATTTTCAATTAAACCCCAATTTCAGTTAATCATAAATTGATTCCATGCTTTACAGAATATTAAATCTATCCAATTAACTTTTATTAAACCATACGTTTGAAATCACATAAAATAGTTGTCACTTTATTAAATCAAAACCAGATGTTATAATTCAAAGTAAATTTTATTTAAAATCATAAAATTTTAATTTCTTACTGTATTAAATTCCAAAATTTGAATTTTCTTCTCTCTCGAAAAATACGGGTCGTTACATTTCAAGTCCAAATTTCATCGTATGAAGAAGTTATATTAAAATTAGCTTATTTCAAATTGATTTCAATTGATTTTAATTAAATTGATTTCTAGGCGTTTCGAGTCTGTACGATCAAACGACAAGTCTGATCGCTATGAAACTTAAAATCCTACAATAATTCACTGTTACGGATCCAATAAAACTGGTTCGTCGAAATCCGGGAGAGTTGCCAAAATGGCTAATTTCAAGTTAATTAAATAATTTAATATTAAATTAATTAAACCAAATTTTCAATTTAAATTCTATAATTGACACATTTTATCATTTTGATTTCTTAAACCATTACAATAATTTAAACAAATTTAGATATAAATTTAAAGTTAATTAATTTACCAATTATAGTGTTTGATTTCAATTTCAGAAAAGTTCAGTAATTGCAAATTAAATTTTTAATAAATTCATTTATTTGATTTTCAACTTGTTATTCCATCAATTATCATTTTATGGGTATAATCATCATTACTGTATACCTTAGTATCTTAATATTTTACCATTTCATCTTACTTTTCATTAGTGAAATCTTTAATTGCATTTAGTTGTAATAAATTCACTTATTGTAATTCAAATTCCAAAAATTTGGTCAAACACAATTCCAATTCTTTTTATTCAAATCAATAGTCATATTATGATTGAAATTTACATTAGTTACCTCTTATTGAATTAATCTTATACAATGATCAATTTAATTTACATTAACTGCATTAATTAAGTGAATTAATTACAATTGATTTCAAATTCCCACTTAACAGATTAACCAAATAGGTAGCATATAATTATTGCCACCATTAACCTTAGTTGCATTTATAAGTTTATTACTTACAACCAAATATTATAATTTCCTACCTGACACTGATTTAAATCATTAATTAATGCAATATTACATTTGTTTTTCTCTATTCCATTTATAACCAAATTATAACATTTACATTATTTCAATTGATTGGGATTTCGTTCAAGTTGTTAATAATTAACTTTACTCAACTTTGTTACCTTTCATTTTGGTTATTATTTCATTATTAAATTACAAATTTTTATTTCTTTAAATATTAAATAACAAAGTTTATTAAATTAACCAATTTTTAATTATCGAAAATTTACGGGTCGTTACAAAAATGCTACTAAATACTGATCATGAAATATAGACATAGATCCAAATCCCAAACCTGAGTGTGTACTACACACTTAAGATAATATATACAACAACCAAACAAGACTATTCATCCAAAAACAACCACACTGATACTATATCAACATAAGTGAATACATCCACATAACCCATCCCCTGACCTGAGCATGTACTATACCTGAGGTATACACACACACTCACACACACACACACACACTCACACATACATACATACATACCAAAACATCAGTCCAACCCATATATCATTGTAACAACCCATAATTTTGTAAATATTTTTAATTAAATTTTATTTGAAAACTTTGATTTTTAAATCAATTAAAAGTGAATTTTTAGAATTTTCCCAATGTAAGTTTGGGATTTGTTTGTAATTCATTTTCCAAATATAAAAAAAAACATTTTCTGAAAATTTTATATTTTGGTCAGCTTTGGTCAAATTTTGAATTTCAGTTTTAAATTTTGAATTTTAAATTTTAATTTCAAATCTTTTTCTTTGAAGCAGAATATAATTCTGATATTCGTTCTGTTTTTTGTTTCGTTAAATTCTGATTTATACCTTTAAAATTGGATAAAATACAGCGTTTTACACGCACTTATATTCTGTATTTTATTTTATATTTTCCCTATGTCCATCTCTTTATTTTATTTCTCTGTTTGTTTTGTCTAAACTTTATTTTATTTATTAGATTTTACTTGTGTATATCTTTTTATAAATGGCTTGGAGAAATTAAAGAGACATACGTTACATTGTTTAAATTCCTGCCTTTTTATTTGCCTAGCCTCTTTATTATTTTCCTAGCATTCACCCCTCTCTTAGCCATTCAAAATTGGTCTTGTCGTCCACTCCACTTCATAATTCACGTACAAAACTCCTTATTTTTCATTTGCATTTAAGAATAAAATATATACAAGTTATTTGTTGCCTTTTTATTTTCCAAACCATTCAAACTCTTGCCTTTTATCTGCGTGGCCTCTCTATTTCTTACCTTAGCCGTTCATAACCCCCACTAACCCTAGCTGCCACTTCATTTTTTAATTCACGTACAAAATATTTCTCATCACTTCTCACTTCATCTCCTGAAGAAAAAAAATATAGAGTTCTAGATCCATGGCTTCTCTTCCTCCTCTTTTTTTCCATTTTCTTTTTGTTCCTCCTTTGTTTGTTCTAGCTATGCTCCGCCTCACCATCATCCACCCCTTGCCGACCACACCCCTCTCCATCACCACCTAGCCCATGCCGTGGCTCCTAGATGAAGACCACATCACCATCTCCTTGTTTAAAGCCTAGCCGACCACATATATTCACCACTTCCTTCCTCCTAATTAGCCTCGGCCACCAATGGTTCCACCACCTCCATGCCATGATCTACACCTCAAGCTGTGCCTTACGACCTGATCCATGCACACAAGTCTAAGGCCGAGCACTCTAGACCCATGGCCGAACCCAAAACTCCTCTTGCCTTTGACTTTTTGCCTTCCACCACCTTGTAACTTCCACCTCTTCAATTTCCTAACCATGGTCGTGCCTCATAACTTCATGGCTGAGCCTATGTTGCTTCAAACATGATGAGGCCGAGCACAACATGATGTGGTCTAACCCTATAGTGATGTGGCCGAGCCCCTTGTTGATTTAAAGCAAGGTTATGTCACTTTGATTCATTCTTTTCCATTGTTTCAATCTATAAATTTTGTGTTGAATCATATTCTTATGTTTGTGATATTGTGTTGTTTACAAGATTTGGATCTTGACTATTCATCTACTTAAAATCTAGTCGTGCCTTTTCGTGCTTTGCGGAGTTTGGATTTGTGTTTTGAATTTGATTCTAGCTTTAAAAAGGCGAGTTTATCACTCTCGACATTCATACTTACATAATTGTGAAACAATGACATGGGAATTGTAGAAACTGATATACTATGTTGATTAATTCATATATGCCTGTGATATGATTATATGATGTTATATACTACTTATATATTTGTTACATCATCTGTTATGATATGTTATGCTATACTATTTATTTTATTTCTGTATCTCCCACTGCAAGTTCCCTTTTCACTATGGGTTGAAATGATACATACCCGAACGGACATTAGAATAAGGAAAAATCATTATGAGCTGAAATGATAGGCTCGAGTGATTTTTATTGTATTTGTTTTACTTGGGATTGCGGGTTTGAAATGATAGAACCTGGATTTTTCTTTTTAAATTACAGATTGAAAAGATACATATCCGTATCACTTGACCTCGGTTAGAAAATATTATACAGGCCCATGGTCATATTTTAAATAATATTTTCCTAAAATTTATCAAGTATTTTTAAATAATATTCTCCTAAAAGATTATTAAGTATTTTGAGTTTTTATAGATATATGAAATTTTAACTTAAATTTTGATTTAATGCTTTAAATTATAAATGTGTATTGGTTTTTCTATAAGTTAAATTTTTATAAGTTAATAATTGGTTTTAACTTAAATTAAGGATCTTTATTGATGATAAATAACTTAATAATTGAATTTGACTTAATATGGAAGTTTTAAATCTAACCTAGTAATTGTTATGAATTTTACTTTATGAAACAGACATGTTTTGTGTAATAAATAATGTATTTTGAACTGATAAAATGGAATAAAGTTTTAATTGGACATTTTGTAATAAAATTTATTTAACTAGAAAATCATAGTTAATTGATGTGTAAATGAATAGATCTAAAAGAAAAAAATTGATTTTTATATTAACTATGATAAAATATTCTTTTGTGAAATGTTATGTTTTGTAAAATAAATAGTTATGATTTTTAAATGTATAAAATGTGACTTAAATATGACTTAACTTGATAATTGAAAATTTGATTAAAATGGAATTTTTAGAGTAACGTAGTAAATAAAATATTTTAGTTATGAGATGGATGTTTTAAAGAAAAGAAATATTAAGGTCTGTTGTTGTTAACATGAAAGTTAAGCAAATCATAATGCAAATTTGACTTAATAAATGAATTATAATTTAATTGGATATTTAATTATTAAAATTTATTTTATTTAAAGCATAAGTTAAATGATATCCAAATGAATATTTTTGAATCATGAAATATGATTTTTATAAGTTAAAAATGGCTAAAATTAAAGTTTTAATGTTTCTAAAAAGTTATAATAAAATTTGGAATTTTATTGGTAGCATTTATAAAATGCTGTGGTTTTAAGATGGAATTTGTTAAGTGCTATCATTTCTGAAATTTAACTAAGTTCTGAAATAACCAAATACTATCACAGCATTTTGTAAGTGCAACTGTTCTGAAATTTACCTATGTTCTAAAACAACTAAATACCTATTACAGCACTTTATAAGTGCTTCTGTTTCTGGAACTAAGCTATTGAAAATAACTAAATATCTATTACAACACTTTATAAGTGCTGCTGTTTCTGAAATTAAACTGTTTTGAAATAACCAAATATCTACTATAGCACTTTGTAAGTGCTGCTGTTTCTGAATTTGACAATGTTTTGGAATATTACTATATCTGCCGTAACAATTTATAAGTGCTATTGTAACTGAAATTTACAATGTTTGTGGAAAGTCTATAATTGAATGAATAAACTTAGAAATGCTACAATCTTTGAAATGAATAATATTGGACATTGAATTTAAATGGTTTAATTGAATACTAAATTAAAGGGTGTTATTACTTTCTAAGTATTATGATTTTCAAAGAATAACATTTCTAATTTTTTATGATTTCAAAATATTATGGTTTCAAAGTGTTGGGTTTCAGAGTTGTTATAACTTTGAAAGGTACTATGGTTTAGAAAATGAAATTGTGTGAAATTTTATTTAATTAAGAATTGTCTTTAAATATATTAACGTGAAACTTATTGAAATTGAAGATTTAAGAATGTGACTTTATAAAGTGGTTTGGTTTAAGATGATTTAAAGGAATATTTCAAGTTTAATAAATTTAAGGAATATTCAGTGATTTGGAAATTTGGGATTTATTTAAATGATATATTGATTTGGTTTTTGGAATTTAAATGATATATTATTTGCTTTGGGTTTTGAAATGGAAATGATATATTGATTTGGCTTTGAAATGAAATAATATAGTATTTAGTTTTGAAATGGATATGATATTTTGGGTTTTAAAGTAAATTATTTTGAAATAAATATCCATGGGTTATAATAACGATTGGTTGGCAAAGAGATCGGGATCGGATATGGGTATACTCTCTGTCGATACCATAACCACTTTGACAACCGTGTACGCGGTGGAGATTCCAGAATGAAGTAGAATGGTGGCGACGATCCTATTGAGGTATGAACGTGGACCCGACTCCCAAGAGTTGGCATAAGGTGGCTAAAACAGGAGTGATCTCGGGCCAATGAGGTAGCACCTCTGATCGGACACATTTCTTCAATACCATTCTATTACTTTGTGATTGATTTGGTGGCCACCCTTCGATTTTGATTTGGGAGTGTGTTCCGATGTGGGTGTAGTGGCTGCTATGCGTTATGACCAGTCCATGTGCGTAATTGGTATATCTACCCTGGCATTGCCTAGTTGTGCCGTGTCACCTACCCTAGCTAGCCTTGTACGATTTTGGTTTTCTCCCGTAGCCCATGGAGTATTCTCTGGTGGCTTCCCGATCAGGAGGGACTATGATACTGGATGGACTACTGGGACTATTATGTGTTAAGGGCTATATGGGTAACCCCTTAACGCTATTTAAAAGTAAGTTTCACTACAAGGAAAAACACTTTTGACAGCAGCTATTCTCAGCGTTTCTCCCTTAAATGCGGTCGACCAAAATCTGGAGGGAAATTTTTTACGTGTGAACGCTGAGAAAACTTAAATAATATAACTTTGCCGCCTCATTTTTCACTTCGCCTATTTACTTTTCTCAGCCTTTCATCTTGTTAACACCTCCATCACCTAAAAAAGAATTAAACCACTCTTCCAGTCACTGAAATTCGTCTTCGTCACTGCCGCTTCATCGTTCAAACATCTCCATTCACCATCCTTTCGATTTTGAATCCAAATCATCGCCGCTAACTTCTCTTTCTACAGGTACTTATTTCAACTATTCGTCGATTTTATTTAGGTTTAAAACGGGTTCTTCAATTAGTTTAATCATTCATCAATTTCGATTTTGTTATTTCAGTACTGTTTCTTCGATTGCTAAATCAAAATTTGTTGGATCGATTTTGTTAGTAAATTGATGTTAATGGGTTTATTAAGATTGTTGTATGTTAATAAGTATACTAAGATTGTTGCATGCTTCCGCCTAATTTTCATTAAAGCTTCTTGTCATTACATAGGCTAGTAGAGAATTCACTAGTATATTTCTTCCTAAATAAAAGCAGTTTGATTGCAAGAACTGTGAACATTCACTAGTACTTTCATACTGTTGCAAATGACATTGAAGTATTTCAAGCGACCACACATACCATATCCTATCAATTTGTTAACTTGTGCTTTACTTCCAATGAGATATTATAGGCAATTTTTGACTATACTTGCATTGCTGGTAACTGGATGTTGATATGCCAGGTTTAGCAAGAATCAATGGACTGAATGAGGTATTAACTATTAATAGATGAATAAGGTATGTAAACTTGCCTTTGTTGCACCGTTAGTGTTTTTGTAGAATGTTGTCAAAATAATGTCACAATTATCTCTTACATAGCAAAACATAACGTTTTCTTTTTATTACTAAACACATGTATTACTTAGAAACATTGGTTGATGATCCCAAGCATATGGTTTTCATAATATGCGATCAATCTGGATAAAATTTGTAATATTCATAACGGAGAGACAATCCATCAGTAGTATTAAGTTGTGCACCCATAGCCCTTGGACAGTCATGCTCCAATGTATGTACCATCTCAACTGCAAGTTTACAACACATACCAAAACCCAGATGACATAGAAAGCAACCATAGACATTTGGATTATGTGCAAAAATTTTAAATGTATATGTCATCAGTTGATTCTTCTCATAATTTAAATTGCGATCATATGGGTCACCCTCTTCATACTGCATAGGGCTACACAGCTCAACTGCTATATTAAGGAAAGAGTATGTACGTATTGCGAACGTAGTTAGCAAAGCTGTTGTAAGAAGTAGGACTGATATCTTAAAAGAAAACATTTTTATGAGTTTATGTTTCTCTTTGTGTTGAATGGCAGTAGTGAGATTTGTGAGTTTTTATTGGCAGTAGGGTGGTTGAGTATGCTTTGATTTGTTTTCTAGTTCATAATTTTAATATGAGATTTATGTGGATCAAGTTAGCAGTCAATTTCTTGTTCACAGGTTTTTAACTTCTAAGAGCTGCTGGGTTATAATATTCCAATATTTTTTTGATTCTGATTACGTGTTATGTAATTTGGTTTACGCCACTGTATATATAGAGTTCAATAAAATACACAATGTCTCCGATGTATTCATTATTTTAATTGCATAGTCATATGGTTGCATACACTAAAAGTCATTGAAGTCTGATTTTCTACTAGAAGCTAGTCGCTTTCTTATATTGCTAGGATACCTTATCTTTTATTTACTGAAAAGTTGAAAATCATTGGTTTCAAAGACCTGCTTATTTTGATTGCACTGTAGAACATTTTTAGGAAATCTTGCAGAAGCATACTCTTTTTAATTTTTAGTTTTATAAGATGCGTACAGTAGAAATGATACTGATTGTTTTGAACTAGTCATAAAGTAGAGTTCTAATCGCAGGAATGTTTTGCCAAACATTTTTTGCCACAGGAAAAGCTGATGCCAATATTTGGTGTTTATATTACCAATTACTGTAATAAGTATTTTTTGTAAAATATTCAGTATCTGTTATAAATTAAGAAAGAAATTGATAATAAAGTTTACTGAAAAAATTAATAACTAAGGGTTGTTTTTAGCTTTATCCAAACTGACTTGAAACCAAAGTATAATGATACTTCAAACTGATAATGAAATCCAAGGAGATCATGTACTGTAGTTAGGACCGAAGATGAATTGCATTAGCTTTTGGTATGGGGGAATTATTTTACATATAAAAAAAATTAGATAAGATAATTTCAACACAAAAAAGATCAAACCAGAAATAAAAGATGATGGTTTAAGCTGAAAATCAAGAAATTAAAATGGCAGTAACAATCTACAATGAATCCTAAAATTATTTCTCTAACCTTCAATATTATTCAATTCTAAGTTACTCAGCCAAAATTGGAAACCTACATTAGTGCCATTATTCTTTTCTGAACCAATATGAACTTTACGGATCCATTTTTCTTGAATTTTTGTATTATTAGACAAGATAGTGTTTTCTAAAAAAAAAGAGAGTCAAAATAGTTAAATTACTTATCTATATGCCATAAATTATACATGTACATGTTACTGTTAAATGAGGGATGCAAGTATCCACATTATATTGCTTATAATATGCAACTATAACATCATAATTGAATCAACATGTAGTCTGATTTAATTGGTCCTGGAGTCGATATATTGGCAGCATGGTCACCTGCGGCACCTCTTTCAACATGGTCAAAATGCTCTCATTTACAGGTTGGTTTTATAAAATTCTACAATACCACTAAAGTATTGGAATATTATGTTTTACTGTGTTTCTTTCATGTTAATTAACTTCTGTCTTTTTCTTAATGAGATCGGTAACAAATCATAACATTCATAGAAATATATTGATTGGGATTTTGTTAAAAGCCTATAGCCTTACCATGCGATCAGCTAATAGTGACATGTCAACACTATCAAAAATGTATCCTCCATTACACTTTATCACCTGCAAGCTAGTTTTGATTTATACGACATATGTTTTGGACTAGTCTAAATAGTTTTTTTAATCTAATTGTCTCCATCTCTTAAGATGGTAATATGCAAGCAACATTTGATTGCTAGTAGCTGGGTAGTAAATGGAATGAGCAATTAAATTAGAGGAGCAGCACTAGCACTAGCAGGTTTTGATTTGACCGGTGGTCCAGATGGTTTTTGATTCGGACTTAGATCTCAGGTATGCTAAGTCGAACTGCTTTTTATATACACTTTTGTTAGGTTCTGTGTTGATGTTGAATGAAGCCTAGTTCCTCATAAAATCCATGCCTAGTTCCTCATAAAATTCATGTTTCTTGGAGTTTGGTTATTTATTCATTCATTCAAAATGTAATAAACCAGCTAATTACTTATCAGGTAAACTTTGAGCTTTTATTTGTTCGTAAATATGAAAAAACGCACATGATATAAGTTGCAGCTTTGTTCTAAACATATCATTTTTAGTTTAGAACTTGTAGTTTTGCACATAAGGTTGGTGAATGTGTATGCCCCGGTTTATAATTTTTAATCTAGCAACAAAATTTATTTCTAATTTTAGCATTTAGTGTCAAAATTTTAATTTGATTTTTGTAGACCCAAGTCGTACATTCTCGGGCATTCAGATAATTTGATCAAATTTCCTCTAGTAATATAATTATACATATGACCAGTTGCAGTCTCGTCAGCCTTAAAAGATTTTTATCATATAAGTTAATGGTTAATACTATTTATTTTTGCTATTGAAGGAAAGAACCTTTTATTACTATAGACAATCGTTGGTTAAAGCAAAATAGAAACATTTAATTTTGTATAACAGTCATATAGCCGGATGCAAGTAAATATGATAATAGATACAAACTTTGTGTATTCGGTTATATAGAGTATAGATGAAGAAAATAAAAAGACAAAACCGAGTTTTTCTTTAGTGAAGATTTAAGCTTTAATTGACATCAGATGTTTTGTACTTAGATGGTTGAAGCTGTTAGGTGATAACATCATTTGTTATCTTGTAACGATGGTAAATAAGAACTGATCTTAGCTTCGGAGTGGTTAGGAACTTAAAAATTATAGAAATAAAGAGCTCTTAAACCATTATTATTGAAATTACTACGAGGCTTAGAAGATTCACTGCTCACTAGGTTTGGTGCTGAATTTTGCATGTGTTGATTATAGCCTATGTGGTTTAATGAATACGACTCAGTCCAAGTCTATCTGAATGTTTGTTACTACTTTTTTCAGTTGAGTTGAGGAGTGATGAATGTTGATTCTTGTATTAGCGATATAGAGGAATCATTCCTCGATAAATATCACTAGTTTTTTTGGCAACAGCGATGTATTTGAACCAGCATAGACAGTCTTGTATTTTATTGAACGTGAGTTGATAGTTAATATTTTGCATAGCTATCTTCCTGTGATTGGTTTCAAGTACTAGTAATCTTCTTTTAGAGTATAAATATTAGTATCTCTGAAACTTACTGTCTTGTATTATGAAAACTGCTTTCTTTATTTTGTTCTAATTGTGAAACAAGGCAATATTTATTTCCACTAGAGAGGCTATTTTTTCCTTTTTCTTTTTCCATGCCACTTTTATTATCTTATGCCGCAAGATTGTATTTACTGGAGAAATGTAGCTATTAAAACTCAAAATAGTGCCTGTTCTACACAATTTGAAATTTTAGTGAATTTAATCTTATTGACTATATATGTTGCTAATTTTGTTTCTATCTCCATGTGATGCTTAGGTCCACGTGATTGTGTGAAAGATGTATAGTCTTAATAAGTGCATTGGAGATATAAGTACCATAAATGTCGACAGAGGCTTTCCAACAGTGATTTGGCAAAGTCCAGAAGGAATCATAGATATAATATAGTTTCCTGCTAATCAAGGTAAATTTGGCAAAGCTTTTATCCTTATATTCTCACCTGCAGGTCATTGTGTTTTCGTTTTCACTTGACATAAACCATATTTGATGAATCTGGACAGTAATGTTTAGCGTTATGAAATATCCTTAAGAATATTATATAATACTAATATTGTTGGTTATTTTTTAGATTGGACTAAGATGACAATGGTTTTGGTTCAGAGATTATTTCGAAGGTTGCCGAAGAGTAAAATGTTCAGGTATTTTCTATTCCTTTTTTTTCTCACTGACTTTTGGAAAAAATATCCATTTAAAAAAAAATTCTGACATTTTCTTTATTGATAGAGATATATAAATTCTGACATTTTCTTTATTGATAAAGATATATAAACTCTGACATTTTAAAAAAATTCTGACATTTTCTTTTCCGCCAAATAAACACAACAACCTAGCTATAAAAATTCTGATATGAACACTCACACACCTCCAAAGGCCCAACACATACCAAACTTGCATGCTACTTCCTTTTATCCTCCCTCATGCATACTTCTTTATGTCACACCTGTATCCTCTTTTTCCTTCTTTCATTTTGAAATGCCTGAACACCATGCTTTACTCACGGCTATGCATGCACTACCAATGCTGAGCTTTCTCTGTCCCTTGCATACAACTACCCCTTGTCTTTCTCCCCCTTGCAAGCTACTTTAACATTAGATAGAAAGCTCTTCACCTGGTTTTGCTATCAAACAATGAAATGAGAATGCAACAATGAACTGAAAAAGTATGTAAACAATGTAACGTGATTTCTTCCTTTGGAGCAGTACTACTTAGTCATGGCTTCGATAAAATTATAGCTATACAGATTTGCATATTGAAGTGGTTTCTTCCTTTGGAGTTGCTGATGCATGTGTCTAGTTTAGTTTGTAAATATAGTGCAGTTCCTCCGTTTTGACTTGTCTTTGTGCATTTGGTTTGATCTTGGTCATGCGTAGATTTTATATTAAGAAGGAATGCTTCTTAACTTAGTATTTAGGTGATCAACTAGATCGTGAAATATAACTATGTTACTGTAGAGCAGTTTAGCTTCGTTAACCAAGCTAACCTACTAATGCGTATATTGGCTAGGTTTCGGCTTAACATACCATATAGTGATTTTTTGGCGCAGTTAAGCATTTTAGCATATGAAACTTCAAATTTTTAGATGGCGTTTACTCACTGACTTCAAATTTCTTCATTGCAGGTAATTAAAGATGGCGATGACACATTCTTCTTCCGTAGCAAGTAGCAAGCATATGAAACTTTTTAGATGCACGTTTTGTTGTTGGCATTTGGTGTGGACTTACTGTATTGATATTATATTTTTGTCTAACATATAACGTGTCTTTGTTTAACAGATTTGTGGCAACTTGGTTTACTTTGTTATTTTTTTTATGGATATTATTGAAACTTGGTTTATGGATGTCTTTTGTTTATTAATATCATCTTAACTAGTTTATGTAACTAATTAATAGTTATTAGAACATGTTATATATACTAGTTGCTTCAATATACTCAAAATATAGTTTTGGAATATTCAAAAATAGAGTGGAATATTAATGCTGTCAATGAAGAAACAACAGCGTTCAATTTGTGCTGTAATTATCTTTAAATAGTCAATAACAGCGTTTAGTACATGCTGTCGAAATAGTTGATGATTCAATAACAGCGTTTATAAAAAGCTGTTGTAAACAGTTAAAGTAGAATTAAAACATCTTCGACAACTAAATTATAACGCTGTAGAAACATAATACAGCATGTTTGAAAACGCTGTAAAAACATTATTGACAGCTTGTACGAAACGCTGTCAAAGTGATGTTTCAACAGCGTTTATCAAAAAGCTGTTGTAAGTTCTGTATATACGACAGCATGTCATTATACAGCGTTTGAACTAACGCTGTTGTATCGTATTACAGCGTTTATCAAACGCTGTTAAAAGCCTTTTGTGGTGTAGTGTTTATTTTACTATAGACATTATTATATTAGCGAAATATTACTAAATAGTAGATAGTTTAACGGATCCTTAAAGGATGGGTGGTCCCAAGCATCCTTTAAGTTACTTGTGCATCTTTATTACAGCTCACTTGAGTTGGTTTACATTGTATAAGTATGTGTTAACCCGCCTTTTGGCAAGGCCGTGGACAGACGGGTTTAACCTAATCAACTGCATGTTCGTCGAGGCTAGAGTACGATGGATTCAGTTGATTGGATGGATGGATGACGCAACATGCTTGGAAGATGGAAATATGGTTGGATAAAGGTTGATCAATGGTTCGGCTTGATGGAGGTTCGGCATTGGGATCGTTCGGCATAGAGAAATGTTCGGCACTGGACGAGCGTTCGGCATAGAGAGATCGTCGTTCGACATAGAGGGATCGTTCGGCACTGAACGAGTGCTCGGCATTAGAAGGATCGTTCGGCATAGAGGAATGTTCGGCACTGGACGAGCATTTGGCATAGAGAGATTGTCGTTCGACATTGGATGGAGCGCTCGGTATAAATCTCATTCGGCATCTAGAGCAACGTTCGGCATTGGATGGATCGTTCGGCATCAAGGAGCGTTCGGCATTGGATGGGTCGTTCGGCATACCTCACCTCGCTCGGCATTGCACCTCGCACCTCCATACCTCGCTACCTCGCACCTCCATATCTTGGTACCACGCACCTCGATACTTCTGTACCTCGCACCTCCCAACGTTCGGCATGAGGAGATCGTTCGGCATTCAAGCCTTGTTCGGCATTCAACGTTCGGCATCTATGGTTCGGCATATGGAGACCACTCCATTTGGGCTGAGGCACTCGGCTGCCAGGCCCACCAGGGAAGTCCAACTCATCTTTGTCTATAAATAGAGAGGCAGGGGCACAGTAAAAGGGGATCTTCTTTCTGCTCTCTTACTTTCTCTTTTCTAAGACTAAGGCAACTCTGCCATTTTGTAACTGTAATCGATTATTACAGCAATAAAAAGCAAACTTCTGGAGTGGACGTAGGCCGGAGTTAGCCGAACCACTATAAACTCTGTTGTTCTTTACTGCTTTCATTTCAGTTTTAACTGTTCTTCACATTATTACTCTCTACATACATTCTATCTCTGAGCTGTGACTGGTATTTGGTGCTTTCATCTGGATTTGGGGGTTAGTGACCAATTTTGGCGCTAACACTTTGGTGCTTTCACTGAGAATTGAAACACTCAGGAATTTTGGAGTTAGGAACTTGGATCTTAGAAAGCAATGGCAAGACCACCAACGAGGAAGCAAGCAGTGGAAAGGAGCAATCAGGAAGGAAGTCAAGCGGCATCTTCTGGAGCTGGGGAGGGTCATGCATCCATCTACATAACTCGGGACGAGATGCAAGTGATGATGAATTCTATGCAAGAGCAGATGATGAAACGGCAAGTGGAGATGATGCAGGCTCTTCTTAGGCAATTTGGACAACCTGGAACTGCAGTTGCTCAAGATCGGGGAGCTGGACCAAAGGAACTCAACCAACGGACAGATGGAGTGAATCAGCAGGGGGCAGCTCCCAATCAACAAACAGTTAACAATATAGATGGACCTAGACTCGGGGGCACACCACCAGGTGATGCTGGACCAGTTCATGGAGGGATACCGGATAACGCTACGCGGCCTGGCATCGATAGGAATACAGGAGTACGTGATGAAGAATATGTGCCATAATTTCCTCGGGGACTTGGGGGGCAGTCTGGATTGGTTGGAAACACTGGGTTGGCTGACATTATCAGGCGGACTATTCGCGGAGGTCTGACAAACAGGGATTCAGAGGGAGTTAACAAAAGTCCGTTTACCCGGAACATTAGGACAGCTAGGAATCCGTCCGATTTCAAACTACCCACTCTGGAAGTATACAACGAGAAGACGGATCCCACCGACCACTTGATGAGATACACTAGGCATATGGAAGTGCTGGGGGCAACGGAGGAGGTTATGGCCCGATGTTTCACCCTGTACTTGACTGAAATTGCTATGTGGTTTAGATAGCTGGAGGATGGATCCATTGGAACATGGACAGAACTGGTGGACAAGTTCTTAAGTCAGTTTCGAGTTCACATAAAAAGGCCAAAGAACGTGATGACGCTAACGTCAATCAAACAGGGGGCAGATGAATCGCTCAGGACATTCTTAACTCGATTTAATGCAGCAGTTGCTTCGGTGGATCGGCCAGATCCATCAATGGTTCTGATGGTTGCGGTATTAGGAGTCAGAGATAACTCGGATTTCAAAGTATCATTGGTACGGGACCCACCGTTGGATCTTGGGGAATTCTTTCATGAAGCTGAAAGATTTCTTCGACAAGAGGATGCATGTTTGGACATGAGGTCAAAGGAAGTAAACATGACTAAGGATAGAGGACTACCCGACGAAAGCTCGGGTGGGGGCAAGGATAAAGGGAAAAGGAAGCGCTGGGGAGAACCAAAGTTCTCCACTTACACAGGATTGAACGCAACGTTAGAGCGGATTTTCTTAGATACTCGAGATCGCCTTTCTTATCGAAGGCCAGCAAGGAGGGAACCCTCGGAACGAGAAAGGGCGTCAGGAAGGCACTGTCTTTTTCATGACCTGGACGGGCATGACACTAACAGCTGCCGGCATTTGAAGGACATAATCAAGGAGCATATAAGGAATGGTCAGTTGCGACAGTATGTCGAAACTCAGAATGCGGCGGTGGAACAGGAGCAGCCACCGCCTGCCTTGAACGACGAGGGCATGAGGCCCAGGAATGGTGGCCGATTGGTCATCAACTAATCTTGATGGTTTGGAATAAGTAACAAACTCCGGGCAAACGGTTAAATCACTTACTCATGTACGGGGTCGGAGATAACCCTCAGTCATGCTCTAAGATGATGGCTTACCGAAACGCCCGGGTTTGCGAAATCTGTTTTTTCCTTTGACTTGGACATTTGCTTTTTCTGGTTTGGTTTTGGAGTTTTGTTTGAACTCCCTGTTTTTCTCGTTTTCTGGTTTGGATTCTGGTTTGGATGTTTGTTTTTTGGTATGGATTTTCGATATGGGTTTCTGGTTTTCTATTTTGGATTTGGATTTTGGATCGGATTTTGATTGGATTTTCTCTGGATTTTGGCTAAAAGGTCGTCGAGTATGGACTATGCTCGGCAAGGGTCCGAAGAGACCAGGATTCGGCCTAGGACTTAGGCCATATATTATCGGTTACTATTTTAGATCGTCGAGTATGGACTATGCTCGGCAAGGGTCCGGAGTGACCAGGATTCGGCTTAGGACTTAAGCCACGGCATTCTTCGACGTTCAGGGACACTGAACCATGAACACCATGGAATTACTTAACGTAGGTCGTCAAGTGTGGATTGTGCTTGGCAAGAACCCGGAGAGGTTACGGATTTGGATATTGGCTATGAATAGCTAAGGATTCGGACAAGGACCCGAAGCGGTCCCGGATTTGGATATCGACCCGGAGAGGTTACGGATATGGTTATAGGTTATTGGATATGGATGGATTGGAACTCGGTAGTCGGGTTCCGATGGATGTGGAATTGGATAAGGACTTGGTCACAGGATAAGAATCAGACATCGACTCGGAACAGTCGCGGAAATGGATCAGGATATGGACGTGGCACTCGGATAAGATGGCTTGGTAATGGACTGGATTATGAATCGGAAAATATGGATGTGGATAACATACATACTTGGGATATTGGACCTGAGGCTATTCAAAACACACCTTTCACAGCAAGGCATGTTTTGGGGGGCAAGTGTTAACCCGCCTTTTGGCAAGGCCGCGGACAGACGGGTTTAACCTAATCAACTGCATGTTCGTCGAGGCTAGAGTACGATGGATTCAGTTGATTGGATGGATGGATGACACAACATGCTTGGAAGATGGAAATATGGTTGGATAAAGGTTGATCAATGGTTCGGCTTGATGGAGGTTCGACATTGGGATCGTTCGGCATAGAGAAATGTTCGGCACTGGATGAGCGTTCGGCATAGAGAGATCGTTGTTCGACATAGAGGGATCGTTCGGCACTGAACGAGTGCTCGGCATTAGAAGGATCGTTCGGCATAGAGGAATGTTCGGCACTGGACGAGCGTTCGGCATAGAGAGATCGTCATTCGACATTGGATGGAGCGCTCGGTATAAATCTCGTTCGGCATCTAGAGCAACGTTCGGCATTGGATGGATCGTTCGGCATCAAGGAGCGTTCGGCATTGGATGGGTCGTTCGGCATACCTCACCTCGCTCGGCATTGCACCTCGCACCTCCATACCTCGGTACCTCGCACCTCCATATCTTGGTACCACGCACCTCGATACCTCTGTACCTCGCACCTCCCAACGTTCGGCATGAGGGGATCGTTCGGCATTCACGCCTTGTTCGGCATTCAGCGTTCGGCATCTATGGTTCGGCATATGGAGACCACTCCATTTGGGCTGAGGCACTCGGCTGCCAGGCCCACCAGGGAAGTCCAACCCATCTTTGTCTATAAATAGAGAGGCAGGGGCACAGTAAAAGGGGATCTTCTTTCTGCTCTCTTACTTTCTCTTTTCTAAGGCTAAGGCAACTCTACCATTTTGTAACTGTAATCGATTATTACAGCAATAAAAAGCAAAATTCTGGAGTGGACGTAGGCCGGAGTTAGCCGAACCACTATAAACTCTGTTGTTCTTTACTGCTTTCATTTCAGTTTTAACTGTTCTTCACATTATTACTCTCTACATACATTCTATCTCTGAGCTGTGACTGGTATTTGGTGCTTTCATCTGGATTTGGGGGTTAGTGACCAATTTTGGCGCTAACAGTATGTATGTCCCGACTCGAGTGTTTTGTGTTTTGCTTTACGCTCAGGTCAGACTGAGTTGTACCAGTATTCGAGAATCACCTTTGGAGTTGGAGCTTCGCTTGGATCCATCCATTGATTCTGCTTTCAGTCATTCAGTTGATTCCAGTGATGTATTTAGATCTTGTATTTGACTATTGTATTGAGACATCTTTGTATTCATAAATTCTGCTGTATCTTGTTTAACTCTGTTATATATATAGTAGCTTCATGAACTACTATTTCTTTGCTTCCGCTGCATTGTTATTACTCTGTGTCTGTGATCTGTGTTTTATTTACTGTATATTCTGAGTTTTGCCAAATTTACATTTACAATTCGGTATTTTCAGCAATTCAAGTCCGACATGTGCGGATGCGAAGGGTTGAAAATATCGGGTCGTTACAGTTGGTATTAGAGCTTTGGCTCTAGGCAAAGCTTAGCATATATGATAAATTTATTTATAGAATCACTTTCGTTCGAGCTTAAATTCCTTCTTCTTCGTGCCGATTTCTTTTGAATTTTGGAACATTCCCTGCGGTTCCAAAACCCATTCTTGTCTCTCCCTATTTGTCTTCTTTTGATTCTGGAGTATCCCATAACTCCACTTCGAATGATCTTTATAACAAATTGGCGATCTCGCCAATCTCAAAATGACTTATAAAGGGGGGAAACTCCTTTACAAGAAGCATTGATTCACCGAAGATTTATGCATCCTCGGTTTACAATGCTATCTATCTCTTGTTATCCCGAATTCTATCTCTTGAGATCGGATGTAGGTTTGTCCCAGAACTCCACATCGATCTTATTTTTGAAGTCACGGTTGACCCGATTAACTTTGCCCGAGATTTATATAAGCTTATTCATTCCTTTATTCTGTTATTTAATCATCTTGTCTTTTTTTTTGGCAAAGCCAGCGAGGTTGACTGGACCCCTACAAGATTTATTGATAAAAAAAATAAAGATTCAAACAAGCTTTGAATCAAGCTATAAAAAAGGAAAAGACAGAAAATAAAGAAATAGAAAACAAGAGAGAACCAACTAGACAGCCCAAGCTTGGAGAATCCCAACAGGGTACTGCCTATTGCTCCTCAGAAGATGCATGTACACCCTATTCCTTACTTCAAACCAGAGAGTGTCAATAGTTTTCGACAAATTCTCAAAAATTCTTGCATTCCTTTCTCTCCATATCACATCAAAATAGATTTTCAAGCAAACAACCATTGCACTAACTTCATCATTCCCCTCTGTAGCAACTGTATGAATAATTTCCCAAGCAGAGACAGAGTTGGCAGTATCAAGAACAAACCCAGTGGTGCTACTGATTCTACTCATCATAGTAAGTAAGGTAGAGCATTCAAAAAAAAGATGATCTACAGTTTCATCACACAAATCACAGAAAACACAGGATGTGCACACAGTCAACCCAAACCTGTCCAGTACATCCCTAGTCATCAAAGCATGACTAACAACCTTCCACATCATCAAATTCTCTCTAGGCATAGAATCTTTAGTCCATAAAACACCGTACCACCTTGCAGCTGGAAGAGGCAGAGAACCAGATATGAACTTGTACACAGTGGCAACAGAGTGTACCTTCTGTTCCCAAGAAACAGAAATAGAATGATCAGCACACTTGAATAAATTCATAACTTCACTCCACAATTGCCTTATCATCTGATTGCTATTGTAAGGCAGCAACATATTGCCATCAAATAAAAAATCAGCAGCCTTAGCATTACAATGAATACCAGTTTGTTGAATTAGAGGATACTCACAAACTTTAGATAGTATCAGACCCTTCTTAACCCATGGATCATGCCAAAAAACTAATAAATGAGTTAGGTTGTAAATGATAATGGACCATATGTAAGTAAACATCCCTAAGTTTCAGCAAATTCCTTCAATTAGAGCTGCAATTCTGAGGTATATCCATACACCATAAATGCCTTCTCTTAATATTGTACTGCCACGTCCACCTGACCCATAAACTATCTTTCTTGAGAATTAGATTATCAAAATGTTTACTAAAAGCAGCAATATTCCACTTCCTAACATTGATAATACCAAGACCACCAAGCTTCAAAGTGGACTCAAATAAGGAAAAGGAGCAAGGAATTAACTTTGTGTTGTGAACACTCCCGGTCCAGAAGTACCTATTCATGGCAGACCTAACCATCAGTAAGAGCTTAGTAGGTAAGATAAAAGAATGAGCCCAATAGACAAGGAAAGGAAAAACAATAGCTTTGATAAGCACAAGCCTACCACATTGAGAAATATGCCTGTTGCACCAATTGGACATGACCTTAGTTATTTTATTATAAAGGATTAAACAATCAGCAGTAGCAATTCTTTTAGTGATTAAAGGTAGGCCAAGATAACTCATATCAGTAGCCATACAAGAAAAGCCGTAAAACTGATAAAGAGCAGTAGCATGATCATCAGACACTCCAGCAACAAGCATGGAAGATTTAGATTGATTTATAGAGAGGCCAGTCATGAGATAGAAGGACTGAAGAGCCTTCATCAAACCAGAAATTGACAAGAACTCAGGCTTAGTAAACAGCATAACATCATCAGCAAACATAATAGAAGTTATATGGAGATCGGAGCACTTTGGGTGATACTTGATGATCTTGTGAGAATAATTATATTTAAGAATCATCGTCAAGACTTCCATGACCAGTAGAAATAGATATGAAGAAATAGGATCGCCCTGACGAATCCCTTTCTTACTTCTGAAATAACCAACAGGCCTTCCATTAATAACAACAGAGAAAGCAGGAGTGGAAATGCACACATACACCCAAGACACAAATATTTTTGGAAAACCCATCTTTTCCATAATTCTAACAATAGAAACCCAATGAATTGAGTCATAAGCTTTAGATATATCAATTTTCAGAGCAGCTGCTGGTGTCACATTGCCTCTACAATAACCATTTAATAATTCCTGAGCAAGCATCACATTGTTAAGAATATTCCTGGAACGAATGAAAGCTGCTTAGTTGTTTGAAACAATTGAAGGCAAGACAGAAGCTAGCCGAGATGCAAGAATTTTGGATATACACTTGTACACCACATTACAACATGATATAGGCCTGAATGAGGTTACACTTGAAGGAGGAGAGACTTTAGGTATTATGGCAATATTTGTGCAATTGACTTCCCTTAGCATTTTGCATTTGTTAAAAAATTTATGTATAGCTTGGCAAAACTCATGACCAAGCACACCCCAAGAAGATTTGAAGAAGGTAACATTAAGTACATCAGGACCACCAGTAGAGTGCCGGTTCATTGAAAAGAGGGTGGAATTAATTTCTTCATCAGTGACAGGCTTAACAAGAGAAGCAACTTCTAACTGGGATATACATGGCAAGTCAAGAGAGGAAATTAGGTCTAAGTCGGGACAGAACTTGTAACATTCCCCCTTTTGACCGTCTCCAGTCAGTAATTAAACCAACTAGAAACGTTCAAAAACGAATTGTTATTTAGTTTATAAGGTTTAAACAGAATCAGCCACAGAAACACAGATAATAACAATCAATTAAAACAAATGAATCTTTATTTCATTACTATAAATCTTTTTATATACATCAGAGTTTATACAATTTTAATACTGATACAGCGGAATATTTAAAATACAATTTTCTTCTGAACTAAAAATGGTTCTTTACTCTCTCTCTAACTTCGCTGCTCGAAAATCTTCAAGCTGTAAAAATACTCGGTCTGACCCGAGTATTATATTCAAAAGAAAATAATACACAGGTCAGTCTAATTCAAACCAGTTTATTAGTGCATATAGGCAGTAATAATTTAAATAAACGACAGTCACAATAATTCTCGTCTATCCAATTCTTTTAACAAAGAAATCGGATAACGAAAATATAACACTACACAGTGTTAACAATAAATCAGCAGATTTAAATCATCAACAGAGATAAACAGTATTATTGGCTGCCGTACACGCACGCGTGCACGGCCTCGCCAATACGGCATAGAAGATCAATGCATCACGACGCAAAGGAAAAATCAATTCGAAACTGTCGAGTTTGGGTGGCTGCAGTGCACACGTACGCGTGCACTGCCTCGCCAACACCGCATATAAAGCCACCACAAAGAATCAAGGGTAAAACTGCAACAATAACTGCAGTCACCGCATGGAAATTTGGGTGAAGGCAACAAAAATAAACAAGGATGAATGAAACTGGTCAAGCAAGTGCAGCAGGCACAAAGGCCCACAAACGAGCACCACAAATACAAATGGAATGCAACTACAGGCATGAAATCACAATGCAACAGTGCAGTCGAAAGCAATTCAGATGACATAGTAAAGACTGCAGACATACAGTGCTACTACAAAACAACATAGATGAAGACAACATCAAGTAGTGCAAGCATATGAAATGCAGTACTACATGCAGTATCAAAGGCAACAAGATAGCTTCACAATGCCACAATGAAATAAACTAATATCAATGCAGACCCACATGTTCATGACTTGCAAACAATAGTATGTAGACATCAAGCCATACAGAACTGTCAAGTATACAAGAATGCCCAGACCCAATTAAACCAATGCATTTTACCATATAAATATATACATATGAATATGCATATGTATACACATACATAGGAAGTGCAATTCGAACAAGTCAGGGTTCAAGCCCGTGCTTTGAATCAAAAATGAACAAGGTAACTACAGTGACAACTGCAACTACTAGGATGAATGCAAGACTAAGCAAAGATGAACCAGGATATCATAATGCAGACCAACCAGAGATGCCAACATGATCAAGTTCAAAGCATCAGGTCTCAAACCAGTACATATACACATATATGGACATGAGGAAACAGGTGAATGTGCAATAGGGAACAAAGATCAGATACACATGCTAAAGTGCCGCAGTTACAACAAAAGCACAACATGCACAAGAGATACAAAGACTACAGCTACATGAAAATGTCCAGTGAATCATCTATATGAAGACAGCAACCAAACTCAGTGAGACCAGATGCAAGTGAAACCAACAAAGGCCAAAGCTCATGGCAACCACATATAAATGCACAAGTAATTCACATGGATAAACAATTTCACGATCAAAATAAAGGCCGAAGTCACAATGAAAGCCATTTCAAAATTTAAGAAAATCCTCATCTAAATTTCTTTCCACAAAATCTAGTTGCAGATTTTTATTTTAAACCATAGTCAGCAACATGATGGCCGAAACCAATGTACCAGAAAATCATATAACCAAGGTCAGACCGAAGTCAAGAAAGAAATTCACGAAAAATCAAAAAGGCGAAGTCAAAGGAAATCAACACAGTGATAGCCGAGAATATTGAACAGCTAAAATTCAAAATCAAGAGCATCGAGTATCAGATATGAAGCTGGCAGGGCTAAAGAAATCATCAACAACAAAACAAATCGAACTAACTACGCGAGCGTTTGAATCAGATGTGAGTATACTACTCACCTTTTCTCGAAGAGGTTGCGAGCGAGACGAAGGAAGACAAGCCCTAGTTTGGAGACGAGGAGCACGAACGAAACGAAACCCTAATTTTTCTTTTTGCGAACGAAGAAGAAGACGGCTGCCATTTTTTTTTTTTCTTCGATTTAGGTTTTAGGAATGAGAAATGAAAGAGGGGGGTCGGGTTCGTGTTTTATGCCGAGGCAAGGGAATCGTGGGTATGGTTTTGGGCGTGATTTAAGGAACGGGTATGGGCTAAGGTATTATTTAAGGGGTATGGGCTGGTATATAGGGTATGGTGAAAGTATGGCATATTTTTTTTTTCTTTCTTTTTAAATCAAATTTTGTTTTTGCAAATATCATTTTCTTTAACTTGTTTTGTTTTTAAATTATCATGTTAAAATTTAGCTACGTGTATTTATTTCATTTTTGTATTAATAAAATTTGATAAAAGAATTTTAAATCGATTTACAATTTCCAATTCAAATTTAACAACCAGTATTAGTTTGTCAATTGACGAAAATTTAATTGTTATAAAAATTCCAACAACAACAGAAATTTAACTGTCAACTTAAATCATTTACTGATGATTATAATTTTGGGCAAAAATCCAGGTTGCTACAGAAATTCAATTTAAATTCGATTTAATTTTCTACGCGTTTTTACGCCGTATGTTCACAAAACAATTTTGATAAATACGAAAATTGAAATCCAGTAATAATTCAATATTACGGACCCAATGAAACTGATTTCGTCAAATTCCGAGACTGTGCCTCGGAAGACTATTCTTATTTTCGATTTAAACGATATAATTTCGAAACTGAACAAATCGCTTTCAAATTCAATTCTGAAGCTTCTATTACCTTCAGTATTATCAATATGAATTTTCTAAGCCTTTAAATTATTTTTAACCGGCTTAAAATCGAAGATTCAAATTTTATTCAACTTTCAATAGATTAAATTCAAAAATTTAATCGCCAATTCATTCTGATAATTTGAAATTCAAGTCAAATCATCATTCAAATATTTAAAATTAATTAAATATTTTCAATTTAAATTGTTCAAAATTCAGGGTCGTTACAAACTCCCCTCCTTAAAAACTTTTCGTCCACGAAAAGGAAAGGTTGTTAAAATTTCATCGATATTTATACTCTAGTCAATTTTTTTACTAAACTTAAAACTTATTACAAATAAATGAATATAGGATTCATTCCATTTGTTTAATCTCACTAGTTTTATTTATCTTCTCTTTTGCTCGATGATTTCTACAATCATTGATTTCTAAAATCAACACTCAAAAGTCTTTTACTAAATTTTTAATTTACAACTCAGATTTAAACTTTAAAATCTGTCACGTTAGAGATTTATATAATATACCTCTTCCAAAGCTGTGGACTTTCAAAACATTACAAAGATCCTCTTCCTTAGTTCATTAAGTTGGAATTTTTTGTAATTCTACTTCAGTTCATTGATTCACTATTTACAGTTTGAAAATACTTGCTAACTCGAAATTTAACAAGTCCATCTTCGTTCTCACAGACATTAGACATACGCTGGCCAGGCGCAGGTCTAAAAATCTCCAAGTACTAAACATACTTGCTTCAATTCCCAGTGAAAATACTTTTCAAAAATTCTTTAAAAAATGGATATGGAAAGCACGTTCCCCCATGGATCACAGTTTACCCGGCGGTTACGCTACTATCCCAGTAGAGTCGCTTGTAACTGCAGGTTTCACACCTTTCTTGAATTACGCCATGGTTGTCGCCATAGATTGCAGTACACACGGCGGTTACGCTACTATCCCAGTAGAATCGCTCGTGTCTGTAGGCATCACGCCCCTCAAATTTCGCCTGGCATTAGATTGCAGTTTACTCGGCGGTTACGCCACTATCCCAGTGGAGTCGCTCGTAACTGTGGGCATCTCGCCCCTCAAATTACGCTAACATCATCAATCAAATCTAATCTCATCGCGATGAACTATCGCGAAGGATTTCCGATTCAAATAGTCACTCTGACTAAAATTCTACGTAGCTACGAATTTCAAATGGATACTCATCGAGAGTTCCAATACCTTCTTTAATAATAAATGGAAGGTACTTTTCCACATCCTCAGTTTAGAAAACATAATATCATATATGTAGTACTTTCATTTCCCATTTCGTACATATAACATCTATGTAAACATACATAAGATTTCCATAACAATGTCTTTCTAAACTAACGGTTTCAAATTTACCGTATTCATATATATAAGTTCTAAAAACTTACATATCCATATTCATAACAAAATAGAGGATTTCAAAATTTTCCTCTAAGTCGATTTGGAAATTTAAGGTTATCTCAAACCTAATTCATATTCATAATTCCATTTATTATCGACTTTCACATTCGATTTGAATTTCACGCTTACATCGTCAATTCTCAACACAGAATTGATGTCTATCGATATATAACCTCTGAGCTCGTACGTCTCAGAGAAGGGTGTTAAGCTAAGAGAATAAATTCTCCGCCACCAACAGATATATATTTAATAGAGATCAATTGCTATGTCATCAATTCACAATGTTAGACATGCAATCCAAATCATCATCTGAAATTCAAAGCTCAACTTATATTGTCTTTGATGTCGAAGTTAAACTCAATTTTAACTTAACGATTCAATCTTTTTGAAAAATTTCAAATTGAACAAATTGTTCAAATTCTCATTTAACTTTTCAACTTCGACTTCAAAAATGAATTTCAAATCATTTATTCCTTACGGAATATATTCACAACATTTCATATTTGGAAAAACATTTCCATACTTATTTAAAAATAAGTAATTCACAAATCCATTTTATTTTCAACATTTGAAAATATTCGATATACTTAAATCAAAATCAAGTATATGTTTCATCTTTAAGGAAATCATTCTCTTTCACATTTTTATTTGAGTTAAAACGAATGTTACGTAAAACATCGTTACGACAACTCAAAATCACTAGTATAGGGATTCGAAATTTAGATAGATGTATAAATCCCAATACTATACAAAACATTTCCTTTCGGAAATCATTTACTATAACAACAGTGTTATAGTCCATCATTTCCTTATATTCGAAAACGTCTATTTCAACAAGGAATGTTGAAATCTATGGTTTCGATATTCAATGCCTTTGAAAACATCTTTTTAAAACAATTACTTCGTTTTAAAATATCACTTTCCCAAAACATGTCCATTTCATTCAATAATATATTCACGGTCCAAAATTGTGAATATACTTCATTTAACAAACTATACAGAATTTACTTATCAAAATAAGTCAGTTTCGAATTTATAAACAACGTTTATAAATTCTATTCCTATTTATAAAGACTTCAATTTATAAAAATTTACTTTTATTAATCATTCCTTTATAGCTCAGTTTTATATCAAAATTTTAATTTATAAGTGAATTACTTATAAATTCTTTTATTTCGCAACTTCGATTCATTTTATAACTTCACAATTTTAATTCTGTAATTTCCATTCACTTATGAAATCCATTAAATATTTCACTTTTAACGCTTATACAATTCCAATATTTTATTAACACTTTCAAATCTTCAATATAAACCGGTTATAATAATTCAAAAATTCCATTTTAAACTATTATATAATTTTTATCAGCTTTCCATTTCCAAAATAATCAACTAGTTCTTTAATAAATCATTCATCGACTTGGTTTTCAATCTAACCGCATTTGATTCATTCACATAAAATTTTACTAACATTCATTCATATTCAATTAGTTCACTTTCACTAATTTATATTCAAGTTAGATTGCTTTCAGTTCAAATCAAATTCTATTTTGATTTCTTACCTTTCAATTTGAATTCAATTACATAGCTTTCAATTTCCATTAATACAATTTCATTAACACTTAATGAATTTCTATACGATCAACTGGCAACCAATGCCCGTTCAACTTAACCAAATTTATTTACTTTGCTTACATTTAATTTGGTTCAACACACTTAATTGGTTTATATTCTAATTCAGATTGAATTCTTATACTCACCATATTCACTAATTCACTTTTACAATTAAAGTTGAATTTCCCTTTATATACTCAAATTCATATTCATTACATCACTTTATCCATTCATTTTTATATCAAATTCAATTTGATTCAATATTACTTAAGCCATGTTTCATTTATCTTCACTTGCATTTATTTTCACTATACAGCTTAAGTTCGCCTCGAATTTATTTGAAATTCTATTTTATTTAACTTTACTAAAGTCAAATTCATATCACATTTCAAAATTCAGATTTTGTTTTACTTAACAAACTGTTCAAACATTTAACAACTGGTTTTACTTAAACTTTCTCATTTTATAAGTTATACAACTTATCAATTTAAACTTTCCAATTCATATCATATAATCACTTATCTTTCAAGTTTAACTTTTCTATCTCAACAATTTATCAAATCAAGTTCAATTTTATTTAACTTCCCTTTAGTTAAATTTCAAATCGTATATTTATTAATGCTAATTCAATTCAATTTAACTTTTCTTTTAGTTAAATTTCAAATCCATATATTTATTAATGCCAACTCACTTCAATTTAACTTTTCTTAAGTTAAAAATCTTTTATTTTCAAAAACAATTTTATACTTCTTTGGATTTGAAAACATTCTCCTTTAAAGTGTTTCTAGTAACTATTCATATTAAACATCATAAACTAAGCTTTGTGTAAACCAAAGCTCTGATACCACTCTGTAACATTCCCCCTTTTGACCGTCTCCAGTCAGTAATTAAACCAACTAGAAACGTTCAAAAACGAATTGTTATTTAGTTTATAAGGTTTAAACAGAATCAGCCACAGAAACACAGATAATAACAATCAATTAAAACAAATGAATCTTTATTTCATTACTATAAATCTTTTTATATACATCAGAGTTTATACAATTTTAATACTGATACAGCGGAATATTTAAAATACAATTTTCTTCTGAACTAAAAATGGTTCTTTACTCTCTCTCTAACTTCGCTGCTCGAAAATCTTCAAGCTGTAAAAATACTCGGTCTGACCCGAGTATTATATTCAAAAGAAAATAATACACAGGTCAGTCTAATTCAAACCAGTTTATTAGTGCATATAGGCAGTAATAATTTAAATAAACGACAGTCACAATAATTCTCGTCTATCCAATTCTTTTAACAAAGAAATCGGATAACGAAAATATAACACTACACAGTGTTAACAATAAATCAGCAGATTTAAATCATCAACAGAGATAAACAGTATTATTGGCTGCCGTACACGCACGCGTGCACGGCCTCGCCAATACGGCATAGAAGATCAATGCATCACGACGCAAAGGAAAAATCAATTCGAAACTGTCGAGTTTGGGTGGCTGCAGTGCACACGTACGCGTGCACTGCCTCGCCAACACCGCATATAAAGCCACCACAAAGAATCAAGGGTAAAACTGCAACAATAACTGCAGTCACCGCATGGAAATTTGGGTGAAGGCAACAAAAATAAACAAGGATGAATGAAACTGGTCAAGCAAGTGCAGCAGGCACAAAGGCCCACAAACGAGCACCACAAATACAAATGGAATGCAACTACAGGCATGAAATCACAATGCAACAGTGCAGTCGAAAGCAATTCAGATGACATAGTAAAGACTGCAGACATACAGTGCTACTACAAAACAACATAGATGAAGACAACATCAAGTAGTGCAAGCATATGAAATGCAGTACTACATGCAGTATCAAAGGCAACAAGATAGCTTCACAATGCCACAATGAAATAAACTAATATCAATGCAGACCCACATGTTCATGACTTGCAAACAATAGTATGTAGACATCAAGCCATACAGAACTGTCAAGTATACAAGAATGCCCAGACCCAATTAAACCAATGCATTTTACCATATAAATATATACATATGAATATGCATATGTATACACATACATAGGAAGTGCAATTCGAACAAGTCAGGGTTCAAGCCCGTGCTTTGAATCAAAAATGAACAAGGTAACTACAGTGACAACTGCAACTACTAGGATGAATGCAAGACTAAGCAAAGATGAACCAGGATATCATAATGCAGACCAACCAGAGATGCCAACATGATCAAGTTCAAAGCATCAGGTCTCAAACCAGTACATATACACATATATGGACATGAGGAAACAGGTGAATGTGCAATAGGGAACAAAGATCAGATACACATGCTAAAGTGCCGCAGTTACAACAAAAGCACAACATGCACAAGAGATACAAAGACTACAGCTACATGAAAATGTCCAGTGAATCATCTATATGAAGACAGCAACCAAACTCAGTGAGACCAGATGCAAGTGAAACCAACAAAGGCCAAAGCTCATGGCAACCACATATAAATGCACAAGTAATTCACATGGATAAACAATTTCACGATCAAAATAAAGGCCGAAGTCACAATGAAAGCCATTTCAAAATTTAAGAAAATCCTCATCTAAATTTCTTTCCACAAAATCTAGTTGCAGATTTTTATTTTAAACCATAGTCAGCAACATGATGGCCGAAACCAATGTACCAGAAAATCATATAACCAAGGTCAGACCGAAGTCAAGAAAGAAATTCACGAAAAATCAAAAAGGCGAAGTCAAAGGAAATCAACACAGTGATAGCCGAGAATATTGAACAGCTAAAATTCAAAATCAAGAGCATCGAGTATCAGATATGAAGCTGGCAGGGCTAAAGAAATCATCAACAACAAAACAAATCGAACTAACTACGCGAGCGTTTGAATCAGATGTGAGTATACTACTCACCTTTTCTCGAAGAGGTTGCGAGCGAGACGAAGGAAGACAAGCCCTAGTTTGGAGACGAGGAGCACGAACGAAACGAAACCCTAATTTTTCTTTTTGCGAACGAAGAAGAAGACGGCTGCCATTTTTTTTTTTTTCTTCGATTTAGGTTTTAGGAATGAGAAATGAAAGAGGGGGGTCGGGTTCGTGTTTTATGCCGAGGCAAGGGAATCGTGGGTATGGTTTTGGGCGTGATTTAAGGAACGGGTATGGGCTAAGGTATTATTTAAGGGGTATGGGCTGGTATATAGGGTATGGTGAAAGTATGGTATATTTTTTTTTTCTTTCTTTTTAAATCAAATTTTGTTTTTGCAAATATCATTTTCTTTAACTTGTTTTGTTTTTAAATTATCATGTTAAAATTTAGCTACGTGTATTTATTTCATTTTTGTATTAATAAAATTTGATAAAAGAATTTTAAATCGATTTACAATTTCCAATTCAAATTTAACAACCAGTATTAGTTTGTCAATTGACGAAAATTTAATTGTTATAAAAATTCCAACAACAACAGAAATTTAACTGTCAACTTAAATCATTTACTGATGATTATAATTTTGGGCAAAAATCCAGGTTGCTACAGAAATTCAATTTAAATTCGATTTAATTTTCTACGCGTTTTTACGCCGTATGTTCACAAAACAATTTTGATAAATACGAAAATTGAAATCCAGTAATAATTCAATATTACGGACCCAATGAAACTGATTTCGTCAAATTCCGAGACTGTGCCTCGGAAGACTATTCTTATTTTCGATTTAAACGATATAATTTCGAAACTGAACAAATCGCTTTCAAATTCAATTCTGAAGCTTCTATTACCTTCAGTATTATCAATATGAATTTTCTAAGCCTTTAAATTATTTTTAACCGGCTTAAAATCGAAGATTCAAATTTTATTCAACTTTCAATAGATTAAATTCAAAAATTTAATCGCCAATTCATTCTGATAATTTGAAATTCAAGTCAAATCATCATTCAAATATTTAAAATTAATTAAATATTTTCAATTTAAATTGTTCAAAATTCAGGGTCGTTACAGAACTCCTCAGCATTGCTAAGAAGTTTAGAGAAATAATCAGTAAATGCTTTGTCTACAGTTTCAGAGGTTGAACATAAGGTTCCATGCTCATCAGTAATACAAAAAATATTCTCATTGGCATGCTTAACCTTTAAAGAGTCATGAAAGAATTTAGTATTCCTGTCACCATCCTCAAACCATTTGGTTCGCAATTGCTGCCATTTCATACTAGCTTCCAGAAGAAGAGCATCATTAACTGACTTGAATAGTCTTCCCTCCTCTTCAGCAGCAATAATATCATCAGGATGCTCCATCATTTTATCTTGGCAAAGCTTCAGTTGATCCTTCAAGGAGTTAGATAACAAGCTTCCAGTACCAAAAGTGGTAGCAGCCCATGATTTAATCTCTTGCTTTATTCTTTTTAACTTCCTATAAAACTTGAACATTGGATTACCAAAACAATTAAAATTAGAATTTACCTATGACACTAAAACATGAAATTGATCATGCTTAACCCAAGCATTAAAAAATTTAAAACTTCTCTTTTCTCTTCTTAAATGAGAACCAAAAGACAATATCAAGGGGGAATGGTCAGACATGATAGGTTGAGGAAGATTTACAGACAAGGAAGGCCAGAAATGGAGAGCTTGAATATTACAAAATGCATGATCTATAGTTGTGAAAGTTCTCACACCAGTACGACTACGATTATTCCAAGAGAATTTAGCCCCATTCTTATTAACCAAAATAAGATCAGCATCAATGATAGCAAGATTCAAAGGGAGCAATGTGAACAGGTAGTAGGGGAGAACCACCACATTTGTCCCCCAGATTAAAACAAGAGTTGAAATCCCCCAAAACTACCCAAGGATGTGAATTTTGTCTTAGAGGAGGTAACGATTTAAAAAAAAGATTCCTGGAAGCAGCAGAATTATCCGCATAAACAAAGGTAATGTAAAAGGAAGATAGAGATTAAAGAGCAAAAGCATGAAAATGTATGGATTGCTGAGATTGCAGAATTGGAGATAGAGTCAAGACTGTAGGATCATAAAGAACAATAATTCTACCATAAGATGCAGATTCAAGATTATGGTGGATCACCCATTGATATATCTAGCAGCTTTAGAGGATAAGGTTTGATTTAACTTAGTTTCAAGAAGTCCAACCAAACATAAATTATGCTTAAGAATAAGACTTTTCACCTGATCAAGTTTCAAGTTACCATGGGCACCTCTGATATTCCAAGCTGCAATATTTTTATTCATTGATAAGGTTTGGGAATATATTTGGAAGATTTCTTCTCTTTGCAGAAAGAGCCCTTGTTTCAATTTGCCTACGTATCATTGACTTTAGGGAAGGATGCACAGATATGGATGAATTAGTGGAAGAAAGGTCAGGTGATGGATCAGAAGAAGGAAAAGGAGAGGGAGAGGTTAAAGGCCAACCAGGTAAGTCAATTGAAAAGTTATATTGTGTTGTTTGAGCAGAATGTTCATTCACAGCAGTGTTATGCATGGAAGAAATTAATTCCATGACTTGAGTTTCAAAAGAAGAGCGCCATTTTCTATCAATTTCTGAAACATGGATATCACCATTTTCATGTACAGCAGCAATAGTAGTGTCATTACCATTTTCATACACTTCGGCATTCAATTCTCTCTCATCCTTATTACTACAAGCAGATTTACCTTTCAAATCCAGAGAATGCTCCACAACATATGTTTTTTGATTTTTTTTCTTTACTTCCAGAGACATGACCATCCATATTGCAATCCTTGAAAAGGGTAGAGCTTAAAGCATTAGCCTCACAATCCATATTAATTTGAATTTCACCTTCTTCCACTTCCACATCTTCTGACAGAGATTGCTCATTAGCTTGTAGCAAGGAATACTTGTTAGAGGTGTCAACAGAACATGCTTGGCCAGTACAGTGCATGGAATTCACCACATCAAGTTCATTCATATTTCCTTCATTAACAATTAATGCATTCTTTCCTTTCCCACTTGGCAGTTTTAAATTAGTAACTTCCACTTCTTCTCGCATAAAACCTTTTTTTCCTTTATTATTATTAACTTTTTGCCAAACTTGTCTAACTGAGACTTCCTTAGCAACTTTTTTCATTGGCTTCTCCCTGCTCTGTCCCATTTCACTATTATTTAAGGGCAAGGTATTATGACATATATTAGCTTTTCCTTCACCAGTAGTTTTCTTGCATTCAGACAACAAATGTCCAAATTCTTTACATAATGTACAAATTGCAGGCTTCCATAAATAATCTACTTTAACAATCTGCTCAGATCCATCAAGTAATTTGACAGAGAAATTATCAGGAAGTTCATGATATAAAGATACCTCAACTAAACATTTGGCAAAAGATATACGTTCAAAATTTTCAGTTGAAGCATCCATACGGAGAAGCTTTCCAACCCTTGAAGCAAGCCAATTAATTCCAAGTGGGGACCAGGCATACAAGGGAATATTAGATAATTTGATCCAAACAGGAACATATTTGATACTGCTACAACTGTTACCAATATTTTCATCCCAAGGCTTAACAATAAACAGTTTATTCTTCATCACAACTGGGTCAGATTCAGCAATCTTAATCCTATCTTCATCATTAGAGAACTTAAATAAAAACAGAAACCCATTAGATTTAACTGAGAGCGTTCCTTTCAGTTTCCATACCTTCTTCAAGAAGTTCAAGACGTAGGTGTATGGCAATGGATTATCAAGAAAAAAACCCACCAAGTATTCTTTCCATATAGCTCTTCCAGCTTGAATAACGTCATCAGAAGGAACAATGGACTCTCCTTTGAACACAAGATGGATATCACGAGGTACATATTTACCAGCATTACTGGGTTTTGCCTTGAACAGGGAGTTCCAAGCAAGGGGTTGAGTAGAAACTTTAGGAAGAACAGAAGAAGCTGCAGCATTGTCAATAGGGGAGAGCAAGGGGTTGGAGGTGACAGAAAGAGGAACAAGGATGGTAGAGGAAGGACAAGGCTGAATCAAGTTGTTGGTTGGAGCAGATGGAAGCTGACAAGGGGGAAGACTCTATGTAGACAGGGAAGGTAAGGTAGAGTCAGAAGGAGGGACAAGGATGGAAGAGGAAGGACAAGGCTGAATCAAGTTGGAAAGACAGGTTGGAGCAGATGGAAGCTGACAAGGGGGAAGACTCTGAGTAGACGAGGAAGGTAAGGTAGAGTCAGAAGGAGGGACAAGGATGGGAGAGGAAGGACAAGGTTGATGCACAGTAGAAGGACGAGTTGGTGCAGCGGGAAAAGGAATTGAACGAGGGGGGGTCCCCATTAAAGAAGAAGGTTTTGACATATTTTTTTGTACATGAATCATCTTGTCTTTTATTTCCAACTTATCTTCAAATCATTCTTGAAGTGTATTTGTAAACTAATATTTAAATTGTTTTATTATATATTGTGTTGTTTGAGTTGTTGATGTTGATTTGGGTTTCCGATCGATTCATCTGATCAACGCAATCGATAGGATCTCCAAAACACTTGAACAGTGCAAACTTACACAATATTATTTTCAAAATTTGGTAAATGAGAATAAATTTGTATGATTATATTGTAAATATATAAGTAAAATTTGGAATTTAATAAGTTAACTAAATTGGTTGTTTAAAATGATAATATTTGATTTTCATTTATCTATTCTATAAATGAATTTTTTTTTAAACAAGGCATATAGTGGTTTGAATTTTAAACAAATTTAAAACTAGAATTTGAGAATTTAGTTTTCGATGATTTCAAACTTTGTTTTTAAAGTTTTAAAGGATATATTATTTAAAGTATTTTCGAATAGAAATTGTTTCTAAAGGATTTTAAATGTTTAAATCAGTGCTCTTTTCTTTGTCGCTGAAAAATAATTTCGGTGATGACTACAGCATCATCGACATTCATTTTTGAGTTTCGAAGTGAAGAAACCATTCTGTAGCTTTGCTACAGTTTTGCTTTGAAGAATTAAATTGATTGGAATTTCTAAAAATTGAATTGATTTATAATATATATATTGATATATGATTTAAAGTTGATTTGATATATATTATGTATATATATTTGTTTATCTCTAAATTAGTTGAAGTTAATCGAAAATTTAATTCTTAAATTTTATCTTAAAAGATGATTTCAATTCTAAAATGAAGCCAAAATTTTGAATAAATATTTAAGCTTGAATAATTTAATTGGGAAAATTTTATTTGTATAATATTCTATTGCATTCCAATATAGCTTACCTTAATTATTTAGAAGTTAAATATGTAATTGGATAATATACAATATGAAAGGATTTTATAAATATAATTTGGGTGGTAATAATAAATGTTATACACTTAAATTTTAGTACAAAAGAATTAATAGAGGTAAATAGAATAAAAGGTTAATTGAATAATTACAATATAAATGGTGTTAAAGGAATTTATAAATAAATTGGAGCAGTTATAAAAAGTGTAAATAAACTTGATAATATGATTAGACATATTAAGTGGAATAAATTTAATAATAATGTTGGAATAAAGAAGAATGAAATTTAGTGAATAAATTATGAATATAATAAATGATTGTTCAAATTCATGACTTTGGAAAATTGTTAATTTAAGATGATTGTATGATGAGATAATGAGATTAAAAATAGTTAAGATTTATTTATATTAAGTGAAATCAAATGGATGAAATTAATTATTAATGTAAGTTGAAATTTCATAGTTTTAAATTTATTATCTTATTATGTTTTCCAATCTATTTTCTTTCTGGTTGTTTCCATTCTCCTACCTTCTAAGTGGGAAATCGAATTTCGAATTGGTCAGCCCATGGAGCTACTATCTTCTCTCAGCTTGATCTTGCCACTGATTTTCACTAGCTCAGTGTTGCTGAGGAAAGTATTCCCGAGATTGCTTTCCGTACTGAGAATGGTTTTTCTATGAATGGTTAGTTATGCCTTTTGGTTTGACTAATGCCCATGCTTCCTTTGTTGATTGATGAATCATGTTTCCGTGTTGTGCTTACCAAGTTTGTTTTAGTCTTTGTTGATGATATCCTTGTCTTCTCCAAGTCAAGGAAAGAACAGGAGTCACATTTGAAATCTGTTCTGGAGTCTCTTAGGAATCATCAGTTGAAGGCTAAATTTTTGAAAGGCCATTTCTGGAAGAATGTATTCCGATTTCTCGGGCATATTGTTCTGGTAATGGAATTTCCATTGATCCAGTTATGATCGCTGCGATCAATGATTTGGGAAGGCTATTGCTTATACCAGTCTGACTTGGAAACCTTTCTAAAATCTTTGGTACTCATCTGAATCTGAGCACTGCTTACCATCCATAGACCGACGGTCAAATGGAAAGAGTGAATCAGGGTCCGGAGGATCTTCTTCGTGCTTGTGTTCTTGATATTGGAAGATCTTGGGAAGATAATCTCTATCTTGTTGAATTCACCTATAACAACAGTTATCGGGTGTAATTTCAATTTTCTTTTCATCTTGTCTTAATCCTATCTCATTTTATCTTGTTTTCCTTGTCTCGTTCCTTTTCGAGGACGAAAAGTTTTGAGTGGGGGAGAGTGTAACAACCCATAATTTTGTAAATATTTTTAATTAAATTTTATTTGAAAACTTTGATTTTTAAATCAATTAAAAATGAATTTTTAGAATTTTCCCAATGTAAGTTTGGGATTTGTTTGTAATTCATTTTCCAAATATAATAAATAAACATTTTCTGAAAATTTTATATTTTGGTCAGCTTTGGTCAAATTTTGAATTTCAGTTTAAAATTTTAAATTTGAAATTTTAATTTCAAATCTTTTTCTTTGAAGCAGAATATAATTCTGACATTCGTTTTGCTTTTTGTTTTGTTAAATTCTGATTTATACCTTTAAAATTGGATAAAATACAGTGTTTTACACGCACTTATTTTCCGTATTTTATTTTATATTTTCCCTATGTCCATCTCTTTATTTTATTTTTTCTGTTTGTTTTGTCTAAACTTTATTTTATTTATTGGATTTTACTTGTGTATATCTTTTTATAAATGGCTTGAAAAATTAAAGAGACATACATTACATTGTTTAAATTCCTGCCTTTTTATTTGCCTAGCCTCTTTATTATTTTCCTAGCATTCACCCCACTCTTAGCCATTCAAAATTTGTCTTGCCATCCACTCCACTTCATAATTCATGTACAAAACTCCTCATTTTTCATTTGCATTTAAGAATAAAATATATACAAGTTATTTGTTGCCTTTTTATTTTCCAAACCATTCAAACTCTTGCTTTTTATCTGCATGGCCTCTTTATTTCTTACCTTAGCCGTTCATAACCCCCACTAAACCCTAGCCGCCACTTCATTTTGTAATTCACCTACAAAATATTTCTCATCTCATCACTTCTCACTTCATCTCCTGAAAAAAAAATATAGAGTTCTAGATCCATGGCTTCTCTTCCTCCTCTTTTTTTCCATTTTCTTTTTGTTCCTCCTTTGTTTATTCTAGCTATGCTCAGCCTCACCATCATCCACCCCTTGCTGACCACACCCCTCTCCATCACCACCTAGCCCATGCCGTGGCTCCTAGATGAAGACCACATCACCATCTCCTTGTTTAAAGCCTAGCCGACCACATATATTCACCACTTCCTTCCTCCTAATTAGCCTCGGCCACAAATGGTTCCACCACCTCCATGCCATGATCTACACCTCAAGCCGTGCCTTATGACCTGATCCATGCACACAAGTCCAAGGCCAAGCACTCTAGACCCATGGCCGAACCCAAAACTCCTCTTGCCTTTGACTTTTTGCCTTCCACCACCTTGTAACTTCCACCTCTTTAATTTCCTAACCATGGTCGGGCCTCATAACTTCATGGCCGAGCCTATGTTGCTTCAAACATGATGAGGCCGAGCACAACATGATGTGGTCTAACCCTATAGTGATGTGGTCGAGCCCTTTTGTTGATTTAAAGCAAGGTTATGTCACTTTGATTCATTATTTTCCATTGTTTCAATCTATAAATTTTGTGTTTAATCATATTCTTATGTTTGTGTTATTGTGTTGTTTACAAGATTTGGATCTTGACTATTCATCTACTTAAAAATCTAGTCGTGCCTTTTCGTGCTTTGCGGAGTTTGGATTTGTGTTTTGAATTTGATTCTAGCTTTAAAAAGGTGAGTTTATCACTCTCGACATTCGTACTTATATAATTGTGAAACAATGACATGCGAATTGTAGAAACTGATATACTATGTTGATTAATTCATATATGCCTGTGATATGATTATATGATGTTATATATTGCTTATAGATTTGTTACATCATCTGTTATGATATGTTATGCTATACTATTTATTTTACTTCTGTATCTCGCACTACAAGTTCCCTTTTCACTATGGGTTGAAATGATACATACTCGAACGGACATTAGAGTAAGGAAAAATCATTATGAGCTAAAATGATAGGGTCGAGTGATTTTTATTGTATTTGTTTTACTTGGGATTGCGGGTTTGAAATGATATAACCCGGATTTTTCTTTTTAAATTACGGATTGAAATGATACATATCTGTATCACTTGACCTAGGTTAGAAAATATTATACATGCCCATGGTCATATTTTATATAATATTTTCCGAAAATTTATCAAGTATTTTTAAATAATTTTTTCATAAAAGATTATTAAGTATTTTGAGTTTTTATAGATATATGAAATTTTAACTTAAATTTTGATTTAATGCTTTAAATTATAAAGGTGTATTGGTTTTTCTATAAGTTAAATTTTTATAAGTTAATAATTGGTTTTAAGTTAAATTAAGGATCTTTATTGATTATAAATAACTTAATAATTGAATTTGACTTAATATGGAAGTTTTAAATCTAACCTAGTAATAGTTATGAATTTTACTTTATGAAACAGACATGTTTTGTGTAATAAATAATGTATTTTGAACTGATAAAATGGAATAAAGTTTTAATTGGACATTTTGTAATAAAATTTATTTAACTAGAAAATCATAGTTAATTGATGTCTAAATGAATAGATCTAAAAGAAAAAATTGACTGTTATATTAACTATGATAAAATATTCTTTTGTGAAATGTTATGTTTTGTAAAATAAATAGTTATGATTTTTAAATGTATAAAATGTGACTTAAATATGACTTAACTTGATAATTGAAAATTTGATTAAAATGGAATTTTTAGAGTAACGTAGTAAATAAAATATTTTACTTATGAAATGGATGTTTTAAAGAAAAGAAATATTAAGGTCTGTTGTTGTTAACATGAAAGTTAAGCAAATTATAATGCAAATTTGACTTAATAAATGAATTATAATTTAATTGGATATTTAATTATTAAAAGTTATTTTATTTAAATCATAAGTTAAATGATATCCAAATGAATGTTTTTGAAGCATGAAATATGATTTTTATAAGTTAAAAATGGCTAAAATTGAAGTTTTAATGTTTCTAAAAAGTAATAATAAAATCTGGAATTTTATTGGTAGCATTTATAAAATGGTGTGGATTTAAGATGGCATTTGTTAAGTGCTATCATTTCTGAAATTTAACTAAGTTCTGAAATAACCAAATACTATTACAGCATTTTGTAAGTGCTGCTGTTCTGAAATTTAACTATGTTCTAAAACAACTAAATACCTATTACAGGACTTTATAAGTGCTGCTGTATCAAGAACTACGCTGTTTGAAAATAACTAAATATCTATTACAACACTTTATAAGTGCTGCTGTTTCTGAAATTAAACTGTTTTGAAATAACCAAATATCTACTATAGCACTTTGTAAGTGCTGCTGTTTCTGAATTTGACAATGTTTTGGAATATTACTATATCTACTGTAACATTTTATAAGTGCTGTTGTAACTGAAATTTACAATGTTTTTGGAAATTCTATAATTGAATGAATGAACTTAGAAATGCTACAATCTTTGAAATGAATAATATTTGACATTGAATTTAAATGGTTTAATTGAATATTAAATTAAAGGAAGTTATGACTTTCTAAGTATTATGATTTTCAAAGAATAACATTTCTAAATTTTTAAGATTTCAAAATATTATGGTTTCAAAGTGTTGGGTTTCAGAGTTGTTATAACTTTGAAAGGTACTATGGTTTTGAAAATGAAATTGTGTGAAATTGTATTTAATTAAGAATTGTCTTTAAATATATTAACGTGAAACTTATTGAAATTGAAGATTTAAGAATGTGACTTTATAAATTGGTTTGGTTTAAGATGATTTAAAGGAATATTTCAAGTTTAATAAATTTAAGGAATATTCAGTGATTTGGAAATTTGGGATTTATTTAAATGATATATTGATTTGGTTTTTGGAATTTAAATGATATATTATTGCTTTGGGTTTTGAAATGGAAATGATATATTGATTTGGCTTTGAAATGAAATAATATAGTATTTAGTTTTGAAATGGATATGATATTTTGGGTTTTAAGGTAAATGATTTTGAAATAAATATCCATGGGTTATAATAACGATTGGTTGGCAAAGAGACCGGGATCGGATATGGGCATACTCTCTGTCGATACCGAAACCACTTTGACAACCGTGTACTCGGTGGAGATTCTAGAATGAAGCAGGATGATGGCGACGATCCTATTGAGGTATGAACGTGGACCCGACTCCCTTGAGTTGGCATAAGGTGGCTAAAACATGAGCGATCTCGGGTCAATGAGGTAGCACCTCTGATCGGACACATTTCTTCGATACCATTCTATTACTTTATGATTGATTTGGTGGCCACCCTTCGATTTTGATTTGGGAGTGTGTTCCGAGGTGGGCGGTAGTGGCTGCTATGCGTTACCACCAGTCCGTGTGCGTAATTAGTATATCTACCCTGGCATTGCCTAGTTGTGCCGTGTCACCTACCCTAACGAGCCTTGTACGATTTTGGTTTTCTCCCGTAGCCCATGGAGTATCCTCTGGTGGCTTCCCGATCAGGAGGGACTATGATACTGGATGGACTACTGGGACTATTATGTGTTAATGGCTATATGGGTAACCCCTTAACGCTATTTAAAAGTAAGTTTATTTTACTATAGACATTATTATATTAGCGAAATATTACTACATAGTAGATAGTTTAACGGATCCTTAAAGGATGGGCGGTCCCAAGCATCCTTTAAGTTACTTGTGCATTTTTATTACAGTTCACTTGAGTTGGTTTACATTGTATAAGTATGTATGTCCCGACTCGAGTGTTTTGTGTTTTGCTTTACGCTCGGGTCAGACTGAGTTGTACCAGTATTCGAGACTCACCTTTGGAGTTGGAGCTTCGCTTGGATCCATCCATTAATTCTGCTTTCAGTCATTCAGTTGATTCCAGTGATGTATTCAGATATTGTATTTGACTATTGTATTGAGACATCTTTGTATTCATAAATTCTGATGTATCTTGTTTAACTCTGTTATATATATAATAGCTTCATGAACTACTATTTCTTTGCTTCCGCTGCATTGTTATTACTCTGTGTCTTTGATCTGTGATTTATTTATTGTATATTCTGAGTTTAGCCAAATTTATATTTACAATTCGGTATTTTTAGCAATTCAAGTCCGACATGTGCGGATGCGAAGGGTTGAAAATATCGGGTCGTTACAATCATAGTGTCTGCTACTTAAGATAACTATCCAACTACTATGTAGACAAAACCAAAACATCATACTCTATGTGATATTTGGTTCGATCTATTATTTGAATCTACAACTTTACTTCCAAACTAGTATCGATCCCTCGATTTTCTAGTGCGGACTTTGACTAGACTTCCTGATCACAAACCATTGCTTTCCTTGCATAGCTCTCGACTATGATTAAAAACTTGAGTACATAATCACAAACCCTCATCAATGTTCACCGTCAAGAATCGAATGATAAATATTTTTTCGGATTGGTGTAAACACCTCAAAGTTCTGTACTCAAATCTTATATCAAAATTTTGTGTGCCGAAATGATTTACGTATAACTTATGTATTTATTCACATTCATTTTTACCTAATATATTTCTTCAAAATTTCTATTAATCCAAGTTTATTCCACAACCATTTATTTTCTACTAAATCCATTATTACTTAAGCATACAAATATGACCTAAACTTGTATAATATACCTTTACTTCCTAAGAGTATATATACATATCCCCAAACTTCAAACCGTTATTACTTCAATTAGGGTGTTTAACTAATGTGGAATTCTACTATTATCTCAAATTAATAAGTTATAAAACTTAATCCTTAGTTTTATTTATCTAAGGTCTTAATTTAGCTAATATTATTTATCTAATCCATATATTAATAAGACAACTTTACTAAGTGTACATCTTTTTCTTACTAATTCTATGATTATCTACTTAACTTATTTACCTATCCATTTTCTAAACAAATTTCTTAACCTTAAATCCATCAAATACCTTATAGTCAAATTGTGAAACTTAATTCACATGGTATTTGTTTATTTAAACATTTTCATCCAACAATTATCCTACTAACCATATTATTTAAAACTATCCACTTCTAATCTTACTTCATTACAAATGTTACCCTAAATGTATCACTAATTCAAAGTTTTATATTAGGATGATATTTCTTATATCTCTTATTCCTAAATTTCACTTTGATTTTAACTTAATCAAAGGGTCTAAATTTCAAATTACCTTATCTCCTTTATAAGTTATAGAACTTACCCTTTTATTTTATATTTACCCAAAGTCTCAATTTAGGCTTATCTTTTTCTATCTTATTGATAAGAATTTTTCTATGTGTGCATTTCCTTTTTATTTTCTCTAATTACAACTTCTAGCTTTAATATTATCATCAAATATCTTATAGTCAAATTATGAATTTTACTTTACAAGATATTTGTACTTAACTTTTAAATCCATCAATTTTGATGATCGTTAAATCATTATTTCTTAATAACCAAATGTCTAGGGGTATATGATTAAAGTTCTAAATTCTAGCTTTCAATTAATTGATTCTATTTGGAATATCCTATAGTCAAATCGTGCAATTCTAATCACAAAATATTCAGATTTTAGTTTTACTGAGCTAAATTACAAAAAATCCTTAATTTATAACCCAAAAATAATAATATCCCCTTTAATATTTAAAATATAAACCCAAGGTAAAATTATTTCATTTACCAACTTCTTTAAAACAAAACCATTTTTATAAAATTAACAAATACGCGCTCATATATAATACTCTCATAACTCATTCTAGTGTGTTACTAACCCTATTTCTAATGAGTTACTCATCCTAGGATATTACTAATCCTATCTCTGATGAGTCTTTACCCATAACAAAGCCAAGGTTCTCGCTTAACCTTCAGCTCTGATACCAAATGTGACGACCCACGATTCTATACCCTTTGTGTTGACAATAAACCATACATGTTAGACCCAAATTGCAAGAAATTGTGGATTATCAGGAGTAATAAAAAAATAGATGGAACGGAATCTTACTGTAACGACTTGGGATTTTGTGAAAATTTTCATCGTCAAATGACGATTAACTTAGTGGTTAATTGCTGTTAATTGTTTTAATCAGTAGTAAATTCGTTTAAAAAAAATTGGGTAAGTAAATATGTGATTTTACAAATTTAAAAATCTTGGCCCATGTTTCTATCTTGGGCTATGTTATAATAATATCTAGAGGCAAATGGGTTCCCCCGTTCATTCGTTCAAAACCCGGTCCCCCCTTTCTTTTTCGAACCCTAAAAAAAATCAAACGAGATAATGGCGGTCTCGTCATCTCCAAATTAGGGCTTCGTCGATCGATGCTTAGGGATGAAGGGCTTCGTGAAATCGAGGGTGCCGAACACTTCGAGACGCCACAACTTCGAAGTTCGTCGATGAGGTGAGTAATTTCTATTACTCACATCTAATTCAAGAACTTATATCTGCGATTTGTGATTTCCACTGCTTTGGATTCTTGGGTTTTCGTTTGTATGCGAACGTTTGAGTTCGTTTTGATTTTTCGTGGCCATTCTATTTTGTTTGAATACTTAGATGGTTTCTCTGACTTTAGCAGTTGTACAAACTTATGCCTGATTCTCACCGAGTTGATTCTTGTATGAATTTCTGGCTTTAAATGACTTCTGATTTGAGTTGGACGATGTTGTTTCTGTTCGCCTTGACTATCTCGCGACCACCACGGCTTTGAATGTTTGTTGGTATTTTGGGAGTGGCATCGCCTCGATTTGAAACCGCATTCCCATGATTTTCGAACTCATTTCGATGGAGATTTTTTATTGCTTTGAACCGTGGTTTGAAATTGCCTCTGTTTAGATTTTGCAATTTACTGTTTATTTATGTGGTGAGACTTCATATGTGTTCATACATACAGTTATATGTGTGTATACATGTAAAGTCGAATTTGCACTACAATTATCCTTGTTCAGATTGGGATTTTGTTGTCTGATTAATTGATACTCTCGTCCTTGGATTTGCTGATTTTGGATTGACTTCAGTTACCTGGTTTTGTTGACTTTTGCTTGGGGACAATACTATGATCGGCCAGTCGATCGTCGTATAGGTGCTCGAGATGATTACTGACTTGTTAAATTCTTACTTGACTTTGTTGCTAACTTGAATTTGTTCAGAACTGCTGTTATAAAGTTATACTTTGGCCATTTTGTGTACCTACCTGGATGCATTTGGTTCTTGTGCGGGTGCTTTTAGTTGTTCAGTCCGTTAGCATAGGCTTGTCCCAAATGCTTATAGCAATACCATTACATATATGCTATCGCACTGTGTCTCTGTGTACCCTTGCCTATGATATCTTCTAATCAACTAGACCTATTTGTGTTTCTTTGAGTTGATACTTTTGTAAAAACAGTCTTTGTTTTAAAACTGTTACGTGAAAATGTTTATTTTGAACTGTTGCCTATGAGCCCAGGTTTCATATTCATGTGCAGTTTAGCTTGATGCTTTGTTCGAAAGTGATTTTGTACCTCCTGTGAGAAGACAATGAATTTGACTTTACATCTTACCTTGTGTATTGTCACTGCATACCTGTATATCCTACAGCTCACTGTATCATATTTGAGGTAGCTGCATTTTAGTGTGTCTGCTGTCTTCATGTAGCATGCATTGCTCATATTATTCCTAGGTTGTAGTTTGGTTTGCATCACCAGTTGGGTATTTGAGTATGTGTCATTTGATTTATTGGGTGTTCAGTTCCACTTATCACTACACCAAATACTGAGATTTGCAACTAACCATCCGCGCATTTGGAAATGGTTAATAACCGTTGCCATTTAGCAATGGTTAATAACCGTCTTGGTTCAGTTAGCAACGGGTTTTTCTTGTTGCTAATTAGGAACGGTTATTAACCGTAGCTTCTTTGGAGACAAATGATGGCGGTGAATTTCATCCTTTCGCGCCATAATTTTTGGCCCGCTTCGTTCCAATTAGCAACGGTTTTCAACCGTGGCTAATTAGCAACGGTTATTAACCGTCCCAATCTTTTAGCCGGCCCAGTGGCAAGCCCACCAAGCCCCTGGGATGGGGCAACCAACTGAGCCGGGCAACACCCAAAATCTGTTTTACTTCACAGTTACAGCTCAATAGCAATCTCCATGTTGGCGATCTGCTCGAACCCAAAAAAACTAGGGTTTCAAAAATCAACGCTTTCTAAATAATCATCGCTGCATACTCGGCTATTCCATCAGCCATCGTCGGCTCAAGATTGCCTCCTACGCGATATTTTCTACTGCTGATTTGAAGTCCTGCTACAGTCTCTATACTGCCACTGCTAATTAAGTATGCGAATTTCTTGTTTTGAGTTGTCTAATTTTCTAAAATTGAGTCGCCCTTTTACTGCTTTAGATTTCATTAACCTTTAAAACGCCTGAAGCTAATAACTTATTAGTATTTAGTTATAAACAAGTAGTTTTCTGTAAATAATCGTTTAGGAATTGAAATTTGAAAGCTGAAGCTAAAAAACTAATAATTATTTAGGAACTGATACTTACATTGATGTACTATTTTTCCTACAGTGTGTGTATGTCTACCCGCAAACATTTAGTTCATTTTTTCTGCAACTTGAAAAGATCCCCTTCTGCCTTTTTTACTATTTCCATTGAACCATGTGTAAACCAGACCATCAACTGCACAACCAAAATGGTCGTGAAGGTCATTTCTACTTACCATGTCTTCATATGTCACTCCTCAGAATTGAAGTGAACTCAAAATATATCAACTGTAGATGTTATACCGTTAAAAAAAAGGGTCTACCATATATAGGTCGAAAATTAGAAAAATAGGGTGAACACGGAACCAATAAAGCTAGCCGGTTTTTTCCTACCTCTATCTCGACTCATATAATGGTTTCTCATATCATAGACAACTTAGAATAATAGCCATACATGTAATAGGTTCACCATATGTAATGATTTCTCATGATTTATACTGTGCTTAAATTATGTTTAACCTTGCTTGCGCACAACACAAAAATTCAAGCTTCACATATAATAAACTTCAACTAGTCAAATTAATAGCACCACATTGATTTGTCAGAATTGAATAAATGACTAAGCTAAAAATTACATTATTAAAAAATCCACATGCAGATGATTGGCAATCGCTTATTGTACAGTAGAAATCACAAAATCGTAAACAAATTGAAAATTTACTACAACATACCATACCTGCAAATCGATCGAGCAATCAAAAGCTTGCTATAAGTTTAGACGAGTTGCTTACCGTCATTACGCTTGCATTTTATGGAAGAATAAAGCTGAAATTTTGGGGGAGGCGCTAAAATGACCTACTTCCTCCAGTTCTGAAATTTTGGTTGATTAAAGAAAAAAAATGACAAATATCTACTACTCTTCAATAGTTTGCCAAAGTAGAGATGCACCTTCTAATCTGAACCATCAGAATACATATTTGATGTTTTAAGTGTACAGTGTTAGAGAACCAAGAAACATTTGGTTATGCAAGGGATGATCTTTTTACATTTATATATGATTTGTTTTACAAATTGTAATGTACTGTACTATACTGCATGCTAGTTAGACATAGTTGCTTATAGTGACTGCTAGGGTATAAGTTGATGCAATGAATTTTGTTTTACTAAATATGAGACCATATTTAGTAAGTGGATAAAATTGTTGTTAATGGCGTAAACCAAGTATCAGGAGAGGGGTAATGCATAGACATTACTCTGGTGCTACAAAATGGCGCCGTTGTAATGGCAAATTTTTTGGAAACAGTTTGATGCTAATGTTAAATTTCAAGTGAAATCAAAAGAATATTCATCTGTTTAGTTAATATCAGAGTTGAACTTGGTGGAAAGCCATAAGATATTGTTACCCATGATTTATTATTAGCTCTTGTTATTTTCTTTCAGTATGTCTTTTAGTATAGACAAACAATGGATGAATCAATCTAATCGAAGAAATACAGAATATGTGGAAGGTGTGAGAAATTTCGTTAAATTTGTTGCTGAAAACGGTGGCAATAAGGAAAAGTATTCGTGCCCTTGCACGCGGTGCAAAAATGAAGATACATTCAAATTAAATGACATTCATTTTCATTTGCTTAGATATGGTATTGTTCAATCATATACCGTGTGGTGTTTTCACGGGGAAAGAATACCGGAGAAGCCAAAACAACAACCGGTTATTCATGCCACAAATACTGATGAGTCCGAACATATTAGGATGGAGGATTTGATCAATGATGCAGATAGATTCCATCATTTTCAACCTACAAGTCAGTTTCATGATAATGCTAATATTGGTGAGCAGTTTACGGATAAATCATTTTTTGATAGTGCAACTGCAACAGAGCCATTGTATCCTTCTTGTCCAAAAGAGATTACAAAGTTGTATGCCATTGTGAAACTGAATAGCTTGAAGACCCAATACGGCTTTTCAGACAATGGTGTGACTGTAGTACTCGAATTCATAAAGGAGTTACTCCCCGAAGGTAACACGCTACCTTCAAAGTACCCCAACGTGAAGAAGATCATTAAGCAAGTTGGGATGAATTACATAACTTATGATGCATGCATTAATGACTGCATCTTGTACTGGAAAGATAATGCGAACAAAGTTTCATGTACAAATTGCAACGCACCAAGATACAAGACATCATTCGACGAAGAGAGAAAAGCTACCACAGTACCTCAAAAGACCTTAAGACATTTTCCTTTAATTTCTAGATTGAGAAGACTGTATACTGTACCATGGATAGCAGAAGCGATGACCTAGCATGGTCGTGCCAAGTCCGGTACAACCGTAATGCGTCATCCGCGTGATACTTCTCAATGGAAAACTATAGATTCTTTTGATTCTTCGTTTGCTGCTGAACCACGAAATATCACGCTTGGAATAGCAACATATGGTTTCTGTCCGAATGCTTCTTTAACTAACCCTTACAGCTGTTGGCCAGTAATTGTAGTACCATATAACCTTCCTCCGTCTTTGTGCATGAAAAGAGAGTTCTCAATGTTAACACTGTTGATTTCTGGGCCAAAACAACCGGGGAAGGATATTAATGTTTATTTAGAACCTTTGATAGACGAGTTAAAGCAGTTATGGGAAGGAGTCGTTACATTTGATTCATTTATGAAATCTGAGTTCACAATGAGAGCTAGAGTGTTGTGGGCAATCCATGATCATCCCGCTCTTGGGACTTTATCGGGATGTACAACTCACGGCTACTTTGCATGTCCTCTTTGTGGAGAAGAAACTACATCTGTTTATCTCCCTGAAAGTAAGAAGATTTGTTACATGGGACATCGTAGATTTCTTCCGTCCGGACACAAGTTTCGATACGATAAGACAAATTTCAACAACGAGCAAGAACTTAAGCGTCCTCCAAAACCACTGACTGGTTATCAAGTTGAAAAAAAGGTAGCGAATATAAAAATGAAAGTTGGTAAAAACATACCGGAAATTGGTCGAAAACGGAAAAAGACAATCGATGAAGAAGTTCCTACATGGTATAGGAGGTCGAAGTTCTTTGATTTGCCATATTGGAAAACAAATTTGACCCGACATAATATTGATGTTATGCATACGGAGATGAATGTCACGAAACATTTGATCAACACAATTATGAACCATAAAGACATGTCAAAAGATGGGATCAATGCACGGAAGGATTTGAAAATCATGGGTATAAAACAAAAGTTGTGGGTGATAGAAGATCCTGAAACAAGTAAAGTAACCATACCAAATGCGACTTTCACTTTGAGCAAAGAAGAAAAGATACGGTTTTGCACCGTTTTGAAAAATTTGAAAGTGCCGAGCAAATTCTCTTCGAACTTCCATAACAATGTGAGCATCAACCCTCCTGAACTAAAAAATATGAAGTCACATGATTACCACGTCATAATGCAACATTTACTTCCGGTATTGCTTCAGCATTGTTTTCCGCAACATAAGGATCTACGGAATGCTATTCACCGCATTAGTCTCTTTTATAACATTTTGTGCTCAAAGGTGATCAACAGGGAACATCTTCTAAAAGCAAAGGCTAGTTTGGTAGAAGCAATGTGTGTTATTGAAAAACATTTTCCGCCTGCATTTTTTGATATCAGTATTCACCTTATGGTTCATTTAGCCGATGAAGCATTGATTTCAGGTCCTGTTAGATATAGGTGGATGTACCCATTTGAACGGTAAATTACTAATTTTAGTTATGTACATAATTATTCGATTTAAATAGCTATTAATGTCTACATTTTACAATTATTCATCTTCATAGGTTGATGAAAACATATAAAGGATATGTGCGCAACAAAAGATATATTGAAGGGTGTATTGCAGAAGGATATATTGTACAAGAAGCTAGTCTTTACTACATGGAGTATATGCCAAAAGGAGGTGATGGCACTCATAAACATACCCGTGAAGCGTTTTTAGACGAGGATGATGAGTTTGCTGATGAAATAGCACTAGATAATGGTAAAGATATAACGTTAACTCAAGTGCAATTTCAACAAGTGCGTAAATGGGTCCTTGATAAATACGACGGATTGGATGAATGGAAGAAGTAAATTCATGAATTTGTTCTGAATTCTTATTATTGTAAATCAATTCATATATATAGTATTTATTATGTGTTTTTCGTAGGAGGTATAACTCCTATGTTCAAAGCACCAAATCTCAAACTCGAGGCGGGGGTACATCTGGGGAAGCTATTAAAAATTTCACTTTTTGGTTACGTGAGGAGGTATATGTATTAAATATTTAACGTATTTTCAAGTTGACCGTACACCTCCTTGACAATGTTTTTTTACTTATTGTGTTTGTTGTAGTTGTTGAAGACTGTCGATGTTGACTTAACTCTTTGGCGGTTAGTTAACGGGCCGAAGTTTGATGCCCGTAGTTATATGAAGTACCAAGTGAATGGGTTTTTATTTTCTCCGAAGAGTTATGAAGAGCGAAAGCTAACACAGGATAGTGGTGTATGCATGAGAGCAATTACACAATTTAGAGCGAGTGGGAAGGATAAAAATTTTAAGGAAGCAGAAACAACTTATTACGGAGTCATTCAACAGATAATTGAGTTGGATTACATTGACTTCAAACAAACAGTTTTTTATTGTGATTGGGTAAAGGTCGAAGATAAGATCAATGGTTGTAAAATAGATTCTGTTTCAAGCTTGATCACAGTTAACTTGGGAAAATTGAAGAATAAAGATAGCGTGAATGATGAGCCATTTATTCTTGCATCGGAAGCGAGTCAAGTGTTCTACTCAAAAGATTTAAAAAATAACGGATGGTTTGTGGTTTTGCATACACCAAAACGGTTGACCATAAATGTGGATGACACTGAGTTTCCCACCGTTTATCAATCAGCTTTTGAAGACAATGAAAAATCAGAAGATCTTATCAAATGCATATGTTAACTTTGTATTTCAGAGCAGTTATTGTACCTTAACAAAATATTTATTTAAAATGGTGTAAAATGTAAAATATAGCGTGAATGATATTAATAGATGCATTATATTTTTTATTAGTGTCATTATAATATCCTGATGGATCCATAAGGATGGATATATTGCAAGAGTTCATTTTGTGTTTGTAGTTGTAGGTACTTACATATGATCACATACATACACACATGTACACATACATACATATGATCAGCTTGACTATTCTTTCTTTCTTTGTGTTTGTAGGTAGACAAGCAGTTCAAGATATTGTATTTGCACCCTTTAGTTCAGCAGTGCTAAGGTAATATATTTTTGTATTTGCATTCTTTATTTCAGTCAGTATTTTAGATATTGTTTTGAATCCGCTTAAGTTTAAAATTCTGGTGATGCAGGAAGACTTTATCACTGCCGCATTAAAGTGAATGTTCCCCTTCCCGTCCATCCCTATGATCCCCGATTGATGTTAGCCACATTATTGCATGGACTCCCATCCATAACAAGATCAAATGCATTATATGACTTAATAAAATTGCTCCAAGCGATTACTGGTAAGCTGCTGTACATCTGATATAGTAAACAACGTGCCCTTCTGATTTGTCTGATCCCATCAGTTTCTCATCACATTACGATTATTGTCAGTCGGACTGACAAAAATCGTAATGTGGTGAGAAGTTGGTGGGATCAGACAAATCAATAAGGGGACGGTTCATATATCAGATGTACAGCAGCTTAACTGTGATCGCTTGGAGCAAATTTTATTAAGACATATAAGGCATTTGATCTTGTTATGGAGGGGGCTCCATGCAATAAGGTGGCCAACATAAATCGGGCATCACAGGGATGGGCTGGAAGGGGAAGAACTGTACGTCATAATGTTGTTGGGATTATTTTAGGATTTGAGACTTTGCAGGACATAATGTCACAAGATGCCACACCACCGTCAAATGATACAACTTCCCAATCATCCACTTTAAAATGGGAGAAAATTGATATAGACAACTACGGTTCTCCAGTCGGAAAAAATGGTTCAAAGGTCGCTACGAAGATTGGTAAACTAGTAAGAAATCATGTGCCAATCTCATATCCAAGTTGGAAAAAAGTTCCGCCAAATTACAAGGAAGACGTGTGGAATCAATTGGAGGTAATAAAGAGCTCCGTTCATTTATAATGCTTTCAATACAGAAATAAAAAATGGTTTACATGCATTTTTTGTTATGTAGAAATATTATGAGCTCGATCCTCTATCAAAGGACCTTATTATGAAAAAAATGTCCGAGGCTTTTAGGAGACACAAGAATGATTTGCGCAAGAATCATTATGACCATTTCATCACTGACGAAGAAAGAATGAGAAATTGTCCACCGAAAATTGCTCAAGATGATTGGGATGAGTTCATAAGAAACGAATCAAAACCCGAGGCGAAAGAAAAAAGGAAGTGAGGCAAACAAAATAGATCAATGCTCGAATATGGTCATCATTCGGGACGTAAGAGTCACGCTATGATTACTCAAGAAATGGTATGTGTCATTGAATTTGTGCATCACATTGCATATACCGTTAGTTCCAAATATAATTTTAGGTCATTGTATGCAGGTCGATTCAAGTAGTCTGGGAACAGAAGTATCACGTCTTCAAGTATGGGAGAAAACGCATAAGAAAAAAGATGGCAGCACGTCAGATGCGACATCTTCCTACTTTGTAAGTTAAACAAATAACAACGCCTCTAAATTAAATTTTCATTATTAATATATATGTATTTACTTTTTAGGACAAAATTGAAAAAGAAAAGGAAACGACGAGTGGTGGTGATGAAGCCATCTTTATATCAGTGTTTGGTAAAGATGTAAAGGGCAGGAGCCGAAGTATTGGGACCAATATAGCTCCTAGCCAAGTTAAGAGTGCTGCCATTTCATGCAAACAGCTCAAACAGGCCCAAGGAATATATGAGCAGCGACTGCAAAATGTGGAGCAAAAATTGATGAAGCTGGACAATATGGATGATAAATTGGAGCGTCTTCTCAGCATAGCCCAAGATAATCGTCAAGTAGGCAGTGAAATCGCATCTTCTCAGTTTGCCACTCCGAACAATCAGTTAATCGACCAAAGTTGTGAAATCCTGAACTTCGAGGACGAAGTAATTGCAACAGGTACTATTTTATTAAAATTTGAAGAAAATAATATGTTGCAAAGTCAGTGAATGCTTAACTTCGTGAATGGGAGAGTGTGCTGCATTTTCTTGCACGTATAAGCAAATTTATAACTTGCTGCCACATGTTTAATACAAAGTGAACCGTCACAATTTTGCTGAGTTATATCTCAACACATTTTTGCATTTTTCATTTAACATAGCTGAACAATAGTGAGGCTGTTAGTCAAGAAATAATGGCTGATATTGTTTAAACTTCTGCACCCTTTTAAATTGAGTTGCTAGCTGTTGTAGAGTAAAGACAGGTGAGTTTGAAACTCACGCATTTAATATATATGTTGCCTGGTTGCCAAAAAAATTCTCTGTAATTCACTTCTGGCATTAAACCCAAGTCATTATTAGGCAAATTTGGGTCTAGTTCATATGCTATGAAACTTGGGCCATCGCTGCATGTTTGTGAAATGGTTTTGGGTAGCATGAGTTTTGTTTTTTGTTAGTTCTGTAAATGTGATTCCATATATTCACTCCAAAAATGCTTATATAACAGGTACTATATGTCGAGATTCCACAGCATTAGTAATTCATGGAAAAGCAGTACCACCCACATATGAAAAAGTGTTGTTGGACAAAATTTTATTGCCGGATGAGCTAACCGCCAAAATATGTCGACAATTTACCGAGACCTTTGGGGATGTTGGAGTCGGAGGTTATGTGAGCCATCAAAAGGGTTTGATACGATATCTTTAGTCGGAGGTATTGATATTTCTGACTTGTTCTTTGCATATATTGCTGATTTTCTTTTGTTTGCCTGTACACAATCGTACACTCAGTCATGCATACATAAATACAAGCATGCAAGCACCTTTCACAATTTACATTCAATACTTATCACATGCAAAATAGATATATCAAGTTTTAAGAATTTATAAGGGTGGTTTGCTCACCTGGATAGTTTGACAGAGAGGAAAGAGAACCTGAAAAAGATTTCAAAATCTGGAAATTGAGGCTTGATCAAATTTTCTTTATCCTAACCGTTGTTTGCTTTGAATTGCTTTGTACTTGTAGTCTTGGCTTTAGTTAGATGTATATATATATGCCTTGTACTTGTAGTCTTGGCTTTAGTTAGATGTGCAGTTTGCTTTATTACTGCCTGGTCTGTCGTAGATGTATACTTGTAGTTTCTTTTACTGGTCTGCCTTTGATCTTGTTTACAGTCTGGCATAGTATCCATACGCATTTGATCCAACCATTTTGTTCTTGTATATCATGTGATGGTTAGTTTGCTTCAGTTATTTATGCATTTCAGTATAGTTGCATTCTTGTGCTTTGTCTCTGCATTCACTTCAGATATACTGACTTTTGTTTTCATCCCTTGGTTGCTTGGTACATTTCTGTAGCTCCACTGATGGTCTATATTGTGTTGAACTTCAAGTCTACACTACAAATCATTTTGCCTCGAGTTTGTACTGTCTGGTTGAGGTTCTGATCATATGTAGAATCAGGTAGATGCTTTTTGTTTTTGAAGTGGAATATTCTTTCCAGATTTATGAAGTTGAACTGCCTCTGAATTTAATCTTCGAGTTGCACATGAACCAGGTTGAACATTGAAGTCTGAAAACTGGAATGCTTTGCCCTGTAATGAACCATGTAGACTTCACTGCCTGAAAAACAATGTAGTGTAATTAATGAAATCTTTGTACTGTAGTGTAATAAACAATGCAGTGTAATAAGTATGATATTCCGGCACGGTAGCATTCTGTTTGCAAAACAATGAGTGTAATTATAAGTTTGATAATAATTTTATATGTATGGTATATGTGCGATATGTTTATAGTGCTTGTGTACCAATATTTTGATATATATTGATATTCTGGTATATATACTGAGATTTACGCAGTAGTGAGTTACAGATGTGATTTTGTAGGAGCAGGAGCAAACACTATGTGCAACGGTTGTTAACCGTTGCTTTATGTGTTACTTTGGGCATAAAGCAACGGTTTTAAACCGTTTTTTACTGGACATAAAGCAACGGTTTATACCCGTTGCTTATTGTCCATAAAGCAACGGTTTATACCCGTTGCATTTTTCCCAATTTGCAACGGTTAATACCCGTTGCCTTTGATCCAATTTGCAACGGTTTATACCCGTTGCCTTTGCCACAATTTGCAATGGTTTATACCCGTTGCCTTTTGGACATAAAGCAACGGTTTTCTCCCGTCGCTAAATTCAACCACTCCTGTAATGAAGATGGTTTTTACCCGTTGCTTTTAGACATAACAACGGTTTATACCCGTTGTTAATATCTTATAATGGTGTAGTGTATTGTTCTTGTTTCACCCGAGCTTTGTTCAAGATCTTCAGTGCATTATGCACTGTTTAATTGGGTCTGGTTCCTTTGTTTGTTGATTTGTTTCACTTGCATCTGCTCATCCCTGTTGTACTTGTTGCCATGGTGGCTGCACCTGTTGTATGTGCAGTCCCACCTGAGCCATGTTGTCTGGTCTTTACTCGTGACAGTTGTATTTGGGTGCAGTTTTACCCTTGCAGTTTCTGGCCACTGTCTTGCATTCACTCCAAATATTGTTGATACTGAGTTTATACTCCATGTTCCTTTGCATATTTGAAATTAGATGCATCATGGTTTCTCTAACTAGTCTTGAACACTTTGCATTTTGTTTGTTGTTTGGTGCCTCCTTGAATTTGTGTAGACTGTTTTGACCACTTGATTGTATTCGAATTTGATTTTCGAATTACACCTGAGTTGAATCCGATTTGGATTTGACCTTGTGACATTATTTTATTGCTCTTGAGTGAACTCGATTTCGGGGTTTGACCTGGTGATCATTTGTGACTTTCACTGAGCTTTTATGTATCTCCTGCTATAGTGGCGAGGTAGTACATGCGTGCGTGTACTGCAGCCCTATCAGTTTTGACAGTTTTAAATTGATGTTTCGATTTGTTGGATTGTTTCGTTGGTTAATTTCAATGTTTTGGAGTTGTATTCTAATTTGGATTGTTGATTTGTAGGTTATCACTGTTTAGTGTTATATCTGCTGTTATCCGATTCTTTTATCGAGAAATCGGATATACGAGATTTCTGTGACTGTCGTCTATTTGATATTTGATTATTATTGCTTCTGTGCATTAATAACTGAGTTTGAATTAGACTGACCCGTGTATTATTTTCTTTTAAATTTAATACTCGGGTCAGACTCGAGTTATTTCAGGTTGTAGATTACCTGCTTTGAGTTGTTGTTTAGGATATGAAGACTTTTTATATATTTTGAAGTGGTCTGTGTCATTTTGTAGTAGTCGTGTCATTGTATAGGTTGATATGTATTCATGTATATTAGTCGATAATGTACTTGTATATATAACTTCCAGAGTCGACAGTTGTAGTTGTATCATATGTACCGTGTCAACTATATTGTAACTGACATCAGTTATATATATATGAGACTTTTGTTTTATCTGTGTTCCACATTTATATTATCTGTGTTATTATTATACCTAATGTCCTAAACTATTATGAACCATCGTAGCTTGTTTTATACTGATAATTGGGTATGTCGATGGGAGTAAATAAATAAGATGAAAATTGAAAAAGTATATACCACTCCTATCGAGATAACCAATATTAGTGTAAGGCCAACTACGGATGGCCGCTCCTATCCAGCCTTATTCTTCGCGATAACAGACAGTATTTCTTTTAATACTCTTTGTTATTGTGGGCATAGAGGTGGGGCGTCACAGTTGGTATCAGAGCTTGGGGTTTATGGACATAATATAAAACATAACTTGGATGGAACATATGTTACAACTATTGGTCAGTGTTTTATTTATGATTTGAGTCAAAACTAAAGTTTTGAAATTTTGATGAAATTTTTAAATATCTTTGTTTAAAAATAAAAGTGAGATTGTGTTTTATTGATTAAATAATTTGTGTTCTGTTTATCAGAATGCGCATCGGAAACAGTGAAACTGTCTTCGCTGAATACTGCTGATAATCATTTTGATTTTAAAAAAAAATCGAAATATGAAATTGAAATAAATTTCATTTGTTGTTTACATAGCTGTATTTATTTTGTTTCTTTGAGAATTTCGAATCCGATTTGAGGATTCGAAACGATTGCAGTTATGTGATTTTTGTTGAGATCTTTGCTGGTTTTCTTTTATGCTAATCATATATTGATTAGATTTTTGCTGTTTTGAATTATCTTCATTGAAGATACATTCGAATGATTTCCTTGTTCGTTTTGTAGTACGTGCAAATTTGAGTTGCACGTTATTGCATTTATTTTACATTGAACTGATGCTTGGTTATGAAACGTTTTGTTGCCGTTATTTTTATAATGGGATTTTTACACCAATGCTAAATTTTTGAAGCACGGTGTTCTGTTGACATTTTGATGAATGAAAATTCACTGGAGTTACATTTTGATGTGAATTATTTTGATGAGATTTTGACGTTTAAAAATTACTGTCGCTTTAACTTCAGTAACAGTCAAATTTTTAAAAGTGGATTTTCAAGCGGTTATTCCGCACTGCTGGTTTTGAGATTCGTTTTACGATGTTTTGAGAAGTGCAATTTCCTTTTCGAAATTGCTACTGATGTTGTTGCTTTAAATCACGTAATTGGAAAATCATTTTAAAATGAAAATTGTTTTATAAATTTTTAACAGCTTGCGTTTTCAAAAGAATGAGGAAACGACTTAAACAATTCAGCAAAATCGAGGATTATGACTCCTTTCTTTTACTGTTTCGCTTAACTACGGACTTGTCCAGTTGAGAATGTGAATTGTTATTTTTACAAAATAAATAAAATTGTTTTCAGGAATTTTACAGTTTGTGCTTTCAAAAGAATGAGGAAGCGATTTAAACGTTTCAGCAAAATCGAGGACTATGACCCCTTTCTTTTACTGATTCGCTTAATTCCAGACTTGTCCATTTGAGAATGTAAAGTGTATTTTTACAAAATACACAATTTTGCACTTTCAAGGAAACGATGAAGAGATAACGATTTAGCAAAAGTGCGGAGTATGGAACCACACTTTTACTATTTCGGTTAATTCCGGACTCGTTAATTGAATATCTGTTGTTTTGATGATTTTGATGAATTTTGCACTTTCAAGGAAACGATGAAGAGAATCAAACGATTTAGTAAAACACGTGGTATAGGACATGTGCGTTTGCTATTTCGGTTAATTCCGGACTCGTTAATTGAAATATTTGATGATTTCGTGTGCTTTCGAGCCACTTTGTTAGACCTTTGGGTCATTTGTTGGACCTTCGGGTCATTTGTTGGGCGCCAAAATTATGTTGAGTACTTGGTAGGCTTCGGCCATTTGTTGATGCACGTGCGGCGAATTAAAAACTCGCCATCTGATGGGATCGATCCAAGCTTTTATGTTGATTTTATAGTCTTCTTAATTGATTTCTAGATATTGTTGTTTCCAATTATCTGTAGGTAATTGGATATTTGTTGATATGAGTTCTGATTATCGTTTTTGATAATCGGATATTTGTTGTTTCTAATTATCGCTTGTGATAATTGGATATTTGTTGATATGAGTTCTGATTATCATTTTTGATAATCGGATATTTGTTGTTTCTAATTATCGCTTGTGATAATTAGATATTTGTTGATATGAGTTCTGATTATCGTTTTTGATAATCAGATATTTGTTGTTTCTAATTATCGTTTGTGATAATTAGATATTTGTTGATATGAGTTCTGATTATCGTTTTTGATAATCGGATATTTGTTGTTTCTAATTATCGCTTGTGATAATTAGATATTTGTTGATATGAAAATTGATTATCCTTTGTGATAATTAAATATTTGCTAATTTGAAATTTGATTATCGCTTTTGATAATCGAATATTTGTTGATTTGAGATTTGATTATCGTTTTTGATAATTAAATAGTTGCTGATTTGAAATTTGATTATCATTTGTGATAATTAAATATTTGCTAATTTGATGATTATCGCTTTTGGTAATCGAATATTTGTTGATTTGAAATTTGATTATCGTTTTTGATAATCGAATATTTGTTGATTTGAAATTTGATTATCGTTTTTGATAATCGAATATTTGTTGATTTGAAATTTGATTATCGTTTTTGATAATCGAATGTTTGTTGATTTGAAATTTGATTATCGCTTTTGATAATCGAATATTTGTTGATTTGAAATTTGATTATCATTTTTGATAATCGAATATTTGTTGATTTGAAATTTGATTATCGTTTTTGATAATCGAATGTTTGTTGATTTGAAATTTGATTATCGCTTTTGATAATCGAATATTTGTTTATTTGAAATTTGATTATCGTTTTTGATAATCGAATGTTTGTTGATTTGAAATTTGATTATCGTTTTTGATAATCGAATGTTTGTTGATTTGAAATTTGATTATCGTTTTTGATAATCGAATGTTTGTTGATTTGAAATTTGATTACCGCTTGTGGTAATTAAATATTTGTTGATTTGTTTTCTAATTATCGTTTTTAATAAGTGGATATTTGATGATTTGATGTTTTCTGATTATCATTTGAGATAATTAGATAATTGTCGATTTGTTTTCCGACTATCGTTAGGATAATTAGATGTTTGCTGATTTTATTGATATGAGATTTTCTAGTCTCCAAATTGATTCTAGAGTATGCTGATTTTAGTGGATTGCTGTTTTCTATCTATCACTGTTGATAGTTAGAATTTGCTGATTTTGAAGTTTGTGTTTCCAGTTATTTGTTGGATAACTGGATATTTGCAGTTTTTCGAATTGTGATTTGTGCTTTCTAATTATCTTTGTTGATAATTAGATTTTACTGTCTTCTAATTATCGTATCGTTAATTAGAAATTGCTGTTTTGAGATTTCTGTATTCTAATTATCTAATTGATAATTGAATATTGCTGATAATTGCGTTTATCCAGTTTTGCGGTTTTCTAATTATCTACTGATAATTAGACTTTGTTGGGAATTTGTGAATTTCCCTTGTGAAATTAAAAGATTACTATGACATTTGAATTCTTGACTTTTATTTTTCTAACTTAACCAGTTTATGTTAGAAGAATAATAGTGGTTGACGATCTTAATTATGAAAATTGCGGGGATGCAATTTTTATAAGGAGGGGAGTCTGTAACGACTCGGGATTTTGTGAAAATTTTCATTGTCAAATGACGATTAACTTAGTGGTTAATTGCTGTTAAGTGTTTTAATCAGTAGTAAATTCGTTTAAAAAAATTGGGTAAGTAAATATGTGATTTTACAAATTTAAAAATCTTGGCCCATGTTTCTATCTTGGGCTATGTTATAATAATATCCAGAGGCAAATGGGTTCCCCCATTCATTCGTTCAAAACCCGGTCCCCCCTTTCTTTTTCGAACCCTAAAAAAAATTCAAACGAGATAATGGCGGTCTCATCATCTCCAAATTAGGGCTTCGTCGATCGATGCTTAGGGATGAAGGGCTTCGTGAAATCGAGGGCGCCGAACACTTCGAGACGCCACAACTTCGAATTTCGTCGATGAGGTGAGTAATTTCTATTACTCACATCTAATTCAAGAACTTATATCTGCGATTTGTGATTTCCACTGCTTTGGATTCTTGGGTTTTCGTTTGTATGCGAACGTTTGAGTTCGTTTTGATTTTTCGTGGCCATTCTATTTTGTTTGAATACTTAGATGGTTTCTCTGACTTTAGCAGTTGTACAAACTTATGCCTGATTCTCACCGAGTTGATTCTTGTATGAATTTCTGGCTTTAAATGACTTTTGATTTGAGTTGGACGATGTTGTTTCTGTTCGCCTTGACTATCTCGCGACCACCACGGCTTTGAATGTTTGTTGGTATTTTGGGAGTGGCATCGCCTCGATTTGAAACCGCATTCCCATGATTTTCGAACTCATTTCGACGAAGATTTTGTATTGCTTTGAACCGTGGTTTGAAATTACCTCTGTTTAGAATTTGCAATTTACTGTTTATTTATGTGGTGAGACTTCATATGTGTTCATACATACAGTTATATGTGTGTATACATGTAAAGTTGAATTTGCACTACAATTATCCTTGTTCAGATTAGGATTTTGTTGTCTGATTAATTGATACTCTCGTCCTTGGATCTGCTGATTTTGGATTGACTTCAGTTACCCGATTTTGTTGACTTTTGCTTGGGGACAATACTATGATCGGCCAGTCGATCGTCGTATAGGTGCTCGAGATGATTACCGACTTGTTAAATTCTTACTTGACTTTGTTGCTAACTTGAATTTGTTCGGAACTGCTGTTATAAAGTTATACTTTGGCCATTTTGTGTACCTACCTGGATGCATTTGGTTCTTGTGCGGGTGCTTTTAGTTGTTCTGTCCGTTAGCATAGGCTTGTCCCAAATGCTTATAGCAATACCATTACATATATGTTATCGCACTGTGTCTCTGTGTACCCTTGCCTATGATATCTTCTAATCAACTAGGCCTATTTGTGTTTCTTTGAGTTGATACTTTTGTAAAAACAGTCTTTGTTTTAAAACTATTACGTGAAAATGTTTATTTTGAACTGTTGCCTATGAGCCCAGGTTTCATATTCATGTGCAGTTTAGCTTGATGCTTTGTTCGAAAGTGATTTTGTACCTCCTGTGAGAAGACAATGAATTTGACTTTACATCTTACCTTGTGTATTGTCACTGCATACCTGTATATCCTATAGCTCACTGTATCATATTTGAGGTAGCTGCATTTCAGTGTGTCTGCTGTCTTCATGTAGCATGCATTGCTCATTTTATTCCTAGGTTGTAGTTTGGTTTGCATCACCAGTTGGGTATTTGAGTATGTGTCATTTGATTTATTGGGTGTTCAGTTCCACTTATTGTTCTTGTTTCACCCGAGCTTTGTTCAAGATCTTCAGTGCATTATGCACTGTTTAATTGGGTCTGGTTCCTTTGTTTGTTGATTTGTTTCACTTGCATCTGCTCATCCCTGTTGTACTTGTTGCCATGGTGGCTGCACCTGTTGTATGTGCAGTCCCACCTGAGCCATGTTGTCTGGTCTTTACTCGTGACAGTTGTATTTGGGTGCAGTTTTACCCTTGCAGTTTCTGGCCACTGTCTTGCATTCACTCCAAATATTGTTGATACTGGGTTTATACTCCATTGTTCCTTTGCATATTTGAAATGAGATGCATCATGGTTTCTCTGACCAGTCTTGAACACTTTGCATTTTGTTTATTGTTTGGTGCCTCCTTGAATTTGTGTAGACTGTTTTGACCACTTGATTGTATTCGAATTTGATTTTCGAATTACACCTGAGTTGAATCCGATTTGGATTTGACCTTGTGACATTATTTTATTGCTCTTGAGTGAACTCGATTTCGGGGTTTGACCTGGTGATCATTTGTGACTTTCACTGAGCTTTTATGTATCTCCTGCTATAGTGGCGAGGCAGTACACGCGTGCGTGTACTACAGCCCTATCAGTTTTGACAGTTTTAAATTGATGTTTCGATTTGTTGGATTGTTTCGTTGGTTAATTTCAATGTTTTGGAGTTGTATTCTGATTTGGATTGTTGATTTGTAGGTTAACACTGTTTAGTGTATATCTGCTGTTATCCGATTCTTTTATCGAGAAATCAGATATACGAGATTTCTGTGACTGTCGTCTATTTGATATTTGATTATTATTGCTTCTGTGCATTAATAACTGAGTTTGAATTAGACTGACCCGTGTATTATTTTCTTTTGAATTTAATACTCGGGTCAGACCCGAGTTATTTCAGGTTGTAGATTACCTTCTTTGAGTTGCTGTTTAGGATATGAAGACTTTTTATATATTTTGAAGTGGTCTGTGTCATTTTGTAGTAGTCGTGTCATTGTATAGGTTGATATGTATTCATGTATATTAGTCGATAATGTACTTGTATATATAACTTCCAGAGTCGACAGTTGTAGTTGTACCATATGTACCGTGTCAACTATATTGTAACTGACATCAGTTATATATATATGAGACTTTTGTTTTATCTGTGTTCCACATTTATATTATCTGTGTTATTATTATATCTAATGTCCTAAACTATTATGAACCATCGTAGCTTGTTTTATACTGATAATTGGGTATGTCGATGGGAGTAAATAAATAAGATGAAAATTGAAAAAGTATATACCACTCCTATCGAGATAACCAATATTAGTGCAAGGCCAACTACGGATGGCCGCTTCTATCCAGCCTTATTCTTCGCGATAACAGACAGTATTTCTTTTAATACTCTTTGTTATTGTGGGCATAGAGGTGGGGCGTCACACTTACACGAATGGAATAACAAATATCTTTACAGTGGAAAACTTTTAAATACAATTATTAGAGTCTAACCTAATTTCATCTTGGATAGTTATAAACATATGTCCTTACAATTGTTGACAAACATCAAACAAAACAAACAGCAGCGGATAATAGAATACGTCCATACGTAGATGACTATATCCAGCTCTCCTCTGGAAACTTCAACTGTCTTTGACTAAACTTGAAACTACTCGGATCTGACCCGAGTATTGAAAATACCCGGATCAGGCTTGATAAACCAGCGTGAGAAAAACTCAATAATAAATGATAGTGTCATATATCAGCCTTTAAATAAAATCCTTTGAAAAGAAAGAGTATCTCATAAGACAAAGCCCACACATAAACGGGTTTTAACCATATGATAACTAAAAAACTTTTATATCAAAACATTTGATATTATTTTTACTGACATCTCTTTGAAAACATTTGCAAATAAACTTATTAATCTTAGCCGAAATTGTTACCATTATTAAATTCCAGCATACTAGGTTCTACAAACAAAACTGTAGGTTCTTATTAGAGAATGGATTTCCATACAAATGACCAGGTGAAGGGACTACCTTCCGATGGGTACACCTTTAGATGGATGTCCCGAGGAACCATCACAATGCTCCTCTACCAACATAAGACCGACCAACCTCTATGACTAGATAGTACCTTATATGTCATCCCCCGGTCATTACCGACCTTTAAACCGGGCGTCCGAGCATACAAACCACATTAATTTACATCCCGAACATCATAGTGGGAAGAAATATATCTAGAAGGGGATGATCATACCCTAATTGGGAATAACCCACTTAACCTTGCCGCATCTAACCCTGTTTCGGTCATTTTCGGTTGATGAGGCTCGAGGCAACGATTACATTTTCACATAGCACATATTCTTTCACTTTGAATGCCATATTGCCATTCTACATTCACACGAATGATTTCTATAAACGTATTAACTTCCTAAGCTCGTATGTCTCAGGAAAGGGTGTTACACTAAGAGAAGGTGTCTTCTCCGCCATCGACTGATATACATTTATAGAGACCACTCATTGTGATTTAGAATGCAAGGTTAGACACTCATCCATACAAGTTCATTATGGGACTGAACGAAACCGAAGGTATTTTCCTCGACCATTACTAGGTGAGAAGTCCTTGTGGTTTTGAGATTTTTCATAACAAAGAGACCATTGTTACAATATAGTGAATTGGGAGTTTATCCCCAATTTATCAACAAGTAGTCCTTCGTTATTATTCGTCTCAATATCATCGTCTTCAAACATCTTCATTCTTTGAACACGTAAACTGGTTCAAAGTGGTATTCTGATAGGAATCACCCAAATCTGACCCCGGTTTCTTCGAAATCCAATTATCGATAAAAAAAGTGAATATGAGTATACAGGATTTATTAAGTCTCTTTTCACTTTAATTCATTTCGGATGATTTCAAAATCTCTTTCTTTTGCCTTAGAGTAATTATAAGTAATTCATTCTTTCTATTTGGATAATATTTCAAATTTCCTCACTTAACTCTCGATCCAAATTCCTTAACTTATTGGCGGGTCAAAAACAACGTTATTTAAGACATCGTTTACGGTAAACCCTAAAATCAATCTTAGCAAACATTATTGAGTAAATAGGATCATAAAAATCATTCTAATTTTAATCAATATCAATTTCTGTATTCAACAAGTGCTATGGTCAGAATAACGGTGAAATCACCTTTTAAATTCCACGAATAGGGCGAGTTCCCTCTTCGGATTTTAATACCAAATATAAGAAGATTATTTCTATGCAATCCAAGTTATAGTTTATTCATTTTGGAGATTGCTTAAATTTGGGATAATACTAATATTCTTTTATTTTGGAAAAGCTTAATATATCTTTTCATAGCATCTGGGCTTTCCTTTCGATCTGTTCCACCCTCGCCTAAGAAAAGAAAACATAGGCCAGGTAAATTCAGGGCACTGGTTGCTCCATCCCTAACTTGGTTAAACACCTTGTTTTATCTTCCCAGATCTCATAGGCGGGACAAATGTACTAGTCATTTCTGCATACTCAGTTATCAACTTTATTTTGAAATTGATTATAAAAATTCCAAATTATCATTTAAACACTTAATTTTCCTTTTAAAAACATTCATAATAGATTCTAGAAAAAATCATTACGTTTAACTCATATTCCAAAAGTTAAAGAATTCCAGCACAAAAATGCTACGGAAAGTGCTATATATGGCTTATTTGATTTAATCAACTTTTAATATTTGAAAATTCATATTTTCCACTTCAAATCTATTCTAAACTATTTAAATAGACTTATCAAATTTATTCCATATTTTTCCATAATTAAAAACGTTCATTCAAACTGATTTTCCGTTATGGTCACTTAACTACACTAGCGTGATTTTTTTAGAAAATTGATTTGGACTTAATTCAAAATATACTTAATGAAATTTTGATTTTCTTTCTTTTTTATAAGATATAGATATAATAGTCCAGAATTTTCTTATTTTGACGAATTTCGAGCTATATTCCACTCCATACACTCATTTGAACTTTTCAGCACGAAATCGCGAACTACCGTTGCGCGACGCGCTTAATTTCAACTTAATTTTCAACACTTGAAATAATTTATTCACATTAAATTTTATTACTTATAAAATTATTACAAATCATTTTAAATCAATATTTTCACTTTTTAAAGCTTTTAAAATGTATTTTCACTATTACCGTATTATAATATATATTTTTATTCCTATTATTTTAATATTAAATTTTAAATTTCAATTCAGTTTCAATTTTAACTTCAACTTAAACCAAATTAAAACTAAGATTTCAAATCTAATTTCCATTTTAATTTAAATTTCAACCTTAATCTCACTTTCAATTTTCAAAATCGATTTCAATTTCAATTTTACTATTCAACTCAATTTCATTTTCAATTTAACTTTCCATTTCAAATCCAATTTCACTTCTAATTTCAAATTCTCTTTTATTTCCACTTTAATTTCAATTCCACTTAAAAAGAGACTTATTTTTCAAAAGTATATCATATCACCAAAATTGGTCTTATTTAACAAAGGGGATTATCTAACATAACATAAACTAATATGATAAATAATCACATCCATAAACAATTGCAACTATTCAAACATAACATAAACATATCCAAGCATCCATAACATAAACGGCGATTATCTAACTAACAATTTAACTTGATAATCAATTCAAATCATATAGCGATGAGAATCTTCTCACCTTCATTTCCACTCCGTTAATCTTTTTTGTAAGCTACAAGCTTCTCAAACTAACGTGTTATTTTCGAATGTTTCAAATTCTCGCCTTAATTTATTTTCCTTCCTAACCGCTTTCTTTTTCCTCTTTTTTTTCTTTTTCCTTTTTTTCACGTGGAGGGTGCGGCCATGGGTAGGTCCTAGGGGGCAGGTATGGTTGTAGTTTGGGCTCGGGTTGGCGGGTGTGGATTGGGTGCATGGGTTTTGAGTGGGGTATGGGGGTGTAGGAGGTGGGTAGGTGTGTATTGGGCTCGAAAAGGAGTGTAGGAGGGTGGTACGTGTGTCACTTGAGGTGTGTGGGTGGTTAAGGCGTGGGTAGGAGGAGTTTAAGGTGGTAGAAGGTGAATGGCTTGGAGGTAGAAGGAAAATGGAGAAAGAGAATGGAGTTTAGATGTAACGACTCGTAATTTTCGATAATTAAAAATAGTTAATTTAATAAGGTTGGGAGATTTAATGTTGGAAGAAATAAAAAAATTATGATTTAATAATAAGAATATACTGGAATGAAATGAAAAAATATTAATTTAAGGTAATTGATAACTGCTTTAATTGTAATTCCGATTAATTAAAATGATAAAAGGAGTTATAATTGGAGATAGATTGTAAATTAATTATAATAATGTGTGTATTAATTGATAATTTAAATGTTGAGTAATTAATAAAATAATGGGTAATAAATTGTATTTGGATAGAATTGGTATAGTGTAAGTTGTTATAACCTTTGTTTGTAAATAATAAACTTACAAATGTTATTAAATGTAGCAATGGTGACAATTGTTATTTGTTACCAATTTAATTAATCAATTACAAATAAGTGTAAATAAATGTTACATTTATGTGAGTTAATACAATAACTGCAAATTGGGAATGTAATAAAATGTACAGAAATGTCAATTACACTCATAAGGCAATAAATAGATTTAATAATAAAAATGAAACCAAGATAAATGAAGTTGTGGGATTTTAAATTATAATTAATGTCAAAATTAACAAAGGTTCAATATTATTGGAAGTACTGCAACTAATATGGTAAAGGATGATAATTGTGGTATATCAATGCAAAATGATGTAAACCAATGTTAACTAGGTCCATAGAGTAATGATTGATGGAATAAAATGATTGGAATCAAATTTTAATCAATTTATGGGAAATTAAGTTATAATTAATTGGATTTAATTATAGTTGAAATTGAACACTGTAATTAGTGAAATATTTAACACTGAATTCGATATGAAAATTTGCTTTAAATTATTGTAAATGTCTATGAAATCAAAATGATAAAAATGGTTAGTTAATTAATTTGAATATAAGAAGTGATAAATTTAATTTAATAATAATTTATATAATTAATGTGAAAAAATCCATTTTGGCCACTATCTCGGATTTCGGCGAAACTAGTTTCATCGGATCCTTAACGATGAATTATTGTAGGATTTCTAGTTTCGTAGCGATCAGACTTGTCGTTTGATCGTACGAGCGCGAAACACGTAGAAATTAATTTAATTGAAATCAATTTGAAATAGGCTAATTTTAAAGCAACTTCTTCATACGATGGAATTAGGACTTGAAACCTATTCCATTGAGTTTAAAATTATCAAAAACATCCATTTTCATATATGGGATGACCCACTTTCGTTTTGGAAGTGAAACGGGCTTTTCGGGTCATTTATCGTTCAACTTTCACATCGATCTAGCCCATTCATTCCTATTTTTGATCTGCCTATATATAGCCGGTTATATACCCTAGCTATTTCTTATTTCCTATATTTTGTACGTACAATTCTATCTGCTTCTCTCTTGTCAATGACAGAAACCAATTCAAACTCGAAACCCTAATTCCTAAATTGCAAATTCAATTGCAAACCAAAATCAAATCGAACAATCAAACTCCTCCAAACAGAATCAAATTATATACCGATTCGAAGCTCTCGACGATCGTAACCCAGATCTGTAATTTGTTTTGTCATCGAATCACCGTTTGTCCAGAAATTGAGGATGGACCTCGGCCGTTCGTTTTTGGTTTTGACGATCCAACGGTGGATCGTCGTCCGATTGATGATCGGGGAGTTGCGTTGGGAAGAGGGCATATAGCAGGCCGCAGGGGTGGTGTTCGTTTGTGCTAAGGAGGTCTCGATTGGCCAGAAATCGAAAAAAATCATTGGCGATGGCGGAACTTAGGGAGGGGGCCGGATCCTGATGCGCGTTGGCCGTGGAGGCGCCAGAGGCGGCGAAGGGGGCGGTGAGCTCCGATGTGGTCGAAGGTGCGTGGTCGACGTCTAGTGGGTGGCGACGCAGTTCATAGAGGAGGGTTCGTGTGCATTACTGTGTTCAGCTAGGGTTTCGAAACGATGAGATGACGTGGTTTCCATTTATTATTTATTTATTTTTATAATAATATAAATCGTTTATCGTTCTAATTATCATAACTTTTGCATACGAGGTTCGATTCACGCGCGGTTTCTTCCGTTGCGATCGTATCGAAATTTCGAACAACATGGAATTGATTTGGTTGAATTCCAAGACTGTTTGAATTTGGGGCTTTATTTGAATTTCAAATCGATTTAAAATCAAAGGTGAGTGTTTTGACCCACTCACAACTACTAGATTTATCTTATGTTAGTTAAATTAAATTTATGATGTGATTTTAGATTTTTTGATTGATGTTTGATATGTTTAAAATGTCATTCTAGTTAAATTTGACTTTTATTGCATTTAATCATCGTTTGATTTAATATTGAATTTAATTGTCAATTTAATACCTATTACTAATTATCAGTTATCTATTGATGTTTATGAATTGATTTGGATGATGATTGTGATGGATGTTTGATTGTTGATATTGGATGACAAGATGTTGTATTTTTATATTGTTATAACACTGTAAGTTCCATATGGGTTGAAATGATACATACCCGAATGATCTATAGATTAGGGAAAAATCGTTATGGGTTGAAATGATAGACTCGAGCGATTTTATGGATTTTTATTTAATTCGGGATTGCGGTTTGAAATGATATATAACCATAAAAAAAATTAAATTGCGGATTGAAATGATAAATATCTGTATCACTTGACCCGAGGGTAGAAAGTTATATAAGGACACCAGATTGGTTAAATTAAATGATTTTTAATTCTTTAAATTTTGGATCCAGTTAACTGACATTTTGAAATATAAATTGATTTATATAAACTGAATTATTTTCGATAATCCAAGTGATAAGGCTGAAATTGGAATTGATTTAATGAATTGTTCAAGGGATTTTAAATTGGAATTTTGAAGTTAAAGTGTCAAATATAAATGGATTTATCGGAATTGAGTTATTAAAATGTTTAGATCTAACTGTGAAATCTATTTTCAAACTAATTTAAACTATTTTAAATTAAATTAACTATTTTAATCAATTTAAATCATTTTAATTTATTTTAATCTATTATAACCTATTTAATACAATTTAATCAATTTTACCTATTTTAAACTAATTTAATTTATTTAATCTATTTTAAATCCATTTAATATAATTTAAATCTATTTAATCTATTTTAAATCTATTTAATCTATTTAAAATCTACTTAATATAATTTAATTTTATTTAGTCTATATTTAATCTATATTTAAATCTATTTAAACACCTTAAATCCAATTATATCAAATTTAAATCTATTTAAGCTATTTTTACTACTTAAACTATTTTTAAACTATTTAAACTATTTATAACTATCTAAACTATTTTCTAAATTTCAGACTATGTAAAGTGGAAGTGTTTATATTCAAATCCTTGATTTAAAAGCGAATATGGTTAAATGATGTTATAACTTAAGTTGGGATTTAAATGACATAATTGATTGAATATGATCATTTTGAAATAAGGGTTTAACCTATTTTGGAAATATGATTTTTAAAAGAAATTATGATTTCAGAAACGATATGATTTCAAATGTGATATGATTTCGAAGGTGAATATGATTTTGAAAGTGAACATGATTTCGGAAAGTAATATGATTTGAAATCGAATATGATATTTTGATATCAATTGTGAATTGACTTTTTGAAATGTAAAAGAACCATCTGGTGTGAAATAAGCGTTTGGTTGCTAAAGAGACCGAGATCGGATATTGTCATACTCTCTGCCAATACCGAAAACCACTTTAAAAACTATGTACGTGGTGGAGATTCTAGAAATGAAGTAGAATGGTTTGGCGAACGATTCTGTATGAGGTATTTTCATGACCCTGACTCCCGTGAGTCATCTTAGATGTGACTAAAACAAGAGCTATACCTGGGCCAAGTGAGGTCATTCCTCCGATCGGACATGCTTCTTCGATACCATATTATGACTTTGTGATGATTTTGGAGTGTGTTCCGAGGTGGGCGGTAGTAGCTGCTATGCGTTACCACCAGCCCGGTTCTGCAGTTGGTAAATCTACCCTGGCATTACCTCGAGTGCCCTATTCACATGCCCTAGAGCGCCTTCTACGAGTTTGTTTTGTACCGTACATATGGGGTATCCTCTGGGTAAACCACCGGTTTGGTGGAGCCTACGGCATTGTATAGACTACGAGAATATATAAAATGTGTTATGAGGGATATGGGTAACGCCTTAAGGCTATTTTAATACTTTATTTTATTGTAGACGCTATTATAATAGCGTATTGTACTACATAGTAAATAGTTTAACGGATCCTTAGGAGATGGGAATCCCGAACATCTCTTAAGTTATTGCACTCACGTTAGACACTGGATAAGAGATGTCAAACCCCGTAAACATCTCTGATGCCGTTACACTCATATTTACATACTATTGATTTAACTTACATAAGATCTTTTAGTTCTGACTTGAGTGTTTTGTCTTTTCAATTTGCTCGGGTCAGTCTGAGCTTTTCAGTATCGTAGACTGCTTTTTGGAGGATGAAGATGAAGATTATGTACTATTATTACTTATTATATGTTTTCCACTGCATCATGTTGTTCCGCTGCATTTATGTATTATTTATTCTTGTTGTATGTAACTCTGATATGTATTATAAAGGTTTAATCAATGTTATTTGTAAATAGCTTCATGAACTGTTTATTTGATTATTATATTTTGTCATTCCACTACGAGATTCTGTTTTTGTTTTCTTTCTTTCTCTGCTTTTTCTTATTTACCCTATAACAATCTGCCCTTTTGAATGGTTTGAGTCTGACATGTGTGTCTACTTAAAACGTCCAAAAAGGCAGGTCATTATAGTTGGTATTAGAGCTTTGGTTTAGCGATAAACTTAGCTTTGTGGGGTCTGACTCTTTAGAAATAGGGTAGTAATACCCCAGAATGAGTTGCTGAGTGTATATATGAGAGAGCATATTTGTTAGTGTTATAAAAAGTTTTGTATTGTGTTAATTTGTTCTGTTTAGTATTTATAAATTATGTTCGGTACATAGGACGCTACGGCATCGATAGGAATTTCTAAACATTTAACAGGACAGACCGACACAATATTGTTTTTAAATATAGGTAAATGAAATAATTTTGCCTATTATATATTTTGTATATAAAAGAATAATTTTATAAATGATATAGTTGGTTGGAATATATTTGTTGTTAAGTATTGAAATTTATAAATGTTGGTTGAAAAATGAGATTTGTAACAACCCTGTATTTTGTGATTATTTTAATTGTATATTTTGGTTATTTTAACTAATTTCCTGATTTAAATACTTTATTTTATTTATTAAAATGAATAAATTTTGTTATTTTAAATATAAATTTTGATTTTGATGTGAATTAGAATTCCAAACATGACTAAAAAGAATATTTTCCAGAAAAGTGAATTTTGGTCAATATGGTCAAACTTTGACTTTTAATTTAGAAATTTGAAAGTTTGAAAATTTTAATTTTATCTTTTATTATGAAAGTAAATAAAATTTTAAGAATAATGCTTTTCGTTTCGTTGAAATCTGATTTATAATGTGAAAGTTACGCCTTTTTCAATATTGTGTGTAATTTGCTGTATTTAACAAATTGTTTATTTTAAATTGGATAAATAATATTTTATTTGGTCATGTAATGTTCTAATTTATATTTATATGGGTAAAATAACATGTTGTGCATATATTTTGGTTTTAAAACATTTTTTAAAAGTATAATTGACATTTTCCAGTGTCAGTTGTATTTTGCTTACAATTTCTAATTTCCAGTTTCAATTAATTAAAGTAATTCTTTATTTATTTTTCTATTTTTTTCTTAAAATCTTATTTGATTCTCATTCCCACTTTATTTTGTTCCTCATTTATTTTATTTATTTGACCTTTTATTTTTTTTAAAGTGAAATAGAAATTTTCTAAAACTAGTGATATTCTATTTGTAAATTTTAAGTCCTGTTTTGAATTTTTAAGCAATTTCTTTAGTTCTTTTTCTAATTTCTCTAAATTTAATTATTTATTTCATTTTGAAAATATAAATGAATTATTTTACTTCACATTTTTGTTTTAAAATATTTTTAAAATGAAGTTGTTAATTTTCCAAAGTCAATAGTGATTTATTTGTAATTTCTGGACCCTGTTTTCAATTTTTAAGCAATTTCTTATATTCTTTTTCCATTTTCTTTAAAATTAATTAATTATTTTTATTTTATATTACTTTGTTTCGATTTTAAAGTCAATTTCCTGATTTTATTTTTGTTTTATTTGAATATAAAGAAAAAGAAATATGAAGAGTTTTAAAAACTTATTTACCTTAAGTCCTTTCATCTCCTTTGTCCTTTCATTTGCCATAACTCCTCAATTACTATCTTGGCTGTGCATTTTTGGTTTGTAGCCGTGAGTTTTCAGCCTCCATTCACCCAAAAACATTTTACCTTCTCATTCATTCATGGTTTCAAGAAAAATCTTTGGGTAATGGCTACTTTTTACACTTTTCTTCTCATTTTTCATGTATTTTGCCTTGTTTTCTTTGCTTCTTTGAATGGCCTCCACTCCATATCCACGGCCACCACCCCCTACATCTCTTCCCTGCCATCACCACCAGCTACTCCTCTGGTCTTGACCAAGGCCGAGCCACCATGATGCCAAAACTCCACAAAAAATTGCAAAACAAGCCATAAAAACATGATTGTTTACCACTATTGCTTCACCACTCCATTTTCCACCACCACCACCACCTTAGGCCGCCTCCACCACCTTTGGCCAGACCACCACACACCTTTCCTTCCACTGACCTGATCCATACCCCTCTGACCTGACCACACAAGCCCATGGCCGAGCCATTTTTGTGAACAAAACCCACCTATTTTGCCTTAAACTCTTCATATTCCTTTGTATAAACTTCCTCCTCATATTCTACTACCTAGGCCATGCATACACATGACCAAACCTGAGCCAAACTTGTTCAAACCAGAGCCAAAACCATCCTTAGGCCATGACAAAACAATAGAGAAAGCAAGGCAAAAGATTTGGCATTCGTATCTCTTTTTATTTAAAAGTTATTTCATTTCTAGTGTATCGAAATTTATGGTTTGCTTTGATTTTTGTTTGGGTTGTAACACAAGATCTATATCATTGGATTTTCTCTCCACACTCAAATTGTATTAGAGTTGTCGTGCCTTCGTAATATTTGTGTTGTGAGCTTTGTTGGCAAATCTCCAGCTTAACAGGTGAGTTATTCTCACCAGACAATATGTACATATATAACTAGTGAATTGACCCCCTTTGAATCTGTAAAATGCATTATCATGTTACACTTGCTATGTTATGATTTTATGATGTTCACCCATGCTTAAACACCTATTATATTATATGTTACTGTTATATTATGTTGTTCTATTATTTTTATCAGTTTATCACACTACAAGTTCCCTTTAGATTAAAATCACTATGGGTTGAAATGATACATACCCGAACGGACTTTAGAATAGGAGAAAATCATTATGGGCTGAAATGATAGGCATGAATGATTTTCAATTATTTTTTCATTTCCTTGGGATTGCGGGTTTGAAATGATCAAACCCGGGTTTTCTTTGTAAATTACAGGTTGAAATGATATATTACCCGTATCACTTTACCTAGACTAGAAATGAAATACAGACCCGTAGTTAAAATATGACTTATAAATTTTTTTTAAAATATTTTAAAAATGTAAATATTATGATATTTTGATTTAAACTAAATAAAAATGATTTTTGTAAAGCATTATTGATTTTCTGAAAATTTATAAGTGAAATAAATTAATGGTAAAATTAGAAAATTTGAAATGTAAGTTATTTTGGGAAATTTTAATTTGGTGATAATTGGAATTTAAATTAAATGTGAAATGTGATAAATTCATGATAATTTGGATTAAAGTGAATTTAAATGATTTTTATATTATATTAATGATTTTGAATAAAGTTAAAATGTGAAATGAATGAATATTTAAGTTGAAATTTTGAAATATAACTAAAATTGGAAATTTGTGAATTTGGCTTAAAAGTGAATTTTAAGTTAAGTAAATAAAAAAATGGAATTAAGTTATATTTGAAAATTTAAACTTAAGTGTTAAGTTAATTTAATTTAATGAATTTATAATTTAATATTGGAATTTAATAAGTGAATTATTATTAAATTTTGATTTTTGAATGGAGGTTTAACTTTATAAAATCATGAATATAAGGGTATTTGAATGATTGTTTTAAAAGTGAAATTATATGATTTTTTAAGTTAAAAATGATTTATATAAAAATAAAATTGTTTGTGAAATTATACTGAATATTTGAAGTTAATTAACTGCATTTCTGAAATGCTATTAATTCTAATGTAAATGATAATACAACATTTGTAAATGCTGTAGTTGATAATAATGAACAAAATGGCTAAATTTAATTAAAGGCTATTATAGCATTTTTGTAAATGTTATAATGGTTGAATTTAACTAAGTTTATTTGAAACTAATGTAATCCTATTACAGCATTTTAAATGCTGTCTTTTGTTAAATTGAACTGTTTTAAATGTGACTTTCCGTAGCATTTTTTAAATGCTGCGAAAGTTGAATTTTCATTATTTTAATTAATTTAAGTGAACGAATGAACTTTGAAAGATTAAAATTTTGGAAATTTAATAATTAATTATTAAATATAATAACTTCATTTTTATGATTTAAAATAAAGTAATTTGTTTCGAAATATAAACTATTTTGAAATATGATATTTTGATATTTTGAAATGGATATTTGAAGGATATTGAATTTTGAAATGATATTTGATTTCGAAGTATAAAATACCATTTTGAAATTTTAACCACGGGATGTATTTAATTTATAGTTTAACTGATCCTTAAAGGATGGGCGATCCCAAGCATCCTTTGAGTTATTATGCATTTCTACTACAGTTCACTTGAGTTGGTTTACATTATATAAGTATATATTGTCCTGACTCGAGTGTTTTGTATTTTACTTTACGCTCGGGTCAGCCTGAGTATTTACAGCTTAGCTTTGGATTTCTTTCTGGAGCTAGGAATCGCTGGAGATTCTGCTTGTCTAGTTATCTGTTCCTTTCAATTCAGTTGTTCTATTTTAGTTCTGGTATTCACAAACTTCTATTTATTTGAGATTTCTATTGTATATGTTTTCAAACAAATATTATGTATTTTGTTTTGAGAGTTTGTTATAGTAGCTTCATGAACTACTATGGTATTTTTAATTTCGGCTGCGAGTTATTCTGATATGTTCTGTGTCTGTGATTCTGTGTATTTGATTTCATTTGCTCCAAATTTATTTACAATCTGTTATTTTGAATTATTCAAGTCAGACATGTGTGGATTATTGTCGATTTGAATGGTCTAAAATAGTGGGTCGTTACAAGATTGTAAATAAAATAAATATAAATTGGAAAATTTATAACTTAAGTTTCGGGATTTTTGAAAATTTCTTTCGAATAATTTTGGAATATAATAATAATATTATTTAGGAGTATTTTTTTGATAAATATTTCAATATGGTTTGAAAGAAAGTTTCATAGAAATTTTGGAAGGAAGTAAGTTCTGGACTCCCCTCTCTGTCATTGGAAAATAATTTCAATGATGAGTGCACGCTTCATCGACGTTCATTTTCGAGTTTCAAAGTGGGAAGACCGTTGTAGTAGTTTACTACACATTTGTTTTGATAAATAAATCTTAATTTTTAATTCCAAATATGATTTGATATATATAAAAGATATGATTGTATATATTATTTTAAAATAACTAAAATGGAACCCAGTTGTTTAGTTCTTAAGTTTTTATAAATTAGAAGTTGAAATTATTGTAATAAATGGAATTTTGACTGTATTAATAATTAGAAACTTCTAAAATGAAAATAAGCAATTTGATGTTAAAATGATTAATGAAATAGATAAGAAACTGAAATTTTGAAATAGTAAATAAAAAAGAAAAAGACATAAGAGATGGTAACTATTGAACATTTGTTAACTAAATATACATGAGAAACTTGGGTAATATTCAATTGCATTCTTAAAAACATATGTATAACTTACCAAATATTAAAAAGTTGAAATGTAAATAGGATATGTAATAGAATATTGTGCAAGTAAACTTTAGTAAATGAAAGTGTTCAATGGAATTTCTTTTATAAATAAGAATTCTGATATAATAAATTGTTATAAACTTATAATTAATAGTTGAAATGTTACTAATTAAATGTAATAAAAGTGAATAATGTAAGAAAAATGATTATAAACTTAGGTTAACATTTTAGCTATTTATAATCAGACTTAATGGAAATGGTGAATACTGTAAGCAAACAATTATAAACTTGAATTAATATTGAAGCCATTTATAATTAAAGTGAGTACTATATTAATTGAATGATTATAACTTTAGGAAACATTGAAATGATTTAGAAATGGAGTTAATATTCAATAATACTATATATGGAAGAATGAAGGTGTAAAGGAAATAATCTATTAATGGTGAATTAAATTGTAAAGAGACCTACATAGAAATAAATAATCTAATAATTGAAATGGAAATAACTTATGTAAACAATGAATGTAAAATAGTGAAAAAAATGGTATTGTATAAATGAATGGAAGATGAATTTTGTAAGTGATAAATGTAAAGAAATTTAAACAAGCATTGTATGAACAAATGAAAAATGAACAGTGAATAATGTGAAAAAGAAAGCGCAATAAGAATAAAACTTAAATATTATTTGAAAGTATCGTTTGTTTGACTTACAGATTGGTTAGGAAATGATACTTCTATTGTGTAGGATGTATAGATGATCTATTGAGTTTTATCTAAGACTATTGAGTGTATGGTATACTTAGTAGTTTATTTATCATTTTATACGATTAAAAGTTTCTGAACCCAAACAAACCATTTGTTTTGGTTGCTATGGATGGATGATTGATCTATTTGTTGAAATGATGTTTGTACTGTTGTTTGCAAATGATTATGGTTATGTTGTGATGTTTTGTTTGTTATTTATTGAAACAACTTAAATATTTATCTTTTATATAATTATTAACTCTTTTGGATTATATAAGTGAAATACAAGTTATGGAAGCAATTGCTACTGCTTTTGGTTTCATAATTTAAGCGTTGTTTCCCGACAAATAGGTACGTTCTCGAATTACGGTTTTATAGCGATATTATATTGTTTTTCCCATGGTTTGGGATATTTTATTTTGAAAATATGACATATATATATATATATATAGTTTATTTTATATTACTATTTCTCCCAGACCTCCCGTACAAAGGAGACTCTACCGAAATTTTCCATGAATTTTGGACTTAGAAAATTTTGTGAAATGTTTTCCAAACTTTTGTTAACTTGTATATAAAGGATTTAATTGTTATAAATTTGTATATTGTATTTAAATTATTTAATTATGTAAATTAACTGTTTATAAATTTAATATTTTGAATAAGATATATTGATTACTAAATTCCTTCTTTTCCCTTCTTTTTCCTTTTCGAGAACGAAAAGTTTTGAGTGGGGAGAGTGTAACGACCCGTAATTTTCGATAATTAAAAATAGTTAATTTAATAAGGTTGGGTGATTTAATGTTGGAAGAAATAAAAAAATTTATGATTTAATAATAAGAAGATACTGGAATGAAATGAAATAGTATTAATTTAAGGTAATTGATAACTGCTTTAATTGTAATTCCGATTAATTAAAATGATTAAAAGAGTTATAATTGGTGATAGATTGTAAATTAATTATAATAATGAGTGTATTAATTGATAATTGGATTAAAAGAGTAATTGATAATTTAAATGTTGATTAATTAATAAAATAATGGGTAATAAATTGTAATTAGATAGAATTAGTATAGTGTAAGTTGTTATAACCTTTGTTTGTAAATAATAAACTTACAAATTTTATTAAATGTAGAAATTGTGACAATTGTTATTTGTTACCAATTTAATTAATCAATTACAAATAAATGTTACATTTGTGTGAGTTAATACAATAACTGCAAATTGGGAATGTAATAAAATGTACAGAAATGTCAGTTAGAGTCATAACGCAATAAATTGATTTAATAATAAAAATGAAACCAAGATAAATGAAGTTGTGGGATTTTAAATTATAATTAATGTCAAAATCAACAAAGGTTCAATATTATTGGAAATACTGCAACTAATATGGTAAAGGATGATAATTGTGGTATATCAATGCAATATAATGTAAACTAATGTTAACTAGGTCCATAGAGTAATGATTGATGAAATAAAATGATTGGAATCAAATTTTAATCATTCTATGGGAAATTAAATTATAATTAATTGGATTTAATTACAGTTGAACTTGAACACTATAATTAGTGAAATATTTAACACTGATCGATATGTAAATTTGTTTTAAATTATTATAAATGTCTACGAAATCAAAATGATAAAAATGGTTAGTTAATTAATTTGAATAAGAAGTGACAAATTTAATTTAATAATAATTTATTTAATTAATGTGAAAATAGCCATTTTGGCCACTGTCTCGGATTTTGACGAAACCAGTTTCATTGGATCCATAACGGTGAATTATTGAAGTATTTCAAGTTTCGTAGCGATCAGACTTGTCGTTTGATCGTACGAGCGCGAAACGCGTAGAAATCAATTTAATTGAAATCAATTTGAAATAGGCTGATTTTAAAGCAACTTCTTCATACGATGGAATTACGACTTGAAACATGTTCCATTGAGTTTAAAATTATTAAAAACATCCATTTTGATATATGGGATGACCCACTTTCGTTTCGGAAGCAAAACGGGCTTTTCGGGTCGTTTATCGTTCAACTTTCAAATCAATCTAGCGCATTCATTCCTATTTTTAATCTGCCTATATATAGCCGGTTATAAACCCTAGCTATTTCTTATTTCCATTATTTTATACGTACAATTCTATCTGCTTCTCTCTTGTCAATGGCAGAAACCAATTCAAACTCGAAACCCTAATTCCCAAATTGCAAATTCAATTACAAACCAAAATCAAATCGAAAAATCAAACTCCTCCAAACCTTATCAAATTATATACCAATTTGAAGTTCTTGATGAGTGCAACCTAGATCTGCAATTCGTTTTTGTCATCGAATCACCGTTTGTCCAAAAATTGAGGATGAACCTCGGCCGTTCGTTTTGGGTTTTGGCGATCCAACGATGGATCGTCGTCCGATTGACGATCGAGGAGTTGCGTTGGGAAGAGGGCATAGAGCATGCTGCAGGGGTGGTGTTCGTTTGTTCTGAGGAGGTCTCGATTGCCCTGAAATCGAACAAAATCATTGGCGATGGTGGAACCTAGGGAGGGGGCCGGATCCTGGCGTGCGTTGGCCGTGGAGGCGCCAGAGGCGGCGAAGAGGGCGGTGAGCTCCGATGTGGTCGAAGGTGCGTGGTCGACGTCTGGTGGGTGGCGGCGCAGTTCGTAGAGGAGGGTTCGCGTGCGTTACTGTGTTCAGCTAGGGTTTCGAAACGGTGAGATGACGTGGTTTCCTTTTATTATTTATTTATTTTTATAATAATATAAATCGTTTATCGTTCTAATTATCATAACTTTTGCATACGAGGTCTGATTCACGCACGGTTTTTTCCATTGTGATCGTATTGAAATTTTGGACAATATGGAACTAATTTGGTCAAATTCTGAGACTATTTGAATTTGGGGATTTATTTGAATTTTAAATCGATTTAAAATCAAAGGTGAGTGTTTTGACCCACTCACAACTACTAGATTTATCTTATGTTAGTTAAATTAAATTTATGATGTGATTTGAGATTTGTTGATTGATGTTTGGTATGTTTAAATTGTCATTCTAGTTAAATTTGACTTTTATCGCATTCAATCATCGTTTAATTTAATCTTGAATTTAATTGTCTATTTAATACCTGTTATTAATTATCAGTTATCTATTGATGTTTATGAATTGATTTGGATGATGATTGTGATGGATGTTTGATTGTTGATATTGGATGACTAGATGTTGTATTTTTATATTATTACAACACTGTAAGTTCCTTATGGGTTGAAATGATACATACCCGAATGATCTATAGATTAGGGAAAAACCATTATAGGTTGAAATGATAGACTCGAGCGATTTTATGGATTTTTATATAATTCGGGATTACGGTTTGAAATGATATATAACCGTAAAAAAAATTTGCGGATTGAAATGATATATATCCGTATCACTTGACCCTAGGGTAGAAAGTTATATAAGGACACCGGATTGGTGAAATTAAATGATTTTTAATTCTTTAAATTTTGGATCCAGTTAACTGACATTTTGAAATAGAAATTGATTTATACAAACTGAATTATTTTCGATAATCCAAGTGTTAAGGCTGAAATTGGAATTGATTTAATGAATTGTTCAAAGAATTTAAATTGGAATTTCGAAGTTGAAGTGTCAAATATAAATGGATTTATCGGAATTGAGTTATTGAAATCTTTAGATATAACTGTGAAATGTATTTTTAAACTAATTTAAACTATTTTAAATTAAATTAACTATTTTAATCAATTTAAACCATTTTAATTTATTTTAATCTATTATAACCTATTTAATACATATTAATCCATTTTACCTATTTTAAACTAATTTAATTTATTTAATCTATTTTAAATCCATTTAATATAATTTAAATCTATTTAAACTATTTTAAATCTATTTAATCTATTTAAAATCTACTTAATATAATTTAATTGTATTTATTCTATATTTAATCTATATTTAAATCTATTTAAACACCTTAAATCCAATTAAATCAAATTTAAATCTATTTAAACTATTTTTACTACTTAGACTATTTTTAAACTATTTAAACTATTTATAACTATCTAAACTATTTTCTAAATTTCAGACTATGTAAAGTGGAAGTGTTATATTGAAATACTTGATTTAAAAGCGAATACGGTTAAATGATGTTATAACTTAAGTTGGGATTTAAATGACATAATTGATTGAATATGATCATTTTGAAATGAGGGTTAAACCTATTTTGGAAATATGATTTTTGAAAGAAATTGTGATTTCAGAAACGATATGATTTCAAATGTGATATGATTTCGAAGGTGAATATGATTTCGAAAGTGAACATGATTTCGGAAAGTAATATGATTTGAAATCGAATATGATATTTTGCTATCAATTGTGAATTGACTTTTTGAAATGTAAAAGAACCATCTGGTGTGAAATAAGCGTTTGGTTGTTAAAGAGACCGAGATCGGATATTGTCATACTCTCTGCCAATACCGAAAACCACTTTAAAAACTATGTACGTGGTGGAGATTCCAGAAATGAAGTAGGATGGTTTGGTGAACGATTCTGTATGAGGTATTTTCGTGACCCTGACTCCCGTGAGTCAGCTTAGATGTGACTAAAACAAGAGCTATACCTGGGCCCAGTGAGGTCATTCCTCCGATCGGACATGCTTCTTCGATACCATATTATGACTTTGTGATGATTTGGGAGTGTGTTCCGAGGTGGGCGGTAGTAGCTGCTATGCGTTACCACCAGCCCGGTTCTGCAATTGGTAAATCTACCCTGGCATTACCTCGAGTGCCCTGTTCACATGCCCTAGAGCGCCTTCTATGAGTTTGTTTTGTACCGTACATGTGGGGTGTCCTCTGGGTAAACCACCGGTTTGGTGGAGCCTACGGCATTGTATAGACTACGGGAATATATAAAATGTGTTAAGGGGTATATGGGTAACGCCTTAACGCTATTTTAATACTTTACTTTATTGTAGACACTATTATAATAGCATATTGTACTACATAGTAGATAGTTTAACGGATCCTTAGGAGATGGGAATCCCGAACATCTCTTAAGTTATTGCACTCACGTTAGGCACTGGATAGGTGATGTCAAACCCTGTAAACATCTCTGATGCCGTTACACTCATATTTACATACTATTGATTTTACTTACATAAGATCTTTTAGTTCTGACTCGAGTGTTTTGTCTTTTCAATTCGCTCGGGTCAGTCTGAGCTTTTCAGTATCGAAGACTGCTTTTTGGAGGATGAAGACGAAGATTCTGTACTATTATTACTTATTATATGTATTCCACTGCATCATGTTGTTCCGCTACATTTATTTATTATTTATTCTTATTGTATGTAACTCTGATCTGTATTATAAAGGTTTAATCAATGTTATTTGTAAACAGCTTCATGAACTGTTTATTTGATTATTATATTTTGTCATTCCGCTGCGAGATTCTGTATTTGTTTTTTCTTTCTCTGCTTTTTCTTATTTACCCCATAACAATCTGCCCGTTTGAGTGGTTTGAGTCTGACATGTGTGTCTGCTTAAAACGTCCAAAAAGGCAAGTCGTTACATTAGAATTTTGTAGAATGAAAATGTAGTGAAGAAGGAAGGGGTTTAGGCTTGTATTTATAGGTGGAGGTTGAGTGGCTAATGTCCTAAATACCCTTGCCTACTTTTGGACTTTAATTAGTCTTTATTGGAAATGCATTTAATGTGTGGAATGATGGTTTAGAAAGAGTGTGTAAAGAGATAAAGGAGGTGTCATTACTTTATGGTTTGGAAATATTTTAATACATAGGTTTGCTCATTTTCCATGCATGCACATTCCATCTCATTATGAGATAAGAGATGTAGTAATGATGTAGTTTATAAAAAATTAAAATAAAATTTAATTAGTCAAATCATGTCTTTTACTTTTTTATATATTTATATTTAAACTTTTCAAAATATCTTCTTTTGTCTTATATGCTAAATGTTTAAATGTTTAAAGTTTGTAAAGATGTATATATGTGTTTGAAAACATATCATGTTGCAACAATGTGGTTACAACTTGTTTTGGTTGAAAACGGTGTTTTTGTTGACAAATTTTGTAGTCAAAATTTGACCTTTTTGTTAAACTATATATTAAAGTAAACCAAACTTAAAAGTGAACTTTTTTACTTCTTTAAATAAATTAAGACATGTCTATTCATTTTTAAAAATCATATTTAAATAATATCAAAATCTCTATTTTTACAGTGTATGCAAAACTGACAAAATGCGACAAAATTTGGTTATTTTTGTAAAACGATTATTAACATACTTTTAAATCTTTTAACATACTTCTATTATCTTTATTTAAGTGTTTTAAATAAGATTTAAGTTTTCAAATAAGATTTAAGTTTTCAAATAAATATTTAAACATATTTATTTAAGCATTTATTTATTTTTAACCAAACTTATCTTTTGCTGATTTGTTCTAAAATCCAAATTTAAACTTTTTAAATTATTAACTATAAGAATAAATATTTCTCTATAATGATTTATTATATAACTTATTTATTTAAATTTTAAATCTTTTTAAATTTAAAATAAACAAAATCTCTCATTTTCGAAGTGGCGAAATTACGGTCGTTACATAGTATATAGCTATGCAAGGAGAACAGAGGATTATATTTAAGAAGTTGATTGATCGGAATCCGCACTAGTGATTCAGGTGAGCGATACTAATTTGAGTGAATTATCGAATCGAATTTTGCATAAGAATGATCTATGTACACCATACGGACTGATGAGTAGTGTTAAGTGTTTCTGGTTAAGGGTTGTGGTAAAATTCCAGGGTCGAAATTATTTTAGGGGGGGTGTAACGACGTGGAATTTCACCACTTTGATATGTGAATATTTAATTAATTTTAAATATTCAAATATTAGATTTTATAGTTATAATAAAACTTTTTTAAACAATAAATATTGATGGTGAAATAGTTTTCAAAATTTGTTAACAAAAATATTTAGTTCGAAGAAAAATCGAAAATGTGACTAGAAATCGTTTTCCAAATTTTTAATTTCTCGTCGACTGAAAGTTGTCGAGAAAAGTTATGAACACTTCGGTATAAATATTCACGTTTACAGATAAGTTAGTATATTTATTATGGTGTATATATAGGTGTATATACTTAAGTATGTAAAAATACCTTAAGGGACATAAAGTAAAAAAGATGTGACCTTTTAGAAATATACTTAATATTAAGGAAAATATGAAATTACATTTTGGCAACTAAGTACTAGAATATGTTTAAATATGTTGGTTCAAAGAGAAGAAGGAGAGAGTCAAGATGGGTGCATAAGTACAAGGTTGGAGGGAGCAAGACAAGGTGGCATTCAAATTATGGAGGGTAAAATACAAGGGCATCTTAGTAAATTACTAATACGTTTCATATAAATGCTTATCCTTTTTTTCCGTTCTCATTTTCAATTTCATTTCCAAACTTCGTTCTTCTTTCCAAAGCTTCAAACATTTGCATGGTTTTCAAATTGATTTCAAAGTCTAAAAATCTTAGTTTAATTCACTTTTAAATCTTTAAAACTTTGTTTAAAGGCCTCCTTCTCCCATATCAACACTTCTCCTTCACAAAACAAGCCTCCGCCTGCCTTTAATTGTCATGGATGAACCCTAATATCCTAGGGCTGAACCCAATTACCCACTTAAAGCCCACAAAACTTGTAACGACCCGATATTTTCAACCATTCGCATCCATTATAAGTGTGTAGGTAGACACTCATGCCGGAGTTGAATTGCTCAAAATACCGCGTTGTAAATAAAATTTGGCAAATCTCAGAGTATACAGTAAATAAATATAATCACAGATCACAGACACAGAGTAAAATAATGCAGCGGAAGTAAAAGAAATAGTAGTTCATGAAGCTACTATATAAATATATCAGAGTTACATAAGATACAATAGAAGAAATAGAGTACAACAAAAGTCTCAATAAAATAACCAAGTACAAGCTGAGTAGAACAACGGAACTGAAATAGATAGGACATGACAAGCAGATAATCTCCAGCGATTCAAATCTCCAAGAGAGTGGAAATCCAAATCTGTGAATAACTCAGGCTGACCCGAGCGTAAAGCAAAACACAAAACACTCGAGTCAGGACAATATATACTTATATAATGTAAACCAACTCAAGTGAACTGTAATAAAGGTACAAGTAACTTAGAAGATGCTTGGGACCGCCCATCCTCTGAGGATCCGTTAAACTATCTACTATGTAGTAATATTCGATATTATAATAGTGTCTAAATAAGTAAAGTATAATCATATAGAAAATAGCGTTAAGGGGATGGAGAACCTTAACGCGGTCGGATCTTAAAATCATAATCGTAGTAAAGCTCGATATGGTAGGTGACACGGCACAACTAGGCAATGCCAGGGTAGATATACTAATTACGCACACGGACTGATGGATACGCATAGCAGCCACTACCGTTCCACCTCGAACAACACTCCCAAATCGGAGGATGGCCATCTAATCAATCACAACTAAGAGTATAATATCGAAGAAATGTGTCCGAGAAGAGGTGCTACCTCACTGGTCCGAGATCGCTCCTGTTTTAGCCACCTTATGCCAACTCACGGGAGTTGGGTCTACGTAACATACCTTAAGAACGTCGCCACCATCCTACTTCATTTTGGAATCTCCACCGCGTACACAGTTGCCAAAGTGGTTTTCGGTAAGACAGAGAGTATGTCCATATCCGATCCCGGTCTCTTTAACAACCCAACGTTATTATAACCCGTGGTTATAACTTTTAAAAACAATACTTTACTTCAAAATAAAATATCATTTCAAACCATATCTTTATCAAAATAAAGATTAAATCAATTCCAAACCATTTCCATATATTTAAATTTTCATATAATTTCAAAACTTCATTTCAAATCATTTTAATATAATAAAATACCATATCCTTACAAAACTTCATTTCAAATCATTTTAATAAAATAAAATATCCTATCAGTTCAAATCCAAATATTCAACTTTAAATACCTTTTAAATTCAAAGATATCGTTCATTTACTATCATTTCAAATCACCTTTAAATAGTTTATATTCCAATCAAAATAATTCATTTAAACCTTTTAAAAGTGTAATTATTATATTTTCAAATCAAGTATTCAATTTCCAAAGTTTCAAACCATTCTGAGTTCGTTTACTAAGTCAAAAACCCTAATTATTAAAATTTCAGCATTTCACAACATTTAAAACAACTGCTATAAGTTATATTTGAAAACATTTTTAATTCAGCAAAGACAGCACTTAAAACTGCTGTTAAAACTCAGTTTTAGTTGAATTATAGTTCAAAACAGAAAAGACAACATTTCAGAAGTGCTGTGGTAGTTCAGATTTCAAAACAAGGGTTAAATTTGGTTTCAGCAACGACTGCAGACCACTATAGCATTTCCAGAGAATGCTATAATAGGCCTGAGTTCAATATTAGCCTATAAGTTCAGTTACAGCAACTACAGCATTTCAGAAATGCTCTAATAGCTCTTTTTATACAATTTTAGTTCAAAACAGAATCTATAGCATTTCTGAATGCTATTAAAAGTAGATTTAAGGTGTTAGTGTATTTCCAGCAATTAAATAACTTCAATTTAAAACACATAAACATTTTAAAAATCATATTTTAACATTTAAAATGTTCATTTACATATCATTTAACATGTATCTTTTTCACAATAAATTTCTTATAATTAAATCCAATTTTCAACAATTTACTTAATAAATTTAAGTGTAAAAGTTTCCAATTCTTCACATTTCAACAAATAACTTAACACTTCAAATTTAAATTACCATTTCACAAATTTAACTAAATTTCCAATTTTATTTAATTAACTTAAACCTTTAATTAAAACCAAATTTCACATTTCCAAGTCAAGTTATATTTTAAAAGATCACTTTTAAACATTCATTTATTTAACCACTTAAATTCATAGAAAAATCAATAATACTTTAATAAATCACTTAAATTCAAATTTAATCAAATTATCATATTTACCATTTCCAAATAAAATTTAATATCCATTTTATTTATATAACCTAAATATCACTTTTAACCAAAATTCCAAATTTCCAACTTAAGTTATATTTCAAAAATCCAGTTAAACCATTCATTAATTACATTTTTAACACATAGAAAAATCATAATTTCTTTATTTTAAAACATTTCAAAATCTATTTAAATCAAATTTCATAAATTTATAATTTTTAAAATACTTAAAAATATCCAAAACACTTTATAAAATAACCACGGGCCTGTATATAATTTTCTAACTTAGGTCAAGTGATACAGATATGTATCATTTCAATCCGCAGTTAAAAAAAAAGAAAAATCCGGGTTCTATCATTTCAAACCCACAATCCCAAGTTAAAATAATTTTAAATAAAAATCGTTCAGGCCTATCATTTCAGCCCATAACGATTTTTCCCTATTCTAAAGTCTGTTCGGGTATGTATCATTTCAACCCATAGTGATTCTAATCTACAGGGAACTTGCAATGGTGATAACAGATATAAATAACAGAATAACATTAAATAACAGTAACATATGATATAACAGGTATAATAACAGGCGTGAACATCATATGATAATAATATAAGCATATAAAACTTGATAATATATTTCTACAGATTCGCAGGGTGTCAATTTACTAGTTATATAGGTACATATTGTCTGGTGAGAATAACTCACCTTTTTACGCTGGAGTTTGCAAAACAAAATACACAGATAAATTTCAGAAAGCACAATAGCATGATTTGATTTGAGTGGAGAGATCCAAGATATAAACCTTGTATACAAAAATAAAGCAAAGTACATTATAAATATATTTTCAATACCAAAGATAAAACTGAAACAAATGGAAACTAGGCTAGACAAATAACATCACCTAGCTTTAAATCAATGTTTGCTTGATCTTGCCTCAACTTGTGCTCAACCATACATGCTTATGGTTAGGCCATGATGTGTTTGGGCTCAGGTTAGCATCATATAGGTCAGGTTTAGCACACCTAAGCATGGCAACATGAAGTGATGTGAAGGGTAGGAGATGCAACATGAAGAATATCAATGGACAAGGCAAATAGGTGAAGTTTTGGTCACAACAAGGCTCGACTTGGTTATTGCTTGGCTCAGCCATGCATGGTACAGGTCTGGACAGTGGAGGGTGATGATGCAGCAGCAGCCAAAGGTCATGTAGTTGCTGGTGGTGGTGGTTCTAGGGGTGGCCAAGGTGATAGATGAAGGTGGTGGTGAAGCATATGTGGTTTAGGCATTGTTTGGAAGGGTTTTTGTGCAATTTTGTGGTGCTAACTTAAATGGATGGGCATGGCTTGTCATGGTCAGTGGAGGAGGAGGAGGTGCTGCTGTAGATGGTGGTGGGGCTGAAGGTGGAGAGGATGGTGGAGATGAAGGTGGTAGAGGCCAAGCAAAGCTAGAAGAGGAGGAAGGCAAAATCAATGGAAATTGTGAAGTAAAGAAGAAATAAAGGAAGAAGATAAGAGGAGAATGGAAGCCATATTTTTTTTTAGGGTTTAGGAGCATTGGAATTTCGTGAATGAGAGAAAAAAAAAGTGGCGGCTGAAGAAATGAGGAGATGTTGCCAATTGAATGAAAAGTTAGGTTAAAAAGTAGAAGGGTTAGAAAATAAAAGGGCCTTAGGAAGATAGAAAGTTTAAGGCCTTTCAAATTTCTTTAATTCATTTTTATAAGTTTATATTTCTGATAATAAAAGAAATTCCAGTTAAAAATTCGAAAATTTGATAAAATATAAAAATATATATAATATTTGTTGATTATATAAAGTAGAATTAAGGAAAATAGTTAAAACAGTGAACTAGACTAGAAAATTTTGAAATTGAATAGAAAATTTTTTAGAAAATTCATATGAGCTTGCAATATATTTTTAAACATAAATAATATATAAAATAAAAATATATTCACAAAATAAATATTTAAAATTTAATTTACATATAATTTTTAATGAAGAAAATAGCAGAAAATAGGAAAACAGCCTTTAAAAATGAAAAATTAAATACAGTAAATTTTGGAAAAATACTATTATCAATTTAAAAACATAAAAAGACAAAATATACATAAAAAACATATTAACACATATTAAAACAAATATAAGAAAGAAAATATGATTTAAAAAAATTTAAAATAGGCAAAATTGCACAAATAAACAAATTATACTAAAAATTGAAATGTACATAACTTTTACATTTTAACTCCGTTTTCAACGAAACGAAAAGTGGTGTTCAAGTTATTAAATCTATTTTCATAATAAAAGATAAAATTTATAATTTCAAACTATTAAAAATTTAAACTTAAAAGTCAAAGTTTGACTATTGACCAAAATTCACATTTTTAGGAAATATTAAATTTAGTCATATTTGGAATTCTAATCCACATCAAAGTCAAAGTTTATATTTAAAATAACAAAATTTATTATTTTCATAAATAAAGCTTTTGAATCTGGAAAAATCAATTAAAAAAATATTTGAAAAATACAGGGTTGTTATAAAACTCCATTTTTTCAAAAATAAATCAAAGCTCTAGTTTGTTTTGCCAAGTAGTGGGAGTTCGAGTTAGTTTGGATAGCTTTTGGTGAGCAATTCTTACCTTTAAAATGATTTATGCTTGCTATCAAATTGACATATGCTTGATTACTTGAATATATATGCATGTGTTAAATTTATTGTTGGTTTAGTTTGCTTTGGAAAGCAAGACATACATTGTTTAGTATGTGATATGACTTGACTTAAAGTATTGACATTTGAAGTTGTATATAGACTTGAAATGAAATCTAAGTTTAAAATTAGTTAGAAAGTTATGATTTTGTTTATTGTTGTTGCTTATGTATGCTGCTTATGGAATGTGTTTGGATGTATGAGCTTAGTATGTATTGTATGTGGTAAGAAAATTAGCATCTTGACTTGTTAACGCGACATCAGAATCCTTTGGTCAAAACTTGTTTCTTTCTAACTTTACTTTTAAAATGATTTATAAACAGCTTTAAAAACCTTACCTTGGTTTTCCAAACTTTATTCTAAGTTTATAAAGTATTTAAAATATAAAAGATAGAGTTAGAAAGCTATTTGATATAAATTTCACATTTTGAAATTATGGGTCATATAACGATAGTCGCTATAGGTGCAGTTCGTAAAAACAAATTATTTATGAAATTTTAAAGTGTTTCCAACTTAAATATTTTTGAAAAACTTTTTCAAACATATTTTAAATAATAATAAGTAATTATAAATTAATTAATTATTTATTTATTTAATGATTATTTAATTAACTAATTAAGAAAGGTAATTAGTACTTAATCATTAATTAATAAAGGAAATTTGTACTTATTATAAATTAAGTAAGTTAATTATATTTAATTAATTAACTTAAGTTTATTATTATTTAATAATTTATTTAAGGACTAATTATTATTTACTAAAGATTTAATTTAAGACTTAATTAAGATTTAAATTATTACTTAATAAAAAATTAATTTACTATTTAAGTTTTAATTAAGGATTAATTAATTAATTAATTGAGATTCATTATTTAAAATTTTAAATTATTATTTAGTAATTAATTATAATTTAAATAATTATTATTTGATGATTAATTATTATTTAATTATTTTATTTAAAGGTGTTTTGAAGTAATTTAAATTTTTTTTAAAAGTAAACTCTCTTTTAAAAGGTGTTTTAAATCCAAGAGATTTCTTTGTTAACTACCCTTAAGTAACCACAATTGAATATGAAACCCAATGACATCCGTTTAACAAAAATAAACATCGTTCTGTAAATTAAATTTGCTTTGACATCTGTTTGGTAGAATAAATCATATTTCTGCCATAATACACCAAGTAGATTATGTTGACATCTATTAAGCAGAATAAAAGCATGTTCTGTTATTTTGGTAACTTGGACATTTACATGTATGTTGATTGATTGTTATTGGCAGATTCCCTTTACATATCTGCTTGTTATGTAAATGCGCATGTTATAACTTGGAAAGTTTAACTAAATTAAATAAGAACCATTATGTCACTAAGCCTCCTTTTGAATTTGTAAAGCCAATCATTTAATTATATTTTTGAAAATGGTTTAAAGTTTATTATCATTTAAAATATAATATTTAAAAGAGAATTAAGTAATTATTTTATTCAAAATGTTTGAAGCTAATTTAATACATTTTAAATGATTGTTCAAAATCAATATTTTTTTAATGTGATTTAAAGATAATTAAATGATGAATGTTCAAATAATAACTTGTTTATTTAAAAGGTGTTTTAAATAATTGATTTTTTTTATCAAAGGAACTTTATTGATTAAGGTTTATTAAAGGAGTTTGTTTTAAATAAGGAAAACATATGAAAAGTGTTTTATAAATTGAAAAACATTTTGGAAATTTGAAAGGAGTTTTATAAAATAATTTTGGATATTTATAAAGAAGTTTATAAATAATTTTGAATATTTATAAAAAAAAAGTTTTATAAATGATTTTTGATATTTATAAAGGAAGTTATATAAATGATTTTAGATATTTATAAAAAGAGTTTATAAATAAACTTAGGGATTTATAAAGTGTTTTATAAATGGATATGGAATTTATAATGAAGGAGAGTTCATAAATGAAAGAGATTTATTATAGCGATTTATAGAAGAAATTTATAAAAGAAAATTGATATTGGATTTCCCTTAACTAAGCATCTTAATTATGGTGTTTGGAATATTCATTCCCTGGTTAACACCGAAGGAATAGTGTTTAGGGTTATCCTATATCTGTATTAAATAATAATTGTTTTTTATGCCTTTAATTTGATTTTGAAATAAGAAATCTTTCACAATGTTTTGTGAATATACATAAGCTAGTGAAATAAGTATATGAATATTTTGATAAATATTTTGGAAATAGATTTAAATAAATAAAAGATTTATTTTGAGGCTTAATACTTGCTATGGGTAGTTTAATCTCTAAACTGTAGTTGTTTGTTTATTTGATAGTTAAATAACCAACTGTCAAATCTTGACCTGTTTTAATTCAAGAAGTATGTTATGTATATTCGAGCTCTTCGATAGGGACACGAATACTTGTTGCATACTTTTAAAGAACCAAAATTAAGTTAGCTGGGAATTACCCCTTAGTTTGGAGACTTCAGTTTCCGTACTTATCCGAAGCACTCCAAACTAATAACGTTCATGTTGGATCGTTATAAAGTATGTTATGGAGCTATACCATTCTTCCTGAGGGTGATTCCAAAATGGAAGATAGTAAATGTTGATCGTTTGTTCAATCCCGGAACAAATTGTACGGATGAATGTTGGCATTGCATTTCTGCCTAGAGGGTGGTGTTAGGATTCCAAGATGGTCTGCTATGAGGAAAAGGTAATCGTGGCCTCTTAAAGCCTCACACCCCGAGAATGGCAAAAAACAAGGTAAGCCACAAGGCTATATAGGTCGCATCTATTAGGGTATGGTCATCCCTTATCTAGATTCGGTATCTATGATTATGTATGCTTGGGGACCCATTCTGGCTATCGATCACAACCTAGGGTGATCATATTCGGTTGTATCCGGTAAGGGGTTGGTCGGTCTTCTCATGCTGAGGTGAAAGTTTTTCGATCTCACTGTAGATTTATCTAGAGGTGTACAGAATACGAAAGGTAGTCTGTAATGAACCAGATTTCCAACCCTCGAAAATTGACACTAATACGTCCACTGTATTACATGTCGAACATTCAAGTGCAGGAAATACTGATTTGTTAGGGCGAAAGAAGAAGGTAGAAGATAGAAGTAAACTAAATAATACAGAATCTCACAACGCAGTGAATAATATATAATACAACAATAATCTTTACAAAAAGGAAACATCTTTATTCATATAACATCAGAGTACACTAGACTAATCTTAACTTTGGATAGTTATAGAAACCTGTCCTTACACTGACAAACATACAAACTCTACAATACAGCGGAAGAAACATATACGTGAATACGTCTTGACCATCCATCTCCTCTCCAACTCCAAAGTATCCAACTAAACCTGGGAAAACATGCTCTGTCTGACCCGAGCATTACATGGAATAACGCCTGGGTCAGTTTGGTAAACCAGCGTGAGTAAAACTAGATAACAAGTAACAACCAAACTGATTTCTACATTTGAAAACTTTTCAAACAAAGGATATCTCGTAAGACCACACCGCACATAAAAAATGGACGGGTTTCTTCCTTACAATAACCAAAACATTTTATATAGAAATCTAGTGATATTATCATAGCGTCTAGGTTTAAAGTAAATTGATAAACTAGCTGAAATGCTTGCATCTCACATTCCAACATACTAGGCTCTACAATCAAAACTGTAAGGCACGTATTGGAGATTGGTTCCCAAAATGGAAAATAATGGCCTATTTTTTCGTACCTTTTGAATCAACAATAAACCACACATGTCCAACTCAAATTGCACGAATAAGCAGATTATTAAGGGTAGAAAGAAAATAAAGACAGAACAGAATCTCATACGAATGAAATAACATATATTATTTCAATAATAATCTTTACAGCGGAAAATTTTTAAATACAATATCAGAGTCTAACCTAGATTCAGCCTGGATAGTTATAAACATTTGTCCTTATAAATGCTGAAAACAACAAAACAAATGCAATATATGCAGCGGATAATGGAATACGTCTATACGATGATGAAGATCTCCAGCTCTCCTCTAGAAACTCCAAGCGTCTTTAGCTAAACCTGAAACTACTCGGATCTGACCCGAGTATTAAAAATACCCGGATCAGGCTTGATAAACCAGCGTGAGATACTCGAAATTTTAAATGTTTTAAGATTAACAAACTTTCTATATCAAAAAAGGGTATCTCGTAAGACCACGCCCACACATAAACACGGACGGGTTTTTCCCTTACGATAACCAAATTATTTCATATCAAATTTTGTTATATTATAATAGTGTCTATTATATAAATAATAATTAATCATAGCTGAAATTGTTACATTATTAAATTCCAACATAATAGGTTTACAAACAAAATGGCAGGCATGTAGTGGATATTGGATTCCATAAAAATGATTAGGTAAGGGACTACCTTCCGTACATTACACCTCTAGATGGATGCACCTAGGGAGCAGATACTGCCCGCCTAAACCAACACAAGACCGGCCTACCCCTTCCTAGATAGTACCGAATACGTCATCACCCTGATTGTTACCGACCTTTAACGGGTACCCGAGTCATACATTCACCATATACTTAGACATGTGTAGAATAAATCTAGAGGGATGATGACATCTCCTAATGGGAGCGACCCACTTAACCTTGCTGCTTCTACCCTGTTTTAGTCATTTCCTCGGGTGTGAGGCCGAAAGAGGTATTGAATACCTGTCACATATCACATCATCATCTTTAAATACCACATTGCCATTTCCATTGACTACTAATTGCCTTTCACAAAAATACAACCCTTGAGCTCGTAAGTCTCAAGGAGGGTGTTAAGCTAAGAGAAGTTGTCTTATCCGCCACCATAGATGTATGTTTGTAAAAACCAATGTACGTAATCTCAGAAAATGCACTGTCAAACATCCATCCATACAAGTTGTCCAGGAACAGGACAAACCAAAGGTACTTTCCTAGCACATCCTATCGCGAAATCCCTAGGATTAGTAATGAATAGTCCTTGTAATCTGAAGATTTCAAAATACGACAGGACCACTGCTATAATAAATGTCTCTATATTGGGAGCTACCCAAAGAATGTCAACAAGCAGTCCCTTCGCCATGAAGATCTCCGGTCTTTAATAATCTTCAACATGTCTTCACTTTCAAACGTATACATTTGTTCCAAGTGGTTTTCAGATAGGAATCACTCAAATCCGACCCTAGTTCCTTCGAAGCCAATTATCGATTTAAAAATGTTAAGTTAATATGATTATCAATCATCAATCAATTACTTGATCTTTTATTTAAATCAAATATCTTTCTTAGATATATTCTTTTCAATTTATTCCATTTTCTTTTCAAGAGTATATGGAATCATTAAGCTTCATTTATCAAATTATTTGTTTTATTAAACTTCTTTAGATCTTGGAATAATTCTAATCATTTTCTCTTTTACTTAGTAAAACCTTTCCAAATCATTCATTAAATCTTAATTAAAGATTTCTTATATTCAAGTTATAACTTTTAACTTAGGGAAAATATTCTCAATTCATTCATTAAATCTTGATCAAAGATTTCTTATATTCAAGTTATAACTTTTAACTTAGGGGAAATATTCCAAAATCATTCATTAAGTCTTAATCAAAGATTTCTTTCTTAACTTCAAATCATATTCTTGCAGATCGAAGATTTTCATAACAGATCACTACTTCCACCTTAGATATGGTAAATTTCACCTCCATGGACTAGTGGCAAACAGTCCTACATCATGAAGATCCTTGTCTTCAATATGTTTTATTTCAAAAATTAGTTTGAAGGGGTTTTCAGATAGGAATCACACAAATTCAATCTCAGTTCTTCGGATAGGAATCACCCAAGTTCGATCACGGTTCCTTCGTACTAATTATCGATAAAAAGATGTTAATTAATTAATATTATAAAATTTGTTTCTTTTTATCTTGGAAAAACTTAAATGTGATCTTTTTAGAGCATCTAGGCTTTCCTTTCTGCAACGGCCTGCTTTTCCGTACCCTTTGAATCGACAATAAACCACACATGTCCAACTCAAATTGCACGAAAAAGCGGATCATTAAAGGTAGAAAAAGAAAAATAGACAGAACAAAATCTCACACGAATGGAATAACATATAATATTGAACAATAATCTTTACAGTAGAAAATTTTAAAATACATATATCAGAGTCTAACCTAAATTCAGCTTGGACAGTTATAACTATCTGTCTTTACAAATGCTGACAAACATCAAACAAATGCATAATAACAGCGGCCAATAAAATACGTCCATACATAGATGAATATCTCCAGCTCTTATTTGGAAACTCCAACCGTCTTTAAGTAAACCTGAAACTACTCGGATCTGACTCGAGTATTGAAAATACCGGATCATGCTTGATAAACCAGCGTGAGAAAACTCAAATAATAATGATAGTGTCATAAATAAGACTTGAAAATAAAATCCTTTGAAAAGAAAGAGTATCTCATAAGACCACGCCCACACATAAACACAGATGGGTTTTTCCCTTATGATAACTAAAGTATTTATATCAAATCATTTGATATTATTTTAAATGAAATTCTTTGAAAACATTTGCAGATAAACTTACGAATCTTAGCCGAAATTGTTACATTGATTAAATTCCAGCATATTAGCCACAAAGTGGATTCTACAATCAAACTCATAAAGGCTTCTAATTGGAGAATAGATTTCCATACAAATGACCAGGTGAAGTGACAAACTTCCGATGGGTACACCTCTAGATGGATGTCCCAAGGATCCATCACAAAGATCCTTTACCAACACAAGACCGGCCTACCTCTATAACTAGATAGTACCGAATATGTCATCCTCGATCGTTACCGACCTTTATCCGAGCGCGCTCTAGCATACAAACAACATTAATTGATACTTGGGCTCCATAACGAGTATAATTATATATAGAAGAGGATGATCATACCCTAATGGTTGCGAACCACATAGCCTTGCTGCATCTAACCCTGTTTTGGTCATTTCCCCAGTTGATGAGGCTTGAGGCTACGTTCTCACTTTCCACAAATCCATGCTTTTTCACAAGCCACGCTTTTGATCACAACAGGTTCCACTTTGAATGCCACATTGTCATTCCATGTCACATGACTGATTTCTAGAAAAGTATAACTTCCTGAGCTCGTATGTCTCGGAAAAGGGTGTTAAGCTAAGAGAAGCTGCCTTCTCCGCCACTAGCTGATATACATTTATAGAAATCACTCAACTGTGATTTAGAATACAATGTCAAACAAACATCCATACAAGTTTGTTCTAGGATTGAACGAAACCGAAGGCACTTCTCCTACCACATATTTTTTGAGAATCACGCCTAGGATCAGTAGCGATTAGTCCTTGTAATCCGAAGATTTCAAAATACGACAGGACCACTGTTATAATAAATGTCTCCACATTGGAAGCTACCCAGAGAATGTCAACAAGCAGTCCCTTCACTACGAAGATCTCCGATATTCAATAATCATCATCTTCAATATGTCTTCACTTTCGAACGTATACATTGGTTCGAAGTGGTTTTCGGATAGGAATCACCCAAATCCGACCCCGGTTCCTTCGAAGCCAATTATCAATTAAAAGATGTTAAGTTCATATGTGATTATCAATCATCAATCAATTACTTTTTCATTCCATTTAATCAAATATCTTTCTTAGATATATACTTTTCAATTTATTTTATTTTCTTTTTATGAGTATATGGAATCCTTAAGCCTCATTTATAAAATTATTTGGTTTATTTACCTTTCCTTTTATCTTGGAATAATTACAAATCAGTTCATCTTTTACTTAGGAAAGCATTTCCAAATCATTCATTAAATCTTAATTAAAGATTTCTTATATTCAAGTTATAACTTTTAACTTAGGAAAATATTCCCTAGTCATTCATTAAATCAAAATCAAAGATTTCTTATATTCAAATGATAACTTTTAACTTAGGGAAAATATTCCCAAATCATTCATTAAATCTAAATCAAAGATTTCTTTCTTAACTTCAAATCATATTCTTACAAATCGAAGATTTTCATAACAGAGCACTACTGCCACCCTAGATTTGGTATATTTCACCTCGAGGGACCAGTGTCAAGTAATCATACATCATGAAGGTCTTTGTTTTCAATGATCTTTGTATATAATATGTTTTATATCAAAAATTAGTTTGAAGGGGTTTTCGGACAGGGATCACCCAAATCCGATCCCAGTTCCTTCGTACTAATCTTCGAATAAAAGATGTTAAGTGGTTAATTAACATTCAAAGAATTTGTATCTTTTCTTTTATCTTGGAAAAACTTAAATATGATCTTTTAGAGCATCCGGGCTTTTCTTTCGATCTTTTCCACCCCTCGTCTAAAAGATAAAGCGAAGGCCAGGTAAGTTCAGAGCATTGGTTGCTCCATTCCTAACCTTAGTTACAGACCTTGTTTTACCATTTAGCTCTCATAGGCGGGACAAATGTACTAGTCGTTTCCGCATACTCAATTTGTTATTATATTACATATTCTTCAATTATTGTTCAAGTGTTATAAACAATTCCTCCTAACCATTTATTCAAACTCTTATTAAAACTTCCAAATCATCTTTAAATTACTTAATTATTCTTTTAAAATTATCCACAGAAGATTTGGAAAGAGAATTGTTACGTTTAAAACTACATTTCAAAAGTTATTTAAAACTGCTGCGAAAAGCGTTGCGAAAAGTGTTACAAATAGAGTTTTAAAAGCTATATTCTTCAAAATGACTTTTATATCATTTAGAAATCCATCTTTTCAACTTAAATCACTTATAAAATATTTTTAGAATTTATTTCATATTTTTAAAACATTTAAAATATCAATTTTTAACATTGGTCACTTTACTGCAAAAGCGTGATTTTTCTGGAAAATTGTTTTGGGCATATTTTAAAATATACAAGATGAAATCTTGATTTTCTTTCTTTATTTCTTTAAACATATTTAAATGTTTATAAAACCTTTCTAACTCATTTTAAACCATTTCAAAAGGTTTAAACATTTCATTTTTCAAAAGGAAAGTGATTTCCTTTGTGGTTATCAACGTGTTTTAAACGTGACTTGTTAAAAAAATTTAACAATCATATCAAATAATCAATACTTGATGATCAAAGGATGTATAAGCATCCATAGCAATCACAACACATCATCAAACATGTATATATATAAATATAGATATTAAATAGAGTTTCTCACCATTAACCAAAGCGATTAACTTCCTACCAACATTCAAACCAATCAACGCTTCACTAAAGACTTCATACTACACTTAAACATTAGTGAACAACTTCCCTTCCTTCCTAGTGCTCGACCAAGGCTTGAGATGGAGGTGGGCCGAAAGCGTAGAGAAGAAGTGGTAGAGTTTTGATTTTGAATTCTCAAGATTAGACCCGAAAAATATGTCATCTTCTCTCTGGATTTTGACCCTCTTACTCTAAAAATATGAAAAGGTTGTCTACTGGAAAGTTGTTTAAATTTCTTTTCTTTGAACTTGAAAAAAGGAATTACTTGATTTTGATTAGTTTTGAGGAAAATATAGTCAAAAGAAAAGGAGGTATTCTTGGGTTCACAAAAATAAAGCTCAAAAATGTACTTCAAAGAATTGAGTTTCATGTATAGCAAACCTCAAAATTGGAAGAAGAGCTCTAAATGAAAGTTGTAGGCACTGAAATTTTATATGATTTGGAAAAAATAATTTCTATATTTGGATCATATATGAATAAGTTATGATCAAAACAAACAGAGAAATTCTCTGTCTTAATAACTGGGCCAGAGAATGCACTGGAAAGAAGTGAGTTTTTAGCATAACTATGTTCATAATGAGAAGAAGTTTTCTAAATGAAAGTTGAAGCCACTAGAAAAATACATGGTTTAAAAAAATGAATTTTGCATTTTGGTTTTGTTTTCAGGAAGTTATGGCCAAGAGAAGAAGAGGTAAAATATGGAAAAAAAGATGAGTTTGATTTGAAGAGAATGAATATCGATTTCATTTGAATATTTTCTAAATATTTGAACACTATTTCTTTGTAATATTTTCTATGGCATGGAAGCCATTAAGGAGAAGAGGAAGAAGGTAAAGAAGCTTGATAAAAGAAGAAGAAGAAGAAGTGTGAATGAAATGAGAGAAGGAGGTGGTTATTTATAGAAAAGGTAAGAAGTGGTAAATTTACCAAAATAACGACTTACCAAATTACAAACCTCACCTTACTTCAACCTAAAGCAACCTTTACTTTTTCAACACTTACCATCACCTTTCACTTTCTTACTTTATGTCATAATCCCTTAACTAAGCTAAGTAAAATAATAATTATGTTGGCTTTTGATGTGATTGATTTGATGGTATATTTTTTCTTACTTTTGTTAATTCTTACTTACTTTTACTAATGACTTCTAGTAGTTTTCTAATTATATTTAGTAAAAGTAAACATGTTTAGTTATTAAAATGTATAATATATATGTTAAAGCATGTTAACAAAGGTGCGACAACATTGTGGCAACTTATTTTGCACAAACATTGATTTCCAACAAAACGTTTTCCAGTCACATTTTGACGTTTTTGTTAAGCTATTTATTCATGTAAACGAAACTTCAAAATAAATTTCTTATTATCTTTAAATAATTAAAACAAGTATATTTGACTTATAAAATAATATAAAATAATATCCAAATCTATTTGTAAAAATATGACATCGATTTATCGATATGCGACGAAATTTGTCGACTTTTATAAAACAAGTTTTATATATTTATCGAACCATTATAAATTAAATTACAATTATTGTCAAATGAGTTTGATATGGATTATATATATTTAAAATGAATTATTTATTCTTTAAAACAAATTTCTCGAATATTTATCCTACTTTATCGGAATCCGACTTTTGTCAATTTTACAATGGAAATCCAAAACCTTTATTCAATGTTAAAAATAAGTTTACCATTCTTATTTATCATATAAAACATGATTTCTTAAGTTTGAAAATTCTACATTTGAATATTTAAATAAATTAAATATTCTATTTTCAAAATGATAAAATTACGGGTCGTTACATTCTCCCCTACTTAAAAGAATTTCGTCCCCGAAATTATCCCGAACCTAAACCCAAAATATTTTACCTAAATCATTATTTCACAATCTTAAACCCATAAGATGTACCGAAATCATCCGTATAAAATATCTGATTTGATCTTCTATTCGAATCCACAACTTTATTTTCGAACTAGTATCGATCCCCCGATCCTCTAGTGCAGACTCTGATCAAGTTCTAGATCAGATACACTTGCTTTCCTCACATAGCTCTCAACCATGATAGAAAACTCGAGTAACTAACCACAAACCATCATCAATGCACGCCATCAAGAAATCGAGTGATAAATCTTTTTTCGGATTGGTGTAAACACCTCAAAGTTCCGTACTCGGATATTAGATCAAAATTTGTGTGATGAAACGATTTACGTATAAAATACGTATTTATTCCTATTAGTTTTTCTCAATTATACAAAATTCTCTTTATTCACATCTTTTATTTCTCACATTCATTTTTTTTAGTATATTTTATTTAATACTAATATTGTTTATGGATCATTTCGTAAAACTATTACTTAAGTTTATTATATCTTATGAACACAACTATGTAAATCCATCACTTTTAAAAACTTAAGTCCAAATCCTTAAGTAATGCTAGAATTCATTAATAAAAAAATTTCCAGGTTATAATTTCCTTTTTAAAGAGTCAATATTTTACTTAAGTGTATAAATAGTTCATGACATAAATCTATTTTTGTATAATACCCTTTTACATCCTAATAGTATATATACACATCCCAAATTCCCGATTGGTTTTATATCCGAGTGAGTTACAGATTTAATTTTTTTTTGAAACAGGTTCTTTATTACTAAAATAAAAGCATATATTTCCATGATATGCCTCGTTAAAACTTTATAATCCCCCTAACCTAAATGGGTGCCTTGTAAGGAAAAAGAGTACATATCATGCACATATATTAACAGTACAAAGAGCAGCTAGCCGAAAAACCAAGTGTCAAATAGATGGAGGAGTAAAAACAAATTTAATGCACTCAAAACCATCCATACGACAACTTGGGGCTAAAATTCAAAACAATACAAAAAGAAACTACAAACAAGTCTCACAATGCAACACGTGGCCACCATAAGATAATATAAAATAAAACAAATCCACCACATTACGTGTCTTCGTAAAGCGAGCTTCTGTAGAGAGAGATTCAACTGCCTTTACCAAAATAGATCTAAACTTCATCATCGAGAAAACTCAATAATGGCTGAATTCGAAATCTTCTCAAAGCAAGGAAACCAAGTCACCTCTAGACGTAGGAGAAAGATACAAACAGCTAATTCAAGGAAGATGGAATTCCAGAGGAATATCAACTCTAATTCCAAACTTAGACAAGATAAGTTCTGTTTCTCTATTAATCTTCTCTACGTTTAGTATATTTTGAATAAGAAGCTTACAGTCTTGGCTTATAAGGTTAATTCGAACTATTAATGGTAGTTCTATGCCTTTGAAGACCCTTGAATTCCTTTCACACCATATGTGCCAAATAAGAGTAGTGAAAACAATGTTCTTAAAATGATTAAGAATGTAGTCACTTCCCTGACTCTGACATATTAATTCCAAAACCTGATTGAATTCAAATGAGTTTCCGATATTCAATTTAAGTTTGTGCATAATTTCTGCAGTTATTAGTCTGGAGTAAGGACAATTGAAGAATAAATGATCTCTATTGTAACGACCCGGATTTTATATTAAATTCAACAATTTAAATAATCCAATAAACAGTGATATTTGAAATTCAAGTTAAAAATTAACTCTTAAATATTTAAAATCAATATTACATATATTTCTTATGAATTACAAAAGATATATATATATATATATTAAAGCTTTTTATTTGTTCTACTAAATAAAATTAGTATCTCAATAGTTTAAAATCAGTTAATTATTCAATTATCCGATGTCCAAAAATTCAGGTTATCACATTCCTCCCCCCTTTAAATCTTTTCGTCCTCGAAAAGGAACGAAGCCAGAATTTTATTAAAATGTTCATTATCATTTAAATTACTCTTTAAACACTTACTTAATTCAATCATTATTAAATTCCATTTGAAAACACTTTGGAATTGATTTAATAAATTAAACCAATATATCATTATTTCAAATCAAACAATTTAAATTCAAAAAAAACATTTGACTTAAATTTAAATGTTTGAAACTTTCTTTACACAATTTAAATTAAATACCATCCCATAAATTAAATTAAATTGATTGGGATTTGTATGACAAATTAATCTTACTTATGAATGATAAACTTGGATTCAACGCTTGGATTGACTAATATCCCTAGTCTGTAATTTGTGATGCTCTGTGATATGAATGCTTTAGTTGAACTGTGATAATGGAGTTTATCTATCTCTAATACCAACTGTAACGACACAATTTTTTCGACGCCAAAAAATCGACATCAATATGCCCACTGTATCAAATGCCGAACAATCGAATGCCAGAAAACCGAACCATTAGGGTTAAAGAAGGAGGTAGAAGAAGAGAAAACAAAACAATAACAGAATCTTACCATCGCAGCGGAATAAAAATATAATAGATAATAACCGATCTTTACAAAAGAAACTATATCTGTTTTATATATTACATCATTAGAGTACACCAATATCAAACAATTACTAGACGGTTATATTAACTTGTCCTCACAAAAACTGACTATATAGCTTTCACTGCACAGCGGAATATAATCTACGTGATCTAGACCACGTACTGTGACGGGCGGTACCCCAGTAGCCCTGCCATTATATGGAATCCAATCTCCAATAAGCGACTGTATGGTTTTGATTGTGCCCAACTATTGCTGGAACGTGAGATGCAAGCATATCAGCTAGATTTTATTTTACTTTCTATAGACACTATTATAATATCAGACGGATTTGATAAAAATGTTTTGGTTATCGTAAGGTAAAAACCCGACATATTTATTAGTGGCGTAGTCTTACGAGATACAATTGATTTCAAAGGATTTTCAAAACTTTAAAAATTGAATTGAGTGTGTTTTCTCACTCTGGTTTTCCAGACTGACTCGGGTGTTATTTCGCTATAATGCTCGGGTCAGACCGAGTATTATAGAATACAGGATGATGCCGTGGAGCTCAAGAGACGAGCTGGAGGACGGAGATGTGTATCACGTAGATTATATTCCGCTGTGCAATGAAAGCTGTATAGTCAGTTTTTGTGAGGACAAGTTAATATTACTGTCCAGTAATTGTTTGATATTGGTGTACTCTGATGATGTAATATAAAACAGATATAGTTTCTTTTGTAAAGATCAGTTATTATCTATTATATTTTTATTCCGCTGCGATGGTAAGATTCTGTTATTGATTTGTTTTCTCTTCTTCTACCTCCTTCTTTAACCCTAATGGTTCGGTTTTCCGGTGTTCGATTGTTTGGCATTTGATACAGTGGGCGTATTGATGTTGATTTTCGAGCGTCGAAAAAATCGGGTCGTTACATCTATCTTCATTTTGATTCATACACAGCACGCATGTCTGGTTAATTAAATTATCTCATCTTTTGATTCTATCTTTAGTATTGAGTCTGTTTAGTTTAGCTAAAAGAGCACACAGAGACATTTTAGGTGCGCAATTCTTATCCCAAATGTTCTTTGCCCAATTAACTTCAGGAAGTTGATTTCTGATATGATTCCACCCTAATTTTGTATTGAACTGACCATCATTACTTGGGATCCAATATCAAAAATCTTCTTGCCTTTGGTCATGAATTTTTATGTTGTGCACTGTATTTTGAAGTTGAATAGGAACATTGTTCATATGATTTTTCCATTCATTTCCAGAAATGAGAGTATAGACCTTTCTATTATTCCTACCAGTGACTGTCATTGTGTTCCATCCATATATATCTAATAGTGAATAGCCATTAATCCAAGGGTCAGACCAAATTTCAGTTTGTTCATCAGTCGCTATTTTTCTGTCTATAACTCCTTTACACCAATGTCTTGCTTTTAACATTGTTTTCAATGTGTTTGATGCATTATTGTTCATTGCTGCAGTCCAAAAATTTAAGTTGTTGCAGTACTATGCATCCATTTAGCCCATAATGATTCCTTTTGTATAAAAGTCCAAACCAATTTGACTACCACAGCTTTTGCCATGTCTTCAGTCTTTCGATGACCAAGTCCTCCCTTGTATTTCGTTTTACATACATAATCCCAACTGATTTAAATTTGTTGAAGGTTACTATCATTTCAAATTCATAATTATAAAATTTATTTCTGATTTAATGCTATTATAAATTCCACACTTTTAAATACTTTTTATTTATAATCACATTTATAAATTATACTTATCCAACTTCATTTACTCAAAACATTTCACAATTATTTATCTTTTACCAAAAGCTTTCATAAATTCCTTAGCTCTGAGTTAGGTGTGATTCAGAACTTTTCGACTGTCCAAAATCGTCGAGAATCCCGCTTTATCTTATCAATTAGTGATTCCAAATTTATATCTGGTTTAAACACTCTTATAAATATTACTAATCAATTTATCAATTAATGATTCACATTATCTCCTTAACTTAAGAAAATTATATAGATCGAGTAACTTCAAAATAATACCAAGGAACTGGGTACTACCAATAGTATCATATATCCTTTAACAAGAAGAGTAATACTTAAGAGAAGTGTTTACCATCCGAACACATCTTCTGCCCATTTTTAGTTTATTTTCGAGTCGTTTAAACTAGTTATCATAAGATACCTCTTTTAATTTGAAATAATACCATTTTCAAAATCCTTTAGAGATCACTTTTGTTTATAAAACCTATTTTATAAATTCTTTTTATAAATTCATCTTATATTAATTAACTTCATTTAAATTTCCACAATTCTTTTAAATTACTCGAATTTAAATTCTCATTCCTTTTACATTTATCTTTTACACAATCATTTTCTATTTGTTAAATACATTTTTATCGTATATGTTCATTTCTTAAACCAAACCTATTATCAAACACCTTATACTCAAACTGTGAAATTCTAATCACTAGATGTTCATATTTAAATTTCACTAATCTTGATTTCTAACTATATAACTTTTCAAAATATATACTTTGTAATCAAAATATAATCCTAGGTAAAATTATTTCATATACTAATTTTTTCAAAACAGAACCTATATATATAACATTAACAAATACGCACTCATATATAATACTCTCAACTCATTCTATGGTGTTACTAATTCTATCTATAATGAGTTTTTACCCCACCAATGCCAAGGTTCTCCCTTAACATTCAGCTCTGATACCAAATGTAACGGTCCGCTTTCCCATACCCTTTGAATCGACAATAAACCACACATTTCCAACTCAAATTGCACGAACAAGCGGATCATTAAGGGTAGAAAATGAAAAATAGACAGAATAGAATCTCACGTGAATGGAATAACATATAATATTGAACAATAATCTTTACAGCAGAAAATTTTAAAATACACATATCGGAGTCTACCCTAAATTTAGCTTGGATAGTTATAACCATCTATCCTTACAAATGCTGACAAACATAAAACAAATGCAGAATAACAACTGCAAATAGAATACGTCCATATGTAGATGAATATCTCCAGCTCTCCTCTGGAAACTCCAACCGTCTTCAACTAAACTTGAAACTACTCGGATCTGACCCAAGTATTGAAAATACCGGATCAGGCTTGATAAACCAGCATGAGAAACCTCAAATAATAAATGACAGTGTCATAAATAAGACTTGGAAATAAAATCCTTTGAAAAGAAAGAGTATCTCATAAGACTACGCCCACACATAAACACGAACGGGTTTTTCCCTTATGATAACTAAAGTATTTATATCAAATCATTTGATATTATTTTTAATGACATTCTTTGAAAAAATTTGCAAATAAATTTATTAATCTTAGCCGAAATTGTTACATTGATTAAATTCCAGCATATTAGCCGCAAAGTGGGTTCTACAATCAAACTCGTAAAGGCTTCTTATTGGAGAATGAATTTCCATACAAATGACCAGGTGAAGGAACTACCTTCCGATGGGTACACCTCTAGATGGATGTCCCGAGGATCCATCACAAAGATCCTCTACCAATACAAGACCGGCCTACCACTATAACTAGATAGTACCGAATAAGTCATCCCACGATCGTTACCGACCTTTATCCGAGCGCGCTCTAGCATACAAACCACATTAATTGATACTCGGGCTCCATAACAAGTATAATTATATCTAGAAGGGGATGATCATACCCTAATGGTTGCGAACCACATAGCCTTGCTGCATATAACCCTGTTTTGGTCATTTCCCTGGTTGATGAGGGTTGAGGCTACGTTCTCACTTTCCACAAAGCCATGCTTTTGATCATAATAGGTTCCACTTTGAATGGCACATTGTCATTCCACGTCACATGATTGATTTCTAGAAAAGTATAACTTCCTGAGCTCGTATGTCTCGGGAAAGGGTGTTAAGCTAAGAGAAGTTGCCTTCTCTGCCACCAGCTGATATACATTTATAGAAGTCACTCAATTGTGATTTAGAATACAATGTCAGACAAATATCCATACAAGTTCATTCTGCGATTGAACGAAACCGAAGGCACTTCTCCTACCACATCCTTTTTGGAAATCATCCCTAGGATCAGTAGTGATTAGTCCTTGTAATTCGAAGATTTCAAAATACGACAGGACCACTGCTATAATAAATGTCTTCATATTGGAAGCTACTCGGAGAATGTCAACAAGCAGTCCCTTCACTATGAAGATCTCCGATATTCAATAATCATCATCTTCAATATGTCTTCACTTTCGAATGTATACATTGGTTTGAAGTGGTTTTCGGATAGGAATCACCCAAATCCGACCCCGGTTCCTTCGAAGTCAATTATCGATTAAAAGATGTTAAGTTCATATGTGATTATCAATCATCAATCAATTACTTTATCTTTCCATTTAATCAAATATCTTTCTTAGATATATTCTTTTCAATTTATTTCATTTTCTTTTTATGAGTGTATGGAATTCTTAAGCCTTATTTATCAAATTATTTGGTTTATTTACCTTTCTTTTTTTCTTGGAATAATTCCAAATCAGTTCATCTTTTACTTAGTAAAACATTTCCAAATCATTTATTAACTATTAATCAAAGATTTCTTATATTCAAGTTATAACTTTTAACTTAGTGAAAATATTCCCAAGTCATTCATTAAATTGAAATCAAAGATTACTTATATTCAAGTTATAACTTTTAACGTAGGAAAAATATTCCCAAATCATTTCTTATGTTCAAGCTATAACTTTTAACTTAGGGAAAATATTCTCAAATCATTCATTAAATCTAAATCAAAGATTTATTTCTTAACTTCAAATCATATTCTTGCAAATCGAAGATTTTCATAACAGAGCACTACTACAACCCTAGATATGGTAAATTTCACCTCGAGGGACCAATGACAAGTAATCCTACATCATGAAGATCTTTGTTTTCAATGATCTTTGTTTGCACTATGTTTTATTTTGAAAATTAGTTTGAAGGGGTTTTCGAATAGGAATCACCCAAATCCGATCCCGGTTCCTTCATACCAATCATCGAATAAAAGATATTAAGTGGTTAATTAACATTCAAAGAATTTGTTTCTTTTCTTTTAACTTGGAAAAACCTAAATGAGCATTCGGGCTTTCCTTTCGATCTTTTTCACCCCTCGTCTAAAATATAAAGCATACACACCTTGTTTTACCGTTTAGCTCTCACAGGCGGGACAAATGTATTATTCGTTTTCGCATACTCAATTTGTTATTATATTCAATATTCTTCAATTATTGTTTAAGTGTTATAAACAATTTCTTCTAACCATTTATTCAAACTCTTATTAAAACTTCCAAATCATCTATAAATTACTTAATTATTCTTTTAAAATAATTCATAGAAGATTTTGGAAAGAATTGTTACGTTTAAAACTACATTTCAAAAGTTATTTAAAACTGCTGCGAAAAGCGTTGCGAAAATGTTACAAATAGTGTTTTAAAAGCTATATTCTTCAAAACGACTTTTATATCATTTAGAAATCCATCTTTTCAACTTAAATCACTTTTAAACATTTTAAAAGATATTTAGAATTTATTTTATATTTTTAAAAAATTTAAAATATCAATTTTAAACTTCGGTCACTTTACTACAAAAGCACGATTTTTTTGAAAATTGTTTTGGACATATTTTAAAATATACAAGATGTAATCTTGATTTTCTTTCTTTATTTCTTTAAACATATTTAAATGTTTATAAAACCTTTCTAACTCATTTTAAACCATTTCAAAGGGTTTAAACATTTCATTTTTCAAAAGGAAAGTGATTTCCTTTGTGCTTATCGATGTGTTTTTAACGCGACTTGTTAAAACAATTTAACAATCATATCAAATAATCAATACTTGATGATCAAAACGTGTATAAGCATCCATAGAAATCATAACACATCATAAAACATGTATATATATAAATATAGATATTAAATAGAGTTTCTCACCATTAACCAAAGCAATTAACTTCCTACCAACATTCAAACTAATCAACGCTTCACTAATTACTTCATACTACACTTAAACATTAGTAAACATGTAACGACCCGTAAATTTTAATAGTTTTAAATTTTTATTTAACTGAAAATTTTGTGAAAATTTTATCAATTGAATTTGAAAATAAAAATTTATTATTTGGAATACGTCTATTTTAATATAGCAACTGGTAAATTTTCATCTGATAATATTGAAGTTGATTTTTTTTGAAATTTTATTTTAATTTAAATCAGTTAATAACAGTTGAATTTAAAAGTATTCCAAAACCTTAATTTGTCAACATGAGAAAATTTATTTGGAACACTCTGAGTCAGACTGCGAAGTTCGTTTCGCGAAATTCGGACGTTTCTAGCTCCGTTTGGATTTTTCCATACAGAATAGCAGCATTTTCGGTACCGATTATCGACTTTGATTGGATGATCGTACCACTAATATTTGTATACCGTTTTGATCATCTCGTCGTGCTGATCTGTGCGGTATATTCAACTCTGCATTTTGAAGTCTGGTAACAGCGGAATCCGCGAAACCGGTAACCGTATCAGTATCGGATCCGTGACCGTTTACTTTCTTTGTGTTCAAATCTTAACCGTGACTGCCTCGCAACATTAAATTTCTCTAATAACTTTTCGAGAAATCAAGGGGGTGACCATTTATATTCTTACTGTTCATTTTTTTGGAATCATCAAAATGGCATTGTAAAATATCTTCATATATCAACGCAGTTTTATTATTTTCCCTGTAGCTTATATTTCTTTCTCCCCTCAAATTCTTTTTCCCAACGTTAAATTTATTATCCTGTTCATTGTCATTTATTGTGGTGCGTACGTTTTGCTCCATTTTCCACCTTTTTGCTTCTGTGACTTCTATTGCAATATATGTACCATGTATATAACAGAGAACTGCTCTTCTTCTTCTCAAAAATCTTCCTTCTCATTTGAAAAAATTATATAACCCAACAACCCACTGAAACCCTCCATGCAAACTGATCACCTTCACCCGCCGAGCACTACCGAACTCCACTTGCCTTGCCCTTTTCCTTCGCCACACCCATCTCCGCCTGGACCCCGCTACACGGCTACCTCAAAGTTTCGCCATCGCCTCACATCCCTCGAGCAGCTCCTCCTCCCCACGCAACCGGCCTCCCTCCTCCCAAACACCTACGTGTCCACCTTCTGCTGCCCTCCATCATGGCCACGAGCAACAACCAAAACCACCCAGCCTTTCCTTTTTTCCTCTCTCACACTTCAACCCTCTGTTCTTCCATCACCCTTTCATGCGAGAAGCCTCTAGCCGGGCACTGTTGTGTTCCTCTCTTCGTTTATTCTTTATACGTAAGTATTTCTTTATATATTATATACGTTTCTTATACTTGCAACTTTATATATCTAGGTATAAATTGTTAGCACAATCTCAGTTGCTGTTATATATAAATGGTTATTTGAACTTATTTGCTTATATTATGTATATGGTTTTGTTTTAAGCTTTGTTTGTTATTAGATAATATGTCGAGTCGTTTATATATATTTGTTTGTACATTTTCCTGTTGATTGTATGCAGCTATATATCCTATTTATACATTAAGACCTATATTGGTATAGGGTATGTCGAGATATTAAGTGATTTGTACAGTTGCATATAAAACTGAGTCGTATGTATAAGTTATTTATAACAGATCTGGAAGTAGATTTAAGTGGATCTAAAGTACTGTATATATTATATAAAGTTTATGTACATTAGTTTATACATTTGTCATAGTTTTATAGGTCCTTTGAGCCTGCATATATATATGTTAGTATGCATAGGGGTATGTAAGGTGTTTTATTCTATAAGTTATATACATACACTAGTTTATATGAATTATATATATATATATATATATATATTTAGTAGACAGGCTTTGGTAATCTGTGAAATTTCTATAACACTGTTATACATATTGTTTTAGATGTGTGTTGCATACAGATATTTTACACATGTAGATTTTTACAAATCTTTGTCTGCATTCGATCTGATTATAATATTTGTGTTTGTATATTTATACTCTATATACAATTAAAGGAATGTCGATTTTTTTTTACATAAAATATATACAGAATGTATTTTTATACATGAGTCATGTTATATATGATGTGTTATGTTGTCATTTTGGAGGGACAATACATATTTTATATAAATATTTAGCAATATAATATGCATATATATAAGTATTAATTTGAGTAATGATACATATTTTGATTTTGATAATGTTTGATTTTTAACTATATTATAAAGATTTTTATTTTATCTTATTTTATTTATTTGAGTTTCAAAATTTATATTGGTTAAGAAATTAATCTAGTAGAATAATATATATTTCGTTCAGTCTACATCAAGCAGTTTCTGATTTATTTTCATCGATTCCGTATATATATCAGCTTGTCCACCAAATTCGGGCCAATCTAGCTTTGCTTTGAAATTCGTGCTTGGATTCGAAACTTATTCCATCGTCAAATCTATCCTAGCCTCGAAAGGTGAGCAATCACTCACGATTAACATTCTTATATTTATTAAATTTTATTTCAATTGAAACGACAATTGAAATATGCTGCTGTAGTTATTTAAATCTTTATATATGCTATTATCTGTAACTGTTCACCTGTGGGATATGACACCATATCCTATTATTTATAGTATATTGTTATTGTTGATATATGCCTGTTTTATATTATTATATTATATGTTATCACTCTGCAAGTTCCCTATAGTTTAGAATTCACTATGGGTTGAAATGATACATACCCGAATGGACTTTAGAATAGGAGAATTTCGTTATGGGTTGAAATGATAAACCCAAGCGATTTTCATTTGAATTGAATTTGGGATTGCGGGTCAAAATGATATCTACCCGTATATATTTAAATTACGGATTGAAATGATAAATATCTGTATCACTTGACCATAAGGTAGAAAATATATACAGACACCGTTGGTCTATATATAAATATTTTAAAATGATTTCTATGGTTTTAAAAGGGAATATATATATGGTCTTATTTAATATTGGAAATGTTTTATATAGAAATAAGTTTTAATATAAAGTTGATTTGATTAATATAATATGTCTAGGTATTATATTTCTAAATAGATTTTTAAGGATTTGTATGAGTTAAGGAAGATAATTTGAATTTAGTTGAAATTGTATTCAATAAAGAATTTTATTTAATTAAACCGATTTGAAACTTATTTAAATTGAGATTTAAGATATGATTTATAACTTGGGTTTGATTTAAGTAATTTAATGAATATTTCTTGTTTAAATAAATTTAAGGAAATATTTAGTAAAAATGTAATTTAAGGCTAGTTAAATGATAATGAATTTATTAAGTGAATATTCCCTGATTAAATAATAATGAAATTAAATCAAGAGCTATATGAAACTGTTAAATTTAACTTTGAAAATGTTGAATATTAAAGCTTTGAAATATACTGAAATTTAAATGGTCTGTTGAGAACTGAATTGAATTGATGAATTGAGCTTTGAATAAATTTGAATTTGGAATTTGAATGGATTTGAATCGATTTGCGAGATTTGGGGAAATTTTAAATACTTTACTTTATAAATTATTTAACCTATATAAACTATTTTGGAAAATAGATATATTGAAAAGAAATGATATTTGGGTTTTGAAGTATAAATTAAAGTGAAATGACCACGGTGTTATAGAGTATATTTCTACACTGTAGACAGTTATGGATCCTTAGAGGATGGTTATCCCAAACATTCTCTGAGTTACTTGTATTTCAATTGATATTTTACTCGAAGTTGGATTTATTGATATAAGAATGTTAATCCCGACTCGAGTGTTTTGTGTTTTGCTTTACGCTCGGGTCAGACCGAGTTATAGAGCATTTGAGACTCACCTTTGGAGTTTGGAGCTTCGTTTGGAGATCCAACTATCGACTCAGCTTCCAGCTTTTCTAGTTGATTTGTTCAGAGAGGTCATCTGTTGTACTGGAGACTTCATTGTATTTGAGATATTCTGTTGTATTTTATTTCTAACTCTGATGTTTATATATTAGCTTCATGAACTACTATTTATCTATTCCGCTGCTTTATTATTACATTACTCTGTGTTTGTGATTCTGTGATTGATTTATTTACTATATATGCTGAGTTTTGCCAAATTTAAATTAACAATCTGATATTTTGAGCAATTCAAGTCCGACATGTGTAGATTTATTGTCGATTTGAATGGTCCAAAATATCTGGTCGTTACAAAACAACTTCCCCTTCCTTCCAAGTGCTCGACCAAGGCTTGAGATGGAGGTTGGGTAAAATTATAGAGAAGAAGTGGTTGATTTTTGATTTTGAATTCTCAAGATTAGACTTGAATAATATGTCATCTTCTCTCTAGATTTTGACCCTCTTACTCTAAAAATATGAAAAGGTTGTCTACTGGAAAGTTGTTTAAATTTCTTTTCTCTTAAATGTAAAAAAATGAATCGCTTGATTTTGATTAGTTTTGAGGAAGATATGGTCAAAAGAAAAGGAGGTATTCTTGGGTTCACAAAAATGAAGTCCGAAAATGTACTTCAAAGAATTGAGTTTTAGGTATAGCAAACCTCAAAAATGAAAGAAGTTCTCTACATGAAAGTTGTAGGCACTGAAATTTTATATGATTTGGAAAAATGAATTTCTATATTTGGATCAGACATGAATAAGTTATGATCAAAACAAATAGAGCCATTTTCTGTATCAAAAATTGGTCCAGAGAATGCACTGGAAATAAGTGGATTTTTGGCATAGCTATGAACAGAATGAGAAGAAGTGGTCTAAATAAAAGTGAAGCCACTGGAAAAATACATGGTTTGAAGATTTTTTTTTTGCATTTTGGTTCTGCTTTGAGGAAGTTATGGCCGAGAGAAGAAGAGGTAAAATATGAAAAAAAAGATGAGTTTGATTTGAAGAGAATGAATATTAATTTCATTTGAATATTTTGTAAATATTTTAACTTTATTTCTTTATAATATTTTTCTATGGCATGAAATCCATTAAAGAGAAGAGGAAAAAGGTGAAGAAGCTTGAGAAAAGAAGAAGAAGAAGTGTGAATGAAATGAGAGAAGGAGATGAGTATATATAGAAAAAGTAAGAAGTGGTAAATTTACCAAAATAACCACTTAACAAATTACCAAACTAACCTTACTTCATCCTAAAGCAACCTTTACTTTTTCAACACTTACCATCACCTTTCACATCCTTACTTTATGTCTTAATCCCTTAAGAACTAAGTTAAGTAAAATAATAATTATGTTGGCTTTTGATGTGATATTGATTTGATGTTTACTTTTTCTTACTTTTGTTAATTCTTACTTACTTTTACTAATGACTTCTAGAAGTCTTCTAATTATATTAAGTAAAATTAAACATGTTTATTTATTAAAATGTGTAATATATATGTTAAAGCATGTTAACAAAGGTGCGACAATGTTGCGGCAACTTCCTGAACAAAACGTTGATTTTCGACAAAACGTTTTCTAGTCATATTTTAACGTTTTTGTTAAACTATTTATTCATGTAAAACAAACTTTAAAATAAATTTTTTATTATCTTTAAATAATTAAAACTAATAAGTTTGACTTATAAAATAATATAAAACAATATCCAAAACGATTTGTAAAAATACGACATCGATTTATTAATATGCGACGAAATTTATCGACTTTTATAAAAAAAGTTTTATATATTTATCGAACCATTATAAATTAAATTACTATTATTGTCAAATGAGTTTTATATGGATTATATATATTTAAAAATAATTATTTATCCTTTAAAACAAATTTCTCGAATATTTATCCTACTTTATCGGAATCCGAATTTTGTCAATTTTACAATGGAAATCCAAAACCTTTATTCAGTATTAAAAATAAGTTTACCATTCTTATTTATCATATAAAGCATGATTGTTTAAGTTTAAAAATTCTACATTTGAATATTTAAATAAATTAAATATTCCATTTTCAAAGTGGTAAAATTACAGGTCGTTACACTTTCGATATGTTCCACCCCTCGCCTAAGAAGAGAAAATATAGGACAGGTAATTTCAGGGCGTTGGTTGCTCTATTCCTAAATTTAGTTAAACACCTTATTTTATCTTTCCAGTTCTCACAGGCGGGACAAATGTACTAGTCGTTTCCGCATACTCGGTTTGTTATTATATTCAAATTCTTCAATTATTATTTAAGTGTTATAAACAATTCTTCTTGATCATTTATTCAAACCCTGATTAAAACTTTCAAATCATCTTTAAATTACTTAATTATTCTTTAAAAATCATTCACAAAAGATTTTGGTAAGAATTGTTTGGCTTAAAACTACATTTCAAAAGTTATTTAAAAGCGTTGCAAAAAGTGTTGCAAATAGTGTTTTGAAAGCTATATTTTTCAAAATGACTTTTATATCATTTAGAAATCCATATTTTCAACTTAAATCTTTTTTAAAACATTTTAAAATATTTTTAGAATTTATTTCATATTTTTAGAACATTTAAAAATATCATTTATAAAGAAATCATTTTTTGGATACCGAACTGCAAAACCGCGATGTTTTTAGAAAATTGTTTTGGACATATTTCAAAATCTACTTAACGAAATCTTGATTTTCTTTCTTCGTTGGGAAACTATGGATATAATAGACCTGAAAATTCTTATCTTGAAGAATTCCGAGCTATATTCCACTTTGTACACTCATTTAACTTTTATGGCGCGAAATCGCGAACTACCGTTACGTGACGCGCCTAGTTTTGACTTGTTTTTCAATTTCTTTTCAAACTTCTTGAAAACACTTTTAAATGTTTATAAAACATTTCTAAATCATTTCAAACTCATATTCCATTTCATTTCATTTTGTAATATTATATTATTATAATATCATTTTTAACTTTTTTAGATTATTCAAAATCATTAGGAGGCTAAATAATTTTCACACACATTTGTATGGATTTAATTCTCATTTAATTAACTATGGTTAATTACTAATCATCTATTACTTAAATAGGAAAGTAGAAACCATCATCTTCTAATTCTGACACGTGTCCTCCTCCTTTATTTTCATACGTGTTGCATTCAAATTTACTTATGTCCGCTCCGGTTTCTCTGCTGTTTCGAAATAACGCATTTTCTTGATTTTCATTCAAGCAACGTTTAGTTTTCACGCCTCTTCGCACGATTTAATTAACCGCTTCATTTCTCTCTTCGTTCTCATTCCAACTATTAAGTCGTCCTCCCACTCAGATCAAATTAGTTTACTCTATTTGTGCCGAATAATTCATGTCCTTCTCCCACTCAATCATTACCTATCCCGCATAATGTTTCCTTCATAAATTTCTCTTCTCTCCTGTTGATCAATTTTGTTCCGCTTGCTTACTTTTTAATTAAATATTATTGTTCATACCTAAAAAACGTTTGACATCAAGTGCCCGAATAATTCATGTCCTTCTCCCACTCAATCATTACCTATCCCGCATAATGTTTCCTTCATAAATTTCTCTTCTCTCCTGTTGATCAATTTTGTTCCGCTTGCTTAACATTTTGACTTTTCCTGCTTTCTCTCTCACAAATTTTGGACGAAATCCATCTTCGGATGCTCGACAAGATGAGAAAAAAACAGCCTTCAACTCTGGTGTACAGTTATGTTCGCATCCCTATTTCCACCAGAAATTTGGAAACCCTAACATCGGTTCTTCAACCCCATTCAAGAACCAGTTTTTGTCATTTCTTCGATCTATTCCTTCTCCTGCTTCACCAGAATTTACTGAAAGCCACTTCTTTCAGAGAAAAAGGTTTGCCCTTTCTTCTTCCATTCTCCTGCTCTTACCAGTTTCGCCATTAAGTAATAGTACGTCGCTTTCTTTGTAACGGCTCTTCTTTTTCCCTTCGTTTCATCTTTTAAGGGAGCAAGGCAAAAGGAGAAGCAGCGCGTGCCATTTAAAAGAATTATATTGGTAAGACAGTTACTAATGCAGATGAGAAAAGTAATTTTCACTTTGAATGTTGATATTTTTTTGACGCAGGTTATGTGGAGGGCATGAGAATATGGTGGTTCGGTTAAGCAGCTACATCCATTATCATTAGCATGCTATTTTACATGTCAATTTCTAACTTGGACTTATCACATTTTGATGGTAAAATGTTTATTCCTCCTTTATTTTGTTTATACATTCTTGTCAGCATAAATTATCAACTAAAGGCGAGTTTATGTGTTTAACTTTTTAGAAGTATGCAGTCCCACTTTCCCAGTAATGTTTGCTGTTTTTTCTTCTTCGGCCCGTTTGCTTAAAACTTGGTTCTAAAATGTAATTTTGAGTTGGTGAACTTTCTATTTTATTTTTTTCATGTAGATGGATGCATATTGTACTTAAAGTTTGATTTAAAATATATTTATTACCCTATGCTCTGAATGACTACAAAATGAATATTTAACGGCTGCTCATTGATGACTGCTGGCTGAGTTTTGGATGTGCTTGGCTACTTGCTTTTGCTGCCCCTATTTTGCACATGATGTCAATATAGGATTTAAAATATATGTGGCATCACAAAATTATAATATTCTATTTTCATTCACCTTTTAAGGTAGTTTTAATTTACAGTTATGCGTCCAATTCATAACTTGTGTATTTATGAATGAAACACATATTCATATAATTTTACAATATTCTTCATGATTTTCCATGTGCTTAACCTCTATACTTACAAACAAAAGAATACTAACTGTCCCATACGGTTATAAGTTAGTGGCAGTTTGATGCTATTGTTTATAACTAGGGTAGATTTCTACCAACCATTTTTTATATCGAACACAATTCTAATTGTTTGGTATTATTATCATATTTATACTACTTTAAATTGGTAATTTACATACTGATTTGATTTAGTTAAAGTATTAATTTTATATAATTATTTCATATACATCTTTTAGAAAAATTACGGACTTTTCCTACCACTTCGACTTTAATACAGCAGTATATAACATACTGCAGTGGCTAATATTTTCTGCACAAATCTCTGCTCATGTATGCATATTTAAATTGGGTTCCCAAACACCAGTGACATGAAAACCCCGCCAATTATTTCTACTCATTCCCATGATTGACGACTTTCGGAAAACATTCTGCCATGCATACTTAGTTTGTACATGCATATTTTAAAAAGCCAAAAGAATGATTGCCTTGAAAAACACTGTAGCTGAGTTCTTTCCCAAATTGTTACGAAGAGTTATACTTCTATTTTTTTGAATATAAAGATGACTTGGAAATTGATTAATTCATATTGGTAGTGAAACAGAATGACGACATGCTTCTTTAATTTTGTCAGTCAAATAAATAAAATTCATGGCTATTTAATTTAGATTACAGTAAAACCCTTTTTTGGTGAGTATTTAAAATGGTGTGAGTGGTGTGAGCCTGACTATGCAACATATATCTGTTATTTGTATGAGAAGCTATACTTGATTGTATTTATGTTGCAATATATTTGTCAGTAAAGGTTGTGATATGCTACTTTTCTGATTAGTTAACAAATCACAATTGTGGAGTCATGCTAGATCGAGGGTAGATTGTTGTTGGGTGTAAAAAGAATTGAAAGAAATGCTCCAATCAGATGGTTGAGCTGCTGAAAGTGTTGTCGTAATTTTGATCTGTCACTCGAGAATTTCCATTCTATGTGTACATGAGCAGGAGGTTAACGACATAATATCCACTACCCTTTTATACCAAAGACGAGGTCACTATAAATACTTTGATCTACAAATATCCCTAATTTTGGTACAGTGCCATTTCTTTAACTATGTATTTTTTTTCCTGCAACTATAGTTTGCCAGTTAAATTGACTTTACAGGGATTCATGTTTGAGACATCGAAAGACATAGAGGTTAAGTAATGGTTTGTCCCTCTTCATTATTATAAAATTTTCATAGTTTCAAAATCAGTTGTGGTTGTGAATTTTTTACTAAAACAACTTATACATCCAATGCAAGTGGTTTTATGTTAAAGATGTAGGAAGTGAACATCAGTCCAGGTGTCCACTAGACTCATTTCTATCAACTACGGTTCAATTTATACAAACATAGCTTTCGATGTGTGGCGTGCGCATAGATTTCTTATGCTTTTATCTCTGCACTGTAAGATGTCTTCACTTCACTTAATTTACGGTAGTTGATAGTAAACTATATATTACAGTTACATTTTATAGTACCTTATTTGTCTCTTTCAATGAACGGACCTGGATATTAGCTTTGCAATGTATATGTATACTAAATATGAAGAAGCAAACATGTCGACATTTTACTATGAACAGATTTTTTTTTAGTACGGTACTGAATCCTAAAAATATTCCACAACTGATAAATATTTTACAAATTAGGTGATTCTAATCCATCACAATTTGTTAAAAACATATGAGTTTGTTAACAGTTTGTTTCGTATTCTGTAAAGTTATATTCTTCATTCTGTTTATGTTCTCATTATTTTATTGTACCTTGGTAGTTATGTGAAATCCAGTGGTGGTGATTGTATGTTTAGAGAAGGATTATAACTTTGTAATAAACACTGAAACTAAAATAAGGGAGACGCAACATATAAACCATGCTACTATATAAGTGATAAGGTATTTTGCACGTTATTTTGTTCATATCTGGATTTTCATGTTATATTTGTATGATGCTTTTGTTGATAGTTTATGTATTAAAATGATGGATGAAGATATTTAGAAAACAACAGTAAATTGTTGATACATGAATAAGTGAATATTGCCCTCATTACTGAATAATGTAGTGGGTGCATGAAATTCAGTACTAGCATGCTTTTTTCTGATTAACGATATATCGACTTCGTAATGTGAGTAATCGGTTTGTTTACATGTTGCGATTGAATGCATATTTTTTTTACATGTTATCACTTCTAACCTGGCATGGTTAATTTATAACCTGACATTATGAAGAGTTTGAGCAGATCATACACAGCTGGGGACAAAAATTTATGAAGCAACATAAGCTTCTACTACTGTCAGTATGATTAGTCAATTTGGTGTTGGATTCTATTTAGCACTGAAAATGGTTGCTCCACCAAAATGCAAGAATAGTGTCTTCAATGGTGATTCAAACCTTGCTACAATGAGCATATTTAAACATAAGTGGATATCTGAGGGGAAATACAACGAATCGACTCCGCCTAATGTCTATTGTAAATGCTTCTTATGTTTAGAATTCAGTCCTGTTTTCTATGGTCATCATTGAGGTTATTTTAATGAATATGGCAAGTCTACAGAGTAATTCGTAAATTGAAGTTTTACAGTTGTCTGTTTGTCTACTGTGATTTATTTCCTCTGCTGTCCATGACAGGAACTGCCATTATATGGTTATTCGTAGGGATTCTACGCATATATTCTTTGTTTGAGCATGTGCATTTCAGAATTTACGTGACTAATTACGAAGACTGCTTAATACGCATGACAACCTTTTATATTGGTACCTGTTCAGGAGTGATCTTTTTTGTCCACTACTTATTGAACTAAAGTTTTATATTCTATTTTTGCTATAGAAAGGTATATCTATTTGTTTATTGCCGAATGATATCTCAACTTATATACAGGCATTCCCGTGGCTATTCTTATGTACAGAATAAATTAATATCTGCTTTATAAAGTTATTTAACTAGACTGAAACTTTTAACTTATAACATGTAAAACAGTAAGAAGATGTTGATTTCAAATAATGTAAGGAAACGTAGAATTAGTATCCACGGAGAAAAAACATGCAAAATTTTCTATATGGAATAACTGCTAAATATTCCATGTTTTCAAACTCGAGTACAGAAGCTATTAAGAGTTCCTTTGCGACCAAGTAATGTTGACTTCTTTATCGAATTTTGGGTATTCGCAGTTCAGTTGAGATAAGCATGGGTTTTGGTAATTTTAAAGCGTTCGAGTTTCCACTATGATGTTTATGACTTTAGTTTGTTTGCTTATGTGGTAATATTTTTCATTAAGAAAAAAATTAGTGAGAATTTTGAATCTGGTTAAGTTTGCATTTGAACCACATTCGCTGATTGTTACCAAGTAGGGACTCAATGATATTTTTCAATCAAACATTTTAAGAAACAATTTCTTTAATACAAGACATGGTCAATATTTATAGGATTCTTAAATATTGTTAACAACTAGGTATGTACTTCAATATATAGTATATGAAAATTGAAATAAACGCACTTACATTTGTTTCTACATTATTCATATCTACGGTTTTATGTAAAAATAGAATTTAAATCCGTGAAATGGTCCAAATATTTGAATACCACTCATAGATTACTTTAATTCAAGTTTATTTTAGTCTGCATTCTTATACCTTTAATTACTTCTACACTACATTATGAGTTGCAAAGAGGTCAGGATCTTTATGTCTACCTTTTTCTTTGCATACATGTCTACCATAAAAAGAAATATGAGAGACCATGTGTATATTTTGCTACATTTTCATTCCCACCTTATGTTAGGTGGTTACATGAAATAGAGACTGGTAAACCAAAATTGTGGAAGACGATTAGTGGATCGTCGGGATTTTTTCTCTTTATTTTGAACTGAAATTGTTGAACATAAAAATAGTTTATGAGAATTATATATTTAACTGCCATTTTAGTAAGATGGTCATCGTTTTCTTATTCCTGCTTACAAAACACTTTTAAGAGTTGTACTATATTAGCTTTCCAAAATTGATACTTTGAGTAAAATATAACAAGATTTTTCATTATACCACATCTTTAGCTATGAAAAATATGTATATTACGATTTTAAGAAGCTTATATTAAATAAATTAATAGGATGTGTGCAAGTAATTATAGTGTAAAAGAATGATTAACTACGCATTTATTTGGAACTTATCCTTGATTTTACCTTTAAGTACAATCTACGAGTTATGTTTTATCATAAATCAATGATATGATTTTATGAGGCTAAAAAGTGAACAAGTTAATCTTTCGGTAAACATGAAACCATTTACATTTGTGGTTGTTTGTGTTTGGTCATGCATGCAGTTATGTGTTTGTATTCCTTATTTATGCCCAATTGTTCAATAGAGAGATTGCAAGTTCTATTTGTGTTACGGCATGTTAATCAACTGGTTGTAGATTATATTGTCATAAATCTATGTTTCTCATCTTTATGAAGACATATACACTAACTTGGTTTAGGTGCTTATACTCATTTCACTGTTCTAACGGACAAATATACATTCGTCTTCCCTTATTCTTATTCTATAAGACTACTAAATATATATGTTTTGGTTTACAGTAAGGATGTCCATAATAAACTTGAATAATATTGTTAAGGGATGTGTTGCAAACATTATAGCCAAGATTGGGAACATGAAGTCTTGCTGTCGTGTTCACAGTTCACCTAATATATACATGCATTGTTGTAATACTCAATGTTTACCATAATACTACAAAGCAATAGCGCATTTAATAGTTAATTTGATTTTCTATTTTTAGTCATCTACCAATCTTTGTTTATGTCGATCTCATTTATGTCCGTCTAACAAGTTGTTTTTAATCCCAATATCAATAGCATTTGAACAAAAACAACTGAACAAAAGCACGGATAAGGATAGAGAAACCCAAACCAAACTATTCTAGCTATTTGTTATTGCATCCCTATCTGCTTTAGAAATGAAATTGGAGTGTCATCAACATGTATTTGCAGTCAAACGACAATCAGGTTTTCGTATATGGATGTTTTTACTATTTAACTACTATAACTATAAGCATTACGAAATATGTCTTCCCTGTACATGTTTTACTATCTTCGCATATCAGATGTGAAAGGAGCAGTGATTCTGGAGGGATAAGAAAAAGCAAAGATAAACTGGAAAGCAGAGGAGCCACGAGAAGGCGAATGGTTCAAGTTGAAGGTGAATTTTGAAGGTAGTAAGGTTAGGAAAGAACGGAGCATGTCTCAATGTTCTGGTAGTCGTAGACGATAGTGAGAGTGGAACGTAAAAAAGATTGGAGGAATGAAAAAGGCCTTGCAATTCGTGATTACAAAACTAACCCTGATTGACTGTCTATCAGTTTTAAGTTTTGGTAACTACTGGTTTTCCTTAGTTTATTAGCTTCACATTAGGTTACCAAAGTTTATTTAGTGCAGACTTTACATGTTAAAACTAACAAGTGAATGAGCTATTTATATTGTATTAAATTTGATCTTAACTAATAACTAAGCTAAAATTGAAACAATAGTGGTAATATATTTTTACATTCAACACATGGCAAAGTACAACCTTATTAATTTATTAAAATAGCTATGCCATAATCAAATTACAAATTATGATATACGTATATACTCATTCTTAACAACTGCAATTGTGCCAGAACCATATGTTCACATATGACCAAGCTTGGTATAACATGAACTGAATGTGCAATGGAGCAAGCTACATGAGTGTCATTGGAGAACAACTAGAATTGATTGAAATTGAAGAACATAATGAATGGTTAGCGGAATGATTAATCGCATAGTAGAGCAAGCTGTGGGCCAGTAGAGAAGCAAGGCTGGATAAAAATGCATGGTTTCCTGTTGCAAGGAGCAATGTTGCAACGTAGCAGTAGAAGAGTAGCATCAACATATTATGGGTCGAATACCTAAAGGATAAGGTGGTGTATAACCTAAGTTTGCAGTTAATCAATAAGCTTCCTCAGATTTATGATCAATTGTGAACCAACTCCAAGAACATACCTCTGTGTTGTTTTTTACTTCTTCAACCTGGTTGATGCTAAATTCTATTTATCTGGAACAAGGTAAATTGGTTCTTACTATGTTCTATGTTTACCAATTCAATTTCTCATTAGCATATTGTCTTCTGAATTCTCATTACACTTTATCACTGTTTCTTCAAAGTTATTTTATTTCTACAAAAATAACTTGCAGTGTTTGTGTATGCAAATGAGGTGATAGCTGATAGTCATGATCTTCTTCATATTTATTTTGAAGTAACAGTATTATAATTTTTTTAACAAGGTTCATTAGTGCCAAACAAGTGTCAGTCTCGAGGTTCGAACTCATGACCTTTAATCTTATATATAGTCTGAGCTACCTACCAACCGAGTCGACCATGTTGGCAATTATTACATTATTATTGTTGACATCTAAATCATGATATTACACTATATATCAACCTTCATTTTTCGAAATTTTTGGGTGAAATAGAAAGTTTCTTCCCTTCACCATACATCACATCCAAGGCAACAAAGGTGTTTAAAGTTCACATCTTCTCCACCAATTTGTTATAAATGTTGAAGGAGGTTCAAAATTGCCTTTTTGAAAGGCACTAGATGCGATTTCTGGTTTGCATGCCTAAGTTTACACCTATTCAAGGCAGTTTTTCTATTGCATTTGTTCTACAACAATATGCCACTGATTGAAATAACATCATACTTATACGTTTACTTATATGATACTCAATTTGCAATTTGATTATAAATAGGCTCAACATGTATGCCAATAATTGACATTAAACTTTTGCAGTGTTTTCATCATCTTTCTTCATTGTCATATGAGATGAAAACAATTTTGTAGGGGACATCGAATCATACACACTGTTAGAAATGCATTAGTCCTGTTGTTTACTTATGCTTGGCCTTTTCACTTAAAAAATTGGGCCTTTTATTTTATGAGAGGTATTTATGTAAATAACGCTTTTAACATTTGGTACACGCTGCAAATATTGCTATAGCGAATTATGCTTCCTCTTTTTAATATATATGCTTCTAACTTATTGCTCTTAAAAGATTGTTAAACACTAAAGAAAAAAGGTTCAGTAGAGTTAATCCACATTCTTCATGTATTCATGCAAATTTATGTTTATTGTTATCATATGATTTATCTATGCCATATTTTTCTATAAAATTAATTTGTATGGTTCAAAGTACCAAAGTCAGAAATCATCTCAGTAAGGGAATTCTATAAAGTTAACACTTGCATGACAAACTACTGCTTATTGCTACGCAGACCTCATTTAGTAGTAGCCCTCATTTAGTAGTAGCCCTCATTTAGTCATTATTTTACACATTATTACTGAAAATACCTTATCTAATGAACCCAACAATATAATTTACCACACTAAAGTTCGATTCTTTCATTTTTCCAACTGATGAATATGCAATATGGAACTTATCGTACAGTCAGACATTGTTCAAGAAATCCCCTACCATACTAAAAAACTACTTCAATTTCTTATAAACAACTTGAACACGGAATGAATGAGAAAAAGTTAACATATCTTCCAAATTCTAAAGCTGCCCGTGTGCGTAGCACGGGCCACACACTAGTTTCTCTTATCATTATCAAACCAAGTTATCAACCATATAAACAATCACATAATCAGCCAATTTGCAACCTAGTTATCAAACATTTAATCATCTAACATATTTAAACTTTCTAATCATTATACTTGAAATAATTTATGGATTAATTAGTAAATACGAGTACTCACAATTAGTTCTACTCCACCAATCTTTTTCGTAGACTTTCCTTTTGATTTCGGCAACACTTCCTTCTCTTTTTCTCGCTCTGGAGCTTCCCGAACTTGCTCCTTTCTTCCTTTTACGCTCGGCTTGGACTTGGGAGGGCTCGGCCATGCTTCTCGGGGGTTGGTGTGCTCAGCTAGGGTGGTTGGAGGTGTGGGCCGTGAGTTGTTGAGGTGAAAAGGAGGAGTTTGCACTTGGTTTTGAGGTGGAATACTTTATGTTTCCTTTACTTTTATTTTTTTCTAATTTTTTTCCATTATTTTCTTAAGGCATGAAAGCCATTAAAGTGGAGAGAAGAAGCTTGAAAATGAAGAAGAAGAAGTTGTGAAAGAAAGTGAGAAGGTGGATGCTTATTTATAGAAAATATTTTGGATTAAAATAATATTATGTAAAAAGACCAAAATACCCTTACTTGTAAATAAATTAATCTCATTTTTTTCAACACTTACCATCACCATTTCAAAATATACTTTATGTCACTTTCACTTAAAGAGTAAGAAATGTAAAGTAATAATTATGTTTGGTTTGATTTGACATGTTTTGGAATTTTATGCTTACTTTTTCTTAATAAAATTCTAGAATTTTCTAAGTATGTTTTGTAAAATTAAACCTGATTAGTAAATTAATTAATACTTATACTATTTCAATAAATGTTCCTATATAAGAAAATAAAGGTGTGACAACTTTTAATCGATAAAACGTTGATTTTCGACAAAATGTTTTACGTTCACATTTTGACATTTTAGTTAAACTATTTATTTATGTAAACCAAATTTAAAAATAAATTTGTATAATGTTATTTAAAAATATAAACACTTATAAATTAATTAAAATAATTTATTTAACCATTGAAACTTACTTTTCTGAAATCAGCATTTTGTCACTTTTGTCGATATAGGCAAATGTTACTATTTTTGTGTATACTTCTCTTTCCAAATCCTATCTAATATTGTTTGAATCATATAACCTTACCTATTTAATATTTAAAATCACTTTAAATAGTATATTTTAAAGTGGTCAAATTCTGGGTCGTTACAAGCAAGGTAAGGTACTACCTTCCGATGATACACCCCTAGAAAATGCACTGATGCTAACACAGAGTCGGCTGCCCCTTTAACACAGCAGACCGGATTACCTCACCCCTTTGACAGCGAGGCCTTACTACCACGGTTTTTGCATGCAAATCAACTCTGAAAGGGACATCTAGAATGGGGTGACCACGCCTAATGGTGGCTAACCACATAGCTCTGCTGGATGACATGTTTTTGTCATTCCTTCGAATTGTGAGGCTTGATGCTACGATTTACCTTTTTGAATAGCAATCCATCTTGGAATGCTAACACTGCCCTCTAGGTGTCAATGCAATGCCAGCCTTCATCCATACAAGTTTGTTTTGGATCTGAACAAAACTGAAGGCACTAACTCTACTACAACCATTTTGGAATCACCCTTAGGATTAGTAGCAGTAGCTCTTACACTTCAAAGAGCACCATTTTCAATTATCATCAAGATGTCTTCCACTCGGACATACATGTTGGTTCGGAGTGGTTTTCGAATATATAAATCTGATCCCGGTTTCTCTATACCAACAATAGATAATTTCTGGTTGATTCATTCCCGGTTCTTTTGGAAGTAAGTATTCGAATCCTCATCAAGAAACTCGAATTTACATTCATACTTCCTAAGTCAAATTGGATCAAACTTGATAGTCGGTTATTTAACTATCAAATAAACAAACAACAACCGATCCCATTTGAGATTTATTTATCCATAGCAACCACTAAACCTCAAAACATATCTTATTTTAATAAATCTCTTTCGAAAACATCATATACTTATCTTTCTGACATAAGTATATACATAAAATATTTGTAAGATTTCCATTATCAAATCTCTAAAAAGGATTTAACTACATTATTTAAATTGGAGAAAAGGATAACTCTAAGCGCTATTCCTTTGGTATAAAGTGTGGAACGTATATCCCATACCACCATTTACACATGCTGGATGGTTTTCAATGTGTTGTACACTGCTGCATATCACCGCATTTTCATCACTACACTGTTTATTTGTATATAAAATGGGATTCTTTGTTCCATCACTGCTGTATCTGGTTTGGCATTAATTTCTTCCCATTGATTATGTGCATGGTTCATGTCACTCCTTTGGTTTGTGATTCACTTCACATTGCCTTGACTCTGCATATACTCTCGGATACACGTTAGTTCATGTATGTTTCATTTAGAGTCTGCATTGAATTTGAGTGCATTTATCATTTACTTGTCCCTGCTGCTTTGAATTGTGATACATTTGTATCCGCTGCTATTTCTTGCATTTGTATGATGCTAGATATGCAACCTTGTCTCATTTTCATATGATGCTTAGTACTTTGATTTACAGTTTGAAAAATCCTCTGTCTGGATTATACCATTCGTTGTTATGTGGCCTAGTAGAGTGGTTCGTCATTGTAGTGTTTCTGATCATTACATATGCACCAGTCGAAATGTGATACTAGATATCACTACATACAATATATGACGGTTTACATGTTTTGCTCTTGATTCGGCCACGACTTTGTCTCGGTTCGAACTGCTGCTGTTAGTCCATTGTTGTTTCACTGTTTCATTGCACATTTGGATTTGAGTCTAATTCTTGAGTTCATTTTGTTGCAGTTGCGTTGAGTCACGTTAGCCGTGACTTGACCCTGGCAGTTTCGACGTACGGTAGTGGCGAGGCAGTGCACGCGTGCGTGTACTGCAGCCACACCGAGATCTAATTTGGTTTGATGCCATCTGTTTCTGATTCCTTGAGCTTTTGTGTACTTTATCACTGTTGTGGCAAGGCAGTGCACGCGTGCATGAACTGCAGCCACACAGTATTGACGTCTTAATTGATATTTCATTTGTTTGAATTGTTTTGTGTTCAATTCAATATTTGGGAATTGTATTTGATTCAGTTTGATTGATCATTTTGTTGTTGTCTAATTATCTATTTGATAATTAGATTACGAGTTTCTAATTATTTATTAATAATGGGATTTTGTGTTAAATTGTCGTTTAGACAATTCTGTCGTTTTCTGAATTATCTGCATTGGTAATCTTTTATCTATCTTTGTTGGTGATTTGGATTAGCTGATTTATTGTTTAACACTGTTTAGTGTTATATCTATCGTTATCCAATTCTCTTACCGAGGAGTCGGATATACGAGATTTCTGTGACTGTCGTCTTTTTGATATTGATTATTATTGCTTCTGTGCATTAATGACTGAGTTTGAATTAGACTGACCCGTGTATTATTTTCTTTTGAATTTAATACTCGGGTCAGACCCGAGTTATTTCAGGTTGTAGATTTCCTGCTTTGAGTTGCTGTTTGAGCTATGAAGACTTTTCACATCTTTTGAAGTGGTCTTCGTCTTGTTGTAGTAGTCAGTGTCTCTTTAGGGTTGATATGTATTCATGTATATTAGTCGATAATGTACTTGTATATATAACTTCCAGAGTCGACAGTTGTAGTTGTATCATATGTACTGTGTCAATGTATTGTAACTGACATCGGTTATATATATATATATATATATGAGACTTTTATTATCTGTGTTCCGCATTCTTTTGTATCTGTGTTATTATTATATATATTGTCCTAAACTATTATAAACCATCGTAGTTCGTTTTATACTGGTAATTGGGTATGTCGATGGGAGTAAATAAATAAGAGATGAAAAATGAAAAACATATACCACTCCTATCGAGGTAACCAATACTAGTGTAAGGCTAACTACGGATGGCCGCTCTTATCCAGCCTTATTCTTCGTAATAACAGACAGTATTTCTTTTAATACTCTTTGTTATTGGGAGCATAGAGGTGGGGCGTCACAGTTGGTATCAGAGCTTGGGGGTTTATGGACATAATATAAACATAATTTAGATTGAACATATGTTACAACTATTGGTCGATGTTTTATTTGTGATTTGAGTCAAAACTAAAGTTTTGAAATTTTGATAAAATTTTTAAATATCTTTATTTAAAAATAAAAGTGAAATTGTGTTCTGATGATTTGTGTTCTGTTTATCAGAGTGCGCAGCGGAAACAGTGAAACTGTCTTCGTAGAGTACAACTGATAATCTTTTTGATTTAAAAAAAATTAAAAAAAATGAAATTGAAATAAATTTCATTTGTTGTTTACATAGCTGTATTTATTTTGTTTCTTTGAGAATTTCGAATCCGAATTGAGGATTCGAAACGATTGCAGTTATGTGATTTTGTTGAGATTTTTGGCTGGTTTTCTTTTATGCTAATCATATATCGATTAGATTTTGCTGTTTTGAATTATCTTCATTGAAGATATGTTCGAATGATTTCTTTGTTCATTTTGTAGTATGTGCAAATTTGAGTTGCACGTTACTGCATTAATTTTACGTTGAACCGATGCTTGGTTATGAAACGTATTTTGTTGCCGTTATTTTTATAACGGGATTTTTACACCAATGCTAAATTTTTGAAGCACGGTGTTTTGTGGCATTTTTGATGAATGAAAATTCACTGATATTACATTTTGTTGTAAATTATTTTGATGAGATTTTGACGTTTAAAAATTACTGTCGTTTTGGCTTCAGTAACCGTCAAATTTTAAAAGTGGAATTTTCAAGCGGTTATTCCGCAATGCTGATTCTAAGATTCGTTTTACGATGTTCTGAGGAAGTACAATTTTCTTTTCGAAATTGTTACTAATATTGCTGCTTTAATCACGTGATTGGAAATCGTTTTAAAAATGAAAATTGTTTTACAAAAATTTTCAGTTTGCGCTTTCAAAAGAATGAGGAAGCGATTTAAACAATTCAGCAAAATCGAGGACTATGACCCCTTTCTTTTACTGATTCGCTTAACTCCGGACTTGTCCAGTTGAGAACATGAATTGTTATTTTTATAAAATAAATAAAAATTGTTTTCAGGAATTTTACAGTTTGCGCTTTCAAAAGAATGAGGAAGCGATTTAAACGTTTCAGCAAAATCGAGGACTATGACCCCTTTCTTTTACTGATTCGCTTAATTCCGGACTTGTCCGTTTGAGAATGTAAAATGTGTTTTTACAAAATACACAATTTTGCACTTTCAAGGAAACGATGAAGAGAATCAAACGATTTAGTAAAACACGTGGTATAGGACATGTGCGTTTGCTATTTCGGTTAATTCCGGACTCGTTAATTGAAATATTTGACGTTTTGATGATTCTGATGATTTGTGTGCTTTCGAGCCACTTTGTTGGACCTTCGGGTCATTTGTTGGACCTTCGGGTCATTTGTTGGGCTTTCAGGCCACTCTGATGGACCTTCGGGTCAAATACCAGTACTAGACCTTCGGGTCACTCTGCGGACCTTCGGGTCATTTGTTGGGCGCCAAAATTATGTTGAGTACTTGGTAGGCTTCGGCCATTTATTGATGCACGTGCGGCGAACTAAAAACTCGCCATCTGATGGGATCGATCCAAGCTTTTATGTTGATTTTCTAGTCTTCTTAGTTGATTTCTAGATATTTGTTGTTTCTAATTATCTCCTGGTAATTAGATATCTGATGTTATGAGATTTAATTATCGTATCGATAATTAAATATTTGTTGTTTCTGATTATCGCTTGTGATAATTAGATATTTGAGATTTGATTATCGTTTTTGATAATTGAATATTTGTGTTTCTGATTATCGCTTGTGATAATTAGATATTTGAGATTTGATTATCGTTTTTGATAATTGAATATTTGTGTTTCTGATTATCGCTTGTGATAATTAGATATTTGAGATTTGATTATCGTTTTTGATAATTGAATATTTGTGTTTCTGATTATCGCTTGTGATAATTAGATATTTGAGATTTGATTATCGTTTTTGATAATTGAATATTTGTGTTTCTGATTATCGCTTGTGATAATTAGATATTTAGGATTTAATTATCGCTTTTGATAATTAAATATTTACTGATTTGGGATTTAATTATCACTTTTGATAATTAAATATTTGCTGATTTGAGATTTAATTATCGCTTTTGATAATTAAATATTTGCTGATTTGGGATTTAATTATCGCTTTTGATAATTAAATATTTGCTGATTTGAGGTTTAACTATCGCTTTTGATAATTAAATATTTACTGATTTGAGATTTAATTATCACTTTTGATAATTAAATATTTACTGATTTGGGATTTAATTATCACTTTTGATAATTAAATATTTGCTGATTTGGGATTTAATTATCACTTTTGATAATTAAATATTTGCTGATTTGGGATTTAATTGTCACTTTTGATAATTAAATATTTGCTGATTTGGGATTTAATTATCGCTTTTGATAATTAAATGTTTGCTGATTTGAGGTTTAATTATCGCTTTTGATAATTAAATATTTGCTGATTTGGGATTTAATTATCACTTTTGATAATTAAATATTTGCTGATTTGAGATTTAATTATCGCTTTTGATAATTAAATATTTGCTGATTTGAGGTTTAACTATCGCTTTTGATAATTAAATATTTGCTGATTTGAGATTTAATTATCGCTTTTGATAATTAAATATTTGCTGATTTGGGATTTAATTGTCGCTTTTGCTAATTGAATAATTGCTGATTTGAGATTTGATTATCGTTTTTGATAATCGAATATTTGTTGAATTGAGATTTTATTATCGTTTGTGGTAATCGAATAATTGTTGATTTGAAATTTGATTATCGTTTGTGGTAATTAAATATTTGTTGAGTTGAGATTTCTGATTATCGTTTTTGATAATTAGATATTTGTTGATTTGAGACTTCTGATTATCATTTTTGATAATTAGATATTTGTTGATTTGAGATTTCTGATTATCGTTTTTGTTAATTAGATATTTGTGTTTTCTGATTATCGTTTCTGATAATTGGATATTTGCTAATTTTAATGATTATCAGATTTTATAGTCTCTAATTGATTGTGGATTATGTTGAGCATATCGAATTGTTGTTTCCTATCTATCTCTGTTGATAGTTAGAGTTGCTGATTATGAAGTTCGTGTTTTCTAGTTATTTGTTGGATAACTAGATATTTGCTGTTTTGTGATTTCTGTACTCTAATTATCTGATTGATAATTGAATATCGTTGATGATTGCTTTTATTCAGTTTTGTTGTTTTCTGATTATCTATTGATAGTTAGATTTTGTTGAGAATTTGTGAATCTCTTTTATGAAATTGAAAGATTTCTTGGGTGTTTGTGTTTTCAATCTTTATTTTCTAGCTTAACCAGTTTTTGTTAGAAAAATAATTGTTATAGACAACTTTAATTATGAAAATTGCGGGGACGCAATTTTTATAAGGAGGGGAGTCTGTAACAACCCGAGGTTTCGTATCGATTGATCATCGTCATTAGACGATTAAATCGGTAGCTAATTTCTGTTGGTATTTTAATCGGTTTAATTCTCTTCGAATGTTGGGTTGAAATTCTTTTCAAAAATTTGGTTAAGAGTTTGGGGGCTTTAAATTTAATCTCGGCCCATGGTGTTTCTTTGTTTGATGCCGTGATAATCGAAGACCCGTCCCCCATTTCACTTTGATTTCGCAAACCCTATACCCGTTCCTTTTTCATTTTCATTCGTTGGAGAAACCCTAAACGAGATAAACAAAATAATGGCGGCCCGTCCCTTCTTCATCGTTCAAAATTAGGGCATAGGAATCGAAGGAAAGGCTGCAATGGGACGAGCTCCGCTCGTTTTCTCCGATCAACCTCGCGATGCCGGCTTCGTCTATTCGAACGAGTTAAACTGCGAGTTGGGTTTGGGTCTTAGGCGAAGGTGAGTAATTTTTAATTACTCACATCTAATTTAATCTCATAAATATGCGATTTTGTGAATTGATTTACATGGCTTTGATGGTTTTTGATCTGCGTTTGACGGTGTTGTTTTGTTGGATTTTGGCTATATTGTTTACTGCCTTTGGTAGTACTTTCGACATTGTTGTGATTGTTGCTTTAGATACCTTGTTGCTTTTAGCTTGATACACGCAGTTTTGAACTGTTCGACTTTTGATAACCTCGTCTCTGGCCTGTTCATCTCCTTATTGGATCACGGCTTTGACTTGGTTCATTGTTGACTCGATTTTGACAAAGTGATTTCATTCGTTTTTGGCTAATTTTTGATATTGAACTGATGTCTTCGGCCTTGACTATGTCAAACTTGATGGGAAATGCCTGCATTGGAACTTAATATTTTAAGACTTAGTCAGTTGTTTGCTACTTGATTTTAACGGTAGCACCCGTGCACTTATGTGTGTGCTTATGTTGTTAGACTTTGTCAATTGTTGATGATTTAACTGTCTTTACCAAAAAAAAAATTTGTATTCGGAATTTTCCTTAAGTATTGACTTCGGTCAGTAATTCATGGCTTCGGCTTTTTTTAATATTACTAGACTTTGATTAACTTCGAGTTAGGAAGCTCTGTTGCTTCTGGTCTCAGTAAATCCTTACTGACTTGTATTATTTACATGTTGAGTTGTTGGTTCAGCATCGATTGCGGTTGCACCCATTGTTTTGTTGGCATATATCACTTGCAATATCCTGTTTCTTGTTGTTTTTTTTCGAGTATCACTACATACTATGTGACACTCCGGCAGTTGCAGTTCATTTACACATGCTGGATTGTTTTCAATGTGTTGTACACTGCTGCATATCACCGCATTTTCATCACTACACTGTTTATTTGTATATAAAATGGGATTCTTTGTTCCATCACTGCTGTATCTGGTTTGGCATTAATTTCTTCCCATTGATTATGTGCATGGTTCATGTCACTCCTTTGGTTTGTGATTCACTTCACATTGCCTTGACTCTGCATATACTCTCGGATACACGTTAGTTCATGTATGTTTCATTTAGAGTCTGCATTGAATTTGAGTGCATTTATCATTTACTTGTCCCTGCTGCTTTGAATTGTGATACATTTGTATCCGCTGCTATTTCTTGCATTTGTATGATGCTAGATATGCAACCTTGTCTCATTTTCATATGATGCTTAGTACTTTGATTTACAGTTTGAAAAATCCTCTGTCTGGATTATACCATTCGTTGTTATGTGGCCTAGTAGAGTGGTTCGTCATTGTAGTGTTTCTGATCATTACATATGCACCAGTCGAAATGTGATACTAGATATCACTACATACAATATATGACGGTTTACATGTTTTGCTCTTGATTCGGCCACGACTTTGTCTCGGTTCGAACTGCTGCTGTTAGTCCATTGTTGTTTCACTGTTTCATTGCACATTTGGATTTGAGTCTAATTCTTGAGTTCATTTTGTTGCAGTTGCGTTGAGTCACGTTAGCCGTGACTTGACCCTGGCAGTTTCGACGTACGGTAGTGGCGAGGCAGTGCACGCGTGCGTGTACTGCAGCCACACCGAGATCTAATTTGGTTTGATGCCATCTGTTGCTGATTCCTTGAGCTTTTGTGTACTTTATCACTGTTGTGGCGAGGCAGTGCACGCGTGCATGAACTGCAGCCACACAGTATTGACGTCTTAATTGATATTTCATTTGTTTGAATTGTTTTGTGTTCAATTCAATATTTGGGAATTGTATTTGATTCAGTTTGATTGATCATTTTGTTGTTGTCTAATTATCTATTTGACAATTAGATTACGAGTTTCTAATTATTTATTAATAATGGGATTTTGTGTTAAATTGTCGTTTAGACAATTCTGTCGTTTTCTGAATTATCTGCATTGGTAATCTTTTATCTATCTTTGTTGGTGATTTGGATTAGCTGATTTATTATTTAACACTGTTTAGTGTTATATCTGTCGTTATCCGATTCTCTTACCGAGAAGTCGGATATATGATATTTCTGTGACTGTCGTCTTTTTGATATTGATTATTATTGCTTCCGTGCATTAATGACTGAGTTTGAATTAGACTGACCCATGTATTATTTTCTTTTGAATTTAATACTCGGGTCAGACCCGAGTTATTTCAGGTTGTAGATTTCCTGCTTTGAGTTGCTGTTTGAGCTATGAAGACTTTTCACATCTTTTGAAGTGGTCTTCGTCTTGTTGTAGTAGTCAGTGTGTCTCTTTAGGGTTGATATGTATTCATGTATATTAGTCGATAATGTGCTTGTATATATAACTTCCAGAGTCGACAGTTGTAGTTGTATCATATGTATTGTGTCAATGTATTGTAACTGACATCGGTTATATATATATATATATATATATATATATATATATGAGACTTTTATTATCTGTGTTCCGCATTCTTTTGTATCTGTGTTATTATTATATATATTGTCCTAAACTATTATGAACCATCGTAGTTCGTTTTATACTGGTAATTGGGTATGTCGATGGGAGTAAATAAATAAGAGATGAAAAATGAAAAACATATACCACTCCTATCGAGGTAACCAATACTAGTGTAAGGCCAACTACGGATGACCGCTCCTATCCAGCCTTATTCTTCGTAATAATAGACAGTATTTCTTTTAATACTCTTTGTTATTGTGAGCATAGAGGTGGTGCGTCACAGTATCAACTGCCGAGCAATCGAATGCCGGAAAACCGAATTGTTATGGTTAAAAAGAAGAGGTAGAAAAAGACAGAAAGAAAGAAAGAAGAAACAACAGAGACAATATCAGAATCTCACATATCGCAGCGGAACAACATATAATAGATAAATGAATAATCTTTAAATCAAAGAACTATATCAGTTTATACATTACATCATCAGAGTCAATAAACAACACAACACAACACTGGACAGTTATATAAACTTGTCTTCATACAGAATACACAGCGGAATAATAATATCATATACAAGTGATACGCCTCGCCATCCAGCTCGCCACTGAGCTCCACAGCATCTCCTGAAATCCAGAATGACCCGATAACAAGACTTTAGGCTGCCCGTGTGGACAATTATGGGCACCCAGAGTTTAGGAAAGGAACAATAAACTCCAGGTCAGTCATGGGACTGGTGTGAGAACTAAAAACAGTTATTATCTTTAAAACAACAACAAAGGAAGTAAAAGACATCCGTAATGCTTTTTGGAAAATGAAACTACCATAAGGCCTCCCGCCACACACACAATGCAAACGCAGAATTGGAGGAGATTTCTCCTTACGATAGTCAAACATGCTTACTACGCAAAATCATTTGATTTGATATTATTATTAGTGCATAGTGCAGAAAAACATTTCGAAAGTATAATATTAATCTTAGCCAGCATAGGTACCATTATATTATGTCTGTTATAGCTGCCACATTAAATGGCAGGTTCTACAACTAATACCGTACAAGGTTCGTATTGGATGATGGATTTGCCAACAAATGGTCAGGCTAAGGAACTTCCTACTGCCAATGGGTACGCCTCTGGCGGGACGTCCCGAGAACTAACTAGCTCTCTGCCAACACAAGGCCGGGTTACCCCTTACACTAGGTAACTACTACACGAATATGCCACCCCCCGGTCCTTTGGGACCTTTATCCGAGGTGCCTCAACAAAACAACAATCACACAGTAAATGAGATTGGAGTAACCACATAGGTTAAATACCAGGGCTCCATACTTGATACCACCCTTTTCCAGAAGAAAATGACATACCCTAAAGGGAGCGACCCTCATAACCTTGCCGCATCATTACTGTTTCGACCATTTCCGGGTTGTGAGGTCTAACGAAGTCTCGTCCACAAAGCCACGCTTTGATCAACAAATGATCAATAAATAATCATCACACAACAACACTCAGCATGCCACATTACCAAATTGGGAATATATCACTGATAACCTTCAACTACATAACCTCTGAGCTCGTACGTCTCAGAGAAGGGTGTTAAGCTAAGAGAATAAATTCTCCGCCACCAACAGAAATGTATTTGAAAGAAATCAGCTTTATTTCTCAAAGTGTAGTGTCAGACACACAACCATACAAGTCTGTTCCGGGTTCGAACGAAACCGAAGGCACTTCCGAAGAAGCCCTTGCAATCCGGGTATTCACAATCCCGATCGAACTTCCCATCACAAAGGAATCTCTATACCGTAGCTGTAACGACCCCAGATTTAAATTTATTTAAATCGATAATTTATTGAATTTTTGAATAAAAATAGTAAAATAAATCGATAGAATGGAGCGAGTTTCCCCGAATCCAATTATATTCTGTATAAATCATTTAAATTTAAAATATTGTATACTTGAGCATATATGAGAAAATTTGAAGTTATAAATATATGTATATATTTGATTTGAATAAAAATTGTAAATATTGTATATATATGTGTGAATATATATACACGATATAAAAGTGATAAAATAAACGAATGAAAAATAAATGAAAATAAAATAATAAAAACAAATGCAAAATACTTAAGCTAATAATACAAGACAATTTGTATGAAGATGAAACAAATACTTAAGCTAGAAATAGAATATAAATATGTAGATAAACTATAAGAATATAAAGTAAATATATATGTCTTAGCAAATCAATACAAAATAATACCAAGTAATAAGAACAAAAATACATGAGGAAAAGGAAAAAAAGGAAAGAGGTTTGCATTCAAATATAAAAGTAAGTATGCAGGCTGAGAAACAAGAAAACAAAGATATACCTAAGTATGTAAACAAGTAAAGGCTTGCAATACAAGCCAAGTAATAAATGCAATGTACCTCAGCCTCTTTAGTACACGAGCCAGCCACCAAAACAAAGAAAATATCCCTGCTCATTCTGTAAAACCAGTGTTATATCACCTGTACAAAACATATCTTTGTGTATTTCCTTTATCAATCCTCACTTCAGTATTCGTTCCATTCTAAACTGAAAGAAAAAAAAAGAAAAGAAAGAAGTATATCATCTCCTCTAAAACAAAGTAAAACATATCAAGCTTCAGGCAAATAATAAAAGATTTAAAAGCATACAAGTTCAACCTGGAAAAGCAAAGCAAATGAAAAGCCTGTTTCAAAGAAAAATCAAAGCTTCCCAGTTCTTTTTCAAATAAACTCTGTCTTCATTCCAGGAAACAGGTGAGCAACTTTGTTTCTTTTTCCAGGCTTCTTGGTTTTCACCTGTGAGCAAATTTTCCACCTTTAATACTTTGTTGCCTGTGAGCAAATCATCACCTTTTTAAACCTTGATATGGTTATATTTTGATGAATGAATGAAGTAGTGTTATAAGGTGTTTGCATGAATGACTAAATATGCTTGTTTGTTCATATATATGAATTTGTATATGTATCTATGTACAGAGAGATATCTCTGTTTTTAAGTTACAGGCTACCAAACCCATTTTCAAAAAGAATCTAAAGCTTCCTCTCAAATCCTTTTTAGGCCTTAGAATCTGAACAAATATTGTTTGTAAGATCAAGCCTTAGTTCCTAAAAATATTGCTGAGAAGAATTATTTTGAAATTATCTGGAAATATAAATAAACAATGAAAATCATGTATATGCCAAAAAAAAATCGATGATCATAGATTTGTGTTTCGACTTCATAACTCGATTCGAAATTGAAATTCATGATTTTAGAAAATACTTTCAGGATTTTTAGTTTATTAAATTATGAGAAAATGTGAGTTGAACGGAATTAGCATTTTCGCCAAATTCCGGCGATCAAAGTCGAACTGGGTGTCGTGGTCATTGGTGGAGGTGGCTGGAGTACTGGCGATCGTAGGAAAAATGCGTTGGGAATTTTTAGTTGATCGTGTTGGCCAGTAATGATCGAGATAGGGTTTTATACCCTGAATTTGACGTCGAAGTTTTACTTGTATTCGCGGCGACGAGGAGCAATCGGAGGCGATCGCGTGTTGTGCCGTGGGTACTAGGGGTCGTGACGAAGCTTCGGAGAGATTCGCATGGACTCCGGTGATGTCACGCGGTGGGACGAGGCGGTTCTTGGTGAACTGGATTGGTTTCAGGAAGGAGCAGATGGGCTCGATTTTGTTTCAGGGGATGTTCGACGATGTGGGGTATTGGTGATGGTCAGAAAGATCACCAGCGACTGGTAGGAAGCTTTGAGGTTGGTCGGAAGCTGTTGGACGATCAGTGCACGTGCACCGTGATTCAATGTGTCAGTGGAAGAAAACCAAGAAGAAGAAGTGGTGGAGTCTGGAAAGAAGGGGATGTTTGGCTCGACTTGATATTCGAGATTTTCTGACGATTTTCGGAGGGGGACTTCGAGTTTTGGTGGGTTATTCCTGTGATTTAAGTATCACCGTTAAAAAAAAGAGAAGAAGGAAATAACAAATTCAGGAACGGAGGGACTCGGGAAATCCTCGTGTGTTTCGAATTTTTGCTCGAAGCAAATAGAAGAGGAGCTCGGGTATATGAGTTTCTAGATTTTAACAACAGAACATTGTCTTGAAATCTAAATTATAAATCAAGGTTTAAATGGAATTTTAAATCAAAGATGAAATATGAATTTCAGATCGGTCTTGAAGTTAAATTAAGGAATGATTTGTTTATCAACTTAATAAATTAATAATTAAGATTTATTTAAATTTGAGATTTATTAAAAGTAGTTAAGAATTGTTATTAGTTAATAAAGATAATTAACTAAGGATTTTTAAGTATTAATTAATGTGATTTATTTTGATAAATAATTAGATAAATTAGTTAAGATAATCAACTGTAAATTGTTAATTACTTAATGAAAGCAATTAAGGGGTTAATTAATTATGAAATTGGTTTAAAGGTTAATTATTTAATATGATTTATTAATTAAGATAATTAATTTGAGGATAATTAATTAATTAAAGGTTAATTAATAAATGATTAAAGATTAATTAATTGAAATGGTTTATAATTGATTAATGATGAATTAACCAAGATTTGTAGTTTATTCATAAGTAATAAATCTGGTATAAATTAATTAAAATCAGATATTAATTGATTTTACCTATGGATATTTGGGTTCTATTGGATGACTTGATTGTTTGATATCCCTGATATATGATGCTTTGTGATATACCCTGATTTATGTTGTGATCTGAAATTTACTTATCTGTGATATATATCTGTGATCTGTACGATAAGCGTTATAGTTTATATCGCTTATCAACTATATTTATGTATTTTGATCTATGATGATTCATCGTGTTGCACTATTGTGTTTAACCCCTGGACTACACTTTTACACACACAAATATGGATTTCACGTGGAAATCGGTTAAGTCACAGATAATTTAAATTGGATGTATTTGAAATTGAAATAGAATTTCAAAGATAAAAGTTATTTTGAATAACTTAATCGAGTTTTGAAAATTTAAATAATTTGATTTAAATTTGAATTCAAGTTTGAAATTGAATCCTATGATTTGAAACTAGGGATTAAAGATGATATAAATGTGTTTATCTGAATTTAAACCATTTAAAAGTAAAATTTTGGGAATTTGAATTTAACCCAAGGATTTTGACTCGTATAAATGAATCAGATTTCCTGAAATGAAACTGTTTGTTTTTAAAAAGAATAAAAGCTTTCAGATAAGAAATGAAATTCCAGTTTAATTAAAGGAATTTCAATATTGAATTGAAAATGGTTTTCCAAGTTATGAATGAATTGTTTTGAAAAGCTATGATTTAAATCTGTTTATTTTTAACAGATTTAAAATGATGATTTGTTTAAACTAGTTGAAATGGAATTGTTTTGAAAGCTATAAGTTAAATCTTGATTTAAAGGTTTAACGAGTTAATCAAATTGAAATGGAAATTAATTTGGAAAATCTGTGAATGAATCTTTTGTTTAAAGGATTAAAGTGTGGAAACTGTTTAAACCGTAAAGATTGAATCTTTTTGTTTAAAGATTTGAAATGGTAATTTGTTAAACCATTTGAAAGAAAAGTTTTGGGTAATAAGTTGTGACTTAATTGAAATCCCAATATCCATATGTTTTTAAAGATTGCGCTCATTATTCGGTTTAGCCGGGAGAGGACCTTTGTGTCATATAACCCGTTCCGAATAATGATACGTCGTATATGGATCGCATTTGAAGACCGGTGGTGAAGACCGGATATTTTCGAAAACGAAAGGACAACTCGTCGAATGTCTCTGCATCGACTGGTCCCCGATATAGAGATCTTATCACCCTTTGTGATGGGAAGTCCGGACGTGATTGGAAATTATCCGGAATTGCAAGGGCTTCGTGAGAAGTGCCTTCGGTTCTGTTCGAACCCGGAACAGACTTGTATGGATACATGTCTGACATTACACTTTGAGATATAAAGCCGATTTCTTTCAAATACATTTCTGTTGGTGGAGGAGAATTCATTCTCTTAGCTTAACACCCTTCTCTGAGACGTACGAGCTCAGAGGTTATGTAGTTGAAATTTATCAACGATATACTCCCAATTTGGTAATGTGGCATGCTGAGTGTTGCTGTGTGATGATCAGTGTTTGATCATTTGTGATATGATCATTTATTTGATCATTTATCTTTGTGATCATAGGTTGATCATCTGTTGACCCAAAGCATGGCTTTGTGACAAAGCGTAGCTTTGTGGACGAGACTTCGTCAGGGCCTCACAACCCAGAAATGGTCGAAACAGGATCGTTGCGGCAAGGTTATGAGGGTCGCGCCCTTTAGGGTATGTCATTTCCTTCTGAAAAAGGGTGGTATCATGGTATGGAGCCCAGATACTTACTCATGTGGATACACCTTCTTTATGATGAGTGATGTTGGATATCGAGCGCTCGGATAAAGGTCCCAAAGGACCGGGAGGTGGCATATTCGTGAGTTACCTGTTACAGGGGTAACCCGGCCTTGTTAGCAGAGAGCAGTTTGTCTCTCGGGGCGTCCCGCCAGAGGCGTTCCCATGCGGCGGAAGAAGTTCCTTAGCCTGACCATTTGTTGGAAATCCAAAGAAACAATACGTGACTTGTACGGTTTTAGTTGTATTACCTGCTATGGAATGTGGCGGTAACCTGCTATTGAACATAGTAGTTATAGTAGGCATACGATACTGGTCGTATGTTGGCTAAGATTTATATTATACTTTCGAAATGTTTTCTGCACTATGCACTAGTAATAATATCCAATGATTTGCGTAGTAAGCATGTTTGACTATCATAAGAAGAAATCTCCTCCAATTCTGCGTTTGCATTGTGTGTGTGGCGGGAGGTCTTATGGTAGTTTCATTTTCCAAAAGCATTGCGGATTTCAATGTTTAAAATTCTTTTGTGTTTGTTTAAAGTTAAATTGTTTTTGTTGCTCACACCAGTCCCATGACTGATCCGGAGTTTATTGTTCCCTTCCTAAACTCTGGGTGCTCATAATTTTCCACACGAGCAGTCTAGAGTTGGGTTTCTTTTCAGATATTCAGGTTTAGTAGATTATCTGGAGCTAGTTCAGTATTTGTAGTTCATTCATCGGAGTTGCTTATCTTGGAGTTGTGGATTCATTCTTGTCCGAAGATCAATTTGGAGCATTCTATTGGAGATATTGTTCCGCTGCTGATGTTATCGTTTTCTTTTCCGCTGCTATTTCTTGTATCATATCTCTGATGTATATTGGTATCTGTTGTATCATACTGTATCGGATTTTGTATCTGTCATTGTATCAATGTTATATATATTGATATATTCTTTTTCTTCCGCTGTGTTGTTATACTTAATTGTGTTATAGCTCCGGCGAATCGGATTTGAACGGTCGAATCTGCGGCATTCTAGTACAATGTGAAGTATGGATGTTGATTTTCGAGCGGGCAAAACCCGATACGTTACATGTGGTACCAGAGCTAAGGTTGAACTTTAGCTCAGGAGTGTAACACATTAAGTAGCTCATTAGAGATAGAGTGAAGTAAACTCTAGAATGAGTATCCTTAAGATATCCGTCTGAAAGCCTCAGTAAATTCTCTTACTATTCAGCGATAGTGAGTATGAGTGCAAGAAGAGGATGAGATAGGGGACACAGGGAAATACGACTGTAAATGGTCAATATCCTGTAACAACAAGGAAGCAAATTTTCTGTATCAATCTCTTTTGTTCAGCACCTTTTCTCAATTCTTCCATGATTTCTGGTAGATCCAGAAAGAAGATTCGATATATAAAAATGGGACATAAACTCCAGCTGAGTCAAATTTGTTTGTTTGGATGTATTGGCTGCCTTGTTTGCTTTGTTTGCTATGGTTGATAGGTATACTTAGTTTTTAAACTAAAAGTTTTGAAACTGTATCCATATATCTATCTATTCTTTGGGTCCGGATATATTCTACGAATGGTTAGTTATTCCTTTCGAACTGACCGATGCCCCTGCATATTTCGTAGATCTGGATAACCCGAGTATTTTGTTGATTGTTAAACAGATTCGTTCTCATATCTGATTTTGATATTCTGATTTGGTAAGCCAAATGCAGAATCAATGTTCAGTTTGATTAAATGAAACATTCTTCATCAGTCTTTGTTTTCGTGGCTGTGAATTTCGAGGACGAAATTCTTTTAAGGGGGGAAGTCTGTAACGACCCCAGATTTAAATTTATTTAAATCGATAATTTATTGAATTTTTGAATAAAAATAGTAAAATAAATCGATAGAATGGAGCGAGTTTCCCCGAATCCAATTATATTCTGTATAAATCATCTAAATTTAAAATATTGTATACTTGAGCATATATGAGAAAATTTGAAGTTATAAATATATGTATATATTTGATTTGAATAAAAATTGTAAATATTGTATATATATGTGTGAATATATATACACGATATAAAAGTGATAAAATAAACGAATGAAAAATAAATGAAAATAAAATAATAAAAACAAATGCAAAATACTTAAGCTAATAATACAAGACAATTTGTATGAAGATGAAACAAATACTTAAGCTAGAAATAGAATATAAATATGTAGATAAACTATAAGAATATAAAGTAAATATATATGTCTTAGCAAATCAATACAAAATAATACCAAGTAATACGAACAAAAATACATGAGGAAAAGGAAAAAAAGGAAAGAGGTTTGCATTCAAATATAAAAGTAAGTATGCAGGCTGAGAAACAAGAAAACAAAGATATACCTAAGTATGTAAACAAGTAAAGGCTTGCAATACAAGCCAAGTAATAAATGCAATGTACCTCAGCCTCTTTAGTACACGAGCCAGCCACCAAAACAAAGAAAATATCCCTGCTCATTCTGTAAAACCAGTGTTATATCACCTGTACAAAACATATCTTTGTGTATTTCCTTTATCAATCCTCACTTCAGTATTCGTTCCATTTTAAACTGAAAGAAAAAAAAAGAAAAGAAAGAAGTATATCATCTCCTCTAAAACAAAGTAAAACATATCAAGCTTCAGGCAAATAATAAAAGATTTAAAAGCATACAAGTTCAACCTGGAAAAGCAAAGCAAATGAAAAGCCTGTTTCAAAGAAAAATCAAAGCTTCCCAGTTCTTTTTCAAATAAACTCTGTCTTCATTCCAGGAAACAGGTGAGCAACTTTGTTTCTTTTTCCAGGCTTCTTGGTTTTCACCTGTGAGCAAATTTTCCACCTTTAATACTTTGTTGCCTGTGAGCAAATCATCACCTTTTTAAACCTTGATATGGTTATATTTTGATGAATGAATGAAGTAGTGTTATAAGGTGTTTGCATGAATGACTAAATATGCTTGTTTGTTCATATATATGAATTTGTATATGTATCTATGTACAGAGAGATATCTCTGTTTTTAAGTTACAGGCTACTAAACCCATTTTCAAAAAGAATCAAAAGCTTCCTCTCAAATCCTTTTTAGGCCTTAGAATCTGAACAAATATTATTTGTAAGATCAAGCCTTAGTTCCTAAAAATATTGCTGAGAAGAATTATTTTGAAATTATCTGGAAATATAAATAAACAATGAAAATCATGTATATGTCAAAAAAAAATCGATGATCATAGATTTGTGTTTCGACTTCATAACTCGATTCGAAATTGAAATTCATGATTTTAGAAAATACTTTCAGGATTTTTAGTTTATTAAATTATGAGAAAATGTGAGTTGAACGGAATTAGCATTTTCGCCAAATTCCGACGATCAAAGTCGAACTGGGTGTCGTGGTCATTGGTGGAGGTGGCTGGAGTACTGGCGATCGTAGGAAAAATGCATTGGGAATTTTTAGTTGATCGTGTTGGCCAGTAATGATCGAGATAGGGTTTTATACCCTGAATTTGACGTCGAAGTTTTACTTGTATTCGCGGCGACGAGGAGCAATCGGAGGCGATCGCGTGTTGTGCCGTGGGTACTAGGGGTCGTGACGAAGCTTCGGAGAGATTCGCGTGGACTCCGGTGACGTCACGCGGTGGGACGAGGCGGTTCTTGGTGAACTGGATTGGTTTCAGGAAGGAGCAGATGGGCTCGATTTCGTTTCAGGGGATGTTCGACGATGTGGGGTATTGGTGATGGTCAGAAAGATCACCAGCGACTAGTAGGAAGCTTTGAGGTTGGTCGGAAGCTGTTGGACGATCAGTGCACGTGCACCATGATTCAATGTGTCAGTGGAAGAAAACCAAGAAGAAGAAGTGGTGGAGTCTGGAAAGAAGGGGATGTTTGGCTCGACTTGATATTCGAGATTTTCTGACGATTTTCGGAGGGGGACTTCGAGTTTTGGTGGGTTATTCCTGTGATTTAAGTATCACCGTTAAAAAAAAAGAGAAGAAGAAAATAACAAATTCAGGAAAGGAGGGACTCGGGAAATCCTCGTGTGTTTCGAATTTTTGCTCGAAGCAAATAGAAGAGGAGCTCGGGTATATGAGTATCCAGATTTTAACAACAGAACATTGTCTTGAAATCTAAATTATAAATCAAGGTTTAAATGGAATTTTAAATCAAAGATGAAATATGAATTTCAGATCGGTCTTGAAGTTAAATTAAGGAATGATTTGTTTATCAACTTAATAAATTAATAATTAAGATTTATTTAAATTTGAGATTTATTAAAAGTAGTTAAGAATTGTTATTAGTTAATAAAGATAATTAACTAAGGATTTTTAAGTATTAATTAATGTGATTTATTTTGATAAATAATTAGATAAATTAGTTAAGATAATCAACTGTAAATTGTTAATTACTTAATGAAAGCAATTAAGGGGTTAATTAATTATGAAATTGGTTTAAAGGTTAATTATTTAATATGATTTATTAATTAAGATAATTAATTTGAGGATAATTAATTAATTAAAGGTTAATTAATAAATGATTAAAGATTAATTAATTGAAATGGTTTATAATTGATTAATGATGAATTAACCAAGATTTGTAGTTTATTCATAAGTAATAAATCTGGTATAAATTAATTAAAATCAGATATTAATTGATTTTACCTATGGATATTTGGGTTCTATTGGATGACTTGATTGTTTGATATCCCTGATATATGATGCTTTGTGATATACCCTGATTTATGTTATGATCTGAAATTTACTTATCTATGATATATATCTGTGATCTGTACGATAAGCGTTATAGTTTATATCGCTTATCAACTATATTTATGTATTTTGATCTATGATGATTCATCGTGTTGCAATATTGTGTTTAACCCCTGGACTATACTTTTACACACACAAATATGGATTTCACGTGGAAATCGGTTAAGTCACAGATAATTTAAATTTGATGTATTTGAAATTGAAATAGAATTTCAAAGATAAAAGTTATTTTGAATAACTTAATCGAGTTTTGAAAATTTAAATAATTTGATTTAAATTTGAATTCAAGTTTGAAATTGAATCCTATGATTTGAAACTAGGGATTAAAGATGATATAAATGTGTTTATCTGAATTTAAACCATTTAAAAGTAAAATTTTGGGAATTTGAATTTAACCCAAGGATTTTGACTCGTATAAATGAATCAGATTTCCTGAAATGAAACTGTTTGTTTTTAAAAAGAATAAAAGCTTTCAGATAAGAAATGAAATTCCAGTTTAATTAAAGGAATTTCAATATTGAATTGAAAATGGTTTTCCAAGTTATGAATGAATTGTTTTGAAAAGCTATGATTTAAATCTGTTTATTTTTAACAGATTTAAAATGATGATTTGTTTAAACTAGTTGAAATGGAATTGTTTTGAAAGCTATAAGTTAAATCTTGATTTAAAGGTTTAACGAGTTAATCAAATTGAAATGGAAATTAATTTGGAAAATCTGTGAATGAATCTTTTGTTTAAAGGATTAAAGTGTGGAAACTGTTTAAACCGTAAAGATTGAATCTTTTTGTTTAAAGATTTGAAATGGTAATTTGTTAAACCATTTGAAAGAAAAGTTTTGGGTAATAAGTTGTGACTTAATTGAAATCCCAATATCCATATGTTTTTAAAGATTGCGCTCATTATTCGGTTTAGCCGGGAGAGGACCTTTGTGTCATATAACCCGTTCCGAATAATGATACGTCGTATATGGATCGCATTTGAAGACCGGTGGTGAAGACCGGATATTTTCGAAAACGAAAGGACAACTCGTCGAATGTCTCTACATCGACTGGTCCCCGATATAGAGATCTTATCACCCTTTGTGATGGGAAGTCCGGACGTGATTGGAAATTATCCGGAATTGCAAGGGCTTCGTGAGAAGTGCCTTCGGTTTTGTTCGAACCCGGAACAGACTTGTTTGGATACATGTCTGACATTACACTTTGAGATATAAAGCCGATTTCTTTCAAATACATTTCTGTTGGTGGCGGAGAATTCATTCTCTTAGCTTAACACCCTTCTCTGAGACGTACGAGCTCAGAGGTTATGTAGTTGAAATTTATCAGCGATATACTCCCAATTTGGTAATGTGGCATGCTGAGTGTTGCTGTGTGATGATCAGTGTTTGATCATTTGTGATATGATCATTTATTTGATCATTTATCTTTGTGATCATAGGTTGATCATCTGTTGACCCAAAGCATGGCTTTGTTACAAAGCGTAGCTTTGTGGACGAGACTTCGTCAGGGCCTCACAACCCGGAAATGGTCGAAACAGGATCGTTGCGGCAAGGTTATGAGGGTCGTGCCCTTTAGGGTATGTCATTTCCTTCTGGAAAAGGGTGGTATCATGGTATGGAGCCCAGATACTTACTCATGTGGATACACCTTCTTTATGATGAGTGATGTTGGATATCGAGCGCTCGGATAAAGGTCCCAAAGGACCGGGAGGTGGCATATTCGTGAGTTACCTGTTACAGGGGTAACCCGGCCTTGTTAGCAGAGAGCAGTTTGTCTCTCGGGGCGTCCCGCCAGAGGCGTTCCCATGCGGCGGAAGGAAGTTCCTTAGCCTGACTATTTGTTGGAAATCCAAAGAAACAATACGTGACTTGTACGGTTTTAGTTGTATTACCTGCTATGGAATGTGGCGGTAACCTGCTATTGAACATAGTAGTTATAGTAGGCATACGATACTGGTCATATGTTGGCTAAGATTTATATTATACTTTCGAAATGTTTTCTGCACTATGCACTAGTAATAATATCCAATGATTTGCGTAGTAAGCATGTTTGACTATCATAAGAAGAAATCTCCTCCAATTCTGCGTTTGCATTGTGTGTGTGGCGGGAGGTCTTATGGTAGTTTCATTTTCCAAAAGCATTGCGGATTTCAATGTTTAAAATTCTTTTGTGTTTGTTTAAAGTTAAATTGTTTTTGTTGCTCACACCAGTCCCATGACTGATCCGGAGTTTATTGTTCCCTTCCTAAACTCTGGGTGCTCATAATTTTCCACACGAGCAGTCTAGAGTTGGGTTTCTTTTCAGATATTCAGGTTTAGTAGATTATCTGGAGCTAGTTCAGTATTTGTAGTTCATTCATCGGAGTTGCTTATCTTGGAGTTGTGGATTCATTCTTGTCCGAAGATCAATTTGGAGCATTCTATTGGAGATATTGTTCCGCTGCTGATGTTATCGTTTTCTTTTCCGCTGCTATTTCTTGTATCATATCTCTGATGTATATTGGTATCTGTTGTATCATACTGTATCGGATTTTGTATCTGTCATTGTATCAATGTTATATATATTGATATATTCTTTTTCTTCCGCTGTGTTGTTATACTTAATTGTGTTATAGCTCCGGCGAATCGGATTTGAACGGTCGAATCTGCGGCATTCTAGTACAATGTGAAGTACGGATGTTGATTTTCGAGCGGGCAAAACCCGATACGTTACAGTAGCTAACGGTGCAAAGACAATCGATAGGTCATCCTATCGGTTTCACAAATACCTGGTCTTCACCACCGGTCTTCAAATGTTATCCATATCGTCATATCACTTATTCAGAATGGGTTATATGACACAAAGGTCCTCTCCCGACTAATCTGAATAGTGAGCACAATATTTTAAAACATATGAATATTGGGATTTCAATTAAGTCACAACTTATTACCCAAAACTTTTCTTTCAAATGGTTTAAACAAATTACCATTTCAAATCTTTAAACAAAAAGATTTACTTCACAAAGTTCATCCAATTTCACAAAGATTCATTCATAGATTCCCAAATCATTTCCCATTTCAATTGGATTAACCCATTAAATCAAGATTTAACTTATAGCTTTCAAACTATTCACAATTCATGTCTTTTATAATATAAAAGATACACCTTTTAAAATCTTTTTTTTGATTTCAAGATAAAGCTTAATCATCTTCACAAAGGTTAATTCATAGTTTTTCCAAACTATTCACAATTTCATTTCAACTTGAAATGTTTCGATACAAATTGGAAATCTTTCACTTTATGAAAGCTATTATTATTTGAAAACAGATAGTTTTCGTTTTGGGAAAATCTGGTTACAATTACACAGTTTAAAGCCATCCAAGTATAAAACTTGGATTTAAATTTAAATTTCCAAAACCATATTTTAAATGGTTAAAAAGCCCATATAAACACCTTTTATACTTGCATAATCTTTTAAACCAAAATTCCCAAATTATTGAATTCAATTTCAAAATATTGAATTCAATTTCAAAACATTGAATTCAAATTTTAAATCAAATTATTCAAATTTAAATTTTATTAAGTTATTTAAAATAACTCTTATTTTTGAAACTCATTTTCAAAAACTTTCAATTCCAATTCCCAAAACTATTTTTTTTTACTCAAAAATTCAGTCTTTAAAATTGTTAAAAATCTGTGACTTAACTGATTTCCACGTGAAATCCACATTTGTGTGTGTATTGTGTAGTCCAAGGGTTTAACACAATAGTGCAACAACATTCAACCATCACAGATCAAATATAACAATATAATTGATAAGCGGTATAACTATAACGCTTATCTTTCATTCACAGATCACAGATATATATATCACAGATAAACAAATTACAGATCACAACACAAATCAGGATATATCACAAAGCATCACATATTAGAGATATCAAACAATTCAACATCCAATATAATCCAAACATCCATAAGTAGGATTAATTTAATTATCTGATTAATTTAAAGTCAGATAAATTTCTATAAATCAATTTTACTAGTTATGGTAAATTAATAATCAATTAATTACCAAAACATTTAATAAATTATCCTTTAATAGATCATTAATTAACTCTTAATTAATAATTAATACTAAATTAATTATTCTTTATTAATTATTATAACCGATTAATTTTCTCCTTATAAATTTCCAATGAATTTACAAAATCATTTCCTTTTTAAACAAATTTCTTTATCTCTTCAAATCTATTTAAAAATCCAACTTTTTAATAAATTCTTCAACTTATAAATAATATTTTCGAAATCCATTTATTAAGCCCTTTTTCCCGAAATTTGAAATTTTATTCAATATGGTTAAAAAAAATACTTTATCTTTTAAAACTCCTTTTTAATTTATCCAATTCTCAAAAATAAGTTTTTCAATAAATTTTCAACTTGAATTTCAAAAATCCAATTTTATTTATTTCTGGTATCCAACGATACCAAAAATATATTCGGCTAACCTATAGCCCTCAACAAATTCAATCACAAAGTTAATCACACAGAGATTATAAATAATCAACACACAACATATGAAATAATTTCAAATGTTTGAGGAATCCACTTGGATCCCTCCAACCTGTTTCCCTGCATCCACAAATGTTAGCACAATACCAATTCCACTTCGAGGAGGAATATCGCGGTATATGGGATTTATAAAATACTATCCGCTATTATGCGTCGCAATAGGGTCTCATCCGCTATATAATGCGGGAAATCAACTCCAAATACATATATAATACAAATTCCACTTCAAGGTGGAATATCGCGGTATATGTGTTTAATATAATAACCTCCGCTATTATGCGGCGTATAGGGTCTATTTCAACACAACCAATAATAATCATCATCCAATCACACAATCAAGCAATTTTAAATTTAACTATTTAAAATTTAAATCGAAACACAATTCGATTGAGTGAGAAGTTCTCACTTTGACAGTTGCAGTGTTTTATTTTGAATAAAATTAAACACGCGTTTAATTTTACCCAAAATTCCACTAGCTCCAATCAACTCCAATCCAGCTCCATTGCGTAGTGCTCGTCAATACGATTCCAATGCAATTTGTTTCGTGCGAAACGGACCTCGTATGAAGAAGTTATGATAGTTTAAAGTTAATACGAATTAAAAGATAATTAATTTCAATTTCTTTTTATATTTTAAAACCTAGATTCGATCCTAGCCATTGATTCCTTGCATCAAAATCCGGCCGCTCCTCTATTTCTTCTTCCCAGGCAAATTCACGTACGCTAAAACCCATTAGCCGCCACTAAAATCATCAATTATCGCGCCCACTTCGAACGACCTTACGTCGATCAACGACCACCCATTGATGTGCCACGCTCCCCCTCCCCGATGCCCAGAGGCCGGTCGAACTCGGCACCACCATCGCGTCAAAAATCGCGTGCAAAAGTTGAACGAACGCGGCCCATTTTCCGACGATCTGCTTCGTTATACACGATCATCACCGTAGGATGGGTAGAGCTTGTTGAGCTCTACAAGTTTTCAGTTGGGAGTTTTTGAAAATGGCACGTGGATTGGAAGGAAATCGAGGAAGAACGTTACGAGTTTTCGGCCATTAAACTTATGGTGGCGGCTTGACCTAGCTGAAGTAGGGTTTAGTGAAAATGAAGAAAATCTAGGGGCTTTTATAGAAAATATCGAAACACTATTCATCCCGAAAATTTTCGAACTCGAAACAAAGCGTGCCGCCTGACGTTTCTAGGGTTTAACCCGCGTTCCGGAAACAATGGAACGTGTTTCGGAAGCTAATTTGATCATATGTGAGAGTTATGGAAATAAACGATCAAATTTAAATTAAACCGATTAAAACAATTTCTATGCGTTTTGGCTCGCCCCAGACAAACGACAACTCCGATTGCAACGAAAATTGAAACCTTACAATAATTTAACATTACGGATCCGATGAAACTAGTTTCGTCGAAATCCGAGACTGTTTGAAAAATGGTCATTTTTAGTCATCAATTAAATATTAAAATAATCAATTATCACAATTTAACTTTTAATTCAATTTTTAAAAGTTTACAAACATCATTCTAACCCCAATATGATTTAATATAACTTTATAAATCATTTTTATTCACATTTAATCCAATTTCCAATTATTTACGCAATTTCAAATATTAAATTATCGATTTAATTATCCAATTAAATCTAGATATTCGAAAAATAATTTATTCGACTTACAAATTTTACTTGTTAATATTTAAAAATCAATTAAATATTTGAATTTCAAATGACAGAAATTCTGGGTCGTTACAATCTTCCCCCCTTAAAAGAATTTCGTCCTCGAAATTGCCAAGTAAGAAAAATGCGCCAAATCCATTAAATTTTCAAAAAAATCCACTTAGTGAAAATTTTATATTCACCTTTTTTCAAAACCTTTAACTTCAACCAAAACAATGGTTTCCATTTTCTAGTTCAATTCCTATATTTATTACAATTTGGGAAAACGACTTTGCGTTAACAAAAATTTTCCAAAAGTTTAAAAATTTTCTAACTCCCAAAATTTACGGAAAATTTTGGCAGAGTCTCATTTGTATGGAGGAGCTTTCGCAATTTCACAATAGATATAAATATATATACATCGACCCACACGGTCGGAAAAGCATAAAAACAGTTCATATTTCCTATTTTTATTGCGTAGGCGTACCTTTTTAGGATTTTTAAGCAAAGCAGTTATTTATTTAGCATTTTAGCGCGACCCAACTAGCCGAAAGGCAGCCACGGCACCTGTACTTACTCAATTTAAACACGTAAGTGACATATATATAAAGTTATTAACAATTTACTCTTTTAAACAACTACAACTCATGCATATTAAAAGAAATGCATACTAAACAAGGTTTATAAGCAACTTATATAATTTCGACATCACTTGTAATTGTTTACAACCAATTCATATACAACGACATTCATTTCTTCATTTTCAATTAGTTTACATTCACTAATTTAAATTCAAGTTGATTCGCTTTCAATTTAAATCCAATTACATAGCTTTCAATTTCACTAATTCAATTTCATTAACACTTAATGAATTATATACAATCAACCAACAATCATATAACAATCAAATCATAACCAACATAACCAAGTTATTAAATTTACTTTCAATTTGGTTTAACACTTTTAATTTTAATTGGTTTAATATTAAGTTGACTTCTATTCGATTCATTCAAATTCCAATTTATTAGCTTTAATGAATTAACACTTACACCCATTATTCCATATCAATTTATTCACATTCATTTGATTAACATTCAATCCATTTATTAATTCAATTGCTAATTCATTTTACAAATAAAGTTGAATTTCATTTATATAACTCAAGTTCACATTCATTTAATTCACTTTATTATTTTACTTCGACACCAAAATCAACTTCATTCATCATTACTTAAGTTATATTTCATTTCAAACATCATTTGTTTAACTTAACTTAAATTTCCACTTATAAATCCAATTCAGATTCCAATTCTAAAGTAAATTCTATTTAACTTTTACCAAAGCTAAATTTATTATCTCATATTATAAATTCAAAACTCATTTCACTTATATTCATCAATTTCAATTTGGATTTTAATTTAAATTTTGTTTATCACAACAAAACTTCAATTTTTCAATTTATTATGGTAGCAAATCCATCACACAGAAACTCGAAAATGATACTGATGTTGTTGCAGTCATCACCCTTATTATTTCCCAGCAACAGTAGTGAATCCAGTGCTTAATATTCTTTTAAAATTTCCTTTTATTTATAAATCACATTTATAAATCCTTTTACTTATATAATTTCACTATTTAACTTTTCTTATACAAGATTATTTCACAATTGTAAATCATTTTAATTATAATTCTATATTTATACAATGTTGCTTTTATATAATTTATTCTTTCATAATTGTTGTTTTTATTTAGATCATTCAAACAACTTTTATTAATATATATATTTTTTCTTACATTTTCAACAACCAAACAATTCAATTTTATATACACTTTAATAATTCTGAAAGAATTATTTCCTTTATATGTAAAATATAACCAAGGTAAAATTATTTCATTTACCCAATTTAAAATGATACCGTGTCGGTTCATCTTGTTTAAGAGTTTAGAAACCCTTATCGATACAGTTAGCTAGACTGCACCGACCAGAATCTATAAACAATCAACCGATAAGTCAACACAATACAAAACAATTTCATATTCACAAACAAATACGCGCTCATATCTATTATTACACTCACACTCATTCTAGAGTACTACTGACTCTATCTCTAATGAGTAATTCCCAACAGAGCCATGGTTATCCCTTAACCAAATGCTCTGATACCACATGTAACATCTCGGGATTTTCGACTTCCGAAAATCGACATTAATACGTCCACTATATCAACTACCGAGCAATCGAATGCCGGAAAACTGAATTGTTATGGTTAAAAAGAAGAGGTAGAAGAAGACAGAAAGAAAGAAAGAAGAAACAACAGAGACAATATCAGAATCTCACATATCGCAGCGGAACAACATATAATAGATAAATGAATAATCTTTAAATCAAAGAACTATATCAGTTTATACATTACATCATCAGAGTCAATAAACAACACAACACAACACTGGACAGTTATATAAACTTGTCCTCATACAGAATACACAGCGGAATAATAATATCATATACAAGTGATACGCCTCGCCATCCAACTCGCCACTGAGCTCCACAGCATCTCCTGAAATCCAGAATGACCTGATAACCAGACTCTAGGCTGCCCGTGTGGACAATTATGGGCACCCAGAGTTTAGGAAAGGAACAATAAACTCCAGGTCAGTCATGGGACTGGTGTGAAAACTAAAAATAGTTATTATCTTTAAAACAACAACAAAGGAAGTAAAAGACATCCGCAAATGCTTTTTCGAAAATGAAACTACCATAAGGCCTCCCGCCACACACACAATGCAAACGCAGAATTGGAGGAGATTTCTCCTTATGATAGTCAAACATGCTTACTACGCAAAATCATTTGATTTGATATTATTATTAGTGCATAGTGCAGAAAAACATTTCGAAAGTATAATATTAATCTTAGCCAGCATAGGTACCATTATATTATGCCTCCTATAGCTGCCACATTAAATGGCAGGTTTTACAACTAATACCGTACAAGGTTCGTATTGGAAGATGGATTTGCCAACAAATGGTCAGGCTAAGGAAGTTCCTACTGCCAATGGGTATGCCTCTGGCGGGACGTCCCGAGAACTAACTAGCTCTCTGCCAACACAAGGTCGGGTTACCTCTTACACTAGGTAACTACTACACGAATATGCCACCCCCCGGTCCTTTGGGACCTTTATCTGAGGCGCCTCAACAAAACAACAATCATACAGTAAATGAGATTGGAGTAACCACATAGGTTAAATACCAGGGCTCCAAACTTGATACCACCCTTTTCCAGAAGGAAATGACATACCCTAAAGGGAGCGACCCTCATAACCTTGACGCATCATTCCTGTTTCGACCATTTCCGGGTTGTGAGGTCTGACGAAGTCTCGTCCACAAAGCTACGCTTTTTCACAAAGCCACGCTTTGATCAACAAATGATCAATAAATAATCATCACACAGCAACACTCAGCATGCCACATTACCAAATTGGGAATATATCGCTGATAACCTTCAACTACATAACCTCTGAGCTCGTACGTCTCAGAGAAGGGTGTTAAGCGAAGAGAATAAATTCTCCGCCACCAACAGAAATGTATTTGAAAGAAATCATCTTTATATCTCAAAGTGTAGTGTCAGACATACAACCATACAAGTTTGTTCCGGTTTCGAACAGAACCGAAGGCACTTCCGAAGAAGCCCTTGCAATCCGGGTATTCACAATCCCGATCGAACTTCCCATCACAAAGGAAATCTCTATACCGTAGCTAAAGGTGCAGAGACAATCGATAGGTCATCCTATCGTTTTCACAAATACCCGGTCTTCACCACCGGTCTTCAAATGTTATCCATATCGCCATATCACTTATTCGGAATGGGTTATATGACACAAAGGTCCTCTCTCGGCTAATCCGAATAGTGAGCACAATATTTTAAAACATATGAATATTGGGATTTCAATTAAGTCACAACTTATTACCCAAAACTTTTCTTTCAAATGGTTTAAACAAATTACCATTTCAAATCTTTAAACAAAAAGATTTACTTCACAAAGTTCACCCAATTTCACAAAGATTCATTCACAGATTCCCAAATCATTTCCCATTTCAATTGGATTAACCCATTAAATCTTTAAATCAAGATTTAACTTATAGCTTTCAAAACTATTCACAATTCATGTCTTTTATAATATAAAAGATACACCTTTTAAAATCTTTTTTTTTGATTTCAAGATAAAGTTAATCATCTTCACAAAGGTTAATTCATAGTTTTTCCAAACTATTCACAATTTCATTTCAACTTGAAATGTTTCGATACAAATTGGAAATCTTTTCACTTTATGAAAGCTATTATTATTTGAAAACAGATAGTTTTCGTTTTGGGAAAATCTGGTTACAATTACACAGTTTAAAGCCATCCAAGTATAAAACTTGGATTTAAATTTAAATTTCCAAAACCATATTTTAAATGGTTAAAAAAACCCATATAAACACCTTTTATACTTGCATAATCTTTTAAACCAAAATTCCCATATTATTGAATTCAATTTCAAAATATTGAATTCAAATTTTAAATCAAATTATTCAAATTTAAATTTTATTAAGTTTTTCAATAACTTTTCAACTTGAATTTCGAAAATCCAATTTTATTTATTTCTGGTATCCAACGATACCAAAAATATATTCGGCTAACCTATAGCCCTCAACAAATTCAATCACAAAGTTAATCACACAGAGATTATAAATAATCAACACACAACATATGAAATAATTTCAAATGTTTGAGGAATCCAGTTGGATCCCTCCAACCTGTTTCCCTGCATCCACAAATGTTAGCACAATACCAATTCCACTTCGAGGTGGAATATCGTGGTATATGGGATTTATAAAATACTATCCGCTATTACGGGGCGCAATAGGGTCTCATCCGCCATATAATGCGGGAAATCAACTCCAAATACATATATAATACCAATTCCACTTCAAGGTAGAATATCGCGGTATATGTGTTTAATATAATAACCTCCGCTATTATGCGGCGTATAGGGTCTATTTCAACACAACCAATAATAATCATCATCCAGCCACACAATCAAGCAATTTTAAATTTAACTATTTAAAATTTAAATCGAAACACAATTTGATTGAGTGAGAAGTTCTCACTTTGAGTTTCCAATTACGGTTGCAGTGTTTTATTTCGAATAAAATTAAACACGCATTTAATTTTACCCAAAATTCGACTAGCTCCAATCAACTCCAATCCAGCTCCATTGCGTAGTGCTCGTCAATACGGTTCCAATGCAATTTGTTTCGTGTGAAACGGACCTCGTATGAAGAAGTTATGATAGTTTAAAGTTAATACGAATTAAAAGATAATTAATTTCAATTTCTTTTTATATTTTAAAACCTAGATTCGATCCTAGCCATTGATTCCTTGCATCAACATCTGGCCGCTCCTCTATTTCTTCTTCCCAGGCAAATTCACGTACGCTAAAACCCATTAGCCGCCACTACAATCATCAATTATCGCGCCCACTTCGAACGACCATACGTCGATCAACGACCACCCATTGATGCGCCACGCTCCCCCTCCCCGATGCCCAGAGGTCGGTCGAACTCGGCACCACCATCGCGTCAAAAATCGCGTGCAAAAGTTGATAGAACGCGGCCCATTTTCTGACGATCTGCTTCGTTATACACGATCATCACCGTGGGATGGGTAGAGCTTGTTGAGCTCTATAAGTTTTCAGTTGGGAGTTTTTGAAAATAGCACGTGGATTGGAAGGAAATCGAGGAAGAACGTTACGAGTTTTCGGCCATTAAACTTATGGTGGCGGCTTGACCTAGCTGAAGTAGGGTTTAGTGAAAATGAAGAAAATCTAGGGGATTTTATAGAAAATATCGAAACACTATTCATCCCGAAAATTTTCGAACTCGAAACGAAGCGTGCCGCCTGACGTTTCCAGAGTTTAACCCGCGTTTCGAACACAATGGAACGTGTTTTGGAAGCTAATTTGATCATATGTGAGAGTTACGGAAATAAACGATCAAATTTAAATTAAATCGATTAAAACGATTTCTATGCGTTTTGGCTCGCCCCGGACAAACGACAACTCCGATTGCTACGAAAATTGAAACCTTACAATAATTTAACATTACGGATCCGATGAATCTGGTTTCGTCGAAATCCGAGACTGTTTGAAAAATGGTCATTTTTAGTCGTCAATTAAATATTAAAATAATCAATTATCACAATTTAACTTTTAATTCAATTTTTAAAAGTTTACAAACATCAGTCTAACCCCAATATGATTTAATATAACTTTATAAATCATTTTTATTCACATTTAATCCAATTTCCAATTATTTACGCAATTTCAAATATTAAATTATCGATTTAATTATCCAATTAAATCTAGATATTCAAAAAATAATTTATTCGACTTACAAATTTTACTTGTTAATATTTAAAAATCAATTAAATATTTGAATTTCAAATGACAGAAATTCTGGGTCGTTACAGAGTGTGTCCAATAAGAGGTGTTACCTCATTAGCCCGTCAATTGCTCCTGTTTTAGCCACCTTATGCTAACTCACGGGAGTTAGGTCCACGTATATACCTCATATAGAATCGTCGCCACCATCCTACTTCATTCTAGAATCTCCACCGCGTACACAGTTGTTAAAGTGGTTTTCGGTATCGATAGAGAGTATGCCCATATCTGATCCCGGTCTCTTTAACAACCAATCGTTATTATAACACCACGGTCATTTCATAATAGTTTATACTTCAAAACCAAAATATCATTTCCATTTCAAAAACAAATCAATACGATATCATTTCCATTTCAAATATATCCATTTCCAAAAATCATATCACTTTTCGAAGTTATAACGCTTTCGAAATCATAAGTCTTTTAAAATCAAAACACTTTGAAATTCATACTTTGGAAATCATAATACTTTGAAATCATAACACTTTCCATCAAACAGTTTAGATATTAATAATAGTATATAAAATAAAATAGTTTATAAAATAAATTAATTTATATAAAATAGTTATAAGTAAAAAAACAATTTATATTAAAATAATTAATATATTTAAAATAGTTTATACTAAAAATAGTTGTATTAAAAATAGTTATATTAAAAATAGTTTATAAAATAAATTAGTTTATAAAATAAAATAGTTTTCATAAAATAGTTATAAGTTAAAACAATTTATATTAAAATAATTAGTATATTAAAATAGTTTATATTAAATGATTTATAAAGTAAAATATAAAATAGTTTTAAATATAATTAAAATTACTTTTTAAAATAAAATAGCTTCCTCAATTTCACAAATCGATTCAAATCAACTCGACTTCTAAATTCAACTTAATTCAATCTCAATTCATAAATTTCAACTCAATTCAGTTTCACAATAAATCATTTCAAATTATATTGATTTCAAATACGGATTTGAACCACAAAATAAACAATTTAATTTCAATATATTTCAAAGGTTTAAATATTCAACATTTCAAAACTAAATTCGATAATTTCATATATATATCAAATTCACTTTACTATTATTTAGTTTGAAATATTTACTTAATCATTTCAATAACATCTAAATACAACTTCAATTTACAAATTTAAATAAATAAAATATCCCATTTAAATTTATATAAGTTTGAAAATATTCATTTAAGTCACTTTTAATCAAATTCAAATTATAAAACATATCTTTAAAATTTCAAATTTAATAAATTTCAAATCAACTTATTTAAGTAAAATTCTTAAATAAATATAATTTCAAATCAAATTCAAATTTATCTTTTCAATCCGAATCATTTCAAACTCTATATTTGAAAATATAAATTTAAATAAATACTTACATATTATATATATCAACTTTAATAAATCTTTAAAAATCAATATTTATTAAAACCATATGTTTCTTTTCAAAACCATAGAAATCATTTTCAAAATATTTATATATAGACCAACGGTGTCTGTATATAATTTTCTATCCTATGGTCAAGTGATACGGATATTTATCATTTCAATGCGCAATTTAAAATATATACGGGTATATATCTTTTCAACCCGCAATCCCAAATTCAATTCAATGAAAATCGCTTGGGTTTATCATTTCAACCCATAACGGTTTTCTCATATTCTACAGATCGTTCGGGTATGTATCATTTCAACCTATAGTGAATTCTATACTAACAGGGAACTTGCAGAGTGATAACATATATGATAATAATATAACATGCATATATCATAAATGTAAATAACAGATAATGGTGTCAGATGTCACAGGTGAACAAATACAGATAATAGCATATATAACAATGTAAATAACTAACAGCAGCATATTTCAATTGTCGTTTCAATTGAAATCAAATTTAATAAATATAAGAACGTTAATCGTGAGTGATTGCTCACCTTTCGAGACTAGAGAAATAGACGATGAAATTGAGTTACGAATCCAAGCACGAATTCCAAAACAAAGCTAGATGGGGACGAATTTGACGGGTAGAGCTAATAAAAGAAATCGAGGAGAACCAATCAAAATCAATTAGATAGAAACAAAATATATCCATTTAAATTTCAAAGCAATATTAATTTTAAACACATATTAAACTAAATGTATATGTATTTCAAAATCATTGGTTTAAATAAACACATAGAATAAAACAAACATATCTATATATACATAAACATCTATATACACTATAACATCATTTACATAACAAACAACTAATTATATACAATATATATATATATATATAAATTTAAATTCAATATTATAAATTACTGTAGATATATAATGCAGTATAGTCATATATATACAACATAGATTCTAACTTTTTAAAATATAATATACTATATAATGTAACAGTATGGGCTACTAAATATATATATATATAACTAAATATATTGTATGTAACTAACACTAAAAGAAATCTGCCCAGAACTTATATAAATTTACATACCTATATACATATATACCAAATCGGTTTTAAAAACCATATGTGTGTGTGTGTGTGAAAACCAACTCAAATATACCTATCTACATAACCCAAAGTATAACTGTAGTTATAAATTTACATACAAATAAGACATATTATATATATACACTTCATCTTTCCAACAAATATATATATATATACACACACACAATACAGATCTCTTAAAACAATTAAAACTGTAAAAGTAGAATAGAAAACAAATGAAACAAAATATGACAGCTTACGTATATCCTCATATATACTTTATATCTTATAAACAACCTGTTATATACGTACTTTAAAGTTAATATAAAATTTGAATTACATGTCCAAATAACTGCATATATATATTCACAAATCACCTAACTTATATATATATATATATATCTTTATAAACTTTATAAATTGTGTAAACCAAATCAACTGCTCAGGTGCATAGCAAACAAACAAAAATATATACAATTATATTACCAAACGATATTATATATATAAGTGTACATACTCAGATCATAGGTACAAGCTGTTGCATCCACGTGTGGAGAGTAAGCTGCCGAAGTGGAAGGGAATTCGGGGTCGATGACAGCATGGCTCGGCTGGGGTCAAGGTGAAGACTGCACGAGGTTTGGAAATCTCGGGTTGAGGTCAGTGGGCATGCGGGTGCTTGCGTGACAGAGAAGATAAAAAGGAAATGGCAAAAGCAGCTATAGGAAAATGAACAAGTTTATTATTTTGGAATGAAAAATGAATTTCAGAACAATGTGAACAATCAAAATGGAACGGCCAAAAATTTGAAAAGGTGGGATAGTAAAGAGTCATGCCAATTCACTGCTGTAAACATTTATAGCCAATGGCTATTCAATTTTCGCAGCTGAAATTTGAAAGCACAGAGAAACCAATAGGGTCAAAATACAGGACCGGTGCGGCACATCGTTATGCTGAATTCGTCACTTATCGAATATCCAAATATACAAAAGATTAAACTGCGAAGATCAGCACGATGAGATGATCAAAACAATATACAGATATAAATGGTACGATCATCTGATCAAAAGTCGATATCGGTACCGAAATGCTGCTATAATGTCAGCAATAAGATGAACGGAGCAATAGAAGTCCAAATTTAGAGAAACGAAATATGACGTCTCACTCAGAAGATGATTTACAAATTTTCAGTATAAAAATATTCAGGTTTGAAAACTATTTTATTATCATCAAATTTTACTAATTTGAATTGAAGTAGAATTACACAAGAAAATAAACTTCCAAATTCTCAGATGAAAATTTACCATTTGCTATGTTTAAATAGACGTATTCCAAATATCAAATTTTTATTTCAAACTTTTATTGTTTAAAATTTCACAAAATTTCAATTAAATATATTAATAAAACAAATAAAATTATTAAAAATTTACGAGTCGTTACAATAGCACTTATGAAGTTTGTGTAACACCCTTAACTTTAATGCATGTTATTTATATATTTAATTAAGGATAATTAATGGAAAGTTAGAAATATGGGATTGGCTATATTAATTAAATTGATTTGGCCTTAAAAATATAATAAAGAGAGTGTTTAAAAGAAACCAATAACAAGCATAAGCATAAAAGGGTAGAAAAGGAAGAACAAATATTATATTATACTCTCCCTTATTCATTTTCATTTCATTCTAAAAACTAAACTAAGAAAACAACGGTCAACCACCATTATCAACTAAGAAGAAGGGAAATTTAAGAGGAACAAGTAGCTAGGGCGAATTCCATTATTTCAGCAAGGTTAAAAGGTGAATAATATGCATCCACCTCTTTGTGTTTTGATGTGTTTGGTTTGATGTAGATTCGAATTTTTGATTGTTAAGTATCTTGCATACGGATTAAGTAATTATGAATATGGTTCTATGGATACTATCTAGGAATTTGAGAAATTTTTCTAAAGGTTTTTGATGTGAAAAACTAAGTTTTTGATCTTCAAATGTCCTAAAAGTTTGATATGATGTTCAAATTATTATTTTGAAGATGGATTTTAAATTCCATAACTTTTGGAATTGTTATGAATTTATTATGATTTATTTAAGAGAGAAAAAGGTTGGTTTTGGAATTTAATTATTTCAAACGTGAAAAGTAATTATTTTGATCTGAAATTTTCAGATGTAAGGGAAGTAAATATTGATTTTTGGGAATTCTGAAAAATTTTCCTAAGTAATTACAATGATATATAAATTGTATTGTGCAAAAAGGGCTTGTTTGCAAAATGTAATAAATGACATAATTTGAAGAAAAATTATATTTGAAAATAAAAATAAGTTTTCCACTTTCAAAATTTTGCAAGAATTCTGAAAAGATTACGTTGGCCAATAAAATTTTGACAAATAATCTAGGTTTGGTAAAAAGTGCATACTTTTAAAGGCAAAGAATCAGTTTGAAAAGAATTATAGAAATACCATTTTAACCCACAAGAATCTTCATTTTTATTCACAATAGCTATTGCTCTATCTACATTCGAAAGCCTTCTATTTCAATTCATGATAGCTAATTGTTTATCGCATGAAAGCTTTGTTCCATCAACACACGATGGCTTTGCTTTACCAACTCATGAAAGCTTTATTTTATTAACCCACGATAGCTTTGTTTATTAACTCACGATGACTCTGCTTTATCGACACATGATGCTCATTTTATTAACACGCGATGGCTATTTCCTTTAACACACGATGATTTGCATTTACTAAAGCACAATGGCTTTGATTTGTCAAGGCACTATTGCTACATGGGAATTAACACACAAAAGCTATATTTTATTAAGGCACGAAAACTTTGTTTATACCAACCTTTGACGGTTAAATTTTTTACTTACGAAAGTTAACTTTTGATATGCGATAGCTATATTTATATGTCAAGATGCGATAGTTATGAGTTTTGGCATGCGATGGCTTATATTTTAACCCTCGAAAATATGGAATTTATCAACGCACGATGGCCTATATTTTAGCATGCGATGATTTGAGATTTATCAAGGTACGGTAGCATATGATTTTGAAAGAAATGATGGTTATTTTTATAACACTTGGAAAATTTTCAACTCTATCGTGGGCTAAGCTTTGCTTAAACAAAAATGATGGTTTGTTAAGTATTTTATGGGTTTTCAAAGGAAAAAAAGGAATGTTTAGCCCATTTTGATGGAGTTTAAAAGGGAAGATTATTACTTTGAATAAGTAATTCTATGTATAAATTAGCTATGACGTTGAACATATATTTTGATGATTGCTAATGTGTTTTATGCTCATCTTTATGCTTTGATTAGTTATTGTTGCATATGATAAATTGTTGACATACTCACCTATGTTTTAAATGCTATCACCCAACATTTTGACCTTAGGAATCTGAGAACTGATGATCTGTTTCTAGTAGTGGATAAGGTCATACATAAACTCATGAGTGAGTAGAATTACATCCAGAGGATCGGGAAGATAAAATTGTGTTAGAGTGCCCTGAACTGATCAAAAGACACAACTCGATCTATTGTAAACCGATTTTGGGTTGAGACTACAGTAGGATCGTTCCCTATTCTCCAACAGTTAAGCCATCGGTTGGTCAGGCCTACGATTCTAATGTGTAAGGCTTTACCGATTAAATCTTAAATTCGGAGTCATGCTTCCAAAGGAACTCGTAGCAATTTCCTCACATATTTTTTCTCTTACCATTTTTAGGACACCGTTTTTATTTTCTCTTACCATTTGTAGGAGACCTGAATATTTTCTCCTACCGATCTTAGGAGATCATTGTTACTTTCTTCCGAATGAACCAGAAGACCATTAGGTTATCTGGTGTATTTTGGCCCGAGTCAGCCAATAGGTTTTAGTTGGCTTAAGAAAACTAGTATAGGTTCATAGTGACCCTGGGAAAACAATGTCATTGAATGGACCATTTTATGGGTTGGGTAATTATGGGAATATGTAACCCTTTGACCCTTATGATTGATGTACTATTCATTTTAACTCATACATGCATGATATGTTATTGATGTTATGATTGTGTTCTAATCATTTTGGATGCATGATATGTTATGGATGACATATTGTTTGATTGGGTATTAGTGAGAAAAACTCGTTCCGCAAAACGGCGTGATCTCACTAAGTACATATATTTTGATTCGAAATGGACTAATATTATTCCTACTAGACTTTTTTTCGGATCCAAAGTTTTTGATTTTTCCCTAAAATCTCGAGTACTAAATTTGGAATTGGGTAGGCTTAGTAGGGCTTTTATCAAGTTAGACGAATAAGCTTTCGGAGATGTGCAAGAAGCGAGCTATTATTTAGAAGATTTTATTTCCACTGTGCAGTTATTTAACTACTTTTATTTTTGATTGAATAGATGTAATGATGGGCACTGTAACCGTCTAAGTAGTTAAGACTCTGATCATCCAAGGGGGCTCGTGGAAACAAGAGTAAAAAGTTCACCTATCAGGTTTATAAAGAATAATACCTAAAGTTTACAAGCACTGGTATATTTTACTCATATTTTAAATAGAAAACTAGAGCCTATATGTTTAGTGTATACAACAAGTGTTCAATGCAATTTAACAACACACACACATGTATATTTCTTTATATATTAAAAAAGGAAGACCCGCATGGACTTGGTCATGAAGTTGAGGCAGATAGTCGGAGCATGATGTTGAGGCAGACAGTCGAAGACAAATTGCTGGTGTCTTCAATAATGAGACATCAACATAAAGTTAATTTCTATACTCATATGGCCGAGTCAATTCCTTTTCATGTACCTCTTAAATGCTTTTGATTCATTCTTGCAATCATTACCCGAGTTTAGACTCAATTTATCAATATTTATTGGTATTTTATAGTTTTTGTTTTAGGGGATTAAATGACTACTAGTACATTCATCTTGGTATATTTACTTGTGTTAGTTTATTATGTTATGTTAGCAAAAGGTAACCTCAATAATTAATCACCCATTTTCTATGTAAAAAAAGCCATGAACCAATCAATTCAATATTTTTGTGCCATAAATCGCATGGGTTTCCTAGTTCCTGCTGATTATTATCTTTGTTGCATTCATGGTTGTTATATTATAGTATGCATGTCCAGTATTTGACTGCTTGCAAGTGTAATTTATTTACCTATTTTATATGATCATGTAGTACTGTATATTATGTTATCAGTAACATTATGTTATTGAACGTATACACAAGGTAATTCATGGATAAAAACTTTAGAATAGGTAGATTCTTTTTATGTAAATCAATACCAGTATATGCATTTTTGTATGTGCGTCCTAAAACATAATATTTATGTTTTGCAGTTATTAAAGGTTGCAACAAGAGGAGCAACAAAATCATTCTCAAAAAATTTCCATTACTAACCATGATTTCAATGAATATCTAAAGTCGTATCTAATACATTAAATCATCTTCAAAAAATACAAAAAAAGAAAATTTTATACATATGTTTTAAACTATAATACCTAGTATAAAAAATGAAAATCCACACGCTATTGTGTAAGTATTCAGTAGTATCTAATACACAAAATGAAAAGCTACACATGATTACTATAAAATGTATATCCTTTTGTTTCTTCCTAAGAAGTGCTTTCTCCTGAAACAAGCACATTATAGATACACCACTATAAGGTTTTAACACATCATTGCTACATATCTATATGTAATAATGGAAAAAAGTTGCCTTCTTTTCTTTTTTGTTGTAAGGGAATCATGCGTTACTAATAAGAGTGATGTAATCAGTTATGTGTTCAGTTTTAGCAAGAAATTTGAACTCCAGATATGAGATAGACCAGCTTTGTTAACAAGAAACGTGGGAGCGCATAAAAGTTGGTGAACTAACTTTAGAAAATATGATTTTACATATTTCATTTAGAAATATGAATTTTATGATTTTACAGAGCGCATAAGAATTGGTCAACACCCATTCAACAATACCAACAAGAAAGACGATTTTACAGAAGCCACGCATGAAAATTTATAAAACAGACAAAACAATTTTACAGATTTCATTTAAAAAATGCCCAAAACACCAAATTCGTGGTCGTTTGAGGTAGACACCATGATTTAGGGTTTAAATCGAACAAAAAGCAGTAAATGGAGTTGTTATTCAAATACATGCTCGCTCACCTAGTGCTTCTTGATACTGGTGCCAATCATTTTCGCGCAGCCTAGAGAAGCAAAAACACGACATTGGTTACGGTGGACTTCATCATCATGCATGTTATTTGCCGCATTGATTTTCTTTTTTCTTTTTTTTCAGTGCGGATTTTGATTCTTCTTGCATTGAAGTTGGGGGCATAAAACCTTAGATGTAGGACTGGAAAAAATGCGACTGCTGATGAAATGGAATGAATTGCTTTTTCAGGAGTTGGGTAAAGCATATCTAGGGTTAAAGATTGCGGGGAAACAAAATCTTTGGGGAAGAGGAATGAAAATCGTGAAAAAGATATACCCGCTAAGTGAAATATTAGGCGCGTATTGGTTAAAATATAATTTATTTATTAATTTTTGATGTATTAGTTATTTGAAAATTATATTAAAATCCAATTATTTTTTCATAAATTTTGAGAAAATATTGATATCAATTAACGATGTAAACTAACTGTTAATACCAGCTAATAGTTCATGGCGGTAGTTGATTGAGTTGACTTTCAACGAATGTAGTTTATGTTGGTTGCATTGATTAAATTGGTTAAATGTTCATCCTTATTTTAAAATTTATTTATTGATTGTTTGGAATTCAATGAACTATTTAATTCTTTATTGACTAAAAAAAATTGAAATCAATGAAACTTTAGAAAAAATTGAAACTGTTTTTCTTCTTCAGTTTTTCGCACGTTTTGTCGTAGTTTTTATGCGATCACTTACAACATATGACTAAGACAACTATTGTTATAAATTACTACTTTACAAGATCAAGAAAAAAAGTTGTTAAAGAAGTTTATTACAATCGTTGAACAAAAATAGTTGTCAAAACTCATATTTATTACAACTTTAAGGAAAAAACAGTTGTAAAAAGCATTTATTACAACTTTCGTTATGCGAATGTTGTAAAAAAAATATGTTATAGAGTCATATTTTGTTGTAGTGTTGGGTTTGGACAAAAGAAAACTTGTATATATCAAAGAAAATAGTTACAAAAGAAAATCTCTAAATGCATATGGAAATACTTTGTATCATACACAAGTTCGCTACATTGTGCAATGTGATTATTAAATTTTATGATATTTTTTAATTCATTTTAGAAAATTTTAAAATTTTAAAAAAATTCAAATAATAAATATAATTATCATTTATACATTATTAATTATTTTGAGAAATAGAGTGATATCCTCCAAGAAGGAGAGCACCCATTATTAATTATAAATTATCATTTATAAATTATTAACTATTAATTATTAGTTATTAATTATAAATTACTAATTATTAATTATCATAATATTTTAAACAATTTTAAACATATATTCAAAACTTGTACATGTCAAAGAAGTACAAAATAAAACTTGTACATGTGCATGAAAGTAATAATTTGCAGGTTAATGTTTATATTATCCGAATTTTGAAAATTTATTAACGTTTTGGGATTTTTTGAAATTTTGAATATTTTACAAAATTTTAGATTCATTCGACAATTTATTTTTGAATTTTATGAAAATTTCAAATTTTATATTTAGACGTAATGAATATTTCAAAATTTATTACTAATTGTAAATTATTTAGTAATAATTATTAATTATTAAATATGTTTATTACAAAATTCATTAGGGTTAAACTGATAAGTACGGCCAAATTTTATACTTTAAGAACAACATAAAGCCCCTTGCATGGAAATCCGTCGTAAAATAGCTTCGAAATTCTACCGTCGCTAATCTGCCTCAATTTGCAACGAAAATTAGCGTCAAAATTTATCCATCAGTAAATTGATGCAAATTGCAACGATTTAGTGGCGGATGTGCTAAATCGATGGTGATAATATAAAAACTTAAAATTATCCCTTATAAATCACTCATCAATCCATCACAAATTTAGCGACCGAGAATTCCACCTTTACTGTCTGTCGCTATTTTCAGTTTTTCTTATAGTAAATGAATCTATTGTGCTAATTTCAACAATTGAAATTTATAATGTTATTATTATCAATGTTTCTCACTATATTCCAACTTCATCATTTTTTCTCTCAAAAACACATTTACATCTGATGGATCATATCATTTCGAGTACAACTATCAAAATCATAATTTAATAACATATTTGGTCTCCTTTCGGATTTGTGCATCATACTATATGGTAGATTCAATACTTCTAATGATTTTATTGAAAACTGCGGACTATCTATTCTCGACATTGATAAGAAACTCATAATTTCTCTTTAATATGAATAACACTTATGAGACATTCTAATGCATTGTGTTTGTTTAGGTTTGGTTAGTTTCATTTCATCCCTGGTAATCAGCTTTATTTCATTTTTTGGATCGTATCCAAATCCATTTTACTACCAATAATTTTGAATAGAAATTCCTTCGTCACAAAGTTGGTGTTTCTTGAAACAACAACTTCTTTTAAGTGCAACGGAATATGTATTCATATACATTTTATGAATTCCCTTACATACATACATACATACATACATACATACATATATATATATATATATATCTAATTTGGTTTTTGTTTACAAAACTTATATTCAAAACATAAATAGGCCAATTATTATTGATCGGTCCAAAACTCCTTTGGAGTGGTCCACACTGGATCCATCACAACAATTATTGCGTACAGTCTTTGGACTAGCACACTTATCAACTCCTTGACCTAGGATATGTTGGGGTTTCTTATAAACACTTATCTTGTATGATTTCGTAAATTTTGCATTAGATGAAATTAATTTTAACTTTATGTACTATTCTTAAGTACACGACCTCATAGAAAGAAAGAAGTTAACTCAATTTTATCATTATTGATCGTACTTTGTTCAACACGGTCGGATTACTCCTAATCGATACATCATCGTGTGCCATATGGAGGAGTGACTTTTAATATTAAATCTTTATTCATTTAAGGTGCGTTTGGAATTTTTTCCAATATACTTACTTATTTGGTCAAATCGAATCATTTTATTTTTTTGCATGTTATGTTATTTACTTTCATTTTATATTTTATGAGCTTACCATAGGCATACTACATGTGTATCTAATACACATGTTCACGATTGTGGTAATACATCGATGAATTCAACAAAGTATGATGAGTTGTTTTTGTTATCATTAGACTTACAATTGCATACATCAGTATGTATCAATCTCAAGAGTTCACCAGCTCTTGTGCGCTCCTACGGAATGGGTGCTTTATCCTTTACTATCTGAGATATAATTCACCAGTACCACGTGATAAAGAATTATTTCTCAAAACTGTGGTCTAGTCCTTATTTCAAAATAATTGCAAAATTTTCAAATACTTCTGTATTTTTTAATGCATCGCTTTTGTTATGAAAACAAATACAATTGTCATAATTTTATTTATAATGAATATCCAAAATAGTCATATTAAAATAGACTTATGTTTATTTTCAGTCAACGTAGAAAATAGTTGTTATTTCATAAATAATATTTGGTATGTTTACAAAAACAATTTCGTAACTTGATGTTATCTCCAAAAATGTTACATGGTATGCTCCCACTATTTCCACCATTATGGTAATAGCATATGAAATATGAACCCCATTCAACTACTTAATATGGAGCTATTTATTTCATTTATTGTAACTGGCTTACAGTCGAGAGTTTCCAAATCAAATATCTTAAACTCTAAGAAATAAATCTCATAGAAAATAATTTTATATATGAAAATACATTTGAAATAGGTATCATATTATTTATTCTTTGTGAAGTAACGACTATTATTTTATACAATTCTTGGCTCCCATATTTCTTCATGAAGCAGAAGTGACCAATCACTCTCTTTATCCTTACTATGCATCAAGTTACATCCACTCTCGTACACTCGCTTTCCTTTTCAAATGGTCGAAGCATTCAGAAGGAAACCCTTACCATAAGATAATAACAAACTCTTTAGAAAATGCATTCGGTCATCCTTAACATTTAAGGATATCAAATAAGTTGCATTTTACGTAAATTGATCAAACTGACTTTTTGGTGATAGAATTCTTAAATCCAACTTGTAGCTCTTGGTCTAGAGTTACATCTAACACAATAAGATCCTTACTATAATCAATCATATAGAATATGCGATCTGATGCTATGGTTTACTTGCTCGCTTCGATTGAACTAAATTCACCAAGGTTTCGTATATTATGAATTGTGACCACACACCATATAACATTTATATGTGATTGAATATGGATCAAATATCCACATATATTTGTACGCTTTTAGAGTTCTAAACTCATAAAATGCTATACATAGGCTATGATAAATAAGCACATAAGCGAGCAAGTAACAAATGTATTTTGTGGTTATATAATTTGGCTCTTGCATGGGCCTTGAATTAATAACGTGCAAAATTTATTGATAAGTATATGTTATATTTATATTTGTCAAAATTAATTCAGTTTATTTGTATATTTTAATTGATAAACATTTAATCAATTATATTAAATGCATAAAATTTATTAATGTAGATTAGTTTAATTTATATATAGCAAATGTTCTTATATTATTAGTAAGGTTAAACATTACATGTCATTTTACTAATAAGCTCCCACTAAACTTTTATGTTTGTCAAAACCCTAAGATGAAACATAGAAGTCTTTCAACTTCTCTATTGGGTGTTAGGATCGCTTGCCTTGGGATTCCGACCTTAAGAAATATTAAAAAAATCATAGGTCTGCAGGAAATGGATAACACCTTATCGGTTGTATCATATACAACTCTTAATCTATGATCTTTGTCATGGTCTTATTTCAACCTTGAGGAATATTAACAAATTGAAAGAGATTATTCACTCATATCTACCATTTCACGATGGTCTAAATATAAACATACATGCCTTGAGGAATATCAACAAATACGTGTATATATCTCACCTCATCTATTAAATATATTAATAGTACTACACATAACATCCTTAGATTAAGGAATGTCAATAACTAAGGAGTAGGTAAGTAGTCTGTTAATATATAAATGGTAGAGGACAACTTTAGTATTAAAGATTCATAATCTTTAATATATTCAATTAAGTGATATCGACTATGGAATAATGTGTTTCTTATGAAATACCATCGTGATTCAAGTGTCAAATACCTCTAAAATTATGGTATATAGTGTTATCCATAATATGCTCGAGAATAGAAGTATGAAAGAAGGAACACAAGAACCTTGATAAGGATCAGAAAGCACCAAGATGGTCAAGTTAAGCATAGCTTCCGACAGCGCCAGCAAAACCTTTTGAGCAGGACAGAGGAATGTTTCGACTATGTCAATAGGAAGCTTTTGACAATGTCGGAGCTTTCGACAAAGTCGGAGGCTACCATTCAAAGGCGACAGTAAACATGTTAACAGCATCCAAAGTGCTCAAAAAGACACCTCACAAAGGCAATGAATAGCAGACACACTACTTTTTGTGCAAAACCATTCGAAACGTCATGGTTTCGCCTTCATTGCTTCTGCCAAGGAAGTATTCAAAAATTCAACCCTTTCAAAAGCATATACAACCTTTCGAAATGGTTAAGACTACTTTCACCTAAGAAAGAAGAGCTACATGTCTGTTACCATAAAGGTATGAGGTTCCGAATTAGTTGGGGCAGAAGCTTTCGACCGAGACCATTTACAAAAAAGTCATTTTGAGTGTTTTGACCCATTCGAAGCCAAAAGAATACATGTTTCGACAACATCAAAGGTTAGCATCCGAGTCAGTTTGTGCAACACATCAACATTTGAGACAGGGGCACATCAATAACACCTTTCGAAGAAGTCGAAGGGAAACAAGGCAAGAGAGAAAAGCCCAGTCTCTTTAGCAGCAACTAAAGGAAAGGCACAACTTAGCACCTTTCGACAGAGCCGAAAGGAATCAAGCAATACCTTTCGACGAAGTCAGATGCGAAAAAGCTGTCAAACAACACCTATCGATGAAGTCAAAAGGAAACAAAACAAGAGTGAATCCCAGCACCAAGCGGCAACAGAAGAATAACTAAAACCCTTTAGACCAAGTCAAGAGGTATGGTTCAGGAGACATTCAAAAAAGAAGAAATACTGACCTTTCGACCGCGTCGGAAGCTTGGAGTCCAAAGGTCCCCAACCCACATCTATAAATATGACCCCAAGGGTCAGTTATAAGGGAGGGGATTTCTTCCACTTCTCATTTATATTTTTTTCTCAAACTAGTGAACCCTAATTCTCTAATCAAATTAAGGATTTGGTCAATTTGAACAATTGAGCTCAATAAAAAGAGGGTTGAGATAATTTTGCTTACTTAGTTGCTCAAATTTCATTATATTTTATTAATTTGAGAACTTGCAGTCAACCTGATCGAAAGGGGTCAATTCGACCAAGTCGAAACCCTAAGTCTTTTAACTTCCTAGAAACCTTAATTCAAATCAACCAGATTACAAGCGCTACCCCTCTCGACAGAGTCGAAACCATTTTCATCCCAGTTATTTCCTAAGCCTGTTTGATCTCTAAATCAAGCCCACTTGTCCTTGTCGAAAGGTGATTTTGACATCATTCTTAGTCAAAGCACTCAAAAGGATTATCAAGAAGGAAAATATCCTTTCGACGTATCGAACCAAAGGTGAACTTTGATCACATTTACTAGTCAGGAAAGCTTTAGCAATCTCCACTCATTCGAAAGGAAGTTTTGAAAGTACTACTGATACTCCAACTTGAAATTTGAGGTGTTGACAAGTTTTCTTGTTAACATTTTTGGTGCTAGAAGGAGGGCTTGAACCTCCGATCCCTAATCATTTTCGCCAAAGGTTAATAGTGTGCTTCATTCAAAAGGAAGAAGGTGGAAGGAGTCGTGAATAATATTGATATCTCAAACGAAGAAGTTAAGCCACAATCAACTTTGGAAAACAATATAGTCCCAAATTTCAACTTGGAGAATATGGAAATTGGGAAACCTTTGACCTTAACGAGGTTGGAAAACAATGAAATTAAAGTCTAGCATCTACAACAACAAATGATAGCCATGAAGGAATTTCTTGAAAAAGCACCGTCTCAAGGGTCATTAAAGATTATGGAAGAAGAAGGTGAGGCACAACGTCCAAATGAAGATCAATATAAGGATCAAGGAAGTCGGGCTAAGAGAACCATTGAGCAATCAAATAGTTTAGTCATAGAAAATGGTGAAGGTCACCACAACAACATTCACAACCAAGTCATAGAAGATACAATAAAAAATGTACTCGATGAATTAAGGAAATATGTTATCCTGCAAAAGGCTCCTTTTTCAGAGGAAAATGTGCCAGTTAGCTTTCCCCCTCCCATTTAAATTCCCCCACTAAAGTATGATGAAGTTACCGATCCAAATGATCACCTCGTAGCTTTTGAAAACTGGATGGACTTATATGATGCTCCTAGACCAATTCAATGCAAACTTTTCCCAGTTACTTTTCAAGGAGTGGTTATAAGTGGCACAGGAATTATCAAGGAAAGACCATATGTTCTTGGGAATAATTCTCTTATGAATTCAAAGCACAGTTTCATATATATAGGGATCCGATGATAGATTCATACATGTTAGCTAATATCAAGCAAAGGCCAAATGAATTGCTTGGTGAATATATTAAAAGATTCAACATGAAGCATTGAAGGCCGAAAATGCGACTGATCAAGAAAAACTAATGGCAGTACGCTCAGGGTTAATCGAACAAACTCCTTTTTGGAAAGAACTTCGTATTCATGGGTGTAAAGATCTACAGCATTTCTATCTCCAAGTTGAAAAGTTTATTCAAATGGAAGAAATGCATCATGCTATGAAGAAATCTCGGCAAAAACAGAAGATAGAAAAACTTGACTTCAATCATCCTAGCAAAAGATCTAAATGGAAGGAAAACAGAAAAGACAGTCAAATGGTGACACCTAAATCCAGATCAGAGGAGTTAAACAAACCCCTCTCTTATATATTTTTTGTAACCGAAGACGATGACAATTTCTCTATCACCTATAAGAAAAGAACTCCGGTTGAGCCTAAAAGAGGAAGGAATTACTGTGCCTATCATAAAGTAAATGGACATGATACTGACAATTGCAAAGTTTTGGCAAAAATAGTTCAGAACCTAATCAAGTCTAGATTCTTGAAGGAGTTTATCAAAAGGGATTAAAAGGTTTCCTACCTTAAAAGGAGTAACTTAATCATTTTAAAGCCCTGATAGAAAGTCGGGATAACCACTTCTCCTTCAGACACTGATCATGCAACGAGGCCTAATAGCATTTGTCTACTATAAATTTTCTTTGCTTATAATTTCTTTAATTTGAATTGGCCTTATACTAATACAAAATTTGAGTGTCATTATAGGTAAAAACAAAACCAATCCATGACATTCAACATATTCTTGGAGCACAACAAATCTCTAGTAACTTGAGAAGGACAACTCAAATTCCTAACATAAAATGGCAACCAATGTTGAAGTCAACACAGTACAAAGATCCGCTCTCACAAAACCTTGGACTAGTGTCAGTCCTTCACCAATTTCAGAAGAAAACCCCGCAAATAGACCATCTTGTTGCAGGACAAAACTCACCAAAGTATGACAACCTATATTCGGTCTTTGACAAATTATTTTACTAGAAGAAATTTCCCAAACATATCTTCAAAGAAAAACTATTTTCAATTACCCTGCAAATTGGGAAAAATGAGTATTTATCTATTCAAAGAATCGATTTAAGCAATCTTCCAAAGATACTAAATAACACTAGTAAATGCACACAAAGGATTTCCAGTAAGGCAATCTCAATATCTCAAAGTTTTCTAAAAACTATTGGCGAGGAAAAGCCTATATATTTTCAAGAAAAGTTTTAAAGCTATCAAAAGCTTTCTGACAAAAACTCGGATTAGAGAATCTTATGCTCGACTAAAAGACTACTGGTTCATGAATCATGACCTTCCAGTCTCCTATTCTAGATTAGTGTCTCTACTATGAGAATGATTTGAAAACCTCTATGGAGGGTAGCATTAAGAAAAGGTCTATAACACCTCCAAGTTCTTTTCAGAAAGTAATCCTTGATATATTAGAAAGGTTCGTTTACAAAAATTCTTTCACTCAAAAAAGATACCAATGTTCAAAAGATTTTCAAAGGAACATTTCAAGTGGCCAAAAATGATTTTTCATACACAAAGTTTTAGCCTACGGCCAATCCGTAGCACCTCCTAGAGGGAGGAGGATCTTATACCCACCAAAAGCCTACGGCCAATCCGTAGCACCTCCTAGAGGGAGGGGGTCCTGTACCCACCAAAAGCCTACGGCCAATCCGTAGCACCTCCTAGAGGGAGGGGGTCCGGTACCCACTAAAAGACTACAGCCAATCCGTAGCACCTCCTAGAGGGAGGGATAAAACCCCTAACATCCAAATCACCTCTTAAGGGAAAGGTCAGGGTAAGCACCTACCAGCAACCTTCTGAAGGAAGGTCAACTCAACATTCATTACATCCCTCAGAATCAAGGAAGGCCCGGAAGAGGCACCAAATAAACAAAGAAATACAAAGATGTCTATAGCACAGAACAAAAGTCAAAACCCAAGAGAATAAAGGGTTAAAGAAAGAAACCTATCTGTCATCTAAGACAATGTTGGAATCCTAAAGAAGGATACACATGGAGGCAAAAAGATAAAGATATCTAGCGTCATGACCAAAAGCAGAGAAAGAGTCTAGAATCATATCCAGGAAAGGCTAAATATATGCTAACGAGTTACGGAACTTCCAATCCTAGAAAAATGATTTCTACATCAAAGGATTAAGAAACTATCATACCAAAAAAGACACGAGACCAGAAAAAGGGAAGAAGGAAACCATAACATGGAAACAAAAGTAAAGATTAATACGAAAACCAAAGGAATGGAATAGGTAACAAATTTTTTTTAGCTACAAAGATAAAGTACTTCACTCCAAGGGCAGGCTAAGAAAACCATACCTGAATCCTTTGAGACACAGTGACCGATTAGATAGAAGAGTCTATTATACCTATATATATACACACACACACATAAATACATATACCACTAACTTATAGGGACTTTAGGAGCAGCACATTTATTAACAGGAAACTTTCCTGTGAATAACCTTAGAATTAAGGTTAGATAAACTTAGCTATCTTTTATTTAAAATCTACTAAGTATGCTATAATTAGACATTTCTATAGCTTTGTACTTGTATTAAATGGAGTTTTGAATAGTTAATTCGTTAGATGAGATCCTAACGAGACTTTGGATAAATTCTTGATTTCAAGAATTTTGAGTTTCTCCAATTCCATTGATGCAGATTTAATTTTGAATTTTGTGAATTCTGAATTTCCATATTGCTTGTTATGATGATTTATAGATTTCATATTCATGTCTACCTTGTTGAATTTTCATGATAACTTTTGATTGAATTCCTGGATTCATGAATTTTGAATTTCCCTATTGGTCTCTTATTATGGTTTATGAAATCTAGATTTTGAGTTTCTCCCCATTGAATTTTCGTGATTATTTTTTATTAGTTGCTTGGTTTAATGAGTTCTTGATCTCCCTGTTATTTTTTATGATATTCGAAGATTTCTCATTTCTAGTTTCCTTATTGAATTTCTGATTTCTAATTTTGTGAATTCTGGGTCGCCTTGTCGATTCTCATAAAAATTTATGAATTTTTATTTCTGGTTTCCTTATTGAATTTTCGATGATCTTGTTTGTTTTCAAGCTTAGTGAATTCTATTTTTCCTTATGGATTTTGATGATGACTTATGGATTTCGAATTCCTGATTGCCTTATTGAATTTTAAATGATCTCATGTTGGATCTCTGACTTTGTGAATCCTCAATTTTCTTATTCATTAACATGATTGATTCATGAGTTTCACGTTTCTGATTACCGTGTTGAAATTTTTTGATAATCGCTTGTTGAATTTCTGATTTCACAATTTCCTTGTGGGTTTCCATGATGATTTATGGATTTCGTATACTTGATTTATTCTACGGATTTTGGATGATCTCTTGTTAGTTTTCCGCTTTTATATATTTTAAACTTCCTTGTGGGTTTTGATGGTAATTTATGGATTTCATATTTCCAAATAGGTCTCTTATTGAATATTTGACTTTGAATTTTATGACGGTTTGTGAATTTCTGCTTTTTTTATTGGGTGTTTGACAATCCCTTATGAGGTTTCTGATTTAGTGAATTTCAAATTCCCTTGTGAATCTTTATGGTGATTTGTGAATTTTGCATTCTTAATTTCCTCGTTTGATTTTAGATGATCTCATGATAGTTTCCAGATTTTGTAGATCTTAAACTTCTTTGTGGATTTCAAAAACAATTAACATATTTTTTATTTCCTTATGGAACTCTCATCAAACTCCTAATTTTGAGAATTCTATATTCTACTATTGAATTTTATGGTGATTTGTGAATTTGTCATTGAATTTGAAATTAGGTTTTAGTGCAAAATATGCATATCACCAAGTGGTATCATTATTAAACTACTACCACTCTTTCACTAAATGGAGAATACTAACCAATTGTATAAGGATGAAAATAAAGTTATCTTAAAGGGACGAGGTAAGGTCACAAAAAGCACAAAAATTGACCTCTACATGTTGAAGAAGGCACAACTTAAGGAGAGGAACTGCCTAGAGTACATGGTTGACCTTCTCTAAAGGTTCATTTATTTGATTCAACATCTGCAAATCAGGTGATATAATTCCACATTTTTAATAAAAGAAGTTTAATCATGTATATTTCAGAATACTTTATACAAAGATGCAACTAAATAACATCTTGAACATTAACTTCATAAGTTTAAGAGTAATCTTAAGGTCTCATAGCAAGATTACAATCTTAATAGAGGTCATTATCTATCTCGTAGGAAATAAAGAAGGAATTTCCTTGGAATTTTTGTCCTAAAGAACAAAAGCTTCTTTCATACAAGGGGGAGGGGTTAAATGCTATCCATAAAATATGCTCAAGAATAGAAGTATGAAAGAAGGAACACAAGAACCTTGATAAGGATCAGAAAGCACCAAGATGGTCAAGTTAAGCATAGCTTCCAACAGCGCCAGCAAAACCTTTCGAGTAGGACAGAGGGATGTTTCGACTGTGTCAATGGGAAGCTTTCGACAAGGTCGGAGCTTTCGACAAAGTCGGAGGCTACCATTCAAAGGCGATAGGAAACATGTTAACAACATCCAAAGTGCTCAAAAAGACACCTCACGAAGGCAATGAATAGCAGACACTCTACTTTTTGTGCCAAACCATTCGAAACGTCATAGTTTCGCCTTCATTGCTTCTGCCAAGGAAGTATTCAACCAATTCAACCCTTTCGAAAGCATATACAGCCTTTTGAAACGGTTAGGGCTACTTTCACCTAAGAAAGAAGAGCTGCACGTCTGTTACCATAAAGGTACAAGGTATCGAATTAGTTGGGTCATAAGCTTTCGACAGAGACCATTTACAACAAAGCCATTTTGAGTGTTTCGACCCATTCGAAGCCAAAAGAATACATGTTTCGACAACATCAAAGGTTGACATCCGAGTCAGCCTGTGCAGCACATCAACATTTGAGACAGGGGCACATCAATAGCACCTTTCGAAGAAGTCGAAGGGAAACAAGGCAAGAGAGAAAAACCTAGTCTCTTTAGCAGCAACTAAAGGAAAGGCGCAACTTAGCACCTTTCGACAGAGCCGAAAGGAACCAAGCAATACCTTTTGACGAAGTTAGATGCGGAAAAGCTATCAAACAACACATATCGATGAAGTCGAAAGGAAACAAAACAAAAGTGTGAAGCCCAGCTCCAAGTGGCAACAGAAGAATAACTAAAACCCTTTCGCCCAAGTCGAGAGGTATGGCTCTGGAGACATTCACGAAAGCAGAAAGACTGACCTTTCAACCGCGTCAGAAGCTTGGAGTCGAAAGGTCCCCAACTCGCATCTATAAATATGACCCCAGGGGTTAGTTATTAGGGAGGAGATTTCTTCCACTTCTCATTTATATTTTTTCTCAAACTAGTAAACCTAATTCCCTAATCAAATTGGGATTTTGGTCAATTTGAATAATTGAGTTCTATAAAAAGAGGGTTGAGATAATCTTGCTTACTTAGTTACTCAGATTTTCTTATTTTTCATTAATTTGAGAACTTGTCGTCAACGTGATCGAAAGGGGTCAATTTGACCAAGTCGAAACCCTAAGTCTTTTAACTTCCTAGAAACCTTAATTCAAATCAACCAGATTGCAAGCGCTACCCCTCTCAACAGAGTCAAAACCATGTTCAACCCAACTTTTTCCTGAGCCCGTTTGATGTCTAAATCAAGCCCGTGTCCATGTCGAAAGGTGATTTCGACAGCGTTCTTAGTCAAAGCACTCAAAAGGGTTATCAAGAAGGAAAATACCCTTTCGACCGTGTCGAAAGGTACCAAAGGTGAATTTTAATCACATTTACCGGTCATGAAAGCTTTAGCAATCTCCACTCATTCGAAAGGAAGTTTCGAAAGTACTACTTATACTCCAACTTGAAATTTGAGGTGTTGACAAGTTTTCTTGTTAACATATAGTATACGTATATACTTATTCCTTGGACCTAACTAGGATTTCTTATTGTTCTACCTTTTATTATACATTCGAATTATGTAAGTTTTAATTATTGTATAACATTTTATAAATTAATTAACTTATATAATAATTTTATGTATAATCTTATATTAATTTAATTAATTAATATTTTAATAATTTTTATTTTATTCAATTAGACATTTTAAATTAAATATGTATACTATAATCACACACATATACCTTATATATATGTTATATTATTTAGTAACTAAAATTTAATTAAAACTATTTTAATTAATTATAATTAATTCAATATACGTATATAATACCTTAAAATTTTAAGATAATGTTACATATATCAACTTTAGGGTAATGTTATATATATCAATATAGATGTTATTTAATCTAATTAGTTAACTTTTAATTAATTATTCATTTAATTAATCTAATTAATAATTTTTGAAAATAATTATTTTATTTTCAAAATAATTATTTTATTTTCAAAATAATTTAGAAAATTATTTTATAACATTAATCAAATCATTATTTATTTTAAATTTAAAATACTATTTTTAATTATTTTAATTTAAACTTTTAAATTTAAAATTTTATCTTAATTTCAAAATAAAATTTGAAAATTAGCCCAGAGTCCAAAATCAATTTGGACCATTGTATTGGGGATAATCTTTTGGCTTACCTCATCCTTTTGGGCCAGCCTAGTAGCTAGGTAGGATAAAGCGCTTGATTTCTCAAACCCAACCTTGGATACTACCTTTCATGACAACCTACTAAATTGGAGGCTTAATAAGTTGGCCTAATATTGCTAATTTAAACCACATAGGTTATTAGACTCTGATATTGTTGTTGGATCTAGGCCAACACGTTGCAGGTTCAATGATTGAATTTCAATTATCATTTTTATCATTTTGGATCTTATTGGGCGTATGAATTCTAGATTAATTTAGATCAATCTAAATAAATTTTAAATAAAATCATTATTTTATTTAATTGATTGATATAAAGATTTTATTTGATTTTGTAAGTGATATATAATATGTACGTGTGTATCAAATACACATATACCTATACATGCAACATAAAATGTGTACATGGTTTAACATGCCTGTATCTATGCTTTGGGATTTACACCGCAACAAACACATTAGCCCTTCATATACGTATTTGATGTATGTTATTTTATAATAATATTATAATATAAAACATACTTATGTGTGTATGTGTGTATATAGGAACTAGGGCGGTCGAAAGTGGGTTAAATGAGTAAATTTGAAAAACATTCTTTCCATTTTGGTCTTAGTTAAGTTTATAAAGCCTAAAAAGGTTTTAGATCCAATATAAAAGTTCTAAATAAAATCATCATTTTATTAAATTTTGTTTAAAAGGTTCTTTTTTACAATAATATGCTTGTATGTGTGGAGTGCACGTGCTACAGATAACAGTGTACATAATTAATCGGTATGTAAGTAGGTGTTGGGACTTACACCGCAACAGATAGATTCCCCCTTTACATATGCCATTATCGTCCATGATATTGATTTAAAATAAATGCAAATTAAAATCACATTATTTATATTTATGTAATTAAAACCCAAAATTAACATTAATAAATTTTGTTTCCATTAAAGAAAGGTTTAACATAAAAATTTACATAATTATACAAGATCTTATTTATAAATATGAAATAAAACAACATATATATAATTCCATGTACATATGCAAAATTTAAATTTAACATCTTAGATTTAAAACAACATATATTTGTGAACATTGTATTTATACTACATATATATATATATATTTGAATTTAAAAGTAAATAATCTGGGATAAGTTTTAATATAGAAATAAAGCTAGAGTTTAGTTTTTTTAAATAATAAGTTTATAAAAGAGATAAAATATTTAGAATTTTCACAAAAGTCCACTTATAAAATTTAGACCAAAAATTTCATTCTTGTATGGACAACATTCAAAATGTTTGTATCTAAAAATAAACCATATAGTTATAGAAATCAAACTTCAAGGAATAATAAATAATCGGAACAAACAATTCATTTACAATTAAGAGTGTAAGCTTTTATAAAAGTGTAAAATATATCTAAATCAAAACTAAATTTCAAATTTCATTTAAATTTTTTTATAAGAAAATCACTAAAATAAAATAAAATGAATTTTATAAGTTACGCACATGTAAATTCATTATAAGAACAAACATATATAAACATTACATTGAATAACAGCAAATAAGCGTAGGTAAAAAAAGAATCCAAATAAATTAGTTTGAGATAAACATATACAATAAAGGGGTGAAGAACATATGTGGATTTGAAATCAACAACACAATTGTCATATTCAATTAGGAAGGAAGAGGATTTTGATTTACATATTACAAAAGGATCAATCAAACACATGATAATTCTTACAAAATCCAAGCATGTGAACGATAAAACATACATAAATAAATTAATTGGAAAATTACCTGGGATGTTGCATTTAAATCACACCTTGAAACGATGAATCAAAAGCTTCTAGACTTAATAGAATCATTATTCAGAATTTGTAAGAATCAAGAGATGAGAACCACCATTTGTTTTTATGTTTTATTTGACTTTTGATTTAGGAATTTTGTTGCCCCATGACCATTAAAATTTTAGTCATGATGGAATGGGGGGAGAGGGACAAAAAAATTACTGAAATGAAAATGAATCACATAAAGGAGGTAATAAAAGATAATTAAAGATATGGGTGATTCACCTTCTTGTAATTGTAACGACCCGTATTTTTACGGATCAAAAGATTGTAGAACAATTGTCATTAGGTCGTAATATTGATAAGTTGACTAGAGCTTGAGTCGTGTAGAAGTTAGGTCGTTCGGAGATAAGCCGTGTTGTAGCTTAAGTCATGTAGAAGTTGAGTCGAGTGATGGAGCTTAGGTTGTCTGGGAGTTAGGTCGTGTAGTAGCTTAGGTCGTACAGTAGTTTGGGACGACTTAAGAGAGTGGAGCGACCTATAGAATTGACCGACTTAAGAAGAGTAGGCGACCTAAGGAATGGGGCGACTTATAGGAGTTGGCGACTTATAGGAGTTGGCGACTTATAGGAGTTGGCGACTTAAGGGGTTTAGCGACCTAAGGGTTGAGTGAGTTAACGACCTAAGGTAGTTAGGTCGTGGACGAGTTAAGTGTTAGGTCGTTGAGTCTATGCCGTGTTAGTTAGGTCGTAGATGACCTAAGTTAGAGCTGGGTGTAGTTAGGTCGTAGACGACTTACGTTAGTACTGGGTGAAGTTAGGTCGTGGGATGACCTAGTTAGGTCGCATAAAGGCTAAGTCGTTAGGTCGTGCGTATACGTTAAGTCGCATGTGTGTTAGGTCGCAACTTATGTTAAATCGTAGGTCGGGGGATTTGTTAAGTCGTAGGTCGGGGATTTTTAGGTCATGGACGACCTAAGGAGGCGAATGACCTAAGGATCTCGAGCCTATAAATACGGGGTTTTTCTTCACTTTTTGGGATCCGGATTTTGAAGCGACGAAGTCCTGCCATTTTGAGAGCTCGAGTGCTGCACTTCTTCACTTCTTTCCTCCACTCTAATCTTGTGCTTCCTTCCATCCAAATCGAAGATCCAAGAGCTAAAGTTGAAGATCTACATTCTTCGAAGAGAGATTTCATCGTTTGGAGCGGAATTTCGGCGGATCAAGTTAGATTCTTCGCTTTCCAAATCTGAAGTGCGTTGCTTTTGAGGTGTTTAGGTGATTCGGTGAGTGGTGATTATCTCTCACACGGATCCAAAGGAGTATATCAGATTGATGGCTTGACATTGTGTTAAAATAGTGATTTCCATGCATTTCTTAAACCTAAGTATAGATCTACTGTTCATGATGATTTGACATCCATTTTACTACATGTTAACCTATGCAAGTCCATTCATCAAGTTATCGAGATATTGCTCATGTTTCATGCTTGTTAGATTTAGACTCTTTATTTACTAGATTGCCATTATTGTTATAATTGTTATTTAGATCATGTTTGAATGTTTGATTACTTGGATTAATGATTGACTTGATTGATTGTTATAGATTAGTTGATTGATGATTTGATTTAGACTAGATGGTCGAAGATGATTCAAAAGCTGAGGGAAAGGCTCTTGAATTGGAAAAGCTACTCGTGGCATATGTGGCGGTTGATGAAGCTCATATGGATAGATTTGATGATGATGTTGAGATGAGGCTTTGCTATGATGAGATGAAGTGAGGCATGATGTGAGATAGCCTTGGTTTAATCCAGACGGGATCATTCCAAGCATGTTGATAACTCGGTGAAAGGGTTCGGGTTTGAGGATAATGGTTGGCTTGAGAGGCGCTTGAGCTAGTATGGAAATAGTCATCGAGGAGGATGACTAGAAGGCTGAGATTTTATCGTTGTTGAAGGTTCTAGCAGGCTCAAAGCAAGAGTACGCTGGGCAGATTCGATAGTCCCTAAAGACTATGATTGGTAGTCGAGTATTCTGGGCAGATTCGATAGTCCTAGGCACGGGCTGCGACGACGTGCGGAGTTCTGTCTAGAACCGGGGTTTCCATTAGCCCTTGACGGACGGCTGAAAGAATGTGCCGGTCATTCAATTAACGGTGGTATCGAAGCAATGATAACAGTGATAGCCAGAGTCATGGATGTTTGGTTGTATCGTCATTCGGTCTCAAGAGCAATGTTTTCTGGGTGCTTATCTGATCTTGGTTTAGGCCTTGGGGGTTTGTACTTGGAAAACATCGCCCTTGACTCGAGTGATAATTGCTTTACTTTAAATGTTTGCTTTGTTATGATTACTTCTGCTTAGTGTGTGTCTGGGGGCTATCACTGTAGAAAGAGGTGGAGTGGGAGGGTTGGATTCCTATTCCTTTTACCTTTATGCTCTTTTGGTATGTTGTTAGTTAATTTACCGCTCACTAAGACTGTTGTCTGACTCAAGGCTTTATGTTTAACTCTTATTGCCTTGGGCTGTTCATCCATTTTGGGATGGGCAAACTAGGTAGCAGGTGACAGGTGCTGTTCTTAGTTTCCCACGATGCTGATGGCGAAGACGAGCTGGAGGCTTGCATATTATTTCTTATTATATGTACTGGATGTTCCGCTGCTTGTATAATTCTCTGAGTGATATGTAGTGAGGCTTGATGTATTGACTATTCAGATGTTGTATTCAACTATTATGAAGCTTAATTGATGAGATTCTATTTTGTGAAGCTTCACTATATATATTCCCTATTGTATTTTTATCCATGCGCTGTGAGTAACACGATAGATTCTGCTGTTTTAACTTACCTTGGCAACCATCCATGGCTGCCTGGCACACCTTACAGCGCACTATCTCTATGTTTAGTGCAGGGGTCATGGGCGGTTGTCACATTTGGTATCAGAGATTTGGTTAATCGATTTTACCCAACACTCACTAACGTAACTACGTATGAGAGACGTAATTGTATTTTGATGAATGATTACTATATATAATATAGTAGCTTGGGAGAGTTTGAGTCCTTTATGCAGTTGTTTCTCAAGGTGTGCTGACCATTTCTTTTATAGATATTAAGGATGAGTCGAAGAGGGAGACCAGCTGCTAGGGAGGGTCGTGCTACTGAGGGGGCTGCTGATTATGCAGCTATGTTCGAAGCTATGATGACTTCCATCATGAGAAGGATGCCAATTCCGGGGTCAGCAGTTGATGTTGGAATTCAAGTTCAAGCTCCAAGACCGGTGGATTTTGCTAAGCTGTGTAAAGACTATACTGCTCTTGGAGGAAAGGTTTTCTTGGGAACAGAGTCAACCATTGAAGTTCAGAGTAGGATAGATGCTTGTAGAAGGATCTTTGGTGACTTGGGAATCGAGGATGCAACTAAAAGGAAGCTCGCATCAAGACAGCTTCAAGGAAGAGCTTCTGATTGGTGGAACTCTATCACCATTGATACTCCGGAGGAAGAAATTACTTGGGAGCAATTCTAAGCCAGATTTGAAGCTAAGTTCATTTCTACAGCTCAGAAATCTGTTCTGTTCAAGAAGTTTGTAGAGCTCAAGCAAGATGGAAGACCAGTTCTTGAGTATGTTTCTGAGTTTGAAGCTTTGTCCAAGTATGCCCGGTCGTATATTGAATCTCCTTATCAGAAGAACGAGAAGTTTGTGACAGGCTTGGACATTTATCTTGGGAGGCAGTTGGTGGATCATCTGGACGATCCATTTGAGAAGCTTGTAGAGAAGGCTCTCAGGCATGAGAATCTGTTTCCTAAAGGAGGATCTGTTGTTGCTGTGACCAAGGAAGAGTCTAAACCACAGCAGGGTGGAAACAAGAAGAGGAAGCAGCAGCAGCAAAAGAGTAAGGATGGTGTAACGACCCGTATTTTTAAACATTTAAAAATATTAAATTAAATAAGATTTTTGAATAAAATTGTTAGGAATTTTTTTTTGCAAGATTTTATTGATACAAATTTAATTATAATCCAAGTTATGAGCTTAAGTAAAAATGAAACATGTTTGCAATAATGTAAGGATAATAACAAATGCTAGTGTGTATTTTAATAGCATTGGTTTGAGTGAAATTAACAATTGTCTAAATGTAAATTTCCAATTGATTGGAATAATAAATGTTAATGAAGAATAATAAATGCTTCTTTATTAAATAAGAAATCATACGTTTATTTATTTGAAATGTTTAGTAGCTGAAAGATTGATTGCAGAGACGAGAAACTATTATTTGGTAAGAAATGTATAATTTCTGTTTGTATCCAATAGTGTGTAATTATGTTTAAATTACTATTAGATAGGAAATAATTGTTCTATTTCTCATTACATTTATTTTGTTCATTTTAAATTCACCTTTGTAAATAATTGAAATTAATGTAATCGAATAATTTCAATTAATGGTAGAGAGGACACCAAATTGTAAATTAATAGGTGTAATTAAACGTAGCTTATGTTTTAGGAAAATATAAGGAAAGTTGATTTAATGAAAAGAACATTTATATCAAATGAAATGAATGTTTCATTTGTGAATGTAGGTTTAATTTCATTAAAATAAAGAATAGAATGATTGATTTAAAGGAAGAAATATATATATATATATATATATATATATATATTTGAACTATGTTTTAGCATACAGATGGATTACAAGAGTAGGAAAATAATCTATTTAAGCAAGTTAATTTATAACTCTTATGTGTAAACAACGGTTCTATAAATGTATTTAAGTTACTGTAAAAAGACTTCAGTTGTTCTAATTATCTTATGTGTAAACAACAATTCTACAAATGTATTTAAGTTACTGTAAAAAAGAATTCAATTGTTTTTATTTTCTATCCATTAATTATTTTCCGTTTTAAATTTTAATGTTGAAATTAATTGCCGTGGATTTAATTTGAAATCTTTCAATAAAATGGAAAGATAATTTAATTGAACTTAATGACGTTTAATGAATGAAATGTACATGATTCACTTTAAAGTGTAATTTTGAAACTAATTAAAACTATGTCGATTTGGAATCTTTCAATATTAAAGAGGCAAAAAAAACCATTAATTGTAATTAATGGATTTAACGAAGGAAATGTACGTTATTGTTATAAAAAAAGTATGTTTTAATGAAAACAAAATAAACGTTGTTGTTTTTAAAGTAAGTGTAATTTTATAAAAAGAAAAAAATGAATTTTGAAGCAATATTTTACGGTTGTTGAATATTAATCTTTGGCAATATAGAAGTGATTTTAATGCTAATCGTAAAATTTAGAATAAATTAAATATTTTATGTTCATGATTGTGCGCTGAGAAAAACGCCGATTTTGAATTGGAATTTGGAATCATGGTTCTCCTTTTATTTTATGTAGCGGTGGTCATCGTTACTTTAATTGGTGTGTTCAAATTTTTTTTACTGTATGTTAATAAAACTTTTAGATAGGTGTAAAGTTGAGTTGATTTGGAGTTAAAGAAATTAATTGAATTGAAAAATATTTCCATATTGAATTAATGTGACATTAAATTCCTTTTGAAGTATGAAAGGTGATGTTCATCATGAATTCATATTCATGCACGTTTCATATTCTATTGCTTTTCTAACTACTATCTCATTCATATTTTTCTGCCTTGTTTACTCTCACATTTCAGTTATTCATATAAAAAAAACCTCTCTCTTTATTTCATAAAACTTTCATTTATTCTCTATATATTCATTTTCCATTCTTATTGTTAGCTATACATTCTCTCACCCAATTTTATTCGACCTAATTCTTATATACCTCTTGTATTTGCATCTAAGCATTTATTTTTACACGTTACAACTTTTAGTATTCACTCTTTTTCATAACTTCTGCCTGCACTAATTCGTCCATTAACAATTTAGATTTAATGCACGTGCATCATTCCTGCTAGCCTGTTCATGTTTATATTTATTAAACACATAACCACGTCGTTTCTTTGAAAAGCTTACTTTATTTTTGTATTCTTTTATCACCTTCCCACTTTCCAACCTGTTACTTTTCAATTTCCCACTAGAGAACAATACCAAAGTACGTACAAATTGTTTCTCATTCCTCTATCTGAAGCTTTCTGCTCACACTTTCTCCATCCTCAAAACTACATAAACTCCAAAATTTCTAAATCCACAAATTCCCCATGCTTCATCTCTCTAAAAAAAGAAGAAGTAAACTCAATCTGTTCGATTTGCATTGTCGTGCTTTGCTTTTCTATTAGATTGTTGCTATGGATAAGATTGGTTAGCTTGTCGTGTTTGGATTTCAACTAGGATCTACATATTTGTGTTGTCAAAAACTCTCTAACCTCGAAAGGTGAGCAATCACTCACGATTAACATTTTTATGGTTAGGTAAATAAACATTGAAATGTTAAAAGAAATGTTTGCTTTAGATATGAATATGTGATATATGTTGTTATGTTCCCTTGAATTTGTGTTATGATATTCACATGTACATGTTGTTTTATATGTCACAAGTAGTATGTTATGTTGATTTGATTAATTGTCACATATGTATGTGAAATACATCACATATGATATGTAAAAAAATGCATTATGTTAGAAAAATATATTTTTATATGCCATGTTGAAATACATCACATATGATATGTAAAAAAATGTGTTATGTTAGAAAAAATATTTGTATATGCCTTGTTGAAATACACCACATATGCTATGTGGAAATAATGTGTTATGTTTGTGAAAAATGATATGCCATGTTAATTTATTGTAAATCACCTTGCAAGTTCCTTGTATATATGTCATGTTATATATTTATATGTTATGTTAGAATTTGAAATATTCACTTATGTTGTTTACGATATGTGACACTTGTGTATATATTAAATTGTTAATTATGCACGCATGTTGGTAATTGACATGTTATGTTATTTATGTTGTTATTGTTCTCACACTCCAAGTTCTCTGATAGTTAGCAAAAATCACTTTGGATTGAAATGATACATACCCAATATTAAACCACTTTGGGTTTAAATAAATTAATTTAGAAATAAAATTGGAATATTGTAAGTTTAAATTTATGTTCGAACTTGAAATTCTGAAATTGAAATTTAATTGATTTAATGAAAGTTTTAATTGGATTTTTTTTAGATTTAAACTTGTTGTTTGATTATAACTTAATAGCTTTAAGTGAAAAATTCAAATCTGAAGTTGGATTTAATAATGAATCGATTGGAAATGAACATAAAGTCGGTATTTGAACTGAACTAATTTATAGTGTGAAAGATGATGTTTATTTAAACCTAAGCATTTCACTTATTGAGTTATCTGTACATTTCACTTGATTTGACTTACTTAAATAAGAATGTTAGTCCTGACTCGAGTGTTCTTGTTTTACTTTACGCTCGGGTCAGACCGAGTATTTCAGTTTAGCGAAGACACTTATTTTCTGGAGGACGAAGACGAAGATTCAGTATATTATTGCTATTTAATATTTCACTACATTCTGTGTTCTGCTGCATTATTTGTTTATTTCTGATGTATGTATAACTCTGATTTGAATTGTAAAAGTGTAATCAAATGTAATTTGTAAAACAGCTTCATGAACTGTTTATTTGATTATTATATTTTGTTATTCCGCTGCGAGATTATGTGTTTTGTTTTTTTTTCTTATTTACCCCATTAACAATCCTCCCTTTTGAATGGTTTGAGTATGACATGTGTGGTTGGTTGTCGATTTGAAACGTCCAAAAAGGTGGGTTGTTACAGTTGGTATCAGAGCCAGGTTTAGACATACCTTAGCCTGTTGGGGTTAACTCATTAGAGATAGGGTAGAAGTACCCTAGAATGAGTTGTCTGAATGTATATACGAGAGCGCGTATTTGTTAGTGTTATAAAAATGTTTTATATAAGTTTTGAAATGAAATTATTTTTCCTAATATTATATGATATATATAAAGGAATAAAATTTTATAACTGATATAGTTATTTGTAATGTGTTTGTTTTATGAAATGGTAATATCTAATTATTATCATTTATTGTTAATTTGTTGTATTTAATCAAATTATAAACATTGGCAATTATTGTTGATTGAAATAATAGACTAAACACTAGTTTAATAATGGTGTATTAAAGAGAATAAAATGAATAATTAGGATATTTGTTTATGAAACTGAAATGTTGTTGTGAATTTTGTTGTTTGTTGACCGGTAGTTTCAACTATTAAAATAAAATGGAATATCTGGATATTTTGGATAATCGAAACCTTCTAAATTAATATATGAGTTAAAACTTAGAAATTGTGTTGAATTATGCAGTTGAATTTGATAACATTAATTTGAAAGCAAGTAAAACAAGGTTTAATTTGTTATATCTATGTTCAGTAAATGAATAGAATTGTTGTATACATTCTTGGCATGTAATGTAATAATATAAAAGTGTGAACTTTAAGCCTTTGGATGTTTAAATTGAAATTGTGATTAAGGAAATGTTGTAAATGTGATTAAATTGGAGAAAAATATGTTTATAAATTTAATTAACATAAATAAATTGAAAGGTAAAGGTGAAAGTAAATGGGATAAGCAAATATGAATTAAAAGTGAAATGATTATAAATAAAGCCATGACTTGTAAATTGATATGAAATTAATGGATGTAATAAATGGTTATAAATAAAGTTGTGATAACTTTAAACTCGAACAATGTCTTATAAAAAGGAATTAAGTTTTATAAATTGGTTACGAACTTAAGAAAATTCCTTATGAAAAGATTTGCAAATAAATGTTGTATTAAATAAGAAATATTACATGTGAAATGAATGCAATTTAAAGTAAAGAGAAATATAAGCAATTTTATGAGAATGAATACATTAATGTTTTATATTAATTGGAGAAATTCTGTGAAACAAATATTAAAGTATGAACTGATATTTGTGTTAATCAATGAGATTAAAAATGAATTTAATTGAAATGTAATTGTGATGAAACAAATTAGAATAATTACGTATGTTGTATGTATATTGTTTTATTCGCAAAAATATCCGGATTTGAGTACACAAGTTCTATATGAATTACACCACTTCGTGTTAGGATTTTTCATTCGATTCTTGATGGCGAATATTTGATACAGATTTTTGGTTTGATTCTAGAATTCTCTATCATAGTATATGGCTATGCAAGGAGAATGTTAGTTTCTAGTCAAGAAACCTTATCGAAGTCCGCATTAGGGAAGTCGAATGAAAAATACTAGTTCGAAAGCAAACTTGTGTATTCAAGCGAGCGATCGAATGTGATTTTGTGAAATGATGACATATGTACCTCTTATGTTCTAATATTATTGATATGCTTTGACGCTGAATTTGAAAGTCGTTGGGTTGGATATCTTTGTAATTTAAATTGGAATTTTTCTTGTATGCAAAACTACTATTAATTTAAAACCATTTTACAAAACTATTTTCTTTTATTTTTCTTATACAAACTATTTTATTTACAAAACTATTTTACAAACTATTTTACAAAACTATTTTATATACAAAACTATTTCACAAAACGATTTTATGTACAAAACTATTCTAAATTCAAAACCTTTTATAAAGCAAAGATGTTCAATCCCATATGGCTTTTCATACAGCGAAATTGATTTTGGAAAAAATTTTGATTCTTGTATAAGATGGACTTTATATAAGTATAAGGTGATTTTTAAAACTGTTTATTTTAGAAGGTATTCGATCTAAAGAGATAAATCTTACATATAAAGGAATTTATATAAGAATGATTTGATATATTCGAGATTATTGATTTTGGAAAGTACTTTATTTGAAATGAAATCTTATATATAAGGGAATTTATATAAGTCCGATATTTGAAGCTATTATTTTGAAAGGGTACTATATATGGTATGTTATAATTTGAAGTAAAAGGTATGGGGAAGCACCCTCCACGAAGAAGTATAGTGTGATATGCTTCGACCCAGATGGACTTGGGGAATCCAGGAATGGATTCGACCGATAAACCCTAATATACTTGGGTGAATTCAGAAATGGATTCGAACCGATATGGTTGTCCGGAATTAAACTCATGAGTTCCTCGATTTTTTTTCCAGGGTAGATGGTTCTTTAGTTTACCAATGGAGGCGCTTTCGAACCTTGGATCTGTTGTTTATGGATCTTCCGAGAAGGAAGTGCATCCATTGCGTAAATCATTGAATCAGCAGCGTACCACTGCAGCAGGGGTCGATGGTCCCTTGTTTATGAACTGGCTACGATATTTTTCTGGAATCCGGAAGGTGGAAGGGTCTTCTGGAAAGTTTTGTGTCCATTTTGTAAATTCTGGATCAGCAGCGGGCCAATACTATCGTAACATCATCATTTGACATTAAATTTTGAGCGGTACTTCTCATACCTGTTTTTAAGTATTTTTCACTGGGTGTTGAAACAGGTCTACTAAGTACTTGGAGAATTCTAGTCTTACGCTTGATCAACGTACGACCAGAGTCTGCAAGAACGAGGATAAACTTGTTAAAACATCGAGTTATAAAAGTATTTTGATAAAGTATTATATAAAAGATATTTTGGTTATTTTTTTTTCATTTCTAAATACTTTAAAATGTTTAAAATATTGTTTATTTATGTAAAACATGGTTTAATAGTAAATTATTAGTGTTGTAAATATTGTAGGAAGTTATTAATTAAATAAAATGTATTTAAAGTTAATGATTATTGATTTATTAATGATGTTTAAAAGTATTTTGAGATTTAAAACTAATAAAATTATAATTAATGGATTTAAGGTTTTCAATAACTTCTTTTTAAATATAAGTAATGATGTAAATTATTGTTTTCAAATAGTTTACCTATATTTATAAAGATGTTATTTAAAATTTTTAAATGGTATTTATATATGAAGCAAGAAATTTTACAGATGAATTTTTTCGTAAAGTATTAAAGATGATTGATTTGCAAATGAAGTTTTCAAATGATTATTTGTAACGACCCGGAATTTTGAACAAATTAAATTGAGAATATTTAATTAATTTTAAATATTTGAACAATGATTTAATTTGTATCCCGAATATAACTTTGAAACTGACGATTTAAATTATAAAATTTTATCTATTGAAAGTGAATAAAAAATTTGAATCAAATTTTGGCCGATTAAAAATATTTCAAAGGATGGTAAAATTTATAATGATAATAATGAAGATAATAGAAACTTCAGAATTGTATTTCGAAGTGTTTCGTTCAGTTTTGAAATTAAATCGTTCGAATCGATATTTAAAAATAGTCAATTTTCAAACAGTCTCGGAATTCGACGAAACCAGTTCCATTGGATCCGAAATATTGAACTGATATCGGATTTCGAATTTCATATTTTTCAGAGTTGTTTTGTGACCATACGGTTAGAGAACGCATCGAGAAATAATTGAATTCAGATTAATTTTAAAATTTTGAATTTGGTACATTTCGTTCCTTTAATCACGTAGGAAATCACGCTGAAGACCATGAAATTGATCGTGCAAGCACGACCTTCCCTTTGCAAAATCACGTACTCTTGTCCCCTTCGTTTCTTTTATCACGCCACTATCTTCAGTTCGAAAACAAGCAAATGGCCTCGAGAAAAATAAAAATAAATGCTGAGTAAACTCCCTCCCTCTCTCTTTCTAACCGAAATCCATCCCAGTTTAAATCAAAATAATCGAACTATGGCAACCTTTTTTTTTTCTCATTCCAGTCTATACGAAATCGAACTCTCCTCCTCTCTTAAATCGAGTCGATTGGAAATTGAAGTGAGGGGGGGAGCTCGCGTTCGAGCGGCAGGCGAGTCGAGTAGAAGTCGCGATGCGATTGGGCAATGGGAGGTTGGCAGCGACGAGGTTGGAGGATTCGCGGCAGCTCGCGATTAGGGTTTTCAATCGAGGCGTCGCGATGGCAATGGAGTGACAGCTCGCGATGGTCTAGCGTGGAGGTCGAAGTCAAAGTGGCAGCGGCGATTTAGGTGGCTTTCGTTGGGCGTCGTGGCAAAGTCGTTAGCGTGGAGGTGCTCGCGAGGACCGGTGGAGGCAAGCGCTGGTCGACGAGCTAGGAAAGTTTGATCTCGGGTTTAAGGTATAAACATATGTTAACAAATTTATTTTAAGTTTAAAATCTGAAAGATACATGTATACGTATATATATATATATATGAATTTTAAATTCAAATTCTTTTTCTAAAAATGTTAAGTTGTTAACAGTAAAAGAAAAAAATGATACTGTAATAATTTTTGTTTATAAGCAGAAGTATTTAAAATAAATAGATAGATAGTTTAAAATTTGTAAATTAACTGATGATGGAATTTACAGCAAAGATTTATAAATGAAAATATAGAGATTTTTTAAATGTTGTAGAATTTATTAAAGAAAATTTAGTTTTAAACTAAAATTTTAGCTAAACGAATTTATTAATGGAAATTGATTTGTTTGATAAGTTTATTTGATTCGTTTAGACACTAGAAATAAATTATCAAAGGAAATTTTGTTCAAATATAATAATTAGTTGAAATTTAATCTATTTGACGAAATTTAATTGTTCGATTTCAATTCGAATATTAATAGAATTGTATAATTATTTATACAAGGTTAAAGTCGAGAAAACGAAAGAAGAATTGGAAATGGATTGCGAAATTAAAAGCTAAGGTGAGATCTTCTCACTCAAATTGAAAGTGGAATTTTCAGTTATTTATTGATTGATTTGATTGCTATTGAATGTGCTATTAGATATAATAGGATATATCTATATATATAGCAATATATACATATTGGCATATGTATATATTGGATTGATGATTTTCCCGCCTCGTATAGCGGATGAGACCCTATTGCGCCGTTAGTAAGTGGATTTTTATAAAGCCCATATACCGCGATAATTCCGTACTGGAGCGGAATTGGTATTGTGCTAACATCTTTGGATGCAGGGAAACAGGTTGGAGGGATCCAACTGGACCCCTCACATTGATTGAATTTATTTCTACTGTGATATGAATCTGTGAATGATTATAGTGATGCTATTAATCATATTGATATCTGGAAATTGTTTGAAAGCTAAAATTTAGCTGAATGGATGTTTTGACATCATTGGATTCCAAAGATAAACGAAATTGAATTTTTGAAATTCAAGTAGAAAATTTCTAAGTGAATCAATTTTTGAAATTGAAGAAATTTTGAAGAAAGGAATTTTTAAAGTATAAAAAGTAAATTTTTATAATCGTATTGAATAAATTCCAGAATAAAGTGAAAATGCTAAATAAATGGATTTCATAAAACAGTGATTATAAATTGAAGAATTTAATTTAAGAATTTGGATTTTTAAATAGATTGAAAGAAACGATTGAAATTTATTTCCTTAAAAAAAGGAATTTATTTAAAAGGAGATAAGTTGGAAATCCAATTAGAAATTTAATTGGTAAATTGAAATGATTTGGGAAATCAATGTAAAATGAGTTCAATTTAAAGAATCCATTTAAAAAACAGGATATTGAATGATTTGAAGGAAAATAAGGAATTTATTTTAGTAGAGATAAATAAAATTAGAAATCAATCTGTAATTGATTTAATATTTGGAAAAGAACTTTTGAGAAATCAGTATGGAATCTTTTATTTAAAGTTGAAAATAAATTCAGAAATCAATATTGAAATTGAATTGATATTGAAGTTTTGAAATTTATAAAAGTTGTTTAAAAATCCGAAATCACTTATTTTGATAAGTAAAATATAGAAGTTAATAAAAAGAAGATTTATAAGTTGAAGTTGTTATTAAAACAGAAATAGAATTTATAAACGTTGTTTTATAAATTCAAAATCAATTGAATTTGATAAATTGAATATAGAAGATTATAAAAAAAGATATATTCACGATTTTGGATAGTGAATGTATTATTGAATAAAATGGATTCATTTTTTTTTGAAGAAGTGATACTTTAGGACGAAGTTAAACATTTTAAAGATGTTTTAAAATGTATTATGAATCGAAAACATAGATTTCAACACTTGTTGTTGAAATAGACGTTTTCGAGAAATTTAAGGAAATGGTGGACTATAACACTGTTGTTATAGTAAATGATTTCCGAAAGGAAATGTTTTTATGTAGTATTGGGATTTATATATCTATCTAAATTCCGAATCCCTATACTATTGATTTCGAGTCGTCGTAACGATGTTTTACGCAACATTCGTTTTGACTCAAATAGATGTTAAAATTTATGATTTCCTTAAAGAATTAAATGTATACTTAATATTGATTTAAGTATATTGAATATTTTCAAATGTTGAAAATAAATAGATTTGTGAAATACTTATTTTTAAATAAGTATGGAAATGTTTTTCCAATATGAAATGAACTGTTTTGAGATTTTATCTTCTTAAAGATAAATTGAAAATGAATATTGGAATCGATTTGAAAATCGTATATCAGTAGATATTTTTGAAATATAAATTCACTATGGAATTTATAAAAGAAAGGGAAGTTGTTTAAAAATAAATATCGATTTATTTTTGGAGTGTGGAAATTTTATATCTAGTAAAAGATATTTTTGAAGATGAAATAATTTGGAAAATTATTTGGAATCTGGTGATGTTGCGCATTTTTATTGATAGTTAAATAACCGACTATCAATAATTACCTTTAGATAGGTATTTGTTGTGAATTGGATGAATTTGAATGCCACACTTATTTTTGAATAAGCGCTCACTATTCGGGTTAGCCGGGAAAGGACCATGGGGTCGTATAACCCATTCCGAGTATGTGATACATCGTTATGAATTGCATTCGAAGACCGGTGTTGAAGACCGGATATTTTTTGAAAACGGAAGGATTACCGTCGAGTTACTCTACATCGGCTGATCTCCGATTTAGAGGTTTTATCACCCTTAGTGACGGGAAGTCCGGACGTGATTAGAAATTTATCCGGAAATGCAAGGGCTTCGTGAGAAGTGCCTTCGGTTCTGTTCGATCCCGGAACAGACTTGTATGGATTGTGTGTCTGACGTTACAATTTGAGATATAAAGCTGATTTCTTTCAAATACATTTCTGTTGGTGGCGAAGAATTTATTCTCTTAGCTTAACACCCTTCTCTGAGACGTACGAGCTCAGAGGTTATGTAGTTGAAATTTATCAGCGATATATCCCAATTTGGTAACGTGGCATACTGAGTGTTGCTGTGAAATGATCAGTGTTTGATCATTTGTGATATGATCATTTGTTTGATCTTATATCTTTGTGATCATAGGTTGATCATTTTTGTTTGACCCGAAGCAGGGCTTTGTAGAAAGCGTAGCTTTGTGGACGAGACTTCGTCGAGCCTCACACCCCGGAAATGGTCGAAACAAGAAGGATGCGGCAAGGTTCTAGGGAGTAGCGCCCCTTAGTGTATGTCATTCCTTCTGGATAGAGGTGGTATCATGGTATGGAGCCCAGATACTTAACCGATGTGGTTGCTGCATTATTATCTATGTGGTTTGTTGGAAATCGGGGATCCTCGGGAAGATCGGTTACGATCGGGGGATGGCATACGCGTGTCAGTAGTTACCTATTTTTGCAGAGGTAACCCGGCCTTGTGTTGGCAGTGATCTAACCGTAATGTTAAGTTATTTCTCGGGTCGTCTATTCCAGGGACGTACCCATCGTGGATAGGAAGTTCCTTGGCCTGACCATTTGTTGGAAATCCAAAGAAACAATACGAGCCTTGTACGGTTTTAGTTGTAGAACCTGCCATTTAATATGGTAGCTATAGCAAGCATACTATAATGGTACCTATGCTGGCTAAGATTTATATTCTACTTTCGAAATGTTTTCTACACTATGCACTAATAATAATATCAAAAAGAATTTGATTTTTGCGTAGTAAGCATCTTTGACTATCATAAGAAGAAATCTCCTCAAATTCTGCGTTTGCATTGTGTGTGTGGCGGGAGGTCTTATGGTAGTTTCATTTTCCAAAAGCATTGCGAATTTGTTTTATTTTCTTTGTGAAAGGATAACTGTTTTACGATCTCACACCAGTCACCATGACTGACTCGGAGTTTATTGTTCCCTTCTAAACTCTGGGTGCCCACAAATTTCCACACGGACAGTCTAGAGTTAGGTTATCAGGATATTCTGGAGCTTTGGAAGCAAGCTGGATGGAGAGACGTAGTATTTGTACCTGATAGTATTTATTCCGCTGTGTATTCTGTATGAGGACAAGTTTATATAACTGTCCATTGTTGTTTATTGACTCTGATTGATGTATGTATAAAATGATATAGTTCTTTGTTTTAAAAGACTAGTAATTATCTATTATATATTGTTCCGCTGCGATGTGTAAGATTCTGATATTGTTTTCTGTTCTGATGTTGTTCTGTGTTGTTCTTCTCTTCTTCTTCTCTTTTTCTTCTATCTTTTCTTCTATTTCTTTTTCTTAAACCCTCACTATTGGAGTTTCCGGCACTCGATTGCTCGACAGTCGATAAAGTGAGTATCGATGTCGAATTTTCGCAAGTCGAAAATTTCTGTATGTAACAAAGTGGTATCAGAGCATATGGTTAAGCGACAACCCTGCTCTGTTGGGTGTTACTCATTAGAGATAGAGTCAGCAGTACTCTAGAATGAGTTGAGTGTAATAATAGATATGAGCGCGTATTTGTTATTTGAATATAAAATTGTTTTGTATTGTGTTGACTTATCGGTTGATTGTTTATGGATTCTGGTCGGTGCAGTCTAGCTAACTGTAATCGATAGGGGTTTCTAAACTCTAAACAAGATAAACTGACACAGTATTGTTTTAAATGGGGTGGATGAAATAATTTTGCCCAAAACTATTTTTGTATAGAAAAGAAATGGTTTTCTATGAATTATCATAGTATATGGTTGCATGGTTGTTAGGAAAGTGATAATATTGAAATGTTATCATTAAGTTTGAAATTGAATAAGAAATTGAAATCATAACTCCAAAGTTAAGAAATGAATTCATATACAAATGGAATTTAAAGAATGTAAATTATAAATGTGGATTGTAATTTAAAACGGAATTCCAGAGAAGTATTTGGAAATGTTTTGAAAGGAGTTTGAAAATTTTGGAGATTGGGAAAGTTTAACTTCTTTTTGATTTGAAAATGAATTTCGAAGGTTTGAAAAGTATTATGAAGAGATGAAAAGCTCTAAACTCTTTTCGGTCGCTGGAAAATAACTTCGATGATGACCGCGGCATCATTGGTGTTCATTTTCGGGTTTCCAAAAGAGGAATTGCTGCCTAATTGTTTTAAATGGAAGTTGTTTAGAAAATTTGGGTTTTGTTTTGGAAATTCAAAAGATAAATTTGAATTGTTTTCAAAGATGGTTTTGAAAAGGTTGAAAAGACTCTGGAATTGAGTATTGAATTATGAGAATACAATTGTGAATGAATGAATAAATTTGCAATTGCAAGTACATAAAAGTGAGATTGAATGTTGAAATTCATTTCGAATTTGTAAGCAATGAAGTGGATTGAATAATTATAAATGTGAAATGAAAGATGAATTAAAATTCATATGGAATATTTATATTGAACATAAGAATAAAACTGGAATTGAAATTAAATATTGAAAACAAATTTGAAATTGTAAATGAATTAGAATTTGTGATGAATTAGTAACTGATACTAATCTAAAATGATACAGTTGGGAATGAAAGGTAACCGATAAAATTTAATATTCAGGAGATAAACTGAATCCAAATTAGATTGGAATTGAGAATTGAATTCACATGAATGTGAAATGTAAAATTAAATGATAATGAATATGTATAACTTCAACAGTGAAGTAAAAATGTATAAGCAGTTTATATTGAAAATTTTGTAATAGAATTTGCAAAGTGGTTTGAATGTGTAACTAGATATTATGGCTAGTAGGACATACAGGTGTTATAAAAGGAATTGGAATTTTGATTTCGAAGATAATTTGAATTGCTCGAAAAAGGTATGTATTTAAATATGAATATGAGATTTGATGACTTATTTCTCTAGCCGCTTGGCTTTTTCTTTTTCTTTTTGAAATCTGAGAGTCCGTAGGGACGTTTTGTAGTCGTACCGTATTAGCCGCGCAAAGGAGACGCTGGCGAAATTTTTCGAAAATTTCGGGTGTTAGAAAAATTTTGAGAAAATTTGGAAGTTTAAAATTTGAATTTAAATTTAAATTTGAATGGTTAAGTAAACAAAGTTGTTTGAAACTTATGATTGAAGTTAGAAATTTAGTTGAATAAATAACGAATCTTTAGTAGAGAGATTTGTTTTGAAAATTTGATAAAACTATTGATTGTGAAAAATAGTAGACGAGTTAAGAACCATTTTTCCTAACTTGTAATTTCGAGGACGAAATTCTTTTAAGGGGGGAAGTCTGTAACGACCCGGAATTTTGAACAAATTAAATTGAGAATATTTAATTAATTTTAAATATTTGAACGATGATTTAATTTGTATCCCGAATATAACTTTGAAACTGACGATTTAAATTATAAAATTTTATCTATTGAAAGTGAATAAAAATTTTGAATCTTCAAATTTAGGCCGATTAAAAATATTTCAAAGGATGGTAAAATTTATAATGATAATAATGAAGATAATAGAAACTTCAGAATTGTATTTCGAAGTGTTTCGTTCAGTTTTGAAATTAAATCGTTCGAATCGATATTTAAAAATAGTCAATTTTCAAACAGTCTCGGAATTCGACGAAACCGGTTCCATTGGATCCGAAATATTGAACTGATATCGGATTTCGAATTTCATATTTTTCAGAGTTGTTTTGTGACCATACGGTTAGAGAACGCATCGAGAAATAATTGAATTCAAATTAATTTTAAAATTTTGAATTTGGTACATTTCGTTCCTTTAATCACGGAGGAAATCACGCTGAAGACCATGAAATTGATCGTGCAAGCACGACCTTCCCTTTGCAAAATCACGTACTCTTGTCCCCTTCGTTTCTTTTATCACGCCACTGTCTTCAGTTCGAAAACAAGCAAATGGCCTCGAGAAAAATAAAAATAAATGCTGAGTAAACTCCCTCCCTCTCTCTTTCTAACCGAAATCCATCCCAGTTTAAATCAAAATAATCGAACTATGGCAACCTTTTTTTTCTCTCATTCCAGTCTATACGAAATCGAACTCTCCTCCTCTCTTAAATCGAGTCGATTGGAAATTGAAGCAGGGGGGGGGAGCTCACGTTCGAGCGGCAGGCGAGTCGAGTAGAAGTCGCGATGCGACTGGGCAATGGGAGGCTGGCAGCGACGAGGTTGGAGGATTCGCGGCAGCTCGCGATTAGGGTTTTCAATCGAGGCGTCGCGATGGCAATGGAGTGACAGCTCACGATGGTCTAGCGTGGAGGTCGAAGTCAAAGTGGCAGCGGCGATTTAGGTGGCGTTCGTTGGGCGTCGTGGCAAAGTCGTTAGCGTGGAGGTGCTCGCGAGGACCGGTGGAGGCAAGCGCTGGTCGACGAGCTAGGAAAGTTTGATCTCGGGTTTAAGGTATAAACATATGTTAACAAATTTATTTCAAGTTTAAAATCTGAAAGATACATGTATACGTATATATATATATATGAATTTTAAATTCAGATTCTTTTTCTAAAAATGTTAAGTTGTTAACAGTAAAAGAAAAAAATGATACTGTAATAATTTTTGTTTATAAGCAGAAGTATTTAAAATAAATAGATAGATAGTTTAAAATTTGTAAATTAACTGATGATGGAATTTACAGCAAAGATTTATAAATGAAAATATAGAGATTTTTTAAATGTTGTAGAATTTATTAAAGAAAATTTAGTTTTAAACTAAAATTTTAGCTAAACGAATTTATTAATGGAAATTGATTTGTTTGATAAGTTTATTTGATTCGTTTAGACACTAGAAATAAATTATCAAAGGAAATTTTGTTCAAATATAATAATTAGTTGAAATTTAATCTATTTGACGAAATTTAATTGTTCGATTTCAAATCGAATATTAATAGAATTGTATAATTATTTATACAAGGTTAAAGTCGAGAAAACGAAAGAAGAATTGGAAATGGATTGCGAAATTAAAAGCTAAGGTGAGATCTTCTCACTCAAATTGAAAGTGGAATTTTCAGTTATTTATTGATTGATTTGATTGCTATTGAATGTGCTATTAGATATAATAGGATATATCTATATATATAGCAATATATACATATTGGCATATGTATATATTGGATTGATGATTTTCCCGCCTCGTATAGCGGATGAGACCCTATTGCGCCGTTAGTAAGCGGATTTTTATAAAGCCCATATACCGCGATAATTCCGTACTGGAGCGGAATTGGTATTGTGCTAACATCTTTGGATGTAGGGAAACAGGTTGGAGGGATCCAACTGGACCCCTCACATTGATTGAATTTATTTCTACTGTGATATGAATTTGTGAATGATTATAGTGATGCTATTAATCATATTGATATCTGGAAATTGTTTGAAAGCTAAAATTTAGCTGAATGGATGTTTTGACATCATTGGATTCCAAAGATAAACGAAATTGAATTTTTGAAATTCAAGTAGAAAATTTCTAAGTGAATCAATTTTTGAAATTGAAGAAATTTTGAAGAAAGGAATTTTTAAAGTATAAAAAGTAAATTTTTATAATCGTATTGAATAAATTCCAGAATAAAGTGAAAATGCTAAATAAATGGATTTCATAAAACAGTGATTATAAATTGAAGAATTTAATTTAAGAATTTGGATTTTTAAATAGATTGAAAGAAACGATTGAAATTTATTTCCTTAAAAAAAGGAATTTATTTAAAAGGAGATAAGTTGGAAATCCAATTAGAAATTTAATTGGTAAATTGAAATGATTTGGGAAATCAATGTAAAATGAGTTCAATTTAAAGAATCCATTTAAAAAACAGGATATTGAATGATTTGAAGGAAAATAAGGAATTTATTTTAGTAGAGATAAATAAAATTAGAAATCAATCTATAATTGATTTAATATTTGGAAAAGAACTTTTGAGAAATCAGTATGGAATCTTTTATTTAAAGTTGAAAATAAATTCAGAAATCAATATTGAAATTGAATTGATATTGAAGTTTTGAAATTTATAAAAGTTGTTTAAAAATCCGAAATCACTTATTTTGATAAGTAAAATATAGAAGTTAATAAAAAGAAGATTTATAAGTTGAAGTTGTTATTAAAACAGAAATAGAATTTATAAACGTTGTTTTATAAATTCAAAATCAATTGAATTTGATAAATTGAATATAGAAGATTATAAAAAAAGATATATTCACGATTTTGGACAGTGAATGTATTATTGAATAAAATGGATTCATTTTTTTTGAAGAAGTGATACTTTAGGACGAAGTTAAACATTTTAAAGATGTTTTAAAATGTATTATGAATCGAAAACATAGATTTCAACACTTGTTGTTGAAATAGACGTTTTCGAGAAATTTAAGGAAATGGTGGACTATAACACTGTTGTTATAGTAAATGATTTCCGAAAGGAAATGTTTTTATGTAGTATTGGGATTTATATATCTATCTAAATTCCGAATCCCTATACTATTGATTTCGAGTCGTCGTAACGATGTTTTACGCAACATTCGTTTTGACTCAAATAGATGTTAAAATTTATGATTTCCTTAAAGAATTAAATGTATACTTAATATTGATTTAAGTATATTGAATATTTTCAAATGTTGAAAATAAATAGATTTGTGAAATACTTATTTTTAAATAAGTATGGAAATGTTTTTCCAATATGAAATGAACTGTTTTGAGATTTTATCTTCTTAAAGATAAATTGAAAATGAATATTGGAATCGATTTGAAAACGTATATCAGTAGATATTTTTGAAATATAAATTCACTATGGAATTTATAAAAGAAAGGGAAGTTGTTTAAAAATAAATATCGATTTATTTTTGGAGTGTGGAAATTTTATATCTAGTAAAAGATATTTTTGAAGATGAAATAATTTGGAAAATTATTTGGAATCTGGTGATGTTGCGCATTTTTATTGATAGTTAAATAACCGACTATAAATAATTACCTTTAGATAGGTATTTGTTGTGAATTGGATGAATTTGAATGCCACACTTATTTTTGAATAAGCGCTCACTATTCGGGTTAGCCGGGAAAGGACCATGGGGTCGTATAACCCATTCCGAGTATGTGATACGTCGTTATGAATTGCATTCAAAGACCGGTGTTGAAGACCGGATATTTTTTGAAAACGGAAGGATTACCGTCGAGTTACTCTACATCGGCTGATCTCCGATTTAGAGGTTTTATCACCCTTAGTGACGGGAAGTCCGGACGTGATTAGAAATTTATCCGGAAATGCAAGGGCTTCGTGAGAAGTGCCTTCGGTTCTGTTCGATCCCGGAACAGACTTGTATGGATTGTGTGTCTGACGTTACAATTTGAGATATAAAGCTGATTTCTTTCAAATACATTTCTGTTGGTGGCGGAGAATTTATTCTCTTAGCTTAACACCCTTCTCTGAGACGTACGAGCTCAGAGGTTATGTAGTTGAAATTTATCAGCGATATATCCCAATTTGGTAACGTGGCATACTGAGTGTTGCTGTGAAATGATCAGTGTTTGATCATTTGTGATATGATCATTTGTTTGATCTTATATCTTTGTGATCATAGGTTGATCATTTTTGTTTGACCCGAAGCAGGGCTTTGTAGAAAGCGTAGCTTTGTCGACGAGACTTCGTCGAGCCTCACACCCCGGAAATGGTCGAAACAGGAAGGATGCGGCAAGGTTCTAGGGAGTAGCGCCCCTTAGTGTATGTCATTCCTTCTGGATAGAGGTGGTATCATGGTATGGAGCCCAGATACTTAACCGATGTGGTTGCTGCATTATTATCTATGTGGTTTGTTGGAAATCGGGGATCCTCGGGAAGATCGGTTACGATCGGGGGATGGCATACGCGTGTCAGTAGTTACCTATTTTTGCAGAGGTAACCCGGCCTTGTGTTGGCAGAGATCTAACCGTAATGTTAGGTTATTTCTCGGGTCGTCTATTCCAGGGACGTACCCATCGTGGATAGGAAGTTCCTTGGCCTGACCATTTGTTGGAAATCCAAAGAAACAATACGAGCCTTGTACGGTTTTAGTTGTAGAACCTGCCATTTAATATGGTAGCTATAGCAAGCATACTATAATGGTACCTATGCTGGCTAAGATTTATATTCTACTTTCGAAATGTTTTCTACACTATGCACTAATAATAATATCAAAAAGAATTTGATTTTTGCGTAGTAAGCATCTTTGACTATCATAAGAAGAAATCTCCTCCAATTCTGCGTTTGCATTGTGTGTGTGGCGGGAGGTCTTATGTGTAACGACCCAGAATTTTTGATAATTAAAATTCGAATATTTAATTGATTTTAAATATTAATAAGTGGAATTAATAAGTCGGATAATTTAAAATTCGAATATTGAGTTTAATTGGATAGTTAAATCAATAATTTAATAGTGAAATTCCAGAAATAATTTAAATCTGGATTAAATTATGATTGAAAATGATTTGTAAAATTTTATTTAATCATACTGGAGTTATAGAAAGGTTATAGAACTTTTAAAATTGAATTTAGAGTTAATTTGTGAAAATCGAATATTTTAATATTTAATTATTGACTGTAAAAATAGCCAATTTTCGAACAGTCTCAGAATTGAACGAAACCTGTTCCATTGGATCCGTAATAGTTAGTTATTATCGGATTTCAATTTTCGTAGCAATCGGAGTTGTCGTTTGACCGTGGCAACTCGAAACGCATCGATATCATTTTAATTTTAATTCGGCGAGTTAAAATAGTCATTTTTCAAAAAGTCTTGGATTTCGACGAAACCAGTTTCATCGGATCCGTAATGTGATATTATTGTAAGATTTCAAATTTCGTAATTTTTGGATTTACCGTTTGTCCGGGGCAAGCCAAAACGCCTCGAAATCGATTTAAATCGGTTTAATTTAAATTGATCGTTTTTCTTCGTATCTCGCACAGACGATCGAATTAGCTTTCGAAACCTGTTCCATTGCGTTCGGAACGCGGGGTAAACCCTAGAAACGCCTGTCACCGCGTGTAAATCGGAGTTCGAAAATTCCGGATAAATAGTAATTTGTGAATTTTTCTATATAAGCCCCTCCACCTTTTCATTTGCAAAAGAATAAACGTGCCTAGGGTTTCAATTCTCTTCAGCCGCCACCCAAACGTTTAATGGCTGAGAACGCATCTCGTTCTTCCATCAATTACTCCCAATCCACACGTTAATTCAAGAAGTATTCAACACGAGAGTTGTAGCATTCGTCGAGACCTTTTAATCCATACGGATATGATCATTTATAGTTGAGGCAATCATCGGCAATCTTCGTTCAAGATGTTGCCGTTCGTTCTCGTCTCGCGTGCCAAGGAGGGGATCGAGCTCCTAGATATTCGTGCCGTGGGTAGGGGCGACGTAGGGGGTTGGAATGGCGGGTCTTGATCGAGGTGGAGGTGGCCGGAGTTGAGTGCGAATTTGTTGAGATGGAGGCGGCTATGGGTATCTGCGTACGTGATATTCACGTTTGAGGGGAAGAAGCTTCACACGGTCAGATCTGGGAAGAAGAAACGAACGGCAGATATCGAGTGGGTTTGAAATAAAATAGAAAATGTAAATTTATTTTATTATAATTCGTTCGATCTTTAAAATACCGTATCTTGTTCATACATTATCAGAAAATTACGAAACAAGATGCATTGGAATCGCAGCGACGCGCTCTATGCTGCAGCGCAGATATGGATATGTTTGGAGTCAGTGAAAATTTTGAGTGAAATTAAACGTTCGTTTAATTTCATTCGAAATAAACGCTACAAAATTCTATCGGAAAATCACGGTGAGATCTTCTCACTCAAGAATTGAAAAGTGGAATTTTCAGTTATTTATTTGATTGCTATTGGATGTGCTAGTAGATATGATAGGATATATCTATATATATAGCAGTATATACATATTGGCATATGTATATATTGGATTGATGATTTCCCGCCTCGTATAGTGGATGAGACCCTATTGCGCCGTTAGTAAGCGGATTTTTATAAAACCCATATACCGCGATAATTCCGTACTGGAGCGGAATTGGTATTGTGCTAACATCTTTGGATGCAGGGAAACAGGTTGGAGGATCCAACTGGATTCTCCTCCAACTGGATTCCTCACCATATTGATTATTTACAGATATTGTGATATATTCTGTTATCATATTGATATATGATATTGACTGTTGTGATTGACTAATTGATGTTGTTGCATCATCGGATTCAGTTTTGAAGTTTTAAAAATAACGACTTTTACTTTAAAAGGGTTTTTAAAGTGATCTTTGAAATTATACGTTTTATTAAATTTCTGAAGTGATTTATTTTAAATAAATAAACGTTCAAATTTTAAAGTTACAAAAATTTATAGATTTGTGAAATATAACCGAAAAGTGATTTTTGGGATAAATAGTTGACTGATTTATGAAATGGTTTAAATTGAGATTTTTGAATTTCTGTAACGTTTCATATAAAAGATTTATGAAATTGATATCTACAAAATTAAGAAGGTTGAAATTATAAAATGAGTTTTTTATAAGTGATAAAAATGAAATATTATGGAATCCGTAAGTGAATGAAATTTATAGATTTATAAATTGTGAAGTTGAAAATGAATGATAAGTTATTAACTTATAATATGAACTTGTGATATTTATATCAAGTATAATTCGAATTTGTTAATAAAGAAGATGTATAAATCAAAGTTGTTAGAAAATGGAAATCGAATTTATAAACGTTGTTTTTATAAATTCGAAAATAAATCAAATTTGATTGATTTTAAATATAGAGATTATTAAGGGAATTTTATCCACGATTTTGGACAGTGGGTGATTCTTGAAATAAATGTGTAGAGAAGATTGAAATTTGGTTATTGAAGTATATTCACGATTTTGGACAGTGAATATATTGTTAAGTAAAATGAACTTGTTTTGGGAAAGCAATATTTGAAATGAAGTGATTGTTTTAAAAGATGTTTTAAAACGTGTGAATTACCGAAATCATAGATTTCAACATTTATTGTTGAAATAGACGTTTTCGAAAAATAAGGAAATGATGGACTATAACACTGTTGTTATAGTAAATGATTTCCGAAAGGAAATGTTTTATATAGTATTGGGATTTATATATCTATTAAAATCCGAATCCCTATACTAGTGATTTTGAGTCGTCGTAACGATGTTTTACGTAACATTCGTTTTGACTCAAATAAATGTGTTTAAAGAGAATGATTTCCTTAAAGAATGAATATATACTTAATATTGATTTAAGTATATCGAATATTTTCAAATGTTGAAAATAAATGATTTGTGAAATACTTATTATTAAATAAGTAGGGAAATGCTTTTCCATTATGAAATGAAATGGTTTTGAGAATTTATCTTCTTAAAGATAAATCGAAAGTGAATATTTGAAATCGATTTGAGAATCGTATATCTGTAGATATTTGAGAATATAAATTCACTATGGAATTTATAAAAGGGAAGTTGTTTAAAAATAAACATTGATTTATTTTTAAGTGTGGAAATTTTATATCTAGTAAAAGATATTTTTGAAGAAATAATTTGGAAAATTATTTGGAATCTGATGATGTTGCGCATCTTTATTGATAGTTATAACCGACTATCAATAATTACCTTAGATAGGTATTTGTTGTGAATTAGATGAATTTGAATGCCACACTTATTTTTGAATAAGCGCTCACTATTCGGGTTAGCCGGGAAAGGACCATGGGGTCGTATAACCCATTCCGAATATGTGATACGTCGTTATGAATTGCATTTGAAGACCGGTGTTGAAGACCGGATATTTTTGAAAACGGAAGGATTACCGTCGAGTTACTCTACATCGACTGATCTTCGATTTAGAGGTTTTATCACCCTTAGTGACGGGAAGTCCGGACGTGATTAGAAAATTATCCGGAAATGCAAGGGCTTCGTGAGAAGTGCCTTCGGTTCTGTTCGATCCCGGAACAGACTTGTATGGATTGTGTGTCTGACGTTACAATTTGAGATATAAAGCTGATTTCTTTCAAATACATTTCTGTTGGTGGCGGAGAATTTATTCTCTTAGCTTAACACCCTTCTCTGAGACGTACGAGCTCAGAGGTTATGTGGTTGAAATTTATCAGCGATATATCCCAATTTGGTAACGTGGCATACTGAGTGTTGCTGTGAAATGATCAGTGTTTGATCATTTGCGATATGATCATTTGTTTGATCTTATATCTTTGTGATCATAGGTTGATCATTTTGTTTGACCCGAAGCAGGGCTTTTTGAGAAAGCGTAGCTTTGTGGACGAGACTTCGTCGAGCCTCACACCCCGGAAATGGTCGAAACAGGAAGAATGCGGCAAGGTTCTAGGGAGTAGCGCCCCTTAGTGTATGTCATTCCTTCTGGATAAAGGTGGTATCATGGTATGGAGCCCAGATACTTAACCTCTGTGGTTACTGCATTATTTTTACTATGTGGTTTGTTGCGAATCGGGGATCCTCGGGAAGATCGGTGACGATCGGGGGATGGCATACGCGTGTCAGTAGTTACCTATTTTTGCAGAGGTAACCCGGCCTTGTGTTGGCAGAGATCCGGTTAGGTTCTCGGGTCGTCTATTCCAGGGACGTACCCATCGTGGATAGGAAGTTCCTTAGCCTGACCATTTGTTGGAAATCCAAAGAAACAATACGAGCCTTTACGATTTCAATTGTATAACCTGTCTCCTCAGGAGGCAGCTATAGCAGGCATAATATAATGGTACCTATGCTGGCTAAGATTTATATTATACTTTCGAAATGTTTTCCACTATGCACAAATAATAATATCAAAAAGAATTTGATTTTGCGTAGTAAGCATCTTTGACTATCATAAGAAGAAATCTCCTCCAAGTCTGCGTTTGCATTGTGTGTGTGGTGGGAGGTCTTATGGTAGTTTCATTTTCCAAAAGCATTGCGAATTAACATTAAAGTTTTCCTGTTGTTTATTTTAAAGATAAACTGTTTTACGATCTCACACCAGTCACCATGACTGACTCGGAGTTTATTGTTTCCCTTCTAAACTCTGGGTGCCCACAAATTTTCCACACGGGCAGTCTAGAGTTAGATTATCAGGATTATCAGGATATTCTGGAGCTTTGGAGATATTCTGGATGACGAGACGTAGTATTTGTATCTGATAGTATTTATTCCGCTGTGTATTCTGTATGAGGACAAGTTTATATAACTGTCCGTTGTTGTATATTGACACTGATGATTGATGTATATATAAACTGATATAGTTCTTTGTTTTAAAAGACTAGTGTTTATCTATTATATATTGTTCCGCTGCGATATGTGAGATTCTGATATTGTTCTGTTTCTGATGCTGTTCTGTTGTTGTTCTTCTCTCTTCTTCTCTTTCCTTCTTCTTCTTACTTTTTCTTCTTTCTAAAACCCTCAATATTGGAGTTTCCGGCACTCGATTGCTCGGCAGTCGATAAAGTGAGTATCGATGTCGAATTTTCGAAAGTCGAAAATTTCGGTATGTGACAAAGTGGTATCAGAGCATATGGTTAAGCGACAACCCTGCTCTGTTGGGTGTTACTCATTAGAGATAGAGTCAGCAGTACTCTAGAATGAGTTTGAGTGTAATAATAGATATGAGCGCGTATTTGTCATTTGAATATAAAATTGTTTTATATTGTGATGATTGGTTTGTTGAGTGGTATATGGATTCTGGTCGGTATTGTCCGTACAACTCTATCGATAGGGATCTCTAAACACTTATATAGAACAATTCGACACAGTATTGTTTTAAATAGGGTAAATGAGATAATTTTGCCCAAAACTATTTTTGTATAGAAAATAAATGTTTTTCTATAAAGTACTATAGTATTTGGATGCATGGATGTTAGGAAGTAATAATAGTGAATTATCATCACTGAAATTGAAGAAATTGAAATCGTAAACTCCAAAGTTAAGAAATAAAATTCACATATACAAATGAAATTTAAAGAAGGTAAATTATAAATGTGAATTATAATTTGAAACAGAATTCCAGAGAAGTTTTGGAAATGTTTTGAAAAGAATTTGAAAATTTTGGAGATTTGGAAGGTTTAAATCCTTTTTGGAGTTGAAAATGAATTTCAAAAGTTTTGAAAAATGTTCTGAAGGAATGAAAAGCTCTAAACTCTTTTCGGTCGCTGGAAAATAACTTCGATGATGACCGCGGCATCGTCGGTGTTCATTTTCGGGTTTCCAAAAGAGGAATTGCTGCTAGAATATTTTAAATAAAAGTTGATTGGGAAATTTTGGATTTTGTTTTGGGAATTCAAAAGATAAATTTGAACAGATTTCAAAATAGTTTTGAAAGATTGAAAAGATTCTGGAAATTGAATGGATGGATAACTTATATAATTTAAATTCTGATAGAATAAATTTAACTTAAAGGATGAAGTTAAATTAAAGTAAGTATAAGTGAATCAATTAAATCTAAGTTGAGATTGTGGAATATGAAATCTGGATTTAATATGAATTTTGAATAAGTGAAGAAATTTGACCTTGGTAAAAGTTAAATAGGATTAAAATTTGAATTTGGATTTATAAGTGGAAACTTAAGTTAAGTTAAACAAATGATGTTTAATTGGAATATAACTTAAGTAATGTTGAACAAAGTTGATTTTGATATCAAAGTAAATTAATAAGGGAATTTATTAAATGAATGTGAACTTGAGTTATATAAATGAAATTCAACTTTATTTGTTAAATGAATTAGCAATTGAATTGAATAAATGGATTGGATGTTAATCAATCTAATGTGAAGTATTGATATGAAATAATGAATATAAGTGTTAATTCATTAAAAGCTAATGAAGTTGAGAAATTAAATAAATTGAATTGAAGTCAATTTAATTTAAAAGTGTTGAACCAAATCGAATGTAAAATTTATAATTTGGTTGTGTTGAATGTACATTGGTTGTTATTTGATTGTTAGTTGATTGTGTATAAAAATTCATTAAGTATTAATGAAATTGAATTAGCAAATTGGAAAGCTATGTGATTAAATTCAAATTGGAAGTGAACGGATGTGAATTAGTGAATGTAAACTAATTGAATTGAAAGAGAATGTTGATTAAATCCAATGTAAATGAATCGAATATGATTTAAAATTGAAAACCAATTCAATGAATGTTAATGAGAAGTGAATATATATTGATTTGGTTATGAAGTTGTTGAATGATAGTTGGATGATTGTTTGATGGTTGCATTGTTGCTTTTGAATGCATTGTTATGTTAGCACATGTAGTTATTAGGTTGTTAAATGTTGTATATCGATATTATTTTCATATCTACATGTTCTCATATGGTTTGTTGAGTGTTTAGTAGGTGCGGATGGCGTTGCTTCGCATTTGGAGCTCGCTTTTGCGCTATATTAGCCGTATACGCCCGCTAAATATATAATAAGGTACATATCTCGGATTAAATATCGTACTTTTACACTTTTTTCTCTACGGGATGCCTCATCACTTGATGAGATGTATATTTGTGATATATATACACTGTCATTTTTTTTCGGATCGAGCCGCGCAAAGGAGACGCTGGCGAAATTTTCTGAAAATTTAAGGCGTTAGAATATTTTTGAGAAATTTGAAAATTTTGAAAACTAAGTTATGATTTGAAAACTTAGTAAAGATTTTGTGAGAAGTTAACTATGAATTTTGGAGAAGTTAAACACTTAACAGATTTGAAAATCTAATTTGAACGGTTTGTTTTGGAAAGTTAACGGATTTTGTATCTTCTTCCTAACTTGTAATTTCGAGGACGAAATTCTTTTAAGGAGGGAAGTCTGTAACGACCCAGAATTTTTGATAATTAAAATTCGAATATTTAATTGATTTTAAATATTAATAAGTGGAATTAATAAGTCGGATAATTTAAAATTCGAATATTGAGTTTAATTGGATAGTTAAATCAATAATTTAATAGTGAAATTCCAGAAATAATTTAAATCTGGATTAAATTATGATTGAAAATGATTTGTAAAATTTTATTTAATCATACTGGAGTTATAGAAAGGTTATAGAACTTTTAAAATTGAATTTAGAGTTAATTTGTGAAAATCGAATATTTTAATATTTAATTATTGACTGTAAAAATAGCCAATTTTCGAACAGTCTCAGAATTGAACGAAACCAGTTCCATTGGATCCGTAATAGTTAGTTATTATCGGATTTCAATTTTCGTAGCAATCGGAGTTGTCGTTTGACCGTGGCAACTCGAAACGCATCGATATCATTTTAATTTTAATTCGGCGAGTTAAAATAGTCATTTTTCAAAAAGTCTCGGATTTCGACGAAACCAGTTTCATCGGATCCGTAATGTGATATTATTGTAAGATTTCAAATTTCGTAATTTTTGGATTTACCGTTTGTCCGGGGCAAGCCAAAACGCCTCGAAATCGATTTAAATCGGTTTAATTTAAATTGATCGTTTTTCTTCGTATCTCGCACAGACGATCGAATTAGCTTTCGAAACCTGTTCCATTGCGTTCGGAACGCGGGGTAAACCCTAGAAACGCCTGTCACCGCGTGTAAATCGGAGTTCGAAAATTCCGGATAAATAGTAATTTGTGAATTTTTCTATATAAGCCCCTCCACCTTTTCATTTGCAAAAGAATAAACGAGCCTAGGGTTTCAATTCTCTTCAGCCGCCACCCAAACGTTTAATGGCTGAGAACGCATCTCGTTCTTCCATTAATTACTCCTAATCCACACGTTAATTCAAGAAGTATTCAACACGAGAGTTGTAGCATTCGTCGAGACCTTTCAATCCATACAGATATGATCATTTATAGTTGAGGCAATCATCGGCAATCTTCGTTCAAGATGTTGCCGTTCGTTCTCGTCTCGCGTGCCAAGGAGGGGATCGAGCTCCTAGATATTCGTGCCGTGGGTAGGGGCGACGTAGGGGGTTGGAATGGCGGGTCTTGATCGAGGTGGAGGTGGCCGGAGTTGAGTGCGAATTTGTTGAGATGGAGGCGGCTATGGGTATCTGCGTACGTGATATTCACGTTTGAGGGGAAGAAGCTTCACACGGTCAGATCTGGGAAGAAGAAACGAACGGCAGATATCGAGTGGGTTTGAAATAAAATAGAAAATGTAAATTTATTTTATTATAATTCGTTCGATCTTTAAAATACCGTATCTTGTTCATACATTATCAGAAAATTACGAAACAAGATGCATTGGAATCGCAGCGACGCGCTCTATGCTGCAGCGCAGATCTGGATATGTTTGGAGTCAGTGAAAATTTTGAGTGAAATTAAACGTTCGTTTAATTTCATTCGAAATAAACGCTACAAAATTCTATCGGAAAATCACGGTGAGATCTTCTCACTCAAGAATTGAAAAGTGGAATTTTCAGTTATTTATTTGATTGCTATTGGATGTGCTAGTAGATATGATAGGATATATCTATATATATAGCAGTATATACATATTGGCATGTGTATATATTGGATTGATGATTTCCCGCCTCGTATAGCGGATGAGACCCTATTGCGCCGTTAGTAAGCGGATTTTTATAAAACCCATATACCGCGATAATTCCGTACTGGAGCGGAATTGGTATTGTGCTAACATCTTTGGATGCAGGGAAACAGGTTGGAGGGATCCAACTGGATTCCTCACCATATTGATTATTTACAGATATTGTGATATATTCTGTTATCATATTGATATATGATATTGACTGTTGTGATTGACTAATTGATGTTGTTGCATCATCGGATTCAGTTTTGAAGTTTTAAAAATAACGACTTTTACTTTAAAAGGGTTTTTAAAGTGATCTTTGAAATTATACGTTTTATTAAATTTCTGAAGTGATTTATTTTAAATAAATAAACGTTCAAATTTTAAAGTTACAAAAATTTATAGATTTGTGAAATATAACCGAAAAGTGATTTTTGGGATAAATAGTTGACTGATTTATGAAATGGTTTAAATTGAGATTTTTGAATTTCTGTAACGTTTCATATAAAAGATTTATGAAATTGATATCTACAAAATTAAGAATGTTGAAATTATAAAATGAGTTTTTATAAGTGATAAAAATGAAATATTATGGAATCCGTAAGTGAATGAAATTTATAGATTTATAAATTATGAAGTTGAAAATGAATGATAAGTTATTAACTTATAATATGAACTTGTGATATTTATATCAAGTATAATTCGAATTTGTTAATAAAGAAGATGTATAAATCAAAGTTGTTAGAAAATGGAAATCGAATTTATAAACGTTGTTTTTATAAATTCGAAAATAAATCAAATTTGATTGATTTTAAATATAGAGATTATTAAGGGAATTTTATCCACGATTTTGGACAGTGGGTGATTCTTGAAATAAATGTGTAGAAAAGATTGAAATTTGGTTATTGAAGTATATTCACGATTTTGGACAGTGAATATATTGTTAAGTAAAATGAACTTGTTTTGGGAAAGCGATATTTGAAATGAAGTGATTGTTTTAAAAGATGTTTTAAAACGTGTGAATTACCGAAATCATAGATTTCAACATTTATTGTTGAAATAGACGTTTTCGAAAAATAAGGAAATGATGGACTATAACACTGTTGTTATAGTAAATGATTTCCGAAAGGAAATGTTTTATATAGTATTGGGATTTATATATCTATTAAAATCCGAATCCCTATACTAGTGATTTTGAGTCGTCGTAACGATGTTTTACGTAACATTCGTTTTGACTCAAATAAATGTGTTTAAAGAGAATGATTTCCTTAAAGAATGAATATATACTTAATATTGATTTAAGTATATCGAATATTTTCAAATGTTGAAAATAAATGATTTGTGAAATACTTATTATTAAATAAGTAGGGAAATGCTTTTCCATTATGAAATGAAATGGTTTTGAGAATTTATCTTCTTAAAGATAAATCGAAAGTGAATATTTGAAATCGATTTGAGAATCGTATATCTGTAGATATTTGAGAATATAAATTCACTATGGAATTTATAAAAGGGAAGTTGTTTAAAAATAAACATTGATTTATTTTTAAGTGTGGAAATTTTATATCTAGTAAAAGATATTTTTGAAGATGAAATAATTTGGAAAATTATTTGGAATCTGATGATGTTGCGCATCTTTATTGATAGTTAAATAACCGACTATCAATAATTACCTTAGATAGGTATTTGTTGTGAATTGGATGAATTTGAATGCCACACTTATTTTTGAATAAGCGCTCACTATTCGGGTTAGCCGGGAAAGGACCATGGGGTCGTATAACCCATTCCGAATATGTGATACGTCGTTATGAATTGCATTTGAAGACCGGTGTTGAAGACCGGATATTTTTGAAAACGGAAGGATTACCGTCGAGTTACTCTACATCGACTGATCTTCGATTTAGAGGTTTTATCACCCTTAGTGACGGGAAGTCCGGACGTGATTAGAAAATTATCCGGAAATGCAAGGGCTTCGTGAGAAGTGCCTTCGGTTCTGTTCGATCCCGGAACAGACTTGTATGGATTGTGTGTCTGACGTTACAATTTGAGATATAAAGCTGATTTCTTTCAAATACATTTCTGTTGGTGGCGGAGAATTTATTCTCTTAGCTTAACACCCTTCTCTGAGACGTACGAGCTCAGAGGTTATGTGGTTGAAATTTATCAGCGATATATCCCAATTTGGTAACGTGGCATACTGAGTGTTGCTGTGAAATGATCAGTGTTTGATCATTTGCGATATGATCATTTGTTTGATCTTATATCTTTGTGATCATAGGTTGATCATTTTGTTTGACCCGAAGCAGGGCTTTTTGAGAAAGCGTAGCTTTGTGGACGAGACTTCGTCGAGCCTCACACCCCGGAAATGGTCGAAACAGGAAGAATGCGGCAAGGTTCTAGGGAGTAGCGCCCCTTAGTGTATGTCATTCCTTCTGGATAAAGGTGGTATCATGGTATGGAGCCCAGATACTTAACCTCTGTGGTTACTGCATTATTTTTACTATGTGGTTTGTTGCGAATCGGGGATCCTCGGGAAGATCGGTGACGATCGGGGGATGGCATATGCGTGTCAGTAGTTACCTATTTTTGCAGAGGTAACCCGGCCTTGTGTTGGCAGAGATCCGGTTAGGTTCTCGGGTCGTCTATTCCAGGGACGTACCCATCGTGGATAGGAAGTTCCTTAGCCTGACCATTTGTTGGAAATCCAAAGAAACAATACGAGCCTTTACGATTTCAATTGTATAACCTGTCTCCTCAGGAGGCAGCTATAGCAGGCATAATATAATGGTACCTATGCTGGCTAAGATTTATATTATACTTTCGAAATGTTTTCCACTATGCACAAATAATAATATCAAAAAGAATTTGATTTTGCGTAGTAAGCATCTTTGACTATCATAAGAAGAAATCTCCTCCAAGTCTGCGTTTGCATTGTGTGTGTGGTGGGAGGTCTTATGGTAGTTTCATTTTCCAAAAGCATTGCGAATTAACATTAAAGTTTTCCTGTTGTTTATTTTAAAGATAAACTGTTTTACGATCTCACACCAGTCACCATGACTGACTCGGAGTTTATTGTTTCCCTTCTAAACTCTGGGTGCCCACAAATTTTCCACACGGGCAGTCTAGAGTTAGATTATCAGGATTATCAGGATATTCTGGAGCTTTGGAGATATTCTGGATGACGAGACGTAGTATTTGTATCTGATAGTATTTATTCCGCTGTGTATTCTGTATGAGGACAAGTTTATATAACTGTCCGTTGTTGTATATTGACTCTGATGATTGATGTATATATAAACTGATATAGTTCTTTGTTTTAAAAGACTAGTGTTTATCTATTATATATTGTTCCGCTGCGATATGTGAGATTCTGATATTGTTCTGTTTCTGATGCTGTTCTGTTGTTGTTCTTCTCTCTTCTTCTTCTTCTTCTTCTTACTTTTTCTTCTTTCTAAAACCCTCACTATTGGAGTTTCCGGCACTCGATTGCTCGGCAGTCGATAAAGTGAGTATCGATGTCGAATTTTCGAAAGTCGAAAATTTCGGTATGTGACATTATGGTAGTTTCATTTTCCAAAAGCATTGCGAATTTGTTTTATTTTCTTTATGAAAGGATAACTGTTTTACGATCTCACACCAGTCACCATGACTGACTCGGAGTTTATTGTTCCCTTCTAAACTCTGGGTGCCCACAAATTTCCACACGGGCTGTCTAGAGTTAGGTAATCAGGATATTCTGGAGCTTTGGAAGCAAGCTGGATGGCGAGACGTAGTATTTGTACCTGATAGTATTTATTCCGCTGTGTATTCTGTATGAGGACAAGTTTATATAACTGTCCATTGTTGTTTATTGACTCTGACTGATGTATGTATAAAATGATATAGTTCTTTGTTTTAAAAGACTAGTAATTATCTATTATATATTGTTCCGCTGCGATGTGTAAGATTATGATATTGTTTTCTGTTCTGATGTTGTTCTGTGTTGTTCTTCTCTTCTTCTTCTCCTTTTCTTCTATCTTTTCTTCTATTTCTTTTTCTTAAACCCTCACTATTGGAGTTTCCGGCACTCGATTGCTCGACAGTCGATAAAGTGAGTATCGATGTCGAATTTTCGCAAGTCGAAAATTTCTGTATTTGACATTATTTCAAATAAAATTTATATAAGTTTCTTTGAATGTATAATTTAAAGGTATTATATAAATGAAAAAAAATTTGATTTGCGAAGTTCATATATGGTAATATACTTGACAAATGAATTTGAATCTCTATTTTGAAGGTATGGTTTGAAATATTTACTTGCTTTTGAACTACTAATAGTAAATTTATAGGTTTATTTACTATTTGAATTTTGTATTAAACCATAATAAATGTTTTTCCACGATTTGAATATTCGTTTTAAAACAAGTGTGTACAATTAATTATGAAGATATGAAATTTTATACTTTGATTTGGATATTTAATGTAAGATTTGAGTATACTATTAGTTTCAGTTTAATAATCTAGAGTTTATACTTATTTTAAAATAACGAGTCTAATAAATTATCGAATTTAAGGAACTTTATTTTTTTAAAAGCTTATCATATGTTTTAATATAAACTTTTAACATTGTTTAAACTTTTTGGAAAATCCTTGCAAAATGCTATGAGGATGTTTTAAATATATCTTATATTCTTACTAAGTGAATGAGATTAAATGTTTTAATTAAATTTTTAAATATATTGAAATATTTCTTTTCTCTTCAAGAGGGAATACCAAAAACTTAAATTTTTATAACAGAATTAAGTTATAAACTTAGGTAAGGCAGTAGGAGCTTAAGTAGTATTTTATGAAATGATTCATTAATGACTTAAATCTTTAATGGAAAACAAATTATGCAAGTGATTGATCTTTATATAAATAAATGAATGGAAAGGTAAATGATGAGAAAAAAAACTAGTAGAATAAATTTAAGTAAATTTAAAATTCTTGTTGTTTGGCTGATGGGAAGTTTGGGAAAGAATACTTCTAATTGTTTGAGGTTGTATGAATAATCTATTAAGTGATTATCTAAGGCTGTTGAGCATAAAGTACACTTATTAGTTTATTTATCACCCTTGTACGATTAAAAGTTCTGAACCTGAACAAACCATTAGTTTTGGTTGCTATGGATGTGCGATGGATTCTTTGTTGCCTATGATGGTTGTATAGTTTTGTGTGCATATGATTGTGATATATTGTATGTTGTTTGTGCTATTGATTTGAAACAACTGAAATATTATTCTTTCACATAATTTTAACTCTTTGGATTATATAAGTGAAATACAGGTTATAGAAGCAACAGCTACTGCTTTTGATTTCATAAATAAAGTTTGTTTGCCCGACAAATAGGTACGTTTTCGGATTAATAAATTGACTGTTTTAAATAAAATGTAACAAATTTTTGAATTCCTTCTTGTTTCTTTTCGGGGACGAAAATTTTTGAGTGGGGAGATTGTAACGACCCGTATTTTTAAACATTTAAAAATATTAAATTAAATAAGATTTTTGAATAAAATTGTTAGGAATTTTTTTTGCAAGATTTTACTGATACAAATTTAATTATAATCCAAGTTATGAGCTTAAGTAAAAATGAAACATGTTTGCAATAATGTAAGGATAATAACAAATGCTAGTGTGTATTTTAATAGCATTGGTTTGAGTGAAATTAACAATTGTCTAAATGTAAATTTCCAATTGATTGGAATAATAAATGTTAATGAAGAATAATAAATGCTTCTTTATTAAATAAGAAATCATACGTTTATTTATTTGAAATGTTTAGTAGCTGAAAGATTGATTGCAGAGACGAGAAACTATTATTTGGTAAGAAATGTATAATTTCTGTTTGTATCCAATAGTGTGTAATTATGTTTAAATTACTATTAGATAGGAAATAATTGTTCTATTTCTCATTACATTTATTTTGTTCATTTTAAATTCACCTTTGTAAATAATTGAAATTAATGTAATTGAATAATTTCAATTAATGGTAGAGAGGACACCAAATTGTAAATTAATAGGTGTAATTAAACGTAGCTTATGTTTTAGGAAAATATAAGGAAAGTTGATTTAATGAAAAGAACATTTATATCAAATGAAATGAATGTTTCATTTGTGAATGTAGGTTTAATTTTATTAAAATAAAGAATAGAATGATTGATTTAAAGGAAGAAATATATATATATATATATATATATATATATATATATATATATTTGAACTATGTTTTAGCATACAGATGGATTACAAGAGTAGGAAAATAATCTATTTAAGCAAGTTAATTTATAACTCTTATGTGTAAACAACGGTTCTATAAATGTATTTAAGTTACTGTAAAAAGACTTCAGTTGTTTTAATTATCTTATGTGTAAACAACAATTCTACAAATGTATTTAAGTTACTGTAAAAAAGAATTCAATTGTTTTTATTATCTATCCATTAATTATTTTCCATTTTAAATTTTAATGTTGAAATTAATTGCGGTGGATTTAATTTGAAATCTTTCAATAAAATGGAAAGATAATTTAATTGAACTTAATGATGTTTAATGAATGAAATGTACAGGATTCACTTTAAAGTGTAATTTTGAAACTAATTAAAACTATGTCGATTTGGAATCTTTCAATATTAAAGAGGCAAAAAAAACCATTAATTGTAATTAATGGATTTAACGAAGGAAATGTACGTTATTGTTATAAAAAAAGTATGTTTTAATGAAAACAAAATAAATGTTGTTGTTTTTAAAGTAAGTGTAATTTTATAAAAAGAAAAAAATGAATTTTGAAGCAATATTTTACGGTTGTTGAATATTAATCTTTGGCAATATAGAAGTGATTTTAATGCTAATCGTAAAATTTAGAATAAATTAAATATTTTATGTTCATGATTGTGCACTGAGAAAAACGCCGATTTTGAATTGGAATTTGGAATCATGGTTCTCCTTTTATTTTATGTAGCGGTGGTCATCGTTACTTTAATTGGTGTGTTCAAATTGTTTTTACTGTATGTTAATAAAACTTTTAGATAGGTGTAAAGTTGAGTTGATTTGGAGTTAAAGAAATTAATTGAATTGAAAAATATTTCCATATTGAATTAATGTGACATTAAATTCCTTTTGAAGTATGAAAGGTGATGTTCATCATGAATTCATATTCATGCACGTTTCATATTCTATTGCTTTTCTAACTACTATCTCATTCATATTTTTCTGCCTTGTTTACTCTCACATTTCAGTTATTCATATAAAAAAAACCTCTCTCTTTATTTCATAAAACTTTCATTTATTCTCTATATATTCATTTTCCATTCTTATTGTTAGCTATACATTCTCTCACCCAATTTTATTCGACCTAATTCTTATATACCTCTTGTATTTGCATCTAAGCATTTATTTTTACACGTTACAACTTTTAGTATTCACTCTTTTTCATAACTTCTGCCAGCACTAATTCGTCCATCAACAATTTAGATTTAATGCACGTGCATCATTCCTGCTAGCCTGTTCATGTTTATATTTATTAAACACATAACCACGTCGTTTCTTTGAAAAGCTTACTTTATTTTTGTATTCTTTTATCACCTTCCCACTTTCCAACCTGTTGACTTTTCAATTTCCCACTAGAGAACAAAACCAAAGTACGTACAAATTGTTTCTCATTCCTCTATCTGAAGCTTTCTGCTCACACTTTCTCCATCCTCAAAACTACATAAACTCCAAAATTTCTAAATCCACAAATTCCCCTTGCTTCATCTCTCTAAAAAAAGAAGAAGTAAACTCAATCTGTTCGATTTGAATTGTCGTGCTTTGCTTTTCTATTAGATTATTGCTATGGATAAGATTGGTTAGCTTGTCGTGTTTGGATTTCAACTAGGATCTACATATTTGTGTTGTCAAAAACTCTATAACCTCGAAAGGTGAGCAATCACTCACGATTAACATTTTTATGGTTAGGTAAATAAACATCGAAATGTTATAAGAAATGTTTGCTTTAGATATGAATATGTGATATATGTTGTTATGTTCCCTTGAATTTGTGTTATGATATTCACATGTACATGTTGTTTTATATGTCACAAGTAGTATGTTATGTTGATTTGATTAATTGTCACATATGTATGTGAAATACATCACATATGATATGTAAAAAAAATGCATTATGTTAGAAAAATATATTTTTATATGCCATGTTGAAATACATCACATATGATATGTAAAAAAATGTGTTATGTTAGAAAAAATATTTGTATGTGCCTTGTTGAAATACACCACATATGCTATGTGGAAATAATGTGTTATGTTTGTGAAAAATGATATGCCATGTTAATTTATTGTAAATCACCTTGCAAGTTCCTTGTATATATGTCATGTTATATATTTATATGTTATGTTAGAATTTGAAATATTCACTTATGTTGTTTACGATATGTGACACATGTGATATGTTAGTTATGCATGTGTATATATTAAATTGTTAATTATGCACGCATGTTGGTAATTGACATGTTATGTTATTTATGTTGTTATTGTTCTCACACTCCAAGTTCTCTGATAGTTAGCAAAAATCACTTTGGATTGAAATGATACATACCCGATATTAAACCACTTTGGGTTTAAATAAATTAATTTAGAAATAAAATTGGAATATTGTAAGTTTAAATTTATGTTCGAACTTGAAATTCTGAAATTGAAATTTAATTGATTTAATGAAAGTTTTAATTGGATTTTTTTTAGATTTAAACTTGTTGTTTGATTATAACTTAATAGCTTTAAGTGAAAAATTGAAATCTGAAGTTGGATTTAATAATGAATCGATTGGAAACGAACATAAAGTCGGTATTTGAACTGAACTAATTTATAGTGTGAAAGATGATGTTTATTTAAACCTAAGCATTTCACTTATTGAGTTATCTGTACATTTCACTTGATTTGACTTACTTAAATAAGAATGTTAGTCCTGACTCGAGTGTTCTTGTTTTACTTTACGCTCGGGTCAGACCGAGTATTTCAGTTTAGCGAAGACACTTATTTTCTGGAGGACGAAGACGAAGATTCAGTATATTATTGCTATTTAATATTTCACTACATTCTGTGTTCTGCTGCATTATTTGTTTATTTCTGATGTATGTATAACTCTGATTTGAATTGTAAAAGTGTAATCAAATGTAATTTGTAAAACAGCTTCATGAACTGTTTATTTGATTATTATATTTTGTTATTCCGCTGCGAGATTATGTGTTTTTTTTTTTTTCTTATTTACCCCATTAACAATCCTCCCTTTTGAATGGTTTGAGTATGACATGTGTGGTTGGTTCTCGATTTGAAAGTCCAAAAAGGTGGGTTGTTACAGATGGTCAGAAGAAGCCGAAGGGCGAAGTGACCTGCTACAATTGTCAGCAGAAGGGCCATTTCTCCAGAGATTGCAAGAATCCAAAGGTGCTGGTGAAGTGCCACAACTGTGATAAGCCGGGGCATATTAAGAAGAATTGTCCAGAACCGCAGAAGGACAAGCAGATTGTGCAAGCTTATGCTTTGGGGGCTGTTCCATCATCTTCAAAAGCTCCTACTTCTGAAGAGAAAGGAAAGAGTGTGGTGATTCAAGGTACTCTTTCCATATGTGGTGTTCCAGTTAGAGTGTTATTCGATACTGGGGCGTCGCATTCTTTTGTTTGTAATGAACTTGTAGGCCGGTTGGGTTTAGAACTGGATATCGTTGATAGGCCATTGGTTGTGACTAATCCAGTTGGGGGTTCGTCCTGTTTGTGTATGTTATGCTGTGGTTTGGTCGTATCGAGTCATGATTGCTCTTTTGTTTGTGATTGTTTTGTTCTGAACTTTGTGGGGTTCGGAATTATTTTGGGTATGGACTGGCTTAGGAAGTATGCGGCAAAGGTTGATTGTGAAAGATTGGAGGTGACAGTCGAGAATGTGGAGGGGCGAAAGGTTGTGATACGATGTAAGCATGAGGAAGGCGTCTTCATGAGCTTCATGTATTCGCTAGTTGTTCCACGGGATGGACTGTCATCGGTGCCAATCGCTAATGGATTTGAGGATGTCTTTGATGAGGTCAAAGGTTTACCGCCGCATACAGAGATCGAGTTTCGTATCGATTTAGTTGAAGGAGCCAGACCTGTTGTGATGCCTCTTAGGTGGATGGCGCCTAGAGAACAGCAAGAGTTGAGGGTGCAAGTTGATGATCTTTTGCAGAAAGGATTCATTCGGCATAGTGTGTCCGAATGGGGTGCACCAGTTGTGTTTGTAACCAAAGCAGATGGATCATTGAGGTTGTGTGTGGATTATCGTGAGCTTAATAAAGTGACTAAGAAGAACAAGTATCCATTGCCGAGAATAGATGACTTGTTTGATCAGCTTCACGAAGCTAAGGTGTTTTCTCAGATGGATTTGGCAACGGGATTTCACCAGTTAAGAGTGGCTAAGGATAGTGTGCCGAAGACTGCTTTCAGGACACCGTCCGGTTTCTTTGAGTGGCTGGTAATGCCGTTTGGATTGACCAATGCACCAGCATATTTTGTGGATCTGATGAATAGAGTGTTCAGAGATCAGTTGAACAAGTTCGTATTAGTGTTCGTGGATGATATTCTGATTTATTCCATAACTGAAGAAGAGCATAAGACGCACTTGCGTATTGTTTTGGAAATCTTACGGAAACATCAGCTGAAGGCTAAGTTTTCGAAGTGTCACTTCTGGAAGAGTGAAGTGAGGTTCTTAGGCCATATTATCTCTGGAAATGGAATAGCGGTTGATCCCGCCAAGATAGCAGCAATCCAGGATTAGGGTAGACCTAAGAATGCATCTGATGTGAGAATTCTTGGATTAGCAGGATACTATCGTCGATTTATCCAAGACTTTTCCAAGGTAGCTGCACCATTAACAGGATTGACGAAAAAGAACCAAGTATTCAGATGGGATGCTAAGTGTGAGCAAGCTTTCGGAATCCTGAAAGAGCGACTGACAAGTGCTCCTGTTTTGACCATTCCAAGTGGAAATGATGAGATGGTGGTTTACACCGACGCATGTGGTACTGGACTTGGAGCGGTGCTGATGCAAAAGGGTAAAGTTGTTGCGTATGAAAGTCGACAACTGAAGCCGCATGAAAGGAATTATCCGACTCATGATTTGGAGTTGGCGGCGATTGTATTTGCTCTGAAGATGTGGAGACATTACCTATTGGGAGTTTGATTCGAGTTGTTTACAGATCATAAGTCGTTGAAGTATCTTTTCTCCCAAAAGGATTTGAATCTTAGGCAGCAACGATGGCTAGAGTTTTTGGCATCATATGATTTTAGTATAGCCTATACTCCGGGAAAGGGTAACGCAGTGGCAGATGCGTTAAGTCGAAGACATGCAGGATTGGGAGCCATGTTTTCAGAATGGAAGAGTCTCGAGTATTTGGCTGGATTTGACTTCAGGCCTAGATGTGAATTGGAACCTGAGATGTTGGCAAACTTATCGATAAGACTGACTCTTGTAGAAAGAATTGGCGAGAGCCAAAAGCGAGCCGATAAGCTTGTCAAGATTATCCATGATTTGGAATCTGGATTGGACCCAGAAAACGATAAAGGATTCGAGGTCGATCGAGAGGGTTGGCTTCGGAAGCAAGGACGACTAGTTGTTCCCGATATAGATGAATTGAGAAATGAAGTTTTGAAGGAAAGTCATCACTCGAAGCTGACAATTCATCCAGGTGGAAATAAGATGTATCGGGATATGAAGAGAACCTATTACTGGGAAGGTATGAAGAAGGATGTTGGAAATTTTATTTCCAAGTGCATGAACTGCCAATTGGTAAAAGCCGAACAGAAGAAGCCAAGTGGATTGCTTCAGCCATTAGAAGTTCCTACATGGAAGTGGGAGCAAATATCGATGGATTTTATTGATGGGTTACCTAGAACAAGAATGGGAAATGAAGGGATTTGGGTCATCGTAGATCGTCTGACTAAGAGTGCAAGGTTCATTCCTGTTCGATCAACCAGGACTGCATCAAAGTTGGCTGAGCTGTATGTTAAGTGGATAGTTCGATTCCATGGTATTCTGAAGAGTATAGTGAGCGATCGAGACCCATTGTTCACTAGTGGATTTTGGAAGAGCTTTCAGGAAGTTCTGGGAACCGAGTTGTGTTTGAGTACAGCTTATCATCCCCAAACAGATGGTCAGACTGAGAGAGTCAATCGAGTTTTGGAAGATCTCCTTAGAGCTTATGTTTTAGATTTCGGAGGATCATGGGAAGATCACCTTCATTTGGTGGAATTTTCGTATAATAACAGTTACCAGTCAAGCATTAGTATGGCACCATATGAAGCATTGTATGGAAGACCGTGTAACTCTCCGACATGTTGGTTGGAAACAGGGGAAAAGCTGATACTTGGGCCAGAAATGATTCGACAGACTTCAGATTGCATAGAAATCATTCGGCAACTAATGAAGGCAGCCCAAGACCGTCAGAAAAGTAATGCCGATAAGCGTCGTAAGGATTTGGAATTCGACGTAGGTGATTTGGTTTTTGTGAAGATTTCTCCACTGAGGAATGTTATTCGATTCTGGAAGAAAGGGAAATTGACTCCGAGATTTGTTGGACCATTCCCGATCATCGAGCGAATTGGAAAGCTCGCCTATAAATTGGAGTTACCAAAAAAGATGTCGGGTGTGCACAATGTTTTTTATGTATCGTATCTATGGAAGTATGTGCACGACTCGAGTATTGTAGTTTCTACAGATAGCTATGAAGATTTTGAGATTGATCCAGTCGATAAGAGACCTCGTAAGCCGCTTCGTGTTGTGGAAACTGACACAAAACAGCATATGAGGAAGGTAGTTAGGTCGCTCAAGATACAATGGAGTGATGATGTTAACGACTGTACATGGGAGGTGGAAGAGAGGAAGAAGGCAGCTCATCCTGAACTCTTCAAGGTATGGCCATAAGGTGTCATGTCATCTCACGACATTGTAACTTGTTCTAGTTTTAGAATTCTGCATGCTAGGCTAGAATTGGACGCATGGTTTGTTGATTGCTATGGATGGTAGGCATGTAGAATAATTTTTGATTGCTCTTGTTTGTTTGGAATTTCGAGGGCGAAATTCCTAAAGGGGAGAGAATGTAACGACCCGTATTTTTACGGATCAAAAGATTGTAGAACAGTTGTCATTAGGTCGTAATATTGATAAGTCGACTAGAGCTTGAGTCGTGTAGAAGTTAGGTCGTCCGGAGATAAGCCGTGTTGTAGCTTAAGTCATGTAGAAGTTGATTCGAGTGATGGAGCTTAGGTCGTCTGGGAGTTAGGTCGTGTAGTAGCTTAGGTCGTACAGTAGTTTGGGACGACTTAAGAGAGTGGAGCGACCTATAGAATTGACCGACTTAAGAAGAGTAAGCGACCTAAGGAATGGGGCGAGTTATAGGAGTTGGCGACTTATAGGAGTTGGCGACTTATAGGAGTTGGCAACTTATAGGAGTTGGCGACTTATAGGAGTTGGCGACTTAAGGGGTTTAGCGACCTAAGGGTTGAGTGAGTTAACGACCTAAGGTAGTTAGGTCATGGACGAGTTAACTGTTAGGTCGTTGAGTCTATGCCGTGTTAGTTAGGTCGTAGACGACCTATGTTAGAGCTGGGTGTAGTTAGGTCGTAGACGACTTACGTTAGTACTGGGTGAAGTTAGGTCGTGGGACGACCTAGTTAGGTCGCATAAAGGCTAAGTCGTTAGGTCGTGCGTATACGTTAAGTCGCGTGTGTGTTAGGTCACGACTTATGTTAAGTCATAGGTCGGGGGATTTGTTAAGTCGTAGGTCGGGGATTTTTAGGTCGTGGACGACCTAAGGAGGCGAACGACCTAAGGATCTCCAGCCTATAAATACGGGGTTTTTCTTCACTTTTTGGGATCCAGATTTTAAAGCGTCGAAGTCCTGCCATTTTGAGAGCTCGAGTGCTGCACTTCTTCACTTATTTCCTCCACTCTAATCTTGTGCTTCCTTCCATCCAAATCGAAGATCAAGATCGAAGATCAAGATCGAAGATCAAGATCGAAGATCCAAGAGCTAAAGTTGAAGATCTACATTCTTCGAAGAGAGATTTCATCGTTTAGAGCGGAATTTCGGCGGATCAAGTTAGATTCTTCGCTGTCCAGATCTGAAGTGCGTTGCTTTTGAGGTGTTTAGGTGATTCGGTGAGTGGTGATTATCTCTCACACGGATCCAAAGGAGTATATCGGATTGATGGCTTGACTTTGTGTTAAAATAGTGATTTCCATGCATTTTCTTAAACCTAAGTATAGATCTACTGTTCATGATGATTTGACATCCATTTTACTACATGTTAACATATGCAAGTTCATTCATCAAGTTATCGAGATATTGCTCATGTTTCATGCTTGTTAGATTTAGACTCTTTATTTACTAGATTGCCATTATTGTTATAATTGTTATTTAGATCATGTTTGAATGTTTGATTACTTGGATTAATGATTGACTTGATTGATTGTTATAGATTAGTTGATTGATGATTTGATTTAGACTAGATGGTCGAAGATGATTCAAAAGCTGAGGGAAAGGCTCTTGAATTGGAAAAGCTGCTCGTGGCATATGTGGCGGTTGATGAAGCTCATATGGATAGATTTGATGATGATGTTGAGATGAGGCTTTGCTATGATGAGATGAAGCGAGGCATGATGTGAGATAGCCTTGGTTTAATCCAGACGGGATCATTCCAAGCATGTTGATAACTCGGTGAAAGGGTTCGGGTTTGAGGACAATGGTTGGCTTGAGAGGCGCTTGAGCTAGTATGGAAATAGTCGTCGAGGAGGATGACTAGAAGGCTGAGATTTCATCGTTGTTGAAGGTTCTAGCAAGCTCAAAGCAAGAGTACGCTGGGCAGATTCGATAGTCCCTAAAGACTATGATTGGTAGTCGAGTACTCTGGGCAGATTCGATAGTCCTAGGCACGGGCTGCGATGACGTGCGGAGTTCTGTCTAGAACCGGGGTTTCCATTAGCCCTTGACGGACGGCTGAAAGAATGTGCCGGTCATTCAATTAATGGTGGTACGAAACAATGATAACAGTGATAGCCAAAGTCATGGATGTTTGGTTGTATCATCATTCGGTCTCAAGAGCAATGTTTTCTGGGTGCTTATCTGATCTTGGTTTAGGCCTTGGGGGTTTGTACTTGGAAAACATCGCCCTTGACTCGAGTGATAATTGCTTTACTTTAAATGTTTGCTTTTTTATGATTACTTCTGGTTAGTGTGTGTCTGGGGGCTATCACTATAGAAAGAGGTGGAGTGGGAGGGTTGGATTCCTATTCCTTTTACCTTTATGCTCTTTTGGTATGTTGTTAGTTAATTTACCGCTCACTAAGACTGTTGTTTGACTCAAGGCTTTATGTTTAACTCTTATTGCCTTGGGTTGTTCATCCATTTTGGGATGGGCAGACTAGGTAGCAGGTGACAGGTGCTGTTCTTAGTTTCCCATGATGCTGATGGAGAAGACAAGCTGGAGGCTTGCATATTATTTCTTATTATATGTACTGGATGTTCCACTGCTTGTATAATTCTCTGAGTGATATGTAGTGAGGCTTGATGTATTGACTATTCAGATATTGTATTCAACTATTATGAAGCTTAATTGATGAGATTCTATTTTGTGAAGCTTCACTATATATATTCTCTATTGTATTTTTATCCATGCGCTGTGAGTAATACGATAGATTCTGCTGTTTTAACTTACCCTGGCAACCGTCCATGGCTGCCTGGCACACCTTATAGCGCACTGTCTCTATGTTTAGTGCAGGGGTCATGGGCGGTCATCACAGTAATTATATCTTAAACACTTCATTTTGGAATCAAATAAACTTCTCCTTACACTTATGATGGTCGGCCATAGCAAGGATGCTACGGGTCTCGAAAATTCCAAAATTCCATTAGCAATAATCCCATTTAACTCCATGTTAAATGTTCTATCGATATCGTATATTGATGTGTACATTTATAACTTTTATACACACACTTTATTAAAACTTAATGGTATTCAAACACCAAATAAAATTTAATAATAATTAATATATCATGAATATTTATTAATTTAATTAATTTGTAACGACCCGCATTTTTTGATAATTAAAAATATTTAAGATTTAGAATTCATTATTGTGTGAAATAAAAATTTATGATTTACAAATGGAAAAGACTATTAGAATGTGATTTAATAAGGTTGATTTAAGGTAACCGATAACAATTATAATGCAATTTTAATCAATTGAAATAATTGTAAAGTTAATTTGGTTATAATCGTAAATAAGGAATAAATTCAATGTTGGGTTAATAATGAAATTTTATGTCATCTTATTTAATTGGTTTTGGTATATACTGTGAAATCAATTATGTGTACGTAGATTTAAAATCTGGTTAAAACAATAAACTTGTAAATGTGATTAAATTACGTAAAAGTAACAATTGCTTATTTACCGTCTTATTATTTAATACATTGAAATTAATTTGGAAAATAATAAAATTTAGTGTAATTAAATATTGCTGTTAATATAAGTTAAGATGATAACTGTAGAATAAGAATGTAAAAAAAAGTAAACTAATGTCAAATGAATTCATATTGGTATTAGATGATTGAATAATTAGATGTAAATCAAAATAAATGAATTTATTGGAATTTAAATTATAATTAATGAATTTATTGCAATTTCCATTGACCGCTCTAATTAGTGTAATATTTAAATCTTAAGTTTAATAAGAATAATTTATTTTAAAACGATTATTAAATTTCTCTGTAATCAAAAATGATGAAAATTGTTAACTATTTAATTTGAATTTAAAACTGATTAAACCAATTTAATAATAATTTATTTAATTAACGTGAAAATTAGCCATTTTGGCCACTATTTTGGATTTCAACGAAACCAGTTTCATCGGATCCGTAATAGTGAATTATTGTAGGATTTCAAGTTTCGTAGCGATCAGACTTGTTGTTTGATCGTGCGGGCTCGAAACGCGTAGAAATCAATTAAAATGATTTAAATGAATATAATCTGATTTTAAAAGCTAACTTCCGTATACAATGGAATTAGGATTTGAAACTAGTTCCATTGAGTTTAAAATATCGAAAACCTATATTTCGATATATTGGATGACCCATTTTCATTTCGGGAACGAAACGGGCTTTTCGGGTCGTTGTTATCGCTTTGATCCAACCCTGCCTATATATAGGCTGTTATAAACCCTAGGCGTTTCTCATTTTATTATTTCTATACGTACATCTTCTTCCTCCATCTCAAATGACAGAACATCAAACCTAATTCTCAAATTCAAAAACCTAATTTCAATTTCAAAAAAAATGCGGATCTACAGCGACTTTGGGTAGCACTTCGGGTTCCAGAGGCAAAATCCCTGCAGCGATTGCGGGTCAGGATGTAAATGACTCGGGTCTCAGGTCGTTTTGGCAAAAACTAAGACCAAGCACCGGGGATTTGAGGCGGCGGACCGAAGTTGAACCCGAAGTTAACTCAGGGCCTAAAATTTTCCAATCTTCTATGGTTAATAACTTTTGTATACGAGCTCGGATTTATGCGTGGTTTTCTCCATTGTGATCGTATCAAAATTACGAACATTATATAACCAGTTTGGACAAATTCTGAGACCGTTAGATTTTGGGCCTTTATTTGGATTTTGAATCGATTGGAAATCAAAGGTGAGTGTTTTAACCCACTCACAACTACTAACTTGTCTTATGTTAGTTAAATTGAATTTATGATATAATTAGAAGTTGAATGATTGTTATTTGATATATTTAAATTGTCATTCCAGTTAAATCTGACTTTTGTTGAATTTATCGCCATTTAATTTAATATTGAATTTTAAAGTGCCAGTTAATACCTGTTGATAATAATCAGTCAAATTGTTGTTATTTATTGGTTGATTTGAATGATGATTGTGATGGATGTTTGATTGTTGATATTGGATGACTGGATGTTATATTTATATTTTTATAACACTGCAAGTTCTCTTAGTTATTACTAGGAAAATCACTATGGGTTGAAATGATACATACCCGAATGATCTATAGATTAGGGAAAAATCGTTATGGGTTGAAATGATAAACCCGAGTGATTTTATGGATTTTGAATTTTATTCGGGATTGCGGGTTGAAATGATATATATCTGTAAATACAAATTATTGCGGTTTGAAATGATAAATATCTGTATCACTTGACCATAAGGTAGGAAATTATATACGGACACCGGATTGGTTAAATTAAATGATTTTTAAATTTTTAATTTTTGAATTCAGTTAAATGATATTTTGAAATAAAATTGGAATTATATAAACTGAATTATTCTCAAAAATCCAAGATTTAAATGTTGAAATTGGAATTGGTTTAAAGGAATTGTTTAAAGAAATGTAATTGAAATTTCAAAGATGAATTGTGAAATATAAATGAAATTTATCGAAATTGAGTTATTAAAATGTTTGAATATTTAAACTTTGAAATCAATGAATTTGAAGTGCTTTAAAATTTTAGTTCAAACATGAATTTGAAATTGATATAAATTGAAATGATTTTTGGGAATTTTATTGAAAGAAAATTTAGTTTTGTTGAAATCTGGATATGGTCCGGATTTGTTGAATGGAAGAAATAGTTTAATTTGATATTAATTTCAAATTAGTTATTTTAATGTAAACTGTTTAAAGATATATTATTTTAAATTCAGATTTATTTAGATTTTCAAATTATCTAATATATAAACCATTTCCAATAATTAAACTATTTCATATTTATTAAAACTATATTAAATCTAATTTTAGACTATTTTAACATATTTTAAACTATTTAACTATTTTAATCTATATTTAAAGTAATTTAATCTATTTTAAACTATTTAATCTATTTTAAACCGTTTTAAACTATTTTAACCATTTAAAACTATTTTACCCTATTTTAAACTATTTTAACCCATTTAAACTATTTTAAAGTATTCTAACTATTTTAAACTAGTTGTAAACTATTTATGACTATCTATACTATTTTCTAAATTTCAGACTATGTAAAGTTGAAATGTTTATATTTAAATCCTTGATTTAAAAGCTAATATGGTTAAATGATGTTATAACCAAAGTTGGGATTTCAAATGATATTTTCTAGTGAAATGACATATTTGAGTAAATATAATGATTTTTAAGTGAGGATTTAACCTATTTTGTCGATATGATTTTGAAAGTGAATATGATTTCAAAAGTGATATGGTTTGAATTGAATATGATATTTTGATATCAATTATGAATTTATTTTTGATATGTAAAAGAACCAACCGGTTCGAAATAAGCGTTTGGTTGTTAAAGAGACCGGGATTGGATATTGTCATACTCTTTGCCAATAACGAAAACCACTTTAACAACTGTGTACGTGGTGGAGATTCCAGAATGAAGTAGGATGGTTTGGCGAACGATTCTGTATGAGGTATTAACATAGCCCCGACTCCCTCGAGTCAGCTTGATGTGACTAAAACAGGAGCCACGTCGGGCCAAGTGAGGTCACACCTCCGATCAGACATGCTTCTTCGATACCATATTATGGCTTTGTGATTGATTTGTTGGCCACACCTCGATTTTGATTATGGGAGTGTGTTCCGAGGTGGGCGGTAGTAGCTGCTATGCATTACCACCAGTCTGAATCCACAAAATAGTAGTATCCTACCCTGGGCATTGCCTCGTGTTCCTTGTCACATGCCTTATCGCGCCTTCTACGAGTTTGGTTTATACCGTACCTATGGATTGCCCTCTGATAGCCCTCCAGTTTACGGAGGAATTACGGTACTGTATAGACTACGGGAATATATAAAATGTGTTAAGGGGGATATGGGTAACGCCTTAACACTATTTGAATACTTTACTTTACTGTAGACACTATTATAATAGCATATTGTACTATGTATGTAGATAGTTTAACTGATCCTTAGGAGATGTAATCTCGAACATCTCTTTAGTTATTGCATTCACGTTAGACATTGGATAGGAGATGTCAAATCTCGTAAACATCTCTGACGTTGTTACACTCATATTTATTTAGTGTTGATTTAACTTACATAAGATCTTTTAGTTCTGACTCAAATGTTTTGTCTTTTCAATTCACTCGGGTCAGTCTAAGCTTTTCATTGGATCGAAGACTGCTTTTCTGGAGGACGAAGACGAAGATTTAGTACTATGATTATTTATTTATTCCACTGCATCATGTTGTTCCGCTGCATTATTATTTATTTTTGTTGTATGTAACTCTGATCTGTATTGTAAAAGTGCAATCAAATATTATTTGTAAATAGCTTCATGAAATGTTTATTTGATTATTATATTTTTTCATTCCGCTGTGAGATTTGTGTTTTTTCCCCTTCTTTTCTCTTCTTTTTCTTATTTACCCCATAACAATCCTCCCTTTTGAATGGTTTGAGTCTGACATGTGTGTTTTATTGTCGATTTAAACCATCCAAAAAGGTGGGTCGTTGCATAATTTAAGAAACACACTTGGTATTTATTCTATTTAAATCTAATCTAAATATTCTACCGACTTTGGGTATTTATCAAGTATCCACTAGCATTTTGTACAATTCTCGCTTTCAGTATCACTTCATGAAGCAGAGTCGACTATTCACTCTCTTTGTAAGAGTTTAAAAACTCGGCCTTCGAAAATCGGCACCCGTACTTCACTTGTACTCGAATGCCGTAGATTCAAAGGCCGAATCTGGCTTCCCGGAGCTTATAACACAGTAAGTATAACAACACAGCGGAAAAAAAGAAATAGATGAGATCATATACAACTCCAATGAATACAATATCCAGAATGATATACAACAATGATATCAATAATATACAGCAATATCAGAGATATGATACAATAATATCCGAGACAAATAATAATAATACAGCGGAAAACAGAAGTGATAACTCCAAATCATCTTCAAAAGGGAATGAATCCAACAACTCCAATATCAAGCTCCACAAAGATAAATAAGTGCAGTCGACCGTGAACTCCGAACACTGAACTAGCTCCAGATAATCTACTAAACCTGACTATCTGAAAAAAAAACCCAACTCTAGACTGCTCGTGTAGAAAATTGTGGGCACCCAGAGTTTAGGAAGGGAACAATAAACTTTGAGTCAGTCATGGGACTGGTGTGAGCAACAAAAATAGTTTATCTTTAAAACAAACAACAAAAGAATTTTAAACATTAAAATCCGCAATGCTTTTGGAAAATGAAACTACCATAAGACATCCCGCCACACACACAATGCAAACGCAGAATTGGAGGAGATTTCTTCTTATGATAGTCAAACATGCTTACTATGCAAGAAAACTCTTTTGATATTATTACTAGTGCGTAGTGGAAAACATTTCGAAAGTATAATATTAATCTTAGCATGCATAGGTACCATTATACTATGCCTACTATAACTACTATGTTAAATAGCAGGTTCTACAACTAAAACCGTACAGGGTTCGTATTGGAAATTGGATTTCCAACAAATGGTCAGGCTAAGGAACTTCCTACTGCCACATGGGTACGCCTCTAGATGGACGTCCCGAGAACCTAACCGGATCTCTGCCAACACAAGGCCGGGTTACCTCTGACACTAGGTAACTACTTCTCGAATATGCCACCCCCAGTCCTTTGGAACCTTTATCCGAGCGCTCGATAACCAACATCACACAGTAATAAATATAGTGTGTCCACATGAGTAAGTATCTGGGCTCCATACCATGATACCACCCTTTTCCAGAAGGAAATGACATACCCTTAAAGACGCGACCCTCATAACCTTGCCGCATCATTCCTGTTTCGACCATTTTCGGTCTGTGAGGTTCGATGAGGTCTCGTCCACAAAGCTATGCTTTTTCACAAAGCCATGCTTTGATCACAAATGATCAATAAATGATCAACACACAGCAACACTCAGTGTAACGACCCCGGATTTTATATATATATTTAATTGATAATTAATTGGATTTTTGAATAAAATTTGTATAATTAATTGATAAATGGATTGCGAGTTTCCCTGAAACCCAATAAATCATGTATTAAATCATTTAAAATTTAAATATTGTATATATATGTATAGGTGTATATCTGAGTAGATTTGAATTCATATATATATCTACATTTGATTTAGATTTAAAATCGTAAATAAATGAGTTAGAAATAAGAATACAAAATTATATATGATAAACGATAAAAATATCAAGTAAATACATTTGTTAAACTTTAACAACAAATTAAAATAGAGATTTATTTATATTACAAAATAATAAGATTTAAATAAAAAAAAATACAATTATTTAGGAAGTTCACCGATAATACAAATAGAGTAGACTACAAGAGTAATAAATGTAAATAAAGTAAAATATAAATATAATGTAAAAATGCAAGATAATATATATACTACAAAAATGAATAAATATACAAGAAAATTTATATGTAAGACAATTTAAATACTTAAGTTAGAAATATAATTATAACAACATATTAACAATTAAAAAACTTCATTTATATCCCTAGATAATAAGACAACAAGTTGAGAAAAATAGAAATACATTATGAATTCTAAAACAAAATAAAATGAATACCTTAGATAAATTATAACAACGTATTAAAAAAAATGAAAATAAAATACATGTATAACAAAGCTTATAAAAGAAGCAACAACTATCTTCATATTGTACAGCCGTATAAATATAAGTGTAAGTGGTACACTTGCTAAAGAAAAGAAAATATATGTATGTATGAGCTTGCAAAGGAATGCCAACAATAATGTATACAAGTACCTTCAGCCGAGATCTTATTTAATAAACCAAAGGGAAAAAATGAATTTGTACAATAGAATTAATGCTAGGCAACTCTAGTACACTACCATTTATCACTTCAGCCACAAAACAAGGAAAATCTCTGATAAAATATGAACACTTGTACCTGTATACAAACCCAGATATCACCTTTCCCTGTAATCTGTTCCTTCTACATATACATCTTCTCATTTCTAATTCAATTCGTTCAACACTACAAACCAGAGATAATAACAAATACTTCCATATATACAAACTTAAATAATATTTACAACTCAACAAAGGCAAGAAGGTTAGGAAGATCAAAGCAAAGCAATTTCCAGTTTTTAAAGTCCAAAGCTTTGCAAACAATTGTGCTCTGTCCCTTTTATCAGATCATAGGTGAGTGAACATGCTTCTTCAAAATATAGATCTTGATAGTTGGTTCAGGAAAATTTTATGTTTGTATATATTGCAAACAATTTGTTCTGTGAGGTTGCTAATTATTGGAAGCTTTATGTTCTTCATTGTTTTAAGCTTCTGAGCAAAGAAGTGTGCAAGAATATTAATACTTCTTCACTTAAATCAATTTAAACCTAGGAATTTAAGTTAAATTAAGTATGTTTAACTTAAATCATAAGCCTGGGAGTTTATTTGAAGCATGACAGTATAAAAGTAGGTACTGTTTAAATCAAGTTACAGTAAAAAGAAATCATAAGCTAAAATTCGAATGTTTTAATTTGTGAATTTGATCCCATATCTTGATTTAACATACAAAGTTAAGATTTTTAAACCAAAAACAATGATTTTTAGGTGATTAAACACGGTGCAATTGCTATATGAACTCAAATTGCATTTTTATCAATTCCTGTAGAATTAACAAATGTTAGCTGCTAAAATTTGTTATATAGCAAGTTTAATCCTCCACGAATCCAAGAAAAATACTAAATAATTTTTCGAATGTATGGATTTGCCGTTCGAACCCAAATAGGGTTTAAGTTGGAGTTTTGCAGTGGGTTGAAAATAGGGTGATTTCATCACCTAGGAGTGATCGAGTTCATCGAGGTCGAGGGGGATGTTAGCTTGGACGTTGAAGCAGACGTAGCCGGAGTGGTTGATGTTCCGGTGGTCAGTATAACGATGGCGAGACGTTTTCCCCTGGCGATGTCAGGTTCCAGTATCGAGCTGATTTGCTCGTTTTCGATTTGGGTTGTGTGCGTGGAAAGTGATGGCTCGAATCGATTTTTAGATCGATTTAGCACTTGCCGGAGGCGGCGACGTTCGCCGGAGCGATGACGAACGGCCGTGCACGTGCACGGCGACGAATTAGTATCAGAGTGTTGGTTTCGTGGGTGACTCGGGGTAGCTCTCGAGTAGGAGATGCTGTTGACTCGAAGTGGAGTTCGAGTGAGTGGGAATGAACGACAGTTTTAAACTTTAACAAAAAGAAAAAAGAGAGGAAATCTGAGGAAGAAGAAGTGGCTCGAGGGAAGACTCGGGGAATTCAGCAGTTTTCTCGAGTATACCTTCGGGGACGTGAACGTTAACTTTCCAGTTTTAACTTAAACATAAATATAAGTTCCTTTTCATTTAAATAAAAACAAGTCTTTATATAATGAATGTTTTAATAACTGATTTATGAGTTGTATGTTTTATGTTACTTAACTTATTGAAATGAACTCTTAAGTTAATTTAAACTTAATTTAGAAATGTATTTAAGTGATGAGTAAAAGGACAAAATGTTTAAAGTTTATGTTAATAATGGTTAAGGAATTATGAAAGATAATGGTTTATCTTATAGTAATTGAGTTAATTAAGTTTATAAAAGTAAATAGGGAATAATTAATTAGTTTAATTAATCAATGATTAAGGATAAATAAATAAATAGTTAAGATTTTAAAATTTATTAATTAAACGTTAATTACTTAATGTGAGCAATTAAGGGAAAATCAATTAATGGAAGTAGTAAATGGACAATTACTCAATGAAATTAATTAAAGGATAATTAATTAAGGGATAATTAATTAATATAAGTAATTAAAGGTAATCAATTACTTGAAGATAACTACTTAATTAAAGGTAATTAAATGATTAAAATTGATCAATGAAATGATTAAAGAATAATTAATCAAAATGGTTTCTAATTTATTAATAGTTAATTAACCAGGATTAGTAATTCATAAGAAATTAATCTGATTTAAATTAATTAGACAATTAACTGACCTTACTTATGAATGTTTGGATTCTATTGAATGTGAATTGTTTGATATCCCTGATATAGGATGCTTTGTGATACACCCTGATTTGTATTGTGATCTGTGATAAATTATCTGTGATGTAATTTATTATCTGTGATTTTTATATATCTGTGATCTGTGCATGAACGATAAGCGTTATAGTTAATATCGCTTATCAACTATATCCTGTATTTTGATCTGTGATGATTCATCGTGTTGCACTATTGTGTTAAACCCCTGGACTACACTTTTACACAAAAAAATATGGATTTCACGTGGAAATCGGGTAAGTCACAGATAATTTAAATTTGATGTTTTTGAAATTGAAACTTTAATTTCAATTGATTTTGGAAATGAATTTGGGTTAAATATTAAAAGCTTTTGAAAAGGTGTTTTCAAAGATAAGAGCTATTTTGAATAACTTGGTAAAATTTCCAATTTAAATAATTTTAATTTGAATTTGAATTCAAAATGAGGAATTGAATTCCATGTTTGGAAATTTTTATTAAAGATGATATAAATGTGTTTATATAAAGTTAAACCATTTTAAAAGTGAAATTTTGGGAATTTGAATTTACCCCAAGGATTTCAACTCGTATGAATGAATCAGATTTTCTGAAATGAAACTGTTTGTTTTCAAATGATAAAAGCTTTCATATAAGAAATGAAATTCCAATATTAGTTAAAGGAATTTCAAGATTGAATTGAAAAATGGTTTTCCAAGTTATGAATGAATTCTTTTTGAAAGCTATGAATTGAATATGTTATTTTTAATAGATTTAAAATGATGATTTGTTTAAACCATTCGAAATGAAATTGTTTTGAAAGCTATAAGTTGAATCTTTGTTTTAAAGATTTAACGAGTTAATCCAATTGAAACAGAAATTGTTTTGAAATCTGTGAATGGATTTTTGTGAAACTGGATGAACTTTGTGAAATAAATCTTTTTGTTTAAAAGATTTGAAATGGTAATCGATTGAAACCATTTAAAAAGAAGTTGAATTATTAAGTTGTGACTTAATTGAAATCACATATCCATATGTTTTAAATATTGCGCTCACTATTCGGGTTAGCCGGGAAAAGACCTTTGTGTCATATAACCCATTCCGAATAGTGATACGTCGTATATGGATGGCATTTGAAGACCGGTGGTGAAGACCGAATATTTTCGAAAATGAAAGGACAACCTGTCGAATGTCTCTGCACCGAGTTGCTCCGGTATAGAGATTTATATCACTCTTTTTGTGATGGGAAGTCCGGACGTGATTAGAAAATTATCCAGATTTGCAAGGGCTTCTTTGGAAGTGCCTTCGGTTCTGTTCGAACCCGGAACAGACTTGTATGGATTGTATGTCTGACATTACGTTTTGAGATATAAAGCCGATTTCTTTCAAATACATTTCTGTTGGTGGCGGAGAATTTATTCTCTTAGCTTAACACCCTTCTCTGAGACGTACGAGCTCAGAGGTTATGTAGTTGAAGGTTATCAGCGATATACTCCCAATTTGGTAACGTGACATGCTAAGTGTTGCTGTGTGATGATCATTGTTTGATCATTTGTGATATGATCATTTGTTTGATCATTTATCTTTGTGATCATTACTTTGATCATATGTTGACCCAAAGCATGGCTTTGTGACAAAGCGTAGCTTTGTGGACGAGACTTCGTCGAGCCTCACAAACCGGTAATGGTCGAAACAGGAATTGTGCGGCAAGGTTTCAAGGGTAGCTTCCCTAGGGTATGACCATTCCTTCTGGAAAAGGGTAGTATCATGGTATGGAGCCCAGATACTTACTCATGTGGACACACTTTATTTATTATGTGTGATGTTGGATACCGAGCACTCGGATAAAGGTCCCAAAGGACCGGGGGTGGCATATCTGAGGTTTTGTATATTCCCCGGGAAGGGGGGTAGCCGGCCTTGTTTGGCAGAGAGCAGTTTGTCTCTCGGAGCGTCCAGCCAGAGGCGTTCTTTTATAGCATAGGAAGTTCCTTAGCCTGACCATTTGTTGGAAATCCATCTTCCAATACGAACTTTGTACGGTATTAGTTGTAGAACCTGCCATTTACTTATGGTGGTCACCACTGTTTAGATGGTAGCTATAGTAGGCATAGTTCGAAATGTCTATGCTGGCTAAGATTTATATTCTACTTTCGAAATGTTTTCCACTATGCACTAATAATAATATGAAAAAGGATTTGATTTTTGCGTAGTAAGCATCTTTGACTATCATAAGAAGAAATCTCCTCCAATTCTGCGTTTGCATTGTGTGTGTGGTGGGAGGTCTTATGGTAGTTTCATTTTCCAAAAGCATTGCGAATTGACAATTAAAATCCTCTTGCTATTTGTTTTTAAAGATAAACTGTTTTTGTTGCTCACACCAGTCCCATGACTGATCCGGAGTTTATTGTTTCTTTCCTAAACTTTGGATGCTCAAAATTTTCTACACGAGCAGTCTAGAGTTGGGTTTTTCAGATAGTCAGAATTAGTAGATTTTCTGGAGCTAGTTCAGTCTTTGGATATGGACTACACTTGCTTATCTTTGTGCATCGTTATTGAGAGTTCAAGCAATTTCTGGATTGGTGCTTTGAAGATGGAGATTATTCGCTGTTGATGTTATCATTTTATTTTCCGCTGCTATTTGTTGTATCATATCTCTGATGTATATTGATATTCATTGTATCACTCTGTTGTATCAGATATTGTATCAGATATTGTATATCAATGTATTATTCATTTCTTTCGCTGTGGTATTTACTTAATTGTGTTATAAGCTCCGGCGACTCGGATTTGAATGGTCGAATCTATGGCATTCGAGTACGATGTAAAGTATGGATGTCGATTTTCGAACGCGAAAATCCGTATCGTTACACTCAGCATGCCACATTACCAAATTGGGAGTATATCGTTGATAACCTTCAACTACATAACCTCTGAGCTCGTATGTCTCAGAGAAGGGTGTTAAGCTATGAGAATAAATTCTCCGCCACCAACAGAAATGTATTTGAAAGAAATTTGCTTTATATCTCAAAATGTAATGTCAGACATGTAACCATACAAGTCTGTTCCGGGTTCGAACAGAACCGAAGGCACTTCCGAAGAAGCCCTTGCAATCCGGGTATTCACAATCCCGATCGAACTTCCCATCACTTAGGGAATCTCTATACCAGGAGCTACCCAGTGCAGAGACAATCGATAGGTTATCCTATCGTTTTCACAAATACCCGGTCTTCAACACCGGTCTTCAATTGCTATCCATATACGACGTATCACTTATTCGAAATGGGTTATATGACACAAAGTCCTCCCCCGGCTAAACCAAATAGTGAGCGCAATATTTTAAAACATATGGATATTGGGATTTCAGTTAAGTCACAACTTATTACCCAAAACTTTTCTTTAAATGGTTTAAACACATTACCATTTTAAATATGTTAAAAATAAACAGATTCAATTCACAAAGTTCACCCAGTTTCACAAAGATTCATTCATAGATTTTCAAATCAATTTCCATTTCAATTTGAATTAACTTGTTAAATCTTTAAATCAAAGATTTAATTGATAGCTTTCAAAACAATTCCATTTCGACCTTTTTATACAAAAGGTACACCATTCCAATTTCAAAACAAAGTTCAACAATCTTTCATAAAGATTTATTTATAACTTGGAAAACCATTTTCCAATTCAAACTTGAAATTCCTTTAATTAAATTGGAATTTCATTTCTTATATGAAAGCTTTTATTATTTGAAAACAAATAGTTTTCATTTCGAAAATCCGATTCATTCATACGAGTTAAAATCTTTGGGTTAAATTCAAATTCTCAAAACCATACTTTTATAATGGTTTAACTTCATATAAACACATTTATAACATCTTTAATCATAATTTCTAAACATGGAATTCAACTCCAAATTTTGAATTCAAATTCAAATTAAATTATTTAAATTGGGAGCTTTATCAAGTTGTTCAAACTAACTTTTCTAAAAAAAACTCCTTTTCAAAAGCTTTAACATTTAACCCAAATTCATTTCCAAAATCAATTGAAATCAAAATTTAAATTTCAAAAATATTACATTTAAATCATTTGTGACTTAACCGATTTCCTCGTGAAATCCATATTGGTGTGTGTATGGTGTAGTCTAGGGGTTTAACACAATTGTGCAACATCATTCAATCATCACAGATCAGAATACAGAAATATAGTTGATAAGCGGTATAACTATAACGCTTATCCTTTATTCACAGATCATAGATATATAAATTACAGATAAATAAACTACAGTACAGATCACACACAAATCAGAATATATCACAGAGCATTATAGATCAGAGATATGAACAATTCAATCATTCAGTCGAATCCAAACATTCACAAGTAAATTTTATTAATCAACTGATTAATTTAAATCATATTAATTTCTTATGAAAAATTTACTAATCCTGGTTAATTAATATTAATTTATTTCAAATCCATTTGATTAATTACTCTCTAATCATTTATTAATTTACCTTTAATTTATAATTAATGCTCTGATTAGTTATCCTTAATTAATTACAAAAATTGATTAATTAATCCTTAATTAATAATCACTTCTTAATCACTTTTATTAATTAAATTAACTTTTAATAAATTAATCAGTTTCAAATTAATTACCCTTATTAATTTATCACATTAACCTTAAAACAATTTATTGCTTAATCACTTGATTAATTAACTTTAATCATTAATTAATATCTAATTAATAGTCCTTAATTTACAAATTAATCACTCCTTACTCAATTAATCTTTAAACCTTAAGTAATTTAATTTAAACCTTTAATTACTTATTTAATTAACCCAAATCATTAATTAATTAAATGAATAAATTATCCATTATTATTAACTTAATAATTAAATGGATTATAAATCATCATTATATCTTCATTAACTTAAGACAAATCTCATCCTTATTAATGATTGACTTTTCACTCACAAATATGTTAAAACTGTTGTTTTCAAATTTACATTTAAATTTCATTTTAATTCCTATATTTAAAACAAAATCAATTTATCTTATATAAAATTTAAATCAAATTTTCTTTTTTTCAAATCAAAACAGAACAAGTTTCTGTTCTAAAACCTGAACAACAACCCACCCGAGCCCCTCATCATTTTGCTTCGAGTCCAACTCAAAAAAATTCGAGTAAACACTCGAGACAAACCCGTGAACCAAAACAAAACCCAGTTCACCAGAGAATAAAGAGCACCGTGCACGTGCACATATCGGATGAACATCTCCAATCGACGTCACCTCGTCGAGCAAGTCGACTATCATCTACAACCCAATTCCCGACCACCTGAATCCCCATCCTCCTCTCGAAGATGAATTCGAGTACGAACTTGAAACCTGGAACACGAACAGGAAACGCCATCTAGACCTGGGAACGCCACCATTCTTAAAATCCAGACCACCGGAAAACCTCAAACTCCGGATGTGTAACGACCCGTAAATTTCGTGGATTTAATTTGGTTGAATTAATGAGTTGTGTAAATTTAATTTAGTAGAAAAAAAAGAAAAGAAAAGGGATAATGAAATGAACGCTAATAAAATATAAGTGGTGATTTAAAACCTATTTACTAGCAATTTGAATAAATTTTAATAAATTAAATGGGTAAGTATTATACTTGGATATAAATTTCATTTAAGGGAATTAACTAATATGTTAATGTAAACTTAGAAAATATTGAAATAAATGATAATTCTATTCATACTTGTAAGCGGTTATTATAAGTTACATGTCGAAAGGGTTGATTGAATTAGAATTTATATTTAATTTAAATGGAAATATTAAAGGCTTACAACAACGGAAAATTTAGGTAATAAAAGTTAGCATAAGGGAATGACATTAATATAAATTAAGTTGGAACAAATTGGATGTAGAGAAATAAATGTAAGCATTTAATATATTAATTAATGTTGGTTTGATGATAACGTTACTTAGTGATTTATTATAGAGTAAAGTGTGAACGTAAAGTAATAAAAGAATAGACTTATGTTAAGTAATAATTTGTGTATACACGGGATTTTTAAACGGTGATTGTTAAGTCATAAACCTATATAGGCATGTAGGGAAATAGGTAACAATTTATATGTTGTTGTAACGACCCGTATTTTTACGGATCAAAAAGTGTGTCAAAATCTGGAATTTTAGTTGTTGAGCCATTTCAGATTTTAGTTGCCTAAGTTCTAGGTCGTATACGACCTAAGAGTTAAGTCGTGACCGACTTAAGTGGGTTAGACGACCTAAGGAAGTATTGGAGCGACATAGAGGTTAGGTCTTCTTGGTTTAGGTCGTAGACGACCTAAAAGGTAGTGCGACCTAGTGTGTGAGCGACCTAAGTTTGGGAGTTGTATTGTTAGGTCGTCTGGATGACCTAAGGAGGTGAATTGGTTAAGTGCTAGGTTGGTTGGAGCGACCTATAGAATTAGGCGACCTATAGGAGAGCGACCTAAGGAAACTAGTAGTCAACGACCTAATTGTTAGCGACCTAAGGGATAACATAGTTGCTAGCGAGTTAATGAAGATAGGTCATATCCTAGCTAAGAAGGATAGGTCGGCAGCGACCTAAGGTAGGAGTAGTTAGGTCGTATGACTTGTGTGTAGTTAGGTCGCTAGGCTATTGTTGTTAGGTCGCGAGAAAACACTTATGTGTTAGGTCGGTGAGAAGTTATGTCGTAGCATTGTTAGGTCGCTAAGATGTAGTCTGTGGTAGGTCGCAAGGTTTCGTCTAAGTGTTAGGTCGTAGATTCGTTAGGTCGCATCCCAGTGGTTCGCGACTTATGTTAGGTCGCGTGGTAGCTTAAGGAGTTAGGTCGTAGCCTACCTGTTAAGTCGTACGTTGCGGAGTTTTGTTAAGTCGTATGTCGCAATGGCTTAGGTTGTTAAGTCGAAGTCTTTAGGTCGTTGAAGCGCTTGGGTTGTTAGGTCGAAGTCTTTAGGTCGTTGAAGCGCCTGGGTTGTTAGGTCGAAGCTTTAGGTCGGTGGGGTTATAGGTCGTAGGTCGTGGCTCCATAGGTCGTGTACGACCTAACTCCGAGCGACCTAGGGGTGATTTCAGCTATAAATAGAAGGGGGTTGGCTTCACTTTTGGGATCCGGATTTCGAAGCAACGAAGTGCTGCCATTTTGAGAGCTCGACTTCTACACTTCTTCACTTCTTCTCTCCACTCTAATCTAGTGATTCCATCCATCCAAGTTGAAGATCAAATTGAAGATCTTCATCCTTTGAAGTGAGATTTCATCGTTTGAAGCGGATTCGTGATAGATCAAGCTTGATCCTTCGCTGTCCAGATTTGAAGCGTGTTGATTTGGGGTTGTTTAGGTGATTTGGTGAGTGGTGATTATCTCTCACACGGATCCAAAGGAGTATATCGGATCGTTGGCTTGATTTTGTGTTAAAATAGTGATTTCTATGCATTTTTGTAAACCTAAGTATAGATCCATGTAGATCCATTGTTTATGATGATTTGACAACCATTTTACTACATGATATCCTATGCAAGTTCATTCATCAAGATTATAGAGATATTGTTCATGTTTTCATGCTTGTTAGACTTTCAACTCTTTAATTACGAAATTGCCATTATTGTTATAATTGTCCATTTAGCTTATATTTGAATGCTTGTTTACTTGGATTAATGTTTGACTTGATTGATTGCTATGAATTAGATGATTGATGATTTTTTTAGACAAGATGGTCGAAGATGATTCAAAAGCTAAGGGAAAGGCTCTTGAATTGGAAAAGCTGCTTGTGGCATATGTAGCGGATGATGAAGCTCTTATGCATAGATTTGATGATGTGATGTTGAGATGAGGCTTTGCGAGGATGTGATGAAGCGAGGCATCATGCGATGAAGAATTGGTTTAATCCAGACGGGATCATCCCAAGCATGTTGATAACTCGATGAAAATGGTTCGAGTTGAGGATAATGGATGGATATGGAAATGGTCGTCAAGGAGGATGACTAGGAGGCTTGGGTCTCATCGTTGTTGAAGGTTCTAGCATGCTCTAAGCAAGAGTACGTTTGGGCAGATTCGATAGTCCCAACGACCAACTGTTGATGGTCGAGTACTCTGGGCAGATTCGATAGTCCTAGGCACGGGTCACGATGACGCGCGGGAGTTATGTCTAGAACCGGGGTTACCATTAGCCCTTGACGGACGGCTGAAAGAATGTGCCGGTCATTCAATTAACGGTGATACCGAAGCAGTGATAACAGTGATAGCCAGAGTCATGGATGTTTGGTTGTATCGTCATTCGGTCTCAAGAGCGGTATTTTCTGGGTGCTTATCTGATCTTGGTTTAGGCCTTGGGGGTTTGTACTTGGAAAACATCGCCCTTGACTCGAGTGATAATTGCTTTACTTTAAATTGTATGCTCTGCTATGTTTGCTTCTGCTTAGTGTGTGTCTGGGGGCTATCACTGTAGAATGAGGTTGGAGTGGGAGGGTTGTATTCCTATTCCTTTTCCTTTATGCTCTTTTGGTATGTTGTTAGTTAATTTACTGCTCACTAAGACTGTTGTCTGACTCAAGGCTTTATGTTTTAATTCTTATTGCCTTGGGCTGTTCGTCCATTTTGGGACGGGCAGACTAGGTAGCAGGTGACAGGTGCTGTTCTTGCTTTTCACGGGGTTGATATCGAAGACGAGCTGAAGGGTTGCATATTGTTTCTTCATACTATATGTACTGGATGTTCCGCTGCTTTGTATTCTCTGAGTGTTTTGTAGTGAGGCTTATTGTATTGACCATTGAGATGTTGTATTCAACTATTATGAAGTTTTATTGATGAGATTCTATTATGTGAAGCTTCACTATGTATATGTCCTATTGTATTTTGTCCATGCGCTGTGAGTAATACGATAGATCCTGTTGTTTTATTTTACCTTGGCAATCGTCCATGGTCGCCTGGCACACTTTACAGCGCACTTCTCTAGGTTCAGTGCAGGGGTCATGGGCGGTCGTCACATTTGGTATCAGAGCATTGGTTAATCGATTTTACCCAACGCTCGCTGACGTAACTACGTATGAGAGACGTAATTGTAATTTTGATGGATGACTACTATATATAATATAGTAGATTAGTAGAGTTTGAGTCCTTTAAGCAGTTGTTTCTCAAGATGTTCTAATCATTCCCTTTTTATAGCTATTGAGAATGAGTAGAAGAGGGAGACCAGCTGCTAGGGAAGGCCGTGCTACTGAAGGAACTGCTGATTATGCAGCTATGTTCAAAGCTATGATGACTTCGATCATGAGAAGGATACCAGTTCCGGGGACAGCAGTTGATGTTGGAGTTCAAGTCCAAACTCCAAAGCCGGTGGATTTTGCTAAGCTGTGTAAGGACTATACTGCTCTTGGAGGGAAGGTTTTCTTGGGAACAGAATCAACCATTGAAGTCCAGAGATGGATAGATGCTTGTAGAAGGATCTTTGGTGATTTGGGAATCGATGATGCAACTAAGAGGAAGTTGGCATCAAGGCAGCTTCAAGGGAGAGCCTCTGATTGGTGGAACTCTATTACCATCAATACTGCGGAGGAAGAGAATACTTGGGAGCAATTCCAAGCTAGATTTGAAGCTAAGTTCATCTCTACAGCTCAGAAGTCTATTCTGTTCAAGAAGTTTGTGGAGCTCAAGCAAGGTGGAAGATCAGTTTTTGAGTATGTTTCTGAGTTCGAAGCTTTATCCAAGTATGCCCGGTCATATATTGAATCTGCTTATCAGAAGAATGAGATGTTTGTGACAGGCTTGGACAGTTATCTTGGGAGACAGTTAGTGGATCATTTGGACGATTCATTTGAGAAGCTTGTGGAGAAAGCTCTCAGGCATGAGAGTCTGTTTCCTAAGGAAGGATCTGTTGTTGCTGTGACCAAGGGAGAGTCTAAACCATAGCAGGGGGGAAACCAGAAGAGGAAGCAGCAGCAGCAGAAGGGTAAGGATGGCCGGAAGAAGCCGAAAGGCGAGGTGACTTGCTACAATTGTCAGCAGAAGGGCCATTTCTCGAAGGATTGTAAGAATCCAAAGGCACCGATGAAGTGTCACAACTGTGACAAGCCAGGGCATTTCAGGAAGAATTGTCCAGAACCGAGGAGGGACAAGCAGATTGTGCCAGCTTATGCTTTGGGAGCTGTTCCGTCGTCTTCGAAAGCTCCTACCGCTGAAGAGAAGGGGAAGAGTGTGGTGGTTCAAGGTACTCTTTTCCTATGTGGTGTTCCAGTTAGAGTTCTGTTTGATACTGGGGCGTCGCATTCGTTTGTTTGTAGTGAACTTGTAGGCCGGTTGGGTTTGGAACCGGATATTGTTGATAGGCCATTGGTTGTGACTAATCCAGTTGGGGGTTCGTCTTGTTTGTGTATGATATGTCGTGGTCTAGTTTTATCGAGTCATGATTGCTCTTTTGTTTGTGATTGTTTTGTTCTGAACTTTGCGGGGTTTGGAATTATTTTGGGTATGGACTGGCTTAGGAAATATGCGGCGAAGGTGGATTGCGAGAGGTTGGAAGTGACAGTCGAGAATGTGGAGGGGCGAAAGGTTGTGATACGATGTAAGCATGAAGAAGGCGTCTTCATGGGCTTCATGTATTCGCTGGTTGTTCCACGGGATGGACTGTCATCAGTACCGATCGCTAATGGATTCGAGGATGTCTTTGACGAAGTCAAAGGGTTGCCGCCGCATAGAGAGATCGAGTTTCGTATAGATCTAGTTGAAGGAGCCAGACCTGTTGTGATGCCTCTTAGGCGGATGGCGCCTAGGGAACAGCAAGAGTTGAGGGTGCAAGTTGATGACCTTTTACAGAAAAGATTCATTCGGCGTAGTGTGTCCGAATGGGGCGCACCAGTTGTGTTTGTAACCAAAGCGGATGGATCGCTGAGGTTGTGTGTGGATTATCGTGAGCTGAATAAGGTGACTAAGAAGAACAAGTATCCATTGCCGAGAATAGATGACTTGTTTGATCAGCTTCACGAAGCTAAGGTGTTTTCTCAGATGGATTTGGCAACGGGATTTCACCAGTTGAGAGTGGCTAAGGATAGTGTGCCGAAGACTGCTTTTCGAACACCATCCGGTTTCTTTGAGTGGCTGGTAATGCCGTTTGGATTGACTAACGCGCCAGCATATTTTGTGGATCTTATGAATAGAGTGTTAAGAGATCAGTTGAACAAGTTCGTACTTGTGTTCGTGGATGATATTCTGATTTATTCCAGAACGGAAGAAGAACACAAGACGCACTTGCGTATTGTTTTGGAAATCTTGCGGAAACATCAGCTGAAGGCTAAGTTTTCGAAGTGTCACTTCTGGAAGAGTGAAGTGAGTTTCCTAGGCCATGTGATTTCTGGAAATGGAATAGCGGTTGATCCCGCTAAGGTGGCAGCAATCCAGGATTGGGTTAGACCTAAGAATGCATCTGATGTGAGAAGTTTTCTTGGATTATCAGGATACTATCGACGGTTTATCAAAGACTTTTCCAAGGTGGCTCCACCGTTAACAGGATTGACAAAGAAGAACCTAGTGTTCAGATGGGATGATAAGTGTGAGCAAGCTTTTGGAATCCTGAAAGAGAGATTGACGAGTGCTCCTGTTTTGACTATTCCAAGTGGGAATGATGAGATGGTGGTTTACACCGATGCATGTGGTACTGGACTTGGAGCAGTGCTGATGCAGAGAGATAAAGTTGTTGCGTATGCAAGTCGACAACTGAAGCCGCATGAGAGGAATTATCCGACTCATGATTTGGAGTTGGCGGCAATTGTTTTTGCTCTGAAGATGTGGAGACATTATCTACTGGGAGTTCGATTCGAGTTGTTTACAGATCATAAGTCGTTGAAGTATCTTTTCTCCCAAAAGGATTTGAATCTTCGGCAGCAACGATGGCTAGAGTTTTTAGCATCATATGATTTTGGTATAGCTTATACTCTGGGAAAAGGTAACGCAGTGGCAGATACGTTAAGTCGAAGACATACAGGACTGGGAGCCATGTTTTCGGAATGGAAGAATCTCGAGTATTTGGCTGGGTTTGACTTCAGGCCTAGATGCGAATTGGAACCTGAGATGTTGGCAAACTTGTCAATAAGACCGACTCTTGTTGAAAGGATTGGCGAGAGTCAAAAGCGAGATGATAAGATTGTCAGGATTATCCGTGATTTGGAATCTGGATCGGATCCAGAAAAGGATAAAGGATTCGAGGTCGATCGAGAGGGCTGGCTTCGAAAGCAAGGACGACTGGTTGTTCCCGATATAGATGGATTGAGAGATGAAGTTCTGAAGGAAAGTCATCACTCGAAGTTGACAATTCATCCAGGTGGAAATAAGATGTATCGGGATATGAAGAGAACCTACTACTGGGAAGGTATGAAGAAGGATGTTGGAAATTTTATTTCCAAATGTATGAATTGCCAGTTGGTAAAGGCTGAACAGAAGAAGCCAAGTGGATTGCTTCAACCATTAGAAGTTCCTACATGGAAGTGGGAGCGGGTATCGATGGATTTTATCGATGGATTGCCTAGAACCAGAACGGGAAATGAAGGGATTTGGGTCATTGTAGATCGTTTGACTAAAAGTGCACAATTCATTCCTGTTCGATCGACTAGGACTGCATCAAAGTTGGCTGAGTTGTATGTTAAGTGGATAGTTCGATTCCATGGTATTCCGAAGAGTATAGTGAGCGATCGAGATCCATTGTTCACTAGTGGATTTTGGTAGAGCTTCCAGGAAGTTTTGGGAACCGAGTTGTGTTTGAGTACAGCATATCACCCTCAAACAGATGGTCAGACCGAGAGAGTCAACCGAGTTTTGGAAGATCTCCTCAGAGCTTGTGTTTTAGATTTCGGAGGATCATGGGAAGATCACCTTCATTTGGTGGAGTTTGCATATAACAACAGTTACCAGTCAAGCATTGGTATGGCACCGTATGAGGCATTGTATGGAAGACCGTGTAACTCTCCGACATATTGGATAGAGACAGGAGAAAAGTTGATACTTGGGCCAAAGATGATTCGACAGACTTCGGAGTGCATAGAGATCATTCAGCAACGAATGAAGGCAGCCCAAGACCGTCAGAAGAGTTATGCCGATAAACGTCGAAAAGATTTGGAATTCGACGTAGGAGATATGGTTTTTGTGAAGATTTCTCCACTAAAGAATGTTATTCGATTCGGGAAGAAAGGGAAATTGACTCTGAGATTTGTTGGACCATTTCCGATCGTCGAGCGAATTGGAAAGCTCGCCTACAGATTGGAGTTACCGGAGAAGATGTCGAGTGTGCACAATGTTTTTCATGTATCGTATCTACGGAAGTTTGTGCACGACTCGAATACAGTGGTTTCTGCTGATAGCTGTGAAGATTTCGAAGTTGATCCAGTCGATAGAAGACCTCGTAAGCTGCTTCGTGTTGTTGAAACCGACACGAAACAGCTTAGGAGGAAGGTAGTTAAGTTGCTCAAGGTACAATGGAGTGATGATGATAACGACTGTACGTGGGAGGTGGAAGAGAGGATGAAGGCAGCTCATCCTGAACTCTTCGAGGTATGGCCCTAAGGTGTCGTGTCATCTAACGAAATTATAACTTGTTCTAGTTTTAGAATTCTGCATGCTAAGCTAGAACTGGATGCATGGTTTGTTGATTGCTATGGATGATAGGCGTGCAGAATAGTTGATTGCTTTGTTGTTTGGAATTTCGGGGGCGAAATTCCTAAGGGGGAGAGAATGTAACGACCCGTATTTTTACGGATCAAAAAGTGTGTCAAAATCTGGAATTTTAGTTGTTGAGCCATTTCAGATTTTAGTTGCCTAAGTTCTAGGTCGTATACGACCTAAGAGTTAAGTCGTGACCGACTTAAGTGGGTTAGACGACCTAAGGAAGTATTGGAGCGACTTAGAGGTTAGGTCTTCTTGGTTTAGGTCATAGACGACCTAAAAGGTAGTGCGACCTAGTGTGTGAGCGACCTAATTTTGGTTGTTGTATTGTTAGGTCGTCTGGATGACCTAAGGAGGTGAATTGGTTAAGTGCTAGGTTGGTTGGAGCGACCTATAGAATTAGGCGACCTATAGGAGAGCGACCTAAGGAAACTAGTAGTCAACGACCTAATTGTTAGCGACCTAAGGGATAACATAGTTGCTAGCGAGTTAGTGAAGATAGGTCGTATCCTAGCTAAGAAGGATAGGTCGGCAGCGACCTAAGGTAGGAGTAGTTAGGTCGTATGACTTGTGTGTAGTTAGGTCGCTAGGCTATTGTTGTTAGGTCGCGAGAAAACACTTATGTGTTAGGTCGCTGAGAAGTTATGTCGTAGCATTGTTAGGTCGCTAAGATGCAGTCTGTGGTAGGTCGCAAGGTTTCGTCTAAGTGTTAGGTCGTAGATTCGTTAGGTCGCATCCCAGTGGTTCGCGACTTATGTTAGGTCGCGTGATAGCTTAAGGAGTTAGGTCGTAGCCTACCTGTTAAGTCGTACGTTGCGGAGTTTTGTTAAGTCGTATGTCGCAATAGCTTAGGTTGTTAAGTCGAAGTCTTTAGGTCGTTGAAGCGCCTGGGTTGTTAGGTCGAAGTCTTTAGGTCGTTGAAGCGCCTGGGTTGTTAGGTCGAAGCTTTAGGTCGGTGGGGTTATAGGTCGTAGGTCGTGGCTCCATAGGTCGTGTACGACCTAACTCCGAGCGACCTAGGGGTGATTTCAGCTATAAATAGAAGGGGGTTGGCTTCATTTTTGGGATCCGGATTTCGAAGCAACGAAGTGCTGCCATTTTGAGAGCTCGACTTCTACACTTCTTCACTTCTTCTCTCCACTCTAATCTAGTGATTCCATCCATCCAAGTTGAAGATCAAATTGAAGATCTTCATCCTTTGAAGTGAGATTTCATCGTTTGAAGCGGATTCGTGATAGATCAAGCTTGATCCTTCGCTGTCCAGATTTGAAGCGTGTTGATTTGGGGTTTTTTAGGTGATTTGGTGAGTGGTGATTATCTCTCACACGGATCCAAAGGAGTATATCGGATCGTTGGCTTGATTTTGTGTTAAAATAGTGATTTCCATGCATTTTTGTAAACCTAAGTATAGATCCATGTAGATCCATTGTTTATGATGATTTGACAACCATTTTACTACATGATAACCTATGCAAGTTCATTCATCAAGATTATAGAGATATTGTTCATGTTTTCATGCTTGTTAGACTTTCAACTCTTTAATTACGAAATTGCCATTATTGTTATAATTGTCCATTTAGCTTATATTTGAATGCTTGTTTACTTGGATTAATGTTTGACTTGATTGATTGCTATGAATTAGATGATTGATGATTTTTTTAGACAAGATGGTCGAAGATGATTCAAAAGCTAAGGGAAAGGCTCTTGAATTGGAAAAGCTGCTTGTGGCATATGTAGCGGATGATGAAGCTCTTATGCATAGATTTGATGATGTGATGTTGAGATGAGGCTTTGCGAGGATGTGATGAAGCGAGGCATCATGCGATGAAGACTTGGTTTAATCCAGACGGGATCATCCCAAGCATGTTGATAACTCGGTGAAAATGGTTCGAGTTGAGGATAATGGATGGATATGGAAATGGTCGTCAAGGAGGATGACTAGGAGGTTTGGGTCTCATCGTTGTTGAAGGTTCTAGCATGCTCTAAGCAAGAGTACGTTTGGGCAGATTCGATAGTCCCAACGACCAACTGTTGATGGTCGAGTACTCTGGGCAGATTCGATAGTCCTAGGCACGGGTCACGATGACGTGCGGGAGTTATGTCTAAAACCGGGGTTACCATTAGCCCTTGACGGACGGCTGAAAGAATGTGTCGGTCATTCAATTAACGGTGATACCGAAGCAGTGATAACAGTGATAGCCAGAGTCATGGATGTTTGGTTGTATCGTCATTCGGTCTCAAGAGCGGTATTTTCTGGGTGCTTATCTGATCTTGGTTTAGGCCTTGGGGGTTTGTACTTGGAAAACATCGCCCTTGACTCGAGTGATAATTGCTTTACTTTAAATTGTATGCTCTGCTATGTTTGCTTCTGCTTAGTGTGTGTCTGGGGGCTATCACTGTAGAATGAGGTTGGAGTGGGAGGGTTGTATTCCTATTCCTTTTCCTTTATGCTCTTTTGGTATGTTGTTAGTTAATTTACTGCTTACTAAGACTGTTGTCTGACTCAAGGCTTTATGTTTTAATTCTTATTGCCTTGGGCTGTTCGTCCATTTTGGGACGGGCAGACTAGGTAGCAGGTGACAGGTGATGTTCTTGCTTTTCACAGGGTTGATATCGAAGACGAGCTGAAGGGTTGCATATTGTTTCTTCATACTATATGTACTGGATGTTCCGCTGCTTTGTATTCTCTGAGTGTTTTGTAGTGAGGCTTATTGTATTGACTATTGAGATGTTGTATTCAACTATTATGAAGTTTTATTGATGAGATTCTATTATGTGAAGCTTCACTATGTATATGTTCTATTGTATTTTGTCCATGCGCTGTGAGTAATACGATAGATCATGTTGTTTTATTTTACCTTGGCAATCGTCCAAGGTCTCCTGGCACACTTTACAGCGCACTTCTCTAGGTTCAGTGCAGGGGTCATGGGCGGTCGTCACAGTTGTTATTTTATTTAGTATGAAATAAAGGTTGGAATTCAAATCAAAATTAGAGGAGAGTAGGTAGTACCTTATTAGGAAATAAATATAAGGGTAGATAACAACTATTATGAATTCCCTAATTAATTGGTTGATAAATTTATTTGAAATAACTATCATTTGAATTGAGTAATTTCAATGTAGTTATTGATTTCAAACGTTACTTTAATAATAAATGTGGATAGGGGTATGTTAATGCAAGGAAATAAATCGGCGTTATATATTGAAATTTTGTTAGTGTTACAATAAGTAAAATTGAAATAGTTAATATGGATAAAAGTGAAACGGAAAATAAGAATGCAATAGTGTGAGTCCAATATTTAATCCATCTAATTCAAATTTAAAGATTCGTTAATTTAATAGATAGTCTCTGAATTTAAATGGATTTAAGGGAAATTTCTGAAATCGATAAATTTAGCAACTTTCAATTTACTTTCAAATTTGTTAAACTATTGTAATTGATTTAGGAATATAATAGGTTGTTCATTTATTTGAGGTTAAATTGTGAAATTGGGTTATTTCAATTAAATGGGAATTTGATGTTAAATATTACGTTAGTGGAGTTTTAGTTGGAAATCTAGAATAACAATATATTAAACCATTAACCAATGCCAGTTTATCTACTTGGTGATAATGGAGTGAATAAAAAATTTAAAAAAACCAAATAAATGGATTTCATGGGCAATTAAGTTTAATTACTGGATAAATTGAAAATTTAAAACTAAATGTTGTGAATTTGGAATTTTTAACGATAAATGAATGTAGAGATTTATTAAAAGATTCTAGATTTACCAAGTAATCCAAACTGATATTTTTTTTTGATAATTTAGAGTTGAAGTGGTAAATTTGATTTAATTAATTTATTTTGAATTTATTTAATTAATATAAAAGTAGCTAACAACTGTTATAGAAATTCCCTAATTGATTGATGAATAAATATATATGGAATAGTGATGGAATGTAAAGTTAATGGTAATTGTATAAAATCAATACAAGATAATGAATTGCATATTTTAGGTCTATAATAAAGTGTGGATGGAAATTTGATTGGTTAGATTAATTGAAGGGAATTCAAATTTAATGGGAAAGGTAAATGGATATTTGGTAATAAATTTGAACGGACTTAAATAGTGAATTTATTTAATTAAAATTAAAATATATAATAAATAATGATTTAATGAAAACCAATACTCTGTATATATCTATAATATTTGAGTGGAAATAATATACTTATAAATGTGGGATTGAGAGTATTACAACAATTATTAGGAGTTATATATAATTAGTTCATTCAACTAAATTGGAAATCATTGCAATAGATGTAAATTTAATGTTACGTTAAATAAATTCAGGTCATAAATGGGAAATAACGTAAATGTCTTCATAATATGATGATTTGTGAATAAAAAAGATGGAAATAAAGTTTATTAAGATATCGGAATTTAATTTACTATAAATAGGTTAATTGCAATCAAATGAGTTAAGTGTTTAAACGGGAATCAAGCTTTATGTATTTATTTGGATTTATTGCAATTAATTTAAAATTAAATATGTAATTTTTACGTTAATTTAAATTATCGTTCAGCGCGTTTGTTTATCAGATCCATCTACTCTAATTCTAACCTATCTATATAAACCCAATTATAAACCCTAGCCTCCATCTATTCTCATTTATTTGTGCGTTCATTTCCTTCAATTCTTTCTCTTCCTAAATGGATGCAAATTTCAGATCCAATTCTATTCAAAAATCAAATAAAATTCAAAGTCCTCAGAAAATTCCAAAAAAATTTATGTTGTAGTTTTCATCGATACGGATCTAAGCGCAGTCTCTGTTTTTGCATTAGTCGCTTGAGTCAACCAGAAATCACGGTCCAACGTGTAAAATTCGAAACCCAAAAGGTTGAATTGGGACTTTTTTGATTTCTTCATCAATTTGTGAAATTGGAACATGGGTTTGGTGAGATTCGTCACTAGGGGTGCACAGGAAACGCTGACGTGGCAAGTGGTAATAGGTAGGTTTGTTTTGTTTTGAATTTAATTTAATTTTGATTTTTCAAACGCGTTAATACGAATAACTTCCACATACGTACTCCGATTCACGCACGATTTCTTTTGTTAGGATCGTAATTAAATTCCAGATCTTTTGACGCTGGTTTGGACAGATTTGGAGATCGTCAAAATTTTGGGTTTAAATCAGATTTAAATTCGATTTAAATTCAAAAGGTGAGTGTTTTAACCCACTCGCAACTTCTAAAATTTCTTATGTTTGTTAAATTTAATTTTGATGTGATTTAAAATTTATCTATGATTGTTTGGGCATATATTTAACCATCATCTCATTTAGATAGCATTTATTTAAATTAACTTGTTATTTAATTTTATTATTGCATATAATTTGACAGTTAAATTTATTTATTATTGCATATAAACTGCCAGTTAAACAGTTATTAATTTTTATTGAATATAAACTATTCGTTGATGCCTGTTATATTTTATATGCTTTATATTGATGTTTTGTTTAAATTGGATGATGATTGTAATAAATGGTTGTTTATTGATATTTGGATGAATGGATGCTATATTTTATATAAACTACAAGTTATTATGCATTTTCATTCCATTCGGGATTGCGGTTTGAAATGATATATAACCGTAAACTTTTATTTTTAAAATTACGGATTGAAATGATAAATATCTGTATCACTTGACCATAGGATAGAAAATTATATACAGGCACCGTGGTCTATATATAAAATATTTTAAAGTGATTTTCTATGGGTTTTGGAAAATAAGGGTATATATATACACTAATTTTGATATTATTTTATATATGGTTAAATTCTAAAATTTAAGCTATGTATAACTTGATGATGTTTTAAGTTTGATTTACGAATATTTCAAGTTTGAGCTTTATTTAAGTGATATTGAATTTATTAAATAAATATTTCTAAACTAAATAATAGTAAATTGAATTAAGGTATATATAAGATTATCAGATTTGGTTAGGAATTTTGGAATATTTAAAGTCTTGAAATATATCAAAATTGAAATGTTTTATTGAAATTAAGGTATTACTGTTTTCAAAGTATTGGTTTTCGAAATTGTTATAAATTTGAAAGTAATATGGTTTGAAAAATGAATTTATTTGAAATGGAATTTTATTTAAGAATTATCTGTGAATATATTGATTGGAAACCTATGAAATTGAAAATTTAGAATATGACTTCAAAATGCGGTTTGGGTTTAAGATGATTTAAAAGAATATTTCAAGTTTATATAAATTAAAGAAAGATTAGTGATTGGAAATTGGGTTTTATTTATATAAGATATTATTGAATTGTTTTGGAAATGGAAATGATATATTATTGAATTGGGTTTTGAAATGGAAATAATACATTGATAATTTGGGTTTGAAATAGTAATTATATTTTGGTTTAAAGTATATACTATTTTGAAGTAAAGGATATGTTTTGAAAAAAAATATTTTGGTTTTAAGTATATACTATTTGAAATAAAGAATATGTTTTGAAAGGGCAAAGATTGTGTTTTAAAAGTATATATATATTTTTAAATGACCACGGTGTTATAATAACGTTTGGTTGTTAAAGAGACCGGGATCGGATATGGACATACTCTCTATCGATATCGAAAACCACTTTGACAATTGTGTACGTGGTGGAGTTTCCAGAATGAAGTAGGATGGTGGCGACGATCCTAAGGTATATACGTGGACCCAACTCCCGTGAGTTGGCATAAGGTGGCTAAAACAGGAGCGATCGACGGGACAAGGAGGTAGCACCTCTGATCGGACACACTTCTTCGATACCATTCTATTACTTGTGATTGATTTGGTGGCCACCCATGATTTGGGAGTGTTGTTCGAGGTGGGCGGTAGAGGCTGCTATGCGTCACCACCAGTCCGGATGCGTAATTGGTATATCTACCCTGGCATTGCCTTGTGTGCCGTGTCACCTACCATATCGAGCTTTACTACGATTTGTGATTTCTCCCGTAGCCTGTGGAGTATCGAGGGCAGCCCCCATTTTGGGAGTATGCTAATACTGGATAGACTACTGGGACTATACGTGTTAAGGAGAATATTAGGTCACTCCTTAATGCTATTTAAAAGTATGTTTATTTTATATTAGACATTATTATAATAGCGAATATTACTACATAGTAGATAGTTTAACGGATCCTTAAGGGATGTGAATCCCGAACATTTCTTAAGTTACTGCACTCACGTTAGACACTGGATAGGAGATGTCAAACCCCGTAAACATCTCTGATGCCGTTTACACTCATATTTATTTCATTGATTTAACTTACATAAGATCTTTTAGTTCTGACTCGAGTGTTTTGTCTTTTCAATTCGCTCGGATCAGCCTGAGCATTCCAGGATTTGAAGGCTCTATTTCTGGAGGACGAAGACGAAGATTTTATTACTACCATTTATTATATTCCACTACACCATTGTATTCCGCTGCATAATTATCATTCTCTGGTATGTGTAACTCTGATATGTATTGTATAAGAATAATCAAATGTTTTGTAAAACAGCTTCATGAACTGTTATTTGATTATTATATTTTATCGTTCCGCTGCAAGATTCTATTTTGTTTCTTTTATTTCTCTACTTTTTCTTATTTACCCCATAACAATCCACCCTTCTGTATGGTTTAAGTTGGCACGTGTGTCTGCTTAAGCATACAAAAAGGTGGGATGTTACATTTGGTATCAGAGCCAGGTTTAGCGATAAACCTTAGCCTTGTGGGGTTTGACTCTTTACTAATAGGGTAGTAATACCCTATGGGAGTCGCTGAGTGTATATATATGAGAGAGCGTATTTGTTAGTGTTATAAAAAGGTTTTAATATTGTGTTAATCTGTTCCGTTTTGTATTTATAAATTCTGGTTGGTGCATGGGACGCTATGACATCAATAGGGATTTCTAAACACTTAATAGGACATACCGACATAATATTTGTTTTAATATAGGTGAATGAAATAATTTTGCATATTATATTTTCTATATATAAAATAAAATGTTTCAAATGATATCTATATTTGGCTGCAATAGATTGGTTGTTAGGTAATAAAGTGTATAAATAATAATAGAAATAAGATTGAAAAATAAGACAAATGAAATTTGGAAATTTAGAACTTAAGTTCCAAGGTTTTGAAATTTCTTTCGAATAAATTTTGGAATATAATAATATTGATTATAAGTATTTTCTGATATAAATATTTCAATATAATTTGGAAGAATTATTTTAAAGAAGATTTTGGAGAAAATAAGTTTTGCACTTTCCTCTCTGTCGCTGGAAAATAATTTCGGTGATGGCGGCCGCATCATCGACTTTCATTTTCGAGTTTCGAAGGGGGAATGCCACTGTAGTAGTTTTACTGTAGACTCATTGTGATAGAAAAATATAAATTTTGAATTGTTTTAAAATATAATTAGAGATATATAAGTTGTAAGAATATATTTATCTATTATTTTAAAATAATTTGAAATTTAACCCAGTATTTAATTCTTAAATTTCCGTTAATAAATTGTTCAATTATTATAGTGAAATGAAAGGTAAGTAATTAAAAATTGAAACCTCTAATTTAGGTAAGAGATTTAATGCCAAGTTATAAAGGAAATAAAAGGAAGTTGAAATGGTAACTTATAAGACAAAAGGTAAAAAAAATTTATTAAACAATGAATTAATTAAAAGAAATGAGAAACTTGTATAACTTTCAATTACACCCTTGAATAACATATATAACTTACCAAATATTAAAAGTTGAAATGTTAAATAAGAAATTGGAATAGAATATTATACAAGTAGAAATTTGAAATAGTGAAAGTATTCAATGAAATTGCTGTTAAATGATAATTTAATGCTATAAACTTAAGTTATAACTGAAGTTTTACCAAGTAAATACAATTAAAGGTAAGTATGACAAATGGATGATGTTAAACTTAAGTAATTAAAGTGTGAATAAATAAGATCATGTAATATAATAAAGATAAATTGTTAACTTAAGAAAAGGATTGAAGTTATTTGAAAATAAAATTGAAAGGAATAAATGAAAATAAATAAAAAGATAGCCCGTTATGTGAATAAAAAGAATCAAACAACAAATGTATGAATTGAATGAATAAGAATAGACTAAAACTATTGCTGAAATTGTTGTTTGGTTGATGGTTGTTTGGGCAAGGATACTTTAAAAATTGGATTTGGGTGAATGAATAATCTATTTAGTTTTATCTAAGACTGTTGAGTAAATGATGCACTAATAGTTTATTCTTCATTATGTACAATTTAAAGTTATGAACCTGAACAACTTTTTGTTTTGTTTGATATGAATGAATGATTGATTTTATGGTTGTATGCCTTGTTGCAAGTGTTTGTTGTATTGATTATTGTTGTAATTGAAACAACCTTAAATATTTCATCTTATATAATAGTTAACCCTTTTAGATTTTATAAGTGAAATGCAGGTTATGGAAGCAATTGCTACTACTTTTGGTTCCATAAATAAGCGTTAATTGCCCGACAAATAGGTATGTTTTCGGATTACGGTTGTAGCGCTATTATATTGTTTTTCCCGTGTTGGGATATTAAATTTTGGATATTATGTGTGGTATATTGATATATTTATATTATATTTTCTTCCGAGCCTCTCCGTACAAAGGAGACTGCCAAAATTTTCCGTAAATTTTGGACTTAGAAAATATTTTGAAAAATGTTTTCCAAACTTTATTAATTTGAGTATAAAAAGATTTAATGGTTATAAATTGGTATATTTTATTAATTAATTTTGTAAAAAAAAATCTATTTGTTTTAAATTTAATAATTTAGTATGATATATTGATTCCTTAATCCTTCTTTCCCTTCTTTTTCCTTTTCGGGGACGAAAAGTTTTGAGTGGGGGAGAGTGTAACGACCCGTAAATTTCGTGAATTTAATTTGGTTGAATTAATGAGTTGTGTAAATTTAATTTAGTAGAAAAAAATAAAAGAAAAGGGATAATGAAATGAACGTTAATAAAATATAAGTGGTGATTTAAAACCTATTTACTAGCAATTTGAATAAATTTTAATAAATTAAATGGGTAAGTATTATACCTGGATATAAATTTCATTTAAGGGAATTAACTAATATGTTAATGTAAAGTTAGAAAACATTGAAATAAATGATAATTCTATTCATACTTGTAAGCGGTTATTATAAGTTGCATGTCGAAAGGGTTGATTGAATTGGAATTTATATTTAATTTAAATGGAAATATTAAAGGTTTACAACAACGGAAAATTTAGGTAATAAAAGTTAGCATAAGGGAATGGCATTAATATAAATTAAGTTGGAACAAATTGGATGTAGAGAAATAAATGTAAGCATTTAATATATTAATTAATGTTGGTTTGATGATAACGTTACTTAGTGATTTATTATAGAGTAAAGTGTGAACGTAAAGTAATAAAAGAATAGACTTATGTTAAGTAATAATTTGTGTATACACGGGATTTTTAAACGGTGATTTTAAGTAATAAACCTATATAGGCATGTAGGGAAATAGGTAACAATTTATATGTTGTTATTTTATTTAGTATGAAATAAAGGTTGGAATTCAAATCACAATTAGAGGAGAGTAGGTAGTACCTTATTAGGAAATAAATATAAGGGTAGATAACAACTATTATGATTTCCCTAATTAATTGGTTGATAAATTTATTTGAAATAACGATCATTTGAATGTGAGTAATTTCAATGTAGTTATTGATTTCAAGCGTTACTTTAATAATAAATGTGGATAGGGGTATGTTAATGCAAGGAAATAAATCGGCGTTATATATTGAAATTTTGTTAGTGTTACAATAAGTAAAATTGAAATAGTTAATACGGATAAAAGTGAAATGGAAAATATGAATGCAATAGTGTGAGTCCAATATTTAATTGTCACATACCGAAATTGTCGACTTTCGAAAATTCGACATCGATACTCACTTTATCGACTGCCGAGCAATCGAGTGCCGGAAACTCGAATAGTGATGGTTTTAAATAGAAGAAAAAGTAGAAGAAGAAGAAAAGAGGAAAAAGGAAAGAAGAAGAACAACAGAATAACATCAGAACAGAAAACAATATCAGAATCTCACATATCGCAGCGGAACAATATATATAATAGATAAATGAATAATCTTTATAACAAAGAACTATATCATTTTATACATACATCAATCATCAGAGTCAATATACAACTCAATACAACAATGGACAGTTATATAACTTGTCCTCATACAGAATACACAGCGGAATAAATATATCAGATACAAATACTACGTCTCGCCATCCAACTTGCTTCCAAAGCTCCAGAATATCCAGAATATCCTAATAACATAACTCTAGGCTGCCCGTGTGGAAATTGGTGGGCACCCAGAGTTTAGAAGGGAAACAATAAACTCCGAGTCAATCATGGTGACTGGTGTGAGATCGTAAAACAGTTTATCTTTAAAATAAACAACATAGGAATATTTTAAAATAAATTTCGCAATGCTTTTGAAAATGGAACTAACATAAGGCCTCCTGCCACACACACAATGCAAACGCAGAATTGGAGAAGATTTCTCCTTATGATAGTCAAAGATGCTTACTACGCAAAAAATCAAATTCTTTTTGATATTATTATTAGTGCATAGTGTAGAAAACATTTCGAAAGTAGAATATAAATCTTAGCCAGCATAGGTACCATTATAGTATGCTTACTATAGCTACCATATTAAATGGCAGGTTCTACAACTAAAACCGTACAAGACTCGTATTGTTTCTTTGGATTTCCAACAAATGGTCAGGCTAAGGAACTTCCTATTCCACGATGGGTACGTCCCTAGAATAGACGACCCGAGAACCTAACCGGATCTTTGCCAACACAAGGCCGGGTTACCTCTACAAAAATAGGTAACTACTGACACGCGTATGCCATCACCCGATCGTCACCGATCTTCCCGAGGATCCCCGATTCGCAACAAACCACATAATAATAATAATGCAGTAACCACAGAGGTTAAGTATCTGGGCTCCATACCATGATACCACCTTTATCCAGAAGGAATGACATACACTAAGGGGCGCTACTCCCTAGAACCTTGCCGCACCCTTCCTGTTTGGACCATTTCCGGGGTGTGAGGCTCGACGAAGTCTCGTCCACAAAGCTACGCTTTCTACAAAGCCATGCTTCGGGTCAAACAAATGATCAACCTATGATCACAAAGATATAAGATCAAACAAATGATCATATCGCAAGTGATCAAACACTGATCATTTCACAGCAACACTTAGTATGCCACGTTACCAAATTGGGAATATATCGCTGATAAATTTCAACTACATAACCTCTGAGCTCGTACGTCTCAGAGAAGGGTGTTAAGCTAAGAGAATAAATTCTCCACCACCAACAGAAATGTATTTGAAAGAAATCAGCTTTATATCTCAATTTGTAACGTCAGACACACAACCATACAAGTCTGTTCCGGGATCGAACAGAGCCGAAGGCACTTCTCACGAAGCCCTTGCAAATCCGGATAATTTCTAATCACGTCCAGACTTCCCGTCACTAAGGGTGATAAAACCTCTAAATCGGAGATAAGCCGATGTAGAGTAACTCGACGGTAATTCTTCCGTTTTCAAAAATATCCGGTCTTCAACACCGGTCATCAAATGCGATTCATAACGACGTATCACATATTCGGAATGGGTTATACGACCCCATGGTCCTTTCCCGGTTAACCCGAATAGTGAGCGATTTTTCAAAAATAAGTGTGGCATTCAAATTCATCCAATTCACAACAAATACCCATTCAAGGTAATTATTGATAGTCGGTTATTTAACTATCAATAAAGATGCGCAACATCATCAGATTCCAAATAATTTTCCCAATTATTTTATCTTCCAAAATATCTTTACTAGATATATAATTTCCACACTTAACCGTTTGAAAACAATTTCAAATCAATTTCCACATTTCATTTTATCTTTGAAGATAAAATCTCAAAACAGTTCATTTCACATTGGAAAAGCATTTCCATACTTATTTAAAAATAAGTATTTCACAAATCTATTTATTTTCAACATTTGAAAATATTCGATATACTTAAATCAATATTAAGTATATATTCATTCTTTAAGGAAATCATTAATTTTAACATCTATTTGAGTCAAAACGAATGTTGCGTAAAACATCGTTACGACGACTCGAAATCACTAGTATACGGATTCGGATTTTAAGATAGGTATATATAAATCCCAATACTACATAAAACATTTTCTTTCGAAAATCATTTACTATAACAACAGTGTTATAGTCCATCATTTCCTTATTTCTCAAAAGCGTCTATTTCAACAATGAATGTTGAAATCTATGTATTCGATACTTAACACGTTTTAAAACATCTTTTAAAACAATTAACTTCATTTTATAATATCGCTTTCCCAAAACCATATCCATTTTACTTAAAAATATGTTCACTGTCCAAAATCGTGAATATACTTCACTAACCACATTTCAATCTTTTCTACACATTTATTTCAAGAATTATCCACTATCCAAAATCGTGGATAAAATTTCCTTAATAACCTTCTATATTAAATTCATCAAATTTGATTGATTTCCAAATTTATAAAACAACGTTTATAAATTCCATTTTCTATTTTCTATAACAACTCCGGTTTATAAATCTCATTTTATTAACTTCTATAATTCACTTATAAAAATAAGTGATTTCAGGTTTATAAACAACATTTATAAATTTCAATTCTATTTGTATTCTTTTCCAATATTAACAAAATTCCTTTAAAATTTCATCACTTTGATTTATACAAAATCAAATTTTATAAATCTTCTATATAATGCTTTTATTTCAAAATGGTCCATTTAAACCAATTAAATAAATCCTTATCGATTTATTTAAATCTTCATTCCAAATTCGTAAATCTATTTCCACAATTTAAAAATAAATCAATATTTATTTTTACACCAGTTTCCCTTATTTCAATTGAATTCATTTTCCAATTCTTCACTTTTAAATCCAAAATCGGATTCCAAATTAATTTCTAATTCTACTTCAATTCCAAATCAATTACAAATTGATTTCTAAATTTATTTTCAACTTTAAATAAATTTCCATACTGATTTCTCAAAAATTCATTTCCAAATATTAAATCAATTAATAAATTCTTCAATTTATAATCACTATTTTACAAAATCCATTTATTTAACATTTTCACTTGATTCTGGAATTAATTCGATAAGATTATAAAAAAAATAACTTTTTATACTTTAAAATTCCTTTCTTCAAAATTTATTCAATTTCTAAAATTGATTCACTTAGAAATTTCTACTTGAATTTCAAAAATTCAACTTCGTTTATCTTTGGAATCCAATGATATCAAACATCCATTCAGCTAAATTTTAGCTTTCAAACAATTTCCAGACATCAATTCAATAACATCAATAATCATTCACAGATTATCACATCTCAGTAGAAATAAATTCAATCAATGTGAGGGGTCCAGTTGGATCCCTCCAACCTGTTTCCCTGCATCCAAAGACGTTAGCACAATACCAATTCCACTTCGAGGTGGAATATCGCGGTATATGGGTTTTATAAAATATCATTCGCTTACTAACGGCGCAATAGGGTCTCATCCGCTATACGAGGCGGGAAATCTGTAACGACCCGGAATTTTCGAACCCGAAAATTCCAGATAGTTAGAAGAAAAAGAAAGAGATAGAAGAAAGAAACAGAAAGAAGAAAGAAGAATAGAGAACACAACATCTCACATTCGCAGCGAATTAAATATAAAAACAAATAATAGCATTTTATAAAAGAAAGATGTAATGGTTACTTTACATACAATTCATCAGAGTTACAATTATTACAATAGACTGGACAGTTATATCAACCTGCCCCATACTACTATCAATAGAACTCTCAAATACACAGCGGAATACACTCTATACGTCTTTGCCATCCAGCTCGCCACCTGAACTCCAGAACGTCCTTTCCTGAAAATCTGTAATACTCGGTCTGACCCGAGCATTACATCAAAGTAACACCCGGGTCAGGCTGGAAACCAGCGTGAGTAAACTCATCTAACAAGAAATTTCAATTCATAGAACTTATATAAACCCGGGGTAACTCGTACTTTACCACAAGTAAAGAACTTATATGGTCAACACTTATTTCACAAAACAATATCTAAGTATCCAATTTAGTTTAAAAGGTCCATATTATTCCAATACCGGCCTATTGATTTCACATATCAATCTATAAAGAATTTATGGAAGATTTCAAATCGAAGTGGTTTCGGGTATTTACTAATACCCGAACCCGGTCTCTTCGAATCAAATGTCATTCTTTAAGCCAAGATGTTTCAGTTAAACAATTTAATTCAATTCATAACACAGTAATCACAGAGCAACTCAATCACAGATAAATAGCTTATATTTATCACAGCTATATTCAAAGTGTCACACATCAAATATCATATCAGATTAACATACCATAGACATTAATCAATCCAAATATTCTATTCAATTCAATTCATCATCCCTAAGCCAGATTAATAAATCACATAATTATAATTAATTTAATTTAGCCAATTAAATTGATTACTTATAAATTTATTACTTAACCCAGTTTAATCAACAGGCTTTAATTACTTCCCTTAATTAACTTTTCTTTAATTACTTTAATAATTAATTGGTTATCCGTACTCAATTAATAAATCCTAAATTTATTAATCTTTAACTATTAATTAATTTACCTTAATCATTAATTAAATTAATTAATTCTTAACAAATTTAACCCCTAATTACTCACATTAAATAATTACCATTTAAGTAATTAGTCTCTAATTACTTATTTAATTTATCCTTAATTATGAATTAATTAATCTGTAATTAATTTAATTTACCACCCTTTTATCATTAATTAATAAATTAATTACTCTTTAACTACTTGATTAATTTAATTAATCCATAATCATTCAAGGTCTTAATTAATCTTAAGATAAACTACTTATCTTTATTAAATTTCTTAATTATAAAATCATAATTAAAACATTTACCTTTATAATTTACTTGCCTAATTAAATCATTTAATTTAAGTTTAATAACTTAAACAATTAACTTAACACTTTAAATTAAACAAATTTTATAATTTCCTTAATCAAACAATTTAAAACAAGACACACTTGACTTTATAAATCTGTATATTAAAAATTTATTTGAACTTGATAATTACTTTACTTGAAATTTAATTTAATCAGTTTGTTTTGAAACTTATACAACTTCTCTTAGAACTTGCTTAATTATTTGCTCTAAAAAAAAAAATTGTTAACAGATTCACTCATCTGGAAACCCGAGCCTACCCTCAAAACACTCGAGTCATACCCTGAAATATCCCCGAGCAACTCACAGTCGAATATCTTCGAGACGAACCACCACCTTCTTCGAGTATATACTCGACAATATCATTTCTTCCCCAAAACCAAAACACTCAGCTACCATCTGACACAAGGAAATGCACGTGCATGTGCACAACCAAACTGATCAACTCTGGTCATTGTAACGACCCAGAATTTTGACCAAATTAAATTGAGAATATTTAATTAATTTTAAATATTTGAACGATAATTTAATTTGTATCCCGAATATATCTTTGAATTTGACGATTAAATTATAAAATTTAATCGATTGAAAGTGGGATAAAAATTTGAATCTTCAGTTTTAAGTTGAAGAAAAATATTTCGAAAGCTTTTAAAATTCGTATTGATAATACTGAAGATGATTGAAGCTTCAGAATCGGAATTGAAATCGATTTGATCAGTTTTGAATAAATCGTTCGAACCGATATTTATAGAATAGTCATTTTTCAAACAGTCTCGGAATTCGACGAAACCAGTTCCATTGGGTCCGTAATATTGTATTATTACCGGATTTTCAATTTCGTATTTTTCAGAGGCGTTATGTGTGCACACGATAGATTAACGCATTGAAGTTTTAAAACGAATTCGATTTAAATTTGAATTTGTAATTGGTCAACATCAGCACTTTTGGCCTCAACTCAAAACACTGTAGACTGTTAACTTCAGCACGCAAATGTCTCCTCTCGTACAAAACACCATCATCTCGTTCCCTGGAATCACGTCTTCTTCTGTTTCGATTCAGAGAAACATTTCAAACAAATTATTTTCGTTCGTTCGTTCGAGAATAAAAAAATGGCGAACGATACTCCCCTTTCCAGTTTTAAAAATCAAACAACGAAAACTTTCTTCATTCAAAACTTAAAACAAAAAGATCATGGCCGACACTCAGATTCAAAATCACGAGGCTCATTTCAAATTGGTGTGAGCATGGACTTCGACTACTTGGGGGTTTCATAACCAGAGCACTCGCGTGCGATGGCGACAAAGGGGATTCGAACCCGAGTTCGAAATTGATGAAGGGGTTTCGCGGTCGAGCTCGCGAGAGGAGGAGTCGCGTTCGTTCGTGCTCACGTGGAGCTCGCGCGCGCTTGGGGAGTCAATTGAAATCGCTGGAAGATTGGAGGAGCTCGCGATGATTCCAGAAGTAGGCAGTAGCTCGAGCGCGTGCGTGAAGCGGAGTAGGGCAAATGGTGGAGTTCGAGTTTGGCAGTGGATTGGGATATGCAAGGGCTTAGGCGACGTCGAAGTAGTCATCTCGAGTTCGCGTTCGAAGTGGAGGGCACGGTGATGGTCTGGAGTCGCGATGGCGTTTCACAAATGCGAGGTGATAGGGAGTTTGATGTTCAGGCAGTGGGAATCTCGCGAGTGCAATCGAGTCGACTCCATTCAAGACGTCGCTGGTACGAGGAGTCAGTAAGGTATTGTTTTAAAATTTAAGTAAAAGAATAAATGTTATATGTATAGAAAATATTTACAGTAAAAGTAATTCGGTTTTAGTCAAATAAATACATATTTATAGGTGAAACAGTATATATATATGTATATGAGAGATTGAAAAAAAAATATAGGAATTGCATAAGGATTTGATTTTTAAGAATCTGCATAGACGGTTGTTTGTGTATCTAGTTTCAAAGAAAAATAAACATAAGTGTACACATTGTAGACCTGTTGTCTAATTTAAAAAAAAAGAAAGAAAAAGAAAAAGAAAAAAAGTATGTATTATGGTAATTAACATGTTTTATTAACTCATTAAATCAGTTTAGTTACTAAAGGATTTTAAAAGAAAAATAGTTTAAATCCAATTTTTAGTAAGATAAATTATTAAATGGTAATGAAATATTCGAGTTAATTCAAGTGTTAATAAATTGTATAAAATTGTTTATACAAGGTTAAAGTCGAGAAAACGAAAGAAGAATTGGATTGGGTTGCAAATTAAAAGCTAAAGGTGAGATCTTCTCACTCAGATTTAAATTTAGATTACAGTTATTGATTGCTATTTGGATGTGATATTAGATATAGTAGGAGATATCTATTATATATAGCAATATATACATATTGGCATATGTATATATTGGATTGATTGATTTCCCGCCTCGTATAGCGGATGAGACCCTATTGCGCCGTTAGTAAGCGGATTTATAAAAACCTATATACCGCGATAATTCCGTACTGGAGCGGAATTGGTATTGTGCTAACATCTTTGGATGCAGGGAAACAGGTTGGAGGGATCCAACTGGACCCCTCACATTGATTGAATTTATTTCTACTGTGATGTGATAATCTGTGAATGATTATTGTTGTTATTGAATTGATATCTGGAAATTGTTTGAGAAGCTAAAATTTAGCTGAATGGATGTTTTGATATCATTGGATTCCAAAAATAAACGAAATTGAATTTTTGGAAATCAAAATAGAAATCTCTAAGTGAATTTGATTTTAGAAATTTAATAAATTCGAAGAAAGGAATTTTAAAGTATAAAAAGTTAATTTTTATAATCTTATCGAATTTATTTCCAAAATAAAGTGAAAATGTTAAATAAATGAATTTCGTATAATAGTGATTTTAAATTGAGGAAATTAATTTAAAATCTGGATTTCTAAATAGATTGAAAGAAGACAATAGAAATTTATTTTCTTTAAAAAGAATTTATTTAAAAGGAGATAAGTTGGAAATCCAATTAGAAATTTAATTGGTAAATTGAAATGATTTGGGAAATCAATGTAAAATGAGTTCAATTTAAAGAATCCATTTAAAAACAGGATATTGAATAATTTGAAGGAAGATAAGGAATTTATTTTAGTAAGGATGAATATAATTAGAAATCAATCTATAATCGATTTAATATTTGGAAATGAAATTTTGAGAAATCAGTATGGGAAGTTTATTTAAAGTTGAAAATAAATTTAGAAATCAATATCGAAATTGATTTGGGATTGAAGTTTATAAATAGAATTGGAATTTATAAAAGTTGTTTATAAACCCAAAGTCACTTATTTTGATAAGTTAAATATAGAAGTTGATAAAAGAAGGTTTATAAGCCGAAGTTGTTATTAAAAAGAGAAATAGAATTTATAAACGTGCTTATAAATTCGAAAATAGGTTGAATGTGATAAATTTAATATAGAAGATTATTTAAGAAGATATATTCACGATTTTGAATAGCGAATTTTTATTGAAATAAAAATGTGTAGAAATGATTGAAATGGGGTTAAGTAAATTTTATTCACGATTTTGGACAGTGAATATATGGTTAAGTAAAATGGATTCATTTTTGAAGAAGGAATATTTTTAAAAATGAAGTTAAACATTTTAAAGGTGTTTTAAAATGTGTTATGAATCGAAAGCATAGATTTCAACATTTATTGTTGAAATAGACGTTTTCGAGAAATTTAAGGAAATGGTGGACTATAACACTGTTGTTATAGTAAATGATTTCCGAAAGGAAATGTTTTGATGTAGTATTGGGATTTATATACCTATCTTAAAAATCCGAATCCCTATACTAGTGATTTTTGAGTCGTCGTAACGATGTTTTACGTAACATTCGTTTTGACTCAAATAAAGGTGTTAAAAGAATATTTTCCTTAAAAGAATGAAATATATACTTAATCTGATTTAAGTATATTGAATATTTTCAAATGTTGAAAATAAATAGATTTGTGAATTACTTATTATTTAATAAGTATGGAAATACTTTTCCAATATGAAATGAACTGTTTTGAGAAATTATCTTTGAAAAGATAAATTGAAGTTGAATATTGAAATCGATTTGAAAATCGTATATCAGTAGATATTTTTGAAATATAAATTCACTATGGAATTTATAAAAGAAATGGAAATTCGTTTTAAAGAAAATAAACGTTGGTTTATTTTTGGAAGTGTGGAAATTATTATATCTAGTAAAGTTATTTTTGAAGATAAATAATTTGGAAAATTATTTGGAATCTGATGATGTTGCGCATCTTTATTGATAGTTAAATAACCGACTATCAATAATTACCCTGAATGGATGTTTTGTTGTGAATTGGATGAATTTGAATGCCACACTTATTTTTGAATTTACGCTCACTATTCGGGTTAGCCGGGAAAGGACCATGGGGTCGTATAACCCATTCCGAATATGTGATACGTCGTTATGAATTGCATTTGAAGACCGGTGTTGAAGACCGGATATTTTTGAAAACGGAAGGATTACCGTCGAGTTACTCTACATCGACTGATCTTCGATTTAGAGGTTTTATCACCCTTAGTAACGGGAAGTCCGGACGTGATTAGAAAATTATCCGGAAATGCAAGGGCTTCGTGAGAAGTGCCTTCGGTTCTGTTCGATCCCGGAACAGACTTGTATGGATTGTGTGTCTGACGTTACAAATTGAGATATAAAGCTGATTTCTTTCAAATATATATCTGTTGGTGGCGGAGAATTTATTCTCTTAGCTTAACACCCTTCTCTGAGACGTACGAGCTTAGAGGTTATGTAGTTGAAATTTATCAGCGATATATCCCAATTTGGTAACGTGGCATACTGAGTGTTGCTGTGAAATGATCAGTGTTTGATCATTTGCGATATGATCATTTGTTTGATCTTATATCTTTGTGATCATAGGTTGATCATTTTGTTTGACCCGAAGCAGGGCTTTTTGAGAAAGCGTAGCTTTGTGGACGAGACTTCGTCGAGCCTCACACCCCGGAAATGGTCGAAACAGGACGAATGCGGCAAGGTTCTAGGGAATAGCGCCCCTTAGTGTATGTCATTCCTTCTGGATAAAGGTGGTATCATGGTATGGAGCCCAGATACTTAACCTCTGTGGTTACTGCATTATTATTATCTATGTGGTTTGTTGCGAATCGGGGATCCTCGGGAAGATCGGTGACGATCGGGGGATGGCATACGCGTGTCAGTAGTTACCTATTTTTGCAGAGGTAACCCGGCCTTGTGTTGGCAGAGATCCGGTTAGGTTCTCGGGTCGTCTATTCCAGGGACGTACCCATCGTGGATAGGAAGTTCCTTAGCCTGACCATTTGTTGGAAATCCAAAGAAACAATACGAGCCTTGTATGGTTTTAGTTGTAGAACCTATCATTCACTTATGGTGGCGCCCCACTGTTTGGATGGTAGCTATAGTAGGCATAGTTCAAAATGTCTATGCTGGCTAAGATTTATATTATACTTTCGAAATGTTTTCTACACTATGCACTAATAATAATATCAAAAATGATTTGATTTTGCGTAGTAAGCATCTTTGACTATCATAAGAAGAAATCTCCTCCAATTCTGCGTTTGCATTGTGTGTGTGGCGGGAGGTCTTATGGTAGTTTCATTTTCCAAAAGCATTTCGAATTGACTTTAAAATTATCCTGTTGTTTATTTTAAAAGAATAACTGTTTTACGATCTCACACCAGTCACCATGACTGACTCGGAGTTTATTGTTCCCTTCTAAACTCTGGGTGCCCACCAATTTCCACACGGGCAGCCTAGAGTTATATTATCAGGATATTCTGGATATTCTGGAGCTTTGGAGATAAGCTGGAGGACGAGTCGTAGTATTTGTATCTGATATATTTATTCCGCTGTGTATTCTGTATGAGGACAAGTTTATATAACTGTCCATTGTTGTATATTGACTCTGATGATTGATGTATGTATAAACTGATATAGCTCTTTGTTTTAAAAGACTAGTGTTTATTTATTATATATTGTTCCGCTGCGATATGTGAGATTCTGATGTTGTTTTCTATTTCTGTTTCTGCTCTTGTTCTGTTGTTGTTCTTCTTTCTTTTTCTTCTATCTTCTTCTTCTACCCTTTTTCTTCTTTCTTAAAACCATAACTTTTCGGGTTTCCGGCATTCGATGGCTCAGCAGTCGATAAAGGAGTATCGATGTTGAATTTTCGAAAGTCAAAAATTTTCGGGATGTTACATTTGGTATCAGAGCATATGGTTAAGCGACAACCCTGCTCTGTTGGGTGTTACTCATTAGAGATAGAGTCAGCAGTACTCTAGAATGAGTTTGAGTGTAATAATAGATATGAGCGCGTATTTGTTAGTGAATATAAAAATTGTTTTGTATTGTGATGATTGGTTTATTGAGTGGTATATGAACCTTCGTCGGCACAGTCTGCGCAACTGGATCGAAGGGGTTTCTAAACGCTCGAATAGAACAATTCGGCACAGTATTGTTTTGAATAGGGTAAATGAAATAATTTTACCCAAGTCTATTTTTGTATAGAAAAGAAATGATTTTCTGTAAATTATTATAGTATATGGTTGCATGGTTGCTAGAAGTAATAATATTAAATTATTCTCATTGAAATTAAATAAGAAATTGAAATCGTAACTCCAAAGTTAAGAAATAAATCCATATACAAATGAGATTTGAGAATATAAATTATAAATGTGAATTGTAAATTAAAACGGAATTCCAGAGAGGCATTTGGAAATGTTTTGAAAAGAATTTGAAAATTTTGGAGATTTGGAAGTTTAAATCTGTTTGATTTGAAAATGAATTTCAAAGGTTTTGAAAAGTATTTTGGAGAGTTGAAAGCTCTAAACTCTTTTAGGTCGCTGGAAAATAATCCTAATGATGGTGGCCACATCATTAGAATTTATTTTCGGGTTTCCAAAAGAGAAATTGCTGTCAAATTGTTTTAAATAGGAGTTGTTTGAAAATTTGGGTTTTTGTTTTGGAAATTCAAAGGATAATTTGAATTGTTTTCAAATGATTTTGAAAAGTTGGTAAGACTCTGGAATACTATATTTAAGAAATATTATGAAATTGATAACTCATAAAATATTGAGATCTGATTGGAATGAAATTCAAATTGTAAATGAATTTATAAATTGGAATAGAATTCAAGAAGGTAAATGAAAATTTAAAATTCAATAATGGAATGAAATTAGTAAGGTGAATGTATCAATGATCTTATAAATCGAAATGTAAGTAAGTCGAAGACTTATAGAATATTTGAAATTTGATTTGGAAATCAGGTTCGAATTGGAAATGAAAGAATTAGTAAATAAGTTTCAGAATGAATAAATAAATTTGAATTTGTAAATAAGTTGATAACTTATAAAAGATTTGAAAATGAATACTGAAATTGAATTTGATAAATGAAGTATTAAAACTGAAAGTTAGTAAGTGAAGCTAATTGATTATTGACCAAATGGATAAGGTTTGAACGAATTAAATTCAATGATTATAAATGAAGATAAATTGAATTCCAATAGAATTGAAAATGTGAATTATAAGTTCAAATGAATGTGAAATGAAAAATTGAACGAAATTGAATATGTAACTTCAACAGCGAATTTAAAGAGGATATAAGAAGTATATATTGAAAATTTGTAATCGAATTTGCAAAATGATTTGAATGTTGTAACTAGATATCATGGCTAGTAGATATACAGGTGTAAAGGAATTGGAATTGAATTGCAAAGATAAATTTGAATTGCTCGAAAAAGGTATGTATTTGAATTATAATATGAGTTTTTGCTGATTTCTTGTCTAGCCGCTTGGCTTTTTCTTTTTCTTTTTGAAATCTGAGAGTCCGTAGGGACGTTTTGTAGTCGTACCGTATTAGCCGCGCAAAGGAGACGCTGGCGAAATTTTTCGAAAATTTCGAGTGTTAGAAAATTTTTGAGGAAATTTGAAAGTTTAAAATTTGAATTTAAACTCGAATTTGAATTGGGAAGTAAACAATGTTGTTTGAAACCTGTAATTGAAGTTGAAAAACTAGTTGAAGTAATAACGAATCTTTAGTAGAAGATTTGTTGTGATAGATTGATAAAAACTATTGGATTGTGAAAAATAGTAGACGAGTTAAGGACTTTTTTCCTAACTTGTAATTTCGAGGACGAAATTCTTTTAAGGGGGGAAGTCTGTAACGACCCAGAATTTTGACCAAATTAAATTGAGAATATTTAATTAATTTTAAATATTTGAACGATAATTTAATTTGTATCCCGAATATATCTTTGAATTTGACGATTAAATTATAAAATTTAATCGATTGAAAGTGGGATAAAAATTTGAATCTTCAGTTTTAAGTTGAAGAAAAATATTTCGAAAGCTTTTAAAATTCGTATTGATAATACTGAAGATGATTGAAGCTTCAGAATCGGAATTGAAATCGATTTGATCAGTTTTGAATAAATCGTTCGAACCGATATTTATAGAATAGTCATTTTTCAAACAGTCTCGGAATTCGACAAAACCAGTTCCATTGGGTCCGTAATATTGTATTATTACCGGATTTTCAATTTCGTATTTTTCAGAGGCGTTATGTGTGCACACGATAGATTAACGCATTGAAGTTTTAAAACGAATTCGATTTAAATTTGAATTTGTAATTGGTCAACATCAGCACTTTTGGCCTCAACTCAAAACACTGTAGACTGTTAACTTCAGCACGCAAATGTCTCCTCTCGTACAAAACACCATCATCTCGTTCCCTGGAATCACGTCTTCTTCTGTTTCGATTCAGAGAAACATTTCAAACAAATTATTTTCGTTCGTTCGTTCGAGAATAAAAAAATGGCGAACGATACTCCCCTTTCCAGTTTTAAAAATCAAACAACGAAAACTTTCTTCATTCAAAACTTAAAACAAAAAGATCATGTCCGACACTCAGATTCAAAATCACGAGGCTCATTTCAAATTGGTGTGAGCATGGACTTCGACTACTTGAGGGTTTCACAACCAGAGCACTCGCGTGCGATGGCGACAAAGGGGATTCGAACCCGAGTTCGAAATTGATGAAGGGGTTTCGCGGTCGAGCTCGCGAGAGGAGGAGTCGCGTTCGTTCGTGCTCACGTGGAGCTCGCGCGCGCTTGGGGAGTCAATTGAAATCGCTGGAAGATTGGAGGAGCTCGCGATGATTCCAGAAGTAGGCAGTAGCTCGAGCGCGTGCGTGAAGCGGAGTAGGGCAAATGGTGGAGTTCGAGTTTGGCAGTGGATTGGGATATGCAAGGGCTTAGGCGACGTCGAAGTAGTCATCTCGAGTTCGCGTTCGAAGTGGAGGGCACGGTGATGGTCTGGAGTCGCGATGGCGTTTCACAAATGCGAGGTGATAGGGAGTTTGATGTTCAGGCAGTGGGAATCTCGCGAGTGCAATCGAGTCGACTCCATTCAAGACGTCGCTGGTACGAGGAGTCAGTAAGGTATTGTTTTAAAATTTAAGTAAAAGAATAAATGTTATATGTATAGAAAATATTTACAGTAAAAGTAATTCGGTTTTAGTCAAATAAATACATATTTATAGGTGAAACAGTATATATATATGTATATGAGAGATTGAAAAAAAATATAGGAATTGCATAAGGATTTGATTTTTAAGAATCTGCATAGACGGTTGTTTGTGTATCTAGTTTCAAAGAAAAATAAACATAAGTGTACACATTGTAGACCTGTTGTCTAATTTAAAAAAAAAGAAAGAAAAAGAAAAAGAAAAAAAGTATGTATTATGGTAATTAACATGTTTTATTAACTCATTAAATCAGTTTAGTTACTAAAGGATTTTAAAAGAAAAATAGTTTAAATCCAATTTTTAGTAAGATAAATTATTAAATGGTAATGAAATATTCGAGTTAATTCAAGTGTTAATAAATTGTATAAAATTGTTTATACAAGGTTAAAGTCGAGAAAACGAAAGAAGAATTGGATTGGGTTGCAAATTAAAAGCTAAAGGTGAGATCTTCTCACTCAGATTTAAATTTAGATTGCAGTTATTGATTGCTATTTGGATGTGATATTAGATATAGTAGGAGATATCTATTATATATAGCAATATATACATATTGGCATATGTATATATTGGATTGATTGATTTCCCGCCTCGTATAGCGGATGAGACCCTATTGCGCCGTTAGTAAGCGGATTTATAAAAACCTATATACCGCGATAATTCCGTACTGGAGCGGAATTGGTATTGTGCTAACATCTTTGGATGCAGGGAAACAGGTTGGAGGGATCCAACTGGACCCCTCACATTGATTGAATTTATTTCTACTGTGATGTGATAATCTGTGAATGATTATTGTTGTTATTGAATTGATATCTGGAAATTGTTTGAGAAGCTAAAATTTAGCTGAATGGATGTTTTGATATCATTGGATTCCAAAAATAAACGAAATTGAATTTTTGGAAATCAAAATAGAAATCTCTAAGTGAATTTGATTTTAGAAATTTAATAAATTCGAAGAAAGGAATTTTAAAGTATAAAAAGTTAATTTTTATAATCTTATCGAATTTATTTCCAGAATAAAGTGAAAATGTTAAATAAATGAATTTCGTATAATAGTGATTTTAAATTGAGGAAATTAATTTAAAATCTGGATTTCTAAATAGATTGAAAGAAGACAATAGAAATTTATTTTCTTTAAAAAGAATTTATTTAAAAGGAGATAAGTTGGAAATCCAATTAGAAATTTAATTGGTAAATTGAAATGATTTGGGAAATCAATGTAAAATGAGTTCAATTTAAAGAATCCATTTAAAAACAGGATATTGAATAATTTGAAGGAAGATAAGGAATTTATTTTAGTAAGGATGAATATAATTAGAAATCAATCTATAATCGATTTAATATTTGGAAATGAAATTTTGAGAAATCAGTATGGGAAGTTTATTTAAAGTTGAAAATAAATTTAGAAATCAATATCGAAATTGATTTGGGATTGAAGTTTATAAATAGAATTGGAATTTATAAAAGTTGTTTATAAACCCAAAGTCACTTATTTTGATAAGTTAAATATAGAAGTTGATAAAAGAAGGTTTATAAGCCGAAGTTGTTATTAAAAAGAGAAATAGAATTTATAAACGTGCTTATAAATTCGAAAATAGGTTGAATGTGATAAATTTAATATAGAAGATTATTTAAGAAGATATATTCACGATTTTGAATAGCGAATTTTTATTGAAATAAAAATGTGTAGAAATGATTGAAATGGGGTTAAGTAAATTTTATTCACGATTTTGGACAGTGAATATATGGTTAAGTAAAATGGATTCATTTTTGAAGAAGGAATATTTTTAAAAATGAAGTTAAACATTTTAAAGGTGTTTTAAAATGTGTTATGAATCGAAAGCATAGATTTCAACATTTATTGTTGAAATAGACGTTTTCGAGAAATTTAAGGAAATGGTGGACTATAACACTGTTGTTATAGTAAATGATTTCCGAAAGGAAATGTTTTGATGTAGTATTGGGATTTATATACCTATCTTAAAAATCCGAATCCCTATACTAGTGATTTTTGAGTCGTCGTAACGATGTTTTACGTAACATTCGTTTTGACTCAAATAAAGGTGTTAAAAGAATATTTTCCTTAAAAGAATGAAATATATACTTAATCTGATTTAAGTATATTGAATATTTTCAAATGTTGAAAATAAATAGATTTGTGAATTACTTATTATTTAATAAGTATGGAAATACTTTTCCAATATGAAATGAACTGTTTTGAGAAATTATCTTTGAAAAGATAAATTGAAGTTGAATATTGAAATCGATTTGAAAATCGTATATCAGTAGATATTTTTGAAATATAAATTCACTATGGAATTTATAAAAGAAATGGAAATTCGTTTTAAAGAAAATAAACGTTGGTTTATTTTTGGAAGTGTGGAAATTATTATATCTAGTAAAGATATTTTTATAGATAAATAATTTGGAAAATTATTTGGAATCTGATGATGTTGCGCATCTTTATTGATAGTTAAATAACCGACTATCAATAATTACCCTGAATGGATGTTTTGTTGTGAATTGGATGAATTTGAATGCCACACTTATTTTTGAATTTACGCTCACTATTCGGGTTAGCCGGGAAAGGACCATGGGGTCGTATAACCCATTCCGAATATGTGATACGTCGTTATGAATTGCATTTGAAGACCGGTGTTGAAGACCGGATATTTTTGAAAACGGAAGGATTACCGTCGAGTTACTCTACATCGACTGATCTTCGATTTAGAGGTTTTATCACCCTTAGTGACGGGAAGTCCGGACGTGATTAGAAAATTATCCGGAAATGCAAGGGCTTCGTGAGAAGTGCCTTCGGTTCTGTTCGATCCCGGAACAGACTTGTATGGATTGTGTGTCTGACGTTACAATTTGAGATATAAAGCTGATTTCTTTCAAATATATATCTGTTGGTGGCGGAGAATTTATTCTCTTAGCTTAACACCCTTCTCTGAGACGTACGACCTTAGAGGTTATGTAGTTGAAATTTATCAGCGATATATCCCAATTTGGTAACGTGGCATACTGAGTGTTGCTGTGAAATGATCAGTGTTTGATCATTTGCGATATGATCATTTGTTTGATCTTATATCTTTGTGATCATAGGTTGATCATTTTGTTTGACCCGAAGCAGGGCTTTTTGAGAAAGCGTAGCTTTGTGGACGAGACTTCGTCGAGCCTCACACCCCGGAAATGGTCGAAACAGGACGAATGCGGCAAGGTTCTAGGGAGTAGCGCCCCTTAGTGTATGTCATTCCTTCTGGATAAAGGTGGTATCATGGTATGGAGCCCAGATACTTAACCTCTGTGGTTACTGCATTATTATTATCTATGTGGTTTGTTGCGAATCGGGGATCCTCGGGAAGATCGGTGACGATCGGGGGATGGCATACGCGTGTCAGTAGTTACCTATTTTTGCAGAGGTAACCCGGCCTTGTGTTGGCAGAGATCCGGTTAGGTTCTCGGGTCGTCTATTCCAGGGACGTACCCATCGTGGATAGGAAGTTCCTTAGCCTGACCATTTGTTGGAAATCCAAAGAAACAATACGAGCCTTGTACGGTTTTAGTTGTAGAACCTATCATTCACTTATGGTGGCGCCCCACTGTTTGGATGGTAGCTATAGTAGGCATAGTTCGAAATGTCTATGCTGGCTAAGATTTATATTATACTTTCGAAATGTTTTCTACACTATGCACTAATAATAATATCAAAAATGATTTGATTTTGCGTAGTAAGCATCTTTGACTATCATAAGAAGAAATCTCCTCCAATTCTGCGTTTGCATTGTGTGTGTGGCGGGAGGTCTTATGGTAGTTTCATTTTCCAAAAGCATTTCGAATTGACTTTAAAATTATCCTGTTGTTTATTTTAAAAGAATAACTGCTTTACGATCTCACACCAGTCACCATGACTGACTCGGAGTTTATTGTTCCCTTCTAAACTCTGGGTGCCCACCAATTTCCACACGGGCAGCCTAGAGTTATATTATCAGGATATTCTGGATATTCTGGAGCTTTGGAGATAAGCTGGAGGACGAGTCGTAGTATTTGTATCTGATATATTTATTCCGCTGTGTATTCTGTATGAGGACAAGTTTATATAACTGTCCATTGTTGTATATTGACTCTGATGATTGATGTATGTATAAACTGATATAGCTCTTTGTTTTAAAAGACTAGTGTTTATTTATTATATATTGTTCCGCTGCGATATGTGAGATTCTGATGTTGTTTTCTGTTTCTGTTTCTGCTCTTGTTCTGTTGTTGTTCTTCTTTCTTTTTCTTCTATCTTCTTCTTCTACCCTTTTTCTTCTTTCTTAAAACCATAACTTTTCGGGTTTCCGGAATTCGATGGCTCAGCAGTCGATAAAGGAGTATCGATGTTGAATTTTCAAAAGTCGAAAATTTTCGGGATGTTACAGTCATCACCGCGACGTCCAAAAGGTCATCTACGACTTCGCCGATGAATACCACAACCCAGATCGATGAGATCACCCAGGAAACAAAATCGAGCAAGTCGTGCATTACTAAACCCAACACGATCAACGGAAACCACCACGTCTCGCCATCTACGTCCACCAGAACGCTCGCCGACCAATCCGAACCTCCGCCGCAGTTCCCTCCATCTATCCTCCCAGGTCCGATCACCTCCCATCCCTCAACACTGACGAATTCCCTCTTCAAACTTCGACGAGCACACTGGGTTTAAAACCCTACTCCAACCAATTCCCACCACCACGGTGATCTAGAGATTCACCGGCTATTTTTCCTACAACCCCCGTCCCCCAAGCTATCTCCACCCTCGATCACAATGCTCAAATCTCTATCGATCATCGGAATTTAACGAAAATGCAAATATCGTTCAACACCGAAATTCTCCATAAATATAAACTTAAAATTTATGAACCGATTTTTAAAAATCATCATTTTCTAATTCAAATCTGATTATGAAACCCAAACATGAAAATTAGGAACATTGGTTTTTGACTTGTTTTTGATTTTCCACTGTAATTTCATTGTTTGAAATATTTACTCAATAATTTCACTTGCAAATATTTTTTTTTTATTTGTATTACATCATTTCAAACAAGTTTCTTTTAAATAACAAATGTCAACAGTGATCAGGGAAGAAGAACTTGATTTTCTTTTGGATCAAGTTTAAAATTGTTAAACTGGAAGAGCTCTGTATATATATATTTTACAAACATACACTTCCAAATTCACATACATATATATAATCATCTCTAAACAAACATGTAAACATACTACCCATCATAGTTTCCAAGGATTTATCACATACAACCACATATATAAACAGATTAAATTTAAATAGTAGTTTACTCACCTGTCTGGGTTTTGAACAGAGGAGCAGACTTTAAATTGAAATCTGGAAGTTGTCTGGCTGTTTAACTTTGATTTGTTTTGTTTGAGATGTTCCGATATATGATTTTGAAGTTGATCTACTAGCTTTCAAGTTTGATTATGAACTTTGCTTTGAGCTTTGAACTTGAACTTCTAGTTGAATTTTTGAACAGAAATTTATTCCTTCTTGTTTGATTTGTTTCCAGTTTTAGATTTAAAATTTTTCGTTTGTTCTGATTTGCTTCAGATCTGATTTCCTTTATGTTGATTTAGAAAATGAACTGATAAAAGAAATGAAAGAGAGGGATAGAGAGGATTATATAACCTATTTTATCTTTTTATTAATTATTTTAAAAACCAAAGACACTTGTAAATTTTATGATAAGGTTTGTTTACACTTGTGACTACATGCATTCTTAAGCTTACATTTGTTAAATTGTATTTATATTTACTTGTAATTAATATGTATTTATAAAAAAATCATAACTTAGTTTTATTTTTATAAATGTCTTATGTATTTATAAGTCCTTAATATACATATATATGATATTTTCAACTTTAATATTTTATGTTTTATATTTAAACTTTTTCTTTTGTTTATCTATACATAACTTAAAAGAAAATGTTATAAGAATCCAATTATACATTTATAAATAAATTTATACAAATATAACAGTATATGTATCCCTTATTTATAGTTATAAAATCTTTTAAAGATAATGATATAAAACTAATTACATACTAACAAAAATCATGTATACATATTATTTTTGATCCAATTTATTTCTAAGATGTTTATCTTTTGAATTTCAAATTCAAATTCAATTTAAAAATCCAATCTAAAATCAACCCAAATATATATTTAAACAAACACAAATTCAATTTTGTTTAAAAATAATAATTTTTCAAATTAAATTATTATACCAATAGATTATCAAATAAATATTTATCCAGATATAAATATTTATTTCCTGATTTATCAGTATTTCTACCAATTAACCTAGTTAATTATCAATTAACAGATATGCCAAAATCTGGGTTATCACATTCCTCCCCCCTTTAAAACTTTTCGTCCTCGAAAAGGAATGAAGCTAAAATTTATTATTTACTTATTATCAGATAAATTTCTTGTGGAACAATTTAAACTATAAACTCCCTTTATATTAAATTTTTTTTTAAAATATTTTAAAATCTATATAATATTACAAAAATATTTTTATAAAAATACTTTTATAACTCGATGTTTCAACAAGTCAATCCTTGTTCTCACAGAAATTCGGTCATACGTTGATCAGGTGTAAGACTGAAAATCTATAAGTACTTGGTAAACCCGTTTTCAACACCCAGCGAAAATATTTAGAAAATAGTTCTATTGAAAATATAAGAAAATATTTTTGAAAACTTTCTTGAAAATATAGAAAACATTTTTGAAATAGAGGAAATATCTTTGATGAGAATGCTCTGGAAATCATCACCCCCATCCATGGTCGCAGTTAACCCGATGGTTACGTTGCCGTCCCGGCAAAATCCACAGATAACTGTAGGTCTCCGCGCTCCTCGATTACGCCATGGAACCCGCTACAGATCGCAGTTATACCCGGGCCTTACGTTGCTATCATAGCACAAACCCATATAACTGTAGGCATCAGCGCCACCGAATTTCGCTGCCAAATAATGAAACTTCTCCCACATAGGTCGCAGTCTACCGATATAAAATCAAACGTAGACAGTTGGCTCTCAGCGGCACACACGACTTTCGCTATGTTACCATAGTGTCACAGTCTACCGATATAAAATCAAACGTAGACAGTTGGCTCTCAGCGGCACACATGACTTTCGCTATGGTCTGCAGTAGATCGCAGTGACATCGAGTTACATTGTCGTCACAGAATAACCCAAATGCCTCTGTGGGCACCAGCCCCTCGACTTTCGCTACACAAATAATCCTCAGGAACTAGTTTTGTCCGGACTCCTCACAGGATCAACTTTAGAATCCCCCCTTGGGGTTCAAGGCAGTACCACCCAGTGGCACTCCTGAGAAGTTCATTTCAAGGGAGCGCCTTTTTCCCCAGAGCTATACTCAAAACATTTTATACTATATACTTATAGTATCTTCAAATCATACCCTTTATGATTTATCAAAATCTCCTTACACAAAATCGATTACCAAAAATCGATAATTCTCAAACTAGGCTTTCCAAAATCCAAAATTGATTTCTCAAAAATCAAAAGCCCTTTCCAAAATCCATAGGTTCCCAAAACCTTTTCCAAAATCATTCTCATAAGATCCTTTATATATATATAGATATATATACTTTTAAAAAAAATCTTTGGATCACTTCAAACTTGTATAAAACCTCTTTTTATACTTCAAATATTTCCAAAAACCCTTTTATTCTGGCTAGATTCAATAAGGGGAGTTTATCATATTATAAAATATAACCTTATTTATTGCCAAATCAAATATTCAAGTTTGATTTCTTTATAAAGTTATTTACCATTTACTTACTTCCATAAAGTAAATTTCAACCAAAGAAATATCCAATTCCATTTTATTTCACAAATATACTTTTCATTTCAAAACCATTGCAAATTCCTTATTCACAAATTTTCAATGCCAATTTCATTCAAACCCGTACGATGTACACATATCATCCGTACGCTATATCAATTTGATCGCTCACTCGATCACACAATTTCACTTCCGAACTAGTATTGTCCACCCGACTTTCTAGTGCGGACTCAGATCTGATTCCTTGATCAGAAACCGACATTCTCCTTGCATAGTCACAACTATGATAGAGAATATCCAGAACCAATCAAAAATCCATATCCAGGTTCGCCGTCGAAAATCGAGCGAAAAATCCCAACTCGGATCGATAATACTATCTCGAAATTCTGTGTTCGAATCTGGATCAAATCACTATGCGAATAGAATAATATACGTATATCCTACGTATTATCTTTATTGGTTATTAGCCAAATCAATTTACTTTCTATTCATATTTCCTTTAATTTCATTCACTTAATCTCAATTGCTTCCATTTCCAATTGAGTTATTACTTCAATTACAAACAGTCTGAACTCTGACCTATTTAAATTTAAAAATAACTTGAAAAAATTTAAAATAGATAAGTAGTTGAAAAATAGTTATTAGTTTATAAAATATCTGTAAAATAGTTAAGTAGATGTAAAATAGTTAGATAATTGCAAAATAGATTTAAAATAGTGATTAGATGTAGGTAACTGAAAAATAGTAATTAGTTTATAAGACAGTTTCAAAATAGTTAAATAGTTCCAAAATAATTGTAAAATAAGTATGAGATAGTTTGGGGTTTAAGAAGAAAGATTATATAGTAAATAGTTTGGAAAAATATATTTGTATTAAAACAATTTATTTTGAAAATAATCCAGAGCCAAACTGTCAATTCTTATCAATTCAATTCAAATTTCCACCTCCATTTAAATTAACTCAATTGCAATTTAAATAACTTCAATTTCCATTGAAATTGATTTAACCTCAATTCAAGTTGAATTAATCCTCAATTTCTTTCCTAATTCAAATCAAATTCAATTTGAACTACTTCTATTCAAATTTCAACTTAAAACCATCTCGAATTATATAAATTCGAGTTAAATATTTTAAATGTTGATTTAATCCTTTAAATTAAATTAACCTTTACTTTTTAAATCAAATCAACCTTAATTTTAATTTAACAACTTAAATCTTTAAACCATTTAATTCTGAATTCAAATTCCAAAATTCCATTTTAAAATTATCTTTACTTAACTTATTACAAAGTTCAAATAAGAATTCAAAAACAATTAAATTTCAGATTCTAATTTATTATCCATTTTCCATTTCCAGATCTCAAACCCATTTTGAGATCACTCATAGCTCCTATTTAAATTAATCATTTAACTACCCAAGTTAAATTTAAATTTCATCTTGAAATTTCCAATTCAAGTTGTTCAATCTAAACTTATTTAACTTCCTTAAGTTAAATTATATTTACTTAATCCGGTCAACTTTACACAATTTGAATTCCCATTCAAATTTTAAACTTCAGATTAATAATCTTTCCCCTTTTAAGTTTAAAAACTTACTTTACTTTGGGTTTTACATCACATTCCAATTTAAAAATCAACACTAAGAGTTATTTCAAATCATCCTTAATATTATACCTTAAATTTTTAAACCACCTTTGGTTTAATTCAAAAACAAATTTCTTTAAATTTTTCCAAATTATACTCATCTAAGATTATTTCCCTAAAACATTTCATTTTACTTAATCATTAACAACATTTCATTATTAAACACAACTACCATTTATGATAATAACCAAGATTATCATATCTGGAAACCAATTCATTATTATCTTTATTCTTGATAACACTTTTACAAATTCAAGATTTTAATTTCAGTTTGAATTCATTTCAAACTTAACTTTATTCAATTTTAATTTGGTTGTATTACTATTACCACTTAATTTAATTCCAATATTTTAACAACCAATTACCTTAATATTTATTAGAAAGAAATATTATTTTATATATCAAAATATATTCTTATATAAAATCATTTAAAATCCTTATATAAGAAAATAACAATTACGCTCTCATATATATATATACACACTCAACTCGTTCTAGGGTACCATTGACCCTATCCTTAACGAGTAATCCCAACAGAGCCAAGGTTCTCGCTTAACCTTCGCTCTGATACCAAGTGTAACGACCCGGAATTTTCGAACCCGAAAATTCCAGATAGTTAGAAGAAAAAGAAAGAGATAGAAGAAAGAAACAGAAAGAAGAAAGAAGAATAGAGAACACAACATCTCACATTCGCAGCGAATTAAATATAATAACAAATAATAGCATTTTATAAAAGAAAGATGTAATGGTTACTTTACATACAATTCATCAGAGTTACAATCATTACAATAGACTGGACAGTTATATCAACCTGCCCCATACTACTATCAATAGAACTCTCAAATACACAGCGGAATACACTCTATACGTCTCTGCCATCCAGCTCGCCACCTGAACTCCAGAACGTCCTTTCCTGAAAATCTGTAATACTCGGTCTGACCCGAGCATTACATCAAAGTAACACCCGGGTCAGGCTGGAAACCAGCGTGAGTAAACTCATCTAACAAGAAATTTCGATTCATAGAACTTATATAAACCCGGGGTAACTCGTACTTTACCACAAGTAAAGAACTTATATGGTCAACACTTATTTCACAAAACAATATCTAAGTATCCAATTTAGTTTAAAAGGTCCATATTATTCCAATACCGGCCTATTGATTTCACATATCAATCTATAAAGAATTTATGGAAGATTTCAAATCGAAGTGGTTTCGGGTATTTACTAATACCCGAATCCGGTCTCTTCGAATCAAATGTCAATCTTTAAGCCAAGATGTTTCAGTTAAACAATTTAATTCAATTCATAACACAGTAATCACAGAGCAACTCAATCACAGATAAATAGCTTATATTTATCACAGCTATATTCAAAGTGTCACACATCAAATATCATATCAGATTAACATACCATAGACATTAATCAATCCAAATATTCTATTCAATTCAATTCATCATCCCTAAGCCAGATTAATAAATCACATAATTATAATTAATTTAATTTAGCCAATTAAATTGATTACTTATAAATTTATTACTTAACCCAGTTTAATCAACAGGCTTTAATTACTTCCCTTAATTAACTTTTCTTTAATTACTTTAATAATTAATTGGTTATCCGTACTCAATTAATAAATCCTAAATTTATTAATCTTTAACTATTAATTAATTTACCTTAATCATTAATTAAATTAATTAATTCTTAACAAATTTAACCCCTAATTACTCACATTAAATAATTACCATTTAAGTAATTAGTCTCTAATTACTTATTTAATTTATCCTTAATTATGAATTAATTAATCTGTAATTAATTTAATTTACCACCCTTTTATCATTAATTAATAAATTAATTACTCTTTAACTACTTGATTAATTTAATTAATCCATAATCATTCAAGGTCTTAATTAATCTTAAGATAAACTACTTATCTTTATTAAATTTCTTAATTATAAAATCATAATTAAAACATTTACCTTTATAATTTACTTGCCTAATTAAATCATTTAATTTAAGTTTAATAACTTAAACAATTAACTTAACACTTTAAATTAAACAAATTTTATAATTTCCTTAATCAAACAATTTAAAACAAGACACACTTGACTTTATAAATCTGTATATTAAAAATTTATTTGAACTTGATAATTACTTTACTTGAAATTTAATTTAATCAGTTTGTTTTGAAACTTATACAACTTCTCTTAGAACTTGCTTAATTATTTGCTCTAAAAAAAAAACTTGTTAACAGATTCACTCATCTGGAAACCCGAGCCTACCCTCAAAACACTCGAGTCATACCCTGAAATATCCCCGAGCAACTCACAGTCGAATATCTTCGAGACGAACCACCACCTTCTTCGAGTATATACTCGACAATATCATTTCTTCCCCAAAACCAAAACACTCAGCTACCATCTGACACAAGGAAATGCACGTGCATGTGCACAACCAAACTGATCAACTCTGGTCATCACCGCGACGTCCAAAAGGTCATCTACGACTTCGCCGATGAATACCACACCCCAGATCGATGAGATCACCCAGGAAACAAAATCGAGCAAGTCGTGCATTACTAAACCCAACACGATCAACGGAAACCACCACGTCTCGCCATCTACGTCCACCAGAACGCTCGCCGACCAATCCGAACCTCCGCCGCAGTTCCCTCCATCTATCCTCCCAGGTCCGATCACCTCCCATCCCTCAACACTGACGAATTCCCTCTTCAAACTTCGACGAGCACACTGGGTTTAAAACCCTACTCCAACCAATTCCCACCACCACGGTGATCTAGAGATTCACCGGCTATTTTTCCTACAACCCCCGTCCCCCAAGCTATCTCCACCCTCGATCACAATGCTCTAATCTCCATCGATCATCGGAATTTAACGAAAATGCAAATATCGTTCAACACCGAAATTCTCCATAAATATAAACTTAAAATTTATGAACCGATTTTTAAAAATCATCATTTTCTAATTCAAATCTGATTATGAAACCCAAACATGAAAATTAGGAACATTGGTTTTTGACTTGTTTTTGATTTTCCACTGTAATTTCATTGTTTGAAATATTTACTCAATAATTTCACTTGCAAATATTTTTTTTATATTTGTATTACATCATTTCAAACAAGTTTCTTTTAAATAACAAATGTCAACAGTGATCAGGGAAGAAGAACTTGATTTTCTTTTGGATCAAGTTTAAAATTGTTAAACTGGAAGAGCTCTGTATATATATATTTTACAAACATACACTTCCAAATTCACATACATATATATAATCATCTCTAAACAAACATGTAAACATACTACCCATCATAGTTTCCAAGGATTTATCACATACAACCACATATATAAACAGATTAAATTTAAATAGTAGTTTACTCACCTGTCTGGGTTTTGAACAGAGGAGCAGACTTTAAATTGAAATCTGGAAGTTGTCTGGCTGTTTAACTTTGATTTGTTTTGTTTGAGATGTTCCGATATATGATTTTGAAGTTGATCTACTAGCTTTCAAGTTTGATTATGAACTTTGCTTTGAGCTTTGAACTTGAACTTCTAGTTGAATTTTTGAACAGAAATTTATTCCTTCTTGTTTGATTTGTTTCCAGTTTTAGATTTAAAATTTTTCGTTTGTTCTGATTTGCTTCAGATCTGATTTCCTTTATGTTGATTTAGAAAATGAACTGATAAAAGAAATGAAAGAGAGGGATAGAGAGGATTATATAACCTATTTTATCTTTTTATTAATTATTTTAAAAACCAAAGACACTTGTAAATTTTATGATAAGGTTTGTTTACACTTGTGACTACATGCATTCTTAAGCTTACATTTGTTAAATTGTATTTATATTTACTTGTAATTAATATGTATTTATAAAAAAATCATAACTTAGTTTTATTTTTATAAATGTCTTATGTATTTATAAGTCCTTAATATACATATATATGATATTTTCAACTTTAATATTTTATGTTTTATATTTAAACTTTTTCTTTTGTTTATCTATACATAACTTAAAAGAAAATGTTATAAGAATCCAATTATACATTTATAAATAAATTTATACAAATATAACAGTATATGTATCCCTTATTTATAGTTATAAAATCTTTTAAAGATAATGATATAAAACTAATCACATACTAACAAAAATCATGTATACATATTATTTTTGATCCAATTTATTTCTAAGATGTTTATCTTTTGAATTTCAAATTCAAATTCAATTTAAAAATCCAATCTAAAATCAGCCCAAATATATATTTAAACAAACACAAATTCAATTTTGTTTAAAAATAATAATTTTTCAAATTAAATTATTATACCAATAGATTATCAAATAAATATTTATCCAGATATAAATATTTATTTCCTGATTTATCAGTATTTCTACCAATTAACCTAGTTAATTATCAATTAACAGATATGCCAAAATCTGGGTTATCACAAAATCAATCAATCCAATATATACATATGCCAATATGTATATATTGCTATATATAGATATATCCTATTATATCTAATATCACATCCAATAGCAATCGATCAGTCAATAAATAACTGCAAAACAAAATTTTATTTGAGTGAGAAAAATCTCACCTTTTATTTGCGATCCATTTTCCAATCCAATTTTTTTTGTCTTCACAGTATTAAACCTTGTATAAACAATTATACAATTTATTAATATTCAATATAGATCGAATCTTTTAAATTATCGCTCTATTTATTTACTTAACCAAAACAGTTACATAAGTTTAATAAATTAGAAATCTGTATTTTACATTTTATTTTGAACTTAAAAATTAAAATTTGAACCGATTTTCTTTAAAATCTTTTAACAACTAAAAATTAATTTAAATTGATAAATAAACAATTTAATTGCCATTTTAAATTTTTAATCCAACCAATTTTTTTCTTTGAACTAGTACTTTTAATTTTAAACTAAAAAAAATTCTAAAACTCTGTTAATATTTTAAATTCATATTTATTTATCTTTTTAAACTAACTATTTATTTAAAATAAATTTAAATTTAAAACAAAATTTACCTTACTGCAGGAAAACCCCAGCTACGCGTCTCCTCCACCCTCATCGTCGTCGACCCCTCCTGAAGTCGCCAAAGTCAGGTCGCGAAACCCCTCGCGTGCGTGCCCAATCCAGTTTTCTCGAGCCTCGTGATTGCCACCATCGAACTCGCCATCCCCTACCTCACGCTCGACATCGCAGTCCCCCTTAGCCACTGTCCCACGCTCACGAGCGCCTCCACCTCCAGCCTCCACGCGAGCAACTCACGACGCCTTCAATTGCTCGCAAACCCAGAAATCGATTGCCATTCGCCCAACCTCCATTAGCCGTGACTTCGTCTAGCCTCCTCGACAATCCCGATTTCCAGTCGTAAACTCGAGCCCACGCGATAAAAAAAATGGCTTCGCAGTGAAGCTCGCCTTCGATCTCGCTATGCTGCCTCCCTCTCGCGACTGATTCGAACGAAAGCGTTTCGTTCGCCCCTTTTTTTTTCTTTTTTTTTCGTTCTGTAGATTTGATTTCGAATTGAAGAAATGGGTTCGACTATTTTGATTTGTACAGAGGGAAGGAAATCGAGATTTTCATTTTAACTGGCTCGCCATTTTTATTTTGATTTGAAACGAAGATTGTTTCGTTTGATTTTATGAAGAGGGAGAGGGAACAGGCGTGATATTTTAACAGAGGAAGAAGGGGAGACCAACGTACGCGACATTGCAGAGAGTAGGTCTGCTTACACGATCTCGTTCGTGATTTTAGGCGTAGAATTAGGGGAGATTACGTGTGATGTTAATTAATATAAATATAGATTTTAAATTTGAATTCGATATGGATTTCTACACGTTTTCTAACCGTACAGTCACAAAACAACTCCGATCAATACGAAATTGGAAATCAAGTAATAATTCAATATTACGGACCCAATGGAACTGGTTTCGTCGAAATCCGATACTGTCTCCCGGAACGCTATTTTTAAATATCAGTTCAAACAATTAAATTCAAAACTGAGCAAAACAGTTTAAAATTCAATTCTGAAATTTCTATTGTTTTCAGTGTTATCAATACGAATTTTAAAAGCTTTCGAAATATTTTTCTTCAACTTTAAATTGAATATTCAAATTTTTATTCAGCATTCAATAGATTAAATTTTAATGTTTGATCGCAAATTTCAAAGTTCAAATCGGGGATTCAAATTAAATCATCGTTCAAATATTTAAAATTAATTAAACATTTTCAATTTAATTTGTTCAAAATTCGGGGTCGTTACAAACTTCCCTCCTTAAAAGAATTTCGTCCCGAAATTACAAGTAAGGAAAAAAGGTCCTTAACTCGTCTACTATCTTTCAACATCTAATAGTTTTATCAAATTTCAAAACAAATCTTTCTACTAAAGATTCGTTATCAATTCAACTAAATTTCCAACTTCAATTATAAGTTTCAAAACAACATTGTTTTACTACTCTATTCAAATTTAAATTCAAATTTAAACTTTCAAATTTTTCTCAAAAATTTACTAACGCCTTAAATTTTCGAAAAATTTCGCCAGCGTCTCCTTTGCGCGGCTAATACGGCACGACTACAAAACGTCCCTACGGACTCTCAGATTTCAAAAAGAAAAAGAAAAAGCCAAGCGGCTAGACAAGAAATCAGCAAATCTCATATTGAAATTTAAAATACACACCTTTTGTCGAGCAATTCAAATTTATCTTTGCAAATCAAAATCCCAATCTTTTAATACCTGTATGTCCTACTAGCCATAATATCTAGTTACACATTCAAACCATTTTACAAATTCTATTACAAAATTTTCAAAATATAAACTGCTTATACATTTTTACTTCACTGTTGAAGTTACACCTATTCATTTTCATTCAATTTTACATTTCACATTTTATTTGAATTCAATTTACCATTTCATTTGTTAAATGAATTTATCTCCAAATCTTTGGTTATTATTTTATTTTCTTATTCAATTCCATATAACAATGACAATAATTCAATGTTATTATTTCCTAACAACCAAGCATCCACATACTATGATAATTCATAGAAAATCATTTCTTTTCTATACAAAAATAGTTTTGGGTAAAATTATCTCATTCACCCTATTCAAAACAATACTGTGCCGAATTGTTCTATTCAAGTGTTTAGAAACCCCTTCGATCCAGTTGCGCAGACTGTGCCGACGAAGGTTCATATGCCACTCAATAAATCAATCATCACAATACAAAACAATTTTATATTCACTAACAAATACGCGCTCATATATATTATTACACTCAACTCATTCTAGAGTACTACTGACTCTATCTCTAATGAGTAACACCCAACAGAGCAGGGTTATCGCTTAACCATATGCTCTGATACCACGTTGTCACATACCGAAATTTTCGACTTTCGAAAATTCGACATCGATACTCACTTTATCGACTGCCGAGCAATCGAGTGCCAGAAACTCGAATAGTGATGGTTTTAAATAGAAGAAAAAGTAGAAGAAGAAGAAAAGAGGAAAAAGGAAAGAAGAAGAACAACAGAATAACATCAGAACAGAAAACAATATCAGAATCTCACATATCGCAGCGGAACAATATATATAATAGATAAATGAATAATCTTTATAACAAAGAACTATATCATTTTATACATACATCAATCATCAGAGTCAATATACAACTCAATACAACAATGGACAGTTATATAACTTGTCCTCATACAGAATACACAGCGGAATAAATATATCAGATATAAATACTACGTCTCGCCATCCAGCTTGCTTCCAAAGCTCCAGAATATCCAGAATATCCTGATAACATAACTCTAGGCTGCCCGTGTGGAAATTGGTGGGCACCCAGAGTTTAGAAGGGAAACAATAAACTCCGAGTCAGTCATGGTGACTGGTGTGAGATCGTAAAACAGTTTATCTTTAAAATAAACAACATAGGAATATTTTAAAATAAATTTCGCAATGCTTTTGAAAATGAAACTGCCATAAGGCCTCCTGCCACTGTGACATCCCGGAAATTTTGGCAATATCAATTTAATAATCTGTGATTAAAATTAAATTGATTTGACAATAATTGTGAATAAAATTTGAAATGATTTAATAATTTTCTTTTAAATAAATATTTGACTGATATTTCATACTTTAAAAGCTGGTAAATTGTTTTCTGTTTATAATCTATATATATATATCTGTATACACTGTAAATAGACAAGATCTGTTTTGAAAATTTATAAATAAAGATATGTTTTATTATTTTAATATTTTTGGTAAACTTTTGTTTTGGAAATAGTATGAAATAGTATAAATAAATGTAATATTTTATAATTAAGTTTTAAAATGAAATAACAAAAGTAAATTATATATATTAATGGTTTAAGTTCAAATATTATAAACATAAAAATAAAATGAAACATCTATAAACATAAGTATGTAAACTAGAAATAAATATATAAGTTAACAATGAAACAAATGCACATTAAACACCTTAAACAACACTCATTTACAATCCTCTGTCAAGCTAGAAATGTGCACAGACAAGTAAACATAACAAGATAACATCCATTAACATTTCAACTATGTTCCAAAGAATAAATAAAAATGATTACCAACTTCACATATAAATATGGAAACATAAAGCTAGAAATAAATATATAAATTTACAATGAAACAAATGTATTTAAACATCTTAAACAACATTCAATTACCATCTTTACAGACAAGTAAACATAACAAGTTGAACAAAGAAAAGAATCAAAGGCAAGTGAACAATGGAAAACAATATTATTTTTTTATCACAATTCAAAATATAAGCAAGAAATAGAATACATAAGAAATTTCCAGCTTTTAAATATGATCTGCCTAGTCTAAAAGCTTGTATGGGATGGCATAGAAACTGATGTCGAATACAGATAGGCAGGCCTGGGAACGAGATAAGAAAGATCAAAGCAAAGCAAACTATAAAGTATGAATGTTGTAGCTTGTTGTTGAAGTCACAGGCAAGAGTAAAATATGAGATAAGTATGAATAAACAAACCATAAAGTACATAACAATTAATGCTCCATTTCTTGCAGCCAACCTAGGGTCATTCGAGTGTATAAAATGTTGTTTCCAGCCTCCATACTTCACAAAATATCTCTGACCATTACAAGAAAAATAAAATAAAATACCAACCCTATAAACCATTTCATACTTCAGCCTGTCAAATATTCTTTCCCATATCATCTTTCTCATTTCCAATTCGAGCAAAGCAATTAAACAAAGGCAAAGGATGGACAGGAAGATTTAAAGTGGGAAACATATTTTCCAGATTTCAAAGTTTCAAACTGTTTTCAAAAGATAACCCTGCTCTGTTCTTCTCTCTGCAAATTTTGGTGAGTAACCTTTTATAAACTTAAAATCTAAATATGGTTGCATGTTTTTAAGTTGAGTTAAATAAGTATTTCATGTTACTATGAGTAATATATGTGATATGTCTGTTACTTCTATTTGCTGTTCTGTTTCTTTGATTTTCCCAGGCACAACCCTTTATTTTAATACTCATCATCAACTAAGTATTTGATGGAATGAAGTTTGTAAAAATAAAGTTGTTAAACATCTCAAGTTATTTAAAGTTTAAGTAAGTTAAAAGATTTGATGTTGTCACTGGAAACATAAAATATATCAGTGCATGATAATTTTCGCCAAAATCCAAGCATGTTAATCTTGTAATTCAGTTTCATAAATTAAAAGCACTAACTAAAACTTGATTTTTAAATCAAGGATTAGAATTTTTAAGAATGAGTGGGAGTTGCAGTTTGATATTGAACGAAAAATGAATTTTAATCAAATTCTGGTGATCTCTGTATTGGGGAGGATCGGGTTTCTTCGTGGTGGTAAAAGAGTTTTAGTAGATGCTGCGAAAAATCATAGATGGAGTTAGAAATCATGGAGGAGAGAGCGGTGACGAATTCTATTTTATAACCCTAGTTTTCACTGGGTTTAAAGAAACGATCGCCACGTCCCCTACAAGCGATCGAGTGCTTTCGGGTTTTGGGCGAGAGTAGCTAGGCCATAGACGAGGTCGTGACCGGAGTTGTAGGAGTTCTGGTGAACTGGGCTGCGAAGACGAGGCGATGTCAGGGATTTGTTTGGTCGCGAAACTATGCTTCCAGGTCTCGAGATACTCGAATTCGAATTCGAGAAGGATCGGAGGGGAGCTGATAGTTGGGATCGGAACTAGTGGGGTTGCTCGACTTGCTCGTCGATGTAGTGGTGGTCGGAGGCGTCGATTTTTGGTGTGCACGTGCACCACGGTTGTCAGGCTGGTGAATGTGCAACTGGGAAAAACGAGGGAGTTACTCGGGGAAAACTTACGTGTTACTCGGGTGTTTTCGTATTTTTACTCGAAGCAGGGAATGGGAATCTCGGGTAGATTTAGTTTTCACATCTCAACAGTACCAGATATAAACTCGAGTACATACCCGAGTAAACTCCATTCTAGCTCGGGTATTTCCATGCTTTTCTCGAAGCAAATCTGGTGGGAAGCTCGGGTTACATTGTTACCAGTTGTAACAGCGACCAGATTTACAGTTTTAAATTGTTAAAGTTTTAAATTTTTAAATCCAGTTAAACTGAGTTAAATTTAAGTGTTAATTCCAGATTTTTGAAAAAAAAATATAAATCTAAATAAGTAAATATTTGGACTTAAGTGAAATTGTTTTAAAAATCTTTTTATAACTAAGTGTTATTTTTAATTTGAAATTTTAAGTTTTTAAAAGAGATAGTTTTATAAAATGAACAAAGTTTAAATTTGTGTTCCTTCAAACTTGGAAATTTTAAATGGAAGTTCAAGAGAAAGATGGAATTTAATCAATTATGAAGATGAATTTTTCTTTAAGTTAATAAAGATTAAAGGTTTAAATTCTGTAACCATTAACAAATGAGGATGATAGTTGACAGTTTGAATTGATAAATTTGAAATTGAAACTAAATGAGTTAATTCAAGTTTAAAGATGAATTAAATAATTAATTTGAAGTTATAAGTCCTAAGGTATTAAATTACGATTTTATAATGGAATATGTAATTAATATGTTATTAAGAAATCATAGATTAATCTCAAATCAATTATTAAATGATAGATTGAACTTATAATTAATAATAATTAATGTAAGTTAATTATTTAGAATATTAAATAAATGTTAACTAGATTATTTATTATTAATTAATGTAATTGATCATTAATAGAATTGGATCAATTGGTTTAATAATCAACATTGTAATTGTTAAATATAATTAATAAATGGGAAGTAATTAAGAAATTAATTACTTGAGAAATTTGATATATTTGAGTTAATTTATTTATTTTAATTAACTTGGATTAATTAAATTGATTGTGTGATAATTATAATTACTTAGAGAAGTAATTGGAGAATAACTACAGAATGTAATTAACAGGATGATGTTTTATTAATAAAGTAATTTGAGTATAATTACTTTGTAAGATTTATCAAAGGATTAATTTGAGATAATTAATTATGGAGTGTAATTAATAAAGTAATTAAGGAAGTTAATTACTATATGTTGATTAATCAAGAGTGATTAATGTTTGGGTTTAACTAGAAATTAATTTCTTTGATATAATGAAATTGGAAATGTAATTTGAGACCAATTATTAATGTAATTAATGTTGGAATTAAAATGGATTCATCTAGTATAATGAATAAATGAAAAGATTTATTAATGTAATAAATTAAATAATATAATTAACTTTAGTTAATTAATAAATGTGGTAATGTAAAGATTAATTTCTATCTATGATTAAAAATAATTAATCTGGGAGATAATTTAAAGGATAATTACTTCAATGTAATTAAGGGTAATTAATCAGGGATTAGTAATCAAATGGGAAAAATGGGATGATGATTAATTAATTGGTTGAAAAATTAATTAATAGAAATATAAGCAAGTTAATAATGATGTAGTAATTAATTTAATTTATTTTAAATTAATTAAAAAGATAAGGTAATTAATTTAATTTATTTTAAATTAATTATCAACGATGTGATTAGTAATCCTTGCTTATGTATGATGATTGATTGATATTCCATTTATTGATTGGTTGTGATCTCAGATATGAGATCAGTAATATCTGTTGTGATATGGATGCTTGATTGATGTATGGTGATGATATAGTTTATTCATATATGTTGGTATATGATTATTCATCTGTGATATTGTGGTTTATCTATCTGTGTTGATATAGATAATTGAATTGAATTGTTTTAAACTTTAAAACAACTTGGCCTTAAAAGACACGTTTTGGATTTCGATGAGACCGGGATCGGGTTTCCGTATACCGGGATTCCAGGTCTGGAGACCCGAAAACCACATCGATCCAAATTAACGTTAGGGCGTAAATCCAGGTGGAGCAAGTGAAGACTCGAGGTATAAGAACTATACGTCAGTATAACTCTGTGGGTGATTCCGTAATGAGTTTGACGGTGATAGTACTTATAGGTTCGAGATGGTGATTCAGAGTGCAAGGGTTATTGTCGTTAACTCTGAGGGTGATTCCAATACGAGTGTAACGAGATAATGCCTTCAGTTTCGTTCGAACCCGGAACGAACTTGTATGGATTGAATGCTTTCAGCACATCGTCAGGTGGACGATGAGCATTCTAAGTGATGAGTTCTATTCAGGTAATCGTAGCCTCAAGCCTCATCAACCGGGAATGGCTAAAACAGGGGAGGTGCAGCAAGGCTTCGTGGGTAGCTCCCACTTGAGAGTAGGATATACCCCTGTCTAGATGTCCCTTTATTTTTCGGCTTAGTGGGCAGTTGTTGGCCACAACTGCGGGGTTATCTTATTTGGAACTATTCAGTAAGGAATGGTTCCGGCCTTGTGTTGCAGGGGACTTAGGGTGGGTCCTCGGTACGCTGATCTAGACCAGGTACTGTGATGGGCGGTACCCCAGTAGCCCTGCCATTGTATGGAATCCAAAATCCAATAAGTGCCATCGGATTTGATTGTAAACCTAGTATGCTGGAATTTAATGAATGTAACAATTTCAGCTATTTTCTATTTACTTGAAAACCCTAGACCTATTATAATATAACTGGATTTCCTATCAAATGTTTTGGTTAGCGTAAGGTAAAAACTTACCCGTGTTTATTTGTGGGGAGTCTTACGTGATACCTTTGTTTTCAAATGATTTTCAAGTTAAACAACTTTAACCGGTTACTCATACCAGACCCATGTCTGACCCGAAGTTTATTTCTGTTTTTCATAAACTCTCGGGTACCCAAATTTTTACGGGTAGCCAAGGGATTCAGGTTAGCTTTGTCGAATTCTGGAGGAGCAATGGAGCAGGAGGCTTCAGCGTATAGATATATAGTGATTTCGCTGTGTCAGTGATTATTTCTGTATTTCCGCTGTGTTGTATCTCTGTGATGTGTGAGTTGTATTAACTAGACAGGTGTTATAACTGTCTAGTATGTGTTGTATTATCTGTGTACTCTGATGTATATGATATTTATGTGATATATTATATTTTATTCGTTCCGCTGTTGAGATTCTGTTGTTGTTTCTTCTTCTTCTCTTTCTTTTCTACTTTCTCACCTCTTTCTTTTCTTAAAAACGATACGTCTTCCTGGGCGTAGGAAGTTCGGGTCGTGACAGTTGGTATCAGAGCATTAGGTTGAGTGAATACCTAGGCTCTGGAGTGGTGTCTATCCTGAGAGAGCGTATTTGTAATTTTTATCTATATATTTATTTATTTATCTCTACCTATCGATTGGGTTACCTGTTCGGGTTTTCCAATATAAGTTATAAAGGTAGATAGGGTGGTAGTGGTGGTGTGTGTATCACGACTACCAATGGTTGGATTTGTTGAGGATGGAAGTATATATACCGAGACGGTATTGGGTCTACAGTTCGTCTCGAGTAAATTTGTGATGTAGGGACTTCATGGAACTCTGAAGGAAACCTGTAAAGGTTCAAAGTCCGTCTTTGAGTATAGTTGGATCTGTCGATTGTGCTGAAGCAAGTAGTGATATTTTGATCTCTCGAGGATATAGTGGCTGTGTGATGAGGCGCAGTGACTGTGGATATCTCCGAAGATATTTCTCTGGGATGAGTTAAGGTAGTGAATCTGTTTCGGGGTTGTGGTTGTGTTTAGCAGGATGTTTCTGGTTGTGTGTGGTCCGAGTTTCTCGAAGAGCTTTGAATTAGAAATTTCTTGGCATTGATGTCAGCAGTATGGCTCGAGTTTTCTGTGTGTTGGCAAGAAGTTTTCTAGCTTAGTAGGAGTCCAGAAGCAGTCGAGTGGTTCCGTTCTTTCGTTGAATTGGCCAGTTAGGTGTAAGCTGTTCTGTTGGGTAAGTGAGGACAGTTTTCTTTGGGATTAGGCCAGATTAATCGCAAAAGTGACTTGCGATAGTTTGAGCGTTCTCTTGTGTTTTGGAGATTCTTCTTTTTTGATGTCTTCAGGGAGTCAGAAGTTGTCGGCATTTGGAGTTTGAGTTTGGTATCGGCTGGATTTCAAAAGTGATATAGATGGTTCAGCTTAGTAGTAGGATGGTTTGAGTTGGGTGAAGCAGCTTAGTTTGGTGGAACTTCTGAGTTTTGTTTTGGATCTGTTGAACCATATTTCTGGAATTGTTGAGAAGCTTACCAGTTGTGATTGCTGACTGATGGTTGCAAAGCCTAGGTCCGTCATATTTGGTATCAGTGGGAGTTGTGTTTATGTGCATCATCTACATTCTCATCTGTTTCAGATCAGAGTAGCGCAGTGGAAGCATGGTGGCAGTAGTTCAGTGTGGAAGAAATTGGATATTGCAGTGTTTGGATAAGAGAGTTTCTACAGGAAATTTTTCAGGATCTGAGATCCGTTTGGAGTACACCTGCTTATCTTTTCTAGATGGGAGAAGTGTGATCTATTTTCCGATTTTGAGATCGAGTTGGTGTTCTGAGTTTTGGGTTGATCTTAGAAAGATCATTTTGATAATTGTTTGGTCCAGTCTGTTTCTGAGGGGCATCAGCAAGGATGAGCTGATCAGGAAGATGTAGGAGACCCAGGATCGTCTGAAAAGTTGTGTGGATAAGAATCGAAGAAATTTGGAATTCGAAGTTGGAGACTTCGTTGTTATTGGAGTTTTCTCTGATTCAAGGAGCTTTTAGTTTGTTAGATGTGGAAAACCAACTCCGAGATATTATGGATCTTTTCTGTGGTTCTTCTGAGGATAAGTGTTGGGTCTTCAGATTTGAACTGTCAGTTTGGATGACTGGAATTCATTGTATTTCACGTATTCTCTGAGGGAGTACGTACGAATTCTATCTCTGGTTGTAGAACCAGCAGTTCGGGGGCTTTGTTATTGAGTCAGGCTCATCTATAGTCGGATATCTTGTCTTGTTATGCAGATCCAGCTAAGGGGTAGCTCTGTAGCTTAGTAGTATTGATTGTTTGGATTCTATAGAGCGAGTAACCCGGTATTTATACTCGGGGAAACTCAAGAGAATTCTAACCAGAATTTTATCTGGATAATTAGATTTGTTTGATTGGTTGCCATGGTTGTTAGCATATGTTTGATATGTGCTTATGTTTTAAAATTAAATTTTTAATTGGATTATTAAATTACCTTTGTTTAAATTTCGGGGATGAAATTCTTTTAAGGGGGGAGGAATGTGACATCCCGGAAATTTTGGCAATATCAATTTAATAATCTGTGATTAAAATTAAATTGATTTGACAATAATTGTGAATAAAATTTGAAATGATTTAATAATTTTCTTTTAAATAAATATTTGACTGATATTTCATACTTTAAAAGCTGGTAAATTGTTTTCTGTTTATAATCTATATATATATATATCTGTATACACTGTAAATAGACAAGATCTGTTTTGAAAATTTATAAATAAAGATATGTTTTATTATTTTAATATTTTTGGTAAACTTTTGTTTTGGAAATAGTATGAAATAGTATAAATAAATGTAATATTTTATAATTAAGTTTTAAAATGAAATAACAAAAGTAAATTATATATATTAATGGTTTAAGTTCAAATATTATAAACATAAAAATAAAATGAAACATCTATAAACATAAGTATGTAAACTAGAAATAAATATATAAGTTAACAATGAAACAAATGCACATTAAACACCTTAAACAACACTCATTTACAATCCTCTGTCAAGCTAGAAATGTGCACAGACAAGTAAACATAACAAGATAACATCCATTAACATTTCAACTATGTTCCAAAGAATAAATAAAAATGATTACCAACTTCACATATAAATATGGAAACATAAAGCTAGAAATAAATATATAAATTTACAATGAAACAAATGTATTTAAACATCTTAAACAACATTCAATTACCATCTTTACAGACAAGTAAACATAACAAGTTGAACAAAGAAAAGAATCAAAGGCAAGTGAACAATGGAAAACAATATTATTTTTTTATCACAATTCAAAATATAAGCAAGAAATAGAATACATAAGAAATTTCCAGCTTTTAAATATGATCTGCCTAGTCTAAAAGCTTGTATGGGATGGCATAGAAACTGATGTCGAATACAGATAGGCAGGCCTGGGAACGAGATAAGAAAGATCAAAGCAAAGCAAACTATAAAGTATGAATGTTGTAGCTTGTTGTTGAAGTCACAGGCAAGAGTAAAATATGAGATAAGTATGAATAAACAAACCATAAAGTACATAACAATTAATGCTCCATTTCTTGCAGCCAACCTAGGGTCATTCGAGTGTATAAAATGTTGTTTCCAGCCTCCATACTTCACAAAATATCTCTGACCATTACAAGAAAAATAAAATAAAATACCAACCCTATAAACCATTTCATACTTCAGCCTGTCAAATATTCTTTCCCATATCATCTTTCTCATTTCCAATTCGAGCAAAGCAATTAAACAAAGGCAAAGGATGGACAGGAAGATTTAAAGTGGGAAACATATTTTCCAGATTTCAAAGTTTCAAACTGTTTTCAAAAGATAACCCTGCTCTGTTCTTCTCTCTGCAAATTTTGGTGAGTAACCTTTTATAAACTTAAAATCTAAATATGGTTGCATGTTTTTAAGTTGAGTTAAATAAGTATTTCATGTTACTATGAGTAATATATGTGATATGTCTGTTACTTCTATTTGCTGTTCTGTTTCTTTGATTTTCCCAGGCACAACCCTTTATTTTAATACTCATCATCAACTAAGTATTTGATGGAATGAAGTTTGTAAAAATAAAGTTGTTAAACATCTCAAGTTATTTAAAGTTTAAGTAAGTTAAAAGATTTGATGTTGTCACTGGAAACATAAAATATATCAGTGCATGATAATTTTCGCCAAAATCCAAGCATGTTAATCTTGTAATTCAGTTTCATAAATTAAAAGCACTAACTAAAACTTGATTTTTAAATCAAGGATTAGAATTTTTAAGAATGAGTGGGAGTTGCAGTTTGATATTGAACGAAAAATGAATTTTAATCAAATTCTGGTGATCTCTGTATTGGGGAGGATCGGGTTTCTTCGTGGTGGTAAAAGAGTTTTAGTAGATGCTGCGAAAAATCATAGATGGAGTTAGAAATCATGGAGGAGAGAGCGGTGACGAATTCTATTTTATAACCCTAGTTTTCACTGGGTTTAAAGAAACGATCGCCACGTCCCCTACAAGCGATCGAGTGCTTTCGGGTTTTGGGCGAGAGTAGCTAGGCCATAGACGAGGTCGTGACCGGAGTTGTAGGAGTTCTGGTGAACTGGGCTGCGAAGACGAGGCGATGTCAGGGATTTGTTTGGTCGCGAAACTATGCTTCCAGGTCTCGAGATACTCGAATTCGAATTCGAGAAGGATCGGAGGGGAGCTGATAGTTGGGATCGGAACTAGTGGGGTTGCTCGACTTGCTCGTCGATGTAGTGGTGGTCGGAGGCGTCGATTTTTGGTGTGCACGTGCACCACGGTTGTCAGGCTGGTGAATGTGCAACTGGGAAAAACGAGGGGAGTTACTCGGGGAAAACTTACGTGTTACTCGGGTGTTTTCGTATTTTTACTCGAAGCAGGGAATGGGAATCTCGGGTAGATTTAGTTTTCACATCTCAACAGTACCAGATATAAACTCGAGTACATACCCGAGTAAACTCCATTCTAGCTCGGGTATTTCCATGCTTTTCTCGAAGCAAATCTGGTGGGAAGCTCGGGTTACATTATTACCAGTTGTAACAGCGACCAGATTTACAGTTTTAAATTGTTAAAGTTTTAAATTTTTAAATCCAGTTAAACTGAGTTAAATTTAAGTGTTAATTCCAGATTTTTGAAAAAAAAATATAAATCTAAATAAGTAAATATTTGGACTTAAGTGAAATTGTTTTAAAAATCTTTTTATAACTAAGTGTTATTTTTAATTTGAAATTTTAAGTTTTTAAAAGAGATAGTTTTATAAAATGAACAAAGTTTAAATTTGTGTTCCTTCAAACTTGGAAATTTTAAATGGAAGTTCAAGAGAAAGATGGAATTTAATCAATTATGAAGATGAATTTTTCTTTAAGTTAATAAAGATTAAAGGTTTAAATTCTGTAACCATTAACAAATGAGGATGATAGTTGACAGTTTGAATTGATAAATTTGAAATTGAAACTAAATGAGTTAATTCAAGTTTAAAGATGAATTAAATAATTAATTTGAAGTTATAAGTCCTAAGGTATTAAATTACGATTTTATAATGGAATATGTAATTAATATGTTATTAAGAAATCATAGATTAATCTCAAATCAATTATTGAATGATAGATTGAACTTATAATTAATAATAATTAATGTAAGTTAATTATTTAGAATATTAAATAAATGTTAACTAGATTATTTATTATTAATTAATGTAATTGATCATTAATAGAATTGGATCAATTGGTTTAATAATCAACATTGTAATTGTTAAATATAATTAATAAATGGGAAGTAATTAAGAAATTAATTACTTGAGAAATTTGATATATTTGAGTTAATTTATTTATTTTAATTAACTTGGATTAATTAAATTGATTGTGTGATAATTATAATTACTTAGAGAAGTAATTGGAGAATAACTACAGAATGTAATTAACAGGATGATGTTTTATTAATAAAGTAATTTGAGTATAATTACTTTGTAAGATTTATCAAAGGATTAATTTGAGATAATTAATTATGGAGTGTAATTAATAAAGTAATTAAGGAAGTTAATTACTATATGTTGATTAATCAAGAGTGATTAATGTTTGGGTTTAACTAGAAATTAATTTCTTTGATATAATGAAATTGGAAATGTAATTTGAGACCAATTATTAATGTAATTAATGTTGGAATTAAAATGGATTCATCTAGTATAATGAATAAATGAAAAGATTTATTAATGTAATAAATTAAATAATATAATTAACTTTAGTTAATTAATAAATGTGGTAATGTAAAGATTAATTTCTATCTATGATTAAAAATAATTAATCTGGGAGATAATTTAAAGGATAATTACTTCAATGTAATTAAGGGTAATTAATCAGGGATTAGTAATCAAATGGGAAAAATGGGATGATGATTAATTAATTGGTTGAAAAATTAATTAATAGAAATATAAGCAAGTTAATAATGATGTAGTAATTAATTTAATTTATTTTAAATTAATTAAAAAGATAAGGTAATTAATTTAATTTATTTTAAATTAATTATCAACGATGTGATTAGTAATCCTTGCTTATGTATGATGATTGATTGATATTCCATTTATTGATTGGTTGTGATCTCAGATATGAGATCAGTAATATCTGTTGTGATATGGATGCTTGATTGATGTATGGTGATGATATAGTTTATTCATATATGTTGGTATATGATTATTCATCTGTGATATTGTGGTTTATCTATCTGTGTTGATATAGATAATTGAATTGAATTGTTTTAAACTTTAAAACAACTTGGCCTTAAAAGACACGTTTTGGATTTCGATGAGACCGGGATCGGGTTTCCGTATACCGGGATTCCAGGTCTGGAGACCCGAAAACCACATCGATCCAAATTAACGTTAGGGCGTAAATCCAGGTGGAGCAAGTGAAGACTCGAGGTATAAGAACTATACGTCAGTATAACTCTGTGGGTGATTCCGTAATGAGTTTGACGGTGATAGTACTTATAGGTTCGAGATGGTGATTCAGAGTGCAAGGGTTATTGTCGTTAACTCTGAGGGTGATTCCAATACGAGTGTAACGAGATAATGCCTTCAGTTTCGTTCGAACCCGGAACGAACTTGTATGGATTGAATGCTTTCAGCACATCGTCAGGTGGACGATGAGCATTCTAAGTGATGAGTTCTATTCAGGTAATCGTAGCCTCAAGCCTCATCAACCGGGAATGGCTAAAACAGGGGAGGTGCAGCAAGGCTTCGTGGGTAGCTCCCACTTGAGAGTAGGATATACCCCTGTCTAGATGTCCCTTTATTTTTCGGCTTAGTGGGCAGTTGTTGGCCACAACTGCGGGGTTATCTTATTTGGAACTATTCAGTAAGGAATGGTTCCGGCCTTGTGTTGCAGGGGACTTAGGGTGGGTCCTCGGTACGCTGATCTAGACCAGGTACTGTGATGGGCGGTACCCCAGTAGCCCTGCCATTGTATGGAATCCAAAATCCAATAAGTGCCATCGGATTTGATTGTAAACCTAGTATGCTGGAATTTAATGAATGTAACAATTTCAGCTATTTTCTATTTACTTGAAAACCCTAGACCTATTATAATATAACTGGATTTCCTATCAAATGTTTTGGTTAGCGTAAGGTAAAAACTTACCCGTGTTTATTTGTGGGGAGTCTTACGTGATACCTTTGTTTTCAAATGATTTTCAAGTTAAACAACTTTAACCGGTTACTCATACCAGACCCATGTCTGACCCGAAGTTTATTTCTGTTTTTCATAAACTCTCGGGTACCCAAATTTTTACGGGTAGCCAAGGGATTCAGGTTAGCTTTGTCGAATTCTGGAGGAGCAATGGAGCAGGAGGCTTCAGCGTATAGATATATAGTGATTTCGCTGTGTCAGTGATTATTTCTGTATTTCCGCTGTGTTGTATCTCTGTGATGTGTGAGTTGTATTAACTAGACAGGTGTTATAACTGTCTAGTATGTGTTGTATTATCTGTGTACTCTGATGTATATGATATTTATGTGATATATTATATTTTATTCGTTCCGCTGTTGAGATTCTGTTGTTGTTTCTTCTTCTTCTCTTTCTTTTCTACTTTCTCACCTCTTTCTTTACTTAAAAACGATACGTCTTCCTGGGCGTAGGAAGTTCGGGTCGTGACAGCCACACACACAATGCAAACGCAGAATTGGAGAAGATTTCTCCTTATGATAGTCAAAGATGCTTACTACGCAAAAAATCAAATTCTTTTTGATATTATTATTAGTGCATAGTGTAGAAAACATTTCGAAAGTAGAATATAAATCTTAGCTAGCATAGGTACCATTATAGTATGCTTACTATAGCTACCATATTAAATGGCAGGTTCTACAACTAAAACCGTACAAGGCTCGTATTGTTTCTTTGGATTTCCAACAAATGGTCAGGCTAAGGAACTTCCTATTCCACGATGGGTACGTCCCTGGAATAGACGACCCGAGAACCTAACCGGATCTCTGCCAACACAAGGCCGGGTTACCTCTGCAAAAATAGGTAACTACTGACACGCGTATGCCATCACCCGATCGTCACCGATCTTCCCGAGGATCCCCGATTCGCAACAAACCACATAATAATAATAATGCAGTAACCACAGAGGTTAAGTATCTGGGCTCCATACCATGATACCACCTTTATCCAGAAGGAATGACATACACTAAGGGGCGCTACTCCCTAGAACCTTGCCGCATCCTTCCTGTTTTGTCCATTTCCGGGGTGTGAGGCTCGACGAAGTCTCGTCCACAAAGCTACGCTTTCTACAAAGCCATGCTTCGGGTCAAACAAATGATCAACCTATGATCACAAAGATATAAGATCAAACAAATGATCATATCGCAAATGATCAAACACTGATCATTTCACAGCAACACTCAGTATGCCACGTTACCAAATTGGGAATATATCGCTGATAAATTTCAACTACATAACCTCTGAGCTCGTACGTCTCAGAGAAGGGTGTTAAGCTAAGAGAATAAATTCTCCGCCACCAACAGAAATGTATTTGAAAGAAATCAGCTTTATATCTCAATTTGTAACGTCAGACACACAACCATACAAGTCTGTTCCGGGATCGAACAGAGCCGAAGGCACTTCTCACGAAGCCCTTGCAAATCCGGATAATTTCTAATCACGTCCAGACTTCCCGTCACTAAGGGTGATAAAACCTCTAAATCGGAGATCAGCCGATGTAGAGTAACTCGACGATAATCCTTCCGTTTTCAAAAATATCCGGTCTTCAACACCGGTCATCAAATGCGATTCATAACGACGTATCACATATTCGGAATGGGTTATACGACCCCATGGTCCTTTCCCGGTTAACCCGAATAGTGAGCGATTTTTCAAAAATAAGTGTGGCATTCAAATTCATCCAATTCACAACAAATACCCATTCAAGGTAATTATTGATAGTCGGTTATTTAACTATCAATAAAGATGCGCAACATCATCAGATTCCAAATAATTTTCCCAATTATTTTATCTTCCAAAATATCTTTACTAGATATATAATTTCCACACTTAACCGTTTGAAAAAAATTTCAAATCAATTTCCACATTTCATTTTATCTTTGAAGATAAAATCTCAAAACAGTTCATTTCATATTGGAAAAGCATTTCCATACTTATTTAAAAATAAGTATTTCACAAATCTATTTATTTTCAACATTTGAAAATATTCGATATACTTAAATCAATATTAAGTATATATTCATTCTTTAAGGAAATCATTAATTTTAACATCTATTTGAGTCAAAACGAATTTTGCGTAAAACATCGTTACGATGACTCGAAATCACTAGTATACGGATTCAGATTTTAAGATAGGTATATATAAATCCCAATACTACATAAAACATTTTCTTTCGAAAATCATTTACTATAACAACAGTGTTATAGTCCATCATTTCCTTATTTCTCAAAACGTCTATTTCAACAATGAATGTTGAAATCTATGTATTCGATACTTAACACGTTTTAAAACAATTAACTTCATTTTATAATATCGCTTTCCCAAAACCATATCCATTTTACTTAAAAATATGTTCACTGTCCAAAATCGTGAATATACTTCACTAACAACATTTCAATCTTTTCTACACATTTATTTCAAGAATTATCCACTATCCAAAATCGTGGATAAAATTTCCTTAATATCCTTCTATATTAAATTCATCAAATTTGATTGATTTCCGAATTTATAAAACAACGTTTATAAATTCCATTTTCTATTTTCTATAACAACTCCGGTTTATAAATCTCATTTTATTAACTTCTATAATTCACTTATAAAAATAAGTGATTTCGGGTTTATAAACCACATTTATAAATTTCAATTCTATTTGTATTCTTTTCCAATATTAACAAAATTCCTTTAAAATTTTTTTTTTTTTTTTGGCAAAGCCGACGGGGTTAAATGGACCCCTACCATTTTATTGCTGCACCCAGAGAGGGGAGGAGAAACAAGCCATCAGCTTGCAAGAAATACATAGAAACACAGTGCAACAATGCGGGAAATAGAGAAAACACAAAAACAACAAAAATTTAAAGGGAGAACCAAGTTAACTGAGTATGCCAGGGTCAAAAGAAAATGAAACCAGACTCAAGTCACGTTTAATTTCTTGCTTCATATGCCTCTCGAATTGATCATCAGTCTTCCCTTTATCAGGCTGAAAAATTCGCCTATTCCTTTCATTCCAAACCACTGTTAAGAATCTCTTGGTGATAAATAAGAACAGTCTGTTTGCACCCGACTTTCCTCCAGTGTTGTCGTAGATGTACTTCCATTGGACCACGTTGTTTGATCCTTTCCATCGTCTACCGATTATCCTAATCCACTTCTTCCATAATGCATTCAGAAATGAACATTCAAAAAACAAGTGTTCGACCATCTCAGGACTTTGATTGCAGAAGACGCAATTAACTGTAACTGGAACCCCTCTGGTAAACAGCTTCATTTTGGTATTCAGAGCCCTATTCCTAACTTTCCAGAGGAAGAGATTATCCTTTTGAGAGTTATCTTTACACCATATTCTTCTCCACCACCTACATTTTACTCCATCATCACCTGCCAGGAAGGAATAAGTGCCTTTTATGCTGAAGCTCTTATTATTGCTTCCCCACTGAACCTCGCTAGGTCCCTCCGTTTGAATAATGCACTCCCCCGCTTTGGTCCAAAGTTGCTGAATTCGCGTGTTAGATGTCCTCGGTAACCTTAAAGTAGATTCGCGGATGAAACTCTGTACAACTGCATCCTGTCGCACTCCCGATTGCACTAGATCCGCATAAGAGAGCACCCGTCTCAAGATCAAACCTCTTTCAATCCAGGGATCATCCCAAAAACTAACCACATTATTATGGCCCACCGGGTAACGAACAAGTGGAAGTAAGACTTCCTTAAGTTTGAAAATGGCACGCCACGTCCAGCTGACCTTGTTCGGAGTTGTCATTTTCCAGAAGTTGCAACCACGAAGCACATGATTGTTGGACCATCTAACCCACGTGCTGTTCTTGGCATTAATACAGTCGTTGATAAGCCTAGCCATAGCTGACCGGTTCCAGTGGTACATGTTAATGATTCCCAGCCCACCATTTGCTATAGGCTTTTCTAATCTGTTAAAGCTAATAGGGGCAAGGTATCGACCCAACGTTTTGCCTGTCCATATGAATCTCATAATAGCAGAGCGTATCATGTTGATGAGCTTTTGAGGCAAGATGTAGGTTCTAGCCCAATAAACTTGAATGGAGAAGATCACCGCCTTACATAAAGTGACTCTTCCCGCTTGGCTCAACATTTTACTCGTCCAGCATTCCAGTCTAGTGGTGATCTTATCATACAAAGGAAGGCATTGGTTTACAGTTATTCTTGAGAAGGCCAGCGGGAGACCAAGATAAGAGATGGAGGTATCAGTGATAGATAGACCAGTAATGTCCTTAATAACATTGTTTTGAGTAGGACTGAGACCAGAGGTTTTCATTTCTGATTTCTCCAGATTGATGGATAATCCAGTGATTGCATGAAATGTTTGCATAGTTTCCATGACCGAACGAACCGTAGAATTGTCAGGGGAGCAGAAGATGACCAGGTCATCTGCGAACATCAGCGTAATAACTTCAGGGTTAGAGCATTTGGGATGGAGCTTGATATACCCTGCATCCTTATTTTTTTTAAAGAGTTGCGTGAGAAGTTCCATGATGAGGATGAAAATATACGGCGATATTGGATCGCCTTGACGTATGCCTTTCTTACTACCGAAGAACCCCACACTGTTGCCATTAACATTGACAGAGAACTTGGCCGTAGAGATACACTCCACAATCCAAGCAATGAAAAGAACAGGAAAGTTAAAGCACTGCAGTACTTTTACAATTGTTTTCCACTGGACCATGTCGAAAGCCTTCATGATATCCAATTTTAGCATAACTTTAGGAGTAGAATTCTTTTTATTGTAACCATGTAGCAGTTCATGAGCAAGTAAAACATTGTCTAAGATATTTCTTCCAGGTAAAAATGCAGCTTGGTTCGAAGAGATAATATTGGGCAAGACTTTTTTCATTCTGGAAGCTATGATTTTGGAGATACATTTGTAGATTGTATTACAACACGAAATAGGCCGAAACGAGGTCACCTTGTTGGGGTTGCTGACCTTAGGAATCAAAGCTATGTTAGTGTTGTTGAAAGAAGGAATCAGTTTGGAGTTTTTGAAAAAATTCTTAACAGCTCTTAGCACTTCCAATTTGATAATGTCCCAACAAACAAAATAGAATTTTGCATTAAAACCATCCGGCCCACTAGCCGAATTCCTATCAATGGAAAACATAGCCAACTTGATCTCATCCTCCGTGACATCGGAACGCAAAGCGGAATGGTCTTCGGCAGACAGAGCCGGAAGGTTAAGATGGTCGATGAGGTTGAGATCAGGCTCAAAGTTAGACGAGTTGCTGAAGAGATTCGAGAAATAAGAAATGAAAGCCTCGTTCACACCGTTAGAAGTTGTATGCTCATAACCCTCTTCGTCAAGGATGGAAATGATATTTTCTCTGGATTGTTTCGCCTTTAAGTTAGCATGAAAGAAGGAACTGTTTCTATCACTGGATTCGAGAAATAAGAAATTCCTTTAAAATTTCATCACTTTGATTTATACAAAATCAAATTTTATAAATCTTCTATATAATGCTTTTATTTCAAAATGGTCCATTTAAACCAATTAAATAAATCCTTATCGATTTATTTAAATCTTCATTCCAAATTCGTAAATCTATTTCCACAATTTAAAAATAAATCAATATTTATTTTTACACCAATTTCCCTTATTTTAATTGAATTCATTTTCCAATTCTTCACTTTTAAATCCAAAATCGGATTCCAAATTAATTTCTAATTCTACTTCAATTCCAAATCAATTACAAATTGATTTCTAAATTTATTTTCAACTTTAAATAAATTTCCATACTGATTTCTCAAAAATTCATTTCCAAATATTAAATCAATTAATAAATTCTTCAATTTATAATCACTATTTTACAAAATCCATTTATTTAACATTTTCACTTGATACTGGAATTAATTCGATAAGATTATAAAAAAAATAACTTTTTATACTTTAAAATTCCTTTCTTCAAAATTTATTCAATTTCTAAAATTGATTCACTTAGAAATTTCTACTTGAATTTCAAAAATTCAACTTCGTTTATCTTTGGAATCCAATGATATCAAACATCCATTCAGCTAAATTTTAGCTTTCAAACAATTTCCAGACATCAATTCAATAACATCAATAATCATTCACAGATTATCACATCACAGTAGAAATAAATTCAATCAATGTGAGGGGTCCAGTTGGATCCCTCCAACCTGTTTCCCTGCATCCAAAGACGTTAGCACAATACCAATTCCACTTCGAGGTGGAATATCGCGGTATATGGGTTTTATAAAATATCATCCGCTTACTAAAGGCGCAATAGGGTCTCATCCGCTATACGAGACGGGAAATCAATCAATCCAATATATACATATGCCAATATGTATATATTGCTATATATAGATATATCCTATTATATCTAATATCACATCCAATAGGAATCAATCAGTCAATAAATAACTGCAAAACAAAATTTTATTTGAGTGAGAAAAATCTCACCTTTTATTTGCGATCCATTTTCTAATCCAATTTTTTTTTTGTCTTCACAGTATTAAACCTTGTATAAATAATTATACAATTTATTAATATTAAATATAGGTCGAATCTTTTAAATTATCGCTCTATTTATTTACTTAACCAAAATAGTTACATAAGTTTAATAAATTAGAAATCTGTATTTTACATTTTATTTTGAACTTAAAAATTAAAATTTGAACCGATTTTCTTTAAAATCTTTTAACAACTAAAAATTAATTTAAATTGATAAATAAACAATTTAATTGCCATTTTAAATTTTTAATCCAACCAATTTTTTTCTTTGAACTAGTACTTTTAATTTTAAACTAAAAAAAATTCTAAAACTCTGTTAATATTTTAAATTCATATTTATTTATCTTTTTAAACTAACTATTTATTTAAAATAAATTTAAATTTAAAACAAAATTTACCTTACTGCAGGAAAACCCCAGCTACGCGTCTCTTCCGTCCTCATCGTCGTCGACCCCTCCTGAAGTCTCCAAAGTCAGGTTGCGAAACCCCTCGCGTGCGTGCCCAATTTAGTTTTCTCGAGCCTCGCGATTGCCACCATCGAACTCGCCATCCCCTACCTCACGCTCGACATCGCAGTCCCCCTTACCCACTGTCCCACGCTCACGAGCGCCTCCGCCTCCAGCCTCCATGCGAGCAACTCGCGACGCCTTCAATTGCTCGCAAACCCAGAAATCGATTGCCGTTCGCCCAACCTCCATTAGCCGTGACTTCGTCTAGCCTCCTCGACAATCCCGATTGCCAGTCGTAAACTCGAGCCCACACGATAAAAAAAATGGCTTCGTAGTGAAGCTCGCCTTCGATCTCGCTATGCTGCCTCCCTCTTGCGACTGATTCGAACGAAAGCGTTTCGTTCGCCCCCTTTTTTTCGTTCGGTAGATTTGATTTCGAAGTGAAGAAATGGGTTCGACTGTTTTGATTTGTACAGAGGGAAGGAAATCGAGATTTTCATTTTAACTGGCTCGCCATTTTTATTTTGATTTGAAACGAAGATTGTTTCGTTTGATTTTATGAAGAGGGAGAGGGAACAGGCGTGATATTTTAACAGAGGAAGAAAGGGAGACCAACGTACGCGACATTGCAGAGAGTAGGTCTGCTTACACGATCTCGTTCGTGATTTTAGGCGTAGAATTAGGGGAGATAACGTGTGATGTTAATTAATATAAATATAGATTTTAAATTTGAATTCGATATGGATTTCTACGCGTTTTCTAACCGTACAGTCACAAAACAACTCCGATCAATACGAAATTGGAAATCCAGTAATAATTCAATATTACGGACCCAATGGAACTAGTTTCGTCGAAATCCGAGACTGTCTCCCGGAACGCTATTTTTAAATATCAGTTCAAACAATTAAATTCAAAACTGAGCAAAACAGTTTAAAATTCAATTCTGAAATTTCTATTGTTTTTAGTGTTATCAATATGAATTTTAAAAGCTTTCGAAATATTTTTCTTCAACTTTAAATTGAATATTCAAATTTTTATTCAGCATTCAATAGATTAAATTTTAATGTTTAATCGCAAATTTCAAAGTTCAAATCGGGGATTCAAATTAAATCATCGTTCAAATATTTAAAATTAATTAAACATTTTCAATTTAATTTGTTCAAAATTCGGGGTCGTTACATAATCCATCTAATTCAAATTTAAAGATTCGTTAATTTAATAGACAGTCTCTGAATTTAAATGGATTTAAGGGAAATTTCTGAAATCGATAAATTTAGCAACTTTCAATTTACTTTCAAATTTGTTAAACTATTGTAATTGATCTAGGAATATAAAAGGTTGTTTATTTATTTGAGGTTAAATTGTGAAATTGGGTTATTTCAATTAAATGGGAATTTGATGTTAAATATTACGTTAGTGGAGTTTTAGTTGGAAATCTAGAATAACAATATATTAGACCATTAACCAATGCCAATTTATCTACTTGGTGATAATGGAGTGAATAAAAGAATTTAAAAAAACCAAATAAATGGATTTCATGGGCAATTAAGTTTAATTACTGGATAAATTGAAAATTTAAAACTAAATGTTGTGAATTTGGAATTTTTAACGATAAATGAATGTAGAGATTTATTAAAAGATTCTAAATTTACCAAGTAATCCAAACTGATAATTTTTTTTGATAATTTAGAGTTGAAGTGGTAAATTTGATTTAATTAATTTATTTTGAATTTATTTAATTAATATAAAAGTAGCTAACAACTGTTATAGAAATTCCCTAATTGATTGATGAATAAATATATATGGAATAGTGATGGAATGTAAAGTTAATGGTAATTGTATAAAATCAATACAAGATAATGAATTGCATATTTTAGGTCTATAATAAAGTGTGGATGGAAATTTGATTGGTTAGATTAATTGAAGGGAATTCAAATTTAATGGGAAAGGTAAATGGATATTTGGTAATAAATTTGAACAGACTTAAATAGTGAATTTATTTAATTAAAATTAAAATATATAATAAATAATGATTTAATGAAAACCAATACTCTGTATATATCTATAATATTTGAGTGGAAATAATATACTTATAAATGTGGGATTGAGAGTATTACAACAATTATTAGGAGTTATATATAATTAGTTCATTCAACTAAATTGGAAATCATTGCAATAGATGTAAATTTAATGTTACGTTAAATAAATTCAGGTCATAAATGGGAAATAACGTAAATGTCTTCATAATATGATGATTTGTGAATAAAAAAGATGGAAATAAAGTTTATTAAGATATCGGAATTTAATTTACTATAAATAGGTTAATTGCAATCAAATGAGTTAAGTGTTTAAACGGGAATCAAGCTTTATGTATTTATTTGGATTTATTGCAATTAATTTAAAATTAAATATGTAATTTTTACGTTAATTTAAATTATCGTTCAGCGCGTTTGTTTATCAGATCCATCTACTCTAATTCTAACCTATCTATATAAACCCAATTATAAACCCTAGCCTCCATCTATTCTCATTTATTTGTGCGTTCATTTCCTTCAATTCTTTCTCTTCCTAAATGGATGCAAATTTCAGATCCAATTCTATTCAAAAATCAAATAAAATTCAAAGTCCTCAGAAAATTCCAAAAAAATTTATGTTGTAGTTTTCATCGATACGGATCTAAGCGCAGTCTCTGTTTTTGCACTAGTCGCTTGAGTCAACCAGAAATCACGGTCCAACGTGTAAAATTCGAAACCCAAAAGGTTGAATTGGGACTTTTTTGATTTCTTCATCAATTTGTGAAATTGGAACATGGGTTTGGTGAGATTCGTCACTAGGGATGCACAGGAAACGCTGACGTGGCAAGTGGTAATAGGTAGGTTTGTTTTGTTTTGAATTTAATTTAATTTTGATTTTTCAAACGTGTTAATACGAATAACTTCCACATACGTACTCCGATTCACGCACGATTTCTTTTGTTAGGATCGTAATTAAATTCCAGATCTTTTGACGCTGGTTTGGACAGATTTGGAGATCGTCAAAATTTTGGGTTTAAATCAGATTTAAATTCGATTTAAATTCAAAAGGTGAGTGTTTTAACCCACTCACAACTTCTAAAATTTCTTATGTTTGTTAAATTTAATTTTGATGTGATTTAAAATTTATCTATGATTGTTTGGGCATATATTTAATCATCATCTCATTTAGATAGCATTTATTTAAATTAACTTGTTATTTAATTTTATTATTGCATATAATTTGACAGTTAAATTTATTTATTATTGCATATAAACTGCCAGTTAAACAGTTATTAATTTTTATTGAATATAAACTATTCGTTGATGCCTGTTATATTTTATATGCTTTATATTGATGTTTTGTTTAAATTGGATGATGATTGTAATAAATGGTTGTTTATTGATATTTGGATGAATGGATGCTATATTTTATATAAACCGCAAGTTATTATGCATTTTCATTCCATTCGGGATTGCGGTTTGAAATGATATATAACCGTAAACTTTTATTTTTAAAATTACGGATTGAAATGATAAATATCTGTATCGCTTGACCATAGGATAGAAAATTATATACAGGCACCGTGGTCTATATATAAAATATTTTAAATTGATTTTCTATGGGTTTTGGAAAATAAGGGTATATATATACACTAATTTTGATATTATTTTATATATGGTTAAATTCTAAAATTTAAGCTATGTATAACTTGATGATGTTTTAAGTTTGATTTACGAATATTTCAAGTTTGAGCTTTATTTAAGTGATATTGAATTTATTAAATAAATATTTCTAAACTAAATAATAGTAAATTGAATTAAGGTATATATAAGATTATCAGATTTGGTTGGGAATTTTGGAATATTTAAAGTCTTGAAATATATCAAAATTGAAATGTTTTATTGAAATTAAGGTATTATTGTTTTCAAAGTATTGGTTTTCGAAATTGTTATAACTTTGAAAGTAATATGGTTTGAAAAATGAATTTATTGTAAATGGAATTTTATTTAAGAATTATCTGTGAATATATTGATTGGAAACCTATGATATTGAAAATTTAGAATATGACTTCAAAATGGGGTTTGGGTTTAAGATGACTTAAAAGAATATTTCAAGTTTATATAAATTAAAGAAAGATTAGTGATTGGAAATTGGGTTTTATTTATATAAGATATTATTGAATTGTTTTGGAAATGGAAATGATATATTATTGAATTGGGTTTTGAAATGGAAATAATACATTGATAATTTGGGTTTGAAATAGTAATTATATTTTGGTTTAAAGTATATACTATTTTGAAGTAAAGGATATGTTTTGAAAAAAAATATTTTGGTTTTAAGTATATACTATTTGAAATAAAGAATATGTTTTGAAAGGGCAAAGATTGTGTTTTAAAAGTATATATATATTTTTAAATGACCACGGTGTTATAATAATGTTTGGTTGTTAAAGAGACCGGGATCGGATATGGACATACTCTCTGTCAATACCGAAAACCACTTTGACAACTGTGTACGCGGTGGAGTTTCCAGAATGAAGTAAAATGGTGGCGACGATCCTAAGGTATATACGTGGACCCAACTCCCGTGAGTTGGCATAAGGTGGCTAAAACAAGAGCGACCGACGGGCCAAGGAGGTAGCACCTCTGATCGGACACACTTCTTCGATACCATTCTATTGCTTGTGATTGATTTGGTGGCCACCCTTGATTTGGGAGTGTTGTTCGAGGTGGGCGGTAGAGGCTGCTATGCGTCACCACCAGTCCGGATGCGTAATTGGTATATCTACCCTGGCATTGCCTTGTGTGCCGTGTCACCTACCATATCGACCTTTACTACGATTTGTGATTTCTCCCGTAGCCTGTGGAGTATCGAGGGTAGCCCCCATTTTGGGAGTATGCTAATACTGGATAGACTACTGGGACTATTACGTGTTAAGGGGAATATTAGGTCACTCCTTAATGCTATTTAAAAGTATGTTTATTTTATATTAGACATTATTATAATAGCGAATATTACTACATAGTAGATAGTTTAACGGATCCTTAAGAGATGTGAATCCCGAACATTTCTTAAGTTACTGCACTCACGTTAGACACTGGATAGGAGATGTCAAACCCCGTAAACATCTCTGACGCCGTTTACACTCATATTTATTTCATTGATTTAACTTACATAAGATCTTTTAGTTCTTACTTGAGTGTTTTTTCTTTTCAATTCGCTCGGATCAGCCTGAGCATTCCAGGATTTGAAGGCTCTATTTCTGGAGGACGAAGACGAAGATTTTATTACTACCATTTATTATATTCCACTACACCATTGTATTCCGCTGCATAATTATCATTCTCTGGTATGTGTAACTCTGATATGTATTGTATAAGAATAATCAAATGTTTTGTAAAACAGCTTCATGAACTGTTATTTGATTATTATATTTTATCGTTCCGCTGCAAGATTCTATTTTGTTTCTTTTATTTCTCTACTTTTTCTTATTTACCCCATAACAATCCACCCTTCTGTATGGTTTAAGTTGGCACGTGTGTCTGCTTAAGCATACAAAAAGGTGGGATGTTACATTTGGTATCAGAGCCAGGTTTAGCGATAAACCTTAGCCTTGTGGGGTTTGACTCTTTACTAATAGGGTAGTAATACCCTATGGGAGTCGTTGAGTGTATATATATGAGAGAGCGTATTTGTTAGTGTTATAAAAAGGTTTTAATATTGTGTTAATATGTTCCGTTTTGTATTTATAAATTCTGGTTGGTGCATGGGACGCTATGACATCAATAGGGATTTCTAAACACTTAATAGGACAGACCGACATAATATTTGTTTTAATATAGGTGAATGAAATAATTTTGCCTATTATATTTTCTATATATAAAATAAAATGTTTCAAATGATATCTATATTTGGCTGCAATAGATTGGTTGTTAGGTAATAAAGTGTATAAATAATAATAGAAATAAGATTGAAAAATAAGATAAAAGAAATTTGGAAATTTAGAACTTAAGTTCCGGGGTTTTGAAATTTCTTTCGAATAAATTTTGGAATATAATAATATTGATTATAAGTATTTTCTGATATAAATATTTCAAAATAATTCGGAAGAATTATTTTAAAGAAGATTTTGGAGAAAATAAGTTTTGCACTTTCCTCTCTGTCGCTGGAAACTAATTTCGGTGATGGCGGCCGCGTCATCGACTTTCATTTTCGAGTTTCGAAGGGGGAATGCCACTGTAGTAGTTTTACTGTAGACTCATTGTGATAGAAAAATATAAATTTTGAATTGTTTTAAAATATAATTAGAGATATATAAGTTGTAAGAATATATTTATCTATTATTTTAAAATAATTTGAAATTTAACCCGGTATTTAATTCTTAAATTTCCGTTAATAAATTTCCATTAAGAATATATTTACTGTAGAGGCATCACAATGTTACAGGCATACATAGATTCACCCATTCACATATATGTATATATACATTTCCAGATATTCATTAGCAACTAATTCAAAGACTTAAGTTTTAAAAAGGTGATATTACTCACAGTGAATGGAAGAGCAGAGAGGAACAAAGTTTGCTATGTTGAAACAGGCTTTAAAAACACAAGCTGGAATCTTTCCTTTGATCTCTGGTTTGCACTTGATTGTGTTGTTTGTTTTAATTTGAATTTTGTTTAAGTTTTTGGATGATATTTTCTTCAGTTCTACTTAGTGATAATGGACGAAACTGAAATGGAAATGATGAATTGAAGAAGTTGATATATATAAAATTGTTGTACAGGTGATATATATTATTTTGTACAAAGCTTAGCAGAGATTTTTCTTGCTTGTAGGCTGATAGATACGCTTTGGGTGCTAGCATTAATTAACATGTACAAATATATATTCATTTTGTTTCTTCTTTTCGGTGGCTGTTGTATATCTCTTGTGTACTAGAGATGATAGTATAAATTATCATGTACAAACTTGCTTATTTTACACGCATATTTTACTTGCCTTTGCTTGCTTTCATTCTTTAGGTACATAATATAAAGAGAAGGTAGTGTTTTGCACATCATCAGACTTTTTTTTTCTTGGCTGATGAGATTGTGTGGTGGCTGCATTTACTATTTTGTACAATCTACACTTATATATTTTTTTCTTGTTCATACTTGAATATATTTATGTTGTTAGAATTTAATTCATATGTTTACTTCCATTTTACAAATCTATAAAATTTATCTTATATTTATTTATATCTCTATTTTAACTCAAATATTCATTTCTAACTTTAATACTAATTGTCTTTATAATATTACTTTATAAATAAATTTCTAATTTAGTTTGTTGTTAAATTTTATCTATGTGTTTGTTTACTTTAGATTTTTTATAGTTATCTTATATATTGATTCTATTCCTAACTTAATATTTATTATGATTAATTTACTTTAATATTTATTATCTTGTATTTAATTTATAAATTCAAATTATTATTAACCATCAGTTCTAAAATTTAACATTATTTATTTATTTATTTTATACATGTGTCCAAAGTCTATATTTTTATATTTATCTTTAACCCATTATTTTAAGATTTAAATTCAATTATCAATATATATATATCATTTCAAATCTATTCAGTTAAAATTTTATTCAAACTCAATATTTACATATATACATATATACACAATATTTTAAATTTAAATGATTTATACAAAATTTATTTGAGTTCGGGGAAACTCGCATCACTTCATCGATTAATTTCACAATTTTAATTCAAAAATCTAATTAATTATCAATTTAAATTTATATAAAATTCGGGATCGTTACAGACTTCCCCCCTTAAAAAATTTCGTCCCCGAAATTTGCCACGGAGACACAAAGAATAGATGAAGAATGTTTCATCAAATCAACTGAACATCTATTCTGCATTTGGCTTACCAAATCAGAATATCAATAATAGATACGAGAACGAATCTATTTTAACACTTCACAAGATACTCGGGTTATCCAGATCTACGAAATATGCAGCGACATTGGTTAGTTTGAAAGGATAACTAACCATTCGTAGAATATATTGGAACCCAAAGAATAGATAGATATATGGATACAATTTCAAAACTTTTAGTTTAGAACTAAAGTATACCTATCAACCATAACAAACAAAGCAACCAATTCATCCATACAAACAATTTTGGCTTATTTGGAGTTTATGTCCCATATTAATATATCAAATCTCCTTCCTGGATCTACCAGGAACTATCGAAGAATTGAGAAGAGATGTTTGAACAAAAGAGATTGATAGAGAAAAGGATTGTTCCCTTGTTGTCACAGAGTATTGACCATTTATAGTCGTATTCCCCTGTCCCCTATCTCATCCTCTTCTTGCACTCATACTTACTATCAGTGGATAGCAAGGGAATTTACTGAGGCATACAGACAGATATCTTAGAGATACTCATTCTAGGGTATACTTCACCCTATCTCTAATGAGCTACTTAATGTGTTATACTCCTGAGCTAAAGTTCAACCTTAGCTCTGATACCAAATGTAAGAGTCCAAAAACTCGGCCTTCGAAAATCGGCACATGCTGTAGATTCAAACGCCGAATCTGGCTTCTCGTAGCTTATAACACAGTAAGTATAACAACACAACGGAAAAAAAGAAATAGATGATATCATATACAACTCCAATGAATACAATATACATAATGATATACAATAATGATATCAATAATATACAGCAATATCAGAGATATGATACAAAAATATCCGAGACAAATAATAATAATACAGCGGAAAACAGAAGTGATAACTCCAAATCATCTTCAAAAGGGAATGAATCCAACAACTCCAATATCAAGCTCCACAAAGATAAACAACTGTAGTCGACCGTGAACTCCGAACACTCAACTAGCTCCAGATAATCTACTAAACCTGACTATCTGGAAAAAAACCCAACTCTAGATTGCCCGTGTAGAAAATTGTGGGCACCCAGAGTTTAGGAAGGGAACAATAAACTTCGAGTCAGTCATGGGACTGGTGTGAGCAACAAAAATAGTTTATCTTTAAAACAAACAACAAAAGAATTTTAAACATTAAAATCCGCAATGCTTTTGGAAAATGAAACTACCATAAGACCTCCCTCCACACACACAATGCAAACGCAGAATTGGAGGAGATTTCTTCTTATGATAGTCAAACATGCTTACTACACAAGAAAACTCTTTTGATATTATTACTAGTGCGTAGTGGAAAACATTTCGAAAGTATAATATTAATCTTAGCCAGCATAGGTGCCATTATATTATGCCTACTATAGCTGCTATGTTAAATAGCAGGTTGTTAAACCATACTGGGTTCATATTGGAAATTGGATTTCCAACAAATGGTCAGGCTAAGGAACTTCCTACTGCCACATGGGTACGCCTCTGGATGGACGTCCCGAGAACCTAACCGGATCTCTGCCAACACAAAGCCGGGTTACCTCTGACACTAGGTAACTACTTCTCGAATATGCCACCCCCCGGTCCTTTGGAACCTTTATCCGAGCGCTCGATAACCAACATCACACGGTAATAAATATAGTGTGTCCACATAAGTAAGTATATGGGCTCCATACCATGATACCACCCTTTTCCAGAAGGAAATGACATACCCTAAAAGGCGCGACCCTCATAACCTTGCCGCATCATTCCTGTTTCGACCATTTCCGGTCTGTGAGGTTCGATGATGTGACATCCCGGAATTTCGAGGAATTTAAAATGCGATAATCTCTTATTTAAATTATTTAAAATTGATTTAAATTGTTATTTTCAGATATAATAACCAGATGAATTAATAATATGATGTTTAAAATATGGTTTTAATTGATTTTTAAATAAGTATATCTTGTCACAAATTTAATCTGAGTTATTTTATAAATAGATTTAGATATTTCTATTATTTCTAAATTATTAAGTGTTATTTTAAAATGTATATTTATTTATGTAGTTTAGAAAATTATGATTTATGAATTTTAAAATAGAAGCATTTCAATATAATTAATATAAAATCTATCTTTAATATAAATAATACTCTATCTTTTTACTTTTAATCTATGTATATATGTGTGATGTAAATTTAGTAATAATGTTTTAAATTTGAAATTAATCTTTTCAATGTTTAAATTAAAATGAATCTTGTTAATATTAAATATGATATAAAACTAGTATATGGTCTTAAATATAAGTATTATTGCATAAACATATTTGTTCATAAGTATAAGATAAATACATGTATATAAATATTAGTGTAGTGTTGTAGTTAAGTTTTAAATAGAAAATATACTAGTAGACCAAGTCATAAACCAAAACAAAGAAGCAAACCAGGGAAAAACATATACCTGCATAGTAATATACACACCCTATCACCTTTATAAATGCATGTAGTAGGAGATCAAGTCAAGTATGGAATACATACTTCAGCCTCAAGTTTTGCAGGCCAGAGAAAACACAGTACACGAAATTTAATATGGGATGTAAATGCAACATGCTTAATTAATGCTAGTGTACAAATTGCTTTATCTCAGCCTTCATACCTGGAAATAAAATAAGTATGGCTGCCTCATTAATGCATGTGTACCAGCTACCCCTTCTTTTCAGCCTGAAATTGTTCCTTTATATCAGCTTCCTTTTCATTTCGATTCATTTTTAAACAATGTAAAGCAAAACAATACAAAGCAATGAAAACCAGAGAAAGGAAAGCCAAACCTTCAAAGCTTTCAAGTTGCAGTTTTATTTTTAAAGCTTTCAGTTTTAAACCAAAGCAAGTGTTTTCAGTTTCAAGTATCAAAGCTTTCAGATTTAAGTCGCAAGCAAAACATTTTTCTCTGGAGACAAAACAACAAGTATTCATTTCCAGTTTCAAGCCTCTATTCTTCATTTAGAATCTGGTGAGTAAACATCTTTACTTAAAAATCTAAATATGGTAATGATGGTTGCTTGTGAAATATTTGGGATAGCGATAACTTGCATGAATATATATAAGTATAGAATTATGATGTATGATTGTATTCATGTGTACATGCTTCTGTTTGGAAAAAAAATTTGTGATGTCCTGTACTTCTCTGTAGTGATACAGAGTGTATCTTTGTTTCCAAATTTAAATTATTCTCAACAGAATATTGTTAAGTTTCAATATTCCAAACAAACAAGAGATTTAAACTTAGATGGAGATTATTAGAAGCTGTTTATACCATTATAGAAAAGAATACTACTACAACATTTGTTTACAGGGGATCAAGTGACCATTTGATAAAATTCATTTGCTGTAAAATATTAGTTCAAGTTTATAACTTGGATTCTTATTGCAAATTAGGATTTTTAAGTCTAAAATGAAGATTTTTAGTACAGTATTTCAAGAGAAATTTGAATTCGAATAAAATTTGCATTTTTCCAAATTTCTAACATTCGAACCAATTTAAAATCATGAAAATTTGTTCAAAGCTTGTTCGAACATCAGTGATGTCGAGAAAATTGTCACAGAATTTTTCTATTACATAAATCAAAGGAACGAGCACGAATTAGGGTTTTGAGCAAGATTCTGGACATGTCTGTAAATGTGACGAGTTCGACCCCTATACGTGATCGAGCTTCGTGTAACTTTGGGGGATGGGTGCTTGGAGTGTGGGCGAGGTGAGGTCGGAAATTGGTCGACTCCGGTGGCCTGTGCAATGGTGACGAGGCGTCAACGTGATGATCGTTTGGGACAGGTTGGATCTGATGGCTCGATTTCGTTTTAAGGCTCGTTTGAGTGTTCTAGTGATCGATTCGTGGTGCTTTGATGTTGAGCGACGTGTCGTAGAGTTCGTCAGAGGTTGGAGGTAGCTCTGGTGGTGGTGCACGTGCACGTGCATCTGCGTATCTGGTTGGTTTGGGCTTTGAGGAAGAAGAAGTGTTCGCGTGAGGTTGCTCGAGATTCCTGGGGATCGTCTCGAAGATGACTTCGGGGATACTGGGATTTTGCTCGAGTATAAACTCGAGTAACATATAGGGGAATTTAGGCCTGCTAAGTTTTTAAAACTTAAAAATTTGTCGAAGTATTTATCATAGGGGAAATTTCAAGGGAGACCCGAAGTAGCTACAGGGTAGACTTCGGGTATGACCAGAAGCAAACCAAAATTTTGAAAAATACAGATTTTTGAAATGTAAATTCAAATAGTTTCTTAAATTTTTTTTAATATCTTAAATGTTAAAGAAAGTAAATTATAAGGTTAAAATGATTTTGAATGTGAATGGTAATTAACGTATTCATAAGATAATGTATCTTAAGTTAAAGGGAGTTTTATTATCTTGGAAATTAATTAAGTTAATTAGGAAATTAAATATAATTAATTAATTTAATTAATTTAAGATAAAGGTTAATTAAATGGTTAATTTAAGAATAATTAAGTAATTTAATTAATTAATGGTTATAATTGATTAACTAATAAATTAGAGATAAATGAATTGGGAATTTATTAATTAAGAAATTAAAGGTTGATTAATTTGTAATTAAAAAGTACTAGTGGTAATTGAGTTTCATTGATTAATAACTTGGTTTTATTAATTAATTAATGTATATAAGAAATAATTGATCTGTAGAGATTAATTAAGGATTAATTAATTTGTTACCAAGTCTTATTTATTGATAATTAAGGTTTATTAGTTTATAATAAAAAGAATAATTAATCTGAAATGAAGGGTTAATAAATCTATTTAAGTCAATTAAGAAATGAATATCAATTGTAATGGATCAAATGAATGTGACTGATTCAAGATAATTAATTGTAAATTAATTAAAGATAACCACTTGATGGTTAATTAAGTATGAATACTTAATGAAATTGAATAGTATAATTACTTAGCAAAGTAATTAATGAATAATTACAGGATGTAATTAGATGAAGGAAATTACTTAATGGGAAGTAATTAAAGTAGGATTACTTTGTAGAAGTAATTAAAGATTTATTACTTGGTGTAATAAATAATAAGGGTTTATATAATTAATTAAGAAGTTAATTAATTAAGATAAGAAATTTCAAGATGGAAATTCCTGTATATGATTTAGGTTGATAAATGAAAGTGATTAATAGAAGTTAATTAATTAATGTAATTAATTAAGGATTAATGTAATTAATTATAGTTAATTAATTAAGTAATGGAAGTAATTTATTAAGGTTCGTTAATAAATGTAATTGATGAAGTAATTAATGGTTAATTACTGTGAATGGTTAAGAATAATTAATTTGTGAAATTAATTAAAGAGTAATTACTGGAATGTAATTAAAGGTTAGTTAATCCAAGATGATTAATTAAAATGGAAGTTGGAGAATGATTAATTAATTGATTTGTAATTAATTAATGATTTTGTAAGCAGGATTTATAAGATGAAGTAATTAATTTAATTTACTTTAAATTAATTAGAGAAGAAGTAATTAATTTAATTCATTTTAAATTAATTTGAAATGAGATAATTAATTTAATTCATTTTAAATTAATTATAAATGGTGTGATTATTTATCCTTGCTTATGTATGGATGGATGATATTGTTTGCCTTGAAGGGTTTGAGATCTCAGATATGGATGCTGTGTGATATGGATTATCTATTTATGATGATATTGTGAATTATCTATCTGTGATATTGTGGATTATCTATCTGTGATATTGAGATTTATCTATCTGTGAGTATATAGATAATATTGAATTGAATTGTTTTAACTTTAAAACAACTTGGCCTTAAAAGATACGGTTTGGATTTCGATGAGACCGGGATCGGGTTTCCGTATACCGGGATTCTAGGTCTGGAGACCCGAATACCACATCGATCCAAATTAACGATATGTCGTGAATCTCAAGTGAAGATGAAGATTCAGAGTGCAAGGGTTATTGTCGTTAACTCTGAGGGTGATTCCAATATGAGTGTAATGAGATAATGCCTTCGGTTTCGTTCGAACCCGGAACGAACTTGTATGGATTGAATGCTTTCAGAACATCGTCAGGTGGACGATGAGCATTCTAAGAGATGTGTTCTCTAAAGGTAATCGTAGCCTCAAGCCTCATCAACCGGGAATGGCTAAAACAGGGGAGGTGCAGCAAGGCTTCGTGGGTAGCACCCACTTGAGAGTAAGGTCATCCCTGTCTAGATGTCCCTCTTTATTTTCGGCTTAGTGTGCGGTTGTGGATCCCAACCGTGGGGTGATTTTATTCGGAACTATCTAGTAAGGGATGGGTCCGGCCTTGTGTTGCAGGGGACTTAGGGTGGGTCCTCGGTACGCTGATCTAGGCCAGGTACTGTGACGGGCGGTACCCCAGTAGCCCAGCCATTGTATGGAATCCAATCTCCAATAAGTGCCGTACGTTTTGATTGTGCCCAACTATGTTGGAATGTGAGATGTAAGCATTTCAGCTATTTCTGTATTTTACTTGAAAACCCTAGACACTATTATAATATCACCGGATTTTCTATCAAATGTTTTGGTTAGCGTAAGGTAAAAACATTTCCATGTTTATGTGTGAGATGTCTTACGTGATACCTTTTGTTTTCCAAAGGATTTTTAAAGTTAAGCAACTTTAACCGTTTACTCATACCAGACCCATGTCTGACCCGGAGTTTATTTCTGTTTTTCCTAAACTCTCGGGTACCCAAATTTTTACGGGTAGCCAAGGGATTCAGGTTTGCTTTGACGAATTCTGGAGGAGAAATGGAGCAGGAGGCTTCAGCGTTGTAGATAGATATATTGGTTCCGCTGTGTAGTATTTATATGTATTTCCGCTATGTTGTATCTCTGTGATGTTGTGAGTTGTATCGAGTTGTATTAACTAGACAGGTGTTTATAACTGTCTAGTATGTGTTGTATTATCGGTGTGACTCTGATGTATATGATACTATGTATTCTCTTATGTGATATATTATATTTTATTCGTTCCGCTGTTGAGATTCTGATGTTGTTTCTTCTTTCTTCTCTATCTTTTCTATTTTCTCACCTCTTTCTTTCTTAATAATGGCGCGTCTTTCCGTGTATGGATTGGCGGGTCGTTACAGATGAGGTCTCGTCCACAAAGCTATGCTTTTTCACAAAGCCATGCTTTTTTACAAAGCCATGCTTTTTCAAAAAGCCATGCTTCGATCACAAATGATCAATAAATGATCAACACATAGCAACACTCAACATGCCACATTACCAAATTGGGAGTGTATCGATGATAATCTTCAACTACATAACCTCTGAGCTCGTACGTGTCAGAGAAGGGTGTTAAGCTAAGAGAATAAATTCTCCGCCACCAACAGAAATGTATTTGAAAGAAATCTGCTTTATATCTCAAAATGTAATGTCAAACATGTAACCATACAAGTCTGTTCTGGGTTCGAATAGAACCGAAGGCACTTTCGAAGAAGCCCTTGAAATCCGGGTATTCACAATCCCGATCAAACTTCCCATCACTTAGGGAATCTCTATACCAGGAGCTACCCAGTGCAGAGAGAATCGATAGGTTATCCTATCGTTTTCACAAATACCCGGTCTTCAACATCGATCTTCAATTGCTATCCATATACGACGTATCACTTATTCAGAATGGGTTATATGACACAAAGTCCTCCCCCGGCTAAACCGAATAGTGAGCGCAATATTTTAAAACATATGGATATTGGGATTTCAGTTAAGTCACAACTTATTACCCAAAACTTTTCTTTAAATCGTTTAAACACATTACCATTTTAAATTTGTTAAAAATAAACAGATTCAATTCACAAAGTTCACCCAGTTTCACAAAGATTCATTCATAGATTTTCAAATCAATTTCCATTTCAATTTGAATTAACTCGTTAAATATTTAAATCAAAGATTTAATTGATAGCTTTCAAAACAATTCCATTTCGACCTTTTTATACAAAAGGTACACCTTTCCAATTTCAAAACAAAGTTCAACAATCTTTCATAAAGATTTATTTATAACTTGGAAAACCATTTTCCAATTCAAACTTGAAATTCCTTTAATTAAATTGGAATTTCATTTCTTATATGAAAGCTTTTATTATTTTAAAACAAATAGTTTTCATTTCGGAAATCTGATTCATTCATACGAGTTAAAATCTTTGGGTTAAATTCAAATTCTCAAAACCGTACTTTTATAATGGTTTAACTTCATATAAACACATTTATAACATCTTTAATCATAATTTCTAAACATGGAATTCAACTCCAAATTTTGAATTCAAATTCAAATTAAATTATTTAAATTGGGAATTTTATCAAGTTATTCAAAATAACTTTTCTCAAAAAAAACTCCTTTTCAAAAGCTTTAACATTTAACCCAAATTCATTTCCAAAATCAATTGAAATCAAAATTTAAATTTCAACAATATTAAATTTAAATCATTTGTGACTTAACCGATTTCCTCGTGAAATCCATATTGGTGTGTGTATGGTGTAGTCCAGGGGTTTAACACAATATGCAACATCATTCAATCATCACAGATCAGAATACAAAAATATAATTGATAAGCGGTATAACTATGACGCTTATCTTTTATTCACAGATCACAGATATATAAATTACAGATAAATAAACTACAGTACAGATCACACACAAATCAGAATATATCACATAGCATTACAGATCAGAGATATCAACAATTCAATCATTCAGTCGAATCCAAACATTCACAAGTAAATTTTATTAATCAACTGATTAATTTAAATCAGATTAATTTCTTATGAAAAATTTACTAATCCTGGTTAATTAATATTAATTTATTTCAAATCCATTTGATTAATTACTCTCTAATCATTTATTAATTTACCTTTAATTTATAATTAATGCTCTGATTAGTTATCCTTAATTAATTACAAAAATTGATTAATTAATCCTTAATTAATAATCACTTCTTAATCAGTTTTATTAATTAAATTAACTTTTAATAAATTAATCAGTTTCAAATTAATTACCCTTATTAATTTATCACATTAACCTTAAATTAATTTATTACTTAATCACTTGATTAATTAACTTTAATCATTAATTAATATCTAATTAATAGTCCTTAATTTACAAATTAATCACTCCTTACTCAATTAATCTTTAAACCTTAAGTAATTTAATTTAAACCTTTAATTACTTATTTAATTAACCCAAATCATTAATTAATTAAATGAATAAATTATCCATTATTATTAATTTAATAATTAAATGGATTATAAATCATCATTATATCTTCATTAACTTAAGACAAATCTCATCCTTATTAATGATTGACTTTTCACTCACAAATATGTTAAAACTGTTGTTTTCAAATTTACATTTAAATTTCATTTTAATTCCTAGATTTAAAACAGAATCAATTTATCTTATATAAAATTTAAATCAATTTTTCTTTTTTTCAAATCAAAACAGAACAAGTTTCTGTTCTAAAACCTGAACAACAACCCACCCGAGCCCCTCATCATTTTGCTTCGAGTCCAACTCAAAAAAATTCGAGTAAACACTCGAGACAAACCCATGAACCAAAACGAAACCCAGTTCACCAGAGAATAAAGAGCACCGTGCACGTGCACAGCTCCGATGAACATCTCCAGTCGACGTCACCTCGTCGAGCAAGTCGACTATCATCTACAACCCAATTCCCGACCACCTGAATCCCCATCCTCCTCTCGAAGACGAATTCGAGTACGAACTTGAAACCTGGAACACGAACAGGAAACGCCATCTAGACCTGGGAACGCCACCGTTCTCGAAATCCAGACCACCGGAAAACCTCAAACTCCGGTTGTGAACTTGTCCACTACCAAGCTACCACCTTCCGAAGCCTTACATCACTCGATCGACTGGCTACGGAGAACGAATCAAAATGTTAAGCTTCGACAAAAACTAGGTTACCAGAATTCAAACTACAATCCCCACCTCCATACTGAAATACACGAACACTTGGAAATTTTCCCATCAACACTGATCGCTCCTCCACCTCCAGGAGGATGCTCGACTTCTCCGATCAACGAGATCAACCGTGATGACAAAAAATACACGATTCAAACAAACCCAAACTGCTCTTCATTCCTTAATCTAAAAATTATGATTTTAACTTTAAAAATCATGTTTGAGTACAAGAATTTATTTGACACACCTGAATTCGTAATTTAGAATATTTGTATTTTGACCAATTTAAAGTTTTTCTCAGTTGTCTTTATTTCCAGAAGTATTTACAAGTTGTTTTAACTAAAATAAATTTTTAAAGCTTAATTCATGAACAAACAACCAATCTTTGTTTGTATTTTAAGTTCTAATAGTTATTAGATTAAGAGGTAAAGATTAATTTGCAAATCTGGGTTTTTAAAAAAAGAAACAGGAATAGAGGCATCACAATGTTACAGGCATACACAGATTCACCCATTCACATATATGTATATATACATTTCCAGATATTCATTAGCAACTAATTCAGAGACTTAAGTTTTAAAAAGGTGATATTACTCACAGTGAATGGAAGAGCAGAGAGGTACAAAGTTTGCTATGTTGAAACAGGCTCTAAAAACACAAGCTGGAATCTTTCCTTTGATCTCTGGTTTGCACTTGATTGTGTTGTTTTTTTAATTTGAATTTTGTTTAAGTTTTTGGATGATATTTTCTTCAGTTCTACTTAGTGATAATGGACGAAACTGAAATGGAAATGATGAATTGAAGAAGTTGATATATATAAAATTGTTGTACAGGTGATATATATTATTTTGTACAAAGCTTAGCAGAGATTTTTCTTGCTTGTAGGCTGATAGATACGCTTTGGGTGCTAGCATTAATTAACATGTACAAATATATATTCATTTTGTTTCTTCTTTTCGGTGGCTGATGTATATCTCTTGTGTACTAGAGATGATAGTATAAATTATCATGTACAAACTTGCTTATTTTACACGCATATTTTACTTGCCTTTTCTTGCTTTCATTCTTTAGGTACATAATATAAAGAGAAGACAGTGTTTTGCACATCATCAGACTTTTTTTTTCTTGGCTGATGAGATTGTGTGGTGGCTGCATTTACTATTTTGTACAATCTACACTTATATATTTTTTTCTTGTTCATACTTGAATATATTTATGTTGTTAGAATTTAATTCATATGTTTACTTCCATTTTACAAATCTATAAAATTTATCTTATATTTATTTATATCTCTATTTTAACTCAAATATTCATTTCTAACTTTAATACTAATTGTCTTTATAATATTACTTTATAAATAAATTTCTAATTTAGTTTATTGTTAAATTTTATCTATGTGTTTGTTTACTTTAGATTTTTTATAGTTATCTTATATATATTGATTCTATTCCTAACTTAATATTTATTATGATTAATTTACTTTAATATTTATTATCTTGTATTTAATTTATAAATTCAAATTATTACTAACCATCAGTTCTAAAATTTAACATTATTTATTTATTTATTTTATACTTGTGTCCAAAGTCTATATTTTTATATTTATCTTTAACCCATTATTTTAAGATTTAAATTCAATTATCAATATATATATCATTTCAAATCTATTCAGTTAAAATTTTATTCAAACTCAATATATACATATATACATATATACACAATATTTTAAATTTAAATGACTTATACAAAATTTATTTGAGTTCGGGGAAACTCGCATCACTTCATCGATTAATTTCACAATTTTAATTCAAAAATGCAATTAATTATCAATTTAAATTTATATAAAATTCAGGATCGTTACACTCTTCATTCCAACCGTGCCTAAGTTACCTCCGGTCTTATACAATCACTTTCCTTTTCTAAAGGTCGAACATTCAAAGAGAAATCCTTATTGTAGCCAATCATATTGAATACACAATTTTACGTTATGGTTTATTTCCAATGTACTAATTTCATTGAAATTTCGTACATTACAAATTGCGACCGTTCATCATATAAAATTTATATGCGATCAAATACAGATCAAATATCTATATTCTTATATTGCTTAAGGATTCAAAACTCATGAAAACAATACAATTTCTTAGGCAAATAAATACTTAAGCGGCCAAGTTATGAATGTGTTAGTATTGTATAAGCTCTTAGATGGGTCTTAAAGTGACAACATGCTAAAGGATTTAAGGTAAGTTTATCTCTTTGTCAACCTTTAGTTAGTTCATTCATATATCTCAAGTGATAAACATTTTATCAATTTTATTAGTTGCACAAATTTATCGATGTAGATTATTTTAATTTTATATAACAAATGTTCTTACAATATTAGAAAGGTTAAATTTACCATCTCATTTTTCTAATAAGGCTCCCACTAGATTTTTATGTTTCTCAAAACCCTAAGAGAAACATAGAAATCTTTTGATTTCTCTAGTGGCCGTTAGGACTCACTTGCCTTAGGATTCTGACATTGAGTTTGCTTAACAAGACCCACAAGCGATGGATAACCCTTTATTGGTTGTATCATATACTACTCCTAACCTGTGGTTTTTTCCCTAACCTCAATCTCTACCTTGATTTTGCTCAACAAATCAAAATAGATTATCCATTCATGTTAAGATTCTACGATTCAAATTATATGTCATTTGAAGAGGATTATGTGTTCTTCACTATAAAAGAGATGGGAGGTTGTTCGGAGCATCGAGGAGGAAGTTATGGTAACAAGGAAAGCAATCACGTTTGTTCGTTATTTTTAATATGGAAATACCTAAATTATTAGATTGCATTTGCATGAGATGACAAGGAAATAAAGACATGCACACATTATGGAATAAAATATATACAAAAGGATGTGCATATTATTTCTTTCCCAGTAAACGCATTGCTTTGGGATTATTTATTTCCATCTTTGCTAATTAAAGGAATGGGTGAATTACTTTCTATATTTCCACCATTTGTTACCATTGTAAATTGCCTCCATTATCTTCTTACCATATCTTGGTAAATTAATCGACGACTCCCATGGATTTGCACTGGCTATATATTGAGGGTAGACTTCATTGTAAACCCATCCTGGCATTCCGCCAGCGATCCCCTAATAGAGTGTCTCTTCTTGTTAACCCTAATTTAGGGCTTTGGTAGGTAAACTCTTATCTTGTAACCTCTTGTAACTCCTCTCTCATGTATAATAAAATCTCTCTCCATTAGACTGGACGTGCAATATCTTGATGATAGTATAACCAATATAAATATTATGCGTCTCTTTTCTTCTTTATAGTTATTTACTATTTATTTGGAGTAATAGAATAATTGATGTTAGATTGAGTGATGTTCAAATTGGCAAATCTAGATCTTGTTTATTGTTTTTTCCGCATTTATGCAATTTTTGCACAACAATTCATACCCACCATTTCACGATGGCCTAAGTATATATGCACATACCTTGATTTTTCTCAACAAATACGTATATGTACCTTATCTATCAATATATTAATAATACTGCACATAACTTCTTTAGCTTGAGTTTGCTCAATGACTAGAAAGTATGCATGTAATTTATTAACATATAAATTGTAGAGGACAACTTTTATATTATAGATTCATGATTTTTAATATATTTATTTGAGTGATATTGATTTACGGAATAATGTATTTCTATTGAATTACCTTTGTGATTCAAGTGTTAGACGCATCTAAAATTATGATATTCATACTTTACATATGTATTTATTCATTAACCTAATTTGATTTTCTTATAGTTCCACTCTAATTAATTAAACCATATTTAATTCGATTCTAATTTTATTAATTAATTCAAATTTTATTAATTATTTAATTAACATTTTAATATTTTAATTTAATTTTCAACTATTGAATTTTAAATTATTCACCTTTAACAATTTAAAGATGAAGATAGACTATACCATATATAGCAGTTATATACACATACCATTTTACATGTATATAATTTATTAATTAATTTTTTGTTAATTTAATTGATTAGAATAATTTTTAATTAAAATAATATGCATTAAATTCGAAATTTTATCTTCATTTACCTTAACATTTTAAGATAAATGTACGCATATCATTATATATGTTTTAACTTAATTAATTTAGTTTTTGTTAATTAATTAATTAACTAACCCAATTAATTAAATAATTAATAAATTGTTTTGAAATTAACATATTAACTTTTCAAAACCTATTTTTAAAAAGTTTATAAAATTTATAACATATCATATTTTAATCTTCAATTTTTAATTTTAAATATAACTTTTTATATTTTCAAAATATATTATGAAAAAGTAGCCAAGGCCCAAAATCAATTTGGGCATTTATATTGCGGATAACCTTTGGGCTTACTTCACAGGCCAGGCCAATAGCCAGGTAGGGTAGAATAATTGATTGCACAGAACCAATCCTTCGATACTACCTTTTAGACACCCTACTAAATAGGTACGTTTTTAATCAGTTAGCCCTAACATTGGTAGTTTAAACCATACAGACTTTTAGGATCTGATACCATTAAAGAAACCAGGCCAGTCAGAAGTTGGTTAAATGGGTGAATTTCAAACAATTTCTTTCCATTTCGGTCTTAATTAAGTCTATGAAGCCTAAAAAGATTTTAGATCCAATCTAAAAGTTTTAAATAAATTCTTCGTTTTGTTCAACTTTGTTTGAAAGATTTTTTTGTTTGTTTACAAGTATATCAAATATACTTGTTTACATGAAGTGCACATGCTACAAATAAGAGTGTACGTAGTTAATGGGTACACATGTAAGTGCTAGAATTTACACCACAATGGACCCATTCCCTCCTTACATATGGATTTGTTGTCCATGATATAGATTTTGTTTATGTAACATCCCATATCTAAAGGCCCAAAACTAAGCGCTACAGATGCTGCAGTCATCTATAATATTAGCTTTCGGCGACTAAATACGGCCATGTTAATGGTACCAATAATATCAGAAGCACTTGAATATGAAACAAAACACAGATTTCAAAACAAATTTTACTTCATTACATTTCAAAACCAAATGTTTCACATTTCCAACACATAATCCCAAATTCGTTCTCAAGCATGGATAAAATATACTTATTACAAACACGCCAAGTGTCACGATCCAAATTTCAGCATTCGAAAATCGACACCAGTACTTCACTTGTACTCGAATGCCGCAGATTCAATCGTTGAAATTCGAGTCATGCTGGAGCTTATAACACAGTAAGTATAACAACACAGCGGAAGAAAGAAATGATTGATATCATATACAACTCCACTGAATACAATATCCAGAATGATATACAACAATGATATCAATATGATACAACAATATCAAAGATAAATAAAGATGCTACAGCGGAAACAACAGAAGTGATGACTCCAAATAATCTGCAAAAGAGAAGGAGACCAACAACTCCAACATCAAGCTCGAACCACAAAGATAAGCAATGTCGGTCGTCCGTGAACTCCAAGAAATGAACTAGCTCCAGATAATCTACTAAACTTGACTATCTGAAAAACCCAACTCTAGCTGCCCGTGTAGAAAATTGTGGGCACCCAGAGTTTAGGAAAAGAACAATAAACTCCGAGTCAGTCATGGGAATGGTGTGAGTAACAAAAACAGTTTATCTTTAAACAAACAACAAAGGAATTTTAAACATTGAAATCCGCAATTCTTTTTGGAAAATGAAACTACCATAAGGCCTCCCGCCACACACACAATGCAAACGCAGAATTGGAGGAGATTTCTCCTTATGATAGTCAAATATGCTTACTACGAAAAATCATTCGATATTATTACTATTAGAGCATAGTGTAGGAAAACCTTTCGAAAGTATAATATTAATCTTAGCCAGCATACAACCATTATTGTATGCCTACTATAGCTACTATGTTCAATAGCAGGTTACCGCCACATTCCATAGCAGGTTATACAACTAAAACCGTACAAGGTTCGTATTGTTTCTTTGGATTTTCCAACAAATGGTCAGGCTAAGGAACTTCCTACTGCCATATGGGAACGCCTCTAGAGGGACGCCCTGAGAACTAACTAGCTCTCTGCCAACACAAGGCCGGGTTACCTCTTACTAGGTAACTACTACACGAGTATGCCACCCCCTGGTCGTTTGCGACCTTTATCCGAGGTACCTCGATCACACAGCAACAATCGCACAGTAAATGAGATTGGAGCAACCACACAGGTAAATATCTGGGCTCCATACCATAATATCACCTTTTTCCATAAGGAAATGGTATACCCTAAAGGGTGCGACCCTCATAACCTTGCCGCATCTTTCCTGTTTCGACCACTTCCAGGTTGTGAGGTCCGATGAGGCCTCGTCCACAAAGCTACGCTTTACACGAAAGCCATGCTTTGATGAACAAATGATCGGCAACACACAGCAACACTTAGCATGCCACACTACCAAATTGGGAGTATATCACTGATAACCTTCAACTACATAACCTCTGAGCTCGTACGTCTCAGAGAAGGGTGTTAAGCTAAGAAAATAAATTCTCCGCCACCAAACATAAATGTATTTGAAAGAAATCAGCTTTATATCTCAAAGTGTAAGGTCAGACATACAACCATACAAGTCTGTTTCGGGTTCGAACAGACCGAAGGCACTTCCGAAGAGGCCCTTGCAATCCGAGTATTCACAATCCCGATCGGACTTCCTATCACTTAGGAAATCTCTATACCGGCGCGACTCAGTGTAGAGACAATCGACGGGTTATCCTTTCGTTTTCACAAATACCCGGTCTTCAACACCGGTCTTGAAATGCTATCCATTTACAACGTATCATTATTCAGAATGGGTTATATGACACAAAGTCCTCTGCCAGCTAAACCGAATAGTGAGCGCAATATTTTAAAACATATCGATATTGGGATTTCAGTTAAGTCGCAACTTATTACCCAAAACTTCTCTTCAAATGGTTTAAACACATTACCATTTCCAATCTTTTACAAAAAGATTCATCTCACAAAGTTCACCCAGTTTCACAAAGATTTATTCATAGATTTTCAAATTGATTTCCATTTCAATTTGGATTAACTCATTAAATCTTTAAATCAAAGATTTAATTCATAGCTTTCAAAACAATTCCATTTCGACCTTTTATACAAAATGTACACCTTTCCAATTTCAAAACAAAGTTCAACAATCTTTCACAAAGATTTATTCATAACTCGGAAAACCATTTTCATTTCAATTTGAAATTCCTTTGACACAAATTGGAAATTCATTCCTTATATGAAAGCTTCTATTATTTGAAAACAAATAGTTTTCATTTCGGAAAATCTGATTCATTTATACGAGTTAAAGTCCTTAGGTTAAATTCAAATTCTCAAAACCATACTTTTAAAATGGTTTAAATTCATATAAACACATTTGTAACATCTTTAACCATAATTTCCAAACATGGAATTCAATTCCAAATTTTGAATTCAAATTCAAATTAAATTATTTAAATTGGAAACTTTACCAAGTTATTCAAAGTAACTTTCCTCTTTAAAACTTCTTTCCCAAGCTTTAACATTTAATCCAAATCCATTTCCAAAATCAACTGAAATTAAAATTTCAATTTCAAAAACATTAATTTTAAATCATCTGTGACTTAACCGATTTCCTCGTGAAATCCATATTTGTGTGTGTAAAAGTGTGGTCCAGGGGTTTCACACACAATAGTGCAACATCACAAATCATCACATCATTACAGATTAAATACAGAAATATAGTTGATAAGCGGTATAAACTATAACGCTTATCGCTTATCGTTTATTCATAGATTCACAGATAATATACAAGTGTATCACAAATAAATGAATAAATTATATACAGCTCAATTCACAGAATAAAATATCACAGATCAGATAGGGTAATCAATTCAAGGCATCTCATACAATACAATCATTGATAAGTAGGGTCAAGCATTCAATAATCATTTATAAGCAGGATTAATAAATTGTTTAATCCTAATTAATTCAATTTATTCCAATTAAAATAATTACTTATGAATTAATTATCCAATCCTGATTTATTAATTACAATCATTTGATATAAATTAATTTATCAACACTTTAATTAATTATTCTTAATTAATTACAATAACTAATTAATTACTCCTTAATTATTTCTTAATCACTTTCATTAATTAATTTACCTTTAATAAATTGATTATTCTCAAATTAATTACCTTAATTAATTTATCACATTATCCTTAAATCAATTATTGCTTAATCACTTGACTAATCAACTTTAATCATTAATCAATATTTAATTAATAATCCTTAATTCACAAATTAATTACATTGATTAATCCTTTAATTACACTGAGTAATCATCACTTAATTACTTCCCTCAAGTAATTATCCTTTAATTACTATCCATTACGTAATTTCCCTTTTTATTACATCCAGTAATTTCCACTAATTACTTCACTAAGTAATTACACTTCTCTGTTTCAATCATTCCTTCATGATGTAAATCCCATTTTAAATTCAGATTGTTAAAATATACTTTTAATTGCTTAACCATTTTTAGTTATTAAAACAATTTAAATTTAAAACTTTTATTTTCCAAACTAAGACCTAACCTAAGCTTAAATTTATACTTAAACCTAAATTTTTAAAAAGAACTCTGTTTAACCCGACTTTAAAATTTGAACTTCAGTTTAAATTTTAAAATGAAACAGAACAGGGTTCTGTTTAAACCTGGAAATTAGTTTATACCCGAGCTACCCCATATCTCCTTCGAGTCCAACCCCCCAAGACTTCGAACCAATCACCCGAGTTACTCGAGACAAACCAGAGTGCCACTTCTCTACTTCCAGGCTTCACCAGAAAATAGAAATTTGTGCACGTTTACGTGCACAACGTCAGCGACCAACTACAGGCAGTGCTGCATCGTCAAGCAAGTCGACGATCACCTGTATACCCATTCCCGACCATCAAAGCCCCGTCGTCGCCTCGAGATCGAAGATCGACTCATCATCCAAACCTGGGAACATCATCAGCAACTTCACCCCAAACCTGGAAACACCCCATGCTCGCAACTCAGACCACCTGAAGGTCCACAACTCCGGCTACGACTTCAACTACGGCCATGCTACCACCACCCAAAAACTTGAAGCACTCGATCATCTACACAAGCCGAGGTGATCGATACACTAAGCACAGTAAAAACTAGGTTTAGAAACTTAAAATGTTCGCCGCCGTTACCACCATGCATGGAACACCAACCCGATATTTTTCCCAGCTACCCCGATCACTCCTCTACCTCCAGACACGATCCCGACCACCACGAACCAGTAGATCATCAGAGATCGATGATAGAACGAAATTTAAACAACTCGAACTGCTCTTAACATCTAACTCTAAAAATTATGATTTATGCTTTAAAAATCATGTTTTTGTATGAGGATTCAGTTTAGATACCTGAATTCGAAAATTAAGAGATTCGAATTTTGATTAATTTAGAGTTGTGCTCAGACGTCTTGCTTTCCAGAGATGATACTAAGTTATTTTAACTTGAATATATTTTTAAATTTTAGTTCAAGGTCAAACAAACATTTTTGGTTTTGATCCTAAGTCCAAACATCAAGTAGATTGAGCAGAAATGATTTTTTGAAACAGACTTATGTTTTAGAGTTTGAAAACAGAGAATGTTTATAACAGCCTACACACACCATTTACTGAGAACTTATACATATCTATATATACATATATAAACATACATATATAAACATACTTATCATTGATCTAACTTGCAACAGATCCACATTTAAAAGAAAGTTACTCACCTTCCACATCTTGATTCTAGAGTTTTTCAGAAGCCTTCAAGTTGAAGTTGAAATCTTTTTAAACTTTGCAAAGTTGAAATCTTGGTTGCTGAAATCTTCTTCTTGGTCTCAGATTTTTCTTTGATTGTTTAATGGTTTAAGTGGATGTTTTTTAAGTTGATAACTGTTTTTGAATGATGATGATATTACTTTAGTTTTCTTTTTACTCAGTTTTAAAGGTGTGAACGAAACTGAAGTTGATATTGATATATAGGAAGAGTTCACAGGAGATAGGATATTTGTTTAACCGAGATAAGATTTTGATTATGCTTGGTGATACAATTTGCAGCAGATTTTTTTCTTTTGTTGGCTGAGATATACTAGTTTGGGGCTGCAGTAATTAGCTGGTACAATATACTTATCTTATTATTTTCTTTCATTCATTCGTGTACATATATGAAGATATTTGGTGGCTTCCCTTGCAAGCTTCACACTTTCTATTTTTGTATTTCTTTTTGAATGTATATGTTTGTTTCTTCATTTGGCAAGTGGTTCATGAATATGTATTTGTTTTGTTTCTTTTCTTTTTATTTCCTTTATTACTTAGTGATATAAGTGAGCTTCTAACTTGAATATTTATTATCGATTTTACTTTAACATTTATTGTCTCATATATATATTTATTTCCTAACATAAACCATCAATTTCTAAATTTTAAACTATTTATTTATTTTCTTTCTTGTGTGAAAGTCTATATTTTTATATTTATACGATTTAATATATATATATATATATATATATATATATTCTATTTGAATTGGGGAAACTCGCTTCAATTTACAATTAATAATACAATTTTAATTCAAAAATTCAATTAATTATCAATTTAAATTTAATTAAAATCCGGGGTCGATAAACCAAGAGCGGTATATGAAGATACCACCTTGGATGATCAGAGTCATAGAGTCATAATAAACTTAATACAAAACACAGCGGAAATACATTAAAACATAAAACAAGAACTACAACTCCTAAATAGCTATCTGTTTGCCTTCTGCAAGCCTCAGGTAGCCTTATTCGTCCTCCTAGTAAAACCAAAAAAGACCTTAATACCTTAGCCTACTCAAATTAATTTTGAGCACCCGAGAGTTTAAGGGGAAAACATAAACTTCGAGTCCGACATAAAGCCTAGTATAAATAATACTATACATCCTGGAATATATATATGTTAAGTGAGACCACGCCGCATAGCGGAACGGGTTTCCCCTCACTAATATCCTTTTAAAACATATCTTTGCAAAACATTTTCCTGCAATCAAAACTGATTAAACACTGTAAAGCATCATTATGTAAACGTACATAAACATCAGGTAATAATGAACTATCTGTTCAAACACATAAGTTTTGTTTGGATAACTTTTAACCTTTGGCTAACTCGAGCCTACCAGACAATATAATCAAAATTAGTCTAACACTTGTTAGCTATTCTTCTTTTGGATTATCTGTCCCTAACTATCAGTTAAATACTTCACTTCTAGACGGTATGTCCTTAACTATCTGTTATACTTCTCTTTTGGATGGTTTGTCCCTAACTTAATCAACTCCTAGTTCTTCCTGATCCTAATGGTTTTTCAGGCTCACCAATAACCTATCCGTGTAAAACATATATTCCTTTTGGTGTGTAATTATAATTTTAGTCTACCTGTGACAAAGCCCTACACACTAGAATTTTGGACAACAATTAGCTGGGACTAATAGCTAACGTATAGGGCGCGACCCCGTACTAGTCACATCTGGTATTCTAATATCTGAGTCATTTTCACTTAAGGATCCCCTCCCATAATTTCCTTGAAAACATTTTCAAAATGATTTAAAACCTTTTGAATCAAACTTATACAAGGAAAAGTATATAATCTATATGCCTACTCAAAATCATATCACCATGTTATATATATCTTCTTTACTCAAATCTTAGTTGATGGAAACATTTAGACACTTGAAAGAACATCTTTCTAAATCTTTGAAAGTACCTCTTTCCAAAACCAAGTGAAAACCTTTTAATTACCTAGGCCAATATGCCAAAACCTTACCTTCCGAAACCACTCATCAAACCTTTCGAAACCATTGAAAAGTAAACCTTTCGAAAGCAATGAAACTTTGGAAATCCTTCTTTAAAAATCTCTTTAAAACATTGCCTTAGAAAAACCTTGGAAAACCTTCCATCTCAACCTTTCGAAACCATTGAATTAAAACCTTTAGAAATCATTCATCAAAACTTTCGAAACCATTCATTAAACCTTTCGAAATCATTCAACTTAAACCTTTCAAAGTCATTGAACTTAAACCTTTCAAAATCATTCAAAGCAAACCTTTCGAAGACTTACTAGGTTCAATTTAAAACAAGTGGAAAACCTTCTTTTAAAACCTTTCGACTTCATTGGAAGCATCCTTTCGACTTTGGTGGAACGTCTTCTTCGAAAGCTTTAAAACTTAACTCTTAAACAATGGGCTTCAGCCTTTAAAAAAACCCCTTCAAAAGATTTGGGTTATACTTCAATTTATAAAACAAGGGTAAATCACCTAAGCCGAAAGCTTTCTTTCGAAAGCATGGAGAAGCGGCTGGTTTTAAAACAAGTAAACCTTTTGTCTTTGTCGAAAGGTTCAAAATCAAAACAAGGAAGCAGTAACCCTTCGACCGTATCGGAAGGTTTCAAAACAAAATAGTGATAAAGCAGCAACAACCTTTTGACTTTGTCGGAAAGTTTAAAACCTTTATTTTAATTCTTTTCGAAAGCAAACCAGGTGAAAGCTTTTGGTTTATAAAACAAACATACCCCAACCTCTTTGGCAACTAACCTTTCGACTAAGAACCCTTTGACCTTGTCCAATTCATTACGTACTAAGATACACGATACCATATGCATTGAACTTCGACCTTGTTGAAAGCTAGAACCTTTCGACTTAGTCGAGAGGTCTGGGTCAGAAGGTCTGATGCCAAAATTGACTGAAACATGCTAAAAGTACGATTTCTTTGTTTTTAACTTAAAAATGATAAATTTTCAACTAACCTTCCTTTGTTTGTCAAAATCTTATTGGTTAACAAATGTTTTTCAGAAAAGTGCTGCCTCTAATTTCAAAAATAAATAATAATTTTATTTTATGAAATTCCCCTTCTCCTTAATTAAATATATAAAACATTTAAGTCTCATACCTTAAATAATTTTATATATTCATCAAAACACTTAGGAAAATCTGATAAAATTCCAAAAAATCTATTTAAATATGTTTTCCAATATATAAAAATTTCAAACCCAAATAATAATTATTTCAGCCGTAATTAATTTATAACCCAATAAATCATTTTCTTTACTAGAAAATTTATATAAAATCCATATTAATTCTGAAAATTATGAAAATTGAAACCCATCTCTAGAAAATTATTTTTGACCTATATTTAAATTTTCATGGAATTGGATGTCATCTAATAGGGTTTTCATGTCAAACATATCATAAAAACTAACATGAACATATATAATTCATCAACAAGCATATATATATAACTTTAAACATCAAAACATGGCATATACTTGCAAAAACATTTCGGATCTAATCAAAAACTAAAAACCATATGAAAATGGGATGTAGTATTTATTTACGTTAGCTTTGAGATCAAAAGATGTGAGATTTGATGTTGCTTTTGTTGATTATCTTCCTTTACTTGAATCCTAGCTTTAATCTTCTCTTGAGAATAATAATGGTGGCCGGCCTTAGATGTTTTAGTTTGCTAAAATGAAAATGAACGTGAGTTCTATTTCCTAAGAGTTTAGGGTATAAGCCTTCTCTATTTCCCATTTTCCCCTTACTCGTTACCTTTGTTTATGTTATTTTATTTTAATTAACACACTAACATGGCATGGCTACCCTTAGTCTAATCAAATCTCAACATATTAATCTTCACATTATTTTATTTAATTTACCCAATTAATTATTCTAAATAATGTTATAAAAATATGAGGTGTTACAGACTCCCTACCTTAAATATTCCGTCCTCGAAATTACGATAAGGTACACAATCAAAGGTAAAACATACCATCAAACAACTCTGGATAAGCATCTCTAATCCTGCTCTCAGTCTCCCAAGTACAGTCTCTAGCATCATCACTACACTAGACCTTTACTAATTTTACTGTCTTGTTCCTTAACTTCTTCTCATCTCTAGCCACAATCTGAATCGGCTTTCTAACTATTATCAAGTCCGGCTCTACTACTAAATCCTCTAATACTGTAGGTGCTATAGTAGTCTCTGGGTCTCTAATACATTTTCTAAGATGAGAAATATGGAATACATCATGGACTCCAGCCAAACTGCTCGGTAACTCCACTTTATAAGCGAGTTTCCCGATCCTCTCAATAATACGGAAAGGTCCAATGAATCTAGTGCTAACATCCCTCACTTTCCAAATCTTATCACACCTTTCATTGGTGAAACCTTAATAAACACATAGTCTCCAACAGAGAATTCCAAATCTTTCCTTCTTTTGTTAGCATAACTTTTCTTCCTAGACTGAGCTTCCTTCATCCTAGCTCGGATCAACTCAATCTTCGTTGTGGCTCATTTCACCAAATCCGCACCAAGAACTAGTCTATACTCGGTCTCCAACCAACATATAGGAGATTTGCATGGTCTTCTATACAAAGCTTCAAATGGTGTCATCCCAATACTAGTTTGATAACTATTGTTATAATAGAACTCGACTAAATGGAGATGGTCTTCCCATGATCCCCCGAAATCCAATACACAAGCTCTTAACAAATCCTCCAAGACTTTGTTAACTCTTTCCGTTTGCCCATCAGTCTGTGGATGGTAAGCGGTACTCATATTGAGCTTGGTTCCTAATGCTTCCTGTAGACTTCCATAACTCACTAGTAAACAATGAATCTCTATCACTGACAATACTACTAGGAATCCCGTGTAGTCTAACCACATACTTCATAAACAACTTCGCCAAATTAGGTGCCATCCTAGTTGACTTTACCAGAATGAAATGGGCACTCTCTGTCAGTCTATCTACTATGACCTATATGCTTTCATTCCCTCTACTAGATCTTGGCAACCCATCATAGAAATCCATTGAGATAGAATCCCACTTCCATATTTGGCTTCTGGTGTTCAGCCTTTTCTTATTGGCAATTCAAGCACTGCTTAACACATACACCAATGTTCCATTTCATACCTTCCTAGAAGAAACTTCTCTTCATATCCTGATACATTTTTGTTCCTCTTGGATGGACGGTGAACTTTGAACGATGGCATTCATCCAAAACTTCCTTTCTTGTGTCTCCTACATTCGGAACACACAACCTTCCTTTCTTTCTCAACCACCCATTTTGGTCAAGACTGAAATCCTTTAAGTTATCGCCCTTTGTTCCTTCCCTTAACCTTCTAATCCGTTCAGCCAAAACTGGATCCTCCTCCTGTTTAGAAGCTACCTTATCAATCATTACCGGTCGAACTTCTAAACAAGACAATACAGAACTTACTTCACTAGAACTTGCCTCGGATCTAAACTGCACTCTACAAGCTGATAGTGCTTCTAAATCTTTCCACTCGGATATCATAGCTAATACTGCATTTTGATGTTTCCTGCTAAGTGCATCCGCTACCTTATTTCCTTTCCCGGGTGTGTATTCAATTCCAAAATCATAAGAAACAATAAACTACAACCATCTCTGCTGTCTCATGTTCAGCTCCTTCTGAGAGAAAAAGTATTTCAACGGCTTATGATCTGTATAAAGTTCAAATCACTCTCCCAAAAATAATGCCTCCACACCTTCAAAGCAAATATAACGACATCTGTAACGACCCGTATTTTTACGGATCGAAAAGGTCGTCAAAATCTGGAATTTTTAGTGTTGTTGAGCCATTTCAGATTTTAGGCAAAATTTTGTTCAAGTCCTAGGTCGTAAACGACCTAAGTGATAAGTCGTGACCGACTTATAGATTGGACGACCTAAGAGTTAGAACGTTGGAAGCTTAGGTCGTGTAGGAAGTAAGTCGTGTATTGGAGCTTAGGTCGTGAAGGAAGATAGGTCGTAGACGACTTAAGGAATGGCCGACCTAGTGGAGTTAACGACCTAGGGGATAAGCAGTGAGCGACCTAGGAGTTTTGTGTTAGGTCGTTGGAGCGACTTAAGGTTAGTAGTTAGGTCGTAAGCGACCTATGGGGTGCTGTGATAGTTAGGTCGTAAGCAGCCATTGTTAGTTAAGTCGTTCAGAGGACTTAAGTGTTAGGTCTAGGTCTTAAGTCGTAGAAGGTGTTGAGTTACTAAGTCGTAGGTCGGCATAGTTATTAAGTCGTGTCCCAGTTGGGTCATGACTTTGTTAAGTCGCGATGGTGTTATGTCGAAGGTCGTAACTCAGTAAGTTGATAGGTCGTCAAGGCGCATCTCAGATAGGTCGCACCTATTGTTAAGTCGCTAAGTCATAGGTCGTAACCTCGTTAGGTCGTAGGATGAAGAGCTTTGATAGGTCGTTGAAGCGCCTGGGTGTTAAGTCGTTAGGTTGTTATGCGCTAAGTGTTAAGTCGTAGAGACTTTAGGTCGGTGGGGTTATAGGTCATAGGTCGTGGCTCTATAGGTCGTGTACGACCTAACTCCGAGCGACCTAAGGGAGATTTCGCCTATAAATAGAAGGGGGTTGGCTTCATTTTTGGGATCCGGATTTCGAAGCGACGAAGTGCTGCCATTATGAGAGCTCGACTACTACACTTCTTCACTTCTTTTCTCCACTCTAATCTAGTGATTCCTTCCATCCATATCGAAGATCAAATCGAAGATCGAAGAGCTTAGATTGAAGATCTACATTCTTCGAAGAGAGATTTCATCGTTTGAAGCGGATTCGTGATAGATCGAGTTAGATCCTTCGCTGTCCAGATCTGAAGTGTGTTGCTTTTGGGTTGTTTTGGTGATTTGGTGAGTGGTGATTATCTCTCACATGGATCCAAAGGAGTATATCGGATTGTTGGCTCAATTTAGTGTTAAAATAGTGATTTCCATGCATTTTCTTCATCCTAAGTGTAGATCCATATAGATCCATTGTTCATGATGCTTTGACAACCATTTTACTAAGTGTTAACCTATGCAAGTTCATTCATCAAGGTTGTAGAGATATTTCTCATGTTTTCATGCTTGTTAGACTTTCAACTCTTTAATTACGAAATTGCCATTATTGTGATAATTGTCTACTTAGATCATATTTGAATGCTTGATTGTTTGGATTAATGTTTGACTTGGTTGATTGCTATGAATTAGATGATTGATGATTTGCTTTAGACCGAAGATGATTCAGAAGCTAAGGGAAAGGCTCTTGAATTGGAAAAGCTGCTGGTGGCATATGTAGCGGATGATGAAGCTCTTATGCATAGATTTGATGATGTGATGTTGAGATGAGGCTTTGCGGGGATGTGATGAAGCGAGGCATCATGTGATGAAGACTTGGTTTAATCCAGACGGGATCATTCCAAGCATGTTGATAACTCGGTGAAATGGTTCGAGTTGAGGAAAATTTATGGTTATGAGAATGGTCGTCAAGGAGGATGACTAGGAGGCTTGGGTCTCATCGTTGTTGAAGGTTCTAGCATGTTCAAAGCAAGAGTACGTTTGGGCAGATTCGATAGTCCCAACGACTAACTGTTGATGGTCGAGTACTCTGGGCAGATTCGATAGTCCTAGGCACGGGTCACGATGACGTGCGGGAGTTATGTCTAGAACGGGGTTACCATTAGCCCTTGACGGACGGCTGAAAGAATGTGCCGGTCATTCAATTAATGGTGATACCGAAGCAGTGATAACAGTGATAGCCAGAGTCATGGATGTTTGGTTGTATCGTCATTTGGTCTCAAGAGCGGTATTTTCTGGGTGCTTATCTGATCTTGGTTTAGGCCTTTGGGGTTTGTACTTGGAAAACATCGCCCTTGACTCGAGTGATAATTGCTTTACTTTAAATTGTATGGTCTGCTATGTTTGCTTCTGCTTAGTGTGTGTCTGGGGGCTATCACTGTAGAAAGAGGTTGGAGTGGGAGGGTTGTATTCCTATTCCTTTTCCTTTATGCTCTTTTGGTATGTTGTTAGTTAATTTACTGTTCACTAAGACTATTGTCTGACTCAAGGCTTTATGTTTTAATTCTTATTGCCTTGGGCTGTTCGTCCATTTTGGGACGGGCAGACTAGATAGCAGGTGACAGGTGCTGTTCTTGCTTTCCACGGTGTTGATATCGAAGACGAGCTGAAGGGTTGCATATTATCTTCTTATTATATGTACTAGATATTCCGCTGTTTGTATTCTCTGAGTGATATGTAGTGAGGCTTGTTGTATTGACTATTCAGATGTTTGTATTCAACTATTATGAAGTTTTATTGATGAGATTCTATTCTGTGAAGCTTCACTATATATATGTTCTATTGTATTTTGTCCATGCGCTGTGAGTAATACGATAGATTCTGTTGTTTTAATTTACCTTGGTAATCGTCCATGGTTGCCTGGCACACTTTACAACGCACTTTCTATAGGTTTAGTGCAGGGGTCATGGGCGGTCGTCACATTTGGTATCAGATCCAGGTTAATCGATTTTACCCGACGCTCGCTGACGTAACTACGTATGAGAGACGTAATTGTAATTTTGATGGATGACTACTATATATAATATAGTAGATTAGTAGAGTTTGAGTCCTTTATGCAGTTGTTTCTCTAAGATGTTCTGATCATCCCTTTTTATAGATATCGAGAATGAGTCGAAGAGGGAGACCAGCTGCTAGGGAAGGCCGTGCTACTGAAGGGGCTACCGATTATGTAGCTATGTTCGAAGCTATGATGACTTCGATCATGAGAAGGATACCGGTTCCGGGGGCAGCAGTGGATGTTGGAGTTCAAGTCCAAACTCTGAAACCAGTGGATTTTGCTAAGCTGTGTAAGGACTACACTGCTCTGGGAGGAAAGGTTTTCTTGGGAACAGAATTAACCATTGAAGTCCAGAGGTGGATAGATACTTGTAGAAGGATCTTTGGTGATTTGGGAATTGATGATGCAACTAAGAGGAAGTTGGCATCAAGGCAGCTTCAAGGGAGAGCCTCTGATTGGTGGAACTCTATTACCATCAATACTCCGGAGGAAGAGATTACTTGGGAGCAATTCCAAGCCAGATTTGAAGCTAAGTTCATTTCTACAGCTCAGAAGTCTGTTCTGTTCAAGAACTTTGTGGAGCTCAAGCAAGGTGGAAGATCTGTTCTTGAGTATGTCTCTGAATTTGAAGCTTTGTCCAAGTATGCCCGATCGTATATTGAATCTGCTTATCAGAAGAATGAGAAGTTTGTGACAGGCTTGGACAGTTATCTTGGGAGGCAGTTGGTGGATCATTTGGACGATTCATTTGAGAAGCTTGTGGAGAAAGCTCTCAGGCATGAGAGTCTGTTTCCTAAGGAAGGATCTGTTGTTGATGTTACCAGGGGAGAGTCTAAACCACAGCAGTGTGGAAACAAGAAGAGGAAGAAGCAACAGCAGAAGGGTAAGGATGGCCAGAAGAAGCCGAAGGGCGAAGTGACTTGCTACAATTGCCAGCAGAAGGGCCATTTCTCTAAGGATTGTAAGAATCCGAAGGCACCGAGGAAGTGTCACAACTGTGACAAGCCGGGGCATTTCAAGAGGGATTGTCCAGAACCGAGGAAGGACAAACTGATTGTGCAAGCTTATGCATTGGGAGCTGTTCCATCGTTTTCGAAAGCTCCTACCGCTGAAGAGAAAGGAAAGAGTGTGGTGGTTCAAGGTACTCTTTTCCTATGTGGTGTTCCAGTTAGAGTTCTGTTTGATACTGGGGCGTCGCATTCGTTTGTTTGTAGTGAACTTGTAGGCCGGTTAGGTTTGGAACCGGATATTGTTGATAGGCCATTGGTTGTGACTAATCCAGTTGGGGGTTCGTCTTGTTTGTGTATGCTATGCCGTGGTTTAGTTGTATCGAGTCATGATTGCTCTTTTGTTTGTGATTGTTTTGTTCTGAACTTTGCGGGGTTCGGAATTATTTTGGGTATGGACTGGCTTAGGAAGTATGCGGCAAGGTTGATTGCGAGAGGTTGGAAGTGACAGTCAAGAATGTGGAGGGGCGAAAGATTGTGATACGATGTAAGCATGAAGAAGGCGTCTTCATGAGCTTCATGTATTCGCTGGTTGTTCCACGGGATGGACTGTCATCAGTGCCGATCGCTAATGGATTTGAGGATGTCTTTGACGAGGTCAAAGGGTTACCGCCGCATAGAGAGATCGAGTTTCGTATAGATCTAGTTGAAGGAGCCAGACCTGTTGTGATGCCTCTTAGGCGGATGGCACCTAGGGAACAACATGAGTTGAAGGTGCAAGTTGATGATCTTTTGCAGAAAGGATTCATTCGGCGTAGTGTGTCTGAATGGGGTGCACCAGTTGTGTTCGCAACCAAAGCAGATGGATCGTTGAGGTTGTGTGTGGATTATCGCGAGCTGAATAAGGTAACTAAGAAGAACAAGTATCCATTGCCGAGAATAGATGACTTGTTTGATCAGCTTCACGAAGCAAAGGTGTTTTCTCAGATGGATTTGGCAACGGGATTTCACCAGTTGAGAGTGGCTAAGGATAGTGTGCCGAAGACTGCTTTTAGGACACCATCCGGTTTCTTTGAGTGGCTGGTAATGCCGTTTGGATTGACTAACGCGCCAGCTTATTTTATGGATCTTATGAATAGAGTGTTCAGAGATCAGTTGAACAAGTTCGTACTTGTGTTCGTGGATGATATTCTGATTTATTCCAGAACTGAAGAGGAGCACAAGACGCACTTGTGTATTGTTTTGGAAATCTTGCGGAAACATCAGCTAAAGGCTAAGTTTTCGAAGTGTCACTTCTGGAAGAGTGAAGTGAGATTCTTAGGCCATGTGATTTCTGGAAGTGGAATAGCGGTTGATCCCGCTAAGGTGGCAGCAATCCAGGATTGGGTTAGACCTAAGAATGCATCTGATGTGAGAAGTTTTCTTGGACTAGCAGGATATTATCGACGGTTTATCAAGGACTTCTCTAAGGTGGCTGCACCGTTAACAGGATTGACAAAGAAGAACCTAGTGTTCAGATGGGATGATAAGTGTGAGCAAGATTTTGGAATCCTGAAAGAGCGATTGAAAAGTGCTCCTGTTTTGACTATTCTAAGTGGGAATGATGAGATGGTGGTTTACACCGACGCATCTGGTACTGGACTTGGAGCAGTGCTGATGCAGAGGGATAAAGTTGTTGCGTATGCAAGTCGACAACTGAAGCCGCATGAAAGGAATTACCCGACTCATGATTTGGAGTTAGCGGCGATTGTTTTTGCTCTGAAGATGTGGAGACGTTATCTATTGGGAGTTCGATTCGAGTTGTTTACAGATCATAAGTCGTTGAAGTATCTTTTCTCCCAAAAGGATTTGAATCTTCGGCAGCAACGTTGGCTAGAGTTTTTGGCATCATATGATTTTGGTATAGCTTATACTCCAGGAAAAGGTAACGCAGTGGCAGATGCGTTAAGTCGAAGACATGCAGGACTGGGAGCCATGTTTTCTGAATGGAAGAATCTCGAGTATTTAGCTGGATTTGACTTCAGGCCCAGATGCGAATTGGAACCTGAGATGTTGGCAAACTTATCAATAAGACCGACTCTTGTGGAAAGGATTGGCGAGAGTCAAAAGCGAGATGATAAGATTGTCAAGATTATCCGTGATTTGGAATCTGGATTGGATCCAGAAAAGGATAAAGGATTCGAGGTCGATCGAGAGGGTTGGCTTCGAAAGCAAGGACGACTAGTTGTTCCCGATATAGATGGATTGAGAGATGAAGTTCTGAAGGAAAGTCATCACTCGAAGTTGACAATTCATCCAGGTGGAAATAAGATGTATCGGGATATGAAGAGAACCTACTACTGGGAAGGTATAAAGAAGGATGTTGGAAATTTTATTTCCAAATGCATGAATTGCCAGTTCGTAAAAGCCGAACAGAAGAAGCCAAGTGGATTGCTTCAGCCATTAGAAGTTCCTACATGGAAGTGGGAGCAAGTGTCGATGGATTTTATCGATGGGCTACCTAGAACCAGAACGGGAAATGAAGGGATTTGGGTCATCGTAGATCGTTTGACTAAGAGCGCAAGATTCATTCCTGTTCGATCGACTAGGACTGCATCAAAGCAGGCTGAGTTGTATGTTAAGTGGATAGTTTGATTCCATGGTATTCCGAAGAGTATAGTGAGCGATCGAGATCCATTGTTCACTAGTGGATTTTGAAGAGCTTCCAGGAAGTTTTGGGAACCGAGTTGTGTTTGAGTACAGCTTATCACCCTCAAACAGATGGTCAGACCGAGCGAGTCAACCGAGTTTTGGAAGATCTCCTCAGAGCTTGTGTTTTGGATTTCGGAGGATCATGGGAAGATCATCTTCATTTGGTGGAATTTGCGTACAACAACAATTACCAGTCAAGCATTGGTATGGCACCGTATGAGGCATTGTATGGAACACCGTGTAACTCTCCGACGTGTTGGATAGAAACTGGAGAAAAGTTGATACTTGGGCCAGATATGATTCGACAGACTTCGGATTGTATAGAGATCATTCGGCAACGAATGAAGGCAGCCCAAGACCGTCAGAAAAGTTATGCCGATAAGCGTCGTCAGGATTTGGAGTTCGACGTAGGTGATATGGTTTTTGTTAAGATTTCTCCACTGAAGAATGTTATTCGATTCGGGAAGAAAGGGAAATTGACTCCAAGATTTGTTGGACCATTCCCGATCATCGAGCGAATTGGAAAGCTCGCCTATAGACTAGAGTTACCAGAGAAGATGTCAGGTGTGCACAATGTTTTTCACGTATCGTATCTACGGAAGTATGTGCACAACTCGAGTACGGTGGTTTCTGCTGATAGCTATGAAGATTTCGAAGTTGATCCAGTCGATAAGAGACCTCGTAAGCCGCTTCGTGTTCTTGAGACCGACACGAAACAACTTAGGAGGAAGATAGTTAAGTTGCTCAAGATACAATGGAGTGATGATGATAACGACTGTACGTGGGAGGTGGAAGAGAGGATGAAGGCAGCTCATCCTGAACTCTTCGAGGTATGGCCCTAAGGTGTCGTGTCATCTAACGAAATTGTAACTTGTTCTAGTTTTAGAATTCTGCATGCTATGCTAGAATTGGATGCATGGTTTGTTGATTGCTATGGATGATAGGCGTGCAGAATAGTTTTGATTACTTTGTTTGTTTGGAATTTCGGGGGCGAAATTCCTAAGGAGGAGAGAATGTAACGACCCGTATTTTTACGGATCGAAAAGTTCGTCAAAATCTGGAATTTTTAGTGTTGTCGAGCCATTTCAGATTTTAGGCAAAATTTTGTTCAAGTCCTAGGTCGTAAACGACCTAAGTGATAAGTCGTGACCGACTTATAGATTGGACGACCTAAGAGTTAGAACGTTGGAAGCTTAGGTCGTGTAGGAAGTAAGTCGTGTATTGGAGCTTAGGTCGTGAAGGAAGATAGGTCGTAGACGACTTAAGGAATGGCCGACCTAGTGGAGTTAACGACCTAGGGGATAAGCAGTGAGCGACCTAGGAGTTTTGTGTTAGGTCGTTGGAGCGACTTAAGGTTAGTAGTTAGGTCGTAAGCGACCTATGGGGTGCTGTGATAGTTAGGTCGTAAGCAGCCATTGTTAGTTAAGTCGTTCAGAGGACTTAAGTGTTAGGTCGTAGGTCTTAAGTCGTAGAAGGTGTTGAGTTACTAAGTCGTAGGTCGGCATAGTTATTAAGTCGTGTCCCAGTTGGGTCGTGACTTTGTTAAGTCGCGATGGTGTTATGTCGAAGGTCGTAACTCAGTAAATTGATAGGTCGTCACGGCGCATCTCAGATAGGTCGCACCTATTGTTAAGTCGCTAAGTCATAGGTCGTAACCTCGTTAGGTCGTAGGATGAAGAGCTTTGATAGGTCGTTGAAGCGCCTGGGTGTTAAGTCGTTAGGTTGTTAAGCGCTAAGTGTTAAGTCGTAGAGACTTTAGGTCGGTGGGGTTATAGGTCGTAGGTCGTGGCTCTATAGGTCGTGTACGACCTAACTCCGAGCGACCTAAGGGAGATTTCGCCTATAAATAGAAGGGGGTTGGCTTCATTTTTGGGATCCGGATTTCGAAGCGACGAAGTGCTGCCATTTTGAGAGCTCGACTTCTATACTTCTTCACTTCTTTTCTCCACTCTAATCTAGTGATTCCTTCCATCCATATCGAAGATCAAATCGAAGATCGAAGAGCTTAGATTGAAGATCTACATTCTTCGAAGAGAGATTTCATCGTTTATAGCGGATTTGTGATAGATCGAGTTAGATCCTTTCCTGTCCAGATCTGAAGTGTGTTGCTTTTGGGTTGTTTTGGTGATTTGGTGAGTGGTGATTATCTCTCACACGGATCCAAAGGAGTATATCGGATTGTTGGCTCAATTTAGTGTTAAAATAGTGATTTCCATGCATTTTCTTCATCCTAAGTGTAGATCCATATAGATCCATTGTTCATGATGCTTTGACAACCATTTTACTAAGTGTTAACCTATGCAAGTTCATTCATCAAGGTTGTAGAGATATTTCTCAGGTTTTCATGCTTGTTAGACTTTCAACTCTTTAATTACGAAATTTCCATTATTGTGATAATTGTCTACTTAGATCATATTTGAATGCTTGATTGTTTGGATTAATGTTTGACTTGGTTGATTGCTATGAATTAGATGATTGATGATTTTCTTTAGACCGAAGATGATTCAGAAGCTAAGGGAAAGGCTCTTGAATTGGAAAAGCTGCTGGTGGCATATGTAGCGGATGATGAAGCTCTTATGCATAGATTTGATGATGTGATGTTGAGATGAGGCTTTTGCAGGGATGTGATGAAGCGAGGCATCATGTGATGAAGACTTGGTTTAATCCAGACGGGATCATTCCAAGCATGTTGATAACTCGGTGAAATGGTTCGAGTTGAGGATAATGGATGGTTATGAGAATGGTCGTCAAGGAGGATGACTAGGAGGCTTGGGTCTCATCGTTGTTGAAGGTTCTAGCATGCTCAAAGCAAGAGTACGTTTGGGGAGATTCGATAGTCCCACTGTTGATGGTCGAGTACTCTGGGCAGATTCGATAGTCCTAGGCACGGGTCACGATGACGTGCGGGAGTTATGTCTAGAACCGGGGTTACCATTAGCCCTTGACAGACGGCTGAAAGAATGTGCCGGTCATTTAATTAACGGTGATACCGAAGCAGTGATAACAGTGATAGCCAGAGTCATGGATGTTTGGTTGTATCGTCATTCGGTCTCAAGAGCGGTATTTTCTGGGTGCTTATATGATCTTGGTTTAGGCCTTGGGGGTTTGTACTTGGAAAACATCGCCCTTGACTCGAGTGATAATTGCTTTACTTTAAATTGTATGGTCTGCTATGTTTGCTTCTGCTTAGTGTGTGTCTGGGGGCTATCACTGTAGAAAGAGGTTGGGGTGGGAGGGTTGTATTCCTATTCCTTTTCCTTTATGCTCTTTTGGTATGTTGTTAGTTAATTTACTGTTCACTAAGACTATTGTCTGACTCAAGGCTTTATGTTTTAATTCTTATTGCCTTGGGCTGTTCGTCCATTTTGGGATGGGCAGACTAGGTAGCAGGTGACAGGTGTTGTTCTTGCTTTCCACGGTGTTGATATCGAAGACGAGCTGAAGGGTTGCATATTATCTTCTTATTATATGTACTGGATATTCCGTTGTTTGTATTCTCTGAGTGATATGTAGTGAGGCTTGTTGTATTGACTATTCAGATGTTTGTATTCAACTATTATGAAGTTTTATTGATGAGATTCTATTTTGTGAAGCTTCACTATATATATGTTCTATTGTATTTTGTCCATGCGCTGTGAGTAATACGATAGATTCTGTTGTTTTAATTTACCTTGGTAATCGTCCATGGTCGCCTGGCACACTTTACAGCGCACTTTCTATAGGTTTAGTGCATGGGTCATGGGCGGTCGTCACAACATCTAACTCTAAATCATGTGTAGGATACCTCACTTCATGTGGTCTGAGCTGTCTAGAAGCATAAGCAATCACTTTACCTCTTTGCATCAACACAACTCCCAATCCAGTTCCACACGCATTAGTATAAACAACTAAATCCGGATTCCCCTCTGGAACCACCAACACCAGTGTTTGGTCAATAAGTGTTTCAAGCTCTGGAATGCTTCCTCACACTTATCAGTCCATACAAACTTCACATCTTTTCACGTAAGCTTAGTCATTGGTGTAGCTATTCGCGAAAAATCCTTTATAAACCTTCGATAATATCCAGCTAATCCAAGAAAACTCTTTATCTCGGTCACTGTCTCTGGTTTCTTCCAATTACTCACCTCCTCAATCTTAGTCGGATCTACAGACAACCCTTTCTCTGAGACTACATGACCAAGGAACTTCACTTCCTTCTTCCAAAAATGACACTTTGAAAACTTAGCCTTCAACTGATGTTCCCTCAATGTCTCAAGCCCAACTCTAAGATGAATTTCATGCTCCTTCTCATCCTTAGAGTATATAAAAATATCATCTATTAAGACCAACACAAATCTATCCAAGTGCTTTCGGAAAATTCGATTCATCAAATCCACAAAGAATGCCGGCGCATTAGTTAGTCCGAACAGCATAACTAACCATTTGTACGATCCATACCTTGTCCTAAATGCCATTAAAGGAATACTATCCTCTGCCATTCTAAGCTGATGAAATCATGTTGCTAAATCCAACTGAGAGAATACCTTGGCTCCACTTAACTGATCGAACAAATCGTCAATTCTGGGCAATGGATAACGGTTCTTTATCATTTTCTCATTCAATTTACGATAATCAATACATAGCCTTAAAGATCCGTCCGGCTTCTTAGCAAACACCGCAGCAGCTCCCCATGGCAAACTACTCGGTCGAATAAAATTCTTGCCTTCCAAATCCACCAACTGCATCTTCAACTCTCTCATCTCCGTAGGTGTTATCCTGCTTGGTGGCCTACTCACCGGTTTTGCTTCAGGCATCAAATCAATCTGAAACTCAATGGCTCGTTTCGATGGTAATCCAACTACCAGCTCAAACACATTAACAAACTCTCTAACCATAAAGACTTGATGCAACTCATCTTCCAACTCTATGATACCCAATAAAGCATGCACTTCACAACTAGGGTTTTCTACGGTATAAACTATCCGATCCCTACAATCCGGATGACTAAGTGATATTTTCCTATTGTGGCAAAATATCCTAGCATCATATTTACTTAACCAATCCATCCCAAGGATAATACCAAATCCCACAATATCAAACACATGTAAACAACAATCAAAAGTATGACCTAGCAAATCAAACTCTAAATGGTCACACCTCATCCCAAGTGTTGCATACCCTCCTATCGGATTTGCAACCCTTAAGGAAGTAACTAAGAATGAGGGCTCTAGGTTAAGCTTATCTACTAAACATAGAGAAATGAAAGAATGTGATGCACCAATATCAAATAGAACGCTAACAGACATACCGTGAATCTGTAGCAAGCCTCCCAAAACAGCCTTCCCTTTCTCCTGCACAACTGGCCTTGAAGTTGCGGGCTCCAATGCAAAAACTTGCCCCCTTCCTTCTTTAGAAGGCTCCTTGCATTGGTTCTTATAATGGCCGATCTAATCACAATTAAAACATCGGATGTTCTTCTTCCTAATCACCTCCTTTCCTTTCTCTTTTCCTTTTCCAGTACGACACTCATTAGCATAGTGTCCTTTCTTATCACATTTATAACAAACCACCTCAGCTTTTCCCTTCTTTTGTGATCCTTCCTTCCGAGCATTCTTCTTATGGAAAAACTTTCTTTTTTGGCCTTGTCCCACCTAGACCTCCTTCATTTTCTTCCTCAAACAAGCTAACGCCTCTTCCTACCTCAGTGCTATTTCTACCACTACATCACTTGGATCCCTTAAGTGCGGCAAGGTAGCACTTATCAACTCCGGCCTCAAGCCTCTTATAAACTTCTCATTCCTCCTGATCACCGTATCAACCAAAGCATACCCGTACCGGGCCAACTTTTCAAACTTTCTTGCATATTCTAAAACAGACATCTCGCCTTGTTTTAGTTCAGCAAACTTCCTAGCCAATGCCAACTGCGCCATCACCGACATAAACCTTTTTTGAAACCTTCTCCTAAACTCCGCCTAAGTCATGGTTTCCTCATCAACACCAGCTACAACAGTATTCCACCAAAATAGAGCAGCTCCTTGAAGTTGTCTCAAAGCTAATCTCCTCTTTGCTCGTCATTCAATCCTAGGTCAGCAAAAATCCTCTCACAATGTAGCGGCTAGTTTTCCACCTCGACCGCATCTTCAGTTCTAATGAACGGCTTCCCTCCAAGCCTGGTGTAATCTAAGCTCAAGTTAGCATACTGGTTGACCATCGGAGCTTCCTAAACTCCACCACTAGCAGCATTTCCTCCGAAAACTCCAGTTGCATCTCCTGCTTGCATCATGTTTAGAAAAACTGATACATGGTTCCCATATCCACTTGGGGAACCCCAGCACCAACATTTTCAGCATGAGCCTGACCTGGACCTTTTCTATCATTTGGTCGGGCATTTCCATTAGTGGTGGTGCTATCTCCTCCAAGATTAACTCTGCCTCTTCTTCCTTCCATATCTATATTCAAACCTCATGAGATATAGATGAATAGCCTAACTAAGATAGGAGTCTAAAGATATAGCGTATACTTATATATATAGCAAATACAAGTACGTTACTATAGCGTTATCCCATACCCCGATCTTAACTCTAATTACTAAGGATTATGTTTTCAAAATATCATTTTTAGTTAAAGTATTTCATAAACCATGCTCTGATACCAAGCTGTAACATCTCCTATCTAGAGGCCCAAAACTAAGTGCTGCAGATGCTGAAGTCATCTATAATATTAGCTTTCGGCGACTAACTACGGCCATGTTAATGGTATCAATAATATCAGAAGCTCTTGAATATGAAACAAAACACAGATTTCAAAACAAATTTTACTTCATTACATTTCAAAACCAAATGTTTCACATTCCCAACACATAATCCCAAATTCGTTCCCAAGCATGGATGAAATATACTCATTACAAATACGCCAAGAGTGGTATATGAAGATACCACCTTAGATGATCAGAGTCATAGAGTCATAATAAACTTAATACAAAACACAGCGGAAATACATCAAAACATAAAACAAGAACTGCAACTCCTAAATAGCTATCTGTTTGCCTTCTGCAAGCCTCCGGTGGCCTTATTCGTCCTCGTAGTAAAACCTAAAAAGACCTTAATCCCTCAACCTACTCAAATTAATTTTGAACACCCGAGAGTTTAAGGGAAAACATAAACTTCGAGTCAGACATAAAGCCTGGTATAAATAATACTATACATCCTGGAATATATATATGTTAAGTGAGACCACGCCGCATAGCGGAACGGGTTTCCCCTCACTAATATCCTTTTAAAACATATATTTGCAAAACATTTTCCTGCAATCAAAACTGATTAAACACTGTAAAGCATCATTATGTAAACGTACATAAACATCAGGTAATGATGAATTATCTGTTCAAACACATATGTTTTGTTTGGATAACTTCTAACCTTTGGCTGACTCGGGCCTACCAGACAATATAATCAAAATTAATCTAACACCCGTTAGCTATTCTTCTTTTGGATTATCTATCCCTAACTATTTGTTAAATACTTCACTTCTGGACGGTCTGCCATTAACTATCTGTGAAATACTTCTCTTCTGGACGATCTGTTCCTAACTTAATCATCTCCTAGGTCTTCCTGATCTAATGGTTTTTCGGGCTCACCAATAACCTATCTGTATACAAACATATATTCCTTTTGGTGTGTAATCATAATTTTAGTCTACTTGTGACAAAGCCCTACAAACTGGAATTTTGGACAACAATTAGCTGGGACTAATAGCTAACGTATAGGGCGCGACCCCGTACTAGTCACATCTGGTATTCTAATATCTGAGTCATTTTCACTTAAGGATCCCCTCCCATAATTTCCTTGAAAACATTTTCAAAATGATTTAAAACCTTTTGAATCAAACTTATACAAGGAAAAGTATATAATCTATATGCTTTACTCAAAATCATATCACCATGTTACATATATCTTCTTTACTCAAATCTTAGTTGATGGAAACATTTAGACACTTGAAATAACATCTTTCTAAATATTTGAAAGTACCTCTTTCCAAAACCAAGTGAAAACCTTTTAATTACCTAGGCCAATATGCTAAACCTTACCTTTCGAAACCACTTATTAAACCGTTTGAAACCATTGAAAAGTAAACCTTTCGAAAGCAATGAAACTTTGGACATCCTTCTTTAAAAATCTCTTTAAAACATTGCCTTAGAAAAACCTTGGAAAACCTTGCATCTCAACCTTTCGAAACCATTAAATTAAAACCTTTCGAAATCATTCATCAAACCTTTCAAAACCTATGGACTAAAACCTTTCAAAATCATTCAACTAAAACTTTTTGAAATCATTAAACTTAAACCTTTCAAAACCATTCAACTTAAACCTTTCAAAGTCATTGAACTTAAACCTTTCGAAATCATTCAAAGTAAACCTTTCGAAGACTTACTGGATTCAATTTAAAACAAATGGAAAACCTTCTTTTAAAACCTTTCGACTTCATTGGAAGCATCCTCGTGGGAGGTTTGAGGGTCGATTTTCACCTTCTGCACCATGTCAATCCAAAGGTATGGCTAGACTGGAATAACGGTTATGGCGGGCCAGCCGTCTATTCTCTAAATTTACTGTTCAGGAATCGCTTTGTCGGTAGTGATTGAACAGGTTTCCCTGGTTTCAAAAAAAGGCTTCAACCTTTAAAACAACTCCTTCGAAAGCTTTGGGTTATACTTCAATTTATAAAACAAGGGTAAATCACCTAAGCCGAAAGCTTTCTTTCGAAAGCATGGAGAAGCGGCTGGTTTTAAAACAAGTAAACCTTTCGTCTTTTTCGAAAGGTTCAAAATCAAAACAATGCAGCAGCAACCCTTCGACTGTGTCGGAAGGTTTCAAAACAAAATAGTGATAAAGCAGCAACAACCTTTAGACTTTGTCGGAAGGTTTAAAACCTTTATTTTAATTATTTTCGAAAGTAAAGCAGGTGAAAGCTTTTGGTTTATAAAACAAACATACCCTAACCCCTTTGGCAACCAACCTTTCGACTAAGAACCCTTCAACCTTGTCCAATTCATTACGTACCAAGATACTCGATACCATATGCATTGAACTTCAACCTTGCTGAAAGCTAGAACCTTTCAACTTGGTCGAGAGGTCTTGGTCGGAAGGTCTGATGCCAAAATTGGCTGAAACATGCTAAAGTATGATTTCTTTGTTTTTAACTTAAAAAGGATAACTTTTCAACTAACCTGTCTTTGTTTGTCGAAATATTATTGGTTAAAATGTTTTTCAGAAAAGTGCTGCCACTAATTTTAGAAATAAATAATAATTTTATTTTATAAAATGCTCATTCTCCTTAATTAAATATATAAAACATTTAAGTCTCATAACTTAAATAATTTTATATATTCATCAAAACACTTAGGAAAAATCTAAAAAATTTCTAGAAAATCTATTTTAATATGTTTTCCAACATATAAAAATTTCAAATCCAAATAATTATTATTTTAGCAGTAATTAATTTATAACCCAATAAATTATTCTCTTTACTAGAAAATTTATATAAAATCCAAATTAATTCTGAAAATTTTGAAAATTGAAACCCATCTCTAAAATATCATTTCTGACTTATATATAAATTTTCAAGGCATTTGGATGTCATCTAATAGGGTTTTCATGTCAAACATATCATAATAACTAACATGAACATATATAGTTCGTCAACAAGCATATATATAACTTTAAACATCAAAACATGGCATATACTTGCAAAAGCATTTCGGATCTAATCAAAAACCAAAAACCATATGAAAATGGGATGTAGTAATTATTCACCTTAGCTTTCAGATCAAATGATGTGAGATTTAATGTTGATTATGTTGATTATCTTCCTTTACTTGAACCCTAGCTTTAATCTTCTCTTGAGAACAATAATGGTGGCCGGCCTTAGATGTTTTAGTTTGCTAAAATGAACGTGAGTTCTATTTCCTAAGGGTTTAGGGTATAAGCCTTCCCTATTTTACATTTTCCCCTTACTCATTCCTAACACCTTTGTTTATGTTATTTTATTTTAATTAACACACTAACATGGCATGGCTACCCTTAGTCTAATCAAATCTCAACCTATTAATCTTCACATTATTTTATTTAATTTACCCAATTAACTATTCTAAATAATGTTATAAAAATATGGGGTGTTACAGTTTCCAAAATCACATTAGATAACTTTATGTAATTAAAATTCAAAATTAACATAATAAATTTTGTTTCCATTAAACAAAGGTTTGATATAAAAAGTGACATAATTATATAGGATCTTATTTATAAATATGAAATAAAGCAACATATCTATAATTCCATGTATATATGCAAAATTGCAATTTAACATCTTAGATTTAAAACAAAATATATTTATCAGTGTTGCATTTTTACTATACATATACACACATACATAGAAACATGCACACACATATGTGGGGGGGGTATAAGTTGGATTTAAAAGCAAAAAATCTATGATAAGTTCTAATTTAGAAATGAAGCTAAAGTTTAGGTTTTTCTTAAGTAATAAATTTAGAAAAGGAGACAAAATATTTAGAATCTTCATAAAAGTCCACTTATAAATTTTAGACCAAAAATTTCATTCTTATATGAATACATTCAAAATGTTTGTATCAAAAAATAAACCATATAGTTATAGAAATCAAACTTCAAGGAATAATAAATAATCAGCACAAATAATTCATTTACAATTTGGAATGTAAGTTCTATAAAAGTATAAATAGACCTAAATCAAAATTAACTTTCAAACTTGGTTTAATATTTTTATAACAAAATCACTAAAACAAAAGAAAACGAATCGAGTTAGGCATGCATAAATTCGTTATAAGACAAATAGATCTAAATATTACATTAAACAACAACAAATAAGAAAAGGCAATAAAGAATCTAAACATTACTGAGCTATATTTGAAGTGCGCACAGACCTCCTTCTTGAATTCTAAACTGAAGGGTCGTGGCTATGTTTTTTCCTTCTTCCATCACACCTGTCTCTTTCATCCTTTTTCGCTTTATCAATCCCAAATCAAAGAATTCCCTATTTTTTTTTTATCTTAAACCCTAATCCTCAATTCCTACCACGTCAACCAAGGAGATCGCTGACGTCGCTCCTTCTACCAGCGTCGAAGACAAACTCTAACCCTCTTCGTTTTAAATCCTTACTTCACCGTGCATCCCCTTCTCAACCCTCTTTACTGTAACCCTAACCCTACATACAACATCTTCTTTTGCCTTCTATCTGCATACCCCTATGTCTCTAAAATCACCAAACCCATAATCCTCCATTACCCCCATCAATACCACTTCAATTACATTCAAATTTCCTTGGATTTGTTGTTCGGTATGAAAATATTGAATTGTCTTCTTCCTACAGCTGAATCTATGAAGGTACTAATTTCCATGTTCATCTATATATTGTTCTCCGCATGGATTTTGTTATTAAAATGCTTTTATTTCGGCTATTGTTACTAGCGGTGGTCTCACCGACTTGAAATCGATCCCTTATTTTCTTGACTTGATGTTTCATGGGGCTGCTATCAAAATTATTATAGTAATCTTTTGTTTAATTGCCGTTTTACTGAATGAGCATATACCTTACATGAAAATATCAAGTTTAACTTGCAGATTGGATAGTCATTGATTCAGATATTGAATGCACACTCAATCGAATGATTTTCCCTAGGGTAAAATCACTTTGTCAACTCTATTCAAATATTCTTCCATTTCCATTCCTTCTATGTCAATTCTTCAATTTTTAAGTTCTTCTATTTTAACCAAAAATAAACACGTTAATCAAATGTTTGAAGTGAAAACGCATAGTTGCGATAAAAAAATTCACCATGGAAGAAGGAAAATAAACTGAAGGAGGCAAATGAATTACCCATTTGATGAACTCAAGCTCCGTCTGTATTTGAAGTTCTTATATATTAATCAAAAATAAATATGTTCATCAAATGTTTTTTTTCTTCTTTTATTTTCCGTGTTAATGATATTTAGTGTTATTTTGTATCTTATAATTTAGCATCCAAAAACCTTTTAGGAACAGAAACATATATCCTTATAAAGAGTCATGATTTTACATATTTTAGTGGCATGCCACATTATATTTGATGAAAAAATGATAAAAAGGTTAATATGGAATATAAGCTTCAATCAAAAAACTTATAATGATTTTCTTGGTATGGTTGGTATGAAACATAGAATGATTGCTATGTCACTGTTATATAATGTATATTTTTTTATTAGAAGTAATAAACTCAAGGCCATTACTCAAAATCCTACCTTGGATTATAATTTTAAGCTTCTATGAAACAAGAATATGATACTTTTCTAATTAGATTAGTGGGTTTAATGCTTATTTTAATGTCAATATCACATTATATGGTAGTATGTTCTCTTATTAGGAGTATTAGAGGCAACGACACAAGTCAGCACTCCATCTTTCGGTAAATGTCATAAGCTTTTGATTTTGGTAATGAAACATTTCTACTACTGTAACGTTCCAACCTTTTTCGAATAATTATTTTCTACTAAACTAAATCATATTCTAATTATCGCATGTGATTGTTTAATTCATTTATTTTCAATGTCTGCCAAAATTTGAATTTTATACTACTGCTATAGAGAATAAACTTCTAAAATCAAGGCAATTAATGAGTGAGCATATCATTTACTTTCCTATTTTGAATTGAATAGTCAAATCGTTGGTAATTTGTGTGGAACCTGTGTTTATGGGAAAGAAATTTAAACAGGACATTTTGTATCGGACAATTGTTATGAATAATCTTCTTAAAAAATATTACTTTTTAACAAACTATAAACTTTGTTTACTCTTGCAAAACTATTGTAATGCTCTCTTTTCTCAACTATTACAATAAGACATAAAACTAAGTAGTTAAATGAGTGCAAGAATGAATTATGAGGTAGACTTAGAGAAATTTTTCTTTAATTTTCTTTCAATATTTTAGGCTGTATTTTGGATTTCTAAAATATCAAATTGGTTAGATTTCCTACTATTATTAAAAAGAGTAGATCATGATTTGTGAATACTTTCCTATTTGGTAAGCATTTGTTTATTTTTATAGTTTGTATATGTTAAATTTTGGTGATACAAAATCACAAATAGAGGGAAATAAATATGCAAAAGAAAGAAAGAGAAGATTTTGTTTCCTCTAATTAATAGGCATATTTGAGTATGTTTATTTCTCTCTCTAATTGGCTAATCAAATTATTTTTTTCCATCTAATGTTAACTTAGGCATTAAGTAATTGATTATATAAATAGAGACTAGTAGAGAGGGTAAAAGTATGGTGGAAAATCTATTTGCTAATTTTCTCTTCTCCATATTTGTTTTTCTTCTCCAACAATTTTAGCCATATAGATATTTTCTCCCTTTCTCAATTTGGTTATTGATTCAATGGTATTTTGTTTATTTTAGCTTTGTTCTATTAATTGTAAACAAAATTTTGGTTAATCAATAAAGTGGGTGGTTGGGTGGAATATTTTGTGTTATTGCGTTTTGATTTCAATTCCGTCTTGTTTTCAATCCAAGTTATCTCTTTGTGATTTGGGTGACAAAGATCCGTTGATAAAAGCTTCCACAAAGCGCTACTATTTTCATAACAGTTTGGTATCAGAGCATAGATCATTGCAAAGCTTAGAGTAATTTTGGTTTGAAAAATTATTGATGTCGGATATGATTTCATTTTCAAAGATGGCTATTTTTGACGGGAAAAATTGGGGTATTTGGAAGCCTAAGATGGACGATGTTCTGTACCTCAATGATCTTCATGATCCAATTAATGGAGATGGAAAGAAGCCCTCTGATGTAGATGAGGGAAAATGGAAGAAGATGGATAAGAAGGCGATTGCTTTGATTTGTCAGTATCTTGATGATTTAGTTTTCCATCATGTGGCTAATTGTGAATCCGCGAAGGCTTTGTGGGACAAGTTAGTATCTTTGTATGAGTCAAAGAGTGCTACTAGTAAGGCTTTTCTGGTTCGAAAGTTGGTACAACTGAGATTAGACGAAGAGAAGTCTGTTGTGGAGCATTTGAATGAATTTCAAGATGTAATAAATCAATTGTCAAATATGAAGGTCAATTTGATGATGAGTTACAGGCCCTTTTATTAATGAGTTCGCTTTCAGAAAGTTGGGAAACTTTGGTTGTTTCATTGAGTAATTCCAATGCTAATGGAACTATCTCTCTGGAAACTATTCGAAGTAGTCTTTTGAATGAGGAGCTTAGAAGAAAAGGGTCAGGTATGAATTCAAAGTGAGGCTATGGTGGCAAGGGACTCAAAGAAAGATACGATTTGGAAGAAAAAGGATGCTAAAGGTGTTATCACTTGTCATTATTATAATAAGAAAGGTCACATACGCAGCAAGTGTTATGCTTATAAAAGAGATTAAAAAAGGCTGTGCATGGTGATACTAGTAGTGATGCACATGCAAGTTTTGCTAAAGGTACCGATAGTGATGCTTCTTGTGATGTCCTCTTTAGTGAAAATAAGCCTTGGAAGATGGATTCGGGAGCCAGTTTTCACATTTGTAGAGATGTGAATTGTTTTTCTTCTTATGAGAAGAGTGTTGGCATGATTAGGACAACCAAAGGAGAAGAGCTACCGATTTGTGGTATTGAATCTATCCGGTTTTGTATGCATGACGGTGTGGTTAGAGAAGTCTGTGGAGTCAGACATGTACCCACTTGTTCGCATAATATTATTTCTCTCGGTTAGTTGGATCATCGTGGTTGCACTTATGAGACTCAAGGTGGAGTTTTGAGAGTGAAGAAAGGTGGTCGTGTAAGGATGAGAGGAGTATTGGAAGAAGGAAACATTTATAGCTTGGTTGGTTCTGTAGTCGACAATGGAAAGCGAGTGACGGTTGAAGGACCTAGTCCACAGCAAGGTGGAGAGGTTAATGTGGTCACTGCTTAAGATTCTATCATTAAGGATCATATTTTAGACAGGGGTCTTCATATTGATGATGCTCAAGGGATCGATAGTGATCAGGTAATGAGCTCAGATCGAGTGATAGACGGGTGTCGAATTGCAAAATCCACAAAGACAAGACGGAGATCTTTGTGGTATTACAAACGTTTTTGAGACCGGATTTGTGTGGTGCACCTCATGTGGGAGATGCATCACTTGCAGATGGTGGTTGAGGTTTGTAATTTAGTGTGGTTGAGATATGGGGATTTGTGATAGATCTAGATATGACATGCTTGATATGTTGGAGATATGTGATTTTGCATCAAGGTGGAGTGTTAAATTTTGGTGATACAAAATCACAAATAGAGGGAAATAAATATGCCAAAGAAAGAAAGAGAAGATTTTGTTTCCTCTAATTAATAGGCATATATGAGTATGTTTATTTCTCTCTCTAATTGGCTAATCAAATTATTTTTTGCCATCTAATGTTAACTTGGGCATTAAGTAATTGATTATATAAATAGAGACTAGAAGAGAGGGTAAAAGTATGGTGGAAAATCTATTTGCTAATTTTCTCTTCTCCATATTTGTTCTTCTTCTCCAACAATTTTAGCCATATAGATATTTGCTCCCTTTCTCAATTTGGTTATTGGTTCAATGGTATTTTGTTTATTTTAGCTTTTTTCTATTAATTATAAACAAAATTTTGATGAATCAATAAAGTGGGTGGTTGGGTGGAATATTTTGTGTTATTGCGTTTTGATTTCAATTCCGTCTTGTTTTCAATCCAAGTTATCTCTTTGTGATTTGGGTGACAAAGATCCACTGATAAAAGCTTCCGCAAAGTGCTATCATTTTCATAATAGTATCGATTTTTAATTATGAACTTTGATACATAGTTTATTAATTACAAATGGCTCTAATTACCTAAATAAAGGGTTATTCATGAGGTAGGTGGGTACACGATAGAAGATATATAGCAAAGTTCGAAATCTCAATCTCAATCTTGGTCTTGGTCTTTTGAAATTTTAGAAATTTTGATTTAATTCGTAAGTTTCGAAAATTTCAGTTCGAGTTTCGGTTTTGAATTTTATTATTTATTTTTCATATAATTACAAGTACATTTCTTTAATTAATTGAAACAAGATGTGTAATTTATCTTATATTGAAGATAAGATATAAATGAACAATATTGATTAATTATAAATATTAATAATACTAACAAACAGTTATTTATTACTTATTTAACTATTTTGTTACATCATTCATTCATATATTTTGTGATTTTGCATGTTTTCGAAGTTAAATTTCCAATTTTGAATATTTTTATATTTGAAATTAAAATTAACTCTTTTTTTATTTTCTTCTATAAAGTTTAATGTTCAATAGTTTTTTCCATTGAATGGGATATCGGTTCGTTTTGTTTCACTCCCTATTTAAACCGAAGCGGAAAGACTGAAATATCAATGTTTCAGTCGAAACCTCGATCCTTCGTACATAGTCTTACCTCATGAAGGTTCAAACAAACATAACCTACTCCTAAAAGCATTAGAAAGAGAAACAAACTTGCTTGCCTCATAACTATTCTTCACTTTTAAATACCGAATTTTTATTTTTTTGCATTATTTCAATCATTCGGGTTTAAATTCGTTTACCACGATTACCAAATTGGGTAAAAAGATAAGGAATGATTAATGAAGCATAGATTTCAAGTAAATATGTGCAGTTAGTGGGTTGTCTTTTTTGTAATGCTGTATGGAAATTTGGATTAATTATTAGGATGGTAGTTATTGTCAATAACTAAAAGAACCACAACCATGTTATTTTATATATGGGATTAATCCTATAATGAAACTGGTTATTGTGCGTGAAGCTGCTACAACTATTGTTTGGAGGAAGTAATAAAAAATGTGTTTTCCAATAATATTTGTGTATTAGTTATTTATAAATAACTTATATATGGGTAGGTTTTAGAAACAAATATGGACTCAAAGGAGATAACGATCAAGTTGGGGAATGTTTTCGACTACGTAATTTAATCTATGTTTTCATAGTAAAAGTAAATCTTAGCTTGTAGAAATATACTCTTTCATATATTTTCATTATTTTTATCGATGCTTTAGTAACATAATTCTTCCAATTTTCTCATTTGAGACATTTATAAAGTGTTGATTAATCTACTCTAACCTTATTCCATGGTGGCAAGCTAACCTTCCACGAACAATGCTACACCACCTTTGTTGTAATAGGCACTGGGTTAATCTAAATACTAGATGTTTCTCCCTTAATATGCATGTTGCACTTCATAAAATTGAGTAATATGCAAAAATTATTGAATATATATCATTTCTTTGTTTATTTACTTCATGAGTAATTACAAACTGCAAACATGAGTGGTAATGAGCTTCTATCCTTTTAAAGAAGTTCTATACCAAAGCATGAATTTTTTTTCTTTCTTATTTATAACATAATAATCATATATTTCAGTTGGAGTGTGTATATACATATATACATACATATATGCATGTCCGCGTATACACACACACACACACACAAAAAATACATACGTATATACACGTAGGTATATATGTATGCATGTATATGTATGCATATCACTATATCTTATAACCAACTTTCAAGAAATAAAATTCAAAAATCTATTTTTAATAGTATTTATGTATCCCTATATATATTTTGCACATATATAAGTAAAAGTACTTTTTATTTGCAATTAATGTATTTCTCATCACTTTACTCCTCTTACGTTGTAATATACTTATGTTAAATCTGAGCAGATGATTCTAGATTCATTTTCTGATTGAAAATGTTTCTTGATATCTGGAAAATCACATCATTTCATCTATCTATATCAAATGAAACTTAAACTCAATTTAATGTCGAATAAAAGAACTATCTGAAATATTAGATGGTTGTTGAATCATGAACTACTAACATGCCTTCATGCCATTTTGAGAAATTTACCTTCTTAAACTGAGTCCTCACGCTTCTTGAATCATAGCATTTGTGACTAAGACTATTTAATGACCATTAGCTAAATACATAGATTTAATCATATATGATTTTTTTAGTTAACCTATCTCTGATTCGCTTCAGAATTCGCTATGCATCTGTAAAGGAAGTAGTGTTGCTGCTCGAAAAATTCTGTGTACGTGACTTGCTTCTGGGCTAGAAAACTCAGAGTGCATTAGAGGTTATGGAGATCAATATCAACTTCCACATCACTTTGCTAAAGTGCCAATCATCACCTGGATGAACTTGCCCATATGTGATATTGTGTTTTGAGCCTAAACACATTGAATAAGTGTCATCTTGGTTTGATTCTGATGGGGTTTCCAATAGGGGCCATTTTGGATTTGTCTTGATCCTTGAATTTGAAGAAACCAAAGTAGAACTGATGTTGATATTATGTGAGAGGAAGCCTGAAATGGTGTTCAGTAGGATGGTACACTTGATATGGTGATTGCAAATTTGGGAGATGAGTCAGCTTCTAAGGATGGCAATATATTGACAAGATTCTCACTTGCTTACATTACAATTCCTTTAATCATTACAATTGTAAGGCACTTGCTAGCATGGAGGCAATTATGATTCTTAAGCGTGTGCCCATGAGGATGCTTGCATTGAAATTTTCTAAAGGGATGTAGAGGGGTGGGATTGTGATCTGAAGAAGGCAACTTCGACTATAAACCTATGATGTTGTTTTTTGATACTGCTAAGACATGTGGTTATATATATACTATAAGTTTATGTTTCTATTATGTTTTTTATGTTACTTTGTACAAGTAGATTGCTATTGTGCACATAATTTGCACTCTTGATGTTTATTTTTTTTACCAAATTTTTCTTAGTTAAGACACCATTGATGGCTAAGCATGTTATATTTTACAGAAGTACACCTGTGCATTTAGCCTTTATATTGTATTTAACGTCACATTAACCATAGTTATTTTGATTGTGTATGAATGCTGCATTTGCAATCGCATTTATTGATCTGGTGTACTTCTATTAAACAAAAGTTCTATGGTAATTGCAAAATTATCTCATGTAAAAACTAATAATGAAGTTTTGAGGTTGCATCTATATAACTTATCTATTTAGTGGATTTCTATGTATATTTACTATATGGTTATATATATGTTCTCGATATTTCTTAATAAGAATAATAGATTGAAAGATTGTCAAAGAGTGAAAGTTCATCAATGGAAACCATTAAAGTTGTTTGTCGATAAATGCCTCAATGAAACGCTCAAGTAAACTGTCACCACAATTATTCACAAGAAAATAAAGAATGATAATTACAAAAAAATAATCTTAAAATAGATATTGGTGTTTATATCACAAAAATAATCAAATTTATAAATATTTTTTGTTCTTTAAAATGTTTTTCACCTAGCAATTTAAATTTAAACGCTCTGAAACAATTCCGTTTAAATATTATTTCAAAAAATGTACCGAATGAAATGTCCAATTTAATTAGAACCATAATGATAATTCTACAAGCAAACATACAAAGATACATTGATAATCTAAAAACAAAATTTTCTTCTACAACCCGTGTGCGAAGCACAGGTTTGCACTAGTATATAATAAAGGGGTGAAGAACATATATGGATCCGAAATAAACAATACAATTATCATATATCCAATTGAGATAGAAGAGGATTTTGATTTACATATTGCAAAAGGATCACTTGAATACATGATAAATCTTACAAAATCTAAGCATATGAACAACATAACATATATAAATAAATAAATTGATGAATTACTTTGGATGTTGCCTGCAAGTCACACCTTGAAACGATGAGTCAAAATCTCTTACACTCAATAGAATCAATCTTTAGAATTTGCTAAAATCGGGAGATGAGAACCATAATTTGTTTTTATTCTATTTGATTTGGAATTTTTTTCCCACGTCCATTAAAATTTCGACCATGATAAATGGGGGAGAGAGGGAAAGAGGAATGAAAAATATCACTGAAATGTAAATGAATCACATAAAGGGGGCAATAAAAGATAATCAAAGATATGGATGATTCACCTTCGTTTATTTATGTCTTAACCTATTAATTTCAAATTCAAACAAATTCTTTCTTTTCCTTATGACGGTTGGCCATAGCAAGGATGATATGGGCCTCAAAAATTCCAAAATCCCATTAACATTAATCTCGTTTAAGTCCAATTTAAATGTTCTACAGATATCGTATATCACTGTGTGCATTTATAACTTTTACACACACTTTATTAAAAACTAATGGTGTTCAAACATCAAATAAATTTTAATAATAGTTAACATTTCACAAATATTAATTAATTTAATAAATTTAAAAGGCACACTTAGTGTTTATTATATTGAAATCCAATTTAAATATTCTACCAACATCATATATCGATACGCACATTTATAACTTTTGTGTACGTACACTATTAAACACTAATAGCATTTAAACAAATCAAATAAATTTTAAAAATTAATGTTTTGTAAATATTAATTAATTTACAATGATTACAAATTAATTAAATAGTGTGGTTCATTTGAAGTATTCATTATTTCGGTTGTGCGACTCAAAGGTGTAAATTTAGTCAGCGATTAATATCGAAAATTAACGTCCTTGCGTCGCATTAACTAGTTGTCCAACATTTTGGCTGAATTTACCACTTACGCATCTTTCGTTAAAATCTACTTTTACTTATTATAATCGATACTGGTAGTAATGATTATTTACACCGATTTTCTTCACCAAAATATATCACATAAGAACTTGTGGCATTTACTTTTGGTCAAAATTCCAACACCATTCACATTCAAATTTGTAAGTCCAAACACATAATCCTTGACTTAATAATAATAATTATTATTAATTATATTCTCTGGCTAGAAACTTTGGTTTTGAGTTATATTCACTACTGGGTCAACCTAACTAGTTATTCTGCCCTTTTTCCAAAATATAGTTATGGGTTAATAATAATGTGACTAACATTTCCAAAATCTTTATTTATGACATGGTTTTTCCTTTAAAATGAGAATGGGTTACTTATTTTGAAGCTTTAAAACATCAATTTCGAATCCACTGGATGACCTCCTTCGAAAGCATAGAAAACTTCTTTCCAAAACTCTAAGTATATAACTTTTGAAACCAATGATACCTTTCGATGGTACCAAGAAAACATTCTTTAAAACATAGCTTCGAAACAAATAAAGTACCCTTTCGAAAGCATTGGGTTTACTCTTAAAAACATCATTTGGGTAAAAATGTTTATATACGAAAGTATCTCTTTCGAAACCAACAAAAATTAATTTGGGGAAAAGTTGATGGTGTCAGAACCACCTTAGTCGAAAGCAAAGACCTTTAAAAATTAAAACTTCGAAGGACAGAGTCGAAACCCCCTTTCGACTCCATCACCTTCGAAACTCTCAACCTCTTTTGAAAGCAATTAGGAAGCGGCTTAACCTAGGTAAAAGCAAAGACAACCTTTCGAAGGCATTGATGACTTCAATACTTTGGAAGGAAAATAACGGCTAGGTTTTGACTAGGTTGGAACCAACCCTTTCGAAAGCTCTTGTTTAAAGAGAAAGGTACCTCTTCGAAAGCTAATATTTTAACATAATGTAATAGCCTTCTTCAAAAGCTATTTATAAAACCCTTTCGAAAGCATAAGTTTCAACTATGTCGAAGGCTTTAAGTAAAACAAGGCAAGGCTTTAACTTTTGAAAACAAGGCAGGGTTTCGATCCCATCAGAAGCTTACCTTTCGACATCAAGGCTTCTGCCATCCTTCCAATCCACTGTGCACCACTAGGTGATGCCTTATGTATTGGTTTTGACTATGATGGTCTCGACTAAGTAGGTTTTGACTAGGATGGGGCGGAATCATTGGAGCCGAAAGGGCTGTTAATTGAGGCGGAACACCTTTTTCTGAATTAAAGGCTAAAATGTTGCTTCTTTTAGTAATTGCTTTATAACAACTTGCCATTTGCAAACCATTGATTGGCTGCCACAAAACTTTTAAAATACTTCACAACTAAAAACTGCTGCATTATTTAGATCTAAATCAAAACTTTATAACGTTAAACTCTTCCATATGAAAAAAGTAAAATTTGCAGAAAAGTCCCTCTTTTTAAAATAATTTATTTTTCCTAATAAATCAATTGGGAAAAATCCCCAAGAATCATAGAAATTCAATTTCATCATGTAATCAAACATATTAAAAATTTAGACCCAATTTCTTCCTGAAATATTCAGAATAAATTTTAAACCCAATTACAACACGTTTACCATCAAAAATTCATAATGAAATTTCCATAGCTTGAAAATTCTAAAAATTAAAACCCAACTCCAAAATCATGTTTTACTCAATATAAAAATTTTCAATGGTATTTTAAAATTAGTAACCTGCAGTTTTGCCCCTAAAACCGTACATGTACAAAAATATTGTTTAAATCAAACAATTCATAAATTAAGCATACCATTATCCAATATATCATAGAAACAAGATATATACCCAAATCTGAAATCATATGATTATAAAACCAAAAAGAGATGGAATGAATTATTATTCACCTTAGATATGATAAGGAATTTGAGATTTTTTGTTGATTAGTTCTCCCTAGCTTTTGATCTTTAGCTTTAGATTAAAATTCCTCTCTTTCTCCTTGTTAATGGCCGGCTATCTTAGGGTTTTTGCATTTTATTTTTGATTTAGGAAAAATGAACGTGAATGGACAATAGTGAGAAATGTATAGCCATGTAAAATAAAGAGGCTATTTTTACTAATATGCCCATGCGTGAACTAATTATCCTTTAAACCAATTAAAGTCCATTAAGTTATTATTATTAAGCATGGCTTATGTTATAATTTATTCAAATCTAAACCCCTTTATCATCATTATTCTATTTAATTTATCTAATTAAATTTTTTGAATAATGTTATCAAAAATTGGGGATGTTACAGGCTCCTCCCCTTAAAGAATTTCGTACTCGAAATTCAGTAAGGACCAAACATTAAAAATAATAATCACCTGTAACAACACCTAACAACCATACTAGTCTAACTGACTAGTAACTATCTATATAAATCTAATATGGACATACCCTCAAAGCAGATTAGGATAAGTATCTCTAACCCCGTCCTCTGTCTCCCAATTACAGTCCTTTTCGTTGTCGCTCCACTAAACTTTCACCAACCTGACTGTCTTGTTTCTTAATCTTTTCTCATCTCTAGCTACAACCCGAACTAGTTGTCTAACAAAAGTCAAATTAGGCTCTACCACTAAATCATCCAACCTTGTCAAAGGAATAATAGTCTATGGATCATGCACATACTTTTGAAATGAGACAAATGAAATACATTATGGACACCTGCTAAACTGCTCGTCAACTCTATTCTGTATGCGAGCTTTCAAATCCTCTTTATAATCTGGTATGGACCTACATATCTTGGGGCTAACTTGCTTGACTTTCCAAATCGTATCACACCCTTCATTGGTGATACCTTAATGAAAATCTTATCTCCAACTGAGAATCCTAAGTCCTTACGCCTGTTATCTGCGTAACTCTTCTCTCTGGACTAAGCTTCCTTCATCCTTCCTTAGATTAACTCAATCTTTTCTGACGCCCCTCTAACCAAATCGGGGCCTAAGACTAGTCTGTATCCAATCTCCAACCAACATGCTTGTGATTTGCATAGCCTTCTATACAAAGTTTCAAACGGCGTCATTCCTATACTAGTATTGTAACTATTATTATAGGAAAACTCAACCAAATGTAGGCGATCTTCCTAAGATCCACCAAAGTCTAATACACAAGCTCTTGGTAGATCCTCGAGTACTTTGTTGACTCTCTCTGTCTTCCCATCTGTCTGAAGGTGATATGCATTACTCGTATTAATCTTGGTACCCATCACTTCCTGTAGACTCTTCCATAATTCACTAGTGAACAAAGCAGCTCTGTCGCTGACTATACTACTAGGAACTCCATGTATTCTAACTATGTTCTTCAAGAACAACTTAGCTAAAACAGATAACGTTTTGGTTGACTTAACTGGAATAAAATGGGCACTCTTGGTCAATCTATCCATTATAACTCATATACTTTCATTACCTCTATTTGACATTGGCAACCCGTCTATAAAATCCATAGATATCGAATCCCATTTCCAAACTGGAATCTCTAAAGGCTGAAGCAACCCACTCGTTTTTTATGCTCAGCTTTAACTTGTTGATAGTTTGCACACTGTCTAACCCACAAGCCAACATCCCTCTTCATGCCTTCCCAATAGAAGCTCCTTTTCATATCCTGATACATCTTGGTTCCTCCAGGATGAATCGTAAACTTGGATCGATGACATTCTCCAAGAACTTCTTTCCTTAAGTCCTCCATATTCGGAACACACAACCGTCCCTTCTTTCTCAGCCATCCTATCTGGTCTAAGTTAAATTCCTTTAAATCGTCGATCTCTGTTCCAACCTTCAGTCTTCTGATCCTTTCAACTAACACTAGATCCTCCTTCTGCTTAGAAGCAATTTTCTCAATCAATACTGGCCGAACTTCTAAAAAAGACATCCTGGCGGTACTCTGACTAGAACTAGCAGTCGATCTTAACTGCACATCACAACTGACTAAAGCTTCTAAATCTTTCCACTCTACCAACAAAGTTAACACCACATTCTGATGTTTTCTGCTAAGAGCATCTGCCACTTTATTACCTTTCCCTGGTGTATATTCTATACCAAAATTATATGCAGCCAAAAACTCCAGCCACCTCTGCTGTCTCATATTCAACTCCTTTTGAGAGAGTAAATACCATAAAGACTTATGATCGGTATATAACTCAAATCTCTCCCCTAAGAGATAATGTCTCCAAACCTTCAATGCGAAGATCACAGCTGCTAACTCCAAATCATGAGTAGGATATCTAACTTCATGCGGTCTAAGCTGCTTAGATGCGTACGCGATGACTTTACCATTCTACATCAATACCGCTCCTAACCCAGTTCCACATGCATCCGTATACACCACCAATCCTTGGTTTCCGTTTGGAACTACTAACACGGGTGCATTGGTCAACAAATGTTTAACTTAAGGAATGCCTCCTCACACTTGTCGGACCAAACAAATCTTACTTCCTTCCCGATTAACTTAGTTAAGGATGCTGCTATCCGTGAGAAATCCTTAATGAATCTTCGATAGCAGCCAGTGATTTCAAGAAAACTCTTGATCTCAGTCACCGTCTCTGGTCTCTTCCAATTATTCACGGCTTCGATCTTACCTGGATCGGTTGGAAATCCATTCTCTAAAACCACATAGCCAAGAAATTTTACCTCTTTCTGCTAGAAATGACGCTTGGTAAACTTCGCCTTTAGCTGATTCTGCCTCAGCGTCTCAAGTACCACTCTAAGATGAACTTCATGTTCTCTCTCATCCTTAGAGTATACTAGAATGTCATCAATAAACACCAATACAAACCTATCCAAGTACTCTCGGAAAACTCAGTTCATCAAATCTACGAAGAAAGCAGGTGCATTCGTTAATCCAAATGGCATCACCAACCACTCATATGAACTATACCTAGTTCGAAATGCTATCGAAGGAATACTATCCTCCGCCACTCTTAACTGATGGAAACCTGTCGCCAAGTCCAACTGGGAAAACACTCTGGCTCCACTCAACTGGTCAAATAGATCATCTATTATGGGCAAAGGATACTTATTCTTGATCGTCCTTTCGTTTAACTTACGATAGTCGATGCACATCCTCAACGACCCATCTGGTTTCTTTACAAACACCACGGCCGCTCCCTAAGGCGAACTGCTTGGTCTAATAAAATTCTTTCCTTCTAGATCCACAAGCTACACCTTCAATTCCTTTATCTCAGTTGGTGCCATCCTGCTAAGTGGTCTACTTACCGGTTCAGCTCTTGGTACCAGATCTATTCTAAACTCAACAGCTCTTTTTAGGGGTAGTCCGGTTGATAGCTCAAAGACATCTTCAAACTCTCTTGTTACCCGAACCTGACTTAACTCATTTCATACCTCCATAGCATTAAGCATAGCACTATCACTCCTATCAGTATTCTCTATTGAGAATATCACTCGGTTATGACTATCAAGGTGTCGTAGTGATATTTTCCTATCCTGGCAAAATATTCTAGCCTCATACCTATTCAACCAATCCATTCCCAAACTGATTCTGAAATCTACGAAATCAATAACATACAAACTGCACGCAAATTTTTAACCCAAGAAATCAAGTTTTAACTGGTCACATCTTATCCCTAGAGTTGCATATCCTCCTATTGGATTCGCAACCCTTAAGGAAGTAACTGGGTAGGTGGATTCTAAACAAAATCTATCAACCACATACTGAGATATAAATGAATGTGATGCACCGGTATTAAAAAGTACTCTAACTGGAATACTTTAAATGAAAAGCATACTTTCCATCACAGTCTTTCCTTTATCAGCTGCGGTAGGCCTAGCAGGTCCTATAGCAAAAAAAATCGTTCGTCCTCCCTAACTGGCTTTGGACACTGATTCATGTAATGCCTAACTTGATCACAGTTGAAGCACTTCACATTCTTCTTATTTGCAGCTTTATTTCCATTTCTTGACCGGCATTCATTAGCAAAGTGACCCTTGTCACACTTATAGCAAACTACCTCAGCCTTTGACTTCTTAGCAGTATCTTCCTTCTGGGCTCCCTTCTTTTTAAAGAATTTCCTCTTCTTTCCCTGAGAACCCTGAGTTTCCACTGACTTCTCTTTAGCTAAATCAGCAAGCAACTCCTCATGACGAATGGCCATTTCCACCACTATATTAGAAGGTTCATGGACATGTGTCATGGTCATTCTAGCAAGCTCGGGCCTCAATCCCCAAATGAATTTCTCATTCCTTTTGATGTCAATATCTATAATAGCATATCCATATCGAGACAACTCTTCGAACTTAGTAGCATACTCGACAACTGACATCTCTCCCTGAACTAAATCCATAAACTTCCTAATCAGCTCAGACTTAGAAAACTCAAATACAAACTTTTGCTCAAATCTCATTTTAAAATCAGCCTAGGTTAACTACTCTTCCAGAACTCCGGTAGTGACACTATTCCACCAATGTAGTGCTGACCCCTGCAACTGTCTAGAGGCCAACCTTCTCTTCTGCCCGTCATTCCAACCCAAATTAGTAAATATACGCTCACAATGTAACATCCAATCCTAAACTTCTATGGCACTTTCCATCCCCAAGAATATCTTACCAACCAAACTGGTGTAATCTCTACTCAGCAAAGAAATATTCCCAACTGGAGCCACAGGATTATCTCCTCTTACATTCCTAGCAACAGCTCCTGCTTGCATCAAACCAGCAATGAACTGATACATTACCCCCATATCTACTGTGGATTTCCAGCACCCACATTAGCTTCAACATTTTGAATACTAGCATTAACCTGTCGACCCAGATTTCTTCTTGTAGTGGATCGAGCATTTCCATTAGTTGTGGTGCTTCCTCCACCAAGATTTCCTGTAACAACCCGAAATTTTCGTCCTCGAAAATTCGACACTAATACGTTCATTGTAGAAGTGCCGAGCAATCGAACGCCGAAAATTCCAGATTGTTAGGGTTAAGAAGAAAGAGGTAGAAGAAGAAACAGAAAACAAACATAGAGTCTCACATTCGCAGCGGAACAAATATAATATCAAATAATAGCATTTACAAAGAAAAAGCTGTATCTGTCAATTTATATACAATACATCAGAGTACAATCATACACAAATAACTGGTCAGTTATAATCTGTCACAGACAACAGTCAATACAATCCAATACACACCGGAATATACTCCATACGTTTCTGACATCCAGCTCATCCCCTGAGCTCCAGAACGTCCTAATCTGAAAATCTGTAATACTCGGTCTGACCCGAGCATTACATTAAAGTAACACCCGAGTCAGGCTGGAAACCAGCGTGAGTAAACCCATATAACTTGCAATACTAAGTCATAAACTTCTTTGAAAACTAGGGTAACTCGTACATCACTACGAGTTCTTATCTTGTTAAAGCCAATCACTTATTTCACAATATAAAATCTAAGTACCGTTACTTAGTTCCAATGGTCCAAATTACTCAATTTATTCCATTCCAGCCTATTCGATTTACAAATCAAATCTATAAAGAATTATAGATTACTAATCGAAGTGGTTTCGGATATCGCTGATATCTGATCCCGGTCTCTTCGAATTCAATACCATCTTTTTAAGCCAAGTTGTTTAAGTTTAAACAATTCAATTTAACTTCAGAATGTCATATTCTCACGGCAATTCCATCACAGATAAATAACTCATATTTATCACAGTTCAACTAAAACATTTCATATCATAGAACATTACAAAGCACATACCATAGTCAATAACAATCAAAGGTATACAATACAATTTAATCATCCATAAGCAAGATTAATTAGTCACACCATTTCTAATTAATTTAATTTAATCACAAAATAAATTAAATTAATTACTTCTAAATCCTGCTTAATTAACATTAATTAATTACAAACCATTTATTATTATTATTAATTAATTATTGACATTAATTAATTATCCTTTAAACATTAATAATTATCCTTTAAACATTAACTAATTATCCTTTAAACATTAATTAATTATCCTTTAATTACTTAAGACCTTAATTAATTAAAGATAAACCGTTTGTCTTAATCATTTACTTAATTATCATTTAAATTTCATTTTGAAAACACTTAGGAATTAATTTAATTAATTAACTAATATATGATTATTTTAAATCAAAACAATTTAAATTCAAAAACATTTGACTTATAATTTATATTTTGAACTTGTTTTGAAAACATGATCATACTTTGCTTTGAAAACTTGTTTAATATTTTGCTTTTAAAACTTGGTTAAATCATTCTTTCAAAAACACTCGGCTCCAATCCCAAAAACCTCGAGCCAAACCCGATCCTTCCCCGCTTCTACTTCCTTCGGAAAAACTCGCGTACGAACCCAAGAAAAACCCCTGACTTCCCCGATGCTCTACCAGCCCAGCTACCATCAGATATAAGAAGACACATGTGCACATGCACGCCGCGCCCACACTACTCCGACCAACACTGAGACCTCCAGCAAGTCATTGACGTCCCCCTCGTTTGACTCGACCACCCAGAGCCACGAACCACCTCGCAAATCAAAAGCAAGAATGCAAGCCTTTACCTTACCTGAAAGCCCAATCTGGCACCTCCTCCCGCCACCGTCTCTGACCACCGGATGCCATGCCACCTTGCCAACAGCTGCGCCAAAATCTCCTCTAACCTTTCCCCCCACCTCCGATCCACTCCGATGCCGTCGCGACACTACATCAGCCAAGAAAACCATCCTCGTCCAGATCGATCACTAAACCCTACTTTGCCAACGACTAGCCACCACGGTGATCAGAAAAATCTGAGACCATTTTTCCCGTGACCTTCAACCTCTGAACTACCTTCAGCGACGAACTTGACCCTCCACCCTTCGCCGATCGCCAGAAATCACTCAAAACATGGTTCCCGTTCAACCCAAAATTTCTCAACCAATACTTACATAAAATCTTCATATTACTATTAAAAATCATGGTTTTCGAAATCGAATTAGATTATACTGGTGAAACTAGAAATCATGGAAGTCGAAATTTTGACATGCTTTGGGTTTCATTGTAAATTCTTCTTTCCAATTAAAACTACTTTCTAATTATACTTAAAAATATTTTTAAAATTAATATTTTATTAAGTCGAACATATTTCCTATAAACATCATAATCTAATATGATTTATGTGAAGAGGAATCAAGTTTTGAGTAAGTTTTGGGCCTGTTGAACAAACAGAGACATGCATACATACATTCAGTAATTTCAACTTGTATACCCAAAAAAATGTATTTCCATATCCATGCAAAACATTTCCCAGTCATTATTTTCATCAGTCATCACATGCAAAAGTAAATAAAGAGGATTTAGTTTTTAAAAGGGAAGTTTACTCACTGTATAAAAATGTTGAACAGAGGACACAGAGCTTTGAAACTTGAAAACTGGAATTTGCTTTTGAAATTGAAATAGCAACTTGAATTTGATCTGCTCTTTCTTTGATTATGTTGGATTTGAGTTTGAATTGCTTTGCTTCAGTTGAAACTTGAAGTAGTATATTTTTTTCTCTGATTTTAGTTTTTGATTGCAAAATGAAAGAAAGAAAAGAGATAGGAGTAGAGATATATATATATATACCTGGATTCTTATTTACATTTTATTTATTTGAAAATGAGGAAATTCATTTAAACAAGAATTTTGTGACACTTGTATTTGCATGGCATCCTAAACTTACAAATGTCAAATGCATGCATTTATATTTTCTTAGGTTTTTATTTTTTATATTTTATATTTTTATTTATATATTTTCTTTTTATTTATATTTATATAACTTTTTAAAGAAATAATATAAAACCTATTTATACATTAATTAATAACTATATATATACACACTTAGTGTTTGCATGTAGAATTTTCAAATCAAAATTTATTTTTAAGATATTTACCTTGAATTTCAAATCATAGTGTTATTCACAACCCATATATATATAGTAAAATGGCTAACATATTTTATTTGTTTTGAAATTATAAGTTTGTAAATTTAAACAATTATAATAGAAGATTATCAAATTAAATGTAGCCAAAATCCCGGGTTATCACATTCCTCCCCCTTTTAAATCTTTTTGTCCCCGAAAAGGAACGAAGCAAGAATTTTATTACAATGTTTATTGTTAGTTAAATTACTCTTTGAACATTTTCAACTCTTAACTCTTTTTATTTAAAAGTTTCAAAACACTTTAAAATCTACATAATATTATCCAAATAGTTTTATAAAAATACTTTTTATAACTCGATGTTTTAACAAGTCCATCCTTGTTCTCACATAAATTCGGCCATACGTTGATCGGGCATAGGACTGAAAATCTATAAGTACTTGGTAAACCCGTTTTCAACACCCAGTGAAAACACTTAGAAAACATTTTGTGAAAATGTAGAAAACATTTTTAGTGAGAATGCTCTGGAAATCATCACCCCCTCCATGGTCGCAGTTAGCCCGATGATTACATCGCCATCCCGGCAAAACCATAGAAAACTGTAGGCCTCCGCGCCCCTCGATTACACCATGGAACCGCCACAGATCATAGCTACACCCAGGGTTACGTCGCCATCACGGAAAAAACCCATGTAACTGTAGGCATCAGCGCCCTCGAATTTCGCTGCCAAATGAAACTTCACCACTCCCACATAGATCGCAGACTACATCAGTTGAGTCCCAATGTAGCCTGTAGGCACTCACTGCCACACGACTTTCGCTATGTCTTCATAGATCGCAGTCTACCGATGTTGCGTCGCTCTCCCAGCGAAATCAAACGTAGACCTTAGGCAATCACTGCCCCTCGACTTCCGCTATGGTGCATAGTAGATCGCAGTTACACCGAGTTACATTGTCGTCACAGCATAACCCAATGTATCTGTAGGCATCAGCGCCCTCGACTTTCGCTACCCTAACCACAATCCTCAGGAACTTCAATTAGTCCGGACTTCCTCCCAGGATCAAATTTAGAACCCCCCTTAGGGCTCAAGGAAGAACCACCATGTGGATCTCCTAAGAAGATCATTTCATAGGAGCGCCTTTTTCCCCACAGCCATTCTCAAAACATTTTATACTATACACAAATAGTGTCTTTCAAATCATACTCTTTATATGTATCACATATAAATCTCCTTTACACAAAATCGATATCTCAAAATTGATAATGCTCAAACTTGGCTTTCCAAATTTCCAAAATTGATTTTTCCCAAAAATCAAAAGCCTTTCAAAATCCATAGGTTCCAAAACCTTTTCCCAAAATCATTCTTATAAAATCATTTATATATATAGATATATATATATAATCTTGAAAAATCTTTGGATCACTTCATACTTATATAAATTCCCTTTTAATACTTCAAATATATTTTTCAAAAATCTTTTCTTCTGGTTTTAGATTCAATAAGGGGAAGTTCATCATATATAACAAATATATTAACATTATATTTGTCAAATCAAATATTTAAGTTTGATTTCTTTTATAAAGTTATTTACCATATTACTTACTCTTCATAAAGTGAATTTTAATCATAGAAATATCCAACTGCCACTTTTATCCATATATATCTCAAAATATTCTTTTCTATTACAAAAATCATTTTTACATTTCTTTTCAAAATAAGATTCTTACATTCAAAAATATTCTGAATAATATTATTTACGATTTCTTTTAACATTTTGAATCAAATTTTCTGGACTTAAATTTTAAAACTTCACAATTTAAATCCCTTCCAAATTACAAGTCATACTTGTCTAAATGTTTAATTCCTTAAAACATTCCATTTTGCTTTATCATTAATTATTATTAGAAAACAAACATCCTATTATTAGATACCATAACCATTTTATGATAATAACCAAGATTATCGTATTTGGAGACCCATTTCACCTATATATTATCTCATAATTTGTTGGATAAATCAAATCAAGGTAACTTAATTTAGCATTCTGAAAACACTTCTACAAAATTTCAAGATTTATTATCTAGTTTGAATCCATTTCTAGCTTATCTTATTTGTTTAGTTCATATTATCCAATTCCAATTTGGAGATATATATATATATATATATATATATATATTACCACTTAAATTCTTATGATCTTATTCAATTTTAATAACCAACAACCAATTATCTTAATATATATAATAATTAGAAAAATTATTGCTTTATATATCAAAATATAAGCTTATATAAAAATCATTTTAAAACCATTTTTAAAATCATTATATAAGAAAATAACAAGTACGCTCTCATATATATATATACACTCAACTCATTCTAGGGTACTACTGACTCTATCCTTAATGAGTAAACCCAACAGAGTCAAGGTTCTCGCTTAACCTTCTGCTCTGATACCAAATGTAACGACCCGAAATTTTTGACCCCGAAAATTCGACACTAATACGTTCACTGTAGAAGTGCCGAGCAATTGAACGCCGTAAATTCTAGATTGTTAGGTTTAAGAAGGAAGAGGTAGAAGAAGAAACAGAAAACAAACACAGAGTCTCACATTCGCAGCGGAACAAATATAATATCAAATAATAGCATTTACAAAGAAAAAGCTGTATCTGTCAATTTATATACAATACATCATAGTACAGCCATACACAAATAACTGGATAGTTATAATCTGTCACAGACAACAGTCAATACAATCCAGTACACAGTGGAATATACTCCATACGTTTCTGCCATCCACCTCGTCTCTTGAGCTCCAGAACATCCTAATCTGAAAATCTGTAATACTCGGTCTGACCCGAGCATTACATTAAAGTAACACCCGAGTCAGGCTGGAAACCAGCGTGAGTAAACCCATATAACTTGCTATACTAAGTTATAAACTTCTTTGAAAACCAGGGTAACTCGTACATCACTACGAGTTCTTATCTTGTTAAAGCCAACCACTTATTTCACAATATAAAATCTAAGTACTATTACTGAGTTCCAATGGTCCAGATTACTCAATTTATTCCATTCCAGCCTATTCGATTTACAAATCAAATCTATAAAGAATTATAGATTACTAATCGAAGTGGTTCCGTATATCGCTGATATCCGATCTCGGTATCTTCGAATTCAATACCATCTTTTTAAGCCAAGTTGTTTAAGTTTAAACAATTCAATTTAACTTCAGAATGTCATATTCTCACAGCAATTCCATCATAGATAAATAACTCATATTTATCACAGTTCAACCAAAACATTTCATATCACAAAACATTACAAAGTACATACCAGAGTCAATAACAATCAAAGGTATTCAATACAATTTAATCATCCATAAGCAAGATTAATTAGTCACACCATTTCTAATTAATTTAATTTAATCACAAAATAAATTAAATTAATTACTTCTAAATCCTGCTTAATTAACATTAATTAATTACAAACCATTTATTATTATTATTAATTAATTATTGACATTAATTAATTATCCTTTAAACATTAATTAATTATCCTTTAAACATTAATTAATTATCCTTTAATTACTTAAGACCTTAATTAATTAAAGATAAACCGTTTGTCTTAATCATTTACTTAATTATCATTTAAATTTCATTTTTGAAAACACTTAGGAATTAATTTAATTAATTAACTAATATATGATTATTTCAAATCAAAACAATTTAAATTCAAAAACATTTGACTTATAATTTATATTTTGAACTTGTTTTGAAAACTTGATCACACTTTGCTTTGAAAACTTGTTTAATATTTTGCTTTTAAAACTTAGTTAAATCATTCTTTCAAAAACACTCGGCTCCAATCCCAAAAACCCCGAGCCAAACCCGATCCTTCCCCGCTTCTACTTCCTTCGGAAAAACTCGCGTACGAACCCAAGCAAAACCCTTGACTTCCCCGATGCTCTACCAGCCCAGCTACCATCAGATACAAGAAGACACACATGCACGTGCACGCCGCGCCCATGCTACTTCAACCAACGCTGAGACCTCTAGTAAGTCGTCGAGTCCCCTTCGTTCGACTCGACCACCCAGAGCCACGAACCACCTCGCAAATCAAAAGCGAGAATGCAAGCCTTCACCTTACCTGAAAGCCCAATCTGGAACCTCCTCGCGCCACCGTCTCTGACCACCGGATGCCACGCCACCTTTCCAACAGCTGCGCCTGAATCTCCTCTGACCTTTCCCCCACCTTCGATCCACTCCGATGCCGTCGCGACACTACATCAGCCAAGAAAACCATCCTCGTCCAGATCGATCACTAAACCCTACTTCGCCAACGACTAGCCACCATGGTGATCAGAAAAATCTAAGACCATTTTTCTCGTGACCTTCAACCTTTGAACTACCTTCAGCGACGAACTCGACCCTCCACCATTCGCTGATTGCCAGAAATCACTCAATACATGGTTCCCGTTCAAACCAAAATTTCTCAACCAATACTTACATAAAAATCTTCATATTACTATTAAAAATCATGGTTTTCGAAATCGAATTAGATTATACTAGTGAAACAAGAAATCATGGAAGTCGAAATTTTGACATGCTTTGGGTTTCACTGTAAATTCTTCTTTCCATTTAAAACTACTTTCTAATTATACTTAAAAATATTTTTAAAATTAATATTTTGTTAAGTCGAACATATTTCCTATAAACATCATAATCTAATATGATTTATGTGAACAGGAATCAAGTTTTGAGTAAGTTTTGGGCCAGTTGAACAAACAGAGACATGCATACATACATTCAGTATTTTCAACTTGTATACCCAAAAAAAATGTATTTCCATATCCATGCAAAACATTTCCCAGTCATTATTTTCATCAGTCATCACATGCAAAAGTAAATAAAGAGGATTTAGTTTTTAAAAGGGAAGTTTACTCACTGTATAAAAATGTTGAACAGAGGACACAGAGCTTTGAAACTTGAAAACTGGAATTTGCTTTTGAAATTGAAATAGCAACTTGAATTTGATCTGCTCTTTCTTTGATTATGTTGGATTTGAGTTTGAATTGCTTTGCTTCAGTTGAAACTTGAAGTAGTATATTTTTTTTCTCTGATTTTAGTTTTTGATTGCAAAATGAAAGAAAGAAAAGAGATAGGAGTAGAGATATATATATACCTGGATTCTTATTTACATTTTATTTATTTGAAAATGAGGAAATTCATTTAAACAAGCATTTTGTGACACTTGTATTTGCATGGCATCCTAAACTTACAAATGTCAAATGCATGCATTTATATTTTCTTAGGTTTTTATTTTTTATATTTTATATTTTTATTTATATATTTTCTTTTTATTTATATTTATATAACGTTTTAAAGAAATAATATAAAACCTATTTATACATTAATTAATAACTATATATATACACACTTAGTGTTTGCATGTAGAATTTTCAAATCAAAATTTATTTTTAAGATATTTACCTTGAATTTCAAATCATAGTGTTATTCACAACCCATATATATATATATATATATAGTAAAATGGCTAACATATTTTATTTGTTTTGAAATGATAAGTTTGTAGATTTAAACAATTATAAAAGAAGATAATCAAATTAAATGTAGCCAAAATCCCGGGTTATCACATTTCCTCTTCTGTTTCTTGCTTCCATACCTCATTTCTCGTAAATCTGCATACAAGCCTTAGTAAAATACAGAAGAACGGTCTAAGAGAGCGGGGAATACGTACTTATCTATATAACTATATATAGCAAATACAAGTACGTTACTATAACGTTAACCCAAACCCCAATCTTATTATCTGATTCATTGGATTATGATTGGAAAATCTTTTAGGTTTAAGTTTCATTTAAAGTTTCATAGAACTCTGCTCTGATACCAAATTGTAACATCCCCCTACTTAGAGGCCTAAAACTAACGGCTACGGATGCTGTAGTCTTCCATAGTTATTAACCCTCGGTGACCAAATATGATGACATTAGATATATTTATACATAAACACAAAAATATGGAAAAAAAATTAACAGCAAACAAATTCCACATTCCATTTCAAAATATTCTGAATTGATTACATAATCCCTATTTTGCTGACCACGTTCAGACAACATATAATTATTACAAAATACACCATGAGCGACATATGAAGATGCCCCCTTGGTAGACCAGAGTATATAGATAGGCAAGAAAACAATTTGCCTTTACAAACAAAACACATAGCGGAAATAAAAGAACTCTAATAACAAGCTTGCCTCCTGCACGCCCTCGGGAGCTTTATTCGTCTAAAAGAATACCTGGAAATCTTAACTCTCGACCTACTCAAAATCAATTGAGTACCCTTGAGTTTAACAAGAAAACAAAAACTTCGCGTCAAACATAAAGCCTGGTATGAATATTATCTAGTGAGACCGTACCGCTTAGCGGAACATGTTTTCCCCTCACTAGTATTTTAAAACATTTACAAAACCATATAATGTGCCCCTACATCCACAAAAGTTAAAACGTAGTATTTCATAATCTTTATGATGATATGCAAAACAAATAAATCAATTCTGGATTACCCATCCCCATTCATTCTCGTCATCTGTCTCAATTATAGTTTCTAGGGTTACTATTAACCTGTTAAATGTTTATGGACTATATGTCCAAATACTTAGTTTTTATGGGATCACTAAGAACCTATTGGTAACTCCAATCTCTTATTTCTTATCCTAGTTTTCATGGGCTAACTAGGAACCTATTGACTGATTGTCAATATCATAATCCAGATATAGTTTTCATGGGCTAACTAGGAACCTACTGGCCCCAGCCAGTATCAAATCATAGTTTTCATGGGCTGACTATGAAACTATTGGCCCTTTCCAATATCATATAGATTTCATGGGCTTACTGTAAAATTATTGGCCCCTGGCAATATCTTTAATTAAGATTTTAACATCTGTTAAGTTATATTCACTACTGGGTCAACCTAACTATTTATTCTGCCCTTTTTCCAAAATACAGTTATGGGTTAATAACAATGTGAATAACATTTCCAAAACCTTTATTTATGCCATGGTTTTTGCTTTAAAAATGAGAATGGGTTATTTGTTTTGAAGCTTTAAAATGTCACTTTCGATACCATTGGATGACCTTCTTCGAAAGCATAGAAAACCTCTTTTCAAATTTCTAAGTATATACCTTTCGAAACCAATGATACCTTTCGATGGTATCAAGAAAACATTCTTTAAAACATAGCTTTGAAACAAATAAAGTACCCTTTCGAAAGCATTGGTTTTACTCTTAAAAACATTATTTTGGTCAAAATGGTTATATACGAAAGTATCTCTTTCGAAACCAACAAAAAATTAATTTGGGGAAAAGTTGATGGTGTCGGAACCACCTTAGTCGAAAGCAAAGACCTTTAAAAATTAAAACTTCGAAGGACAGAGTCAAAACCCCCTTTCGACTCCATCACCTTCGAAACCCTCAACCCCTTTCGAAAGCAACTATGAAGCGGCTTAACCTAGGTACAAATAAAGACAACCTTTCGAAGGCACTGATGAATTCAATACTTCGGAAGGAAAATAGCGGCTAGGTTTCGACTAGGTCGGAACCAACCCTTTCGAAAGCTCTTGTTTAAAGAGAAAGGTACCTCTTCGAAAGCTAATATTTTAACATAATGTGATAGATAAAACCCTTTCGAAAGCATATGTTTTGACTATGTTGAAGGCTTTAAGTAAAACAAGGCAAGGTTTTAACTTTTGAAAACAAGCCAGGGTTTCGACCCCATCGGAAGCTTACCTTTCGACACCAAGGCTTCTGCTATCCTTCCAATCCACTGCACACCACTAGGTGATGCCTTGTGTATTGGTTTCGACTATGATGGTTTCGACTAAGTAGGTTTCGACTAGGATGGGGTGGAATTATTAGAGTCGAAAGGGTTGTTAATAGAGGCGGGACACCTTTTTCTGAATTAAAGGCTGAAATGTTGCTTCTTTTAGTAATTGCTTTATAACAACTTGCCTATTTGTATACCATTGATTTGCTGCCACAAAACTTTTCATATACTTCACAAGTAAAAACTGTCGCATTAATTAGATCTAAATCAAAATTTATAATGTTAAACCCTTCCATACAACAAAAGTAAAATTTGCAGAAAATTCCCTCTTTTTAAAATAATTTATTTTCCCTAATAAATCAATTAGGAAAAATCCCCAAAAATCACAGAAAGTCAATTTCATCATGTAATCAAACATATTAAAAATTTAGACCCAATTTCTTCATGAATATTCAGAATAAATTTTAAACCTAATTACACCATGTTTACCATCAAAAATTCATAATAAAATTTCCATAGCTTGGAAAATTCTGAAAATTAAATCTCATCTCCAAAATCATGTTTTACTTAACATAAAAAATTTCCGTGGCATTTTAAAATCAGTAACCTACGGTTTTCCCCTAAAACCATACGAATTTCATGTACAAAAATATTGTTTAAATCAAACAATTCATAAATTAAACATATCATCATCCAATATATCATAAAAACAAGATAAATATCCAAATCCAAAATCATATGATTATAAAACCAAAAGGAGATGGAATGAATTATTATTCAGCTTAGACATGATAAGGAATTTGAGATTTTTTGTTGATTAGTTCTCCCTAGCTTTTGATATTTAGCTTTAGATTGAAATTCCTCTCTTCCTCCTTATTAATGGACTGTTATCTTAGGGTTTTTGCATTTTATTTTTGAGTTGAGAAAAATGAACGTGAATGGACAATAGTGAGAAATGTATAGCCATGTAAAATAAAGAGGCTATTTTTACTAATATGCCCATGTGTGAACTAATTATCCTTTAAACCAATTAAAGCCCACTAAATTATTATTATTAAGCACGGCCTATGTTATAATTTATTCAAATCTCAATCCCCTTATCGTCATTATTTTATTTTATTTATCTAATTAAATTTCCTGAATAATGTCATCAAAAATTAGGGATGTTACAGTTGGGCCCAACCCCTATTTGTAGGATCGTTTTCACCCTAGAGGGGGGTGAATAGGGTGTACTAATAATAATTGAAACTAATGCGAAAATAAAAACAATAACAGAAAGCAATGCAGTAGAGATTACACACAAATTTACCCAGCTTCGAAAAATCCCTACCTACGTCCTGCCCCAAGGTTTCTACTAGAAATTAAGTAGTCAGACGCTTACAAATACACGTAAACTTGCGACACCCATTAACTTGACTAACCTAACTCTAAGCTCAAAACCCTACCACAAGTCAGCCACTGAGTTGCGAATTCTCGTACTACAAAACTGTTGTTCGTACCTAGTTACACAACTAGAGTTTGACCCAAATTTTAAACAAAAGAAAATTACAAATGAAATAAAAAACTCAAAACCCTATTATTAAAGATGAAGCCCAATATTAAAATAGTGTCAGCCCACATTATATTATAACTCGAGAAAAAGAGACGTCTCCCCTTTTTGCTCGTGTATTCTCTTCGACCGTTCTTTGTTACTCGTTCATAAGCTAGGGTTTTGTTTGAATTGAAGCTTCCCCTTGAAATTGATCGATTGGATTAAAGTACTCGCTTTGCTTTGCTTCGTCAATCGACTCCTGGGCTTTGTTATCTTGCGGCTGCTCGTCGAGCACAAATGATAAAAATGGTATGCGATTTTTCCCTTTTTCGATTTTGATTATACTCGACTTCGATTCGAGTTCTGGATTGGTTCGTGATTTATTTGCTTGCTCTCTGATTTTTCTTAAACTCAAATTGTTATATGTGAAAAATAAAATAGTACAACAATAAATACATTTAGACGAATATATATATATATATATGTTTATTATCATCAAACAAAAATCATATACTAGCATATTCTACAATCTCCCCCTTTTGATGATAACAAACATATATTAAGATTTTGACTTTATTAAATGTATTTGGTCTTGATGAATTACATTAGCACCCCCTATTTGAATGCTCCCCCTACAACAAAGCTCTCCCTTCATATATGCATGAAAAATGAATAAAAAAATATGCAAATAAAAACTTCAAACTTATTTACCAAAATCTTAACTTTTCTCTCCCCCTTTTGTTATCAGCAAAAGAGTAACAATGTTAGAAAAGAATGATAAAGTGATAGAAATTAATACAATATTAATACCTAATCAAGTATAAATATTAAATTTCAATCAAAAATCAAACAAAAATCATAAATACTCTGTTAGGCGTATATTCCACTTTAGAGTGATACTGGTAATGTTGGCATAGAAAACCATATAGCCGCGTTCATTTGTGGTATATTTATGATAGGAAATTGTTGATTACTTACTAACCATGCATAACCATTAGGACTTTTAAATGAGATTAGTAGTATTCCTCAATTTTTATTTAAAAAAATGAATTTCAAGCATCTTCTAACCACACATAACTGTGAGGACTTTTAAATGGGATTGGAATCAACTCGTCTATTAATAATCAATTTTGATATGTGTTCCATATATGCATAACCGTGAGGACTTTTAAATGAGCATGAAAGCACATAATCAAAGATTCCAAGTAGTTCAACCATGCATAACCGTGAGGACTTTTAAACGAGAGTGAATACTTTTGGATAATTTTATTGCTAATTAATTTTAAAAAATGAATAATTTCCCGTTTAAATACCACATTTTGATATACTATATTGAATTTTGATGAGTGATGGTCGTTAAAAATATGATAGAATAGAGACGGTCATGGAATTTTTACCAATCAAAGTTATTACAAATTTTGTTTAAATTTTTAAAGATATTTACTACATATATTGTCTCAAGTCATAATGTATGATTAATACCAACACTCATCACATTTTTTCAGTCACTATTTTCCTTTTCGATAATCTGTAGGGAGTCAGATTAGTTAACATAGACATTTAAGATCAAATCCAAAAATATAAAATCTAATTTCTAAAATGCCTAAATTGAGATGCAATCGATAAAAACTATTTTCTGGAAGGGGTTTTGTAAAAATGTCTACCAATTGAAAATCTGCTGAAATGAAATTTATGCAGATATTTTCTTTGTGAAACTAATGCAACTAATGAATGTCCCTACATAAAACACATTCCACTAGTATTTTTCTATCAACTAGACTATCGGCATAATCTGCATCTGAATACTCCTTTAAATCAAAGTTTTCATAAGTCGGATACCATAGACCAAATCGTGGTGTGTGCAACAGATAACTTATAATCCTTTTACAGCTTTTAAAATGAGATTCTTTTGGATTTGATTGAAACCATGTACACAAGCAAGCAGAGAACATAAAGTCTAGAAGTAGTAAGATGAAGAAGTGATCAATCATACCTCAATATTTCTTTTGATCAACTACCTTACCTTTTTCATCCTTGTCAAATTTAATTTTGGTGCTCAAATATTCTCAGTTGTTCACTAGCTGATTGAAATCTGATTATGGTGCAGATTTTCAACATATAATACATCGTTTGTTGCCCATTTTGACTCTGCCACCTTTTTATTTCTCTAGGCTAAGGAACTTTGAATTGTCATCCGTCATGTGCCTGGAACAGCCAGAATCCAGTACCACTTTTGATGTTCCTTAGTCTACCAACACACCTATACGAGGAAAGATTTTTGTAACCTATTTGTTTTTATAGGTCCATGATTGTTAGTGACAAACAATTTTGAAAAAAAAAGTTGCGTAGAACCAAAACAGTTTATGTTTGTTCCTTTTGGCACCCAAATTTGTATGGTTTTCGTGTGTTTGGGTCTAAAACAACAATTGTTTTGATTGTGTCCAATTTTTCAACAAATCGTTCACTTGGAATTGAAATGACTAGTTTCATTTCTAACTCCTTCAAATGAGTATACCCAAGTCCTTTTCTAATAGGATTAACAGTTTGTTTCTCTAATAGCATATTTAGTGATCTTTCTCCTTTGGAGAATTTTCCTGAAGTTGTAGATAATTGTTGGACTTGTGTTTTGAGAGATTCATTTTCATTCAACAAAAAAGTGCACTTTTTAATAGAATTTTCTCTCCTAGTGTTTTAACTTTCTTTCAAAATCAGAATTTCATTTTCAAGCGATTTGATTTTAGTTTCTGATTATTTTATTTCCTCTTCAAATGATGGACACTTATCACACTTAGGGCACTTATTTCTATAGTTTTGAGCCATTTGATTAAGCTGCATATTTAGTTCTATCAAACTATCCTTTTGTGATTCAATTTTAGCATACTTCACCCTAAGTCTTTCAAAACAGACATTTACTTCATGAAAGTATATAAGTAATTGCGAATGAGTATGTTTTGATACCTCGCTTGGCTCGTCATCATCGTTGTCACGTGTTTCGCCTCGAAGACACAGATTTGTTTTTTCACTCTCACCGCCAGTGCTTTTATCATCTTCATCACTTTTATCCCAAGTTGCTACAAAACTTCTCCTTTTCGGTATCTTTCCTTTACTGAAGTGATTTTGCAGACAATTTGGCTTGGTATAACCAGGTTTATTGCACTTGTGACAAATGATCTCCTGCTCTTTTGAGTTGTCTAGAACTTTGACAATTCTGATTTTCAATTGTTGATTTAGGGCAGGATTTCCATATTTGCGGTTCCACCTTTTGAATCTCTTTATTATCAGTGCCAATTCAATTGCTCCTTCATCATCATCATCATCATCTTCACTTTCTGTTGTTCCTTTGAGAGCTATTGATTTCTTTTGTGTATCACGTTCTTCCTTGAATTTTATTTCTAGTTCATAAGTGGTAAGGTTTCCGATGAGTTCTTCAACTTTAACTTGTTTCAAAAACTTTGATTCTTAAATGGTAGTCACTTTTGCTTCAAAATTTTGTGGAAGAATTCTGAGGATTTTTCGGACCATTTCCAGTTCTGTGTATGGTATTCCTAGAGATTTTGATTTGTATACAAGATTAGAAAGTCATCCATACATTTCTTTGACACTTTTATCCTTTGCCATTGTGAAGTTCTCGTACTCGCTAAGCATGGCAAGGCAAGATTCTTTAACTTAGGAGGTTCCTTCATGAGTCACTTCAAGCGTGTGCCAGATTTCCTACACAGTTAGACAATGCAAGACACGATTAAATTCAATTTGATCTAATGACCAAATAATAGAATTCATAGCTTTAGCATTAGCATTTTGCAGTTTATTTTCAAGATCTGTCCATTGATCCATAGGTTTTTCAACTTCTTGATTATCTACCATTACAAGTGGTGTGCTATATCCTGATCAGTGTTTTAAATCTCGGATTTTGGCCAATATCTCGGGAAAATATCTCGGCTATCTCGGGCGATATTTAAAACACTTATAACTAAATAGGCTGCCAAATCTCGGATTTTGGCTGATATCTCGGATTTTTCATCTCGGCCATCTCGGGGAGATTTAAAAGCCTGATCCTGATTCAACAATATTCCATGCATCTATGGTTTTCAGAAAAAATTTCATTCTATTTTTCCAATATGCATATTCACCAATGAACATGGGTGGTCTAACTATGGACTGACCCTCAGCAAAAGCATTATTAAACGAAGCCATTTAAAAAAATCAAAATTAAAAAAAAAGGTTTTTGTTCTGTTAGAACCAAAATTGGTCACTAACACCCTTGAATAGAGTTATGTAGAGAGATCAATGAAGAAAGTAAATTAAAAAAGAGGAATGTATGCCAAATTAACTGCAAAAACTTGAACACCGGATTTATAGTGGTTCGGCGTAACTGCCTACGTCCACTTTGAATTTTATCTTTATTGCTTTCCCAAATGATTGAATACAGATACAATCCATACACCAACAACTTGAGTACAAGTTTGATCCAAAATAAATGAGTCTTGAAAATGAAAGAGTCTCCCCGGAGTTCTAAAAAAAAGGTCCATTTCACTATTCACCTGCCCTTCTATTTATAGGCGAAGATAGGCCGGACTTCCTTCACGGGCCCAGAAACAAAGTACTTCAGCCCATAGTACGTGACTCTTGTGCACCGAGCCAGGAATGTCGAACGAGAAATGCCGGTCGAGAAATGTCGAACGACAATCGACCGATCCAGGGACTACGAGCTATCGTGGCTGACCAGTGATCATCTTAGCAAGTGACTCGAATAAGACTTCAAAGTACTCGAAGCAAATGGTGGGTTGACTTGAAGCGAAACCATGTCGAACGCCTCACTTTGCCGAGCGATGCTTGCCGAGTGAGGTATGCCGAGCGACGACACCCTCACTCAAGGTTGAGTGCTGACCCTCCTCTTAAAGTTGAACGGCATCAAGATGAACCAAAATGTCCAGACCGAACCACACTTCTATGTCGAACGGCATCCAGGCCGAACCACATATCCAGGCCGAACGGCACTCACATTCCGAGCGAGGAATTCGTGCCGAACGGCACTCATACGCCGAGCCACATATCCAGGCCGAACGGCATTCATATGCCAAGCGAGGCATGCATGTCGAAGGGCAGTCATACACCGAGCCACATATCCAGGCCGAACGGCATTCGCATGCCGAGCGAGGCATTCGCGCCGAACGGCATTTTTCCTAACCTTTCAAGTCATGCCAATCTCTCAACGGACCATACTTCACTTTGAGCCAACCAAGAAACTCGATAATGCCTCTAGTAACCGGGCCAATCAACCGGGTAACATTTGCCCCCCAAAGCGTATCGTGAGAATCAATCACGATATGCTTTGAATCATAGGCCAAACATGTTTCCCACTCTTCTCCTCCCACTAGGTGGAATTCGCTTCTCTATTGTGCTACCATCTCCAGTGTGGTCCGGTCGACATACACTTGCTGAGCCATCTGTTCGGCATACTCATTGCCGCTCGGTACCCCTATTCTCCGAAACAGTGAGATACCTTGACCGGGTCCACTAGTTAGCGCCTATTGACCTCCCCTTCCTTATATAAAATCAACACTTATCCTTTTCTTCTCTTCACTCACACTTCAACACCACAGGATCTTGTGACTTACCTTCTCCCAAACTTCGGCTACCTCTTCCCTTCGAAACTATATCTCCTGCCTCGATACTTCAAGTACCCTTAAACCTGAGCAAACTTCGTCTCGAAGCCCCATAATTTCAACTGACTTCCAATTTCCTTTATAGGTACGGATTCCCTCTTTAATTCATCTCCCTTAGATCAGAATCTTGTTTAAGGTCTAAACACATGGGTTCCTAGATAGGATTTAGCGGGAAGCGGAAAACAGAAGGAGGAATCGGAGGAAGGAGCACGCTCTAGGTTAGATGTTCGACTCGGTCACAACGGTAGTAGAATAGGTTATTAAGAGAAGTAGTCATGGAAATCGTTGCAGGCCTATAGCATTCGACCTATGACACAATCGAGGGAGGACAGTCGGCGATCTAGTCGCGGCGATGTTGAGTTGTTAGGAGTTTTAGTAGCAGGGTAGGTCGAAGCGGCAAAGGGGAGTGTGGTTCGGCATACCGAACGAGGAAGCCGCTCGTATGATAATCCAGGAATTCTCGTAGGGGAGCACGGCCCGGTAGGAAGTTAGGTTGGTAGGCAAATCCCTATTGGGTGTATCGCTCGGTCTAGAGAGAGGGATAGATAAAGGGAGTGAGTCTAGTTCGGTGATTTGAGGAAATGAGGCGGTGGTGAGCGAGTGGGTCGGCGTGTCTGGTTTAGGTGGAAGTTTGGTCGTATGTTTTGAGTGTCGCTCGACATTGAGCCCTGAAGTAGGTAGCATTAGTCAAATTCATCCCAACTTGAATACAACTTATGTCAAATTCACTAACTTCCCATGCCTAATCATATGACAATAAACAAAGACAAATACTTAAGCAAACAGGCATATCGAACTAATCCGGACTGATAACTCCCCAATTTCAACAACTATAAATCTGAGTTTAACTCGATAAAAACAAATAATAGCCTTCAACACATAGTGCCAATGTCCGAGTTCAAAACTGAAACCATCATAGGGTAGGCTCTCGGAGACGGCCAGCGATGACGGTCTTCGAAGATTACAATTCAATGCTTAATTTTATTTTATCAGCTTTATGACTTTTAATTCTTTTACACTTATACTCGAACGATTGCACTAGTCTACACACCACATGAGGGGAGCACCTTTGTCGTTATGTTTAATATTGATTGTCTTTCAAGTATAGTTCCAACAGGTGTTTAATCAAATTCAACATTCATTGAAGATGTCTAGAAAGTCAAGCTCCGCCATAGTCTCAGATAAACCCGGGCCAAGTTCTCGACAAGAAGTAGTGGAAACTTCGAATCCATCGACAGCTCCTGCACAAAATATCCCGAGTCCAACGATCGCATCTGTTGACCTGGCTCCCGATGCCCTAGATGCAACGATCTTTCTAGACAATCCGGTCGATTCTCAAGCTTCGAGAATTAATGAAAGCGCCCTTCGTCGACTATGTTCGATACATGGAATTCCTTTTGACGATGTACTGGTCCTATCAGGGAAAGATCGTCCCCACCTACCCCCAACCGGATATACTATCTACAACAAATTTATGTGCTGGGTTGGTAGCATGCCACCATTCAACTCTTTCCTTCGCGATGTGTTGCAATATATTGAGATCGCTCCAGCGCAGTTACATCCCAATAGTCACGCGTTTTTATATGGCACGTGCATTCACTTCATGAGCATTTTATTCAGGCTCCCGACTCCTGGCGATATTCGCTACATTTACCGTTTCAAGAGATGGTCCGACAGCCCATCCTTCGTATTCCTTGAGCCACATAGCAAGTGCCAAATCCTCACAGGGGCGTGGAGCAAATTCGCCCAATATATGCAAGAGTGGTTTTATGTGCGCTGCCCCCTGGCTTTGCGAGGAGATGGCTGGAAGGGAGTAAGTTCATTTTCTAGACCAATAGTCGTACGAGTCAGGAAGTGCAATCTTTCTAAACCTTTTCTCAATTTTCTACATGTATCAGCCCGCGTCCCGAAGGCTCCGAGTACTCTGAGGTAGTTGAAGCTATTCGAGCTGTCCCCGCGGGACACAGGGACATCAAATCCATCATTTCCAATGAGTCGCTCTCGAAATTTGGGCTGCTGGCCACGGAAGGTCACCGAATAAGTCTTCCTCGCGGCGCCACTTCGACTGGATCGGCCTTGCATAAAGGCAAAAGGCAAGCTGGGGCTTCGTCACATGGTGCCCCTGATACACCTGAGGGGGGCGAGATTAGAGAAACTAAGGTGTCCGAAGCACCGGGTGAGAATGTTAGTCCCACTCTGGAACCGGTGGTTGAGGTACACGATATTGAAGTAACGCCTCCTCCTTCAAAAGGAGAGAAGAAACTGGCTTACAAATTGAGGAAAAAACAGTGGGCGGAAGCTCAAAGGTCACAATCATTCCAGTAGAGAGAGAGCCTTCTCCTCAACATTTAGAGAGTTCATTGAAAGGCTTGTCTGACCTTACAATTCCTGATGATTTGCTTAACTACGGTTTCGACGACCCGGAAGCCATAAAACTTCATTCGCCAGTGAAAGGTAGTGAAGGCCATCATCAAGGAGAAATAACTCTGATAAGTAGAGCTAAAGAAATTGGTCTATTGGGGGGAAACACTAGGACACACACAAACACTCGCACTTCACCTTGCACTTAAACTTTAGCTGTCATTCCATTTTTGCTAATTTGTCATCACTTAACTTCTGCGCAGGTGATATGGGACGCTCTCACGGATTCGACCACCTTCATGGCTCTTCCATTTTCCATCCTTCCAGCCAAGACTTTGGATATGGAAAATGCCGAGATAGAGGTGACGACAGCGACAGAGATTATCGCTCTCAAGATTCATCTTCTCAAAGGAAAATTCACAGTCATTCATCGTACTCCAATAATCCCCCACCTCCACTGGATCAAGGCAGGGAGAAATCAGGTCAAAGGGGACTACCATCTGAAACTCCTCGCGACCAACACTCGGGTTCCTTAAGTACTAGGCAGTCCTAGGAGGTTCATAAGAAGTCTGTAGTTTCGACAAAGCAAACCTCCTCTACTCCTGCATCTGATCCGTCGATAGCGGAGAAACTTGTCGAGTGTAAAGCGACATTCCCAAAAATATGTTTTGACGGACTAAAATTTCTTCTAGCCATCCATCCTATTCCAGGAAATGTTAAGCAGAGTGCCCTTGCTTGCACCAATGATGTTTATGTCCAACACCACGCATTTGTTCACTTGGTAGAAAAAGTTTTTGAAGTTTCTATGGAACGCCAACATGAAATCGATCGTCTGAAGCTCGAGGCCATCCATGAAAAAGACATCATTAGGGCCCAAGATAAAGAGCTTTCCACGTATAAATCTAATCTTGAAGCCACCCAGAAGAACTCTAAAGATACTGCAGAGGCAGTCAGTCGCCTGGAGGCCACACACAAAAAGGAGATCGATGAAGATGTCCAACGCTGTGGCGCTTTAGCTTTAGAGAAAGACTCCGTTCAAAAGGATAGAGACGCGTTCGCTCAACGAGTCAAAGAGATGGAAGAGCTATTTCTCAAAGAGAAAAAAGAAAAGGTTGCCGCTCAAGAGGAGTCGCAGCGTTACTGCGATGAGATTGTCGCTACACAACTCCTGAAGACAAAGCTCGATGAAGAACTCTCCAAGGCTGAGACGCTGAAAGATGAAGCCCGCGAAGAGGGCAAAAGAATAGCATTTACGTAGATGGACTCTCGCCTTGAGGCGGCCGCCAAAGCTGGTAGGGAGGAGATCAAATGCCAATTCGATCTGCTTATAGCCGAGTACAACGCTCGAGTCCTCATGCATCATGACTTAACATTTCTCGGCGAGGGTTACCTCGAATCGTTGGCCGAAGCATGGGAGACTTTGATAAGGATCAAAAAGGCTGAGTCGGGGACTGAAGAGGTTGACGAAGAAGCTTTAGTGAAGGAATTTCTCCAAGGGAATGAGCCTTCGGACATGTCTACAACGAAGCCTCTCTACAGTAGAGACTCCTCCTCACCGAAAGGAAAAAATGACATTGCCGGCCCGTCCGGAACCAAGCCTACAGTTCCTCCCCCTACCCAACCGATTAATCACCTACCACTTGACCCCTTCGAAAAACACATTGGCTATGACCCAGAAGATCCCGGTCTTGGTATTCATGTTCTATCTCCTATCCCAGAAGGCAAAACTCCCCGAACAGTTGAGAGTCAACCAGAGACGGGTACATAACTTTCCCTTCAAAGTCCAAAGGGTCTTTGCTTTCAGCAAGCGATAAATGTATTCTAACACTTGTTTCTTATGATTCCGTGTAGGTCATCCCGATCCCGTACCTACTCCAAGGAGCGATGCCGCCACGGAGAAGGAGGAGAAAATGAGAGAAACAACTCAAGCGGAAGAGACTCCCGGACCTGACGCTCAAGTGATTGAGACGCTTAACGAAAACAAATCCGACGATCCGTCGCTCGTCGAGGAACATTACGAAGTTGAAATTACTGGCGCCTCCAAAAACACTTCAAAGTTGAGCATGAAGGAACATGTAACTGAAGAGGGGTGAAATAAAGCCGAAATTAAGGCCGAGCCTCAAGTGGTAAACTTGATGACCCACTGAACAGGCCTCTGAAGATTATTCTTCCAGGTGGGACCAAGCCGTTAGAAGTTCCTCCTTCCACTTACAACCTTTCTCAGGTGAGCAAAACGTCTAAGAGAAAACGTGTGGGGGAGGAGTCGTCTGAGAAATCGAAGAAGGAGAAGAAGCCAAAGAAGTAACTATCATGCTCGTTCAACGAGAATCAGCCTGGATTATGTAATTATTTTTATTTATTTTCATCGCCGTTGTAGATAGACTTTTTGCCCCGAGTTTGGGAGAAGTTGTAGTAGGACTTCATTTTGAATTAATGAATAAAACTTCGTTCTTTGTCTTTTAAATGACGTTTGTTGTTCAGCTCACTGTATTACTTGTAGTTGAAATCCGTAATCTTGTGAGTTACATAAGCCCTAGTTCACTTCCATATGACTCGGAGATTTTTTGGATCGCTTATACTCTTATCCATACTCTGGGGACTCAGAGTACTCCAGTTCGCGCTCAAGGGACTTTGGAGATTTCGAAGTTGTTTATACTCTAGTCCGCACTCTGGAGACTCAGAGTACTCTAGTCCGCACTCGGGGGACTTAGAGATTTTTTAGTCGTGTATACTCTAGTCCGCACTCTGGGGACTCGGAGTACTCTAGTCTACACTCTGGGGACTTAGAGATTTCTTAGTCGTTTATATTCTATTCCGCACTCTGGGGACTTAGATTTTTGTTAGTCGTTTATATTCTAGTCCGCACTCTGGGGACTCAGAGTACTTTAGTCCGCACTCTGGGGACTTAGAGATTTTTTAGTCGTTTATACTCTAGTCCGCACTCTGGGAACTCAGAGTACTCTAGTCCTCACTCTGGGGGCTTAGAGATTTCTTAGTCATTTATACTCTAGTCCGCACTCTGGGGACTCAGAGTACTCTAGTCCGCACTCTAGGGACTCAGAGTACTCTAGTCCGCACTTTGGGGGCTTAGAGATTTTTTAGTCGTTTATACTCTAGTCCGCACTCTGGGGATTCAGAGTACTCTAGTCCGCACTCAGGGGGCTTAGAGATTTTTTAGTCGTTTACACTCCAGTCCGCACTCTGGGGACTCAGAGTACTCTAGTCTGCACTCTGGGGACTTAGAGATTTTTTAGTCGTTTATACTCCAGTCCGCACTTTGGGGACTCAGAGTACTCTAGTCCGCACTCTTGGGACTTAGAGATTTTTTTTAAAGTTTGAGTGTCCGTTCATACGCCAGACAGAATAGCGCAATTTAATTTTCGTCATAGAATTGTACTATACGGAAACATCAATAGTTCATGGAAAAGACGGCTTTAAGCCTTTATTGATCATAACAAAGGAAAACAAACTGAATTGTCTTATTACATGGAAAAAACTAAAAACAGCGAAATGAACATACACTGGAAATAATTGCAACTAAGATGCAAAAAGAAATAGACTAGGTATAATAACGACGCAAATGCTCGCTATTCCATGCGCGAGGGAATGTCACGCCATCTATGGTCGCTAGCTTGAAAGTTCCTTCTCCAAGCCTCCGTTCGATGACATACGGACCTTCCCATGTGGGATTCAAATGTGATGGGGTCGGAAAAACTCGCTTCAAAACGAGATCACCCGCATTGAAAGTTCTCGGTCGGACTTTTTCATTATAATACCGAGCAACTCGGTGCCTATGTGCAGCCGCTCTTAAATCAGCTTCTTCACGTTTTTTGTCAACAAAGTCCAATGATTCCAATAGGAGATTTTGATTCGTCTTGGGATCATAATAAGTTACCCGATGAGAGGGAACTTCAAGTTCCACGGGTATCACAGCTTCAGTGCCGTATGCTAAGGTGAATGGAGTATGGCCAGTCGCGGACTTGTGGGTGGTTCTGTAAGCCCAAAGTGCTGTCGAAAGCTCATCCACCCACTTGCCTCTAGCCTTTTCCAGTCGTTTCTTTAATATTAGCTTGATTATTTTATTTACGGCTTCCACTTGTCCGTTCTCTTTAGGGTGAGCGACCGCCGAAAACCTTTTATCAATATGATATTTTTGGCAAAATTCTTTGAATTCTCTACTTTCAAATTGAGTTCCATTGTCCGTGATGATAGTTCTTGGGAGGCCAAAACGGCATATGATGTTTCATACAACGAAATTAATTAATTTTTTGGTGGTGATCGTAGCTAAAGGCTCTACTTCTGCCCACTTAGTAAAGTAATCAACCGCAACAATTGCATACTTTGCACCACCCCTGGAAATCGGTGAGGAACCGATTATATCGATCCCCTAAATCGCAAATGGCCAGGGACTAACCATTTGCGTGAGTTCCGTTGGCCGAGCTCTCAGGATTTTCGCAAACTTTTGACATCTGTCGCATTTTCTTACCTAGTCCGTAGCATCCCGATTTATAGTGGGCCAATAGTATCCATAGCGGAGGATCTTTTTTGCCAGTGTCTGCCCCCCAGTATGGTCGCTACATTCGCCCTCATAAACTTCTTTCAAGACCCGTTTTATCTCGTCGTGGGCGATGCAACGAAGTAATGGAATCGAGAACCCTTTTCGATACATTATTCCGTCCTGCATTACATATCTTGAGGCTTTGCGTACGACTTGTCGTTTTTCGTTCCTCTTTTCAGGCAAAGCTCCGTGTAATAGGAACTACTTGAATGGGGTTATCCATGACTCCTTTTCAATTCCTGCTTCTAGCAGAAAGTCTATTTCCATCTTGTTTATACTTAGAAATTGCAAAACTTCAACATGAACCAAGCCCATCTATTGTGCATCGCCAGTACTTGCGAATTTTGCTAATGAATCGGCTTCCCTATTTTATTCACGCGGGACATGCGAAATATCATAATACTCAAGGTCTGCCAAAAGTTCTTGAACCCGAGCAAGGTATGGAGCAAGCCTTTGCCCCTTTGCTTGATAATCTCCTCGCACTTGGTACACCACCAATTGAGAGTCACAAAAGATCTCAATCGTTTTTATTCCAAACTCCTTGACAAGTTTTAAGCCAGCGAGCAATGCTTCATACTATGCTTCGTTATTCGTGGCAGGAAAATCAAGCTTCAACGCATAACAGATAGATCGGTTTTCAGGGATCACTAGAATAACACCGGCTCCGGAACAGCGGTCATTTGACGCCCCATCGGTGTATAACTTCCATCGAATGGGGGGAGTATTGTCTTCAATACTTTGCTCGACAGGTATTGTGAATTATGCAATAAAGTCTGCTAACGCATGTCCTTGGATAGCTCTCCGCGGCAGGTAGGTAATATCGTATTGACTTAACTCGATGTTCCACTTTAGCAACCTTCCGGAGGTTTCTGGTCATTGGAGCACCTGTCGTAGAGGTTGATCGGTATAAACACTGATCGGGTGTGCTTGAAAGTACGGACGAAGCTTGTGTGATGCAATCACCAAGCAGTAGGCTAGCTTCTCAATTTTAGGATAATTTCTTTCTACCCCCGTTAAACGTTTGCTAACATATTACACCAGCTTTTGAACTCGGTCCTCCTCGCGAACCAAAGTCGTACTGATGGCATGTTGAGATACGACTGAGTATACATATAATACTTCGTGGTCTATAGGCTTCGACAACACCGGGGGACTTTCCAAATGTCTTATCAGAGCTTGGAATGCGTCCTCGCAGTCGGGCGTCCATTCAAAATTCTTCTTCCCTTTCTTTATTATATCGAAGAAAGGAATGCACTTTTCAGTCACTCTGGATATGAATCGACTCAATGCGGCCACTTTTCCATTCAAGCTTTGTACTTGCTTTATAGTTCTAGGCACTTGAATGTCTTGAATAGCCTGAATCTTCTCTGGGTTAGCTTCAATTCCTCGTGCGTTAACGATGAAACCCAGGAACTTCCCTGACGCAACGCCGAAGGAACACTTCAGAGGATTGATTTTCATTCCGTAATACCTGAGTATATCAAACATTTTCACTAAGTCTTGAATGTGGTCGTTTGACTGTTGTGACTTCATGAGCATGTCATCCACATAGACTTCCATCGTCTTGCCGATTTGGTCTTTAAACATCCGATTCACCAGACGTTGATAGGTTGCTCCCGCATTTTTCAATCCGAAAGGCATCACTACGTAACAGTACAATCCGACGTCCGTGACAAAACTAGTGTGTTCCTGATCCGGGATGTGCATCAGGATTTGATTGTATCCCGAATACGCCTCCATAAATGATAATAACTCATGTCCGGCCGTTGAATCGACCAGTTGGTCAATTCTGGGTAAAGGGAAACTATCCTTAGGGCAAGCCTTGTTCAAGTCTGAGTAATCAACATAGGTCTTTCATTTCCCGTTCGCTTTTATCACTAACACGGGGTTAGACACCCATTCAGGGTAGAGGGCGACGCGGATGAACCCATTGGCTTTGAGTTTGTCCACCTCCTCTCTGAGAGCAGCGGACCTCTCCGGGTCCATCCCTCTCCTTTTTTGCTTTATTGGAACGTATTTTGGGTCTATGTTCAACATATGACTTGAAATGGCGGGAGAAATCCCGCACATATCAGAATGTGTCTAAGCGAAAACATCCAGATTCGCTCGGAGGAAATCAGTGAGATCCTCGGTCATCGAGGGGTTGAGTTGTGATCCAATCTTAAGTACTCGTGATGGGTCATCTCGGCTGACCGGAATGTCAATCATTAGTTTAGCCAGTGCTGCTTTTTCTTCCCTGGGTTCATCATCATCATCTCTCAGATCTACGTCTTTATAGATCTGATCGTGTTGCTCGAGCCAGGGCTCGGGCATTACTTGTCAATTTTCAGTGAGTCGGGTATGGACGGAGCTGTCCACAACCTTTCCTTTCTCTCTTTGCTGGGCCTCTCTTAGCTCAGCCACATAGCATGCACGACCAGTTGCTTGATCGCCATGTACAACACCAACTCCTTTGTCTATGGGAAATTTCAAAGTTAAACATCATGGGGCCCAAGCTACCCTAAACTCCTCTAGGGCCGGCCGACCCAAAAATACATTGTATAGAGAATCAACATCCAAAACAATGAAAGGTGGGATTCGTACCCTCCTACGTTCAACTTGCCCTAGTTCAACTGGCAATTCAACATAACCCACCGCATCGGTTGCTGCACCATTAAAGCCATGGATACGAGCTTTAGATGGTTTTAAATCCTTCGTCTCCATCTTCATTTGGTCATATGCTTTTTTGAAGATGATATTAACAGAACTTCCACAATCAATCAAAATTCTTTTCACAAATGCTGGCCCGATTGTCGCGGATATGACCATTGGGTCAACGGTAGGAGCCTTCACCTGATCAGCATCTCTGCTCCTGAATACTATATCATCCGTCATCATGCACTGCTGTTTAGCGGGGGTCCCATCCTCCATATTCAAACAACACTCAAAATCTGCATGCCTCAAGGAGTTAGCATACCGCTCTATTTCTTGCCAGTTCTTATCTGTAGGGTGAGGTCCACCTACTATCGTGTTTATGACTAGTCTACCCACAGTCCGAGCAGGCTCCTCAGGGTGACATGGAGCTGGTGCGCGATCGGGATTGGACATTCCCTGTCCACCCACTTGAGGATTCTTTACAAACTCCTGTAACTTTTTCTGTCTAATCAACTTTTCTATAGCATCATGGAGGTGCCTACACTCCTCGGTATTGTGCCCATAAGTCTCATGGAAGCGGCAATACTTCCCAGTCCGCTTTTGCTCTTTAGTAGACTCTTTTGGGCGTGGCTTTCGATATTGGAAAGTATTAAAAGTTGATAGGTAAATGTTCTCCAGAGATGCATTCAGAGGAGTGTATTCGTTGTAAGTTGGGATCCTCGGTTTCCACTTTCCATCTTCCTTTTTCTTTCTGGGATTTCCCCCACCGCGTCCTTTAGATTGTTCAGGCTTGTTTTGAACATTGACTTGTACCTTTCCAGAGTTGTCACCGGATTGTTTTACAGCAATGTTACTCTGCACAGCCTCCTTGCCATGTACCCGTGCATTATCTCGCCTCGTCCACCTAGCTTCCTCCCTTCTTATAAATTGGTGTGCCTTTGAATAAAAACTTTCCAGTGTAGTCGGAGGCTTTCTCGCCAGCCAATCTCCAAATTCTGAATCCGGATTTACCCCTCGCATCACGGCCATTAAAATAGCATGGTCATTGGGGTTGCTAACTTCAGTTGCGACAACATGGAACCTTTGTAAATACTCTTTCAACGACTCCTCTAGAGCCTGAATTACACTGGACAGGGACATCACGTCCTTGGGATGAGTGGCATGAATCCTGAATTGTTCCACAAATTTCGTCACCAACTCATCAAAGTTGGGGATAGTCCGCGGAGGAAGTCGGGTGAACCACATGGTAGTGATCCCAGACAAAGTTATTAGGGAAACATCTACACTTGGTTGCATCGTTCGCTCTAGCTGAGTCCATCATCCATTCATATCTCATCACATGTTGTCGGGGATCAGTCTTTCCTTAATAGGCCGGAATAGTTGGCATGTTAAACTTTCTAGGGTACTCAGCCTGTAAGATAGCATCTGTGAATGGAGTGTGACTCCTGGATACCCCCCAATCATCATTCGATAAGCCCTAATTCTCTCTCATTAGCTGTCTGACCATAGCTGATAGGTCTGGGGTTTGTATGGATGATGGCAGGTTGGTGCCTATCCTGCGAGACCATTCTGGTTGGTGTCTCCTCTGTTGGCGATCTACCAGGCGTGTATCCTGGGGACCAGCATCATTAGCACCTTGGTGAGGCGGTCGTCGAGCTTTCGCTCATACTCCAGACCCTAAGTTTCCCGTTCTAGCTTGGGTGTGATTTTCTTGGTGTAAGTGAGGGGCCATTGCTCCAGGTAGGGAAACTAAACCATCCCTGGTTGATCGATCAACAACACCTACTTGCGTTGTTTCTGTTTTACGACGTCTACGTCCAGGAGGTTAATCAGATGAAGAAGAGCTGTCGGATGAGGAGTAAGGAGCGAGGCTTCCTCCAGCATTTTGATGTTGTTGTTGAGTAAGCTGAGTCATAAGGTTGGCGTTAGCTTCGATATGTTCGCTTAATTGTCTCCTGCTCTCCATGAGTTCTCTCATCAGCTCGTTGAACTCTGTCCTAGTGACAGCTTCCATTTGATTTTGGGCAGTGACAGCCCCTGCGCCCAGATTAATCTGTTGATTGTTGGGTCCTACATGTTGGACACTAGCAGTCTCGTTGACATCTGCGTTGTGGGAGGCCGATCTAGTACGTGGTCTTCCCATTATAGAGTTATCGGTAGAAACTCTAAGTAGAATCAACATATTTCCTATGAATGACTTGGATCTCCTTCGGGGGATTTCTTCAATCTAGTAGCTACAAAGTAGATCCTAATGGCCTGAGAATGGTTCTCAGTGAAAGCACCAAAATTGGTCACTAACACCCTTGAATAGAGTTATGTAGAGAGATTAATGAAGAAAGTAAGTTAAAAAAGAGGAATGTATGCCAAATTAAATGCAAAAACTTGAACATCGAATTTATAGTGGTTCGGCATAACTGCCTACGTCCACTTTGAATTTTATCTTTATTGCTTTCCCAAATGATTGAATACAGATACAATCCATACACCAACAACTTGAGTACAAGTTTGATCAAAAATAAATGAGTCTTGAAAATGGCAGAGTCTCCCCGGAGTTCTCGAAAAAAAAGGTCCCTTTCACTGTGCACCTGCCCTTCTATTTATAGGCAAAGATAGGGCGGACTTCCTTCGCGGGCCCAGAAACAAAGTACTTCAGCCCATAGTACGTGACTCTTGTGCACCGAGCCAGGAATGCCAAACGAGAAATGCCGGTCGAGAAATGCCGAACGACAATCGCCCGATCCAGGGACTACGAGCTATCGTGGCTGACCGGTGATCATCCTAGCAAGTGACTCGAATAAGACTTCAAAGTACTCGAAGCAAATGGTGGGTTGACTTGAAGCGAAACCATGCCGAACGCCTCACTTTGCCGAGCGATGCTTGCCGAGTGAGGTATGCCGAGCGACGACACCCTCACTCAAGTTGAGTGCTGACCCTCCCCATAAAGCTGAACGGCGTCAAGCTGAACCAAAATGTCTAGACTGAACCACACATCTATGCCGAACGGCATCCAGGCCGAGCCACATATCCAGGCTGAACGGCACTCACCTACCGAGCGAGGCATTCATGCCAAACGGTACTCATACGCCGAGCCACATATCCAGGCCGAACGGCATTCATATGCCGAGCAAGGCATGCATGTCGAATGGCACTCATACGCCGAGCCACATATCCAGGCCGAATGGCATTCGCATGTCGAGCGAGGCATTCGCATCGAACGGCATTTTGCCTAACCTCTCAAGTCAAGCCAATCTCTCAACGGACCATACTTCACTTTGAGCCAACCAAGAAACTCGATAATGCCTCTAGTAACCGGGCCAATCAACCGTGTAACATGTTCCGAGCTCTGATACAACTTGTAGGATCGTTTTCACTCTAGAGAGGGATGAATAGGGTGTACTAATAATAATAGAAATTAATGCGGAAATAAAAAACAATAACAGAAAGTAATGCAATAGAGATCACATACAAATTTACCCAGCTTCGGAAAATCCATGCCTACGTACTGCCCCAAGGTTTTTACTAGAAATTAAGTAGTCAGACGCTTACAAACACACGTAAGCTTGCGACACGCACTAACTTGACTAACCTAACTCTAAGCTTAAAACTCTGCCATAACTCAGCCACTAAGTTGCGAATTCTCAAACTACAAAACCGTAGTTCGTACCTAGTTACACAACTAGAGTTTGACCCAAATTTTAAACAAAAGAAAATTACAAATGAAACAAAAAAACTCAAAACCCTATTATTAAAGATGAAGCCCAATATTAAAATAATGTCAGTCCACGTTATATTATAACTTGAGAAAAAGAGACATCTCCCCTTTTTATTTTTGCTCGTGTATTCTCTTCAGCCGTTCTTTGTTACTCGTTTAAAAGCTAGGGTTTTGTTTGAATTAAAGCTTCCCCTTGAAATTGATCGATTGAATTGAAGTACTCGCTTTGCTTTTCTTCATCAATTGACTCCTAGGCTTTGTTAGCTTGCGGCTGCTCCAATTTTGTCGAGCACGAATGATAAAAACGGTATGCGATTTTTCCCTTTTTCGATTTTGACTATACTTGACTTCGATTCGAGCTCTGGATTGGTTCATGATTTATTTGCTTGCTCTCTGATTTTGCTTGAACTCGAATGGTTGTATGCCGATGATGAAATTGGATTAAATAGGGAATAATTCCCAAACTATTCGTTCGTATATTTTTCTTTGAATTTTTCAGTGAGTTTTGCTTGGCCGTTCGATTACTGATTGAATGTTGGTGATGACTTCTGACTTATTTAATTCGTACTTGATATTCCATGAATTTGAATTTTGCTTTGTTTATTTCTCCTATGACCTGTTCATCATTTTATCAACTGCGAGTTCCATTTTTTGCTGGCTTTGACTTTGGCATTTAAATTTGTGATAAACATGACTAGTTCATTTAGAAATCCCCTTGACGTTGTTCATGACCCACGGCTTCATGTAAATTGCATATAAACTTGTATATATCTTGTTGCACTGATGTTTTGGTCCATTGTGCTAGCTGCACTATTGCTCAAAACTGTTTTGCTGGTTATTACCATGTATATACATACATATTTATGTATGTATATATGTGTGTGATTCTGAATTTACTTGTATCATCTATGATTTGATCTTGTTTTCATGTTCATGCCTGAATTGTGTGGTTCCACGTGGGTCTGATCTGATGCACTTTGATTTGAAGTCTGGTTCAATTTGTTTTGAAGTTTTGACATGTTCACTTCTGAACTGTAGTCTTGTTTCACTGCTCCATTGTTGCATATGTTTGTCACTGTGTATATACATGTATACATGTATGAACATGCATGTATATATGTATGTGGTGTTGAGGCATTTGTATTTATGCAGAGTTGTATATTGAATTGTTTTAATGCTTTTCTTGTTCCATTTGAAGTCCTCATGTTGAAGTCTGGTGTAGTTGTGGTTTCATGAGTATGTTTTGTTGTCTGCATTTTCTTGGGCATTTTGTATATGTTCAAGTTCAAGTTGTAACTGAACTTGATTTTGAAGCCTGATCTTGTTTCATGTGCACTTCCCTGGTGCCATTGACATTTGTGTTCATTTTATTCTTGTGCCAAAATGCATTGAGTCCGGTTGCATATGTGGATGTTTTGATGTTGCATTGTGTTCATGTACATTTGGAGTCTTGTTCATGCAGTCTGAAGCTTTTTGTGAATCCATGTTGTATGTTGTCATTGATCTAGTCTGGTTCATTGCCGATTCACCACTTTGTCATGTTGTATGTTGAATGATTCTTTGATTTCATATACACATGTTTGAACTCTTGTTGTTTTGCATTTTGGTGTCTTCTATCTGGTGCACTTGTCGTTGTGAGCCTGGCCATTGCATTGCTGCCTCCTCACTTTCCACTACATTCTAATTTTGCTTGTACCTGACCATATGCATATGTATACATTTGTCACTTTGCTTGCTTCTTCGCTAATCTGGTGCATTGTGGTCTGGCATTTTATTGTCCATAGTTTGTTGCACTACTTTTTTGTATTGTCATGTTCACCTATGAATGTGCATATGGTTGAATCTCGGCTTGGGTTTGACCTTATGCTCACTTGTCCCTGCAATTTTAACGAGCCAGCGTATATCGGTGTGCACGACCTTATGGCATGTACAGTGATACACTGTGCATGTCACAAGTTGTTCATGTATGATGAATTAAACAAAAATGACGACGAACAACCCAAATAACCGAGGCAAATAATATATTCAAAACACACACTTTATTTTGCACTGTAAAATATTTTCTTTTTCAATTTTACTACGTCAGTGTTTATTTTGCAGATTGTTCAGACGTTGGATACAGGCTGGAACAGAGTTGAAGATCAAATACGAGTATTGAGTGAATATATGTAGTGAGGTGAACATTGTAAAGTGAAAATTGTGTTGTAATTGAAATTGTATTGTAAATGAAAAATGTGTAAATGTAATGAGAGCTCAAATTTGTACCATTTGAATTTGTAATAAAATATTTTTTGAATAAGATATTTGTTTAAATATGAATTCTGAGTTCTTTATTTTATTCAACAAATATTTATTTAATTATGTGAAAAATAAAATAGTACAATAACAAATAATTTAAACGAATATATATATATATATATGTTTATTATCATCAAACAAAAATCATATACTAGCATATTCTATAATATTCCTTGGGAATTGGGCCTTTGGAATTTTCCGAGATGCCTCTTCTATATCTCAAGATTCTACAGCCAAAATTTCAGCGAGATATTTGGTCATCTATACCTATAAATATATGGTTCATTGTTCATTTTGGGGGATCTTTTTTCTAGCTCTCCTTTTCTTCTACCCTGGCTTCTGCCATTTTTAATCTTGATTTCGATGGATTGTAATTGTAAACAGTAGTATAAACCAACAAAAGGCAAATTTTTGGAGTGGACGTGGCCGGAGTCAGCCAAACCACTATAAATCCTCTTATTCATTTACTTTCTTACTGTTTTAATTTGATTTTTTTCATATGTATTCCTCTACTATATTCTATTTGTGATTGGATATTGGATCTTTGGTACTTCTACTTACTGTTCGGGTGTTGGTGACATTTTGGTGCTTTCCCTGAGAATTGTTGCACCCGTTTATTTGGAAAAGATTTGGAGCTTGGATTTGGAACAATGGTTAGGCAACCTTCAAAGAGAGTGCTAGTAGAAAGAAGTTACCATGGAGGAAGTCAGGAGGCATCCTTATAAGTTGGAGCTAATCAGACCTCCACTACGTCACTAGGGAGGAGATGGAAACAATAGTGAATGCTATGCAGAAACGAATGATGAAGAGGCAAGAGGAGATGATGCAGAATTTCCTCAGATGGGTTGGATAGGCTAGATCAATAGGAGCCGCTGGAGTGCAAAACCAAGGATTTGGAGCTAATGGCAATTTGGATCAAGGAGTTAGAGCAGTAGGAACTGTGGGAAATCAGAACCGGGATCATGGAAATGGAGAAAATAGGCAGGAGAACAGTGTGGAGCAGCCCGGGGTAGTCCGCGACCAACAGGGAGGGGTCGGTGCTGATCCCTCCAAAGGGTTGGCAATGATCCCTAAGGGCCCAGGGGCATGCCCTTGGGTCTGGTCGATCAGGATAGTGGTGGGCATGTGGTCAATCCTGTGGAGTTTGATGTGAATCGGAATTTGGATGCTCGTTTGGAAGAGTATAATCCAAGATACCCTCATAGAGTTGGGGGCAGGCTGGAATGGATATTGGAACGACTGGAGATTGGAATCCAAGACTTGGAGTGGAAACTAGCAGGCTTGGACATGGATTGGAGCGACCGAGGGCAAACCCCGACCAAGGAAGATGGATCGGCACCGATCGCTTCACAAGGATTGTCATTGCTCCCAAAGGAACCGAGGCACGACTTTGGTTGGCTTTAGAAGGATTCAGACAGAGGTAATGGAACGGGAGCAGCCATCATCTGCCACAAATTAGAGTGAGCCCGGCATAAGTGCACAGGTTGTTATCTCTTGATTGAGATGGAATGAACTAAAATAATGAACTCCACAACAAAACGGCTAAGTCACTTACTCATCTACGAGATCGAGGTCGGTCCCTAGGCATGCTCTGAGATGGCGATGAACTGCTATAAGAAATGGGTCTTAATACACTTAAATCCACGTTAATGCGATGAATAAAATAGGTTGTGGTTATTGTCCTGAACGAAGAGACGAGGCAATAACCGTAAGGTGCGAGCCCCTTCTCCGGAGGGCGACAGGATGGACTCGTACATGGATTAAACCCTCAACAGGAGAGTTGAGGCTAGAGAAAGGAAGTCGATATGGAATTGGTCGCTTTATATACCTAGCCAAAGAGTCAAGGACCGGAGTGCAAGAAGCGAGTCGCTTCTTCGAAGGGCGATAGGATTGACTCACTTATCGTTATCCCCTATTTAACCGGAGAGCGATTGGATGGGGTCTGGAAAGAGCCCGTAGAGGCTATGGTAGGCTTAGGAAGGCCAGAACATTGCTTAATGTTCAAGGCTACTGAACTAGAGTGCAGGAAGTAACGCCGCTTCGTCGGAGAGCGATAGGATCATCTTACTTTTCATTGTTCCCCTTTCACCGGAGAGTGATAGGATAGGGTTCCGCAAGAGCCCGGAGAGGCTATGATTGTTCCAGGAGGATCATAACATCGCTATATGCCCCAAAAGGGCCGGAGTGCGAGGGTGAGTTGCTTCGTCGGAAAGCGACAAGATCGGCTTACTCGTCGTTAAGTTTGGATTGAACTTAGCAAGGGTCGGGAGAGACCATCGATCGTCCGGAGAGATCATGAACTCGTATAATGATCCAGAGAGATCGGGGACTGGCATATCGACTTCCATGATTTTAAACATTGTGGATTTGGAGTAATTACCCAGAGAGGTCGCGAACTTGGATATTGACCCAGAGAGGTCACAAACTTGGATATCGGCCCAGAGAGGCCACAGGTTTGGCTAATGATCCAAAGAGATTGAGGACTTAGGATGATGATCCGAAGAGATCAAGGCTTTGGACTTGACGAACGATCTGGCGAGGTCGTGGATTTGGTTAATGGCTTTGGATGGATGTGGATTTGGCTAAGGATTCAGAATGGATTTGAAATTGGCTATTTACTCAGAATAGTCGTGGATTTCATTAATGGGTTCTCAGGCGGACACTGGACAGCTCACGGCGATTTAGTTTGCCATTGGATCGGATTTTGGATTGGATACTTCGGTTGTCGATGGATTCTGGACTTCGAACTTGTGGCAATTCAAAACACGCCTTGCTACCTCAAGGCATGTTTTTTGGGGTAAATGTTATACCGCTTTTTGGCTAGGCGGTATACCAACGGATTTCATGATCATCAAGGCAGGAAGCTCGGAGAGATGATTATCAGGCTTGGAGATCGGTTATAAATAAGGCTATGGACAATGGTCGAGCGGATTTGGACAAATGGCACACTGGAATTGGTTAAGTATGGAATTTACACTTCCCCTAGGCAAGAGATTGGATCAGAATACTTCCCCTATACAAGGGATCAAATCGGATTAATATGGCTACGGATCGCTCGGATTAGCAGCACAACTCAACGATGACCTCTCAATAACTTAACGAACAATGCATCAACTCGGGAATCAACTTTAGAAACAAGAAGTAAGCAACATGGAGGATCTATAGGAGGGGTCGCATGCCGCCATATGGCATGGAGAAGGGGTCAGCTTCGACCCTATTAGGGGTAGTGATCGGCTTGAATTTTTGTGGGTCGGGTGGTCTTGCCCTGGAGATTTCAGATTCGAATTTTGAGAAAGATATTTGCACGTCTTCTCCTATAAATATAGAAGGCTTGACATTCATTGAGGGATCCCTCCCTTTATGTAAGGGATCAGATCACATCAGCTTAATGGTACAACTCAACGGAAATTGATTGATATCTCAAAATCCAGAAGTTAACTATACATGAAACTTTGGAAACATGGAGCTAACAACCAAGGAGACCCAACAGAGGGTTCGCAGCATGCCATGTAACCTCCAAGAGGGGTCGGGGAAAACCCTTATTCCTTGGGAATTGGGCCTTGGAATTTTCTGGGTCGCCCCCGTCTACATCTCGAGATTCTACTATCGAAATTTCAGAGAAATATTTGGTCGTCTACACCTATAAATACATAGTTCATTGTTCATTTTGGGGAATCTTCTTTATGGTCTCTTCATCTTCTACCTATGCTATACTCTGCCATTATTACTCTTAATTTCCATGGATTATAACTTTAAACATCTGTATAAATCAATAAAAGGCAAAATTTTAGAGTGGACATAGGCCGGAGTCAGCCGAACCATTGTAAATCCTCTTATTCATTTACTTTCTTACCGTTTTAGTTTGATTTCTTCATATTTATTTCTAAATTGTATACTGTTTGTGATTGGATATTGGATCTTTGGTGCTTTCACTTACTGTTTGCGTGTTGGTAGCCATTTTTTTCGCTAATATATATACATGTGTGTGTGTGTGTCTACACTTTATATATGATGTATTATTAATATGTGTATACAAACCATACATATGTTATAGTGTATATATATATGTATATACTTAGCCATTTATATTTGCGATATGCATATGGATTATCTTATGTATATGTACGTTCAATTTATATGTATATACAATAGATATAATTCCCAATTTATATGCATGTGCACACACACTAGTATAAATGCATGCACCTATGTGTGTCCACTAAATAAAGATGTTTACTTTTTATCTAAGAAATATTCAATGTGGCAACACGATTTTATTACAGTAATGTTGTTTTAATGATGTCTGTTAAAAGGGAAAATCCTTTGGTGGTCACAGATGCCATTATTTCAAGCAGTCCTATTAGTGGTGGAGGATTCAAATCGACAGTAAGATTTTGTTGATGGGTGGTCATGAAGGGGATGGTGGTGCATGCTACAAATAGATAGTGAGATTCCGTTAATGAGTGACCGAAAAGGGAATGCCACCTAGGGTATTTTCTGAATTTCAAAAAGAAACAATGGAAATCTTGTTGATTGAACTTTCATTGTTAATAGTAGAGATATAGTTATACACATGTGGTTTTATTATTATATTATCATGTCATACATATGTTCCATTTTGCAACATACACCGCACCCTATGTAATAATATGACCTTACACATTCCAAAAGTTGCAAATCAAAACTCTGAATTAATCGCACGCTTATGTCACATTTATGACCACTTATATACACCCATAAATAGGAATTTAACTTTTCACTTAACTAATCAACAGAAAAAACTCCGAATTAATTACACACATGTCACATATATGATATATTATTTTACATGCCTAAATGTTATTATGCTATGTTATGTGTGTATGTATGATATATTCAAAATAATGACCAAAATAATTTTGATTAATATGATTAATGAAATTAGTATAAAATATTTTAAATGAAATAAGATTTTCTTTTAATATATATTTTGGATCTAATGCTTGTTAATAGACTTCATAGACCCATTAAGTTCGAAAGAGGATTTTTTTTCGAAACTTACCCATTTCACTTGTTTCACACCAGACCCGATTCCTTCAATGATATTAAAGCCCATATGACCTATGTATTCTAATAAGTCGGTATGGGGCCAACTAATAAACTTTTATATCTGATGGGTGTTTAAAATAGTAGTGTCAAGCCTTGGGGTTGGATAGTCAAGTTTCATGTCTTCTTTGGCTACTGGCCAAACCCAATGGGCAGAGTAAGTCAAAAGGTTGTAAGGCCCGGAGCTATTTGGACTTCAAAATTGTTTTAAGAAATTAAATAATTAATTTCAAAATTTTAATATATTTAATTGGTATGATTAATTAAATTAAATTAAATAATAAATTAAGAGTTCATTAATTAAAAAAATATGTGCTTAATATTTTTATGTAACATAATTTTTATAGTTGTATATTTATCCTGAAATCATTTAAGATAAATTAATTTTCTTGAATTAATTAAAGTATTTAACTAAATCGTTTGATTAAATAAAAGGATTTATTAAATAATTAATTAATTAATAGTCTATGTGTGTATGTATATGTATATATATTAATGTGTGTATATATAAACAAAACTATAAACGTTATATTTGATTGTTCATCCTTAATGGTTTGCGATGAGTAATATAAATTTTTTAAAATTTTAAATATAATAAAATTAAATTAGTTAATTAAACTAATAATTAAAAATTATAATTAATTAGACTTGAAAGTTAATTAAATGTGCTTTAATTAACAAGAACCAAAATTAATTAAATATGATTTGATTAATATGGATTTAAATTAATTAAATTTTATTTAATTAATAAGAAATATTAATTAAATATTATCAAATTGACAAGATACATATATACATTATATAAGTTAAATAAAATTGTAAAATTTATAAATAAATTAAACTTATATAATTATAAATGTATTGCTAAAATTTAAGTGAAACTTAAATAAACCGAAATAGACTTTTGGAATAAGTGCATACGTAAAATACATGTACCGTGATTTCAAATATGTTCGACACTTGAATCACGAAGGTATTTCATAAGAAATATATAATTCCTTAAATCAATACCACTCTAATGTATATATTATAGATTATGAGTCTTAAATATATAATGTTGTCCTCTATCATTTATATGTTAATAGATTACTTGCATACTCACCAGTTGTTGCTAAGCAAACTAAAGATAGGGATTTTTTATGTAGTATTATTAATATATTGACTAGATGATGTAAGATACATGCATGTATTTATTGAGCAAACTCAAGTTATATGCATTATACTTAGGCCGTCGTGAAATGATAGGTACAAATGAGCTTTATCTTTAGATTTTTTGAACAAACTTAAGATTGAGGTCAAAATTAGGGCAAAGACCACGGTAAGGAGTTGTATATGATACAACAGATAATGAACTGTCCGCCATTTGCGGGCCAATAATTTGTTGAGAAAACTGACGGTCAAAATTCCAAGGCAAGTTAATCCTAACACTCACTAGAGAAATCAAAAGATTTTTTATATTTCTCATATGGTTTTAAGGAATATAAAAATATAATGGGAGCCTTATTAGAAAAATGAAATGAATAAATCTAGCCTTTCTAATAATGGAAGAACATATGCTATGCAAATTTAGATTATCTATTATAGTAAATTTCTACAATTAATCTAATTAATAAAATTGTTTATCAATTGAAATATACCAACGAAATGAATAAGGATTGACAAAGAATAATATGATATACTTATGATTAAATCCTTTGGTCTGTTTCCACTTCAAGGCCCCATGCAAGAGCCAAATAATACAACTACTAATTATATTCACGTATTGGACACTTAATGTTCATTTACCCTAGACTATTATTTTCTTTTGTGAGTTTTAAACTCAAAAGCAATACAAGAATATGAACATTGATTCATATTCAGTCACATACAAAGGTTGTATGGTGAGCAGTCGAGTCGTAATAAGCAAAATCTCGATGAAATTGGTTCGTTCGAAATAAGTAAGTAAACAATAGTGCAAGAACGTGTGTTTAATATGATTGAATATAATGCGGATTTTGTTGTATTAGAGGTGACACAAACCAAGGACTACTAAACAGGCCTAGAAACTCGATCATTGGAATGTTAATTTGTTCGGTTTGCTTCTGAACTTATGCGATATTCTTGAAATGTCAAGGATGTCCAAATGCACTTTTATAAGAATTCCATGCAATCTCGTAGTAAGAATTTTCTTTTGAATTGTTTGACTATTTAGAAAAGAAAGAAGGTGTTTGATAGTGGATGTAAATAGGCAGAGTTGGGATGAAGAGAGTGAATGGTAATTTTTGCTTCTTGAAGAAACATTAGGAATGAGAATTGTATAAAATACTAAGTAGATACTTAATATGGAACGATAAATGTGATTAATATTCCAAATGTAATTTTATTATAGAAAATTGTTTTTTATACGAGTTATTTCTTTGCCTTTAAAATATTTGATTTAAAACTCTTGACTATAAGCTAGTTATAGTGGATGAAATAAATGGCCCATAATAAGTGGTTGAATGAAGTTTCATATTTCATGCACCATTATAGTAATAAATGAAATAATGGAAGCCTACTATATGGTACATAATAATGAATGCATCAAGTTGTTACGAAAGACTGCTTTTATGTATATACCAAATATTATCTATGATTTAATAATAGTTTCCAATGTTGACCGATAATAGATATAGTTTTATTTTAATATGAATATAAAGAATATATTTTATAAAATAAATCTATTATAATGATGGTATTTGTTCTTACAATAATAGGGATGCATTAGCCATGGAAAATACAGAAGTACCTAAAATTTTCTATAATTATTTCGGAATTATGGATTAAGCCAGATTTTTGAGAAATACTTCTTTAACCATATGATTACAAATTATACGGCACTCGTGAATTGTATATGTAATACCCTAGAAATTCAAGATATATTATAATTAAAATTTAACAATATAATGATGATGATTAATTGGATTAAATTGGTAAATAATCTTATTTAAATTAAAGAGGGGTAAAAATTGCCATTTTTCTAGCTTTTGAAATTGAAAATGGGACTTTCGCCATTTTGATCAGATCGTTTGTCTAAACAAAATGGTATGTAATTTTGTTCGATTTAGAGGTGGTATGAAGGAGATACGAACAAGTTAATAGACGAGTGAGAATTCAGGCACGTATGTTGAAACACATGGAATGATATTTCGACATGTCATTCATATATTGACGTATAGTTCGAGATATGTCAACATATCACAGCAGTTTCCATTTTAAAATTTTAAATTAAAGTAGGACCGGTTAGTTAAACTTTTAAAGGGAACAATTTTTTTACCTGGATATAACACAATAAAAGCCCCATTTTGGACCAGAAAATTTAATTTATCTTTTCTCTTTTCATTACCATTCTTCCTCTTTCATTTCACAACTTTAAAGTGACATAACTCTCTCAGTTTAAATGGATTTTGGCGATCTACCCATTAAAGATAAAGGAGATGAGTATTACAATCCGGTGTAAGAACCAAGGCAAATCACAAAGGTTTCTACGCACTAAAGGAATAAGACACGGAATAGCAGAATTGGTTTGGAGCATTTCGAGAGGATTTGTGAGTGGTTCATTTCTTACTTGAGATGTAATGATAGATAATATCATGATAAAGATTTGCAGTCTATAATATAAGTAATTAAATGTTAAGTACTAGAATTAAGGGATTAAATCATGGGTTTGGATAGAAATAGGATAAAAAGTAAGTAAAATCAACATTTGTGAATATAATTACAGTATGAATGATTCATTCTTTGTTTGCCATATAATCTTTGATAACGCTTTAATGAAGATTAAGAATTTATATATGAAGCAATTGAAAATTTTATCGCTAAACTAGATGAATTCCAAAGCTAGGGAGGAATACATAGATATTGATTGTTGAATAAAGACGGATTAATATATTTGCTTTATGCTGGAATTTTTTTATATTGATATGTTATGTACAAACCTATGGCATAAATAGGTGATCCAGGATACGATGCTCCCCTATAGGGCCTTGAGCTAGGATAGGGAGAGGACTAAATGTTTGGCGACCCCATAAGTGCATGAGGCAAGTCCAGAGCATGAGACTGGATGGTAAGCATTCCTGTTGGGCCTCGAGCTAGTCCAAGATGTGAGTCCAAAGTTAGATAGACAGTGGGAATGCAATTTTATAGGGCCTTCGACTAGTCTATGATGTAATTACCCACGTGTTAGATAGAGAATGATAGTACGATCTTGTAGGTTCTCAGGTTAGTCTTGGACGTATCTACTTATGTATTAGATAGATGACTATAATGCTAACCTATACCGCATGAAGTGAATCTAGGAGCATCCATATACGCATTAGACACCGATCATATTATAGTAGTATCTTTGTAGTATATGTGGAGAGGTATGACTCACTTACTCAGACTTAGGTTTAATCCACTCCTATTTTCCCTTTTTATTTATATCACTAGGTTGATGGAGCCTGAAGGCGTGATGGAACATGAGTCATGGACTCTAATATATATTGTAAATATGTGTTAGACATAACTGTACTTGTGTGCTGATTGGGTTTGATTTTTATTATAAAGACACTAGTATAAATCGCACGTACATGCATCTAGTGGCTAAAGATATTCACTTTTAATTTAATAAAAAAATGAGTGGACAAATGTGTGTTGTAAGCGCAAAAGTTATGGTAATCACAACATTTTTGTTTCAAGTTTTTTTGTTGGTGGTGTCGTTGGCAAATTAATAGTAAAATTCTGGTGATGGATAGTCAGAAAGTAGCTGTGGAGGTTGCAAACCGATGGTGAGTTTCTGTTGATGGATGAGGGTATTTGTGAAATTTTGAAAAGACACCGTGGAAATCATATTCATTGAATTCTCTTTATTAGTAGTAGAGATATGTATAACAATATTGATACACTATGGTGTTATGAAATATTGATGGTTATTATTATATTTTATTTTATTTCTTTTTGCTATGAGATTCAGAAAGATTATAGTTTGAAATCTTTTTTAGTTCTTGTTATCATCTCCTAAGGACTTTTTTTGGTTCGTTAAGGTTTGAATGTCGATTCAGGCGTTAAATCAGAGGGACGAAAAGGTGGGTTATCACATTTGGTATAAGAGCAAAAATCATCCTTGAGCTAAGGATTAGGACGTATGGAGAGAGCTTATCCAGTTTCATTTATTATATATTGGGGAGTTACTAATGAGTCCCATTTTAAAAATAGTTGAAAATGAGTAGCTCAGTTGAAATTAGAATGGAGACCAACACCGGTGGGGTGGAAACCAGAGTCGGGACTAGTACTCGAGTGGATGCAGTGGATACCTGAATGGTTATCGTCCATATATGGCTAAAAAATTATCTACAAGCAATGAGCCAAACTTGTACCAACCCCACTGAACCTGTAGTTACTATTACCACCCAAGGAGTAGTTCATACCCAAAATAACCATGGATTTCCTCAAGTTATGTAGAGACTTTTTCGGCCTAGGAGGGAAGCCTTATGCTGGAACGGGACAATATGCAGAAACTCTACCAAGGCTTAATCCTCATGAAAGATCTTCAGTCTTTTGGGACTCAATGACATTACTATGAGGAAATTAGCATTCTGGCATCTACAAGGTAAGGTAGGAAATTAATGGGAAGTGGTCACTGTAAAGATGAGGAGGATAGTATTACTTAGGCAATGTTTAAAGAAAGTTTAAAACAAAGTCTTTCTCGAGAGCAGAAAACAATTTGCTATTGGAGAAGTTTATTAATTTAAAGCAGAGGGCATGGCTATCGGAAAATATGAAACTAGTTTAATGAATTGGCAAGGTTTGGATTTGACGTGATAAATAACCTAGACAAAAAGGCGATGAAATTTGCAAAAGGGTTGAACTCACCACTAAAAGAGTTGGCGTTGAACCACATTCCATATCTAGCTACTTTTTAAAGGCTAGTAGAGGCGGCTTTGTTGAACTCAATTGACGGAGTGGTGAATAAGGAGCAGTCTGGGATAGAAGAGGATCGACAATAGGGTAAGCATAAGGGTAATAGGCCCTAAGGAGGACAAGGCAAGAAAAAAGTAATTTCTTGTAATAGGTGTTAGAAGGTGGGCCATATCGCGAAGAACAGTAGGAAGAATATTTTGAAGATTAAGTGTAATAATTGTAATTGATTGGATCATGCGATGAAGGATTTTAGGTCGGATTTACGGAAGATGAAGCGTTATAGCTACAATAAATTTATTTATATAAAGAGAGAGTGTCCGACTCCGAAGAAGGAAGGTCAAGTGGTTTAGGCATATTATATTCGGACGACCATCATTGCACCATCGTCAGCTCATGAGAAAGGAACGTAGATTGTGATGGAAGGTGTGTTTCTTATCTGATTCTCATATTCACATTTTTTCAGATACTGGGGCATCTCATTCATTCATAATAGTGCCTTGGTTGATAATTCAGCTCTAAAACCAAACACTGTACATGAATCCATTTCAATGCCGAATCTCGTTGGATAAATGACCCTGCTATGACTTAAAATTAGTCATATGTGGTATGGAGGTCCCTTGCAACGCTTATTACTGGAGGTATGGGTTGATTTGGGGAATGGAATGGATGTCGTGCTTTGAGGTGTTATTAGATTGTGATAGGAGAATAGCTCAATTAAGGAATGACAAGGGACATGACTTTATGTTGCAAACCCGATATTTCTTTTATAATAACTTATTTATATTCACTTGAGCTATCGATTTTTGCACCAAGATAGACGATTCCCTCAGCTTATACATCGACTATTGAGACCTAAATAAGATGATAAGGAAAAATCATTATCCCTTGCTTCGTATTGACAACCACTTTGATCAATTTGTTTGGGCCAAAATTTTCTCTCAACTTGACTTGGCCATCGGATATCAACAGCTGAGATTGGTTGAAGATAATATCTTGAGGAGTGCATTTCATACACCAGACAAATTATTTGAGTGGAGATCTTGCCGTTTAGGCTGACTAATGGTCCAGCTTATTTTGTTGACTTAATGAGTAGAGTATTTCAAAAGTAGTTGAATAAGTTTGTTGTAGTCTTTATAGAAGATATTCTTATATATTCCAGAAGTGAGGAGGAGCATGAGCATCATTTGAGAGAAGTATGGATGTTTTGAGGAGGAATCAATAAAAGGAATTTTTTTCAAAATGTCACTTTTGGAGGGAGGAGATTTGTTTCCATGGGCATGTGTATCCGTAGATGGTTTAGTAGCATCCCTAAGGAAAATAGCCGTTGTTAAAGATTGGAAGACATAAAAGAATGCTTCAAAGGCCCATTGCTTTTTGGGATTGGTCGGATTCTATAAGAAGTATTTTAAAAACTTTGCAAAGGTTTAAGCACCTTTGACTCATTTAACTAAGAAGAATTTGATTTATACTTGTAGCTCGGAGTGTGAGGCATCGTTTGTGAGATTAAAGGAATTATTGAAGAATGTTCCAATTTTGACTATTTCTGATGGAACACAACCTTTCAGCGTTTATACCGATGCATGCAATACTGGTCATGATGTTATCCTTATGCAAGAAGGAAATATGGTGACATATGCGAGATGGCAGCTTAAGACTCATGAGAGGACTTACATGACACATGACCTAGAGCTGCCTACTATTATGTTCGCATTGAAATCATAGTGGCATTATTGATTAGGAGAAAGATACGATCAATTTATAAAACAAGTCCTTTTAGTTCCAATTCAGTTAGAAGGACTTAAATTTGAGTGTAACAACCCGCCTTTTCGACCATCAAAAGTTAGCACTCAATACAACCATAATATTCAAATGCTAAACATCCAATTGTCGGAAAGGAATATTGTTAGGGTAAAAAGAACAAGAGAAACATAATCCACAGTAAAACGATCACATATAATATAACAAAGACAGCAAAATCTGTCACCCTAAAATACATAGTATATCAGGGTTAAAAACAAACCTCATTAGCCTGGAAAGTTATAACTTCCTGACCTTAAAATTGATGATGGGTATACAAAACAATAAAGTGCAAACAAAAAACTATGGTAGGTGAACATCTAGCTCTACTCCATGAGCTCCATATCCCATCAACGACAATCTGGGAAAATACTCAGTCTAACTAGAGCATTATAAACAACAACACCCGGATCATTCTGGAAATACCAACATGAGAAAACTCAAGTAATATGATGAATATAATAATTCTGTGAGAACACGCCGCTAAAAACGGAATAGGTTTTACCTCACAATAACATCTTTCACACATGAATGAATGGAAACAAATTATAACAAAACCTAAACTTGAAAGAATAGGCATAAACAAGATCAAAATCAAGACTTAAAGGATGGATACAAATAATTAAACAATGAGGAGAGCTCTAGTCACTTCTCGATGCAATTAAGAAAACAATTCGTTTGAATCAAAGGAAAGGAATTTTCCAACAATGACTAGGAGGGCGCACCTCCCCCGTCGAAAGTGTACCTCTAAACAATATACTTGAGAACTACGATGGCTCTCGGAAAATGTACTAGTCGGACCATGCTAATTTTACCGAGTATTCGAGTATTTCACATCTCCATGCACGTACAACAAAATCCAATCTAGAGTAGATGCAAACATACCCTAATGGGAGCAACCCCACATAGCAAGACGTCCACTCCCTTTTTGGTTTTAATCATTTCCAACAAAAGTTATCAACGTTCAAAAGAGCAAAAAATCATCCTGAATTGACGATCACGATGAAGAAAGCTGAATCGATAGTCAATAAATCAACTATCAAGAATACAAAATGATCGTACATGGAAATAAAATCTCATAACGTTACTACTACTCATTGATTTCAAACTTGTATTATCCCTCGGTTGAGAATAAAGCCGGGCAGGTTAAGGTAATGTTACCTTTAGGCATTGCCTTGACAACAATTTTAACCTTCGAGATAGAAATGATTTTCCATACCTCGACGTTTAGTGGCACCAGTATGACTAAATTCTTTTCGTATAAGTGATACTGTTCATGAAAATTAATTTTTTTATCCTTTTCGTAATCGAATCAAACCTTTTAAACTTTTAAAACCAAACTTGTGCTTAGTTTTGACATCATAAATATTTACAAAACATTTTAAAAAAATACTCTTTAAAATATTCTTTTTAAAGAGAAAATTATATTTTTAAGCGCATTAAAAAGAAGGGTCAAAACAAATATCATTAAAATGTTGTTTATTATAAACCCTAAACAATTTACACTTAGCTTTATTTTTAAAAACAATTTCTTTTAAAAGATTTTCTCATTTATAAATTATCGTCTATAAATTTCAAACAACATTTATTATCTCGAAAGATAATTAATCAGTTGAATGCTTTTATGAATTAAAACAATGTTAATCATCAGGAAAGATAATTGCCAAAATTCTTTTATAAAATTTAAAACTACATTAATTATCCTAATAAATAATTAATCAAACATATAGCTCCTTTAATAAATTAATTAATTAACTTTACACACCTTTATTAAACTAATTGATTGACCTTAACCACTTTTTTAAATCAATAAATCAACTTTAACACACTTTTATTAAGTCAGCTAACCTATTTTAAACATCATAAATAAATTTATTAATTAACTTTACCATAATTAAATAATAGTTAAAAATATATTTAAACCTCAAATTCTTTTCAAATGCTTATACAATCTTTACAAAACCCATTTGAAAAGAATTTACAAAATATTTAAGGTAAATAACCATTATAAATTTAAACAACATCAATTATCTCGAAAGATAATTAAATCCAATTTATAATCTTTTATAAATTTAAAACAACATTAATTATCTTGAAAGATAATTAATCAATTTTTATAATCTCTTTATAAATTTAAAACAAAGTTAATTACTCCGAAGATAATTGATTAAATTTATAACTCCTTTTATAAAAATTTTATCAACATTTATCATTTATTTTCAAAATTCTCAAAATACTTGAAAATATAGTTTAAACAATTTTCAAAGTGCAAAAGCACGACTAAACATTTATTTTGTAAAAATACAAGCTCAAGTAAACCTACAACAAGGGTTTAAGCGGATGGTATTTCAAAGGTGACAGTACAGCTATAATCGCTGTAACGACACTTACACAATCAAAGATTATGTCATAAATAATTTAAACCAAACAACAATATAAGCGACATACAAATATAAGTAAATTAATATTGGCGAGAAACCCTTTAAGGTCTCTCTACAAAAGTCCCATGTAAATCACACATATGAATTTGTATTTCAAAGTGTTCCATAGTGACCTATTCGCTACGTACACATCGATTTCCTCGTGCTTTGTTCCCTGCAACACAATGGTTCTTTATGCTATCCGCTTTTCAAGAGGGAATTTAAATCTAAACAAATAATCAAACAACAATATAAGCTATCATCTAAGCATTCAATAATAATCTATAGCAATACAGATATCATATAATTTATTTAGAGATGAGTGAATTCACTAAAATTCCAGTAGACGCTTTCACGTTCCGGTTTGGTATAAAATCAAACGATAATCGATTTTAGTCCAAAATTCTACTAGCCCAAATCCAACGATTCCAATACGTAGATGACATCCCTACGAGTACAATGCAACTGACCGCGTTCAAATCCGACCTTGAATGAGCAAAATACAAATTTTATCAAATTTGGGATTTGAATAATATAATTAACCAACTTAATTACTGTAATAATTTAACTACCCAAACTTAATTCTTCTCCCCCAAAAACTAATTACTTAGGCCTATACACAAACATTGTTCACCCCTTTTTTGTACACTCACGCGATTTCCCGCTCCCTGCTCTATGAAACCCTAAAATGACTTCACAATCATCTCCCCCTTCGTGAGCACCACCTTTAGACACCACAAAACCAAGCTCGGACCATCCCCTTAAATCGTGACCGTAGCTCCCAAGCTGCACCAAATGTCAGGTCGCGAACCATCAAAATGAGTCGCACACCCCAAAATCGTCACCATCGACCCTTAGCTCCACAAACTCGAATCTAACACTATCTCGGCCTAATTCGCTACCAATCACCAAAAAAACCCTAGTTAATGTTTGTACCAACCCATACTGTCAATCACTGCCAAACTTAATCGCACACAAAAACAAGACTATGGATTCGAAGATCTAGCTATTATGATCTCAAAGAAACTTGTTTTGCATTTCGTTGAGTAAAGGAATTGATCTTGAATTTTTAAAGGCTTGGCCATTTTTGTTTCTCGTTTCAGAGCAAGAAAAAGAAAAAGTGTAACAACCCGCGTATTTATCGATTTGATATTTAAATGTTTTATTTAAATATAACATCGTTCGTTGGATGTATGTCCAAAAAGCTACTTTTTGCAAACAGTCGAATTAGGACTCGAGACCACCTCCATTGAGTTCAAAACGTCATTTGCGATCTTTTTGAGTGTAAGCTTCGATATGTTTGGAGCTAGTAAAAAATTTGACCATTTGCACTTTGGGTTTGGTTTTGGGTTCAGCCCCTTTGCCAACTTAAACCCCAAACTGAACCATCCCTCCCCATTCACTCTCACTTCCTCCTCTTGCTCAGTTCTAAAGCAAAAATGGTGGGAGAGATGGGAAATTAAAACTCCCAAACCCTAGTTTCATCTTCAAATCAAGTTCTAGCTCCAAATTTAAAGAGAACCCATTGGTAAGCATCTCCTTCATCTTCTCCAACCCGTTCTCCTTTCAATTTCAGAAAATTCCCTAAACCTAATTTAGGAAATGTTTCTCTTTTGAGCATAGATTCAAGCTCATTTGGGTTGTGTTAAAGAGTGGTTGATTCTCCCTTTGCTTTCAAGCTCCTTCTTCATTGTTTTTGTGAAAAGGTGAGATTTTTATCTCACATCTTAGTCTTTAATTATCTTCGATTGTTAGGTATGAATTCCTAACACTTATTCTTGTGCAATTGATTTTGGTTTGGATTGATTTGGTGTTTATTCCTATTTTTGGTGTTTTGAAATCAAAATCTATGAAAATCCTTTTATGGATATTTGGATATTGGTATTTGAGGCGTGTCGAAGAGCCGTTAAGGCTGGGTTGTCGCTTGGCGTAAATCCTTAGCGTTGTCGCTCGATCGGTCGCTTCCGGTATTCATTTGGCCATTTTTGGTCTAGGTTCAGGGAATGCCCTAAACCCCAGTTTCAGCCGGCTGAAACGTTAGATTCAGCCGTCTGAATATTATATTGGGAAGATTTTATTCCCAGATTCAGACGTCTGAATCTTTGGCTCCAGACGTCTAAATTGGCTCGATTTCAAACAGAAAGAAAATAGGCTTAAATTGCCTATTTCAGACGTCTGAAATATTTCGTTCAGACGTCTGAATCTGTGTTCTGGAAAATATTTAATTTTCCAGATTCAGACGGCTGAACCAATTATTTCAAACGTCTGAATCTGCTGTGTTTTGCCTATTTGCCTTTTTAGCTTGAATATCCAAATCTAATCAAGTCGTGTTGATTCCCTTTTTGTTGTTATCATTTATTATCGGCCACTTTGTTAAGTCGCCCACCTTTTTAAACTTAGGTCGCTTGTCTTCACTAAGTCATACCGTTTTGACGGGGCGCTGCCCCGCACCCCACCGTGAGCGCTGCCCCCTAGACCCCCACGACCTGACCGGGCAGGTCGAACCCCATACAACTCTGCGTAAGCAATCTTATCCGAAAACCATTTAACAGAACTTCTTACTTTGATGGTTTTGAGAATTGATTTCTTTGAACTTTACTCACGTCTTCGAACGTGAATTTTTATGATTGATTGTTCTACAATCACTTCTATGATTTGTCACTTCAAAATATAAAGGTTTTCTATACTAGTATTAAATATCAAAACTCTTTCATTAAAACGATTTCAACTCTATTTTTAATATCAAACTCGTTTATAAAACTGTTTTCCAATCTATTAGTATATACAAACCTTTACCTCATTCGTATGAGAAAATATAATTAAACGGCTTAGCAAAACAAGTGGTATGAAACGCTTGCGTTTACTTCGTCGGTTAATTGATGGACTTGTTCGATTGAAACTCTTGTGACAATTTTCTAGTGGAGATCTACAATTTGTTCGTAAATATTTGAGTTAAGCAAGTGGTTATGGGACATGAAGCTAAACTCTTATATTTACTAACTTAGTGTAATCGACACTTCCTTATGATCATGATGATCATTCTTGTGATTTAGACTAGCGATTGTGCGATGTCTCTTTATTTGCGAGGTTAGACTAGACACCATTTGTGTGATTTCGATTCACACATATCTCTTTATCTTCAAGGTTAGTCTATACCTCATTGGTGTGATTTCGATTCACACATATTGAAACTCTTGTGACAATTTCCTAGTGCCGATCTACAATCTGTTCGTAAATATTTGAGTTAAGCAAGTGGTTATGGGACATGAAGCTAAACTCTTATATTTACTAGCTTAGTGTAATCGACTCTTCTTTATGATCGATGATGATCATTTTATGGTTTAGACTAGCAATGTGCGATGTCTCTTCGTCCGTGTGTTCGGACTTGCCTTCGAGTCATTCGTGTGTTCGGAAAATTAAATAGATATCTTCTCGTCCGTGTGTTCGGACTTGCCTTCGGGTCATCCGTGTGTTCGGAAAATTAAATAGATAGCTTCTCGTCCGTGTGTTCGGACTTGCCTTCGGGTCATCCGTGTGTTCGGAAAATTAAATAGATAGCTTCTCGTCCGTGTGTTCGGACTTGCCTTCGGGTCATCCGTGTGTTTGGAAAATTAAATAGATAGCTTCTCGTCCGTGTGTTCGGACTTGCCTTCGGGCCATCCGTGTGTTCGGAAAATTTAAATAGATAGCTTCTCATCCGTGTGTTCGGAAAATTAAATAGATAGCTTCTCGTCCGTGTGTTCGGACTTGCCTTCGGGCCATCCGTGTGTTCGGAAAATTTAAATAGATAGCTTCTCATCCGTGTGTTCGGAAAATTAAATGGATAGCTTCCATGAGATAGCTTCTCGTCCGTGTGCTCGGACTTCCCCCCTTTTTGTGACTTCTAGATTTCGTGTGTTGATTTCTGAATTTAATGTTTCACCAACTTTTACAATTGGCATTAATATGTATGTCATTTATTGTGGCTTGGTGAATTAAATAAAGAATATGACATTCTTTATAATCTTTGAGAAGATTCTTGTGGTATTGATTAATCTCTTGTTGATTTTCAATTACGTACTTATCACAGTACGGTATTATGGTTATGATACGTTTTTTTTGTCATATCTCTTATTCTATATCACTTTATCTGATATTTATAGCTAGACTGATCCGTTTATTATTTTCTTATAAATAATACTCGGGTCAGACCGAGATGTTACAGGTGCTTCTGCTTGACTTCTCTTCAGGATTATTCTGACTTTTGGCTAACTACTTAGATTAGTAGTTTTTGATTGTACGCATTTGAGATATAGACTCTACATTGTGTACTTATTCTTTTGTATAGCACGTGATGCTATTCTTTTGTATTATCGTGGATCTTATTTGACCACTACTCTGATGTACACTTTCATGTGTTATATTCATATTTATTTCCGCCTTTGTGATCTGTGACTGATTTGTGTTACGTTTATTTCTATATTTGTTTCCGAAGATTTTATATAGCCACCGTGTGATAGCTTTGGGTTTGTATCGGTATGTCGGATTTCCTCCTTAAATGAAGTTCATGTTATACTATCTGACATATCGGTGCTCGCTCAAAGAAGTTACATGGATGGTCGCTCCTCAACAGCCTTATTCTCCGTGCTAGTTGACAGCATTACACCGGAGTGTTCTTGGCTAGCGTGGGTATAGAGGTGGGGCGTCACAGCTTGGTATCAGAGCCAAACTTCGGAACAATGTAGAATTATCTAGCAAGGATCATGTCCTAAGTCTTTCTTAGGAGATTGTGCCTTAGGATTTTATTCGTGTCTTCGTACCGTTCTATCCTATTTTCTTTTTATGATTCCTTGTTTTATCAATCAAGTTTGTTTGATATTCATTTTGAGATTAATATTTTTCTCTTTTCTTTCTTTCTTAAAGAAAAGAAATGGTTAGATCTGGCCGTACCAACGTCGGTCAATCAAGTGCTACTCCTCAGGAGGGAGTATTTATGTCTGCTCAGCAGCTTCTTGATCTTGTTAAGAATGCTCAAGCTATCGGACCCATTCCAGAGTCTACTCATCCTAGATCCGGTTTTGCACGCTTGTGTAGGGATTACACCGATTTGGGTGGAAGGCCATTCCGAGGATCCGAGAGTGTTATTGAAATTCAAGCTTGGCTCAAAACATGCGATCGCATCTTCTCTCGCATGAATCTTGTTGATCTCCATCGAGTCCAAGTGGCTTCTAGCATGCTCCAAGAAAGAGCATTGGATTGGTATGAGCTTCTTATTTCTGAAATCGTTGAAGCGGATCTCACTTGGGGGAAATTCCGGGAGAGATTCGAATTGAAATTTGTGCCGGAGGCTGAAAAAGTAACTTTGGCCCGGCGTTTTATCGACCTTGTTCAAGGTGAATCTTCCGTGACGGACTACGTCGCATCTTTCGAATCTCTTTCCAAATACGGGGTCGAATACATTAACACCCCGTTGAAGAAAAATCAGAGGTTCGTCTATGGCTTGAATAAGAATCTTAAGAAGCCATTGCTCCTGAAACTCGAGGTTTCATTTGATCAGCTTATTGATATCGCTCTTCGTCTTGAAGAGGCCGATAGAGAGTGTGATGTTGAAGTTGTGGGTGCTAAACAAAACTTCAACAACAACATGAAAAGGCCTAACAAGTTCAAAGGTCCTTATCCCAGCAAAAAGGATAAGCAAGCAGCTCCAGCTGCAAAGACTTTTTCCTCTAGTGATGGGAAATGCTATAACTGTGGTGATAGGGGCCATTTCGCGAACAAATGTTCAAAGCCACGTTCTTGTCGCTATTGTAAGAGCCCGGATCATTAAATACATTTATGCCCCAGACGTCAAGGCAACAAGGAGGGAAAGTTAAACGTTGCTCAAGCCCCTGGCAACGCATCTCTTGGTCAAGGTATCCATTCTATCCTTGATGACATTTATTTTGCGATTGTCTTATTCGAGTTCTTTTTGATATGGGTTTCATCTCATCATTCTTATATCAAAAGAACTTGTGATTCTTTTTCTTTAGACATTTCTGGGCTTGAGGATTTCTTTGAGGGTTGCGAACCCGGGTTGGCGGATCCGCAACACTCAATTTGCTTTTTATTGATGTCGAAATTATTTTATGTGATTTTTCTTTCCGAGCCGATTTTTACTTATGCTTCGGAATTGACTTTTGTAAGGATTGGCTTAATTACTATGAAGTCGTATCCTTTGTCCCGTGTGGAATATTCATCTTCGACATTTTCAATCTGTTAAGCAGATTTCTGATTTTTCCTTTGTGATTTTGATTCCAATTTGATGGCATCATTTTATTCTTTAAGCTCACATGATGAGGAAAGTGTTATTTCTCTCATTCATGTAGTTTGAGAATTTTCTTGTATTTTGAGCTTGTCTTAGGATTATCACCTAAGAAAATCTTTTGAGTGGTGTTAAGGTCTTTTCAACTCGACCTTGCCATCGATTTTCATTTTCTACGAGTTGCGGGAGTTATCCATTTACCGCATTCCGCACTCGTTATGATTCTTATGAATGACTTAATATGTCATTCAGTTTATCCAGTTTATTTCATTCATTTTTGTAAATCGAGTATTCTATGAATATTTCGATGAGACCATTCTTATATTCATTGATTTTGGGTGAAAATAGCAATTTAAAATTTTGCAAATCTTTTTCATAAGATTTATTTATAAGTACAATTGGATTGTTGTTCTTTAAGCAAACAAAGAATATTCTTAAAAGTTTTTAAGAAACATGTTTATTATCTTGAAGATGATTTTGTGATGGTATTGCCCATTGAGTGCTTTAAGAATTTTGGTCGATGCGCTTGATCAACGTTATCGATAGGAATTTCCTAAACGCTTTGATGAGACAATCAGACATAGTAAATTGATTAGGAAAATGTAAATTTCTCTAGAAAGATTATTACATAAAGATATTTGTAATTTTTGGAAAGTTTTAGCTTTTCAGGAAAGAAGATGATTTGAAAGAATTCTTTTCCGCTACTTTTATTCTTGTGATTCCCGAAGGGAACCAAGATTTTCTCTTTAGTACCAATGCTAATCGTATTGGTTTTGATGCCGTTCACTTGCAAAAGAGAACGTACTATCATTTATTCTTCTATATAGTTATAGCCTATCGAGACTAGGTATGCCACTTATGATCTAGTGCTCGCGGTTATTGTTTTCCCTTTTAAAATTTTAGCATCGCTTATCATCTTTGTCCGATGGACAAACCGAGCGTGTGAATCAACTCTTGAAGATCTTTTTCATTCATGTGTTCTAGATCTTTGTGGAAGTTGGGAAGATCATATTTCTCTTGTTGAGTTTTCTTCCTATAATAGCTTCCAATCTTGTATTGGTATGGTACCTTTCGAGCCACTCTACGGAAGGCCATGCCGATTCTCTTCGTGTTGGCTTAAAGCCGGTGAGAAGCTGGTTTTAGGTACAAACTTTATTGGTATTCATTTGCGTTTCACCTTTGATGGGTGATGTGCGTTTCAGTCGATCGGGAAAGTTAGCCCCTCGATATGTTGGTTCGTTTCCCATCACCGAACGTATTTGATCCGTGGCTTATCGCCTTTTTATTACCGGCTCAATCTTTAGCTATTCATGACATTTTCCACGTCTTTTATTTACGGGAATGTCTTTGGGAATTCCAATTTTATTCTTGAGCCTAGTATTATTGTGAAAATTGAAGTTTCACCAGATTTGACTTTTTGAGCAACATTCTATTCGCATCATTTCTTCGGAGGTTGAGCGCCTTCGAAATAAAGATGTTCTTCTTGTGAAAGTTCTATGGTTCTCAAATCCCAAGGATTGCTCTTGGGAAATCTAGAGAATTCATCGAGCGAACTCGTCCGGGTTTTATCTTTCATGCTCTTTTTGGTGAACTTCTCATTTCAAATTTTCTTTTGTGTTGATATGCTTCTATGGTTGTTACTCTTTATTTTCTTCTTAAGAATTGCGAGGACGCAATTTCTTTAAGGAGGGGAGTCTGTAACAACCCGCGTATTTATCGATTTGATATTTAAATGTTTTATTTAAATATAACATCGTTCGTTGGATGTATGTCTAAAAAGCTACTTTTTGCAAACAGTCGAATTAGGCCTCGAGACCACCTCCATTGAGTTCAAAACGTCGTTTGCGATCTTTTTGAGTGTAAGCTTCGATATGTTTGGAGCTAGTCAAAATTTTGACCATTTGCACTTTGGGTTTGGTTTTGGGTTCAGCCCCTTTGCCAACTTACACCCCAAACTGAACCATCCCTCCCCATTCACTCTCACTTCCTCCTCTTGCTCAGTTCTAAAGCAAAAATGGTGGGAGAGATGGGAAATTAAAACTCCCAAACCCTAGTTTCATCTTCAAATCAAGTTCTAGCTCCAAATTCAAAGAGAACCCATTGGTAAGCATCTCCTTCATCTTCTCCAACCCGTTCTCCTTTCAATTTCAGAAAATTCCCTAAACCTAATTTAGGAAATGTTTCTCTTTTGAGCATAGATTCAAGCTCATTTGGGTTGTGTTGAAGAGTGGTTGATTATCCCTTTGCTTTCAAGCTCCTTCTTCATTGTTTTTGTGAAAAGGTGAGATTTTTATCTCACATCTTAGTCTTTAATTATCTTTGATTGTTAGGTATGAATTCTAACACTTATTCTTTTGCAATTGATTTTGGTTTGGATTGATTTGGTGTTTATTCCAATTTTTGGTGTTTTGAAATCAAAATCTATGAAAATCCTTTTATGGATATTTGGATATTGGTATTTGAGGCATGTCGAAGAGCCGTTAAGGCTGGGTTGTCGCTTGGCGTAAATCCTTAGTCGTTGTCGCTCGATCGGTCGCTTCCGGTATTCATTTGGCCATTTTTGGTCTAGGTTCAGGGAATGCCCTGAACCCCAGTTTCAGCCGGCTGAAACGTTAGATTCAGCCGTCTGAATATTATATTGGGAAGATTTTATTCCCAGATTCAGACGTCTGAATCTTTGGCTCCAGACGTCTGAATTGGCTCGATTTCAAACAGAAAGAAAATAGGCTTAAATTGCCTATTTCAGACGTCTGAAATATTTCGTTCAGACGTCTGAATCTGTGTTCTGGAAAATATTTAATTTTCCAGATTCAGACGGCTGAACCAATTATTTCAGACGTCTGAATCTGCTGTGTTTTGCCTATTTGCCTTTTTAGCTTGAATATCCAACTCTAATCAAGTCATGTTGATTCCCTTTTTGTTGTTATCATTTATTATCGGCCACTTTGTTAAGTCGCCCACCTTTTTAAACTTAGGTCGCTTGTCTTCACTAAGTCGTACCGTTTTGACGGGGCGCTGCCCCGCACCCCACCGTGAGCGCTGCCCCCTAGACCCCCACGACCTGACCGGGCAGGTCGAACCCCATACAACTCTGCGTAAGCAATCTTATCCGAAAACCATTTAACAGAACTTCTTACTTTGATGGTTTTGAGAATTGATTTCTTTGAACTTTACTCACGTCTTCGAACGTGAATTTTTATGATTGATTGTTCTATAATCACTTCTATGATTTGTCACTTCAAAATATAAAGGTTTTCTATACTAGTATTAAATATCAAAACTCTTTCATTAAAACGATTTCAACTCTATTTTTAATATCAAACTCGTTTATAAAACTGTTTTCCAATCTATTAGTATATACAAACCTTTACCTCATTCGTATGAGAAAATATAATTAAACGGCTTAGCAAAACAAGTGGTATGAAACGCTTGCGTTTACTTCGTCGGTTAATTGATGGACTTGTTCGATTGAAACTCTTGTGACAATTTTCTAGTGGAGATCTACAATTTGTTCGTAAATATTTGAGTTAAGCAAGTGGTTATGGGACATGAAGCTAAACTCTTATATTTACTAGCTTAGTGTAATCGACACTTCCTTATGATCATGATGATCATTCTTGTGATTTAGACTAGCGATTGTGCGATGTCTCTTTATTTGCGAGGTTAGACTAGACACCATTTGTGTGATTTCGATTCACACATATCTCTTTATCTTCAAGGTTAGTCTATACCTCATTGGTGTGATTTCGATTCACACATATTGAAACTCTTGTGACAATTTCCTAGTGCAGATCTACAATCTGTTCGTAAATATTTGAGTTAAGCAAGTGGTTATGGGACATGAAGCTAAACTCTTATATTTACTAGCTTAGTGTAATCGACACTTCTTTATGATCGATGATGATCATTTTATGGTTTAGACTAGTAATGTGCGATGTCTCTTCGTCCGTGTGTTCGGACTTGCCTTCGGGTCATCCGTGTGTTCGGAAAATTAAATAGATAGCTTCTCGTCCGTGTGTTCGGACTTGCCTTCGGGTCATCCGTGTGTTCGGAAAATTAAATAGATAGCTTCTCGTCCGTGTGTTCGGACTTGCCTTCGGGTCATCCGTGTGTTCGGAAAATTAAATAGATATCTTCTCGTCCATATGTTCGGACTTGCCTTCGGGCCATCCGTGTGTTCGGAAAATTTTAATAGATAGCTTCTCATCCGTGTGTTCGGAAAATTAAATAGATAGCTTCTCGTCCGTGTGTTCGGAAAATTAAATAGATAGCTTCTCGTCCGTGTGTTTGGACTTGCCTTCGGGCCATCCGTGTGTTCGGAAAATTTAAATAGATAGCTTCTTATCCGTGTGTTCGGAAAATTAAATGGATAGCTTCCATGAGATAGCTTCTCGTCCGTGTGCTCGGACTTCCCCCCTTTTTGTGACTTCTAGATTTCGTGTGTTGATTTCTGAATTTAATGTTTCACCAACTTTTACAATTGTCATTAATATGTATGTCATTTATTGTGGCTTGGTGAATTAAATAAAGAATATGACATTCTTTTTAATCTTTGAGAAGATTCTTGTGGTATTGATTAATCTCTTGTTGATTTTCAATTACGTACTTATCACAGTACGGTATTATGGTTATGATACGTTTTTTTTGTCATATCTCTTATTCTATATCACTTTATCTGATATTTATAGCTAGACTGATCCGTTTATTATTTTCTTATAAATAATACTCGGGTCAGACCGAGATGTTACAGGTGCTTCTGCTTGACTTCTCTTCAGGATTATTCTGACTTTTGGCTAACTACTTAGATTAGTAGTTTTTGATTGTACGCATTTGAGATATAGACTCTACATTGTGTACTTATTCTTTTGTATAGCACGTGATGCTATTCTTTTGTATTATCGTGGATCTTATTTGACCACTACTCTGATGTACACTTTCATGTGTTATATTCATATCTATTTCCGCCTTTGTGATCTGTGACTGATTTGTGTTACGTTTATTTCTATATTTGTTTCCGAAGATTTTATATAGCCACCGTGTGATAGCTTTGGGTTTGTATCGGTATGTCGGATTTCCTCCTTAAATGAAGTTCATGTTATACTATCTGACATATCGGTGCTCGCTCAAAGAAGTTACATGGATGGTCGCTCCTCAACAGCCTTATTCTCCTGCTAGTTGACAGCATTACACCGGAGTGTTCTTGGCTAGCATGGGTATAGAGGTGGGGCGTCACAAAAAGGAAAATAAGGAAAGTTAGAGAATTTATATAATGAGACAAGTGTTGACTTTACTTTTTTCTTCTTTTTTATAAACAAGGCAATTTCTTTTCTTCATTTTCAAGTTAACCAAAAACTTCAAGCAAGCTATCATGTCAATCAAATCATTAAGTTCAAAATTTTGAATTTTGATTTTGATTTTAAAAGATTATGAAAAGAAGGTTTTGTGGTATCCCACTACACAATATCTTGTTCACGTATGAACCGTGAACGACGGAAATAAAAACATGAACATGCCCTAAAATGCAACACAATCACATATCAACAATAAAACACATAAATTATTTTATTCTGTGAAATTTCAATAATACCATCGTTTGCCGTAAAATACGTCAAACAAAATTATAATTATTTTCCCAAATTAAAAATTATGGAAAAATCCAATAAATTAAATTAAAAATATGTCAATAAAAACCAAATAGCTTTATAACAATTGATTTTCTTATTATTTACTCAAACTATTTATTGTCATAAATAAATTTACAAATGAGTCCACCATTACTAAAAGGAGTTAAATAAGGCTATTAAATCCATTTAATTACTATTAAATTCACGATTCATATATTTAAATATTCCCCATATTTGAATATAAGTTATTTAGCCTTTTAAACGGCAATTATTTAAATATTGAAATTGATTAAATATTCAAAATCAAATTGATAAAATTCCGGGATGTTACATCCTCCCCTGTAAAAGAATTTCGTCCCTGAAGTTCCCAAAGGAAGAAGATGTACCCAAACCCAAAGGAAGAAAATGTATGGAAAATTACATAAGCATCTCCTTTTCATGGCTAGATCTGAAAAACTATAACTCGCCACAACTGACCCAAATCAACAAAAGAAAACAAAATCCAAGTGGCTTCCCATATCTGGGGCATAAAATCATTAATCAATAACAAATCTCTAGGTCTACTACATAACTCTTTTGTGTTTGATTTTTATTTCTACAAGCAATTTACTATCTCGATGCAAGTGCATGAGCACAAGAAATCAGATAGTAATCTCTTGCTGTAACGACCCGTATTTTTAACTATTTTAAATTATTAAATTTAATATGATTATTAAACAAAATGGTTAGAAATAAAAAATTGAATGATTTATTAATGTTGTTTATTGAATATTAACTTCAATAAAATTTTGAAATAAACAATTTCGAAGATTTAGGGAATAACAAGTATTGAAATGAAATTCTATGTATTAGATGTGTTTATAATCAATAGCTGAATTGAATAATAAATGTTGAATCGCTATAAAATGGAAGTAGTTGTTTTATTATTTGAATTCGTTTTAAAAGTTCAATTTTATAAGTTAAATAACTTATATTTCAATTATAGTGATTTATTGGATAATTAAGTTATTTAAATTTAATATTGGAAATTGTTTAAATAATTGAATCCTGGATTTAATATGAACGAAAATGATGTCGAAAGTTGATTTAAATTTTATTTAAACAAGAATGAAAATTGTTGACTTTTAAAATTAAATTTAAAAGTGATTAAATTTATTTTTGGAAATTTTTTGTTTTAATTAACAGGTAAAAATAGTCTTTTTAGGCACTTTCTTGGATTTTGATGAAACCATTTTCATCGGATCCGTAATAGTGAATTATTATAGGATTTCAAGTATCGTAGCGATCAGACTTATCGTTTGATCATGCGAATTAGAAACGCGTAGAAATTATTTTCAGGAATTTAATTAAAATAATTTGATTTTGAAAGCTATCTTCTGAATATAATGGAATTGGCTTTCGATACCTATTCCATTGTATTCGGAATAGGGGTATAACATATAGAATGCTAGGCGGCATGCTTCGTTTGGAGTTCGGAATTTTCGTCGACAAATCGGGCCGAAAACTTATATAAGGCCACGTTCATTTCGTTAACCACGGATATAATTGACAACCGCATCTCTTATCGATTTAATGGCCGATAATGGCTGACCTTCCCTCCTCGTTTCCTCATAATCTGCTCATCGAAATCGAATAACTTCAAAAGGAAAGTTGTAGATCTTGATGAGAATTTCACATCCAACGGTTGGATCGAGGCGACACGTTCCGAAATCGCCAGAATATGGGCACGAGGGCCGGCGGGTTTTCTAGTTTTTTGCGACAATGGTGGAGGTGGAGTTTACGATGCTTGAGGCGATGTAGAGTAGGCCGAGGCACATCCAGTGGTGGGTTTGGATCGGCGCCTGGGGGCTTATGGTGGCGCGCGTCTCAAGGTATGTGGCCACGTTGTTGGTTACGCAAGTAGCATGCTGCTTGGAGCGTGAAAGCTATTGGAAGAGAGTAGGTTTTGTTTTTTTATTGTTTAATTTATTTTGTTGATTATAATTTTAATTATCGAATGTTTAAAAACTCATATCTTTTTCATGCGAGGTTCGATTTGAGCGACACGAGTCGCGTAGCGATCTTATCGATGAAGGCTTCGACATGGAATCGAATTGGAATTTATTTGAAGTTGGAAAAAAAATTAGTTTCAAATATAGATGAGTGATTTAAACGCTCACGAAGTACTAAAATATTTTTATGTTAATAAAATCGAAATCATGAAGTAATTTGATTTTATTGTCTATTGTTTGGTAATTTAATTGGCCTTTAAATTAACATATGAATTGACTGTTAGAAATTAAAATTGACAGTTAAATTGAAATTGGAATTAAACTATTAGTTAAATTCCCGATTATTGATAACTGGTCAACTGTTGTGATATATTGACTGTTTTGGAATGTTGATTGTGATGGATGCTATTGGTTGATATTTTGGATGATTTGGATGTTTATTTATTTTTATATATTCCTGTTATCACCATGTATATTATTGACAGTATATAAACTATTATTTGGATCATTCGAATAAATTAAGAAATAGGTTGAAATGATATACACCTATGACGCTTTGATTAGGATTGAAATGATATATATCCATCCCTGGAATTAAAGTAAAAATAACCGATCACTTGGCCAAAGGATAGAAAATTATATATGGACACCGGATTGGTTAAATTAAATGATTTTAAATTCTTGGATTTGAACTTATTCAAATGATTTTGTTTTATAAAAATAAAATTGAATCAAAATATGAGAATTGGATTATTTTCGAACTCGAGCTTGAAATGTTGAAATTAAAATTGTTAACAGAAGTGTTTAACGAATGTGATTTGGAATTTGAAGTTATCATTGATATATGTTTTGAATTGTGGAAATCAATTTATTTTAAAGATTGAATTTTCTTTGAACTTTGAGATTGACTTAGAAAAGGGATTTAAAGTGATATTTCAAATTTAAGCTCGAAATTGAATTATTTTAAAAAATTTGAACCTTAAATTGAATATTGAAGTTTAATTTGATTTAAATCGGTATTTTGAAATCAAACTCGAATTTAACATAAATTGACATTGTTTAAAATAAGAATTAAATTGAAATTTAAACCATTAAATCGAATTATTGAATCAAGTTTGAAGTTATAATGAACGTTTCGAAATTGAAGTTAATTCGAAATCGAAATTGAGTTGATTTGAATTTAAATCGAAATTAAGTTGATTTAAAAATTGAATTGAGATTGAAGATGATCTGAATCGGAAGATTTGAAATTGAATCGGTTTGATTTAAATTTGCACCTGAATCTAGATTTATTGGAAATGGGAGAAACAGTTTTGAATTTGAAATTATTTTCACTATAAACTGTTTTAAAATTCATCTTTTCAAATTTCCAAATTATTTAATTTTTTTGGCAAAGCCAACCGGCTTTAGAGTGGGTCGTGCCACTATGAATATAAATATAGAACAGGTGTTCTATACATGCAAAGAACGGCTAAATTCTGGTTTTATAGTGGCTAGACCACTTAGTACAAAAGCAAAAGGAAAAAAAACACAGGAGCTAGACAAAAGGTCTAAACTACTCGGAAGGGCATAAGCCCCTCTATCATTACTGATATCAACATCAGAACCTAAACCAATAACATGTTGAACTGTAGAAAAGTACTTAGCCAGGTTCGGATCATAAGACCTCGAGAGAGGAGTGTAGAGATAAATCTGGTCCCATGTAGGATCTAAGAACTGCCACCGGTTCCTAGCATCATCAATACCACTGGTTGATAGAGAAAGACCATCACCCTCAACATGATACACTAACCTCCTGGAATCATCAGGACCACCTAAGAACATGTGATAACTATGCATCTACGGGTCATATGTCATTTCCTTCGGCTCATGAATCCAAGAACTCTCTTCAGGTTCCCAACTAACAACTAACCTTGGGAACCCATTTCATTTTAGGCCTAGGGAGGGGAATTTTACCAAAAGGAGATCAAAACGACTGGCAGTTAGAATAAATGATAGGCTTCCAGCTGTAGTTAACTTTAATTTCCACCTCATGACCTTCTATGATTCTAACTTTTAAAATCGACGACAACGGTTTCTCTAGGGTAATTTTAATCAAAGCCCTAGCAAATAATAAGTTCTTGCGCGCAGTGGTATTTGCATCAAAACATTTTAAATCCCCAATAAGGCTTGCAAGCTAGTTTAGACCAATCAGGGGTTGAAGGATAGATGGGATATTGGAGAAAGTGGCCCAAACTGGAATAGATAGAATCTGCTCTCTCGCACTGTCTATACCAAGGCTCCAGGGAGTCACAATAAAAGGTTTTCCCTCGATAATGACGGGGCTAGTAACTAGCGTTATAAGTCTATCTTCCCTATTACCAAATTTAAAGTAGAAAAAGTAATTTAAGAACTGGACATGAATCGAACCTTTCAGTTTCCATGTACGCCTACAATGCTCACGAACTACCGAGTAAGATGAAGCAGCATCTAGGAAAAACCCACTAAGTGATCAGACCTGTAACGACCCAAAACTTTTAGTGTTTTCATTTGTTAAATTAATTGAAATTTTGTGAAATTTTAAACAATAAAATTTTAAAATAAAAATTTACTATTTGGAATACGTCTATTTTAATATAGTAACTGGTAAATTTTCATCTGATAATATTGAAGTTTATTTTCCTGTGAAATTTTATTTCAAATCAAACCGGTTAATAACAGTGAATTTAAAAGTTTTCCGAAACCAAAATATGTCAACAGGAGAAAATTTATTTAGAACATTCTGAATCAGACTGCGAAATTCGTTTCGCGAAATTCGGACGTTTCTTACTCCGTTTATCTTAATTCTGACAGAATAGCAGCATTTCTGGTACCGATTATCGACTTTTGATTGGATGATCGTACCACTAATACCTGTATACCGTTTTGATCGTCTCGTCGTGCTGATCACTACGGTATATTTATTTTTGTATTTTGAGCTCTGGTACGCGATGGAAGAATTAAAAACTCTATGTCGTACCGGTTCCGGAATGTTGATTATATTCCTTCCTTACGTTTCAAACTTGAAACGCACTGTCCACTCAAGCTATAAATGGTCCTTACTCTTCAGCTAAAATTTTGGCCGACCGTTGGCATTCATTTAATTTGAACGTCTTATTTGCATTTGTTACCTCACCCGTTCTTATTGCATTCCATTTATTTTGCCTACAACCTTGCGTATACCATCTACTTTATTCCCCATCTCAACTTTTCCTTCCTTCAGATCTGTTCTTCCCCTTTCCCTTTTCTCTCCTCCCATCTCTTTTCTTTTCCTTTTCATCTGTAAATTCCTTTTTTCTTTCCTTCATATGAACTGTTTCTCTTTCTCTTCACACCACTGCCCACCGCCTAAGCCTCTCCCCTCTGACTTCACTTCCACGCCTTGCTACTCCAGCACGCAGCCTCCCTCTCTCCAAGCGAACATCCACATATCTTTTGACAACACCGAGCACCCCAAAAATCGCCTTCCACCCATGCCGAGACCCCACCTGTCATCTGCCGTGCACCCAGCCGTGTGTGACCATCCACCCGAGAGCCTCCTCAGCCGACTATGCCTCATCCACCTAAAACCCCAGTCGCCTTGTGCCATCCACAGCCTGCCAACGAACCTGAACCGCCCCTAGCTTTCAATATCGACACCCTACATAGCTTGCCCCGCTCCGATCTGCTAACGACGCCTATCTCTTCTTCTTTGAACTGTGAGTTATTTGTAATGTTAGTATAATATATATTTGTGTGACTTGTTTAAATATTGATTACTATACAAGTTATATATTTTATGAGCTACAGTTTTGTTTATATATATAAATATGTTTTGTTTAAAGCATTATACTAAATAAGTTTATTAAAAGTGGTCCGCGTATTGTTTATATATTTTACGTATATATATAGATATTTTATTTATACAGATCTGTACAAAACCTTGGTTTATATAATTCAACTGTTAGCTTTGATATTATTATAAATATTGTGGTTTGATCTCTGTTGATTATTACTTATAAAAAGTTATGTATATATAGTTATAGTGTGGCAGTTCATTTAGGTAAATTATAAATAATTAACGTTGGTCTGCATATATATATTGGTTCGCGTACACATATAGGCTTACAGTATGATTATAGTTGTTTTGTATATAAACTGCTAGTATTTCATAGGTCGGTTTATCCTATATAGGATCTGTTGAGTGGTAACATATATTTTATAAAGTAAATTATATTGTGTATATGAAGGTATAGGGTAGTTATATTGGCTTGTGTATATAAGTTAGTATATGCTTAGAGTTTCGGCAGCTGTATATAGTAGTGCTTTACATTGTTCTAGCTGTTGGTTTTTAAAGGTAGTTTGTATGAATATATTTTGTTATACAGTCATAGTATAATGTCTCTATATACATATATGGTATATATATTATGCAGTTTATAAAGGCTTATTCAATACATATATTTTAATCTGGCAGTCAATGATTTTTTTTTTATTTATAAATATATATATAGTTTTTATATAATCTGCTGGGTCCAAATATTAGTGATTTTCTTGATTAATGTAATGCTTTGTCTGGATATGTATATAAAACATCAGTTTGCAATGGTTCGAACGCGTTTGATTTTTTTGTTGTTGTTTTTTTTGTTTTTAGTGTACAGATCAAAATATATAAAGTTTCTTTTCTTTCAATAGTTGCTGTTAGATAATATGTTGGGTATGCTTGTTATATTGAGTCATAGATCATTGCAACTGTGTTGCGTATGTCGAGATTTTTCTTTTATAGTGTCTGCATTTTTTTTGGTACAGTACTATATTGTATATTCTGTTCTATCTATATGTATGTAAGTTAAATAAATATTACATGGGTTATATACCGATTTATATATATAAGTATGGAACTGTTGTTATATATGTAATGATTTTTTTTTTTTGATATATACAGACTGTATTTTATTTATGTGTTTAAAAAAAAAATATGTTATTTTAATAATTGTTTTAAATTTAATATTGATTTCGTAATAATAGTAATAATAATAATAATAGTGTAGATATTTGTTGTTTCTATCAAACTGATCCGAATTGTTCATAAATTCTGTTATCAGCTCTGTCCGTCGAATTCGTGCCAAGCTTTGGATTTCGTAACTCATTCCATTGTCGAATCTCTCTAACCTCGAAAGGTGAGCAATCACTCACGATTAACGTTCTTTTATTTATTAAATTTGATTTCAATTGAAACGACAATTGAAATATGCTGCTGTAGTTATTTAAGTTGTTATATATGCTATTATCTGTAACTGTGCACCTGTGGGATATGACACCATATCCCGTTGTTCTTATTCTATTGTTATTGATGATATATGCCTGTTGTTTTATTTTATATTATATGTTATCACTCTGCAAGTTCCCTATTAGTATAGAATTCACTATGGGTTGAAATGATACATACCCGAACGGACTTTAGAATAGGAGAATTTCGTTATGGGTTGAAATGATAAACCCAAGCGATTTTCATTTGAATTGAAATTGGGATTACGGGTTGATATGATATCTACCCGTATATATATTACGGATTGAAATGATAAATATCCGTATCACTTAACCATATGATAAATATATACAGACACCGTTGGTCCATATATATATATATTTTTTTGAAAATAAATTCTATGGTTTTGGGAAGAAATATATGGTTTTAAAATGTTGAGCCTTAATTTTTATATATAAATGGGAATGATTGATTTAATACATATAATATGGTTGAATATTTAGATTTATGTTTCAAAAATAGATTTCAGTAATAATTTGAATAAGTTAAGGTTGGGAAGATAATTTGAATTTAGTAAAGAATTTTATTTAATTAAACCGATTTAAAACTTATCGAAATTTAAGATATGATTTATAACTTGAGTTTGATTTAAATAATTTAATGAACATTTCTTGTTTAAAAAAAAAAATTAAGGAAATATTTAATAAAAATGAAATTTAAGGCTAGTTAAATGGTATCGAATTTATTAAGTGAATATTCCCTGATTTAAATAATAATAAAGTTAAATCAAGAGCTATATGAAAATGTTAAATTTAACTTTGAAAATGTTGAATATTAAAGTTTTGAAATATATTGAAAATTTAAATGGTATATTTATAACTGAATTGAATTGATGAATTGAGCTTTGAATAAAATTTGAATTTGGAATTTGAGTTAATTTGATTCGATTTGTGAAACTTGAGGAAATTAAATTCTTTACTTTTTAAATCATTTAATATATATATATACTATTTTGGAAAATGGATATATTTGAAATGAAATGATATTTGGGTTTTGAAGTATAAATTTAATTGAAATGACCACGGTGTTAAAATGTATATTTCCACCTTGTAGATAGTTCTGAAGATCCTTAGAGGATGGTTATCCCAACATCCTTTAAGTTACTCGTATTTCAATTGATATTTCACTTGAGTTGGATTTATTTATATAAGAATGTTAATCCTGACTCGAGTGTTTTGTGTTTTGCTTTACGCTCGGGTCAGACCGAGTGATACAGCATTTGAGACTCGCCCTTGGAATTTGGAGCTTCCTTTGGAGATCCAACTATCGCCTCAGCTTTCAGCTCTTCTAGTTGATTTGTTCAGAGAAGTCATCTGTTGTACTGGAGACTTCACTGCATTTGAGATATTCTGTTGTATTTTATTTCTAACTCTGATGTTTATATAGTAGCTTCATGAACTACTATTTTATCTATTCCGCTGCGTATTATTGTATTACTCTGTGTCTGTGATTCTGTGATTGATTTATTTACTGCATATGCTGAGTTTTGCCAAATTTTATTACAATCTGTTATTTTGAATTATTCAAGTCAGACATGTGTGGATTATTGTCGATTTGAATGGTCCAAAATAGTGGGTCGTTACAGTTGGTATCAGAGCTTTGGCTCTAGGCAAAACCTAGCATATATAGTAAATTTATTTACAGAATCACTTTCGTTCGAGTTTGAATCTCTTCCTTTTGACTCGATTTCCTTTGAACTTTGGAACGTTCCTTTCAGTTCCAAAATTCATTCTTGTCTCTCCCTATTTGTATTCTTTTGATTCTAGAGTATCCCATAACTCCACTTCGAATGATCTCTATAAGAATAGGCGATTCCGCCGATCTTTGAATGTTTTGTAAAGGGGTGAAACTCCTTTACAATTGGCATTGATTCACCGAAGATTTATATATCACTCGGTTTAGATGCTGCTATCTCTTGATATGCCGAATTCTATCTCTGGCGATCGAGTGTCGATTTGCCTTAGATTTCCGCATCGATCATATTCCTGGAGTCATGGTTGACCCGGTTAAGGTCGCCCGCGACTTGTATAAGTATATTCATCTTCTATTTTTAAATTTAATTATCTCATCTTCGTTCGAGCTTATCTTCGAATCATAATTCTATTTGATTAAGAGTCCCTCTAATTTGAATTTCTATCTTTGTTTTGAAATCCATTCTTGAATCATCCTTTTTAAAAATCGGGTTTATTTGTATTTTGGAAATTGTTTTATATATCAAAATTTTTATAAGTATGATTATATTCAATATATAAAAGTGAAGATGTTTTCGATAAGGACTATATATACCTTTTAAAAATAAGAATTTGAATTTTTGAAAGGATTTGAAATTTTGAAGTTATATAAGAAATTGATTTATATAAAAATGATTTATGACTAAAGGATTATAAATTTGAAATTCGAGAATTGAACTCCGGTATTTTGAAATTGGTTTTAAGATTTTGAAATATATAATAATAGTATGATTTAAAAGTATTTTCCGAATAAGAAATGTTTCAAATGGTTTTAATGAGTTTCGAATGATTTCGAAGAAATTTCAAAAGAAGTTTGAGAAAATAGAAGTCCATAACTCACTTATGTCGCTGGAAAATAATTTCGGTGATGAGTGCACGCATCATCGACATTGATTTTCGAGTTTCAGAGTGGGGGAGAGGCCACTTTAGTAGCATTGCTACGCGAGTGATTTTTGCGAAACCAATTTTGATTTCAAATTCCGAAGTAAGATTTGATATTCAAAGGATATATGTATATATATTTGAAATGATTTGAAGTAAGCCGTTGTTCAGTCCTCGAGTTTCAGATTTGATATAACCCCATCTATTAAAATTGATTTACTAATTTGTTGCTGATTTCCAACTCTTGAATTTGAAAATGATTTCTTCAACTATTTTGAAGGTTCGAGCACTTCCAAATCAAGGTTAACTTTTCAAAAGCTAAGAAATTTTGAAGTATAAAGTATATAAGTTTGTTTTGAATGTTTAAGAATGTAGTAATATGATTTAATAAGTTGAAACTGTTTTGTTAAGTAAACGAATAAGGAAATTTTAAATTTTTTTCTAATATGAAATTTAGATTTGAAATGTTTTGAAAAGAATTTGGTCTTCAAAATATTTTGAATAAAATTTAGTTTAAATGTTTTAACTTAGTAACATCTTTATGAAACTATATATTTAACAAGTTAGAATAAATATATAAGTTGTACGTATGCTGTTTATTTCGCATAATTGAATTGATCCAAGTTTGAGTACACCAGTTCGAGGTGAATTACACCATTTCGTGTTAGGATTTTTCATTTTGATTCTTGATGGCGAATATTTGATATGGAGTTTGGGCTTGATTCTAGAATTCTCTATCATAGTATATGACTATGCAAGGAGACTGACGGCTTCTAGTCGAGAAACCATATCGAAATCCGCATTAGGGAAGTCGAATGGACAATACTAGTTCGAAAGCGAACTTGTGTGATCGAGCGAACGATCAAATGAGATTCTGCGAAATGATGACGTATGTACATCTTATATTCTAATATTATTGATATATTTTGACGCTGAAATTGAAAGCTATCATGTTAGAATATCTTTTGCTTACTAAAAGAAAATTTCCAATTTAAATTACAAAGATATATAACCCATAAAAGCAAAGATATTCAATCCCATATGGCTCTTCATACAGCGAAATTTATTTTGAAATTTGATCCTTATATAAGATGGGCCTTACGTAAGTATAAGATGATTTTGAAAACATTTGATTTGGGAAATGAATTGGTTGACTTAAATTATTGACTTGGAAATTTGGATTTATTTTCTAAATCTATTATTCTGGAAACGTTGAAACTAAAGATAATTAATTTGAGAAGAAATAATTTGGTGAAATTGTATATGATTTTGAAATTGAACTGATATTGGAACAAATTGAAATTTGAGAATCTTGTGTTACTAAATACTTGATTTGGGAGTTGTCGAACTTATATAAAATTGATTTGTATGAGTATGAAATTGATTCGAAAACTATAGATTTGAAAGGGTACTCAATTTGAAAGTGAAATCTTATATAATTGAAGTCTATATAAGTATGATTTGATATACTATTGATTTTGGAAAGTATTTGATTTGAAAATTAAATCTTATATATAATGGATTTTATATAAGTATGATATTTGAAAGTGATTTGAAAAGGTACTATATGATACATATTTTCGAAGTAAAGATATGGAAAGTGCCTTCTGCTTGATATCCGATTTGTGGCCACATCTTGGATTCATTCTATCGATATTATTCTCTCTGATTTTGGTTTTCCGGATATGATACTCGAGTGTCCTTCGAATTCCATGGCGTTACCCATGGTCTTATCGTTCTCTCGTGACTGCATAGCGCAACTGCCTGGCTGAGTCTTGCCTAGGGGTACGGATTGTTTCCTGGGGGATCCAGGCGTAACCATTGTGTATCCTGCAATCTGTGTAGGTCGCGAATAGTAGCGCAAATGCTTGGCTGAGTCTTGCCTGGGGGTACGGATTGTTTCCTGGGGGATCCAGGCGTAACCATTGTGTATCTGCGAACCATGGTTAGACAAAGGTTTTGTTCGTTTTGATTGGATTGTACTTTCCATATCTGTTTTTAAAGGTTTTCCAGTATTTTCACTGGGTGTTGAAACAGGTCTACTAAGTACTTGGAGAATTCTAGTTTTGCGCCTGATCAACGCACTACCAGAGTCTACAAGAACAAGGATAAACTTGTTGAAACATCGAGTTATAAAAGTATTTTATTATAAATGTATTATAGTATAAAAGTATTTCTAACAAGGAAACTTGGTATCAATATTTGAAGTGAAATTCTAATGGTTTAAATTAATTATTCGTGCCCGATTCTATTCTTTTGAATCTACCTTATCTGGTCAGCTGTATTTATTTACCTATATTCTTACTTTCCAAGTCCTCCTTCTTTTCCTTGTTGACTATATCCTTTTAAATATGTTTTAAAGTAAATGATTGTTGATTTATTAATAATATTTGAAAAGTATTTTAGATAGAATTAATAAATTTATGATCACAGATTTAATAGCTTCTTTGTAAATATAAGTAATAATGTAAATAATTGTTTTCAAATAGTTTTCATATATCTATAAAGTTGTTATTTAAGCATATAAATGGTAATTGTAAAGGAAGCAAGAAATTTTGCAAATGGATCTTGAAAAGTTTTAAAGTATATAAGACAATTGAATTGCAAATGAAGTTTTCAAAGTTTAAGTAAAATTAATATAGTCAAATTAATTGTTTAATCTTTATTTTCAATCTACTTTTATTTCTAGTTGTTCTATTCTCCTACCTCCTTCCTTTTCGGGGACGAAAAGTTTTGAGTGGGGGAGAGTGTAACGACCCAAAACTTTTAGTGTTTTCATTTGTTAAATTAATTGAAATTTTGTGAAATTTTAAACAATAAAATTTTAAAATAAAAATTTACTATTTGGAATACGTCTATTTTAATATAGTAACTGGTAAATTTTCATCTGATAATATTGAAGTTTATTTTCCTGTGAAATTTTATTTCAAATCAAACCGGTTAATAACAGTGAATTTAAAAGTTTTCCGAAACCAAAATATGTCAACAGGAGAAAATTTATTTAGAACATTCTGAATCAGACTGCGAAATTCGTTTCGCGAAATTCGGACGTTTCTTACTCCGTTTATCTTAATTCTGACAGAATAGCAGCATTTCTGGTACCGATTATCGACTTTTGATTGGATGATCGTACCACTAATACCTGTATACCGTTTTGATCGTCTCGTCGTGCTGATCACTACGGTATATTTATTTTTGTATTTTGAGCTCTGGTACGCGATGGAAGAATTAAAAACTCTATGTCGTACCGGTTCCGGAATGTTGATTATATTCCTTCCTTACGTTTCAAACTTGAAACGCACTGTCCACTCAAGCTATAAATGGTCCTTACTCTTCAGCTAAAATTTTGGCCGACCGTTGGCATTCATTTAATTTGAACGTCTTATTTGCATTTGTTACCTCACCCGTTCTTATTGCATTCCATTTATTTTGCCTACAACCTTGCGTATACCATCTACTTTATTCCCCATCTCAACTTTTCCTTCCTTCAGATCTGTTCTTCCCCTTTCCCTTTTCTCTCCTCCCATCTCTTTTCTTTTCCTTTTCATCTGTAAATTCCTTTTTTCTTTCCTTCATATGAACTGTTTCTCTTTCTCTTCACACCACTGCCCACCGCCTAAGCCTCTCCCCTCTGACTTCACTTCCACGCCTTGCTACTCCAGCACGCAGCCTCCCTCTCTCCAAGCGAACATCCACATATCTTTTGACAACACCGAGCACCCCAAAAATCGCCTTCCACCCATGCCGAGACCCCACCTGTCATCTGCCGTGCACCCAGCCGTGTGTGACCATCCACCCGAGAGCCTCCTCAGCCGACTATGCCTCATCCACCTAAAACCCCAGTCGCCTTGTGCCATCCACAGCCTGCCAACGAACCTGAACCGCCCCTAGCTTTCAATATCGACACCCTACATAGCTTGCCCCGCTCCGATCTGCTAACGACGCCTATCTCTTCTTCTTTGAACTGTGAGTTATTTGTAATGTTAGTATAATATATATTTGTGTGACTTGTTTAAATATTGATTACTATACAAGTTATATATTTTATGAGCTACAGTTTTGTTTATATATATAAATATGTTTTGTTTAAAGCATTATACTAAATAAGTTTATTAAAAGTGGTCCGCGTATTGTTTATATATTTTACGTATATATATAGATATTTTATTTATACAGATCTGTACAAAACCTTGGTTTATATAATTCAACTGTTAGCTTTGATATTATTATAAATATTGTGGTTTGATCTCTGTTGATTATTACTTATAAAAAGTTATGTATATATAGTTATAGTGTGGCAGTTCATTTAGGTAAATTATAAATAATTAACGTTGGTCTGCATATATATATTGGTTCGCGTACACATATAGGCTTACAGTATGATTATAGTTGTTTTGTATATAAACTGCTAGTATTTCATAGGTCGGTTTATCCTATATAGGATCTGTTGAGTGGTAACATATATTTTATAAAGTAAATTATATTGTGTATATGAAGGTATAGGGTAGTTATATTGGCTTGTGTATATAAGTTAGTATATGCTTAGAGTTTCGGCAGCTGTATATAGTAGTGCTTTACATTGTTCTAGCTGTTGGTTTTTAAAGGTAGTTTGTATGAATATATTTTGTTATACAGTCATAGTATAATGTCTCTATATACATATATGGTATATATATTATGCAGTTTATAAAGGCTTATTCAATACATATATTTTAATCTGGCAGTCAATGATTTTTTTTTTATTTATAAATATATATATAGTTTTTATATAATCTGCTGGGTCCAAATATTAGTGATTTTCTTGATTAATGTAATGCTTTGTCTGGATATGTATATAAAACATCAGTTTGCAATGGTTCGAACGCGTTTGATTTTTTTGTTGTTGTTTTTTTTGTTTTTAGTGTACAGATCAAAATATATAAAGTTTCTTTTCTTTCAATAGTTGCTGTTAGATAATATGTTGGGTATGCTTGTTATATTGAGTCATAGATCATTGCAACTGTGTTGCGTATGTCGAGATTTTTCTTTTATAGTGTCTGCATTTTTTTTGGTACAGTACTATATTGTATATTCTGTTCTATCTATATGTATGTAAGTTAAATAAATATTACATGGGTTATATACCGATTTATATATATAAGTATGGAACTGTTGTTATATATGTAATGATTTTTTTTTTTTTGATATATACAGACTGTATTTTATTTATGTGTTTAAAAAAAAAATATGTTATTTTAATAATTGTTTTAAATTTAATATTGATTTCGTAATAATAGTAATAATAATAATAATAGTGTAGATATTTGTTGTTTCTATCAAACTGATCCGAATTGTTCATAAATTCTGTTATCAGCTCTGTCCGTCGAATTCGTGCCAAGCTTTGGATTTCGTAACTCATTCCATTGTCGAATCTCTCTAACCTCGAAAGGTGAGCAATCACTCACGATTAACGTTCTTTTATTTATTAAATTTGATTTCAATTGAAACGACAATTGAAATATGCTGCTGTAGTTATTTAAGTTGTTATATATGCTATTATCTGTAACTGTGCACCTGTGGGATATGACACCATATCCCGTTGTTCTTATTCTATTGTTATTGATGATATATGCCTGTTGTTTTATTTTATATTATATGTTATCACTCTGCAAGTTCCCTATTAGTATAGAATTCACTATGGGTTGAAATGATACATACCCGAACGGACTTTAGAATAGGAGAATTTCGTTATGGGTTGAAATGATAAACCCAAGCGATTTTCATTTGAATTGAAATTGGGATTACGGGTTGATATGATATCTACCCGTATATATATTACGGATTGAAATGATAAATATCCGTATCACTTAACCATATGATAAATATATACAGACACCGTTGGTCCATATATATATATATTTTTTTGAAAATAAATTCTATGGTTTTGGGAAGAAATATATGGTTTTAAAATGTTGAGCCTTAATTTTTATATATAAATGGGAATGATTGATTTAATACATATAATATGGTTGAATATTTAGATTTATGTTTCAAAAATAGATTTCAGTAATAATTTGAATAAGTTAAGGTTGGGAAGATAATTTGAATTTAGTAAAGAATTTTATTTAATTAAACCGATTTAAAACTTATCGAAATTTAAGATATGATTTATAACTTGAGTTTGATTTAAATAATTTAATGAACATTTCTTGTTTAAAAAAAAAAATTAAGGAAATATTTAATAAAAATGAAATTTAAGGCTAGTTAAATGGTATCGAATTTATTAAGTGAATATTCCCTGATTTAAATAATAATAAAGTTAAATCAAGAGCTATATGAAAATGTTAAATTTAACTTTGAAAATGTTGAATATTAAAGTTTTGAAATATATTGAAAATTTAAATGGTATATTTATAACTGAATTGAATTGATGAATTGAGCTTTGAATAAAATTTGAATTTGGAATTTGAGTTAATTTGATTCGATTTGTGAAACTTGAGGAAATTAAATTCTTTACTTTTTAAATCATTTAATATATATATATACTATTTTGGAAAATGGATATATTTGAAATGAAATGATATTTGGGTTTTGAAGTATAAATTTAATTGAAATGACCACGGTGTTAAAATGTATATTTCCACCTTGTAGATAGTTCTGAAGATCCTTAGAGGATGGTTATCCCAACATCCTTTAAGTTACTCGTATTTCAATTGATATTTCACTTGAGTTGGATTTATTTATATAAGAATGTTAATCCTGACTCGAGTGTTTTGTGTTTTGCTTTACGCTCGGGTCAGACCGAGTGATACAGCATTTGAGACTCGCCCTTGGAATTTGGAGCTTCCTTTGGAGATCCAACTATCGCCTCAGCTTTCAGCTCTTCTAGTTGATTTGTTCAGAGAAGTCATCTGTTGTACTGGAGACTTCACTGCATTTGAGATATTCTGTTGTATTTTATTTCTAACTCTGATGTTTATATAGTAGCTTCATGAACTACTATTTTATCTATTCCGCTGCGTATTATTGTATTACTCTGTGTCTGTGATTCTGTGATTGATTTATTTACTGCATATGCTGAGTTTTGCCAAATTTTATTACAATCTGTTATTTTGAATTATTCAAGTCAGACATGTGTGGATTATTGTCGATTTGAATGGTCCAAAATAGTGGGTCGTTACAAGACCATTGGTTCTTCGCCTCCCTAAGAACTACAGTAGGAATAATGTTAAAACCATCAATTACTTGAGAGTTGAAAACCTGAGGAGAATACGCTCCCGCGTTACGAGGAAATGTCTTAAAGAGTGAGGACATACAGGCTTGTTAACCCTAATATCAGCATCTTCACAAGAGCCAGTTGAGAGCTCATTGATAACAGGCAAAGCAATGGTATTTGGAATAGGTGAAGGCACGGGTACATTGTTAAGGATAGGAGCATATTTAAACCCAAACAGTTCAGGAGAATTATTGTTCACTACATCGGTCGAATCAACATAAGTAGTAGTGCCTTCGCAAGCAACAAAATTATCAAAATGCAAGGAATCTATGCCTTCAGCATTAACCAAGCTATGGCAACAGGTGGGGTACTAATAAACTTAGGAGCAGAGCCAAACGAAGAATTCTCAATCCCAATATCATCACCAACCCAATTACTCACAGATTTCACCAAATTAGAAATAGGCGAGGGAAGGGGAGCTACAGCAGAGATACCTGATATGGGGGCTGCATCCGAGGCAGTAGAAGCAAGGACCGAAGCGATACTCAACAGAGGGTTGTGAGAGCATTCGACATTCACAGCATCAGGTAGAGCAGTAGCCAGGAAAGAAGCAGAAGCTACAGCAGAAGGGGAAACTGGAGGTGAATGTCACGATTCAGACAAAGAGTAGGAGTGTCCAGATCTCGTAGACGCAGATCCAGAGGAGGCGTGACGAGGCTTATCCTGCCTATTTTTTGCCAACAGAGAGCGAAGCAGTGTGGCTGAAAATTAGGGGAAGAGAGGAGAAATTTGCTGAAAGACATGAAGATGGGTCGCCATTTTTTTATTATTATTTCTAAAAGACAAATCTCCCTTTGAAAATTAGGCGAAGCGATAGAGATACCATTTTCTGATTTAAATTTTCAAATCATTTAATATATAATCTATTTTAACTATTTAACTATTTTAACTTTTTAAAATTATTTTCATTATTCAAACTATTTTCTAAAAATTCAAACTGTGCAAAGTTGGAATGCTTATATTTAAATCGTTGATTTAAATGCGAATTGGGTTAAAATGAAGTTATAACCTAAATTGTAATTCGAATTGAAGTTTGAAGTAAAGACATATTTTGAGTAAATATGAGGATTTTGAAACCAATGATATTTTGAAGCGAATATGATATTTTGATATCAAGTATGAATCGTTTTTGAAATGTAAAAGTACCAACCAGTGTGTAAAATGACATTTGGTTGTTAAAGAGACTTGGGCCTCTTATTGGCATTCTCTTTGGCAATATTGGAACCACTTTAACAATTGTGTATGCGGAGGAGACTCCAGAATGAAGTGGTTGGATTTGGTGTACGTTTGCTGGATTTGAAGAAAGAGAACGGTGATGGATAGACCCCGACACTTGTGCCAATTTGAAATGGCTAAAACAGGACGGCTTGAAAGGACCAAGTGGGATAGCTACTCCTAGTGGACATATGTTCTTTGATTTTCTTCTTGGACTTGGTCCATACTATTACTTTTAATGTTGGTTTTGATTGGTTCACCTTGATTTGGGATGACCTTCCTTTTACCCGATATGGGATGGATGGACGCGGTGGGCGATCGTGGCTATGATGTGTTACCACCAGCCCTACGACCCAAACTGGTAGTATCCTAACTTGGGCATTGCCTCACGTGTCTTGTCATACTTTTATCCTTATACAAGACCACTACAAGTTTGGTTTAGTGTTGTCGTATCATGGTGCATCCTTATCCCTTGACGTGCTACTGGGGCGTTATATGCAAACTATACGACAATGCTTAAAAACGCACTAAAGGGGATTAATGTAAAGGCTTAACGCTAAGAAAATATTTATTTTACTGATTAGACATTACATATATAGCATATTCTACTATATATAGATATTTTGATGGATCCTTAAGAGATGGAAAATCCCGTAAAATCTCTTGAGTTATTGCACGCACGTTATACACTGGATGGGAGATGTACAACCCGTAAACAACTCTGACATTATTACACTCCTATTATATGTGATATTGATTTGACTCACGTAAGGATATTTTAGTCCTGACTCGAGTGTTTTGTCTTTTCATTACGCTCGGGTCGGCCTTGAGTATTTCAGCGCATTGAAGATCAATTATTCTGGAGGACGAAGACAAAGATTGGTATATTATATTACTAGTATTATTTCACCACATTGTTTGTTCTACTGCATTATTATATTGTTCTGTTGTATATATAACTCTGATTATGTTGTAAAATTATAATCAAATGTATAGTATAAACAGGTTCATGAACAGTTTATTTGATTATTATATTTTGTCATTCCGCTGCGAGATTTTGTATTTGTTTTCTTCTTTTCTTCTAATTCTTAATTAACCCCAATGATTATCTGTGTTTCATGTTGTTTGAGTTGGACATGTGTGGATTATTGTCGATTTAAACCTTCCAAAATGTGGGTCGTTGCACTTGCTCCCCTATACATATCTTGTATTTACGTAATCCAAAAGAGGACTATGTTGACAAAAAGCAATACACAAGCTATTCTATCATAATCAATAACAACATAAAAATATAACAACCATATGCAACAAAAGTACAGAGAATACTTTGTAATAAAAACTAAGCATCCAATTTTTTTTAGAGGATAAATTTAAAACTAAATGCCCGGGATCTTATATTCAAAATATAATTTTAAACTCCACCAAAGAGAAATAAATCAAAAACAAAATCAATTATGACAAGGAGGAGGCTCCTCCTACCAAAGCACGGTATAACTCTAAAAACAAAATAACATGAAGCATCCAGTGGTGTTCCGGTTCCTCCTAAAATCACAACTAAAGTAAACAAATATACCTGGCAAGTCTTCCAAATTGAAAACCTCACAATCACCCAACTTTAGTCATAACCAAAAATATTTGAAAAACCACTTACAGAAACTCTTTTCAAATATCCTGAAATAATAATACTTCCTGAAGTTTCAAAAAAATAATATTATTATTTCTTTCACAAATTCTTTCGAAATCTTTTTTTTCAAAAGCACCAGGATTTCAGTCCAAATAAACAACAACTTAATAAACCTTAGTCTAAAAAATCACATCTTCAACAAATCAAATTCCTTAAGGGAATAAACGAACACTTAATATCATTTAAAATGTCAGGCTAACAATAGGTTTTTAGAAATTTGTCTTAGGTTCACAACTTCTTGATTGTCCAAGGGTATAGATAATTTCTTAAGGATATCACTACGCTCATCAGCCTTTGGTTATTGCATAGAAGGTTATCAAAGTTAGCTTAGAACAAACTTGAAAGTCACTCTCTAAATTCTCCTAAGCCACATGACTAAATATACAAATGTACTTATTGGTTCTTGACTATACCAATTTTCTAAATCACTTATATTTTTCATTTAATATTTCATTAAATACCAAAATTATTTATGAATCATTTCATAAATTTTCACCTAAGTTTATAAACATATTATAAAAACACAACTTAATAAAACATTAAATTAAAACTTACTCCACTCTTATTTACTTGTATAATACTCTTCTACATCCTAAGAGTATGTACAAAATGTCAATTTTATTTTATTTATTTATTATTTATTTTTATTATATTTATTTATTGTTTTTTTGTCAAAATTCAAATGGAGCCCCAAATAAAATATAGGTCTTAAAACCGAGTCAACCTTTCGACCTCTTTAGTTTAGAGTCTTCTAAGAAGAGATGTTTATGAATAGGCCCAATAACATAAAATAGTTTATGAGACTTAAATGTTTAAACAAAAACTATGGACTTAATAAAACAACGCTTATTAAAACCTTCCTATCCAATTTTAACACATTTAAATTAAGCTAAATTATCTCTTTACTATCCAAGAGTTTAAAATTTCATTTATCAAAACATTCTTTTATCAAAATACTTTTTATTTTAAGTTAATTTCCTCTAAGGAAACTTAAGAACTAAATATCTGGTTTTTTATTTCAAAACTCCTTTTTGAAATCACACTACATATATTTCCATATATAGGTAAAATAACTTTTATAATTTATTTATTAACACTTGCTTTGGGTTCGTTCGGATGTGAACTCATTTTGATCGCATAATGATTAAGAGAATAATTTACTAAATGCACGAAAATGTTCGCCTAACCAAACACACGATTGTTACTTAAAAGATTATTCGTATTACCACAAAACTAATCGAGCTGTTTTCCTCAAACTATCCAAAGAAAATGTATCTTTATTAAAAATTCTCTTTGAAATATTTATACTTACAAATATTTTCAAGTAATACTACTATTACTTTTCTCAAAAATCATTTTAAAGTCAATTCAAGCAATGCTAGGATTTAAATTCTTAAAAACCCTTTTTACTTATAAAACAACATTTATAAGTTATATAAATCATTACTCTAGTACATTGTACCTTTAACATCATCTTATTCTATAATATCTTCCCTTTATTATAATAAACACTTTTTAAAACACATTTTATAAACCAAATTTATATAAAATTACCTTTATATGAAATTATCTCATATTATAATAATTCTCCATTGTTATAATAAAATTTTCTCAAATATTTATCCTCTAAGTGTCTTATCTTCCCATTTAGATTATATTAAACAATTTATTTAAAGTTTACTTTTAACTTAACATTATTAAAAGATGACTTTTAATTTAACATTTTCATCAAACACCATATAGTCAAATTGTGAAAAATAATTCACAAGAGGTTCCTTTTAATGTACTCACAATTATCAAAATAATAAATGCCCATAAACTGGTTGAGCATAAATTTACAATCAATAAACAATAGTCAATTCTCCTAAACTACCGAGCACGATTAAACAAACAGCAATGATAATAAATAAATACTACCATTTTTAAACAAAAAAACACAACACAAATAACTATATTTATGTATATAAAATATAACCCTAGATAAAATGTTTCATTTGCCAAACTTTCAAAAATCAATATCATGTCTGTTTGCCTTGTTCGAGAGTTTAGAAACCCCTATCGACACAGTGGTGTCCACGTCCCGACCAAAATTCATAAACAACTCAATAGGCCAATCAACACAATATGTTTTTATAACAATAACAAACACACTCTCGTATATATAATACTCTCAACTCATTCTAGGGTGTCACTTACTCTATCTCTAATGAATTTACCCCACCAAAGCCAAGGTTCTCGCCTAACCTTCAGCTCTGATACTAGTTGTAACGACACGCCTTTTTTATCATTGAAAATCGACACTCAATACATCCACGGTATTCAAATGTCGAACATTCAATCGTCAGAAAGGCAAATTGTTAGGGTAAAAAGAACAGGTGAAATAGAATCTCACAGTGGAATGATCACATATAATATAACAAAGGTAGTAAAAGCTGTCACTCTAAAATACATAGTATGTCAGGGTTAAAAAGAAACCTCATCAGCCTAGATAGTTATAACTTCCCGACTTTACAATTGTTGATGAGTATGTATAATAATACAACGAAAATAAAATACCATGGTAGGTGAACATCCAGCTCTACTTCATGAGCTCCATGTCCAACCAATGACAACCTAGGAAAATACTCGGTCTGACCTGAGCATATAATAAAATAATACCAGGACCAGTCTGGAAATACCAGCGTGAGAAAACTTAAGTAATATGATGAACATAAACTAATTCCGCAACCAAGTCGCTATACACGGAATGGGTTTTACCTCACAAGAACAACTTCCACACATGAATGAATAGAAACAAATTAAAACAAAACCCAAACTTAAAAGAATAGGCATAAACAAGATCAAATTTAAGACTTAAAGAATGGACACAAAAAATTAAACAACGAGGAGAGTTCGAGTCACTTCTCGATGCAATTAAGAAAACAATTCAAAGATTTAAATCAAAGGCAAGGAAAGGAATTTTCCAACAATGACTAGGAGGGTGCAACCCCCTCACCTAAAGTATACCTCTAGACAATATACTTGAGTACTATGATGGCTCTCGAAAAGTGTACTAGCCTGAACCTACCAACCTTACCCAGTATCTGAGTATTTCATATCTCTATGCGCATACAACCGAATCCAATCTAGAGTAGATGCGAAGATACCCTAATGGGAGCAACCCCACATAGCTAGACGTCCACATGCGAAGATACCCTAATGGGAGCAGCCCCACATAGCCAAACGTCTACTTACCCTTTTGTTTTAATCATTTCCGATAAAGGATATCAACGCTAAAATGAGCAACAAATCATCTTAAATTGACGAAACATGAAGAATAAAGCTGAATCGATAGTCAATAAATCAACCGTCATGAACAAATAAAATAATCATATATGGAAATTAAATCTCATACCCTTACCACTACTCGTTGATTTCAAACTTGTACTATCCCTCGATTGAAAATGAAGCCAGACAGGTTAAGGTAGCATTACCTCTAGGCATTGCCTAAACAATAATTTTAACCTTCGAGATAGAAACGAGTTTCCATAGCTCACATTTAGTGCTAAGAGTATGACTAAATCCTTTCCATATTAGTGATACCGTTTACGAAAATTAAATTTCTTTTCCTTTCCATAATCGAATCAAACCTTTTATACTTTTATAAACGAATTTATGCTTGGTTTTCACATCATAAATATTTGTAACACACTTTTAAATTTTTTAAATAGCAAATTATATTTTTAAGCGTACTAAAAAGAAGGGTCAAAACATATGTCATTAAAATATTGTTTATTATAAACCCAAAACAATTTAAACCTAGCTTTCTTTTTAAAAAGATTTTCTTTAAAAGATTTTTTCATTTATAAATTATCATTTATAAATTATCATTTATAAATTATCATTTATAAATTTCAAACAACATTTATTATCCTAGAAGATAATAAATCAATCAAATGCTTTTATAAATTAAAACAATGTTAACCATCCAAAAAGTGATACAATTCTATTATAAAGTTTAAAATCACATTAATTATCCCAAGAGACAACTAATCAAACTTATAACTCCTTTATTAAATCAATTAATTAACTTTACGCAACTTTATTAAATCAATAAATCAACTTTAAAACACTTTTATTAAGTCAGTTAATTAATTTTAAACATCATAAATAAATTTATTAATTAACTTTATAATAATTAAATAATAATTAAAAATATATTTAAACCTTAAATTCTTTTCAAATACTTATACAATCTTTAAAAACCCATTTGAAAAGAATTTACAAAATATTTAAGGAAAATAACCTTTATAAATTTAAACAACATTAATTAACCTGAAAGATAATTAAATTCAATTTGTAATCTTTTATAAATTTAAAATGACATTAATTATCTGGAAAGATAATTAATCAAGTTTTATAATCTCTTTATAAATTTAAAACAGTGTTAATTATATCGAAGATAATTAATTAAATTTATAACTCCTATAAATTTTTAATCAACACTTGACCTTTATTTTCAAAATTCTCAAAATACTTGAAAATATAGTTTAAACAATTTTCAAAGTGAAAAAATAGGACCAAACATTTATTTTGTAAAAATACAAGCTCAAGTTCAACACATGACAACGGTTTAAGGGACGATATTTCATAAGTGACGGTACCACGATAATCGTTGTGATGACACTTACACAATCAAACAATATGTCATAAACATTTTCAACCAAACAACAATATAAGAAACATACGAATATATGTGAATTAATATTGGCAAGAAATTCCTTAGGTATCTCCACAAAAGCCCTTGTAATCACATATATGAATATGTATTTGAAGTGTTCCGTAGCTACCTATTCGCTACGTACACTTTGATTTCATCTTGCTTTTGTTTCTGAAACACAATGGTTATTTATGTCATCCACTTTTCAAGCAGGAATTTAAATCCAAATGAACAATGAAACAACAATATAAACTATCATCCAAGCATTCAACAATAATCTATGGCAACACAAATATCATATAATTTATTTAGAGGTGTGTAAACTCACTAAAATTCCAGTTGATGCTTTGGCATTTTGGTTTGGTCTAAAATTGAACAACGTTCGATTTTATCCCAAAATTCTACTAGCTCCAAATCCAATGAAATCAGTTCCAATACGTAGATGACATTTCTACTAGTACAACGCAACCGACCACGTCCAAACCGATCTCGTATGAGCAAGATACAATTTTTATAAGATTCAGGATTTGAATAATATAATTAACCAACTTAATTACTTTAATAATTTAATTACCTAAACTTAATTATTCTTCCTTAACAACTAATTACCCAAGCCTATACACGAACAACCGTGCACCCCCGTCTAGTACACGCATGTGATTTCCCACTCCCTGCTCCACGAAACTCCAAATCGACTTCACCATCATCTCCCCCTTCACGAGCTCCACCTTCCCACCACCATGAAACCAAGCTCAGACCATCCCCTTAAATCACAACCATAGCTCCTAGGTCGCGTCAAATGTTAGGTCACGAACCACCAAAATGAGCCACACACCCCAAAATCGTCACCACCGACTCTCATTAGCTCCACAAACTCGAATCTAACCTGTCTCGGCCTAATTCATTACCAATCACTAGAAAAACAAAACCCTAGTTAATGTCTGTACCAACCTAAACTGTCGATCACTACCAAACTTGATCGCACACAAAAACAAGACCATGGATTCGAAGATCTGGCTATTACGATCTCAAAGAAACTTGATTTGCAATATTTCATTAAGTAAAGGAATTGATCTTGAATTTTTAAAGGATCGACCATTTTTGTTTCTCGTTTCAGAGCAAGAAAAATAAAAAGGAAAAGACAGTATGTTAGAAAATTTAAATAATAAGGCAAGTGTTGATTTTACTTTTTCTTCTTTTTTATAAACAAGGCAACTTCTTTTCTTCATTTTCAAGTTAACCAAAAACTTCAAACAAGCCATCATATCAATCAAATCATCAAGTTCAAAATTTTGAATTTTGATTCTGATTTTAAAGGATTTTGAAAAGAAGATTTTGTGGTATCTCGCTACATAATATCCCATTCGCATATGAACCGCAAACGACGGAAATAAAAATACGATTGTGCCCCAAAATGCGACACGATCACATATCAATAATAAAATACACATATTATTTTATTATGTGAAATTTCAATAATACCATTGTTTGCCATAAAATTCGCCAAACGAAAATATAATTATTATCCCATATTAAAAATTATGGAAAAATCCAATAAATTAAATTAAAAAACCTCACTAAAAGCAAGTTTGTTTTATAAAAATCGATTTTCTTGTTTTTTAGTCAAACTATTTATTATTGTCAATAAATTTACAAAATGTGTTCACCATTATTATTTATTTATTAAAAGGAGTTAAATATGGCTATTAAATCCATTTAATTAATATTAAATTCACAATTCAAATATTTGAATATTCCTCATATTTGAATATAAGTTATTTAGATTTTAAACACCAAGTATTTAAATATTAAAATTGAATAAACATTCAAAATCAAATCGATAAATTCTGGGATGTTACATTGAGGGAGCAATGGTGGATGGAATTCTTATCATCATATGATTTTGGGATTGCTTATACTTTAAGAAAGAGAAATATAGTGGCGGATGCCTTAGAAGGAGACATGTCGAGTTGAATGTTATGCTTTTGGAGTGGAAGCAGTTGGGGTTTATATTTGATTCTGACTTTTGACCTTCATCGAGATATACCTCTGGTTTATTGGTAACGATAGAGATAGGTTAGCATTGATGGATCCGATTGGGCAAAGTGATGGACATAATACATCATTGGTGAGTGGCAACCACTATAGTTGATCCTAAGTGAGTTTACACACCTCCTTAACGAATGCGAACCATTTGGATTCGATCCATTTGGATTGCTACTCCAAGGATCAGAATGGTTACCTAAGTTAGATGGGAGATTGTGTGTACTGTAGGTTAAGGAGTTGATAGATGAGATTTTAGGTGAGTATCATCATTATAGGATGAATATTCATCAATGAGGAGACAAGATATACCGAGATGCGAATAGTATATTCCACCAGCCAGAGATGAAGAGGCATGTGGCAGAATACATAGTGACGTGTATGACATGCTAAAGGATAAAGGCGGTGTAGAAGAAGCCATGTGGGATATTGCTTTCGTTAAATGTACCGCAGTGGAAGTGGAATGCATATATATGGACTTTATGGATGGACTACCTAGGAGTATGAGGGAAAATGAAAGCATTTGGTTTATAGTACTTACGAAAAGTGCATAATTTATGCTAGTGAAGAGTATGAGGACAACGACAACATTGGAAACATAGTATATCAAGGAAGTAACTCAACTTCATAAAGTTCTGACGAATACAGTAAGTGTCCATGACCCACTTTTCATGAATGAATTCTGAAGGAGCCTACAAGATGCATTATGAAATAAGCTGAATCTGAGTATGGCTTATTACCCGCAAACTGATGGACAGACCAAGAGGATGAACCGAGCATTAGAATATTTGTTGAGGCCATGTATATGGATTTTGGAGGATCTTGGGAGGACCTCTAGCTCTTGTGGAGTTCACATATTATAACAACTACCATACCTGTATAGGCATAACACCATTCAAAGCATTTTAAAAAGGCCATGCAAGTCAACTTCATATTGGTGGTAGTCAACGTATATGATCATACTTGGGCTAGAGACGGTTAGGATGCTATAGAGAAGGTGGAACTTATTAGGAAGATGATGAAAGATGCATAGGATCGATAAAAGTCATACGCTAATAACAGACAAACATAGTTGGAGTTTGCAGCCAGAGATTTGGTTTTTGTGAAAGTATCACTACGAAGAGGTAAATGAGATCTGGAAGTTTGGAAAAACTAACCTCTGATTTGTCGATCCATTTCTTATGTTAGAGAGGATATGAAGTTTGGTATATAGAGTAGAGCTTCCAAAGAAGACAACATGAGTCCATAAGTATTCATTTATCATATTTGTGAAAAGGTGTACATGATCCAACCACTGTAGTTTATCCTAGTCGTTAGAGGAGGTGTAGTTAGAACCCAAGTCGAGTTCATTCGTGGTCCGGCTCGCATTGTCGAGCATGGGGTAAGAGAATTAGGAATAAAGTAGTAAAGTTGGTTAGAGTGCAGTGGGGAAATGACCCGGCCGGGTACATGGGATCCCGAAGAAAAGATGAAAGCTTCCCATCCTTAACTCTTTTCTAGTATGTTTCTTAATTTAATCTAGTTTCTTAGGATTAGGCTGCTTTTAGGTTAGATTTGGATGGATTGAATGATTTGATTACTATAATAGGTTACCGTTAAATGTAGTATTACCCAATATGTGCTTGATGGTTATGACTTGGTCGTTGCATTCATATTAAACCATATACTCATATTAGGGAGTTATGCATTCATGCTGGGTTCATCATCTTATTGCGTTCATATATGATGCAATTAGCTGCATTTCTACATTATAGGTATAGAACTTCAAGTGACATGGCATCATCTATATCTATATGCTATAAATGTTATTATGTTTAACTCATTTAAGCTTATTAAAAACTTTGGATGCTATGGTTTTTACTTCGATGTTATATGTTTAACAATACGTAACGTGAGCGTTATATTCTATTTACTATTCCTTAGGAATTTAGGGAAAGAAATCCTTTTAAAGAGGAAATGTAATACACTGTATATTCGGGATATATTATAGTTAAAATTTAGTAATATAATAATGATAATTAATTTGACTAAATGGGTAAATAATCTTATTTAAATTAAGAAGGGGCAAAATGGTCAGTTTTTTAAACTTTTAATTTGATAAAGGGATCTACATCTTTGCCACCGGCATCTTATTTTGATTAAAATGATATATAAGTTTGTTCGATTTGAAGGTCTTATGAAGGAGATGTAGAAGATTTAATATCTAAGTGAGAATTCTAGCATGTATGTCGATATATAATGACTTGTTGACATATCATCCATATGTTGGCACATAGTTTGAGATATGTCGACATATCAATGACAATTTTAGTTTTTTAAAATTTTAAATTAAAGTGGGATAGGTTATTTAAACTTTTAGAAGAAATAGTTTTCTTACCATGATTTTGTGAGAAATGCGGATTAAGGATCTTAAGGCTAGAATTAACACTAGAGAGGGGTGAATAGTGTTTTAAGAAATTTGTTAATCTTTTTGAGTTTATCTTACTTTGTTAACAATGTATACAGTAATCAGACACAGATATGAACACAGAATCAAACACAAATGCAAATATAAAGTAAAAGCAGTAAAGGAAAGAACACACCGGATTTTATACTGGTTCGGAGTTACCCTACATCCAGTCCCACAACACAAGTACGGATTTCCTTTCAACAACAATTCAATAATTACAACCCTCGATTTCAAGGCTACGAGGTACACCCTCCAGAATAACAATCCTTTAGGTAGAGATACTTGATTTCCGAGGCAACAAGTTCACCCAATTGATTTCCAAGGCTACAATCACACCTGTTCTCGCTTGATTGATTTCCAAGGCTACAATCACACCTTTTCTCGCTTATATATTACAAAGAAGTCTATAACTCTGCTGAGAACCTTGTATAGATAGTGATGTAGAATCAAACTAGAAGTAATCGAGTATGATTCGATGTTGATTTCGGCAGAGTAATGGTATGATTTTGTAATAAGAAATGTGGAAGAAGAAGAGGAGTGAAAACCAAAAAAAAGTGATTAAAAATTCGTTGAAACTGACCCCTATTTATAGAAAACCAACAGCCATGACCATTCATGAAGAGTTATGGCGAATAGACACTTCTTTTGAAATTTGAATTTGAACTTCAACTGACACTATGTCGACATACTACCTAGGGGCATGTCGACATCCCTCAGCCAAAAATGATATTTTGAATTTCTATAAAAACAATATTTATCTTATATAAAAACTATTTAAAACTTTATAAATATACTTGAATATAGTTGAGATTCATAAGTAAATATAAAGAACAATATGTACATAATTTAACTATAATTTTATATTTAAATCTAAGTATAAATATTAAAAGTCAAATATATTATTTGAAAAGACATTTAAAATCAGGAGTATTTTGACTTTGAAATTAAAGATGTTTTGAGGCTAAAATTATATAAAATCAGGATAGAGAGATTTGAATCTTTTAAAAGGAAAGTTTTGAAATCATTTTGAAAACAAGATAATATTTTGTAAAATCATTTGAATTAAAATTAGTGGATACAAAACAATGTCCCACTAGATTTTCGTAGGTTCCATCCTACTTAGGGTTCCATCCCTTTAACGGGCTCGAAGTGGATTCCATTCCACGAATAAATTGGATATTAAGATGCCAGTGCTTTTCTACGAGTTTTAACAAATATTCCTAATAGAACAGACTTAACCTTGAACTCTTGAACTCTTGATAATCTTCATACTCATGAGTCTTCTATCTCTGTATCTTGAATCTCTATACTGTACAGTTTTCATTCTTGATACCTACATGGTTAGATCCTGCAAATACATATATATCTAAACTTGTAATGTTAGTATTTATATTTTATAATCTATTCTAAGGTTGTTGTCATCAAAACCATCATCTCATGGACTAACAATCTCCCCCTTTTTGATGATGACAACCTTTGTTTATAAAATATTCCTTCTATCTTAATAACTCCCCCTAAAACTAACAACTCCCCCTTAATCTATGCCTAACTTCCCTATTTTATATTTCTCCCCCTTTGTCATCAACAAAAATTTACTCTAAACTAGATAAATCCCCCTTATTTTTGGACTTCAGTACCTGCATTGATAAACTATATAACGGAATATATAATATATAGATTAAGAAATAATGATACTTATGAGCATAATAACTTAATTAAAGACTATATTCATTTCAATGTATATATATACATGTTTCACACAGCAAACTTCAAACCAAATGAAATCAATCCACACAAAGTATCAATCCAAACCAAATCAAATCAAACAAGTTAATTTAAACAAATCAATCAAAGAAAGAAAATTAAACGTTACGAGGAACATCAACCCATCCTTCTTCTCCAAAGATAGGGTCTTGTTTGATGGCATCCCAATTCTCATTATCAACAGATAGAGAAACAGGAGGATGTGCTTCATTATCGTCCTTGTGCAGGGAAGAGATCATCCAACGAATTACATCGAAGTGTCTCTCTTGTTCCTTGATCATCTGCATTTGACTCAATTCTAAGTGACGCTGATTACGGAGGATGATAGAGAGAATATTCTTGAATGAATTGAGTGTTTCTTCAAGATTTTCAGATAGATTATGAATAGGATTGGCCATAATTGAATTAGAGAAAGAAATAAAGGATATAAATAATGAGAAATAAATTTCAGTGAAGATTTCTGGAAGACAAAGGTATATATAGGAGTAGAAATTCATTTGAAATGAATAGACATTTGGTAGTTATTCAAATTTCAAATTCAAAATCAATAGTCACTTCTGACCAGTACATGTCGACATGGTCAAGGGGGGTATGTCGACATACTTCAGTGAAAATTTATGACAACTTTGATTTTGTGAATAATTGTGTATATGTATATATAATATACTAACATTTATTCTAGAGCTAAGATAAGATAGATAACAGAAAAGAAATTTCATTTCATTACGATAATACAAAGATTAAACATAATGAACTACACGAACATTCGAAATAAAACAAACTAAGAAAAATACAATAAGATACTAAAAGATAAAACTAGTTAGAAGATGAGGATGATGAAGATAGTCCAAGTTTCTTGCTGACTTTTGAAAAGAACTTGTTCATCTTCGAAGACATGTTATCCAACTTCTTACTAACGGATCGTTTTAAAATCCGTTGATTCTCCACAATTATCTTTTGATTTTTGAGAAGGGTTTTGTTGGATGGATTGGAAGGATATTCAATACTTTCTAAGGATGTTTCACCTTCTTCTTCTTCTATTTCCATTTCATCCCTTTCTTCTTCTTCTTCCTCTTCCATTTCTTCATGAGCCAAACGCTCTTCCTTTTCGGTATGAGTCTCATAAGGTTGAAAAACATATGGGATTTTCATGAGAGAAATGTTTGATATATTAAAAACTTTTCTAGAGACAAATTCTTTACCTTTGAAATCCACTCCAAAATAGTTAAAAATCCGAGTAAGGTAAATTCCATGATATAAAGTGTTTTATCCCAATTCAAAATTTTTAGGACGAAGTTCATCCAAAATAACTTACGCCCAATTGATATCATAATTTCCGAAAATGCCAAAAAGTGCTTTGCACACTTTTGAAGTAGGATTGTTAAAATTTCCTGATCTAGGGGTCAAAGTATGTTGTAAAAGAAGATTGACAATCCTTGCTTTAGGACGAAAGTTTCGATTTTTAAATTCAAAGTTTTCATCTCCTTCAAAAATATGATGAAATGTCTCACGATCATGTTCATCGATTTTAAAACAAGTAAGATCCATTCCCGTGCTTTTGCAATTAAGAATGGTACCCAAAAGATCACAATTCAAAACAATTTGAGTGCCTTTGACACTACTCTAAATTTCATTCTCATTTCCATTATAAAAACCACGGTTTAAATTAGCATAGAAGATTTTGACAAGATTAGGATTGCAAACAAAATCATTTTGAGAAGAGTCAATAAGACTTAAAACACCATTGTTTGCAAAAAAAGAATCAATTTCATAAGAAGAAAAATCTTGAAAAATAGAAAATTTTCCGGGATGGACTTTGGCATAATTAGCATAATTGATGTATGCTTTAATTGCCTCCGGATCATTGAATAATTGCTCTTTGATTTTTTTGGAAATTCTCATGGTTGAGGGGTTGCTTGAGGAAGCCATTAGAGTAGAGAGTAGAGAGCTTGAAGATATGAAGAGAGAGTTTGAATTTGAAAATGAAAGTGAAAAGATATGATAAAAGATAGTGGATAAATAGACTTTCAAAGGACATATTCTCTGGTCAAAAGGTATCTTTTCAAAGAAATAAATGAAGTGAAAAGGTGGAGGGAAATTCAAACATTGAATTCAAAATTTGAAATTCAAATTCAGGTAGGCATGTCGACATCGTGGTAGGGGCCATGTCGACATGTGCCTTTGAATTTTCATGACAAGATTTTTCCTAAGTTATCTAATATACATATATATATATATATAAATATTATTATTAATGTCTATATTTCTGAAATATTATTGTACATATACTATATTTCAGAATGTGTCAAAAATAATAAAAATAATAATAAAATAATAGTAAAAATAGAAAATAGATTTTTAAAATTCAAACAGCATATCAATTCAAAATCAATCAATCAAACAATCAAGCAACTAATTCTATGCAAGCAATTTCAACCAATTGTATTGTAAACATGTACCTTTTTATGAATCCGTTTCTTTGAATTCGTCGGAGTCGTGAACTGCAGTAAAACACAAATTCAAATTATCCGTCTTCTGATCATCATCACTTGAGGACGAGTCTGAGTCATCTAGAGTAGCAGTAAATGCATGCTTCCGTTTCTTTGCTTGTTCATTGTTCATAAGAGGATTATGCCTTTCTGGATACGGACAATCTCTTTTGATATGACCTAATTCGTCACAATTGAAGCATTTGATAAAGTTTGGTACTGTAGTCTGATTACCGGAATTCTTAAAGTTGTTTCTCTTGGAACTATTCAATTTTCTGTACTTCAGAAATTTCCTAAAATTCCTGGTCATAAACGCTATCTCTTCATCATTGTCACTATTTGAGTCTGATCCATCGGTCAATGCATTGAATGCCATTGATTTCTTTTCAGATGCTTTGCTTTCTCTTCTCCCGATCATTTGAACTTCAAACGACTTAGATTTCCAATCAATTCTTCTATCTTTAAAGTACTGATGTCATTTGCCTCTTCAATTGCAATTGTCTTTTGATCCCATTCTGGAGTGAGAGAATTTAGAATTTTTTTGACTTGATCTTCTTCCGAAAATTCCTTTCCCAAAGATATTAAAGAATGCACAATATCTTGAAATCGACTATACATATCTGAAATAGACTCATTAGTATTCATTTTAAATAACTGAAACTGATTTGTGAGCATGGAAATTTTGGTCCGTTTAACTTTTCTTGTTCCTTCGTGAGTTACTTGCAAAGTTTTCCAGATTTCATATGCAGACTTACAAACTGACATTCTAGTAAATTCATTTCTTTCAAGTGAACAAAATAGAATATTCATTGCCTTAGAATTATTTTGTGCAACAGTCTTTTGCTTAGTGGTCCATTGTCCAAAATTAGTTGTGGGTTCAGAATATTCAGTTTGTGTGATATTCTAAATATCTAATCCTACAGATTGTAAATATATTCTCATCCTACATGCCCAATATGCATAGTTACTACCATTAAAAAGTGGTGGTCTGGCAGTAGACTGGCCTTCTACAAATGAACTAGTGTTAGTGGTAATAGCAGTACTAGTGTTAGTAGCCATTTTGAAATTTTTCAAAATTCAGATAATGAAACTTTTGAAAACAAATCTCTGATACCAAATGTGAGAAATGCGGATTAAGGATCTTAAGGCTAGAATTAACACTAGAGGGGGGTGAATAGTGTTTTAAGAAATTTGTTAATCTTTTTGAGTTTATCTTACTTTGTTAACAATGTATACACTACTCAGACACAGATATGAACACAGAATCAAACACAAATGCAAATATAAAGTAAAAGCAGTAAAGGAAAGAACACACCGGATTTTATACTAGTTCGGAGTTACCCTACATCCAGTCCCGCAACACAAGTACGGATTTCCTTTCAACAACAATTCAATAATTACAACCCTCGATTTCAAGGCTACGAGGTACACCCTCCAGAATAACAATCCTCTAGGTAGAGATACTTGATTTCCGGGGCAACAAGTTCACCCAATTGATTTCCAAGGCTACAATCACACCTTTTCTCGCTTGATTGATTTCCAAGGCTACAATCACACCTTTTCTCGCTTATATATTACAAAGAAGTCTATAACTCTGAATAGCACTGAGAACCTTGTATAGATAGTGATGTAGAATCAAACTAGAAGTAATCGAGTATGATTCGATGTTGATTTCGGCAGAGTAATGGTATGATTTTGTAATAAGAAATGTGGAAGAAGAAGAGCAGTGAAAACCAGAAAAGAAGTGATTAAAAATTCGTTGAAACTGACCCCTATTTATAGAAAACCAACAGCCATGACCATTCATGAAGAGTTATGGCGAATAGACACTTCTTTTGAAATTTGAATTTGAACTTCAACTGTCACTATGTCGACATACTACCTAGGGGCATGTCGACATCCCTCAGCCAAAAATGATATTTTGAATTTCTATAAAAACAATATTTATCTTATATAAAAACTATTTAAAACTTTATAAATATACTTGAATATAGTTGAGGTTCATAAGTAAATATAAAGAACAATATATACATAATTTAACTATAATTTTATATTTAAATCTATGTATAAATATTAAAAGTCAAATATATTATTTGAAAAGACATTTAAAATCAGGAGTATTTTGACTTAGAAATTAAAGATGTTTTGAGGCTAAAATTATATAAAATTAGGATAGAGAGTTTTGAATCTTTTAAAAGGAAAGTTTTGAAATCATTTTGAAAACAAGATAATATTTTGTAAAATCATTTGAATTAAAATTAGTGGATACAAAACAATGTCCCACTAGATTTTCGTAGGTTCCATCCTACTTAGGGTTCCATCCCTTTAACGGGCTCGAAGTGGATTCCATTCCACGAATAAATTGGATATTAAGATGCTAGTGCTTTTCTACGAGTTTTAACACATATTCCTAATAAAACAGACTTAATCTTGAACTCTTGAACTCTTGATAATCTTTATACTCATGAGTCTTCTATCTCTGTATCTTGAATCTCTATACTATACAGTCTTCATTCTTGATACATGCATGGTTAGATCCTGCAAATACATATATATCTAAACTTGTAATGTTAGTATTTATATTTTATAATCTATTCTATAGTTGTTGTCATCAAAACCATCATCTCATGGACTAACAGATTTAACACAATAAAAGCCCTATTTTGGACTAGGAAATTTAATTTATCTTTTGACTTTTCATCACCATTCTTTATCTTTCATTTAATTATAAAGTGGCATAACTCTCTCAATTTTCAATGGATTTTGGCAATCTACCGATGTATTTACCCATGTGTTAAATAGCCAACGATAGTACGATCTTGTAGAGTCTTTGGCTAGTCCAGGATGTATCTACTTATGTATTAGATATATCACTACAACACGAACCTATAGCGCATGAAGCGAGTCTAGGAGTGTTCATATACACGTTAGACACTGATCATATTATAGTAGTTTCTTTATAGTATATGTGGAGTAGGTATGACTCGCTTATTCAGGCTTATGTCTGATCTGCTCCTATTTTCCCTTTTTATTTACGTCCCTAGGTTGATGGAGCATGGAGGCCTGATGGAACATGAGAGGTTGACTCTAATGTATACATTGTAAATATTGTAAATATGCGTTAGATATGATTGTACTTGTGTATGTAGATTGGGTTTTCTTAGTATTGCAAAGACAAACGTATATAGCAATGCTGATGCACTATGGTGTTATGAAATAGTGTTAGTTATTGTTACATTATGTTTTGTTCCTTCTGCTATGAGATTCATAAAGATTATAGTTATAAATCTTGTTTAGTTCTTATTATCATCTCCTAAGGACTTGTCTTTTTCACCATGTGGTTTGAATGTCGATTCGGGTGTTAAATTAGAGGGTTGAGAAGGCGGATTGTTACAATATTTCAAGGTTAAGGGCAAAGCACTCCTTCAGTGGGAGTGACAAAAGAGTTAATGAACTCTTCAGACTGATACATATTCATATATGCAATCCAAGGTCTAATGAGACCAAAACAGATTCATTTACTTTGCTAAATTTACCGATGAATCATCACATACGTGAACATGTGCATTTAAGGCACAAGTAGTATATCTTTGATCGGTTCATTAAATATAAGATAGAAGTAGAAAGCATAACATGCAAAGGAAATTAAACAATTCGATTTGTTCGAATAAATGAGTGTATTGGAAAGGATTTTCAAAAGTGCCTAAAATGAATAAGATTCGATCTCAAGCCACTCCTTCTAATAATACATAATGATGTATCGATAAGGAGTACTTGGACTTTGTTGGATAGAGTACGAATAACGTGAGTGAAGTTGAGATTGCTTTCTTTATCTATAATGATATGTACATAAGGGTAAGTACATATGTTAAATTTAGTTTCATCTAAAGTGAAGCTTATGAAATGATATAAGATACGAGTTGATAAGAGCTACTACATGTCCTAGGTCAAGAAGTCAAGAGGCTGCACATAAAATGCTCTCATGAGCGATCTTGTATAGACCACCCTAAAGGAGTTTGGGACCGGCCAACTATGGTTGATTGATATATGCTGTGAACATAAGTTTCATGAACTCAATATTGAATTAGTATTATGTAAATATTGGATACAAACCAAAGACTCTCCAACATAGAAACGAATTATATAAGATGAAATGAAATCAATTAAGCCTAAAATTTCCGCAATCGTCAATAAGCCATAAAGAGTATAGATTCTACCATAAGGGAGGATGTCTAAATTAAGAAGAGATTACAAGTACATCATCAAAATATGATTTTGATAGTTGTACCCAAAGAGAAATAATTCATTTGTCGTGGGTATGTCTTTGATAGGAAGACATATGTAGTTGGAATACAGTAAGCAACATTGATGAGAATAACATTATGTGTGCATGTATATTTATATATTATTTGCACCGAAAATGGACAAACATCTCTAATCAATTTATATTAGCGAAGAAGTATATAATGATAGTAAAATGAAATAACATGCAGTTTTATACTGGTTTTCAGCCTGAACATGCCTTCATCTATTGTTCATTTTTATTATCTTCTTCATATATCAGCTTTACAGCGATTTGCATGTAAAATATTACGATTTGCAGTGAAATATGTGTTCCAATATCATGTTCGGTGTTTTTTGTTTGGTAGTGTTAGGTAGGTCTCCAAAATTGTCCTTATTGCTGTTGGAAGCTTAGATATTTATAGGAGTGAAGAGATGGGGAGGCCTGACGGATAAATTAGGTAGTTTCTTGTATAACATGCTCAGATCGGCTATTTCCATATATAGAAGATATGATCCAGTACTTCTATATATTCGAAATTTCCTTTCCTTGAATTTCTTGCTCGGTCTGATATTTGGAGGGTGGTTTGATGGTACATTGCTTGGTCGGTGGACCTAGATAGATTCTTGGCCATGTTCTGTTCCCACACCTTCTTGGCTTGGCAACTCACTATACGCCAAACATGAAATCTTGTCTATCTACCGGGCAAGAATTCTCACCCGGTGTTCCTGCTAACGAATGGGAATTCCTGTTTGGTAACATGTCTATCGAACATGAATTCTTGTCCAATAGCTTGCCTACTGGACTAGCATACCAGGGTTGCCTTACTTGCTTTCTCCAATGTTTGCACATACTTTACTTCCAGAGCTTCCTATCTTCTTCAATTAGAATTGTCCATACGAGTCGTACCCCTTATAGGAGACGCACCTTAACTATTCTTATTATGGCTTAACCAACCTACATCTATCACTCCCCGAGTGGAAACGTCCACAATACTTGCCCCCAAAGAATGCTTTGTAGAATATAGAGCATGCTTCGTTCATCATTCTTTCATGGGTTTTTCTTTGTCTTGTGTGTCTTTGTTTATGTTTCTTCTCACTTCTTACTCCGTACGTAGAATCTTGGTTTAGCTTCAACCATCACACATATACATCTTTACCCACCATTTGCCTTGGTTCGACATATGCTTCTATTTGGCATATTCTCACTTTCTAGAAGTCTACCTATTAGAATACCGTGTCTGGTCCTTGTTGGTATGGCACCGAGCCACATTGGTTTCCTATAAATAGAGCTAAGTTCCCTACTATACATATGTTGTTTCATTTGCTCAACCTCTTGGAGAAACCGCGCATGTTTGTCTCCTTTCGGTTGAAGCTTCCAAATTTGATCCCAATTGTTTTCAAATTTGTTGTCCTTGCCTTCTATCCTTACAATCTACTAAGGTAAACTTCCTATCACTAAATTAAAATATTTTATGAGTGAGTTTTCTTCAACCACTTAGGTCCTGCAGCATGTGTCCGTAGTTTTGAAAGTTGGGGGTTCTGGGGTTATCGACCCCTATGAGAAATTGGGATTTGCATAATATTTTAGTTTGGGATGTCTTAAATCTTGTGCACCATGATTTTTTCAAGCCGCTCACGCCCTGTGTTTCTAGGCCCTATTTAGCTAGGGTAGTGGATGCCAAACAGATGTCTGGGGACTCAAGAGCTTGTGTTAGATTATACTTATTGGTCATTAGCTCAATACTCAGAGTTGCATATATTTACCCTTTTGGTATAGGGATTCAAATAATCGGCTAAATTATTTAGTTCGGCGATTGATCTTGCTTGCTACCACACTTAGGTATTTTCCAAAACCATAGGCCCTTGGTAATTTGACCACCAAACCAAACACTTAGGCGAAATTCCAGGCTCGTAGACTATGTACCATTTTACGTATCAAGCCATACTAATTAAAGGTCCCAGATTAATGTTTTTTAACACTTTATTACATTCACTATTTCATATGCACATACACACATGCACACACATATATATTCAGCAACAATACGTGAGACATGTTCCCATATTGGGCAGACAAGTCGAGTCATCGCAATACTCGTTCATCGAGTGCTACTAGAGATCAAGCTCCTTCTTCTTCTGCCAGTCCTGATCCTACACCACCAGGATGCAAGATTAGCCAACCCACTTATGCTCGTTCCTTATTTTATAGATATAGTCCTTCATAGCCATTAGTGGATCCCATCGAGTCAGTAGCTTCCACTCTATCATCTAAGTAGTTGGATACCATAGCCATTGCTCATGGAATAACTAGGGATGATCTTCTCTTGCCCACTCTTGACCAATAGGCTCATGCCCCTCTCAAGGGGTACGCATGGTGGAGGCCCGCCTCCTCTTCCATACTAGATCATACGATTTCTAGTATACTTGAAGATCACTCCCTTTCAGCTGCATCCAAATGTTATATTAACTAGCCTTTACGCTATTTTCATGTGGAAGTTACTGGTTCCCCCTACATGTTAGCAAATTGGTTCTTATAAAGTAAAAGGAATTTTACCCTTTATTTATCTCAAGGTGGGAAGCAAGTTTAACCTGGTGGAGGATTTGTATTCAAAGTACAGTATGTTTAAAAATGATACTTTTTCATCTGGAATACTTCTCTGTGCTTCCATCAATGGCATTCAGGATGTAAGTTACTCTAACTACTCGTTCATGTTCGTTCTTACCTGAAAAAGACTTAGTTTTGGCTATTGACCCTCTTTTCTGCTCATTTCCTCAGGTTTGGTGTGGGTTTCGATGAGCGATGATTTGGAAGATATGTTGGAGAACTGAAAGAAAGTTACTGTAGAAATGGGGGAGGTTCCCTATCTTGTGATAGATGATAACCTTAGACAGCTCGGGCTACTAGCTAATAGTCGCTAATTGAAAAAGGTAGAGTTTGATCTACACGCCAAGCTATAAAGAGAGGAAAAGTTTTAAAGTGGTTGAGACATGTGAGGCGTAATCTTCTTAATCCTCTACTTCTAGTATCGACTTGATGTCGACCCCGCTTGGTACTAACCCGGCCATGCACACAAATGCCACCATTTCAAGGCTAGATTATTTCAGGATCGAGCCCCATGTAAGTGGATGGTTAAAATACATAATGGAGTAGGAGGATGAAGGTGTTAGTCGTAAGGCCATTAAGGGGCTGAGCCTACGTTCTCGTAACAGTGATGGCACCACCTCAAATCAGAGTAAAGCTCATTCTTATGGGTAGATTAGCCTTGATACCTAATCCGACCTTGACGTTGAAGAGGCTTTAAACAAAACTTTCGGTTCTGAGGAACAAGAGAAGTTTTCCATGAGGGACATCATGGTCTTTGACTATTTACAAGATCCCGAAGTAGGGATCGCTTATGGAAATTCTGCCTTGATGTTGGAAATTCAACAACAGATGGAGATGCATGAGGACTTAAGGATTCATTTAAACACTACATACTCCTCTCAAACACCCTTATTCTCTTCCTGATTTGCACTGTTGGATTTCTTAGCTGTAGCATAGTTTTTACTCTTCATCCTTGTATTTTTTACAAGGAGTATGAGCTCGAAAAGGAGCAAGCTTCGGTCTAAATTCAAAAAGCCAAAGCCGAACGTCGCTCTGGTGGATGTTAAAAAGACTGCCTCATCTTTCGGCCTAAGAAAAACATCGAGCAGCAGGCTATAGAGCTTAAGATGAGGGAGACGTTTTCTAATTGCTTGGTTGGAGATAGGGACAGTCAGAATCAACATGATGGTTCTCGACAGAGGTCTCGCTCTCCCGGCGGCAAGTCAAGATCCAGGGCACCTTCTTTTCCATCTAAATCTCTCAAGGCTTCAACTTTTATCCTCTCGAATTCAGTTGCGTCCAAGAAGCAAGAGAGAATAGATAAATGAGGAGAGATTATAATTTCCTCCAAGGATAAAGAGAAGGAGAAGGATAAGGAAGGGACTGCCATTATTACTGAAATCAACGACCTTAACTACGATGAGTTTCAGCAACCATATCAACCGAAGGATCCCATTACTTACTTACTTGTGTTAGTCCCAGAGAAGTTGGTTTTGATGACAACAACCTTAGAATAAGATTATAAAATATAAATACTAATATTATAGTTTAGATATATATGTATATGCAGGATATAACATGCAGGTACTGAGAATGAAGACTGTACAGTATAGAGACTCAAGATCGAAGACATCAAGATTCAAGACTCATGAGTATCAAGATATCAAGAGTTCAAGATTTCAATAGTACAAGACAAGTATCGAGTCTAGAATTATGTTAAAACTCCTAGAAAAGCATTGACATCTTAAAATCGATTTTATTCGTGGAATGGAATCCGCTTCGAGCATGTTAAAGGGATGGAACCCTAAGTAGGATGGAACCTACGAAAAATCTAGTGGAACATCGTTTTGTATCCACTAACTTTTATTCAAATGTTTTACAAAATTATATCTTGTTTTCAAAATGATTTCAAAATCTTCCTTTTTAAATCAAAAACATCTATCCTGGTTTTAAATACTTTTAGCCTCAAAATAATCTTTATTTTCAATATCAAAATTATCCTTGGTTTTAAACTATCTTTAATTATAATGTACTTAACTTTTAATATTTATATTTAAGATTTAAATATGAAATTATAGTAAAATTTTATATATACCAAAATATTATTTTCAACACTTATTTATGTATTTTAACTATAGTATATTTATAAAGTTTAAAATAGTTTTAATATAAGATAAAAGTTATTTTCAAAAGAAAAACAAATTATCAAAAATACCTTAGGCATGTCGACAACCCCTAGGTACCTATGTGACATGATGGCAGTTGATTCCAAAAGTTTGAATTTCAAAGGAAGTGTCTATTCGTCATATCCTTTCCCGAATGGACATGGCTGTTGTTCTACTATAAATATGGGATGTTTTAAACGAATTTACATTCATAATTTTCTGATTTCACTCCTCTTCTTCTTCCATATTTCTTTATATACATTTTTACTATTACTCTGCCGAAATCACCATTGAATCTAACTAGATCATCTCTGGTTTGATTCTCTATCACTATCTCAACAAGATCCAATTGCTATTCAGAGTTATAGGCTTCTTTGTAATCAATCGAGCAAGAAAAGTTGTGATTGTAGCCTGGAAAATCAATCAAGTGAGAGAAGGTGTGATTGTAGCCTAGGAAATCAATTGGGTGAACTTGTTGCCCGTAAAATCAAGTATCTCTACCTAGAGGATTGTGAATCTGGAGTGGTGTACCTTGTGGCCTTGAAATCGAGGGTGTAATTGTAAGAATTGATTTTGAAAGGAAATCCATACTTGTGTTGCGGGACTAGATGTAGGGTAACTCCGAACCAGTATAAAATCCGGTGTGTTCTTTCCTTTACTGCTTTTATTTTATATCTGCATCTGTGTTTGATTCTATGATAATATCTGTGTCTGAATATTGCATACATTTGTGTTCAAATTAATATAAACTCAAAAAGAATTAGTAAATTCTTAAAACACTATTCACCCCTCCTCTCTAGTATTTATTCTAGCCTTAAGATCCATAATCCGTATTTCTCACATTTGGTATCAGAGCAATGTTTTCAAAGTTTCATAATATGAATTTTGAAAAAAAAAATTAAAATGGCTATGTTTGATAAACTTATTAATACTAGTTTAGAAATATTCAAATCATCATTGCATCATGAGTCTGCATATAATCTATATACAAATTCAAGTTGTCTACAAAATCTTTATGATGTGTAGGAAACATGTTTTATGGGTGTTGAGGAATCAATCCACAATGGACAAATTGTGCAGATCAAAAAGAATAAATGGATACTCGATAGTGGATGCTCTAGACACATGACTGGTAATCCGGATATGCTGAATGATATAATATACAAAGACGGAGGACTGATTAACTTTGGAGACAACTCAAAAGGATATGTGATTGGCTTCAGCAATGTCGGTAACTCTGAAACTCCTATTATTACTAATGTTTTGCTAGTTAGGAATCTGAAACATAATCTGTTAAGTATTAGTCAACTTTCCGATAAAGGATATAAAATTAAATTTGAAAAGATAAGTGTCAAATTGAAGATAATAATTCGACCATAATATTTGAGGGAATTAGGAAAAAGAATATTTATATTCTCAGTATGAAAGTTTCAAATAAAAACCTGTGTCTTTTGGCAAATACAAGTGACCCTTGGATTTGGCATAAGAGATTTGGGCATTTGAATTTCAATCTCTTATCTAGACTGTCAAAACATGATCTAGTAAGAGGTCTCCTTAAAATTAATTTTAAAGTAGATAGTTTATGTGATGCATGTCAATTAGGAAAACTTAGAAAAAGTTCCTTTAAATTAAAAGATATGATTTCAACTTCAAAACCTCTTGAATTACTTCATCTTGATTTATTTGGTCCATCTCAAATTCAGTCAATAAATCACAGTAAATATGTTTTTGTAATTGTAGATGATTATTCTAGATTTACATGGACAATATTTTTGAAACATAAAAGTGATACTTTTGAAAGTTTTAAGAACTTTACAAAAAGGATTCAAAATCAACTTTCTGTAAAAATTATAACCATCTATAGTGATCACGGTGGTGAATTTGAAAATGAAAAGTTTGAGGAATTCTGCAATTAAAAGGGAATAACTTACAATTTTTCATTTCCGAGAACTCCACAACAAAACGGAGTAGTAGAACGTAAAAATAGGACGATTCAAGAGTGTGCGAGAACTATGCTTTCAGATAGTAAATTACCAAAACATTTTTGGGCAGAAGGAGTTGCTACCGCCTGTTATATTTTAAATAGAATTTTAATTAGACCTGATATCATGCATAGTATTTGTCTCTGTGCAAGATATCAATCCCAACCTAAAGAGACCCACTTAAAAGCTGTAAAACGTATCATAAGATACATTAAACACACCAATGATTATGGCTTATTTTATCCTAGAAATAATTCTTTTGAATTAATATCTTACTGTGATGATGACTATGCTGGTTGTAAATCAAACCGAAAAAGTACAAGTGGAACTTGTCACTTTTTGGGGCATTCTCTGGTTTCCTGGTTTAGTAAAAAGCAAAACACAGTTTCTTTATCAACAACCGAAGCAGAGTATATTTCTGCTGCTTTGGCTTGTTCTCAAGTAATATATATGCAACAAACTTTAAAAGATTTTGGTTTAAATATCTCAAAATCACCAATTTATTGTGATAATACTAGTCCAATAAATTTATCCAAAAATCCTACTCATCATGCTCGAACTAAACATATTGATATCAGACATCATTCTCTCCGAGATAATATAAGTAAGGAAGTAATTACTCTCGATTATATTAATTCCGAGAATCAAATTGCTGATATCTTAACAAAACCCTTAAATGAATCTATATTTACTAAATTAAGAAGAGAATTAGGTATTTGTTCAATAACTGAAATATAAAATATAAATATATAACAATAATTAAAATTAAATTAAAATAAATCAAATAAGCAAAACTACAAGTACCCTGTCGACATCCTCCCTACACCCCTATCGACATACAACGTTTTTTTCCACCAAAATTCAAAATGAATGGTTATATATTCTTCCTATATCGAAATTTTGTTCATTCCTTCTGCTCTTTCTCTGATTCTAACTCCTGAAAAATTAAAACAATGGCCTCCTCCTCCAAATCAAACAAAATTTCAACCTTTTCGTTCCCTTCTCCTTCTATCGGACCATTTCAACGTACTACGCTTGCACGGGTGATGAAAATGGAAGATTCCTTGAAGGATGCACTACAACTTATGACTGAAATTCAAGTGGTGCAAATCAGAATGGCCAAAGAACAAGAATGGCAAGGAAAAATCCTTAGAAACCTGCAAAAGTTTCTAATGGACAATCACGCCAATCCCATCTTGATCGATGAAGAATCTTCAGGTGTTCAAGTGCAAGAGGACAGTGAGGAAGAAGAAGAAGAAGCCCTCATGGACGAAGAGCACGCTGAAGATGACGACAAAGTTATTTGCGTTGGCGAAGTGTGCTTTGACAAGGTTGGAAATACTGGAACAACGTGGAAATTTCTGTTTCCACTACCCAAACTGCTCGGTTCATAGATCTCCCATTGTCAAGGATACACATTAGTTTCTTTTCTCTCTTGCTTATCATTATTTGTATATGATCTTACTTACGTTTTCTACACAAATGTAAAAATAACATTATATAATTAATAAATGAATTATGTTCTCATATTTGAATTCTCACATTGTCATTATTATAAATATTATCATATATGGATTCTTAGTTAGGAGAGTTAATTATTAAGGATTAAGTTTTAGATTCAGAATTGAGTATTGATTATTTATGATAACACTATCATTATAATCACATATAATACAGTATTAGATTAAAGGGGAGTTATATAGTTTGGAGTTAGTTTTTGTTGATGACAAAGGGGGAGAAGTATAAAATAGGATAGTTAGGCATAGATTAAGGGGGAGTTATTAGTTTTAGGGGGAGTTATTAGGATAGAAGTAATATTTTATAAACAAAGGTTGTCATCATCAAAAAGTGGGAGATTGTTAGTCCCTGAGAAGTTGGTTTTGATGACAACAACCTTAGAATAAGATTATAAAATATAAATACTAACATTATAGTTTAGATATATATGTATATGCAGGATATAAACATGCAGGTACTGAGAATGAAGACTGTACAGTATAGAGACTCAAGATCGAAGACATCAAGATTCAAGACTCATGAGTATCAAGATATCAAGAGTTAGGGCTGTTATGGTAACGGTAAATTTACCATTACCATACCATTACCAGCCAATCGGTTACCATTTTCGAGCGAAATCGGTATACCAGTTTAATCGGTATGGTAACGGTAAATTTACCATTTTCTACGGTAAATCATCGGTAACATTTCTTCAATACCAGCGGTATCGGTAATTTTACCAGTCAATTTATAATACATGTATATTCATGTAACATGCTTTATTATAGACATTTAGAACCAAGCAAATGATTAAATTTAGTTTATTAAGCAGGTGAAATAACGTTAAATACACTTCACTTCTTTCTCATTTATGTGTTTTTATTACGTAACACTATAAATTTTATAATGAAGCACCGTTATGGTGTGAATACGTGTTATGTTACTAACCTTTTTTAAACAAACGGTAATTTACCATTACCAGTGTAACGGTTACCAGATTATCGGTATACCAGTCTTCGGTATACCAGCCTATCGATAACGGTAACGGTAAGCAATTTTCACTTACCAATAAAAATGGTACGGTAACGGTATTTGTGAAATGGTAACGGTAACCATTACCATAACAGCCCTATCAAGAGTTCAAGATTTCAATAGTACAAGACAAGTATCGAGTCTAGAATTATGTTAAAACTCCTAAAAAAGCACTGACATCTTAAAATCCATTTTATTCGTGGAATGGAATCCACTTCGAGCCCGATAAAGGGATGGAACCCTAAGTAGGATGGAACCTACGAAAAATCTAGTGGAACATCGTTTTGTATCCACTAACTTTTATTCAAATGTTTTACAAAATTATATCTTGTTTTCAAAATGATTTCAAAATCTTCCTTTTTAAATCAAAAACATCTATCCTGGTTTTAAATACTTTTAGCCTCAAAATAATCTTTATTTTCAATATCAAAATTATCCTTGGTTTTAAACTATCTTTAATTATAATGTACTTAACTTTTAATATTTATATTTAAGATTTAAATATGAAATTATAGTAAAATTTTATATATAATAAAATATTATTTTCTACACTTATTTATGTATTTTAACTATAGTATATTTATAAAGTTTAAAATAGTTTTAATATAAGATAGAAGTTATTTTCAAAAGAAAAACAAATTATCAAAAATATCTTAGGCATGTCGACAACCCTTAGGTACCTATGTCGACATGATGGCAGTTGATTCCAAAAGTTTGAATTTCAAAGGAAGTGTCTATTCGTCATATCCTTTCCCAAATAGACATGGTTGTTGTTCTACTATAAATAGGGGATGTTTTAAACGAATTTACATTCATAATTTTCCGATTTCACTCCTCTTCTTCTTCCACATTTCTTTATATACATTTTTACTATTATTCTGCCGAAATCACCATTGAATCTAACTAGATCATCTCTGGTTTGATTTTCTATCAATATCTCAACAAGATCCCAGTGCTATTCAGAGTTATAGGCTTCTTTGTAATCAATCGAGTGAGAAAAGGTGTGATTGTAGCCTGGAAAATCAATCAAGTGAGAGAAGGTGTGATTGTAGCCTAGGAAATCAATTGGGTGAACTTGTTGCCCGTAAAATCAAGTATCTCTACCTAGAGGATTATGAATCTGGAGTGGTGTATCTCGTGGCCTTGAAATCGAGGGTGTAATTGTAAGAATTGATTTTGAAAGGAAATCTGTACTTGTGTTGCGGGACTGGATGTATGGTAACTCCGAACCAGTATAAAATCCGGTGTGTTCTTTCCTTTACTGCTTTTATTTTATATCTGCATCTGTGTTTGATTCTGTGATAATATCTGTGTCTGAATATTGCATACATTTGTGTTCCAATTAATATAAACTCAAAAAGAATTAGTAAATTCTTAAAACACTATTCACCCCCCCTCTAGTGTTTGTTCTAGCCTTAAGATCCATAATCCGCATTTCTCACAACTTGCTGATGCCCTCGCTACTTATTTTTTGGCTTGATGGACCTCCTCGAGGATTAAGAGGCGTAAAGGCGTTGTCGGAGTTTCACACAAAAATCATTAAAGGTGGTTAGTAGGTCGTCATGAAAAATGTTAAACAGAACTTGAAGATTTTCGAGCTCAGGAAGCAACTACATGAAAAATACATAGAGCATCGAGCAACATTGGAAGCACTAAAGAAGTTCCAAGCTGAGGAGATTGAAAAACTCAAGATTGCTCACTCTGATGAACCGACAAAGCTGAAGATGGACTATGCTCTTAACCTCATGGTGCTAAAGGAAGAGTACAATTCCAAAGCCAAAAGATTGTTTGAGGATTATAAGAATGTTAAAGCCAAATATTCAAAGAGACTGGATGAAATCCAAGCTATAACTAGCATAAGAGCCCGGGTTTGTTGGAATTAAAGAAAATGACAAGGAATGGAAGAGTAAGAGAGCCTCTCTTAATTCCAAACTTAAGACTGTGACCATCGAATAAGAGTTCAAGACAAAGATGGTGTAGAAGCTCTGGGTGGAGAGCGATGGGATAAACAACCAACTGGATCAAATTGAAGATCTCCTGGATGAGATTTGTTTTTTAATGTACACCGAGGTAAGTCCAGCATGGATGGATGACCATCAAGAGGTCATGACCTATATTCATAAGCGACTGATTAAGGAAGCCAACAAGTAGGGAGGGCCACCATTTAGGCTCGAGGTTGTTGAGGCTCATTTTCTACAGAGGAGAAAGAAGTTATTCGCTTGGGTTACATAAAGATGGAAACTGATGAAAGAGCTAAAAAGAAGCAAGAGGATAGGGAGGTAAGGAAAAATAGCAGTTTTGCTTTAGGGGCTACTACCTAAGGTTAGACTTTGGAATAGGCTATTTATGCCCTCATTCATAACATTCCGCTAACTGTTTACCACATCTCCACAGACCTACTTATCAAAAGCCTACCTCGAGATGATGCCAAGCCCTAGGGTGATGCCCAACCCCAGAATGATGCCCAGCCCCAGAATGATGCTTCATCTTCTCCTAAAGGAGGTAGGATCCTTTTGTATAGCCCATAAGCCACTGCTTGGTACATTCGAGCTTGTTTAATGTCGTACTTGATAGTCCTCCCCATTTCCATGCAGGTGATGCAGTCACAATGGATCCTTCTGAAGCTATGGTACCTTCTAAAGCCCTATTGTCAGGGCATATGCCCCTAGGTCCATCAAACTTTGCAGCAGAGGAAAATCATGATGAGACGATCGCCTCTCTCAAGGAAGATACTGGTATTGAGATCACAGGCTACAATGAATCAAGCAAGGACTATGAAAGGGATGAATTCTTAGGTCGAATATAATGGCCAACTTCCTAGAGGAATTTTCTAGGGTTAAATTGGGGGCGGTGGAGGAGCTTAAGGGCATAAAGAAGAAGTAGACTGAGCTTGATGCAGCTTCTACATCCAAGTCAAAGTAAAATAAGAAAGAGAAAGATCCCGTCGGACCCAAACAATCCAAGATGGGTCATTCGTCTATATCGAAGTGATTCTTGTATGGTTGAATATTTTTGTTTGGAATAGTTCGTTTCTCATTCTTGGTGTATTTAAACATTCTGACCGTACACACCCAGTTTGGACAACATTTGTGAAGGTGTGCACATATAATTTCTGATGGTCATAACTCTGTTCTATAGATATTTGGTCATTTGACGATGTTTGGAAGTTGCAGCATTTTATAACTTCTTTCCTAATATTTTTCATTATTCTCGTTGGTTTATTCCTATGTGGTTAATACCTAAGATCCTAGGGTTGATCGCAAGTGTTGAACTGTTTAAGCTGTGGTTAAGTCTTGACCATTGGCTAGTCTGGTCCATCACTGTAGACAAAAGTATGGGGTAAGAGCCATGTCATGGTGATGCGACCCACCTTCGAGTTTAAGAGAATTCAATTCATAAAGCTTTATACAACATTTAGTTGGAACAAATGCGAATTTGGCAAGTTTGTTTGCTTAACCCTATTTCCACCGTTCGTAGATGAGTGTTGGATTAGTTGAAGCGACCAGCAACGTCTTATCCCTCAGCCTATGTATTTACAATAATCTGTGCATAATCAAGAGACACCTGACAGAATAAGATTTCAAGGAACGCATATTTTATTAATAATCATTTCATAGTTGACTTAATTACAAAATAAGAGTACTTGAATAGATAATATGAGAGGCAGTAAAGATTATGTAAAATAATGATGAAGGTTTAGTGTGTTCCAAGCTTTTCCAAACACAACCCCATCTAATGTGCTAAGGATGTAATCTCGATTGTTCAGATCTTTATAAATGACATACCTTCCCTCCCAAATTAGGTCAGGTGCCCCTGGTCTATGTAATATTTGCTTCAGCACATAGCCCCTTAAATGAGAGGGCGGCGTTTGACCTTGAAGTAATATTGTTTGGCTATCCTTTGCTTATGCATCGTGGGTTTCAAAGTAGCTTCATCACGCCTATCAACGATCAAATTCAGTGACATATTCAGCAGTTTCTCATTATCATTCAGGCATAATGAATTCTTCCGTGGGATCGCACTACAGTCTTCATGGGTAACATTGCCTCTGACCCGAAGGCCAAAGAAAAGGGGTACGTCCTACCACCTTCTTGAAAGAAGTGCAATAGGCCCACAGTGCTAGAAAGAGTTTGTCCATCCATGCTTCTTTTGCAATTTCAAGCCACTTCTCTATGAGGGTCTTAAGAACCTTATTGACCGCTTCCACCTATCCATTAGCCTACGAGTATGCCACTATAGAAAAACTCTTCATTATTGCATGCTGCCAATAAAAGTCGGTAGACTCCTCGCTGTTAAGTTTTACTCTATCTAAGATGATATGAAGTGGAACTCTATACCTGCATATCAAATTCCTGACCAAAATTTTTATAACATTGGCTGATGATAACTTAGCAAGCGAGTCAGCTTTGACCTACTTTCGACTACCACTATGGAATACTTAGTTCCACAACTAGCAATGGGATGTTCATTGATCAGATTTGTTCCCCAGATTGCAAAAGACCAAGGGCTATCCATGTGCATCAGCATGGTTTAGGGTAACCTTGAGATCTTCGCAAACCGTTGGCATGTGTCATACATCTTAGCATATTCCATCGTGTCATGATTAAACGTCGACCTTATGTATCCATATTGCAATGCCTTCTTCGCTAGAGTTTACCCCCTAGTGTAGTATCTGCAACTTCCCTAATGTATATTATCCAGCACCTCTTCAGCTTCCCTTCTGGCTACGCACCTTAACAGTGGATAAGAAAATCTCCTTCGTACGACATGTCATCTTAAATGATGAAATGGGGTGCATTCCGTAAGACTGTCTTGGTTTCATTTCTGTTGTCTGGTAAGGTCCCCTCGCTTAAATACCTTATGATCGACATCTTTCATGTTTCCTCCCCAAAAGTAGTCACAATGACATTCACCTCCTCGAAGCTAGGGCTTGGTAGGTCATTACTGGTATTGATCCAAATAATGGCTTACCTTCGGAACTCACCAATTTTGCCAAGTCATCCACATCCTAATTCTCTTCCCTTGGAATATGCCTAATCAAATAGTGCTCCATCTTGTTAAGCGATGTCTTCACCTTCCTCAGACATACGCCAAATACTCTCCTTTAGCCTGGAATTACCCTAATATGTGGTTCACAACCAACTGAGAGTTTTTGTGCACGCACAGTGACCTTATTCCCAACTCTCTAGCTATTTCCAATCTTGTTATTAGCCTCATATTCGGCCTCACTGTTCATTGCCTGGAACCCTAACCATGCTACATAGCTCAGTTTTTGCTCTTTGGGTGTTAAGAACGTCACTCTAGTGCTAGAGCTATGCTCGTTCGAAGCTCCATCCATGTACATTTGCCATTTAAGAGCTTCTTCCTCTCGAGGTTTGATTTAATCGTCTCTAATAGTAAATTCGACAATAAAGCTGCTAAAGCCTGCCCTTTGATCGCCATTTGGGGATGATAGATAATCTCATACTAGCTCAGCTTAATACTCCACTTTGTTAGTCTTTCTAAGGTATCAGGCCGATACAAGACCTACCTTAATGTTTGATCTGTCAGCACCTGAATAGGATGGGACTGGAAATAGTGCCTTGGTTTTCAGAATGCTATGAGGAGACAGTACGCCCACTTCTCTGGCTTGGGATACCTAGACTTCGGTCTATTGAAATGTTTGCTCACACAATACACTACTCTCTGTTCCCAACCATCTTCCCAAACCATTGTTGCACTCAAGGAGTGTGTTGACACTGCTAGGTATACACACACACACACACACATATATATATATATATATTTATATTTCCTTTCCACTGGTGTAGAAAGAATTGTCAGCTTCTACAAGTGCTCCGGTAGATTAAGGAATGCAGCCAAGCACTCATTATTCCAAGTAAAATTTCCTCTCTTCTTCTTTAATGCTTTAAATAATAGAACACACTTATCAGCAGCTTTAGATATGAACCTACTCAACGCTGCCACTTTGTCATTCGGACTCTGCATCACCTTTCGGGTTTCGAGAATCTTGATGTCTTTTAAAGCTTGGACTTGCTTTGAGTTAGCTTCAATTCCTCTGGCATATTGTACGATATACCATATGAACTTTCCAGATGAAACCCCAAAGGAACATTTTAATGGGTTCAACTTCATCCCAAACTCCTGTAAGACTTGAAACACCTCATTAGGTGAGTAATGTTGTCCTTGGCCTTCTTTGATTTTACCAACATGTAATCGACATATACCTCCGTAGTCTTTCCAATCTGACTAGAAAACATCTTATTGACCAAGCATTGGCATGTTGCTCCTGCATTTTTGAGTCTAAACGGCATACCTTTATAATAATAGAGTCCGAAGTCAGTTATAAAACTAGTGTGAATCTAGTATGGGACATACATAGCGATCTGATTGTATCAATAATATACGTCCATAAATGATAAAAGCTCATGTCTACAGTTCCATCTACCACCTAATTAATCCTCAGAAGTGCGAAACAATCTTTAAGACATGTATCATTCAAATTGGTAAAGGCAATACACATTTGCCATTTTCGATTCTGTTTTTAACCAAAACTGGTTTAACTATGATGATTCCATTTGCCAATAAAGTTTCTACCTCTTCAGTAAGGGTTGCTGACCATTTAGGACCCATACTCCTTTTCTTTTGTTTCATTAGGGGCCTCCTTGTGTTGATATTCAAGGCATGACATGCATATGAGGGGGAAATTCCATACATGTTTGCATAGGACTAGGCGAACAGATCGCGATTATCTCGTAAGAATCATATTAATTATATTTTTAGATCGCGTTCTAGCCTGGATCCAATCTTCATCAACTTTGTTGGGTCATTACTATCTACTTTCACAAATTCTACTACTTCTCCAGGCTTCACTGTGGCCCCTTTCCTCTGTCTCTCGGGTAAATTTCATTGTAAGGATCGTTGTAATCCCAAGTGGGGGGCCTCCATTAATCGCTATATGGTCGCCTTTTTGGCATAGAGTGTGACCACTGCGCTCTTCCTTTTTTCCAGACATTTATTATCTTGGAGCGCTGTCACTTAACATTCCGTGGCAACGTCTTGATTTCCCACCACTGCCCTTACTCCATTGAACGTGGGGAACTTCATAGTCAAATAACACCGGGAAACCACTACGTGGAAATCAGATAAGGCAGACCGCCCCAGGAGGGCGTTGTATTGAGAATCCATCAACCAAAATGAAAGTTTGCTTCCATGTGACTGATCGGGGATGGCTTCCTAGCTCGACAAACAAATCTAGCTTTCCTAAGAGCATTTTGCCTTATGTTGTAAAGCCATGCAATTATTGATTGCATTGCATAACATCCCTCATAGACCATATCATCCTATCAAGCACATCCTTGAATAGGATGTTAACTGAACTTCCACCGTGCACTAAAATCTAGCATACTTTCGCTAGGTCGAGCATCGCTGAAATCACCATAGGGTCTACGTGCGGATATTGCTTCCCATGTAAGTCGTTATCACTAAAGGTTATCTCATCCTACTCTCGATGAGGGGCTTTAGCCTTATGCTCCCCGCCTATGGTGTATACAAAAGCTTCTCCATTCTTTAAGGACTTTGCATATCTTTCCATCTCAGCCCAACTTTAGTCCACTACATGAGGTCCTCCTGTTATGGTGTTAATTACCAATCTCCTATCCTTCTCACGATTAGCACTGGTTCCCTCTCCTCCATTTCCTAGCGGAGTCTGCTTTGGGGTATGACACAGAGGAACGGGGGGAGCACTAGAATTTCTGACGTACTGCTCCAATTTCTTCTTTTTGATGTATTCCTCTATAATATCTCATAAGTGACGACATTCATTAATATCATATCTATGAGATTCATGAAATCTACAGTACTTTCCCTTGTTTAAGTCTACTTTAGTCTCTTTTCTCGGCTGAGGCCAGTTGTACTTAAGCTCTAGCTGAGTTGCAAGATAGATGTTTTTCATGGTATCATTTAGGTCCGTGTAAGCATCGAATCTTAGTCCAAACCTGAATCTCCTCCATTCCACCGTCTTTCCGTCGAATCCACTTTGGCTGTTATCTTCTTCTTTTCAGCAAAATTACTTCTTTTGCCCATTACCATAGTGTCTACACTATTAGATGCTTCTGATGACTTGACAACCATTCCAATCTGTTACTCGGTTGCAGCTTCCTTCAACCGCATATCCTCTACTACCTCATAAAATAAATCCTGCAAAATGGCACATTTTCCTTAGTTAATCTCCAGGCTATCTTCGTGTCTGAGTGCAAGCCTCCATCAAATGCCATCGGGATTAGTCATTCATCGGCATTCTGGACCTTTACCGTTGCGGCGTTAAAATAAGTTATGTACTCTTGCAGCATCTTATCCTTTCTTTGCTTTAAATATGATAACGAATATTGGTCCTTAGGTTGTTCCATGTGCATCCAAAATTAACTGATAAACTTTTTCTTTAACATCGTCCAAGAGTGGACTAAGCCAGGAGAAATGCGGCAAAACCACATCGTTGCTAGGCCTTCTAGGAATAAAGGAAAGCACTTGCACAAGACTTCCTCCATGGCTCCACTCATTAGCATATGTTGCGTGTACTGCTGCAGATGTACTATGGGGTCAGTCAAACCTTGATAATGATTCATCGTAGGCATTTGGAAGCCTATATTATTTCAGGCAGTTTCTATTTCCATAGAGAATAGGCTGCCAACTCTTGCCCCAATACCACTCTACTTACTCATACCACACACATTCCTAAACGATTTGTGCCATTCGGTCCTCTGGTTTAGGCGATGGGCGGAGATGCGTTGATCTCTCCCTTCAGGGGTAAAGGACTTCTTTCACTTATTCTACAACGACTTGTCCTATGATCCAGATCTCGATCTCGGTATGATCTCCTTCCATTAGTGGCTATTTTCCATTTCAACTAAGGCAAGGGAGATCGCCTGGACCGAGAGGGTCCAACCATAGATAACCCTAACTCAGTGCCTCCCCTATTGGATTAAGTGTTGAACCGTTCCACAGGTATAGTTTCGAGCTGAATCTTTACTCGATCCACTTCCTTAATGTTTACCCTTCCTACTCCTCGATTCTCCTGGTCAGGTCCGCTGCTTGAATATGACCTATTTCGCCTCCTAGATCCTCTAGATTAGGATCTTCCTCAGACTGAAGTGTCGTCCCCAGCAATCTACTTCTGCTCCAAGCATGTCATGATCTTCTCTACGATAGCTTGCTATTGGGCAACAAACTGGGTATCGAGTTCCACTACAACTCTATCCAAGTCATCTCTAGCGATAATGTTTGGTCCTGGACTGCTTGATGAATGGTTATCTTGATTGGTAGCTGTCCAGTTTGCATTCTTGCTAGTAGCACCAGCCTTATTCTTGATCTCATAAGCATGTTGAAAATCAGTTCTCAGCGAAAGCTCCAAAAATATTTGCACCGAACATGGACAAACACCTCTAATCGATTTATAATAGCAAAGAAGAATAGAATGATAGTAAAATAAAATACATGTAGATTTATAGTGGTTTTGTTAGAATGTACCTACATCCACTGTTCATTTTTATTATCTTCTTCATATATTAGCTTTATAGTGATTTGATTGTAAAATACAACGATTTATTATGAAATATGTCGTTCCAATAACCTGTTCGATATTTTCTATTCGACTGTGTTATGTAGCTCTCTAAAGTTTTCCCCATTGCTGTTGGAAGCTTGGGTATTTTTATGAGTGAAGAGATAGGGAGGTCAGACCAATAAATTAGGTTGTTTCCTTGTATGAAATGGTTGGTTCGGTTATTTGCATATACCGAAGATACAGTCCACAAATTCCATATATATTCAAGATTTGCTTTCCTTAAATGTCTTGTGTGGTCCAGTGTTTGGAGGGTAGTTCGATGGTACTTTGCTTATAGGTGGACTTAGACAGTTTCTTGGCCATGTTCTGTTCCCATGCCTCATTGGTTTGGCAACTCATTGTATACCAGACAAGAAATCTTGTCCAATGGCCTACCTATTGGACAATAATTCCTACCCGGTACTCCTGCAATCGAACAAGAATCCTTATTCTATGGTATTCAGTAGCGTGGCTACTGGACCAACATGCTAGAGTTGTCCTACCCTTGGTTTCTCCAATGTTTCCACATACTTTACTTCTAAAGCTTCTTGCCTTCTTCAATTATAGTTGCCCATATGAGTCGTACCCCTCATAGCACATGCACCTCAACTACTTGTATTTTGGCTTACTAACCTGCATCGATCACTCCCAAGTGGAAATGCCCATAATATATATAGTGCTAAGTGTATACATAATGGATGTAAATCACAACATTTATCTATGTACATATTTAGCAATTTACACACTATGCTATGTTGCATGTGCACGTTATACACACATGAGTACATAATGATGTACTCATAAACTATATAAAACATATTTAGCTAAATTCATTAATTAATTAAATCAGAAAAATTAATTAAAATATGATTTAACAGTCTACTATCATGGGTAGAGCCTTCCTTACTAGACATTACAAAACTAATAGTTAAATGAAAATTAACAACAATAAGAAAATTTAGCGTTAGACGCTTTTTTCTACCAATAAATGTCAGTAATTCCTCTTTACTAACTGCACATGAATATGTTTCTATCTATTGCTCTGGATGCATGTCAAAAAAAGCATAGTAACATGTATCATGCCTAATTTCATTAGGAAACTCATCGAAATCTTTAGGTTTAAGAATATCATTGGCCAGAAGTAAGACAATTTGTTAGACCTTAAAATCACAAGTACTAACGCTATCAATATCTCGATTGAAATTTTCACCTAGCAGGCTATGTGATGTTTCAGGGTTTATTATGTAGCTAAACATTCCCAGCGTTTGAGGAAACTCTATTTGTTTAGTGTAAATCAAGCCATACTTAGTAGATAGGACGTCTTATAGACATTTGAAAGTAGCACTCTTCATTCGAAAAAGATCTCGACTTTTGATCTATTCTCATGTCCATCAAGAACATCAACCATCTACAAAGACTAGTGTAAGAAGAAGTATGATGTGGAGCCGGTATTAACTAAAATAGTTTTACCATCAATCTAGAATAGCTTCGATATCATTTTCGTACTTTAATTTGTCGGAATAAGATAATTATTGCCATCAGTTGAGTCTTTCGTGCTTTGCGAATCATTTGCGAAACTATTATAGACGAACTCATATATGAACATAATTAAGAAGAATTGCAAAAGGAGATAGCAAAAAAATAAGTGTGGAGAATGAATTTGAGAATGACAAATTAAATAGCAAAGAATAGATGAAATTTTTTACGTCTGACTTAACCATGTTGCATCCGACTTATTAATTATGTCTTCTCTAACCGCTATAATTTGGAGCGTGCAAAAACTTCCTGAGTAAATGCTAACATAACTACTGCGTTCGATTTATCTGAGATATGTTAGATGTAACTCCCCATGAATGCTTTTACTCTAGCATTTCCTTTGTCCATGAACGGGGCCTATAATTATTTTTGTGTATTCTCATGCCATTATTACCTTGTAGTATTTTTTTGCTTGATAGCTTAGGCTAATAATGTACCATTTCAATTAGTAATAAAATTTACCCAATTCCAAAACAAAAGAATATAAATTAGTAGCTAATTAATTTAATTTACTATGTGTTAACCTATAGGTCATCACAAAGTCCCTCATGGTCATAGTAAACTAGAAATAGTTGTTATCCTTAATTATCTTATATTATATGTAGTATGTAAGCCTACAATAAATAAAAATCCTTATATGAATATATCTTTTAATTTCATATTGAAATTCCTTACTAATTATGCATATATTCTGAAATGATCCAACTTTTCGACCCTCGAATGTTGACACTATTACATCTACGTTATTCACGTGCCGAGCACCCAAGTGCCAAAAAGGTAGACTGTTAGGGTTAAGTAAAAAGAAAAGGAAACATAATAAAAAAGAAAAAACATAGTAACAGAACCTCACAAGTGGAACTATAGTATATAATACCCAAAAAGAACAATACAAAGGGTTAATCCAAGACATAGAGTAACTTCAAAGTTACAAAACCTAAGTACTATCGTTAGCCTGGATATTTATAACTGCCTATTCTTACAGTGCTACTACATACATACTAATAGTGCAACAGAAATAGAAATAGATGGACAAATGAAAGCCTCCAGCTCATCTCTTAAAGCTTTGAAGAATCCATAGCCAATCCTGCTTTACTCAGCCAACTCATAAGAGTACCCGAGAATTTTAAGGAAAATAAAATCCATGAGGTAACATAAGTCCAGTATAAGGAAATTCAAGTTACATGCATCCATATAACAGTAACATTTAAGACCGTTCGAATCACCGTAATGGTTTTTACTACAAAAGAAACCAAACCATATGATAAGTAAATATAGTGATATAATAGATAGTGTCTAGGGTGTGGAATATAAATCAGAAAATAGTTGTGCTGCTTACATCTCACAATACGACAAGATTAGAAGTAAATCTAAAACCCTTAAGGTACGTTCGCGCAAGGATTTATGTTGGAGGTGCCCTCAGTAAACCAAGGCGGGCCTCCTGACAAGGGTTAGAATCTACCTTCCAAAACTATGCATATCTTTAAATAAAATATCTCACAATGGTAAAAATAGCTAGTTCATGCCAGAAACATGTGATACCGAATACCAACAACTCCCGCGCTCCTCAACCGAAAGCACACACACACACACACACACACATATATATATATATATATATTTGGAGTTGATGTACCCTTTAGGTTAGCTAAACCCCCATGGTTATACTCCTACTTTATTTTCTGTCATTACCGATGGTGAAGTCACATTCAACATCTTTTACACAAGTCTTCATCACTCAAACGGATCGAGAATCTCACCATGGATCTCAACATAAGTCATCCGATGAAGGCTAACGCTGACCATTCCCTTGGACTTAACCTTACGATGGACAGTTCAACTATATATCATTTTTTTGAAATGTTAACGCTAACCTCTCCCTTGGACTTAACCCTAGGATAAATAGTTCAACTCTATAACGTTCCACTCCATAACCACTTCTGAAACATAGACTCGTATATCAATTTTGAAGTGGTTTTCAATAAGTATAATACATAAGTATACTTGTCAGTTCCCAGAAACTAAATCGATGAATTTTCGGTTAGCTCAATTCTGATTCTTTAAAAAGTAAGCGAACGATATAAAGGAGTCCTCTATGGGGATCTCGTATACATATGTTCTTAAAGCAAGAGAAGTTTCATACCAATGATTCCTCCCTAGGGATCTCAGACCGTAAGAAGATGTGAAGCTTTTATATACTTCCTAAGTTATTTTTGGTTAGGCTCGATAGTCGACTAATCAACTATCTAGTACTAATATGATCGTATATGGAAATCAAGTCGTTTATTCTTATCACGTTTCCGACCATCTCAACTTACTCTATCCCTCGATCAAGAGTTAAGCCGATAGGTTGTTTGCTTTTAAGCCCTACTCAAACATCATTCTTAATTCTCACAAATAGAACAAATCTGCTTTATCGACTTTTAGTGCTAAGTATAAGATTAAATACTTTCCATAAAAAAGTAAACAAACAAAGCATGATTAAAGTACATATGCGACTCTTGATACCCTTTTTAAAAATGATACACACACAATAGTTTATCTATAATGCTCATACACTTAATGAAATTCCAAAACAATTTAAAAGACAAAATGTTACATAAATCTTTTAATACTTTAATAAAATATTTAACTACTTTTTCTAAAACTTAATATACATAAAATGAATTTTAAAATAGTTATAAATATGTTTAAAATATCCATTTAAAATATTACTTAAAAATAACTAAATTTGACATTTGTTAAATACTTCTAAAAAGCATGTTATACATTTACTAACCCCTCTTACTTTAATAATTCATAATTAATTATTGCTAAAAATATATTAAAACATAAAACCACTTTTAGAATACTCTAATATATGTTATTAAACATTACTAAAAATATTATAGAAAAATACTTTGTATAAATGTCATTTTAAACCATTTAAAATTTCAAATAGCAAACAATAACATTTATAGAACACTATCAAAAGGGTCCAGAACTACTACAATAGAATAAAAGTGCTACTGTCAAGTGCAGTAACAGATCATCGACAAGAGCAGTTTTAAACATTAGAAAGTTTGGCCATTTTTTAATATGTTAACAATCATTTTAAGATCCAGTATTTTTACAATAGGTAATATACTCGTATTATGCTACAACAATGTCAGGAAACCTCTAGGAATATTTATACAAAATATTATAGAAAGCACCAAAACAAGGCATTTCAAAGTGCTTCTATAATGGTTATTTGCTGTAGAAATCATTCCATATTTAGTACGAACCAACTACCATTCAATCAAACATATCTAACAACCCTGTTTTCTACACCACAAAAATAAATTAAAATAAAATTGTTTAAACTTGATAATTAATATTTTAAAAATAAATTTTAGTTAATTAAATTATATTTAACAAAAAGATTTTGTTTAAATAAATTGAAGTAAAAAACTATATTGAATTGGAAATTTAAATGGAATGGAAATCAGGCCCAAAGTAAATAAAAGCCCAAGCCTATTTCTAATCTATCCCTTTCTCACTTTCTTTAGATATTTCCTTGCTTTTGTTTTCAAGCCCAAACCACTTGGACCTCCCTTTTCTTTTGGTTCAAAACCCAAAACCCTAATTCCTAATCAAGCAAAATCGAGACCTAAGGATTTATATTAAAAAAATCATGATGAAAATAAAATCGCATCGACGAAGGTGAGGAACTCGAAGACACGTGACATCAGCAGGGGTATGATCGAGGCATGTGTGGGAAACCAGTGAGAGGCGCGATGTGGGAGGTAACGAGACGATGGACCGGTGGCTCAGGGTTTACTCATGGCACGTGAAGTAGTGCTGTGTTGACGACCTAGGCATGTGTTGTTAGCAGCTGGTGACATGTGCATTTTAATGGCTAGTGATGTTTAGGCTCGATGCTAGTTGATGTTGGCTGCGGTGTATGGTGGAGGCGGCTTCACATGGGTAGCTATGGATAGGGATTTGGCAAAGGCTAGTTGTTGTTTGGGTAGTGACATTTGCTTTTCAAGAGCATATATTTAATCAAATCAACCAAAATTTCATCCAAACACATATAGTAAATTTTATCTACTATATACCATACTGGTTATCCAAAAAGGTGAGTTTAACTCGCCGAAACTCCAGTTGATGCCTTAGCATTCTGGTTTGAACTAAAATCAAATGACGTTCGCTTTTAGCCTAAAATTCCATTAGATCAAAATTCGATGAAACCAGTTCTATCACATAACTATCGCCATTACAAGCGCTAGCAAAAGACCGCTTCTCGATTGGACCTCGTACGAGAAAGATATACATTTTATAAGGTTTGAGAATTAATTTATTTATAAATTAACTAATTACATAATCAACTCCTTGATCACCTAGATAATCCTTCTTCCACAATTTCTAATACTCCCGTGTACACTGATATGCATGCTCTAGTTATGCACCTCATCCGTCTCCTCTCTTTCTACACCCGATGAAAACAAAATCTGACAACACCATCAAAATCCTCATTGCAATCTCCATCTCCTCGATACCACGACGACATGCATGCACCACCCCACAAGAACTCAAACCGAGAGGTCTATTCCCTGCTCCAAAATCATGCGACTCCAAAAGCAAGGCTGCATCCTACCATACTCGGCCCAAAGATGCCCTATGACACGAGAAACTCGATAACAGCCTCCACAACGCCTAACTACTCCCCTAGTTCATCAAAACCCTAACCCTAGTTTCTTTAATGCCCACAACTTTCACTACCGCGCTCCCACACGCCACATCGGATGTCACAATACTCATACCAAATTATAGATCTCACCACAACGACTTCTTATTTTAAGATTTTTAGTTGAGTAAATTTTAATTTTTGAAATTTTTTCGAGCTTACTTTCTTTCTTTTTTGTTTTGAACTTATAGGGAAACGTTGGATGGAATAGTGAAAAGAGAGAAAAGAAAGTGTGCGTGTTGAATTATCTCAAGTGTTGGGATATATTTACTTTGTAATTTTCGACATCTCGCCGCACAGATTTTCGTTCACGTACGAACCACGAATGCCAAAATAAAACATATGGTCATGCTAAAAAATGTGACACGATCCCTAAACAACAATAATATATACTAATTAACTTATTTTGTAAAATCACAAAAATACCGTTGTTTGCCGAATCGTTAAAAGACAGTTTAAATATTTTCCAAATTAAAAATTATGGAAAAGTCAAATTAATTAAATTAAAAATACATCAATAAAAATTGAGTCGTTATATTAAAATTTTATTTATTATTTATTATTGAAAATAAATTTACAAAATGAATTCACTGTTATTATTTATTAAGGAAAAGGAGTTAAGTAAGAACACTGAATTCATTTAAGTAATATTCAATTCAAAATCTAGGTATTTTAAATCACTACTGAAATATTAAATTCACATTTAAAATATTTAAACAATCCATATATTTGAATTTAAGTTTTAAAACTTTAAAACCCAATTATTTTGATATTTTAAAATTAATTAAATGTTCAAAATCAAACGATAAAATTTCGGTTGTTACATTCTTCCCCTCTTGAAAGAATTTCGTCCCCAAAATTCCCAAAGTAAAAAAATGTCCTCTCACCCTCAAGCTTATAAAATTTCTTACTTAAAACGAGTCATTAAACTTTTAAAAATCTCATAAGATACGGAAACTTTCGGTAGCACCTCCTTTACGTGGCTCGATCCGGAAAAACTACAACTCACCACAACGGACCCAAATCAACAATAGAAAACAAAAGCCCAAAAATGGCCTTCCATATCCGGGGCATAAAATCAACAACAACAATATAAATGTGTACCTATTAGTCGAGCAAACCAACTTATACTCATGAAACCAAAGCATCAAACTAGCATTTGCTTCCATGAACCTGTATCTCACTTACAAATGATATTCAACCATATAACTTGCATTATCTAATGTCAAAAGCATATAATCATATTAAAGCCTGTACAATGTACATTCACCATCTATATGCAATATCAAATCCGATCACTCGCTCGATCACACAAATTTCACTTTCGAACTAGTATCGCTCACTCGACCACTCTAGTGTGGAATTCAATTCGGTTCCTTGATTAGGAACCTCTATTCTTCTGGCATAGCTATATAATATGATAGAAAACTTTGGAATCAAATCAAAAATCTATATCAAGTGTTCGCCTACAAGAGTCGAGTGAAAAATTCTTGTTAGGATTGATATAAATCACCTTGAAATCGTGTACTCGAATTTGGATAAAACAACTATGCGGATAAAATGATTTACGTACAACTTACGTATTTATTCCATTGGTTTACTTAATTATACCAAATATTATTAATTCACATTAATTTTAAGTCACCACTAATTCCTCCAATAGCATATTTCATTTAATACTAAAATCTATTTATGAACCATTTCATAAACCATTAGTTAAGTTTATATGCATCTTATAAAATAGAACTTATGTTAATCAGCCACTTTAAGAAAAAAAACATAAGTTCATATTCTTATAATACTATATCCTAACAGTATATGTACAAATTTCAGCTTGGTTTTACTTAACCAAGATATTCCACAAATATAAAACTTGATTAATTTCTTACTATCTTCTCATATTTATAAGTTATAAAACTTTTTATCTTATTTTTTCACAAACTCTTAGCTTCAATTTCTCCATTAACTCCGGAGTTTTCGATTGTCCAAAATCGTCGAAAATTCCATTTCATTTTAATAAAAGAAAATTACTAAACAACACATTGTAATGAAATAAATAAACCAAACTAGCATAATGGATAGGATACATGAGTTCATATAATGACTTAACTGAAAAACTTTAGAATTAAACAGCCAGATTTTATTTCAAGACATTTTTGAAATAATAGTATACATATCTCCTTTTGTACATCAAATCATACATTTATAATCTAAGGCAAACTTTGTTTTACCAAACAACTCTGTTGCAAATTTCTATGGTAGCAATTTGTCACTTAGAAACTCGAAAATGAACGTCGATGATGTTGCAGTCATCACTAGAATTATTTTTCAATGACTGAAGTAAGTTTAGTGCTTTCCTATCTCTTGAAAAATCCATTTTGAAAAATTTCTATCCATACATACTTCCAGATAATACTAGTATTATTTTCCTAAAGCTTTGAAAAACAATTTTTCAAAAATACTGGGATTTCAATTCTCAAATTCTCAGTTTAAATACTTTTTATTTACAAACCTTGTTTATCTAATTTCACTTTCTTATATACAATTATTTCACTAATGTATCTCTTTCTTTAGATTATAATAAACAACCTCTATTAAAATTAAATTTTAATCCAACATTTCATCCAATGCCTTATTGTTATCCCGCCGTTTGGCAAGGCCGTGACACCAAGGAATTGACTAGTAACCAATGACGGTTCGTCTTGGAGATCGGTTATACACGGGCTCCCTATGGATATCAATGAATTTTTTCCGAGTCCGGATCAAGCTAAAATTGATATGACACGACAAGCGAAGCTACGAGAGCCAACATTCCAACTTTCAAGTCAATCCGAGTTTGTATGCTCAAGTTACGATCGACGCAAAAGTGAATAAAAGATCCTCTGTTCGACTCGCTTCGCTTCGCATCCATCAGAAAGCATCTGTTCGACTCGCTCCGCTTCGCATCCATCAGAGAGTCTCTGTTCAACTCGCTCCGCTTCGCATCCATCAGAGAGCCACATTTCGACTCGATCACCCAATGTCCACTTCGTATCCACATAACAGAGCAGAACCATCGAGGCGAACTGTACACCTTTCATCGATGCGAACAGAGCAGAATCATCGATACGAACAAACCACCTCCATCGATTCGAACGAGGCGTGCTACAGATCGATGCAAAGAAGCAGGCTGTTGATCGATTCGAACTGGGCAACCAACATCGATACGAACAAGACAAGGTCCAAGAATGACTCAGCCAACTCGGCATCAAAGGCGGAATAATCCAGGGATTCAAGTGCCACGTCATCGAGTCGAATAGGACCGAGTCAAAATAAGGGAGTCGAACGAAACAGCCAACCGAAGATCCTTGTTCGTATCGATCATATCTCCCAATCTACAAGTCCAAATGATATGAAATTTTCACAGAAGCCTATGTGCATGCTAAAGAATGTCCACGCCAAATTTCGACTCCATCGGACACAATCTTGATCGATACGAAATCCGTTCGTATCGATCACGGATCAGACCGAAACTTCGCGGGCTTGGGCGCACGGGCCTAGTCACGTGCCAAAGAGGGTCTCCCAAGATCTGAGCGAAATATCAGCCTCCTACACCTATAAATAGAGCCCCGGGCATACAGAAAAGGGGCTTCTTCTTCTTTGAATTCTCCAACGCCCAGACTCTGCCGGATCCAGATCTAAACTCCGTTGCTGCTGCTTCTAACGAAATTCACTGCTGTAGATCATCATTATCTGTTGTAATTCGTTGAATTCACTTGTAATCATCAAATATACATAAATAAAGCAATCAACTTCATAGTGGACGTAGGCAACACGCCGAACCACTCTAAATTCTTGTGTCTCTGTGCATTCAAATTATTCTCATATCTGTAATTTGGAGTTTTTGTTAGATAATCCTCTTTTTCCATTTAATTTCTTCACTTTATCTTTTCAAAAACTTCCGAAGAGTGGTGTGCCCAATTTTGGTACAAACACTTTGGTGCTTTGATAGAGAAAACCCAATTTTTCTCCTGCTCTTTGGATCTCCTATCTATATCGGATTGCATAAATCCAAGAAGAAGATCCAGATCTAGAACTTTAAAGCCCTTCCATTCTATTCAGATTTGCATCAGATCTAGAGAAGGACTTTCACCAATTCACCATGGTAAGTACACAGACTACTTCTACAGCTACTGATCAGGGAGGACGGGACAGGCAGAATCCCGCGCAATTGACTCCATCAAACCAAGATGTCGTCGGACCTTCAGTCCAACAGGCCCGGTTACCAGACAAGAGTTTCAGGTGCTGATCCAAAAATTGACCCAGAGTCGACAACATCTAACTGAACAACTGCGCGCCAACACAGAGTTAACCAACCAGTTAAATCGCCAAAGGCGTAGAAGACCCAGAAGAGACCAAGATTCTTATTCTTCCACAGAGAGTTCAGCCTCATCTGACGGTCATCACCAATCCACGCGCCCACGGTTGGATGTAAGCTACATCCAGACCACAGGGCACCAACCTGCTTCGAATCTTGGACAACCCAGAACTGGACCATCCACTAGTCATCATACAGGACCTTCATCCCAAGGAGGTGCTGCTCCTTATCATGTCACAGGCAACATTGCTACTACCACCACTACCGAACAAGGAGTTGATGCTAGAAACCAAGCTGATCCTCGTCAAAGCCAACTGGAGCATACTCGAGAGCCTTATGTCCCTGAGAATGTTGAACCATGGAGGCGAGGCACGGACCGTCGACCGCGTCCGGTCCAAACTCGAGCTGTAGAACCAACCACACCTTGGCACAACATGGTCCTAATATCCGAACGCCAGATATACCAACAATGATCCATGAAAGTCAGGGTCTCTCTAATGACGACTGGGGAATCTCCCAGAGTCATACCCCTTTCACCGATGACATATTGTATGCTGAACCACCTTGGTGTTTCAGGATGCCAACTTTGCCAGTTTATGAAGGAAGTTCTGATCCCAATCAACACATCCTGAAGTATGAATGGCTAATGAACACTACGAGATCTGATGACGTAGTAAAGTGACGTAGTTTCCCTATTTCCTTAGTGGGCATTGCTACCATGTGGTTTACTCGTTTGCCACCACGATCCATCTCTAACTTTGACCAGATGGCCACCAAGTTTGTTGAACAATTCCGTATGCACGTGGCAAGGCTTAAAGATGTTAACACTTTGTCTAGTGTTACTCAAGCATCCGGAGAAACACTTAGACGTTACTTGAAGTGATTCCATGCTGCATGTGCAAAAATAAGCAATCCCAACGATAACTCTATCCTGATGATATTGACTAAGGGGATTGATGTTGATTTCGAGTTCGGAAATTGGTTAGCTGGGAAGCCACCTACGTCATTGGACCGTTTCTATTCCAAGGCAGCCCAATTCTTGAGAAGGGAGGATGCGAAACAGTCTAGGAAGCAGGATGATGCAGGGCCCAACATCGAAGGAATCCAGAGTAACATCGCTGTTAAACAGTCCAGAGAAAGTTCTGGAAAATTGCAGTTGAACGTACAAAATAAACAGAATCAACAGAGGGATAATGGGATCTAGGGTAAGAAGCGAGATCAGAGTCGTGGTCCGCGACGTAGAGCTCCCATGTACGATAATTACACTCCATTAAACACGTCGTTGGAAAATGTGTATTTGCAGACTTGTAACACCATGCAATACAAAAAGCCTGCCCCGAAGCCACCGACAAAGAAACAAATCCAGACATGAAAGTTTTGTAGATTCCATGAGAGTTATGGCCATAATACAAATGAGTGTCGTCATTTACAAGATCTCATTGGGAAACTGATACGTGAGTGGAAGTTGGATCAGTATGTGCGGGCGCCGCAGTCAGGTGGTGCGGGCCCCGCAGTCAGGTGGTGCGGGCCCATCAAATCAGAATCGTGCACAAAATAAGGAAAGGCAAGAGGAACCCGCTCGAACTGGCGGGAGGTTGGTTATCAATACAATAAGTGGTGGTCCTCACCCAGCAGATCGAAGCTGGAAGGAAATGGAGTCGTATGCCAGTTCTATCAGGCATGCGGACTTCGAGTGTTGTAGTAGTTTTAATGAAGGGGCTCCGGCCAAGCAACAAAAGACGATGACAGATGACATCGTGTTCAGTAACAGAGACGCTGACAAAGTCGAATCCCCCACTATCGACCCGTTGGTCATCTCAGCTCAAGTAGGTCTTGCTTGGATGAAGGGGATCTTAGTTGACAGTGGAAGCTCTGTGAATATCATGTTCAAACGAGCTTATGATCAAATGAGGATGGAAGCAAAGGACTTAAAACCCTGTTAATCTCGAATCCATGGTTTCAACGGAAGTGCTACAATACCCACTGGAATGGTGGAACTGCCCGTGGAGTTGGGAGTTGGAGAACACCGGAGAGTACGAATGTTACAGTTCGTTGTGTTGGACATAGACTCCCCTTATAATTCTTTCTTGGGCCGACCGGCCCTCGCTGAATTCAGGGCAGCCATTGCCCCATGGTGTTTGACTTTAAAATTTCCCACTGATCGTGGAGTGGGGATCATTCAAGGAGATCAGGCTGCTGCAAGAGCCTGTTATGTTGCTGAGCTGCGAGAGGCGCAGCGAAAGGAGAAAGGAAAGGGCGTAGAGGAATCTCTCTGCGTCCGCTTTGCTGATAATTGACAATTAAAGCCCGGGTCTAGGCCCGGGCACCCCAGCCAATTCCAAAAGGATCTTGACCCAAGAGAACCTGAAGACGAAGAAGAATCTAAAGAAAGTCAAGCATCCCCGGTCGAACTGACGATTGATGTCCCAATTGACGATGACGATGATTCAAAAATGATAAAGATTGGGTCTCAGCTAAGCCAGCAAACTCAAGAGGAATTGCTTGAATTTCTACGGGCGAACCTTGATGTATTCGCCTGGATGCATTCTGACATATGTGGGATCTCGCCGGACATCGCGAGCCACTCTGTGTAACAACCCTGAATTTTTGACATTTGAAATTTGAATATTTAATTGAGTTTGAAGGTCTGGAAGTTAGTTTAATTTGAAAATTCAAATATCAGAATGAATTTGGTAATTAAAGTTATTGAATTTAATTTACTGAAGTTGGATAAAAATTTGAATCTTCAGCTTTGAGCTTGTTAAAATAATTCGAAGTCTTGTAAAATCTCTATTGACAATACTGAAGGTAATAAAAGCTTCAGAATTGAATTTGAAACTGTTTTGTTCAGTTTTGAAATTTTATCGTTTAAATCGATATTTAAAAATAGTCTTTCGAGGCACAGTCTCGGAATTCGACGAAACCAGTTCCATTGGATCCGTAATATTGTATTATTATCGGATTTCAATTTTCGTAATGTTTGGAGTGATCGTTTGGCCGTATGATAAGCAAACACGCTGAAATTAAATCGAAAAATTAATATTATAACTGGTCCAAAAAACTATTTTCTCCATATGATCGAATTTGGAGTCAAAACCTTTTCCATTGCGTTCGGAATAGGCGTATAAGATTATAAACGCCTAGCGGCACGACTTGATAGGAAGTCGGAATTTTTGACTTCGTTTTGAGTCGATTCGAATTTGAATTTAAATAAATTAATACATTGTTTAACCAGTTGAATTTATTTCACATCAGCTATATTTTATTCACTTCGTATCACTGTAGCTTTACTGGATTCTCATGCAAGACATCTTCCTTTTTAAAAAACTTTAGCCGAGCAGTTCATTTTGATTTCAAAAGAAAAATAACTCGTTCAAACAAAAACAATGGCCAAACATAGTTTTGTAAATAAATAAAAAAATAAGTCAAGCTCAGATAAAAATCACGATTCCTTTCCCCCTCTCTAAATCATTTCGAATTCGCGTAGTATGAAAGGAAAAAAAATGAATGATGAGTTGAGTCGCATCTCGCGACCAGGCGAAATTAATATTGAATCGAAGCAGGGGGTTTTCGCGATTTTGAAGGTGAGGCCGCCGTTGTAGGTTCGTCGTTCGATTTGGGGATAGCGCGTGGGCTATGGCAGCAGTCGAGTGGGCGAAAGTCGCGACTGCGACTAAGGGAAGCTAGGGTTTCACATCGCGTTTTGGAATTCGCGACTGGAGGCGATCAATGCACGCGCGATCTGGAAGCGTGGGAGCAGGTGAAGCTGGGGTCGCCGATGTTGGGATGCGCGTATGCTAGGGTTTCGTGCTGGCTGTGTTCATCGATCTGGGCTTGGCGTTTTCTAGTTGACATTAAGGTATAGAATTTTATTTTATCATTCAATATGTATATAAGTTATTAACAAAGAAAAAATAATCACAGTAAAATAAAGATAACTCTGTTTTTAATTCAATAGAAATATATATATATTCACATACATATTTAAAATAGTATATATAATATGTACAGAAATATAAAAGAGAAAAAATATTATCTCTGAGGTTTAAGATTTGAATTTAATGTCAATTTGTTTAAAACTGGAAAGAATATTTAATAATTACGTTAAGGTGATTAACTTGTTAATAAAACTTATTGTTTTAGTTGCTGAAAATAAATTATTAAACGAAATTAAATTTTAGTTAAATCAATTTATTAAAAAGAAATTGGTTTAAAGTTAAAGGTATTAGTTGAAATAAAATCAATAGTTGATTAAATTTGTTAAAATGGAAATTTAATTGTTCGATTAATTCGAATATTAATAAATCATATAAATTGTTTATACAAGGTCAAAAATGGGGAAACCAACGCAATATGAAGTGGAATGCAAAATGAAAGCAAAGGTGAGATCTTCTCACTCAAATTAAAAATTGGAATTGCAGTTATTGATTGACTGTTTGGATGTGGTAGTATATATAGTAGTGTGTATATATATATATGGAGTTGTTGATTTCCCGCATTATATAGCGGATGAGACCCTATGCGCCGCATAATAGCGGATGATATTTTATAAATCCTATATATCGCGATATTCCACCTCGAAGTGGAATGGGTATTTAATTGTTGTGCTAACATCTGTGGATGCAGGGAAACAGGTTGGAGGGATCCAACTGGATTCCTCAAATTATATGAATTTGTTTCATATGCTGTGTGATAATTTATTTATAATCTGTGAATGATTATATTTGTGATTGAATTTGTTAAAAGCTATAATTTAGCCGAATGTATTTTTAGTATCGTTGGATACCAGAAATAAATTAAAAATTGGATTTTTGAAATTAAAATAGGAAATTTGAAGTAAATCCTTTTGAAAGAAATGGTGAATTTAAAAGAAGGAATTTAAAAGCATAAAGTTGATTTTGGTAATCTTATCGAATTATTTCCAAAAATATGGAAAAAGATATTAATAAATGGGCCTTGAATAATATTATTTAAAAGTTGAAGAATTTATTAAAAATGGAATTTTAAATGGTTTGGAAAAGATTAAGGAATTTATTTTAAAAGGTGATAAATTTCTAGAAATCAATTTGATATTTGATTTGGTATTTGAAAATAAATCTTTGGGAAATCGATATTAAAATTTGTAATTGATTTGGTGTTGAATTAAAATGGATTTTGTGTTGAAATAAATTTGGAAATCGATTTGTAAAATGATTTGGTAATTGGAAATAAATTTAGAAATCGATTTGCAAATGATTTGGTATTTGAAAATAAACTTAGAAATCAATTTGTAATTGATTTTGTGCTTGAAAAGAACTTAGAAATAAATTTTTAATTGATTTGGTGTTGAAATAAATTTAGAAATCAATTTGGAGTTTGATTTGGTGTTTGAAAGTGAATATTTGGAAAACGATTTGAAAATCATGTAAAGTGAATATTTGGAAATTTAAATTCACAATGGAATTTGTAAAGGAAAAGTGAAAATAAATAACATTCAGGAATTTTATTTCACGAGTGAAAATATGATTTGAAATTGGTTTTTAAAATGTTGAAGTGTGGAAAAATATATATCTTGTAAAGATATTTTGAAATTTAATAATTTGGGAAAATTATTTAAATTGGTTGATTGTTGTGAATGTTGTTGATAGTTACATAACCGACTATCAATATTTGCCTTTGAAATGGCACTTGAATTTGTTTTTAAAACAAGCGCTCATTATTCAGTTTAGCCGGGAGAGGACTTTGTGTCATATAACCCATTCTGAATAGTGATACAACGTAAATGGATAGTATTTGAAGACCGGTGTTCAAGACCGAGTATTTGTGAGAACGATATGATAACCTATTGATTGTCTCCGCACCGAGTAGCTACGGTATAGAGATTCCCTATGTGATGGGAAGTCCGATCAGGATAGTGAATACCCGAATTGCAAGGGCTTCTTCGGAAGTGCCTTCGGTTCTGTTCGAACCCGGAATAGACTTGTATGGTTATATGTCTGACATTACACTTTGAGATATAAAGCTGATTTCTTTCAAATACATTTCTGTTTGGTGGCGGAGAATTTATTCTCTTAGCTTAACACCCTTCTCTGAGACGTACGAGCTCAGAGGTTATGTAGTTGAAGGTTATCAGTGATATACTCCCAATTTGGTAGTGTGGCATGCTAAGTGTTGCTGATCATTTGTTGATCATTTGTTGATCAAAGCATGGCTTTCGTGTAAAGCGTAGCTTTGTGGACGAGACCTCATCGGGCCTCACACCCCGGAAATGGTCAAAACAGGAAAGATGCGGCAAGGTTATGATGGTCGCTCCCTTTAGGGTATGTCATTTCCTTTTGGAAAAATGTGGTATCATGGTATAGAGCCCAGATGCTTTACCTATGTGGTGGCATCAATCTTATTTACTGTGTGATTGTTGCTTTGTGATCGAGGGCCCTCGGATAAAGGTCGCAAACGACCGGGGGGTGGCATATTCGTGTAGTAGTTACCTAGTAAGAGGTAACCCGGCCTTGTGTTAGCACAGAACAGTTGTCTCTCGGGACGTCCCCCAGAGGCGTTTCCATGTGGCATAGGAAGTTCCTTAGCTTGACCATTTGTTGGAAATCCAATTCCCAATACGAACCTTGTACGGTTTTAGTTGTAGAACCTGCCATTTACTTATGGTGGTCACCACTGTTTAGATGGTAGCTATAGTAGGCATAGTTCGGAATGTCTATGCTGGCTAAGATTAATATTATACTTTCGAAATGTTTTCCAAACTAGTCATTAATAATAATATCAACTGATCTTTCGTAGTAAGCATCTTTGACTATCATAAGGAGAAATCTCCTCCAATTCTGCGTTTGCATTGTGTGTGTAGCGGGAGGCCTTATGGTAGTTTCATTTTCCAAAAGCATTGCGAATTTCTTTATTTTCTTTGTGAAAATAACTGTTTTACGATCTCACACCAGTCACCATGACTGAATCGGAGTTTATTGTTCCCTTTCTAAACTCTGGGTGCCCATAATTTTCCACACGGGCAGCCTAGAGTTATGTTATCAGGATATTTTGGATATTCTGGAGCTTTGGAGATGAGCTGGATGGCGAGACGTACACTCGTACTTATTTATTTATTCCGCTGTATATTCTGTATGGGGACAAGTTTATATAACTGTCCATTGTTGTATTGAGTTGTATATTGACTCTCATTGTTGTATTGTATAAACTGATATAGTTCTTTGTTTAAAAGACTAGTGATTACTATTACATATTGTTCCACTGCGAATGTGAGATTCTAATATTGTTTCTGTTTCTGTTTTTCTGTTTCTTCTTCTTTCTTCTTCTATCTTTTTTCTTCTACCTCTTCTTTTCAACCCTAATGGTTCGGTTTTCCAGCATTCGATTGTGCGGCATTTGATACAGTGGACGTATTAATGTCGACTTTCGAGCGTCGAAAAGTCGTAATCGTTACACTCTGAATATTGACCCGCGGCATGTCCCGGTCAAACAGAAAAGGCGTGGTATGGATCCATAGAGATCTGCCTCCCTTAAAGAAGAAGTGGAAAAGGTTCAAGCAAACGGGTTCATTCGAGATGTGCTATATCCTGAATGGGTTTCGAATCCCGTGCTCATTCGAAAGCCAAACGGAAAATGGAGAACATGCGTCGACTATTCCGATCTGAATAAAGCTTATCCCAAAGACAGTTTCTCGCTTCCCAGAATTGATCAGCTAGTAGATTCGACAGCTGGGCATGAGCTCTTATCCTTCATGGACGCGTATTCTGGCTATGATCAGATACTGATGCATTTACCTGATCAACAACACGCCAGCTTCGTAACCAATCTGGGACTTTATTGCTACAAAGTTATGCCATTCGAACTCAAGAATGCCAGGGCTACTTATCAACGATTGGTTAATCGGATGTTTGCCAATCAAATTGGGAAAACCATGGAAGTATATGTAGACGACATGCTTGTGAAAACACGATTTTCCACTGACCATGTTAAAGACTTGGAAACTATGTTCAACATACTTCGAGAATACAGAATGAAGCTCAACCCACTGAAATGTCACTTTGGAGTTGCATCCGGAAAATTCCTCGGGTTTATCTTCAACGCTCAGGGAATTGAAGCTAATCCTGAAAAGATTTGGGCGATCAGAAATCTTGAAACTCCGAAAACTATAAGGCAAGTCCAGAGTCTCAATGGGAAAGTGGCAGCATTGAGCAGGTTCATTTCAAAGTCCACCGACAAATGCATTCCCTTCTTCGATCTGATCCGATAAGGAAAACGAAACTTTGAATGGACCACGGAGTGTGAAGGCGCTTTCCAAGCACTAGTTCAGCATCTATCCACACCACCTATCCTGTCAAAGCCTATTGATCATGAAAAGTTGTACGTATACTTGGCGATATCAGAAAACACTATCAGCGCTGCCTTAATTCGAGAAGAAGACAAGATACAGAAGTCAGTATACTACGTCAGCAAACGGTTGACTGGAGCTGAAAGGAATTGTCCGAAATTAGAAAAGTTGGCTTATTGCCTTGTTATTGCATCAAGAAAACTCCGACCGTATTTCCAGGCACATCCCATATTTGTTTACACCGACCAGCCGTTACGACAGGTCCTTTCGCGGCCTGAGACGTCTGGCAGGTTACTCAAGTGGAACATCGAAGTGAACCAGTTTGACATTACTTACACTCCAAGATGAGCCATTCAAGGACAAGTCCTAGCCGATTTTATAGCTGAATTTACCATTCCATAGGACTTGACCGAAACCAGTGAATCTCCCAAATATGTATGGAAGCTTTATACCGACGGTGCATCAAATGATCGGTGTTCGGGCGCTGGTGTTGTACTTGAAACTCCCGAAGGCCGATCTATATGTTATGCTTTGAAGTTCGATTTCCATGCGACCAATAATGAAGCTGAATATGAAGCCCTCTTAGCTGGCTTGAAACTTGCTAAAGATTTGAGAATTATCGCAGTGGAAATTTATTGTGATTCACAATTAGTTGTGTGTCATGTACGGGGAGAGTATCAAGCAAGAGATCGAAGGTTGGCTGCTTACTTAGCTCGAGTTCAGGAAGTACTAAATCAGTTTGATTATTATGCCATTTATTGTATACCTCGAGAACACAACCAAAAAGCGGATTCATTGGCAAAGCTAGCCAACACAGGTGAAGCTCAGCAAATGGGACTCGTTCCCGTAGAAGCGTTATCCTCCCCGAGCATTGACCGGGCAGAGATAGACCGGGTATGTGAAACCGTCCTCGAAAAGGATTCATGGATGACTCCACTCAAAAATTACATTGAGCATGGAACCCTACCGGAGCACAGGAGTGAAAAGAGACAAGTCCTTCGGAAGGCCTCACGATTTACCATCCAAAATGGAATCATGTACAGAAGAGGGTACTCAGTCCCTCTACTCCAGTGTATCGCTCATGATGAAATTAAACAAGTATTGCACGATATGCACAAGGGAGAATGTGGCGATCATACCGGGGGGCAAACACTTGCCAAGAAAATACTTCGATATGGATATTACAGGCCGACCGTGAATCGCGATGCATCGGATTATGCAAAGAAATGTGATAGGTGCCAGAAATATTCCCGCATTCCTAGAGCTCCTCCTACCGAGATAACGCAAATGGTCATCCCATGGCCGTTTGCAATGTGCGGCATCGACATCATTGGTACTCTACCTTTGGCAAAAGGTGGTGCGAAATACGCCATCATCGCAGTTGATTACTTTACAAAATGGGCTGAATCTGAAGCTCTTGCTACCATAACGACAAAGAAAGTAATCAACTTTGTAGTCCGCAACATCATCTGTCGATTCGGTCTTCCACACACCATTATTACGGACAACGGAACCCAATTCCACAGTGCTGAATTTAAAGATTTCTGCGAACGATTTCACATCCAAAAGAAATTCTCCACAGTTGCACACCCTCAGGCAAACAGACAGGTTGAAGCAGTTAATAAAGTTATAAAATCCATTCTGAAAAAACGACTGGAAAAGGTCGGGGGCAAGTGGGTTGATGAACTTTATATGGCTTTATGGGCTTACCGAACAACCCACAAGACCGCGACCGGCCATACTCCATTCTCTCTCTCTTATGGTTCAGAAGTCGTTATTCTAGTTGAACTAGAAGTACCTTCTCATCGTGTGACATACTATGATCCAAAGACAAATGCTATATTACTTGCTGAATCTCTCGATCTACTAGATGAGAAGCGTGAAGAGGCTGATTTGAGCGCAGCCGCGCATCGAAGTCGAGTCGCCCGATTGTATAACGCCAAGGTCCGCCCGCAAACCCTTGAACTAGGCGATCTCGTCCTAAAAAGAATTTATCTGGTTCCTTCGCATATGAAGCCGACATGGGAAGGACCGTATGTTATTGAACGAAGGCTCGGAGATGGCATATTCAAATTATCGACCGTTGACGGTCTTACTTTGCCAAGAGCCTGGAATAGCGAGAGTCTTCGCCGCTACTACACATGACAGGCTATGTTTATCCATTTAGTTTATTTTCCATTTCGCAATTTGTTTCTACATTTCAAAATTAGAATTTGTAATAAAGCAACTGACTTTGCCATATTTTCTTATTTCAGCGATAAAATGTAATCTCTTCGAGCCAGAGCTATGATTTACTTGAAATGCTTCATATGATCATCACAATGCATGGAGAGCTAAGTTTCGCCATACGGTGGAATTTATTCAAATAGGGAGTGGCTGCAATACAACCGGTCACTCACTAAGTGAAACCTGAGCTCGGGGACAAGTCATCACATCAAGGCCAAAAACGGATAGATACATGACAATCCCTCACTTAACTCCCGGTTCCTAGAGTGCGAACTGGAGTACTGAAATACGTCTACGAAGAGGGTGGTTTCGTCTACCTAACGACTTCGTCCATATCTGCACCAAGTTTGAGGAGGATGGACCCGTCCATCTAACGACCTCACTTATCAACTCAGGGCGGATGTGATCCGACCATCCATGATCCTGATACATCTTTCGTTCCCAGAGTGCGAGCGAAATCCAAAAACATACAGCAGATGTGACTGACCGGCAGCTTACCAACTCTGAATTCCCAGAGTGCGAGTCGGAGTATAAACATCAACTCCGGATTCCCAGAGTGCAAAACGGAGTATAAACGTCAACTCCGAACTCCCAGAGTGCGAGTCGGAGTATAACCATCAACTCCGGATTCCCAGAGTGCGAAACAGAGTATAAACCTCAACTCCGAACTCCCAAAGTGCGAGTCGGAGTATAAACATCAACTCCGAATTCCCAAAGTGCGAAACGGAGTACAAACAACAACTCCGAACTCCCAGAGTGCGAGTCGTAGTATAAACATCAGCTTCGAATTCCAAGAGTGCGAAACGGAGTATAAACAACAACTCTGAACTCCCAAAGTGCGAGTCGGAGCGTAAACATCAAATCCGGATTCCCAGAGTGCGAAACGGAGTATAAACATCAACTTTAAGTTCCCAGAGCGTGAAGTGAAGTATAATATCAACTCTGAACTCCCAGAGTGCGAGTCGGAGTACAAAGGACGATTCCAAGTCCCCAGAGCACGGACGTAGATTTAAACTTAAGCCGGTGTGACCAACCGCCAGTAAACAAATGAGGATCCCCAGAGTGTGGAGATGACCATCGACAATCGGACACGCGTGAATAAACCGCTCAATCTCCGCTTGTCTCAAACATTCATTCAGCGGCACCAGACTCAACATGTTATAAGCGAGAATTAATCATTGACTGTTGTTCCACAACTAATCCCCGAGACTGGGGGGCAGGACTTAAGCATCAACCATTGACTGAAGCGATGCGACGTCAAAATTCAACTCGCTTCCCGGTCGCAAACCATGTCCACAGTTTCCGAACTTGGCAAACAAAAACAAACTTGATTCGGAAGCTGAAACTTTACAAGTACATTTCAAACATTGAAACACATAAACAAAGGCACAAAGAAGCTCAAAAAGAAAAGGTTTCATTTCTACTATTCATGAAAGAAATTCATGTACAAGTTTGTTCCAAAAAATTCTTACTAGCAGGGGACGAACCCGCATCTATACACGGCCAGCAAAATGCAAGTCAAAATGAACCAAGGAAGCATGCCTAAGCTTTCTTTTTCCTCGGCTTCCTCCTCGGTGTGGACCCGCTGGAACCGCCATCACCTTTCCTCTTTGAGCCTTTGCCTCTCGGTGGTTGGTCTCCAGGCGGGGGCATGATCTCAACATCCTCCTCCGAGCTCGAGTGAATAGGAATGCTTCCTACGGGCGGAGTCGGAGGAACATGATCAAGTGCAGAAGGTGGAATGGGTACACTGGTGATGAAAACCGTGCCACCAGGGGATATCATTCTGAGTGGGGCTGGACCGGGCGCCGCCATCCCACCTCCGAGACTGCCACCATGAGCCGCTGCTGCCATTTCAGCGTCGATTTGTGCAAACATCTCCTCTTCAGTAACCGCTCAAGCCTCGCTAGGGGCGTCAGTGGTTGGCATTGTAGAACTAGTAGCAGGAGCGCCTCCACCCATGATGAATGACAAGTCAGCTAAAGGATCGCCATGACGGTGAAAGAGTTCTTCCATCAACTGCTCATCAAATACAAGTGTGCTTCCCTGCGCATCGTCGGGTGGGGTAGTTGTAGTTACGGTGATCGCTTCGGTCACGATAGCCTCCCACGTCCGGTATGATTCTTGAGTAGCAGGAGGCATGGCCGGTGCAGCGTCAATCACTGGACAAAAATAAGAGAACTGTCAGAATTTAATTCAAAAAAGATTCCGACTTGAGGTAGATATGTGGAATGTTCAGAATACCTTCCTCAGTTTGATTTGTAGGCGACGTAACGGCTTCAGTAACTTGCGCTGTGGCTGGAGACATCTGCGGCTGATCCGAATTGTAGGCAGAAACAGCTTGGGGATTGACCGTAGACGAGGAATCGGGCTGGGTTGACGCTGGAACTTCAAGACTAGCCTCATGATGGTCAACCCCTGAACCCTCTCCTATTTCAAAGTGCTGGGCATCAAGTCTTTCATTCTCATGCAGAATCATTGACTCGTGAAGAATCTTCCTTTCATCTTCATTCAGAATGCGATTCTCGAGTTCAAATTCATCCACAGACTCACCCAGATGCGCCTCCTTCTCTTCCTCAACCAGTCGGCCCCAAGCGTTGTAAAGATGCGCCGGATAATCATCGAGCCAGGCTAGACCCCTTTGCCCCAGCATGTTAGCGTTGTAAACAACGAGAAGGTCTTCGATGTCAGCCTCTAGCATGGACTCGGCTGACTTCACTTTCTCCTCGACCTCAGTCTCCACCTTGTGGACTTTAGCCACAGCTGCATCCCACCCACCCCTAAGCGGAACAGTTTGTTCGCACGCCTCCTGGGATGCGTTGTTTGCGTCATCCCTTTCCTTGGCCATGTCGGAAAATTTAGCCTTGAGCTCGTTAAGTTCCTTGACCGCCGCATCCCGTTCGGCGGTAACAATAGTATTCTGATGGCCCATCTCCTCCACCAGGGCAACATGCGTCTGCCTCAACCTCTCCATGGCCATAGTCGCTTCGTGAGCTTTTTTGGTGGCCTCGATTTCAGATTTCCGAGAAGACTCGGCCTCAGCAGTGAGCACTTGAATAATCCGGTCCCTTTGAGCGAGTTCGGTCTCCATTTTCTCAAGTGCTTTGGCTCGCTCAAAGGCCACCTTAGAAGCTTTCTCTATAGCCTTTACCCACTCTCTATATTGGGTGTAGATGTCATGAACGTAATCATGCATCGTGTTTTCAACCCCTGACGGAATTATTTTTAAATGAGGCGGGAAGACATTGCCATCGAAGCAAATATTCGAAAAATCCTTCCTCATCTGAGCCAATTTAAGGGCCCCTTCTCCTGTGGGCTCAACTGGAACCTGCTCTACAATTATGGAGGTTGTGGTCTCAACTCTCTGAAGATGAGTCCCGGATCTAGAAGTATGAGAAGATGGCCTGTGACGAGGAGGCTTTGGTGGATGTGGAACAAGAACGGGAGGTGGAGATGGAAGCCTAAGAGGAGGTGAGCGTGATCTAGACCGATGTCTATATTCTCTGTCCCTGTCACGCCCATACCTATCTTGGTTAGAGTACTCGCGATCGCGGTCTTTATCAGAGTCTCTCCTGCGGTAATCATAATAAGTAGAAGATTTCCGGGCCGAGCGGAGACTCCCGAGCATTGATCCTCTTCCGTACATAGTACCTGAAAATGAGAAACGAAGGAAGAGTTAGTGATTTCTTAAGTTGGACGATTTACAGTCATGAACCATGTAGTGCAATGAAGTGTATGCATGTGCAACCCCCCGACCAACCGAAAATGTCGGCCGCACTCGTAGCAAGCGACCCGCTTAGTTCAAGAGCATTATCAAGCTCCTCCATCCCGGTGTCGTGTTGAAACGAAACATAATCCGGAATCGCAACATCAGCAAGCCCTTCAAAAGGATTCTCTACTGGCGGGGGAGGAGCCTTCGAAATCCTAATCCCCGGGACGGGCAAGGACATGACCACGGATTTTAATCTCATGGATTTAGAACGCTTGTGAGCAACTGCCTTGCCTTTTCTTCTTCCACCAGAGTCCAGGACATCGGAAGAAGGCCCAGCTTGGAGCTCATTATCGATGAGCGTTCTCTCCGGATAAACTTCTTCGGCTATTACGACTCCGGGCGCTTTATGCTTCAACCGTTTCTTCGAGACCACTCTAAGTGTCCCTTCCAGCCGTATGCTCTGCCTCCGTTCAATCAGCCCGACAGTCCTCAAGTTTCTGTCGGTCAGAACCAAGTCAATACGCCTTTCTTCGCCCGGAACCGCTTGAAGGATCCGAACTAGCTCTCTGAAGTATGCACCGTCGGGTCGAGAAATTGCGGCTGTAAAAGAAGAGAAGTGTGTCAGTTTTAAAGTCAGTTATTATTATCTCAATAGTTCAAGAGAAAAATGGCAACGCTTACGTCTATCCAACCATCGCCTGGCAAATCCAGGGGGGCACCGAACGTAGAACCATTCAGTCTTAAAGTAACTTAGCCTTCCCCAGGAGCCCATTACAATGTGGCAGTTCCCGACCGCTTCCAAGAAGGTGAAAGAAGGGTTGTCTCCACGACTCTTAACGTTAAATAGATATCTGATCTCGATCGGCTTCGATGGTCGAAAGAGAATCTCCATAAACAGAATGAAGGTGCTATTCAATAGGGCATATCCGTTGGGGTGTAGCTGGGATGGAGCTATTCTGAGGAATGATAACATCTCCCTTATATATTGATTGAAAGGAGGGAGTGTCCCTGCTGTGCAAGCGTGACGGTTGAAAGTGGTAAACCTCTTCGGGGGATCATGCGGCCTGTCATTTGGCCCAGGCAGTAGCACGTCATCAAGCGACAAGTCGTGCCTTAAATAAATCCGTCCCAGCATATCTTCGGAGATACCGGACGGCACAGAGTCTTATGGACGACAAATGAACCGGGCACCTGGACGCTCGTCCGGAGCTGGGTCTATAACTTCGGCTTCAATTACCGGTATCTCGATGGTTGAAGGAATTGAACTCGGGAGTTCATGCTGCTGTGAACTTGAGGGTTCCATGACTAACTAGCTTATGAAAAATCATTGTTAAACAGACAATAACGCTCGTGCATCCCCCAGTGTAAAATGTGTGAGTGTGTTGTGCAGTGCGGTACTGTATATCACTTGAGAAGTTCTACAGAATTGGAGAGAACATGAAAACGACGAGACTTCGAAATTCAGTCGGAAGGACCGTCATCGCTGACCGTCACAACCGTGTCATCCAGAAATTAGCAACCAATCCAAGTTAAAGTTTGTTAAAATTTTGTTAAAGTTGCAGTTCCATCGACGAGCTTCGAAGGGAAATCAAATATGCAGTCCGAAGGTCAAGTCTAATTATGCCAAAATGAAGCTCGTCGGAGTTAGATTCTTAAATGCACAAGAGTTTTCGATATCATCGAAGTTAGGTTCATTGTCGATCATCAAAAGTTCAAGTTCAAATCGATCGCTTAGGTTCAAGTTCGCATCGATCAGGTTCGATTTCGTATAGATCGCTCAGGGGCGCTTTCATATCGATCCCAGGGCTGTGCAGTTCGAATCGATCGAGGCCTACTACTTCGTATCGATCAAAAAAGCACCTGCTTCATATCGATCAGAAGACATCTATTTCATATCGATCGACATCGACTCAAAACAACCAACACTCGGCAACTGTTCCATGACCGATACGAAGCCCAAAGCAAGACAATGATGCAAGATCTCCCTTCAAGATCGATGCGAAAAGGAGGACAAGAAAACCATTTTATCTCCACACTCCTTCTTCCCCAGATCGATTCGAACAACATTTTTCTCCTCCTTCGACCTCACGCAAAATCTACTTCCTCGAGCAACGATCGGGCGCGAGTTCGAATGGAATGGCATGAGAATCTGGATCTCATCGTTTAGGGCTGATTTTATTCAATTGATTACCTTATGTTCGATAACTAGTTTAAGGTATTGAAAGATTGGAGTCGATTCGAATTCGAGCAGTTTTCCTTTCTTAGAAGCGATACGAAAGCAAGGCATGACAGTAGAAAGTGAAAAGTAAAAAAATGGCTAAGTACAGAGTATTTATATGGGCTTAAAGGTGAATGGAATAAACGATTCGCCTCCCAATGGATTCGACCGGTTACAAAGCGCCACCACGGGATCGATTCGAACAAGCTGTTCGACTCCATGGACTCGAGTCTGCATCGATGCGAAGCCCTTCTTCGTATCGATCATCTTCGACTCCATCCCCAGAGCATCGATGCGAATGAACAGTTCGAATCCATCAGATCGTTGCTCCTAGAAGCCAATGCCTATCGATACGAACGACCGCTTCGTATCCATCGAACTCCATATCCATCGATTCGAAATGCCCATTTCGTATCCATCAAAGCAATGAATACTGATACAAAAAAACAATGTTTCAACCCTTCACATCGATTCAGGAGAGGATCGATAGGAAGGAACATTCCAAAACAACCATCGAGCGTTGTTACAACAAATTTCACGTCAGTTCAGGAGAGGATCGATACGGAATTCAATATAAGATAAACTGACAACGACTCGTGAACGTCAGCGAGAGTCAGATTAACATATATGCATATATGACGGACTAATATTCAATATTCCAGATTTACAGGAATTGGAAACTCGTTTGATAACAATTACAACAACCGGCTAATCACTAGCATACAGCAATCGGTTACAAAAATACAGGGTATGGCAGTTGACAGTCAACAGTTTACATTATCAAGAAAAACAGTCGAAGATTACAGCTTTCATCGAAAAGACAATAACTATTCAGAATGAAGATTGCAGCACTTCAAAGCACATCATGTTTCCACAAGACGTACTTTGGGGGGCAAATGTTATCCCGCCTTTTGGTAAGGCCGTGACACCAAGGAATTGACTAGTAACCAATGACGGTTCGTCTTAGAGATCGGTTATACACGGGCTCCCTATGGATATCAATAAATTTTTTTCGAGTCTGGATCGAGCTAAAATTGATATGACATGACAAGCGAAGCTATGAGAGCCAACGTTCCAAATTTCAAGTCAATCCGAGTTCGTATGCTCAAGTTACGATCGACGCAAAGGTGAATAAAAAGAGCCTCTGTTCGACTCGCTCCGCTTCGCATCCATCAGAAAGCCTCTGTTCGACTCGCTCCGCTTCGCATCCATCAGAAAGCACCTATTCGACTCACTCCGCTTTGCATCCATCAGAGAGTCTCTGTTCGACTCGCTCCACTTCGCATCCATCAGAGAGCCACATTTCGACTCGATCACCCAATGTCAACTTCGTATCCACATAACAGAGCAAAACCATCAAGGCGAACTGTGCACCTTTCATCGATGCGAATAGAGGAGAATTATCGATACGAACAAACCACCTCCATCGATTCGAACGAGGCATGCTACAGATCGATGCGAAGAAGCAGGCTGTTGATCGATTTGAACTAGGCAACCAACATCGATACGAACAAGACAAGGTCCAAGAATGACTCAGCCAACTCGGCATCAAAGGCAGAATAATCCAGGGATTCAAGCGCCACGTCATCGAGTCGAATAGGACCGAGTCGAAATAAGGGAGTCGAACGAAATAGCCAACCGAAGATCCTAGTTTGTATCGATCATATCTCCCAATCTACAAGTCTAAATGATATGAAATTTTCACAGAAGCCTACATGCATGCTAAAGAATGTCCATGCCAAATTTCGACTCCATCGGACACAATCTTGATCGATACGAAATCCGTTCGTATCGATCACGGATCAGACCGAAACTTCGCGAGCTTAGGCACGAGGGCCTAGTCACATGCCAGAGAGGGTCTCCCGAGATCTGAGCGAAACATCAGCCTCCTACACCTATAAATAGAGCCTCGGGGCATACAGAAAAGGGGCTTCTTCTTCTTTGAATTCTCCAACGCCCAAACTCTGTCGGATCCAGATCTATACTTCGTTGCTGCTGCTACTAACGAAATTCACTGCTGTAGATCATCATTATCTGTTGTAATTCGTTGAATTCACTTGTAATCATCAAAGATACATCAATAAAGCAATCAACTTCATAGTGGACGTAGGCAACACGCCGAACCACTCTAAATTCTTGTGTCTTTGTGGATTCAAATTATTCTCATATCTGTAATTTGGAGTTTTTGTTAGATAATCCTCCTTTTCCATTTAATTTCTTCACTTTATCTCTTCAAAAACTGCCGAAGAGTGTTGTGCCCAATTTTGGTACAAACACTTATAGTCAAACTACGAAACTTAATTCACGAGGTATTCATATTTAATTCAACCAAAATAATAAATGCTCATAAACTATCTAAGCATAAACAATCATTCAACAAACAATAGTCAAAGTTCTTAAACTGGACGAACATACTAATCAAACAATATATGATAATAATTGAATAGTATCATTTCCTAACAAACATACATTTCATAAATACTATATCAATTTTCTAAAAATTATTCTTTTATATATAAAATATAATCTAGGTAAAATTATTTCATCTACCCAATTCCAAAATAATACAATATCGGTTTGACTCTTTGAAGAGTTTGATATAGTTGTTCCTTCTGTAGCGATTAGAATTCATAAACCACTCAACCGATAAGTCAACATAATATGAAACATTTTCTATCGCTAACAAATACGCACCCTTATATATATACACTCAAACTCATCCTAGGGTATTTCTAACTGTATCTCTAATGTGTACCCCACCAAAGCGTAGGTGTTCGCTCAACCTAAGTTCTGATACCACATATAACGACCCACCTTTTCGACCCTTAAAATTCGACACTAATACATCCACGGTATTCACGTGTCGAGCATCCAAGTGTCGGAAAGACAAACTGTGGGGAAAAAGAAAGAAACGCAGAACACAATCTCACATTGTGATGAGTAATATATGATATCCAACAGATCTTTACAAAAGAAAAACTGTAATATACATACATCAATCAAAGTTGACCAACTAATCATCAGCCTGGACAGTTATAACAACCCATCCTTACAAATGCTAATAAATATAAACAACCAATGAAGCGGAAATAAAAATATACAAATACGTCTTGGATGCATCCATCTCATCTTCTGAAGCTCTAAAGCATCCAATCTAAATCTATAAATATGCTCGATATGACCCGAGCATCATAAGAAAATAACGTGCGGATCAGCCTGCTAAACCAGTGTGAGGAACACACCTCAAATGGATTTTAATGTTATAAAACATTTCAAAATAAAGGTATCTCATAAGACCACGCCATATATAAATATGGATGGGTTTTTACCTTAAGATAACCAAACCATTTCATAGGAAATCTTCTAATATTATAATAATGTCCACGGTTTTAAATAAATATGGAATTATAGCCGAACTTTTTTCATTAATTAAATTCTAGCATAATAGGTATACAACTAAGTTCGAATGACACTTATTGGAGAATGGATTCCATCAATGATAAGGCACTGGGGTACCGATTGTCACGGTACACCTCTAGATAAAATGTACCGAGGGCCTCGCATGGACCCTTTGCATGGCAGGACCGACCTACCCTTTACTGGATAGCACCGAATATTTCATCAACCTAGTTGCTTTGCAACCTTTTCATGGGAGCTCTTATGCATAACCAAATCCATAAATAATAATATATAAAGGGCGATGACAATATCCTAATGGGTGCAACCCACATAGCCTTGTGGCACATCCCATATTTTAGTCATTCCCGGTTGATGAGGCTAGAGGCTACATTTTAGCATTTTAGCAAATCCCACTTGGAATGCTAACACGACCTTCCAGGTGATAATGCAATGCTAGCAATCGTCCTCACAAGTTGTTCAGGATATTAACAAACCAAAGACATTACTTCTACTACATCCATTTTGGAATCACCCTCAGGATTAGTACTAAGCAACTCTTGAACTTCAAAGAACTCCATCTTCGATCATCTTCAAGATATCCCCAATTTGAATGCTTATTCCGAATCGAAGTGGTTTTCGGATAACTCACGTTTATCCGATTTCGGTCTCTCCAAACTGACAATGATAATTTAAAAACTGGCCAAACTTTGATAGTCGGTTATTTAACTAAGCAAACAATTCAACCAGAGATTTATTTCCATAAGGAAAATAACACTGGTTAAGCACACAAGCAACCCTACACCTCTTAAATTAATCATCTCGTTAACTAAAACCACTTTGTAAATACTTGTATAAAAATACATTTACAAAGATATATTCACAAGTCTCCTCCACTCTTTCAATACTTAGAAAAATATCGATATACTTATCTTAACTTTATAAGTATATTCACAAACCATTTCACCTTTAAAACTTATAAAAATCTTCCCTTATACTTATATTAACAGTATAAGTATATTCAGAAAACACTACATTTTCAATACTTAGAAAACATACTCATATACTTATCTCAACGGTATAAGTATATTCACAAATCTCAAGAAAGATTTCATTCCCAAAATCACACTTAATTGGGTTAAAACAAATATCATTTAAACATTGATAAAAATAAATCCAAATACTACCCTTCTGGTGAAAGTAAATAGATCGTATAGAAATTAGACCAAGTATACTTAACACTACTTCTCGATTTCAAACAATACCATTCCTCGATTAACAATGAGATCAGACAAGTTAGAGAAACTAGCATTGCCTCGATACACATTCTTAATTCTCAAGATAGAGATGAATTTCCACACCTCGAAATTTGGTGTTAAATATGGAAAGAACATTTTCCTTACCATCGTATTTTAAAATGATCATTTATGGAAATCGGGTCTCAATCTTTTTATAAATCCCTTTCTATAAATCCCTTTTTATAAAATGCCTTTATAAAACTCATTTTATAAAATGTTATTTATAAATTATAAATTCCCTTTTTAAATACCTAAATATAATTATAAACCTCCTTTTATAAATCTCCAAATTTATTTAATAAACTCCTTTATAAACATCCTTTATACAGTTTATGGAGCTCTTTTATAAAACTTCTTTGACAAGATATCATTTATAAAACTCATTTTATAAATCCCCAAGTTTATTTGTAACTCTTTTTATAAAACTCCTAATTAATTTATAAAACTACTTTTATAAATTTCTAAATATAATTACAAAACCCCTTTTTGTAAAAAAAATTCAATTATAAAACCAAACTTCAAATATAATTATAAAACTTATAACCTTTTCATTACATGATCATTTCATATATTGCAATAAATTCACACTGTGATTTATTACTCCAACTTATCAAATGATAACATTTTCCCTTTATAATATACCATTTACAAACCTATCCTTTTATTTATAAAAAATACTTATAAATCTCTCTTTCCTGTATATAAAATACCATTTATACATCTGATCTTTTATTATAACAATTTTATATAAATGTTTCACGGATATTTATTTCAAAATATTTTTATCTCCTTTTAGAATCAAAAATCACTTTAAAATAAAGATAAACCCTTTTTATTTCCTTTAAAATAAACATTTATCATTACAATAACTTTTCCATTGAAATAGATACTTCCCAAAATAAACTTAAAACATTTATATATACCTATATTTTAGAAAAGAATAGTAAAAGAAATTGAAGTAAAATAGAGATGTGCAAAAAACTATTTTTAAATGAATTAATAGAAAATACAAAAGATCATATTTAAATCATTTTTCAAAATCGGAAATCATTTACAGAATTAAACAGCAATTAATAGCATTCTCAAAATACTACACCAAGGCTAATAGTTACTATAGCACTTAACCGGTGCTATTACTACCCTTTTCTATAAAACGGTTCAACTTTTAACATATGTCAGTGTCACATCCAATAAGGCTAAACTATTAAATTTTGGAATTTAACAATCTAATCTATATAACAAGTATATAACTGAAATGAAATCAATAGGGATATAACTGGAAATTAAAAATCACAACATCGAGAAATCTAGATTTCTCTACAAATTCATGTATTTTCAATTTAAATGACATTTTCTTTTCAAAAGCGAATATTTACCCAAATCAACTAAAATTTCATCCAAACAAAAACAATAAATTTTATCTACTATATATCATACTGATTATCCAAAAAGGTGAGTTTAACTCACCGAAATTCCAGCTAACGCCTTAGCGTTCTGGTTTGAACTAAAATCGAAAGACGTTCGATTTTAGTCCAAAATTCCATTAGATCAAAATTTGACGAAACTAGTTCCATAGCAATCGCCATTACGAGCACAACGCAAAAGATCGCATCTTGATTAGACCTTGTATGAGAGAGATATACATTTTATAAGATTTGAGAATTAATTTATTTATAAATTAACTAATTACATAATCAACTCCGTGATCACCTAGATAATCCTTCTTCCATAATTTCTAATAGTGCCATGTACACTAGTATGCACGCTTTAGCCATGCACCTTCTCCCTCTCCCTCTCTCTCTACACTCGATGAAAATAAAATTTGACAACGCCATCAAACTCCCCATCGCGATCTCCATCTCCTCGACACTACGATGACACGTGTGTGCCACTCTACAAGAACGTGACCTGATAGGTCTGTTCCCTACTCCAAAATCACATGACTCCAAACGCAGGACTGCATCTTACCATACTAGGTCCGGAGATGCCCTACGATATGAGAAACCCGATGACTACCTCCACAATGCATAACTCCTCCCCTAGCTCGTCAAAACCCTAACCCGATTTTCACTAATGCCCATGACCTTCACTGCCGCACTCCCCCATGCCATGTCAAACACCACAATACTCATACCAAATTGTAGATCTCACCACAATGATTCCAAAGCTTCTTATTAGGATTTTTAGTTGAGTATATTTTAAGAATTTGATTTTTGAAATTTTCTTGAGCTTACTTTTTTTGTTTTGAACTTACAGGGAAAAGTTGGATGGAACAATGAAAGAGAGAAAAGAAAGTGTGGATATTAAATTATCTTAAGTGTTGGGATATATTTACTTTGCAATTTCCGGCATCTCGCTGCACATATTTTCGTTCGTGTATGAACAACGAACGCCAAAAAAAAAATATGATCGGGCTAAAAAATGTGACACGATCCCAAAAAACAATAATCATATACAATAGTTAACTAAATCCGTAAAGTCGCAAAAATACCATCGTTTGTCAAAAAATCGTCAAACGACAATTTAGATATTTTCCAAATTAAGAATTATGGAAAAATCAAATAAACTAAATTAAAAATATGTCAATTAAAATCGAGTCGTTATATTAAAATTTCATTTATTATTTATCATTGCAAATAAATTTACAAAATGAATTCACTATTATTATTTATTAATTAAAAGGAGTTACATTAAATCCATTCAATTAATATTCAATTAAAAATCTAGGTATTTTAAATCACTATTCAAATATCAAAATTTACATTTAAAATATTTAAATAATCTGTATATTTGAATTCAAGTTTCAAACTTTAAAAACCAATTATTTCAATATTTTAAAATTAATGAAATATTCAAAATCAAATGACAAAATTTCGGGTTGTTACAGTATGGAGATAAAGGTGGAGGTGCTACAATTTGGTATCAGAACAAAGTTTAGAACAATACAGAGTATAAGAGACAAAAGTCTTGGTCTTAAATGACACTTTGAGTCCTTGTCTTCACGGTTTTGTGGTAGATTATTATTTATAGTTAAGTGATGGTAGGAGTATATGATGATTACTGGGGTAATCATCTGGGGACGTACTTGTTATTTTCCTAATATATATATATATATATATATATATATATATATATATATATATATTCCTTATCTCTACCCTTTATATATGTGTTTTTTCATGTGAAGTAAAAGTTATTGAGGGAGGTAGTGAAGAAAGGAGTAGTTTTCCCGATGAGTTGTGTCAGTATTAATGATGATGAATAAACCTCTATATGGCTTGAATATGAATGAACTAATCTAATAACGATCAGAGTTGTGCAACGGAAACTGATAAAAAAAATTTCGCTAAAGACATTTGTTTGTTTGCTTGTTTGAAAAGGTTTGTATTGTTGTGTTGATGTTTGTTTGATTTTATGGATGATGTGTGATAATTTTCATTGTTATTGATGATTGAAGAATTGGATATGTATATTGACTTTTCAAAATAAATATTTTTATTCAAACAACCAAATGATTTGGTAAAATATGGATTTGATTTTATAAGGTGATTGGAACTATTCTAGTAGTCTGTTTGGTGTTAATTGTCCATCGAATGGTTTAAGAATTCTGATCGATGTGGGTGCACACGTATTCGATAGGGATTCCTAAACACATATACGAGGTAGTTTGACATAATATTTTGTGAAAATGGTAAAAGAAATATTTTACTTAAAACTTTGTATTGTTTTATAAAGAACTATACTATTTTAAAAAATGAAAGACATTAAATTTTCTAGATTTAAATATTTTAAACAACGTGTGCACCCATTTGATATTAGTGTGAAGTTGAGATCATTGGTGAGGCAATGTTGATATATTATCCTAGATAGTCAACACTGCAGCCAATTAGCGAAATGAAACACTAAATTTTGTGGCATGACAACATTGTATATATTAATATAAATTAATTTATAGATATTTGTAAGTAAATATAAATATTTGTTTAAGTTTAAATTAAAAGAAATTTCTAGTGAAAAATATATACATATATGTATAAAGGACTTGTTTTGAGTTGAAGAAAATTTTCTATCATGAAAATAAAATAAAGAAAAATTTGTCTACTTTATTAATACATATTTGTGGAAAAAAAAACAGTGGGAAATGTATGTATATGTATGTATGTATGCATATATGTAACATGTATGTACGTGCACCCTCACATGCCCCTGCATGCTTATGCAAATATATATTCATATTCATATGCATGTATATGTATATACATAGCATGGAGCATGGACTTTTTGTAGCGATTCTAAATATTTTGTTCACTCTATATGGAATCTAAAATGATAAAGCTGCAAATGCAACTCTATTTTTCAAATCATAAAGTTGTACTAGAGAGCTTAGGCAGTCAACTAAAGGATGCTCATTTGTTAAAATCAAATAGGATTATCAAGGAGTTAACTAATTCAATTAAGAAGGAGGTAACCCGGGTGGCTTTAATGCTCTCAGACAACAAAATCATGCATCCTAAGTTGAAGCGAAAAGATTTTTTGAAATTAATGAAGCTAAAGTATCTCTCAAGCCTAGCCTAACCTGGTGAAACTGTTGGTATTCTTGCTGCACAATCCATGGGAGAGCCATCAGCCCAGATGACGTGAGATTTTTACTTATATTTATGCTATCCTTGCTCCAAGATACCTATAAAATCAATTTCACACTGAATTGAGTGTGTGTGCTACTATTTATATGAAAGTGGTTAAGGACCATATATATATGGAATACTAACTAAGTTATCTGCTAGTGCAGAATATAAATGTAAAAGTAAATAATAAAGTAAATAACACTAGTGATTTTTATACTGGTTCGAACTTCCCATTTTACGTCCAGTACCAGACTCCTTCTGGAATTTAACTATCAACCCTCACTTGACCCAGAGGAACAAATATTACACCGCCTGAGCAACCGAACGAGACTTTTACTGCCTAAGCAACAAAATAGGACTTCAACTGTCTGAGCAACCGAACAGGACTTCTAATACCAATAGTAAAATAATTTCTAACTGAGTATGCTCTTGAGTAGCACTGATAAGTCAATAACGTACACCCGTCCTATAATCTTCTCCTTTGTGGTATATTGTGTAATTTTTGAAGATAGGAAGTTTATTTAATCACTAATGAAGTTTTCTTAAATGAACAAGTGATTAGAATGAAAATATTGAATGCAAATAGCAAGATTGTTTAGACAATAAGAGTGAGAATTAAAATCAGAAATTCAGTGATTAAAATAATGGATTTCATGGTTATATATAGTGATTAAGAGTTGCAATCATTCGCGAAAAGTAGCCATGAAAGAATATGGAAGCAACTCTTGAATCAAGAGTTATTTATGTTTGCTGAAATGAAGTGTCTTTTCAAAATATAGCCGTTATGAAGATTATCCGTCTGAGTGGAATAATTTTGCCAGCCGAATCGATTAAAAAATTGAATCAGAAAGAAAATAGTGCAAAAGTCATGCAATCCAGCTGGTTGAATCATCAATTTCAGCCGTCTGAATGTTCAAGATTAGTTGTGCATGTGCACAGTATTCAGTCGACGGAACTATATGGTTCAGTCGGCTGAATTGCTTGTTTTTTCATATCAAAGAATTTTCTGAAAAACTTTTGGTATATGAACTATGTTTTGAAATCTTTAGCATATAAACTTTTTTTTTCAAATACTTTAGATTGTGTGTGCATGCATATACCACTACGAAGAGACTTTAACATGAATTCACTACTAGACTCAGACCATAGACTAAATATATTATTGAAGCTTCTATCTGGAATCTGTTAGATTATTTCTTGAGTAAAATAGTATCTTCTCCTACAGATATGGTTCATATAATATTTACTTATATAGTTGTCACAATCAAAACATCAAAATTAAAGGTTCTAACATTCTCCCCCTTTTTGATGATGACAACTATGTAAGTTTGTAAATATATAAAAGCAGATTTACTCCCGTGACTGAATACTCCCCTTACTATTCATATTCTCCCCCTTTGTCATCGACAAAAGGTAACAAATAATCGATATGAGAAATATAGACATATAAGCATATAGATAGGAGAAGCAAATAAACATAAACATCATAGACATCAAGGACATATAAGCATAAGAATATGATAAATAAATGACCATCTTACCTAGGAACTTCAAAGTACAACCAACACATAAGAATATGTCTTAAAAAAATAGTACTACAAGTTTTTCATGAATTAAATAGCAACGAAAAGAAAAGAGTCTAGAAATCCTCACTATCTTGTACTTCTTCTTCTTTCAAAGTCGTCCAAGAGAATGGGGCTGGATTTTCAACAACACCGGCCGATGTGGACCCGGAATAAGATACTTTTTCCCAAATCTTATTTAAAAAGCCTTTGATGGAGTTTAGCTTTTTGTTAGTTTTTGTAACGTTCTTTTCTACATTAGCTAAACTTCGACCAAGTTTGCTTTTATTTCATGATAATGTCACAAGAGCTTGATTCGGAGGCATGTCAACATAAAGTTCTGGAATTTCGTCGTCCTCTTCTTCTTTGTGTTGAGGAACTTGAGAGAAGGAAGAAGCAATATTCGTGTATCTTGGTTGAGGGATTCCTTGGTTACGATTAGCGGCCCATTGTTGAAAGCTAATGATTTGTTGATGTTCGGGATGCTTAGGAAGACCCATTAGACTTAGAGTCTTCGAGTTAAGCTCTTCGATGGTCATAAAATCGAAATCGAGCAATGGAACTCCAAAATTTTGTAGAATCCGCATAATATAAGCTCCATAGTGAATCATCTTATAGTTTCTCTTGTGATTGACGGTGAGAAATTCATCCAATATAATTTTTCCCCAATTTACTTGTTGGGATGAGTAAATAGCATATAGGGCTTGAAAATCCCATTTGTAGACCTTTTGTAGCTTCCGGTTCGGGGTTGTAACGATCGAATAAGCGTACAGTGGATGATTCGTGCCTTTGGACGTAAGGCACTAGATTTCAAAATGATTAAATCGTCCGATAAAAAGAGATGTGATACTTCATCACGATTATACATATCCACCTCAACATCATCAATATCCAACCCTTCGGATGGACATCTTAGTATATGGCCTAATCGTTGAAGAGGTAAATAAATTTTTACACCACACACCAAGGTCCATATGCAATCATCTTTGTTTCGGGATCTTGGTGGTCAAGATTCATATTTGCAAAGAAAAGCTTAATTAAAAGTGGGTAGATTTTGACATTGTTGAAATCATACCCAATGAGCGAATTGAAACCGTAGCTTCGGTTAGTTCTCTAATTGTGTAGCCGTTGAAGTCAGGGAATTTCATGAAAGCTCCTTTAAATAACTTTGAATTTCTCATGGTGTTGAATCTATTGACCGCCGTTTATTGTGTAACCAAGCTCAAATTTGGCTCTCGAATGGTTCGGTTGTTGATTCACATGCTTTTTTTGATCTTGGTGCCATTTGGTTTATGAAATTTGGATGAAATATTGAAGTTTTTGATGAAACTAGGGTTTGTATTTGAGTTTATTTTGAAATAAAGAGTGTTTATGTAAGGTAAGAATGAAGGGGTAGATGGGAGTTATGTAGGGTTTGAGTGAATAGGTGTGTTGGAGAATGTGTAGATCTATTTTTAAAAATTGAAAACTGATAGGTCAGTTGGCTGAAAGGGTAAAGTCAGTCGGCTGAAATGCAGAGAATTGAACCCGCAAGGTTTTAGTTAAAAAATGCCATAATTCAGTCGGTTGAAGGGGGGTGGTAAGTCGGCTGAATTCTGGGTTGTATGCTGCGGTGTTGAATAATCAGTCGGCTGTGATGTGGAGTCAGCCGGTTGTTGTGCAGAAAATTTCAACCCGCAAAATATAGTTCAAATTTGATATAATTTAGTCGGCTGTCTGGGGTTATTAAGTCGGCTGAACTCTAAAAGAATTTTAAATTTATATGAATGGTCAGTCGGTTGAGTACCTATGGTCAGCTGGGTGAAACTTTTCGAGGTCAAGCTTCTTTTAAGTTTATTCTTAAATTAGTTAACGAATAAGCTATATATATATGTTTTTCGAGCTGTATTCTTTTGTTAAAATAAATATAATTTATATTTCAATAAACACATTACTTATCCATATTACAATACTAAATTTATAAACATAAAAAATATAGATTTTAATTTTCCGAAGTCTTATATTCGTCTGAGCTTGGTTCAACTTTGGTGATGTCACGTAATGGATGTATAGGAGACAAAACATTACGTTGAGCACCTTATTCCCAAGAATTCAGAGACACGTGAGGTCGTTAAGGAGACAAATTGTGCACACCTTGCTTAGGAGATGTTCCATAGAATTTGAGAGCGAATTGTTCAAGGAAATTTAATCGTCTTCCATGGCGTTTTTGTTCATAATACATCTCACGTTGTAAACCTAAAGTCTCATGTTGATAGTGATGGATTTCGTTAATTTTTTCCTTGGTAGATGGTGAACCAAAGTCTAGGTTTTTCTTAGCTCGCTTCCCATTTGGTGTATATCTAGTATAATGATTCGGAGATGAAGTAATCTTCACTGGAATATATACCGGAGTATATTTGTTTGATGAATCCGTAGAAGGAGTGATGAAAACGATCGATGAGAGATTAGAGCTTTCTTGAGACGACATTGTAAAGAGAATATATATTTAGTCCTAAAGTTTGTATATGAATTTAAGAAAATTCTGATCGCGTATTATATACTAAGTTGATTATCTATTTAAAGTTATTATTTTATGGTTAATATTCTTTAGAAAACCTCAGCCAAGAGAAAATGTAAGGTTAAGAAATATAAAAGAATGTTAGCCATATATAAAATAAAAGAAATGTAAGGTCTTAAATCAAGTAACATAATAGAACATTGGAAAGACATATGACTTCCTCCTATGAGTGCAGAGTTCGAGTGCCATCATCTCCAATTTTTGTTCTATTAAATTTTTATTTGTTTTATACTTTCATTATATTTTAATATCGAATTATAAATCATGTAACGACATAATTCCTAGTTCACGTCTTAATTTAAGAAAAATATTTTCATTTAAAGGTTTAGTAAATATATCTGCAACTTGATTTTCTGATGGTACAAAATCAAGAGAAATATTACCTTTTTCTATGTTATCACAAAGAAAATGATGTTGAATATGAATATGTTTAGTTCTGGAGTGATTTATAAGATTTTTTGATAGATTTATAGCACTTGTATTATCACAATAAATTGTTGATTTAGATAGATTTATACCAAAATCTTGTAGTGTTTGCCGCATGTATATTAGTTGAGCACATGCCAAAGCAGCAAAAATATATTCTGCTTCACACGTCGAAAGTGAAACACAATTTTGTTTCTTACTAAAACCAAGATACTAAAGGTTGTCCAATGAAATGACAAGTACCACTAGTACTCTTTTGATCCGTTCGACATCCTCCAAAATCAGCATCACTATATGATACTAACTCAAAAGTACATTCTTTCGGGTAAAAGAGACCGTAGTCTTTAGTCTTGCATAAGTAGCGCAAAATTCGTTTCACTGCTCACAAATGTGATTCTTTGGGATTTGCTTGAAATCGTGCACACAAGCATACACTCATCATTATATCTGGATGACTAACAGTTAAGTAAACTAAGGATCCAATCATACTTCGATATAGTTTTTGGTCAACACTATTGTCATTCTCATCTCGTTCGAGATGTACCGTAGTGCTCATAGTAGTTGGTTTAGCAGAAGTGTTTTCTATACCAAAAAGTTTTATAAGATTATTACAATATTTTTCTTGATTAATAAAAATTCCATTATTTAATTGTTTAATTTGTAATCCAAGAAAATATGAAAGTTCTCCCATATGAGGCATTTCCAATTCTCTTATCATAATATTCGAAAATTCTTGACGCAATTTTTCATTCGTGGAACCAAAACTGATGTCAACTACATAAATTTGTATTATTAAAACATCATTTTTATCTTGTTTTATAAACAAAGTTTGATATACTTTTCCAATTTTAAAACTAGAATTTATAAGATAACTTTTAAGAAGATCATACCAAGCACGAGGTGCTTGTTTTAAACCGTATAAAGCTTTCTTTAGTTTATAAACATGGTTTGGAAATTTTTCATGTGTAAATAAAGGTGGTTGTTCTACATATACATTTTCTTTTATAAAATCATTTAGAAAAGCACTTTTTACGTCCATTTGATATAGTTTAAACTTATGAAAACAAGCAAAGCTAATAAAATATGTGTTGCTTCTAGTCGAGCTACAAGTGCAAATGTTTCTTCGTAGTCTATTCCTTCTTCTTGATTGTAACCTTGAGCGACTAATCTAGCTTTGTTTCGAATAATATTTCCTTGCTCATCGGCTTTATTTTTGAAAACTCACTTAGTACCGATGACTGTTTGATTACTAGGTCTAGTAACAAAGTCCCAAACTTCATTTTGTTCAAATTGATTTAACTCTTCTTGCATACTATAATCCAATAATCATCGGTTGAGGTTTCTTTAGCAATTTTGAATTCAATGTTCGATAGGAAAGCTACATGACCCATTTGATTCAATTGATTTCGAGTTCTTACGTTAGTCTTTACTTCTCCAATGACATTTTCAATTGGGTGATTTCTTAGAAGTCTTGGTGGAGTTCGAATTTCATTTTCATTTGGTAAATTATTGTTTTCAATTTCAACATTATTTTCAATATCATCTTCTGTGATATTTGATTTAGAAATTATTTCTTCATCTTCATTTTTATTATTAAATTTGAAATTTTCATCGAATGACACATGAAGTGTTTCTTCGATTATTTTAGTTCTTTTATTATAAATTCTATATGCCTTGTTTCTTTCCGAGTATCCAATGAATATTCCTTCATCAGATTTTGGATCGAATTTACCAAGCCAGTCTTTTGTATTTAATAGAAAAAAATTCGAACCAAAAACTTTAAAATATGATATATTAGGTTTTCTTCCATTAAAAAGTTCATATGGGGTATGTTTTGTTAATGGTCTAATGAAGATTCGATTTAAAACATAACAAGCAGTTGCTACAGCTTCTACACAAAAATGTTTACGTAGAGTGCTTCCATTTAATAAGGTTCTAGCACATTCTTGGAGTGTTCTATTTTTCTTTTCTACAACTCCATTTTGTTGTGGAGTTCTAGGAAATGAAAATTTGTGAGCAATTCCTTTCTTAATACAATATTTTTCAAAAATATCATTATCGAATTCGCCACCGTGATCGCTTTGAATGTTTTTAATTTTTATATTCTTAATATTTTGAATCCTCTTCACAAAGATCTTAACATTTTCAAAAGTTTCACCTTTATTTTTCATAAATATTGTTCAGGTGTATCGTGAAAAATCATCTACAATTACGAAAACATATCTATTATGATTTATAGATTGTACTTGAGTTGGTCCAAAAAGATCTAAATGTAATAACTCAAGTGGTTGTAATGTAGAAATTATTTTCTTTGATTTAAAAGAAGATTTGGTTAATTTTCCTAACTGACAAGCCTCACAAATACTATTTACTTTAAAATTCATTTTCGGTACCCCTTTTACTTAATTATTTTAAGATAATTTGCTTATTTCTTTAAAATGTACATGATAAAATATTTTGTGTCATAACCAAGAATCATTTTCTTTGGCTACTAGACACATATTTGTGTTATGATTAACTCTCATATTTAATATGTATATATTTCGTTCTCTAGTTCCTTCAAAGATTAGATTCTTGTTTTGATCAAATATATTAAATTTATTTTCAGAAAAAGATATATTAAAACCTTTATCGCATAGTTGACTTATACTAAGCAAATTATGTTTTACATTTTTAACTAGTAAAACATTTGTAATAAGAGGTAAGTTAGATGTACCGTCAGTGCTCACATCACCTTTGTCGATGAAATAACCTTTGGAATTATCTCCAAATGTGACAGATCCTCCATCTGAGTAGATAATGTTAGTCAGCATATCTTTGTTTCATGTCATATGTTTTGAGCAACCACTATCAAGTATCCACTTTCCTCTTTTCTTAGTTAGTACCTACAAAAAATATAGAGATGACGTTGGTACCCACTTTTTATTAGGGTCCTAAGAGTTAGACCATAGGAAGCCAAACCCAAGAAGGTTAGAATTCCCTTTATAAGTAAAATTTTAATTTTTATAAACTGAATTTATAAAAGACTTAATATACTTATTTCTAATTGAATTATTATTAATTTTTGGTACCCAAATCTTTATAGTATTTGTGTTGCAAATATCCTTCTTTTGAGTGAAAACCTTTGGTTTTGGTTTTGGTTTTGCTTTTACAAAATTCTTATGTATATTGAAATTTTTATATAGTGAATTATTCCTCTTTGAAATGGATTTTGAGGAATTTTTATATCCTAATCCTTTCTAATTAAAAGTAGTTTGAGAGTTTTTAATAATTTTAGAGAGATTTTCTCTACCTTTATTAAAGTTAGAAACATTTTTAGTAATATTTTCTAACTTAGTTTTGAGACTAGTATTGTTTAATTCAAGAATTTTGACATTTGATTTTAAATCATAATTTCCTGAAGCTAATGTCATATTCTTTTCTTTTTGAACTTCAAATTCATTTGATAACATAGTGAGTTGAGAAGATACATTAGATAAAGATTCTTGTGTTTTAACAAGTTCTTCTTCAAAGATTTTCTTTTCATCTCTAAGCATATCAACTTCTATTTCACTTCTGTTTAATTTTTCTAGCATCTTTATATTTTCTTTTAACTTCTCTTAGTTTATCTAATAGCTCTGAGTTTATATCTACTAAATCGTCCAAAGTTAGATCACTTATATCGTTAATCGAAGCCATAAAGCAAACATTGGCTTATTTAGAATCACTATCAATGTCACTATCTGATGATGAAAACGATTCTGAATCATCCCATTTAACAGAGAATGCTTGTTTCTTCTTATACTTGTCCTTCTTATTCTTGTACCCGTCTTTCTTTCGATCAGGACAGTCCTTCTTTATGTGACCCTTTTTAAGACATTCATAACATTCGAGATTTGAAGCTGGTGGTTTATTGGTATTGTCTCTCCTTTTTGAATTTCTTATCTTTTTAAATTTCAAAAACTTTTTGAAATTTTTTTCTGTAAATACCATGTCATCTTTATCTAAATCCGAATATTCTTGTTTAGCTTCGAAGGTTATATTCTTTCTATCTTGGGCTTTATCTTTTTTTGCCTACAAATTTACTTCATATGACATGAGATTTCCTATTAACTCTTTAGGTTTGATGGTAGAAATATCATTAGCTTCTTCAATAGCTAAGACTTTTCGTTTCCATTCGTCTGTTAAAGAGTTCAGGATTTTCGATACAATATCAAAATCATTGTATTTTTCTTCTAGTGCTAATAGTGAATGATATATGTCTTGGAATCTAGAATACATTTCATTTATAGTCTTATCCGGTTTCATTCTGAAATTTTCGAACTGATTTTTAAGCATAGAAATCTTTCTTTGTTTAACTTTGTTTGTTCCTTCATGTGCAACTTTAAGAGTTCGCCAAATCTCATAAGTAGTTGTACACATGCTAACTCTATTAAATTCATTCTTATCTAAAGCACAAAATAACATATTCATGGCTTTTGCATTTGAGGCGGCATCTATCTTTTGTGTGTTTGACCATTGTGCATATGGTGTAGTAGGTATAGTGTATTCATTCTGAGTGATATTCCAAGTATCATATCCATTTACTTGCATATAAATTCTCATGCGAGTTGACCAATAATTGTAATTCAAACCGTTAAATAGTGGTGGTCGTGCATTGGATTGACCTTCAATAAAACTTGTGCTAGTGTTATTTTGCATATTAACTTAATATAAAATAACTATGTTATGATTATATGATGACCTTGCTCGGATACCAAGTGAAAGTGACTAAGGATCGTATAATATGTAATATTAACTAAGTTATCTACTAGTGCGGAATATAAATATAAGTAAATAATAAAGTAAATGACCCTAGAGATTTTTATACTGGTTCGAACTTCCCGGTCTACATCCAGTCCCAGACTCCTTCTGGAATTTAACTATCAACCCTCACTTGACCTGGAAGAACTGGTATTACACTATTTGAGCAACCGAACAGGACTTCTACCACCTAAGCAACAGAATAGGACTTCAACCGCCTGAGCAACCGAACAGGACTACTAATACAAATAGTAAAATTGTTTTTGATTGAGTATGCTCTTGAGTAGCACTGATAAGTCAATAATGTACATCCTTCCTATAATCTTCTCCTTTGTGGTATATCGTGTAATTTGTGAAAATAGGAAGTTTATTTAATCACAAATGAAGTTTTCTTGAATGAACAAGTGATTATAATGAAAATATTGAATGCAAATGGCAAGATTGTTTAGACAATAAGAGTAAGAATTAAAATCAGAAATTTAGTGATTAAAACAATGGATTTCATAGTTATATATAGTGATTAAGAGTTGCAATCATTCGTGAAAAGTAGCCATATAATAATATGGAAGCAACTCTTGAATCAAGAGTTGTTTCTATTTGCTGAAATGAAATGTCTTTTCAAAATATACCATTATGAAGGTTCAACCGTCTGAGTGGAATAATTCAGCCAGCTGAATCGATTAAAAAATCAAATTAGAAAGAAAATAGTGCAAAAGTCATGCAATCCAGCCGACCGAATCATCAATTTCAGCCGTTTGAATATTCAAGATTAGTTGTGCACGTGTACAACAGTCAGTCGACTGAACTATATGGTTTAGTCAGCTGAATTGCTTGTTTTTTTCATATCAAAGAATTTTCTGAAAAACTTTTGGTATATGAACTATGTTTTGAAATCTTTAGCATATGAACTATGTTTTTTTAAATAATTTAGATTGTGTGTGCATGCATATACCACTTCGGAGAGATTTTAACATGAATTCACTACTAGACTCAGACCATAGACTAAATATATTACTGAAGCTTCTATCTGGAATCCAGTCTGCAATCTGTTAGATTATTTCTCGAGTAAAACAATATCTTCTGCAAATATGGTTAGTTCATATAATATTTACTTATATAGTTGTCACAATCAAACATCAAAATTCAAGGTTCTAATAATATATGTGTGTACATGAGCACTTCCATTTTTCAAAATTGGACCGTGCACTTGCATTTTTCAAAATTGGACCGTGCACTTGCATAGTGTTCATTTGGCTATAACATTCAAATGATTTATCTGATTTTGACGACTTTGCACATTCCGAAAAGGCTAATATTATAAGAAAAAACTTTTATTTCGAGCATTTCACAAAATTTTGAAGTTCTCATGCCTAAAAATGCAGTTTTCATAGGTAGGCCTGCGCATAGTTCCAAAATCTGCTATACATGCAGTTAGAAAATCCTTGATAACTTGAGTTACAATCCATATTTTTGTAATCTGAAAGATGTTTTGGAAAGCTAACACACTATATAACAATTTACTTTTAGGGATCATAACTTAATTTGGCCGTTTTTTTATTTAAAAACTTGTCAAAAAGTGGTTAAAATATGAAGTTTACATTTCTTTTACACATGCAAGTGTGTACTTATTATACTTCCTGTGATATCTCGGGTTTTTGGACAATTTAAATTTAATAATCGGTATTGATAATTTAATTGGATTGATAATTTTCTTTCTAATTTTAATTTAATTTGGTAATTTAATCCTTTATAGGCTAATAAATATTTAATTTGGTAATATTAGATCTTTTCTAATAATTTAAAATGGATAAAATTTATCTTTCAAAGCTAATAAAAAAATAGATTCTATTTATAATGTATATATTGATATATATATTGTGAATAGAGAATCTTTTGTTTAAATAAAAGATGAATTTTCAAATTTTAATATATATGTATGTATATGTTATAATTTGGATTGTTTTGAATTTAATTTAATCTATTGATAATTTATATATGTATGAATTGTGATTTAAAGCTTTGTTTTAAAATTAATATTTTTCAAAGGTTAGTTTAGATTAATTCAATTGTTTTCAAAATATAAGATAATTGTTTATTTTAAATGATAGTTTAAATAAAGTTTTATTTTGTATTCTTTAAAGTGTTTAAATTTAAAAGGTTATAAAAATACATGTATAAGATATATTTGAATTATAATTAGTTTTAGAATAATTTCTTTTAAAAGTAATTTATTTATACATATGTAAATTTTATTTATTAAGAGAATTAAAGTATGTAAGTTTATCTTTACATTTAAATTAAATAAAAATTTATTAAAAATACTTAAGTAACATGTGTAACCATATTAGCCATCTTAACAACATTTGTAAGATAATGAAACATGCATTAACATTTGTATATGCATGCAATAAAACAAGTGGCAACATTATCTTCATTTAAAATTTTATTTTATAAATATTGTAGTTGTTAGAGAAACCTGGTCATTTTCTTTCCCGTTCAAATTTTTTCCAGTTCAAATCTTTTTCCTCTCTAAAACATTTTCTTCTTCCTAAACTAAAAGCTGAAAACAAGAAACTCCAACCTGAAATTCAAATTAAGCAAAGTTCTTCACAACTTTTTCAAACTTCAACCTGAGATACTTCAAAACAAGAAATCAATGCTAACAGCAACTTCAACCTGGAAACTAAATTCAAATCAAAGAAAATCAACAAATCTGTAAGCATGCAAAGGCATTCAAATTCAACAGCAAATTCAACATCAGTTTGTAAGCATGCAAAGATTTTCATCAACAAAACACTTCAGATATTCAAGCCTGGAACATGCTCACTGTTCTCTGCTTTATTATCTGGTGAGTAAACTCCATTTTTAAAAACAGTATTTAATCTAATGTTATAATTAATATCAGTGATCAATGTTGCTGTAACATAGATTAAAAATGTTTATATGAAGCTGATGTGAATGCATGTATGTATATATAGATGAAAATGTGATGATCCCTGTGCATATATCTCTGTTCTTGTTTCAGGCTTTGGTTTTGATTTCAAAAATTCAAAATATCTCAATCAAATTAATATTAGACTTTGATATATAAATGAAAGTTGTTTGTTAGGATGTGAAGATAATTTTAAAAATAGTTTCAGGGTTTTAAAATGCAACAAATAATTTTTAAATTGGAAAATACAGTAAATCTTGATTTATGTCAGGAAATCAATAATCTTAATTCTTGCTTTGGATTTTATAATTGGATTAGTTGTTAGAAATGATGAATTTTAACATGCATTTCTTAATTTTTAAGTTGATATTCAATTGGGAATTTGGGAATGAAGGGTTTCAGCAATTTGATCAATTGCCAATGATAAACTCCATGATTGAAGCTAGAATTTGGATCGAAGCTTGCTTTAGTGTTGTGGATGATGGGAAAAATGCAATTGAATTTTTCCAATTGCTGATTTGTTCGAATTCGAACGATTTAGGGTTTTAGCATGTTTTTATTTCGGCTTGGCTGTAGAGGCATTCGCGACTTGGATAGTGGACCGGGGGTGTTCGCTTTTGGGGAGGATGAAGCTCGTGACGTGGCGTTTCGATGGTGGGGTCGGCGAGGTCTAACGGTATCTTGGTGTTCGGCCGTGGGTGGTTTTGTGGAAGTGGGTTCTGCAGATTTTCGAGCTTAAGGTTCGAATTTTGTTTCGCATGTATGTTGATGGATCTGGGTTCGTATTCTTGCTCGCGTGTGATATTGGGATCGTCGTCGATGGTCGCGACGACCTTGGTTGGCCGGAGGCGTTTGGGTAGGTGCACGTGTGCACGTTCGTGTGCACAGGGGAATGGGAGATGGGGAAGAAGCATGGACTTAGGGTCGTTCTCGGGTAGTTGTCGTGTGTGACTCGAAGTAAGTGAAGAGATAGCGAGTGATGGGTTGACTCGGGGAAACTTAGGGTTGGGCTCGGGTTTTATTGGGTTAAGTATCTGATTTTTAAGGAAAACTTGTACCAGTTTGTAGTGCTAAGATTTCAAAGTTTAAAGGCAAATTAAAATAAGTTTTCCAAATTAAAATAATTCAAAACAAAGTTTCAAAGTTATTTGTTTACAAAAGAAAAATGTTTTTCAATAAGTTTTAAGATTTAAAAGGTTAAAATTTAAATGTTTAAATCGTTTTGTTCTTAAGTAAAATATATTTAAAATATATATAATTGATTTCTAAATTGGTTTTAATGAAGTTTAAATGATAGAAATAAGTATTTAATTTAAATGAATAGTTTATCTTTAAAGATTAAGATTAATTAAGGATAATTAATTAGTAAAATAAATTAAAAGTTAATTACTTATTTGTAATTAAGGATAATTACTAAATGAAGTAATTAGTGGAAATGAATGTAATTAAGAAATAAATTAATTAAAGATTAAGTGATGATTAATTGATTAATTAATTAATGTAATTAATGTTAGGTTAATTAATTAGTCTAATTAATTAAAGATAAATCACTTATTGATTAATTGAATATAATTACCTAGTCAAGTAATTAATGGATAATTACTGAATGTAATTAAGAAAAGAGAAATTAATTATGAAAGTAATTAAATGGAAGTGATTAAGGGTTAATCATTTGATGTTATTAATTAGAGGATTAATTAATATAATTGATTTGTAATTAATTAATTAAAGAGTAAATAATTAATTAAAGTATTAAGGTTAATTAAAAATGTGAATAATTACTAGTTAAGGTAATTAATTAAAAAGAGAGTAATTAATTAAAGAAGTAATTAAGGATCATAAATTTATATAATAAATGATGTAATTAAGGATTGATTAATTAAGATTAATTAATCAATAATAAGTGATTAAGGAATAAATAATTAATATAATTAATTAAGGAATTAATTAATTAAGATAAGTAATTACAAGATGGTTAATTACTATTATGATTAATTAAGGTTAATTAATGAATGTAGTTAATTAAAGATTAATTATTTAATTAACTAGAAGGTAATTAATTAATGAAGTAGTTAGAGGATTATTAATTAATAAAATTAATCAAGTTTGATTAATGAAAGTAATTAATTAAAGTATGATTAATTAATTATAATTAATTAAGGATTAATGCAAATAATTATAGTTAATTAATTAATGGAAGCAAATGAAGGATCATTAATTATTGTAATTTAATGATAGTAATTAAAGGTTAATTACTGTATATGGTTAAGAATAATTACTTGAATGTAATCAAGGAAGATTAATTAAGGAAGATCATTTAGATGTTTAATTAATTAATTTGTAATTAATTAATGATAATAAGCAGGATTAAGATAATCCAAGTAATTAAAGGATAGTAATTAATTTAATTAAAGGTTAATTAAATTGATTAGAGTTAATCAATTCTGTTTAGATAATTGATTAATACTGGATGTTTGATATTGGGTGATTGGTTGATATTGGATGATTTGAATATCTCTGATATATATATATGATATATGCTGCTTTGTGAGATGAATGTTGATATGAATTATCAATTGTGATAATATGATTTATCTATCTGTTTATATCATCCTGAATAAGTTTAAATGTTTAAACCTTTAAACAACTTGGCCTTAAAAGATACGTTTTGGATTTCGATGAGACTGGGATCGGGTTTCCGTATACCGGAATTCCAGGTGTGGAGACCCGAATACCACATCGATCCAAATTAACGATAGGTCGTGAATCAAGTGAAGATGAAGATTCAGAGTGCAAGGGTTATTGTCGTTAACTCTGAGGGTGATTCCAAAACGAGTGTAACGAGATAATGCCTTCGGTTTCGTTCGAACCCGGAACGAACTTGTATGGATTGAATGCTTTCAGCACATCGTCAGGCGGACGATGAGCATTCTAAGTGATATGTTCTGATTAAAGGTAATCGTAACCTCAAGCCTCATCAACCGGGAATGGCTAATACAGGGGAGGTGCAGCAAGGCTTCGTGGGTAGCACCCACTGAGAGCAAGATAGATCCCTGTCTAGAGGTCCCTTTTCTTTTCATTCGGCTTAGTGTGTGGTTGGTCGCGCCAACTACGGGGTTATCTTGTTCGGGATTATCCAGTAAGGGATGGTTCCGGCTTTGTGTTGCAGGGGAGCGGGCGTACTCCTCGGTACGGTGATCTAGGCCACGTACTGTGACGGGCGGTACCCCAGTAGCCCTGCCATTGTATGGAATCCAAAATCCAATAAGTGCCGTACGTATTAGTTGTGCCCAACTACGTTGGAATGTGAGATGTAAGCATTTCAGCTATTTCTGTATTTTACTTGAAAACCCTAGACCCTATTATAATAAAATCAGATTTCCTATCAAATGTTTTAGTTAGCGTAAGATAAAAACTTACCCATGTTTATTTGTGGGGAGTCTTACGTGATACTTTTGTTTTCAAAAGTTTTCAAAGTTAAGCAATCTAACCGTTTACTCACACCAGACCCATGTCTGACCCAAGTGTTTATTTTCTGTTTTATTAAACTCTTGGGTACTCAATATTGTATTGAGTAGTCGAGGGATTCAGGTTAGCTTTGACGAATTCTGAAGGAGATTTGGAGCAGGAGGCTTCACCGTGTAGATATATGATGATTCCGCTGTGTATATGTTGTGTCTGTATCTGTGATACTTGAGTTGTATGAATTAGACAGATGTTTATAACTGTCTAATATGTGTTGTATAAGTTGTGTAACTCTGATGTATATGATACTATGTAATATTTTATATGATATATTATATTTCATTCGTTCCGCTGTGAGTTTCTGATGTTGTTGTTCTTTCTTCTTTTCTTTCTTTTCTTCTTCTATCCCTTTCTTTCTTAATTCACGATACGTCTTTCTGGGCATAGAAAGTCGGGTCGTGACAGTTGGTATCAGAGCAGTAGGTTGAGTGAATACCTAGGCTCTGAAGTGGTGTCTATCTTGAGAGCGCGTAATTGTTAGTTATATAAAAAATGATTTTATATTGTGTTAATTGATCGGTTGAGTGGTATATGGATTCTGGTCAATACGAGTAGCTAACGTTATTGATAGGGATCTCTAAACACTTGAACCAGGCCAATGGACACAATATTGTTTTAAAGAGGTAGATGAAATAGTTTTACCCAGAAATAATTTCTATATAAAAAAAATATATCATTTTAAATATATATATTTATGTATTTCTACTTATTTATTGGGTTACCTGTTCGGGTTTTCCAATATAAGTTATAAAGGTAGATAAGGTGGTAGTGTGTGTAACACAATTACCAATAGTTGGAGTTTGAATGTTTGAGGTTGGAAGTATATATCGAGACTGTAAACCCAATATCGTCTCGAGTAAATTGGCAGTATGGAATAAGGATGTCTCGGATCTATGAAGAAAATCCTTTTCAAGATTCGGAGTCCATTATTGGAATGTAAGATTGGTTGAGCTCGGGTGAGCAGATTTTCTAGAGTTGAATCTATCAGTTGTGCAGAAGTAAGTGATGGTAGCTTGGCGACTTCAGGAAGGAGCAGTTGTGTGATAAGACGCAGTATCTATGGATGTTCCCGAAGGAGATTTTCTTTTGGAACAAGATTAAGAAGGTATTGGAGGAACAGTTGATGTCTACCGCAGGAAAGACTCGACTGTATAGGAATTCTCTGATATCAAGTAAGAGAGTTTTGTCTATTTTGAAGTATGGGACTAAGGTCGATTAGTTGTTCTTCGGACATGGTCTCATTGTTCCCTTAAGAAGAGTAAGTTATTGGCGATTGGTTTGGAGCCCGAGTTTCTTTTGGATGTCGCCATCTCGGAGATTCGCTGTGAGGTTTGTTGATGGTCTTAGTTTGAGAAGCCTTTGGATCAGAAGTTTTTGGTTAGCTGTGTTAGCAGTGCAACTCGAAGTGTTCGGTGTGCTGACGAGGAGGTCTTTGGCTTAGCAGTGTTCTAGAGATAGAATTTGGAAGCAGCAGTGTGGCTCGTTTCTCCGATGGTTCAAGAATCTTTGTGGTTTTTCTATCAACAGTCCGGGAAGATGGTGAAGGCTTTCTTGAAGGGTTAACCTTGTTTGAAAAAGTTTAAGGCTGTTTTAATTGGTAAAGAGAGAATAGTTTCTTTGGAATCCGAACTAGGTAGGATCGCAAAAGTGACTTGCGATTAGTTTGGGAATTTATCTTGGGTAATCTTTTGTGTGAGATGGAGGTTTCTCATGTGGAAGTAGGAGCTACTGAAGTAGTCAGAGATTTTTCTGGATGTCTTCGAGGAAGTAGAAGTTTGTCTGCATCTAGAGTTTGATTTCTGTATCGACTTGATTCCAGAAGCGATACCGGTGGTTATTCTGGTAGTAGGATGGTTCCTAGAAAGAAGAGTTGGTGTAGCAGCTCAGAAATTTTTAAAATGGATTGGTCATATCCATTTTTCAAGTTTGGATTTCAGCAAATTTTGGAAGGATCATCTTGTTGATAGGATCTAGAGATCATTTTGTTCTTGGTCTAGAATTGTTTCAAGAAGCATCAGCGAAGGTTAAGCTAATCAGGAAGAGATGAGGTAGCCCAGGAATCGTCTAGTGAGTTATGCAGATATGAGACAAGGAGTTTGGAATTCGGAGTGGGAGATTGGAAATTGTTTAAGTTTTTCTCCAATTAAAGAGCTATAAGATTTGGTAAGTCTGGAAGTTAGCACTGAAGTATTTTGGATTTTCCTGTGTTCTCGAGAGAAGTAGTTCTTTGATCTACAGGATTGAATGGCCAGTTTGGATAGCTGGAATTCATTGTATTTCACGTATCTCTGAGGGAGTACGTGTATGATTCATCGCTGGTTATAGGATCTGCAGTTCAGATGGATTTGGAAGTTTGAGCTGGACTTGGGTGTGATCTGATATTCTGTTCAGATTAGTGGATCTAGAGATAAGGAAAGCTCTGGATTATGGGGTGTAGTTTGTTTAGATTCTGTAGAGCGGGTCTCCCGGTGATTTATATCCGGGGAAACTCTAGATAGTGTTAGTAAGATCTATCCTGATTTGTATTAGGATAGTTAGTTAGGTTTGTTTGATTGTTTGATTGGTTGCTTTGGTTGTTAGGAATTGGATGATAGGTATGCTTTGCTGTTTTAAAATCTTGGCTGGATTATTAAATTAACTTTGCTTTTAATTTCGAGGACGAAATTATTTTAAGGGGGGAGGAATGTGATATCCCGGGTTTTTGGACAATTTAAATTTAATAATCGGTATTGATAATTTAATTGGATTGATAATTTTCTTTCTAATTTTAATTTAATTTGGTAATTTAATCCTTTATAGGCTAATAAATATTTAATTTGGTAATATTAGATCTTTTCTAATAATTTAAAATGGATAAAATTTATCTTTCAAAGCTAATAAAAAAATAGATTCTATTTATAATGTATATATTGATATATATATTGTGAATAGAGAATCTTTTGTTTAAATAAAAGATGAATTTTCAAATTTTAATATATATGTATGTATATGTTATAATTTGGATTGTTTTGAATTTAATTTAATCTATTGATAATTTATATATGTATGAATTGTGATTTAAAGCTTTGTTTTAAAATTAATATTTTTCAAAGGTTAGTTTAGATTAATTCAATTGTTTTCAAAATATAAGATAATTGTTTATTTTAAATGATAGTTTAAATAAAGTTTTATTTTGTATTCTTTAAAGTGTTTAAATTTAAAAGGTTATAAAAATACATGTATAAGATATATTTGAATTATAATTAGTTTTAGAATAATTTCTTTTAAAAGTAATTTATTTATACATATGTAAATTTTATTTATTAAGAGAATTAAAGTATGTAAGTTTATCTTTACATTTAAATTAAATAAAAATTTATTAAAAATACTTAAGTAACATGTGTAACCATATTAGCCATCTTAACAACATTTGTAAGATAATGAAACATGCATTAACATTTGTATATGCATGCAATAAAACAAGTGGCAACATTATCTTCATTTAAAATTTTATTTTATAAATATTGTAGTTGTTAGAGAAACCTGGTCATTTTCTTTCCCGTTCAAATTTTTTCCAGTTCAAATCTTTTTCCTCTCTAAAACATTTTCTTCTTCCTAAACTAAAAGCTGAAAACAAGAAACTCCAACCTGAAATTCAAATTAAGCAAAGTTCTTCACAACTTTTTCAAACTTCAACCTGAGATACTTCAAAACAAGAAATCAATGCTAACAGCAACTTCAACCTGGAAACTAAATTCAAATCAAAGAAAATCAACAAATCTGTAAGCATGCAAAGGCATTCAAATTCAACAGCAAATTCAACATCAGTTTGTAAGCATGCAAAGATTTTCATCAACAAAACACTTCAGATATTCAAGCCTGGAACATGCTCACTGTTCTCTGCTTTATTATCTGGTGAGTAAACTCCATTTTTAAAAACAGTATTTAATCTAATGTTATAATTAATATCAGTGATCAATGTTGCTGTAACATAGATTAAAAATGTTTATATGAAGCTGATGTGAATGCATGTATGTATATATAGATGAAAATGTGATGATCCCTGTGCATATATCTCTGTTCTTGTTTCAGGCTTTGGTTTTGATTTCAAAAATTCAAAATATCTCAATCAAATTAATATTAGACTTTGATATATAAATGAAAGTTGTTTGTTAGGATGTGAAGATAATTTTAAAAATAGTTTCAGGGTTTTAAAATGCAACAAATAATTTTTAAATTGGAAAATACAGTAAATCTTGATTTATGTCAGGAAATCAATAATCTTAATTCTTGCTTTGGATTTTATAATTGGATTAGTTGTTAGAAATGATGAATTTTAACATGCATTTCTTAATTTTTAAGTTGATATTCAATTGGGAATTTGGGAATGAAGGGTTTCAGCAATTTGATCAATTGCCAATGATAAACTCCATGATTGAAGCTAGAATTTGGATCGAAGCTTGCTTTAGTGTTGTGGATGATGGGAAAAATGCAATTGAATTTTTCCAATTGCTTATTTGTTCGAATTCGAACGATTTAGGGTTTTAGCATGTTTTTATTTCGGCTTGGCTGTAGAGGCATTCGCGACTTGGATAGTGGACCGGGGGTGTTCGCTTTTGGGGAGGATGAAGCTCGTGACGTGGCGTTTCGATGGTGGGGTCGGCGAGGTCTAACGGTATCTTGGTGTTCGGCCGTGGGTGGTTTTGTGGAAGTGGATTCTGCAGATTTTCGAGCTTAAGGTTCGAATTTTGTTTCGCATGTATGTTGATGGATCTGGGTTCGTATTCTTGCTCGCGTGTGATATTGGGATCGTCGTCGATGGTCGCGATGACCTTGGTTGGCCGGAGGCGTTTGGGTAGGTGCACGTGTGCACGTTCGTGTGCACAGGGGAATGGGAGATGGGGAAGAAGCATGGACTTAGGGTCGTTCTCGGGTAGTTGTCGTGTGTGACTCGAAGTAAGTGAAGAGATAGCGAGTGATGGGTTGACTCGGGGAAACTTAGGGTTGGGCTCGGGTTTTATTGGGTTAAGTATCTGATTTTTAAGGAAAACTTGTACCAGTTTGTAGTGCTAAGATTTCAAAGTTTAAAGGCAAATTAAAATAAGTTTTCCAAATTAAAATAATTCAAAACAAAGTTTCAAAGTTATTTGTTTACAAAAGAAAAATGTTTTTCAATAAGTTTTAAGATTTAAAAGGTTAAAATTTAAATGTTTAAATCGTTTTGTTCTTAAGTAAAATATATTTAAAATATATATAATTGATTTCTAAATTGGTTTTAATGAAGTTTAAATGATAGAAATAAGTATTTAATTTAAATGAATAGTTTATCTTTAAAGATTAAGATTAATTAAGGATAATTAATTAGTAAAATAAATTAAAAGTTAATTACTTATTTGTAATTAAGGATAATTACTAAATGAAGTAATTAGTGGAAATGAATGTAATTAAGAAATAAATTAATTAAAGATTAAGTGATGATTAATTGATTAATTAATTAATGTAATTAATGTTAGGTTAATTAATTAGTCTAATTAATTAAAGATAAATCACTTATTGATTAATTGAATATAATTACCTAGTCAAGTAATTAATGGATAATTACTGAATGTAATTAAGAAAAGAGAAATTAATTATGAAAGTAATTAAATGGAAGTGATTAAGGGTTAATCATTTGATGTTATTAATTAGAGGATTAATTAATATAATTGATTTGTAAATAATTAATTAAAGTATTAAGGTTAATTAAAAATGTGAATAATTACTAGTTAAGGTAATTAATTAAAAAGAGAGTAATTAATTAAAGAAGTAATTAAGGATCATAAATTTATATAATAAATGATGTAATTAAGGATTGATTAATTAAGATTAATTAATCAATAATAAGTGATTAAGGAATAAATAATTAATATAATTAATTAAGGAATTAATTAATTAAGATAAGTAATTACAAGATGGTTAATTACTATTATGATTAATTAAGGTTAATTAATGAATGTAGTTAATTAAAGATTAATTATTTAATTAACTAGAAGGTAATTAATTAATGAAGTAGTTAGAGGATTATTAATTAATAAAATTAATCAAGTTTGATTAATGAAAGTAATTAATTAAAGTATGATTAATTAATTATAATTAATTAAGGATTAATGCAAATAATTATAGTTAATTAATTAATGGAAGCAAATGAAGGATCATTAATTATTGTAATTTAATGATAGTAATTAAAGGTTAATTACTGTATATGGTTAAGGATAATTACTTGAATGTAATCAAGGAAGATTAATTAAGGAAGATCATTTAGATGTTTAATTAATTAATTTGTAATTAATTAATGATAATAAGCAGGATTAAGATAATCCAAGTAATTAAAGGATAGTAATTAATTTAATTAAAGGTTAATTAAATTGATTAGAGTTAATCAATTCTGTTTAGATAATTGATTAATACTGGATGTTTGATATTGGGTGATTGGTTGATATTGGATGATTTGAATATCTCTGATATATATATGATATATGCTGCTTTGTGAGATGAATGTTGATATGAATTATCAATTGTGATAATATGATTTATCTATCTGTTTATATCATCCTGAATAAGTTTAAATGTTTAAACCTTTAAACAACTTGGCCTTAAAAGATACGTTTTGGATTTCGATGAGACCGGGATCGGGTTTCCGTATTCCGGAATTCCAGGTCTGGAGACCCGAATACCACATCGATCCAACTTAACGATAGGTCGTGAATCAAGTGAAGATGAAGATTCAGAGTGCAAGGGTTATTGTCGTTAACTCTGAGGGTGATTCCAAAACGAGTGTAACGAGATAATGCCTTCGGTTTCGTTCGAACCCGGAACGAACTTGTATGGATTGAATGCTTTCAGCACATCGTCAGGCGGACGATGAGCATTCTAAGTGATATGTTCTGATTAAAGGTAATCGTAACCTCAAGCCTCATCAACCGGGAATGGCTAAAACAGGGGAGGTGCAGCAAGGCTTCGTGGGTAGCACCCACTGAGAGCAAGATAGATCCCTGTCTAGAGGTCCCTTTTCTTTTCATTCGGCCTAGTGTGTGGTTGGTCGCGCCAACTACGGGGTTATCTTGTTCGGGATTATCCAGTAAGGGATGGTTCCGGCTTTGTGTTGCAGGGGAGTGGGCGTACTCCTCGGTACGGTGATCTAGGCCACGTACTGTGACGGGCGGTACACCAGTAGCCCTGCCATTGTATGGAATCCAAACTCCAATAAGTGTCGTACGTATTAGTTGTGCCCAACTACGTTGGAATGTGAGATGTAAGCATTTCAGCTATTTCTGTATTTTACTTGAAAACCCTAGACCCTATTATAATAAAATCAGATTTCCTATCAAATGTTTTAGTTAGCGTAAGATAAAAACTTACCCATGTTTATTTGTGGGGAGTCTTACGTGATACTTTTGTTTTCAAAAGTTTTCAAAGTTAAGCAATCTAACCGTTTACTCACACCAGACCCATGTCTGACCCAAGTGTTTATTTTCTGTTTTATTAAACTCTTGGGTACTCAATATTGTATTGAGTAGTCGAGGGATTCAGGTTAGCTTTGACGAATTCTGAAGGAGATTTGGAGCAGGAGGCTTCACCGTGTAGATATATGATGATTCCGCTGTGTATATGTTGTGTCTGTATCTGTGATACTTGAGTTGTATGAATTAGACAGATGTTTATAACTGTCTAATATGTGTTGTATAAGTTGTGTAACTCTGATGTATATGATACTATGTAATATTTTATATGATATATTATATTTCATTCGTTCCGCTGTGAGTTTCTGATGTTGTTGTTCTTTCTTCTTTTCTTTCTTTTCTTCTTCTATCCCTTTCTTTCTTAATTCACGATACGTCTTTCTGGGCATAGAAAGTCGGGTCGTGACAGTTGGTATCAGAGCAGTAGGTTGAGTGAATACCTAGGCTCTGAAGTGGTGTCTATCTTGAGAGCGTGTAATTGTTAGTTATATAAAAATGATTTTATATTGTGTTAATTGATCGGTTGAGTGGTATATGGATTCTGGTCAATACGAGTAGCTAACGTTATTGATAGGGATCTCTAAACACTTGAACCAGGCCAATGGACACAATATTGTTTTAAAGAGGTAGATGAAATAATTTTACCCAGAAATAATTTCTATATAAAAAAAAATATATCATTTTAAATATATATATTTATGTATTTCTACCTATTTATTGGGTTACCTGTTCGGGTTTTCCAATATAAGTTATAAAGGTAGATAAGGTGGTAGTGTGTGTAACACAATTACCAATAGTTGGAGTTTGAATGTTTGAGGTTGGAAGTATATATCGAGACTGTAAACCCAATATCGTCTCGAGTAAATTGGCAGTATGGAATAAGGATGTCTCGGATCTATGAAGAAAATCCTTTTCAAGATTCGGAGTCCATTATTGGAATGTAAGATTGGTTGAGCTCGGGTGAGCAGATTTTCTAGAGTTGAATCTATCAGTTGTGCAGAAGTAAGTGATGGTAGCTTGGCGACTTCAGGAAGGAGCAGTTGTGTGATAAGACGCAGTATCTATGGATGTTCCCGAAGGAGATTTTCTTTTGGAACAAGATTAAGAAGGTATTGGAGGAACAGTTGATGTCTACCGCAGGAAAGACTCGACTGTATAGGAATTCTCTGATATCAAGTAAGAGAGTTTTGTCTATTTTGAAGTATGGGACTAAGGTCGATTAGTTGTTCTTCGGACATGGTCTCATTGTTCCCTTAAGAAGAGTAAGTTATTGGCGATTGGTTTGGAGCCCGAGTTTCTTTTGGATGTCGCCATCTCGGAGATTCGCTGTGAGGTTTGTTGATGGTCTTAGTTTGAGAAGCCTTTGGATCAGAAGTTTTTGGTTAGCTGTGTTAGCAGTGCAACTCGAAGTGTTCGGTGTGCTGACGAGGAGGTCTTTGGCTTAGCAGTGTTCTAGAGATAGAATTTGGAAGCAGCAGTGTGGCTCGTTTCTCCGATGGTTCAAGAATCTTTGTGGTTTTTCTATCAACAGTCCGGGAAGATGGTGAAGGCTTTCTTGAAGGGTTAACCTTGTTTGAAAAAGTTTAAGGCTGTTTTAATTGGTAAAGAGAGAATAGTTTCTTTGGAATCCGAACTAGGTAGGATCGCAAAAGTGACTTGCGATTAGTTTGGGAATTTATCTTGGGTAATCTTTTGTGTGAGATGGAGGTTTCTCATGTGGAAGTAGGAGCTACTGAAGTAGTCAGAGATTTTTCTGGATGTCTTCGAGGAAGTAGAAGTTTGTCTGCATCTAGAGTTTGATTTCTGTATCGACTTGATTCCAGAAGCGATACCGGTGGTTATTCTGGTAGTAGGATGGTTCCTAGAAAGAAGAGTTGGTGTAGCAGCTCAGAAATTTTTAAAATGGATTGGTCATATCCATTTTTCAAGTTTGGATTTCAGCAAATTTTGGAAGGATCATCTTGTTGATAGGATCTAGAGATCATTTTGTTCTTGGTCTAGAATTGTTTCAAGAAGCATCAGCGAAGGTTAAGCTAATCAGGAAGAGATGAGGTAGCCCAGGAATCGTCTAGTGAGTTATGCAGATATGAGACAAGGAGTTTGGAATTCGGAGTGGGAGATTGGAAATTGTTTAAGTTTTTCTCCAATTAAAGAGCTATAAGATTTGGTAAGTCTGGAAGTTAGCACTGAAGTATTTTGGATTTTCCTGTGTTCTCGAGAGAAGTAGTTCTTTGATCTACAGGATTGAATGGCCAGTTTGGATAGCTGGAATTCATTGTATTTCACGTATCTCTGAGGGAGTACGTGTATGATTCATCGCTGGTTATAGGATCTGCAGTTCAGATGGATTTGGAAGTTTGAGCTGGACTTGGGTGTGATCTGATATTCTGTTCAGATTAGTGGATCTAGAGATAAGGAAAGCTCTGGATTATGGGGTGTAGTTTGTTTAGATTCTGTAGAGCGGGTCTCCCGGTGATTTATATCCGGGGAAACTCTAGATAGTGTTAGTAAGATCTATCCTGATTTGTATTAGGATAGTTAGTTAGGTTTGTTTGATTGTTTGATTGGTTGCTTTGGTTGTTAGGAATTGGATGATAGGTATGCTTTGCTGTTTTAAAATCTTGGCTGGATTATTAAATTAACTTTGCTTTTAATTTCGAGGACGAAATTATTTAAGGGGGGAGGAATGTGATATCCCGGGTTTTTGGACAATTTAAATTTAATAATCGGTATTGATAATTTAATTGGATTGATAATTTTCTTTCTAATTTTAATTTAATTTGGTAATTTAATCCTTTATAGGCTAATAAATATTTAATTTGGTAATATTAGATCTTTTCTAATAATTTAAAATGGATAAAATTTATCTTTCAAAGCTAATAAAAAAATAGATTCTATTTATAATGTATATATTGATATATATATTGTGAATAGAGAATCTTTTGTTTAAATAAAAGATGAATTTTCAAATTTTAATATATATGTATGTATATGTTATAATTTGGATTGTTTTGAATTTAATTTAATCTATTGATAATTTATATATGTATGAATTGTGATTTAAAGCTTTGTTTTAAAATTAATATTTTTCAAAGGTTAGTTTAGATTAATTCAATTGTTTTCAAAATATAAGATAATTGTTTATTTTAAATGATAGTTTAAATAAAGTTTTATTTTGTATTCTTTAAAGTGTTTAAATTTAAAAGGTTATAAAAATACATGTATAAGATATATTTGAATTATAATTAGTTTTAGAATAATTTCTTTTAAAAGTAATTTATTTATACATATGTAAATTTTATTTATTAAGAGAATTAAAGTATGTAAGTTTATCTTTACATTTAAATTAAATAAAAATTTATTAAAAATACTTAAGTAACATGTGTAACCATATTAGCCATCTTAACAACATTTGTAAGATAATGAAACATGCATTAACATTTGTATATGCATGCAATAAAACAAGTGGCAACATTATCTTCATTTAAAATTTTATTTTATAAATATTGTAGTTGTTAGAGAAACCTGGTCATTTTCTTTCCCGTTCAAATTTTTTCCAGTTCAAATCTTTTTCCTCTCTAAAACATTTTCTTCTTCCTAAACTAAAAGCTGAAAACAAGAAACTCCAACCTGAAATTCAAATTAAGCAAAGTTCTTCACAACTTTTTCAAACTTCAACCTGAGATACTTCAAAACAAGAAATCAATGCTAACAGCAACTTCAACCTGGAAACTAAATTCAAATCAAAGAAAATCAACAAATCTGTAAGCATGCAAAGGCATTCAAATTCAACAGCAAATTCAACATCAGTTTGTAAGCATGCAAAGATTTTCATCAACAAAACACTTCAGATATTCAAGCCTGGAACATGCTCACTGTTCTCTGCTTTATTATCTGGTGAGTAAACTCCATTTTTAAAAACAGTATTTAATCTAATGTTATAATTAATATCAGTGATCAATGTTGCTGTAACATAGATTAAAAATGTTTATATGAAGCTGATGTGAATGCATGTATGTATATATAGATGAAAATGTGATGATCCCTGTGCATATATCTCTGTTCTTGTTTCAGGCTTTGGTTTTGATTTCAAAAATTCAAAATATCTCAATCAAATTAATATTAGACTTTGATATATAAATGAAAGTTGTTTGTTAGGATGTGAAGATAATTTTAAAAATAGTTTCAGGGTTTTAAAATGCAACAAATAATTTTTAAATTGGAAAATACAGTAAATCTTGATTTATGTCAGGAAATCAATAATCTTAATTCTTGCTTTGGATTTTATAATTGGATTAGTTGTTAGAAATGATGAATTTTAACATGCATTTCTTAATTTTTAAGTTGATATTCAATTGGGAATTTGGGAATGAAGGGTTTCAGCAATTTGATCAATTGCCAATGATAAACTCCATGATTGAAGCTAGAATTTGGATCGAAGCTTGCTTTAGTGTTGTGGATGATGGGAAAAATGCAATTGAATTTTTCCAATTGCTGATTTGTTCGAATTCGAACGATTTAGGGTTTTAGCATGTTTTTATTTCGGCTTGGCTGTAGAGGCATTCGCGACTTGGATAGTGGACCGGGGGTGTTCGCTTTTGGGGAGGATGAAGCTCGTGACGTGGCATTTCGATGGTGGGGTCGGCGAGGTCTAACGGTATCTTGGTGTTCGGCCGTGGGTGGTTTTGTGGAAGTGGGTTCTGCAGATTTTCGAGCTTAAGGTTCGAATTTTGTTTCGCATGTATGTTGATGGATCTGGGTTCGTATTCTTGCTCGCGTGTGATATTGGGATCGTCGTCGATGGTCGCGACGACCTTGGTTGGCCGGAGGCGTTTGGGTAGGTGCACGTGTGCACGTTCGTGTGCACAGGGGAATGGGAGATGGGGAAGAAGCATGGACTTAGGGTCGTTCTCGGGTAGTTGTCGTGTGTGACTCGAAGTAAGTGAAGAGATAGCGAGTGATGGGTTGACTCGGGGAAACTTAGGGTTAGGCTCGGGTTTTATTGGGTTAAGTATCTGATTTTTAAGGAAAACTTGTACCAGTTTGTAGTGCTAAGATTTCAAAGTTTAAAGGCAAATTAAAATAAGTTTTCCAAATTAAAATAATTCAAAACAAAGTTTCAAAGTTATTTGTTTACAAAAGAAAAATGTTTTTCAATAAGTTTTAAGATTTAAAAGGTTAAAATTTAAATGTTTAAATCGTTTTGTTCTTAAGTAAAATATATTTAAAATATATATAATTGATTTCTAAATTGGTTTTAATGAAGTTTAAATGATAGAAATAAGTATTTAATTTAAATGAATAGTTTATCTTTAAAGATTAAGATTAATTAAGGATAATTAATTAGTAAAATAAATTAAAAGTTAATTACTTATTTGTAATTAAGGATAATTACTAAATGAAGTAATTAGTGGAAATGAATGTAATTAAGAAATAAATTAATTAAAGATTAAGTGATGATTAATTGATTAATTAATTAATGTAATTAATGTTAGGTTAATTAATTAGTCTAATTAATTAAAGATAAATCACTTATTGATTAATTGAATATAATTACCTAGTCAAGTAATTAATGGATAATTACTGAATGTAATTAAGAAAAGAGAAATTAATTATGAAAGTAATTAAATGGAAGTGATTAAGGGTTAATCATTTGATGTTATTAATTAGAGGATTAATTAATATAATTGATTTGTAATTAATTAATTAAAGTATTAAGGTTAATTAAAAATGTGAATAATTACTAGTTAAGGTAATTAATTAAAAAGAGAGTAATTAATTAAAGAAGTAATTAAGGATCATAAATTTATATAATAAATGATGTAATTAAGGATTGATTAATTAAGATTAATTAATCAATAATAAGTGATTAAGGAATAAATAATTAATATAATTAATTAAGGAATTAATTAATTAAGATAAGTAATTACAAGATGGTTAATTACTATTATGATTAATTAAGGTTAATTAATGAATGTAGTTAATTAAAGATTAATTATTTAATTAACTAGAAGGTAATTAATTAATGAAGTAGTTAGAGGATTATTAATTAATAAAATTAATCAAGTTTGATTAATGAAAGTAATTAATTAAAGTATGATTAATTAATTATAATTAATTAAGGATTAATGCAAATAATTATAGTTAATTAATTAATGGAAGCAAATGAAGGATCATTAATTATTGTAATTTAATGATAGTAATTAAAGGTTAATTACTGTATATGGTTAAGGATAATTACTTGAATGTAATCAAGGAAGATTAATTAAGGAAGATCATTTAGATGTTTAATTAATTAATTTGTAATTAATTAATGATAGTAAGCAGGATTAAGATAATCCAAGTAATTAAAGGATAGTAATTAATTTAATTAAAGGTTAATTAAATTGATTAGAGTTAATCAATTCTGTTTAGATAATTGATTAATACTGGATGTTTGATATTGGGTGATTGGTTGATATTGGATGATTTGAATATCTCTGATATATATATGATATATGCTGCTTTGTGAGATGAATGTTGATATGAATTATCAATTGTGATAATATGATTTATCTAGCTGTTTATATCATCCTGAATAAGTTTAAATGTTTAAACCTTTAAACAACTTGGCCTTAAAAGATACGTTTTGGATTTCGATGAGACCGGGATCGGGTTTCCGTATACCGGAATTCTAGGTGTGGAGACCCGAATACCACATCGATCCAAATTAACGATAGGTCGTGAATCAAGTGAAGATGAAGATTCAGAGTGCAAGGGTTATTGTCGTTAACTCTGAGGGTGATTCCAAAACGAGTGTAACGAGATAATGCCTTCGGTTTCGTTCGAACCCGGAACGAACTTGTATGGATTGAATGCTTTCAGCACATCGTCAGGCGGACGATGAGCATTCTAAGTGATATGTTCTGATTAAAGGTAATCGTAACCTCAAGCCTCATCAACCGGGAATGGCTAATACAGGGGAGGTGCAGCAAGGCTTCGTGGGTAGCACCCACTGAGAGCAAGATAGATCCCTGTCTAGAGGTCCCTTTTCTTTTCATTCGGCTTAGTGTGTGGTTGGTCGCGCCAACTACGGGGTTATCTTGTTCGGGATTATCCAGTAAGGGATGGTTCCGGCTTTGTGTTGCAGGGGAGCGGGCGTACTCCTCGGTACGGTGATCTAGGCCACGTACTGTGACGGGCGGTACCCCAGTAGCCCTGCCATTGTATGGAATCCAAACTCCAATAAGTGCCGTACGTATTAGTTGTGCCCAACTACGTTGGAATGTGAGATGTAAGCATTTCAGCTATTTCTGTATTTTACTTGAAAACCCTAGACCCTATTATAATAAAATCAGATTTCCTATCAAATGTTTTAGTTAGCGTAAGATAAAAACTTACCCATGTTTATTTGTGGGGAGTCTTACGTGATACTTTTGTTTTCAAAAGTTTTCAAAGTTAAGCAATCTAACCGTTTACTCACACCAGACCCATGTCTGACCCAAGTGTTTATTTTCTGTTTTATTAAACTCTTGGGTACTCAATATTGTATTGAGTAGTCGAGGGATTCAGGTTAGCTTTGACGAATTCTGAAGGAGATTTGGAGCAGGAGGCTTCACCGTGTAGATATATGATGATTCCGCTGTGTATATGTTGTGTCTGTATCTGTGATACTTGAGTTGTATGAATTAGACAGATGTTTATAACTGTCTAATATGTGTTGTATAAGTTGTGTAACTCTGATGTATATGATACTATGTAATATTTTATATGATATATTATATTTCATTCGTTCCGTTGTGAGTTTCTGATGTTGTTGTTCTTTCTTCTTTTCTTTCTTTTCTTCTTCTATCCCTTTCTTTCTTAATTCACGATACGTCTTTCTGGGCATAGAAAGTCGGGTCGTGACAGTTGGTATCAGAGCAGTAGGTTGAGTGAATACCTAGGCTCTGAAGTGGTGTCTATCTTGAGAGCGCGTAATTGTTAGTTATATAAAAATGATTTTATATTGTGTTAATTGATCGGTTGAGTGGTATATGGATTCTGGTCAATACGAGTAGCTAACGTTATTGATAGGGATCTCTAAACACTTGAACCAGGCCAATGGACACAATATTGTTTTAAAGAGGTAGATGAAATAATTTTACCCAGAAATAATTTCTATATAAAAAAAAATATCATTTTAAATATATATATTTATGTATTTCTACCTATTTATTGGGTTACCTGTTCGGGTTTTCCAATATAAGTTATAAAGGTAGATAAGGTGGTAGTGTGTGTAACACAATTACCAATAGTTGGAGTTTGAATGTTTGAGGTTGGAAGTATATATCGAGACTGTAAACCCAATATCGTCTCGAGTAAATTGGCAGTATGGAATAAGGATGTCTCGGATCTATGAAGAAAATCCTTTTCAAGATTCGGAGTCCATTATTGGAATGTAAGATTGGTTGAGCTCGGGTGAGCAGATTTTCTAGAGTTGAATCTATCAGTTGTGCAGAAGTAAGTGATGGTAGCTTGGCGACTTCAGGAAGGAGCAGTTGTGTGATAAGACGCAGTATCTATGGATGTTCCCGAAGGAGATTTTCTTTTGGAACAAGATTAAGAAGGTATTGGAGGAACAGTTGATGTCTACCGCAGGAAAGACTCGACTGTATAGGAATTCTCTGATATCAAGTAAGAGAGTTTTGTCTATTTTGAAGTATGGGACTAAGGTCGATTAGTTGTTCTTCGGACATGGTCTCATTGTTCCCTTAAGAAGAGTAAGTTATTGGCGATTGGTTTGGAGCCCGAGTTTCTTTTGGATGTCGCCATCTCGGAGATTCGCTGTGAGGTTTGTTGATGGTCTTAGTTTGAGAAGCCTTTGGATCAGAAGTTTTTGGTTAGCTGTGTTAGCAGTGCAACTCGAAGTGTTCGGTGTGCTGACGAGGAGGTCTTTGGCTTAGCAGTGTTCTAGAGATAGAATTTGGAAGCAGCAGTGTGGCTCGTTTCTCCGATGGTTCAAGAATCTTTGTGGTTTTTCTATCAACAGTCCGGGAAGATGGTGAAGGCTTTCTTGAAGGGTTAACCTTGTTTGAAAAAGTTTAAGGCTGTTTTAATTGGTAAAGAGAGAATAGTTTCTTTGGAATCCGAACTAGGTAGGATCGCAAAAGTGACTTGCGATTAGTTTGGGAATTTATCTTGGGTAATCTTTTGTGTGAGATGGAGGTTTCTCATGTGGAAGTAGGAGCTACTGAAGTAGTCAGAGATTTTTCTGGATGTCTTCGAGGAAGTAGAAGTTTGTCTGCATCTAGAGTTTGATTTCTGTATCGACTTGATTCCAGAAGCGATACCGGTGGTTATTCTGGTAGTAGGATGGTTCCTAGAAAGAAGAGTTGGTGTAGCAGCTCAGAAATTTTTAAAATGGATTGGTCATATCCATTTTTCAAGTTTGGATTTCAGCAAATTTTGGAAGGATCATCTTGTTGATAGGATCTAGAGATCATTTTGTTCTTGGTCTAGAATTGTTTCAAGAAGCATCAGCGAAGGTTAAGCTAATCAGGAAGAGATGAGGTAGCCCAGGAATCGTCTAGTGAGTTATGCAGATATGAGACAAGGAGTTTGGAATTCGGAGTGGGAGATTGGAAATTGTTTAAGTTTTTCTCCAATTAAAGAGCTATAAGATTTGGTAAGTCTGGAAGTTAGCACTGAAGTATTTTGGATTTTCCTGTGTTCTCGAGAGAAGTAGTTCTTTGATCTACAGGATTGAATGGCCAGTTTGGATAGCTGGAATTCATTGTATTTCACGTATCTCTGAGGGAGTACGTGTATGATTCATCGCTGGTTATAGGATCTGCAGTTCAGATGGATTTGGAAGTTTGAGCTGGACTTGGGTGTGATCTGATATTCTGTTCAGATTAGTGGATCTAGAGATAAGGAAAGCTCTGGATTATGGGGTGTAGTTTGTTTAGATTCTGTAGAGCGGGTCTCCCGGTGATTTATATCCGGGGAAACTCTAGATAGTGTTAGTAAGATCTATCCTGATTTGTATTAGGATAGTTAGTTAGGTTTGTTTGATTGTTTGATTGGTTGCTTTGGTTGTTAGGAATTGGATGATAGGTATGCTTTGCTATTTTAAAATCTTGGCTGGATTATTAAATTAACTTTGCTTTTAATTTCGAGGACGAAATTATTTTAAGGGGGGAGGAATGTGATATCCCGGGTTTTTGGACAATTTAAATTTAATAATCGGTATTGATAATTTAATTGGATTGATAATTTTCTTTCTAATTTTAATTTAATTTGGTAATTTAATCCTTTATAGGCTAATAAATATTTAATTTGGTAATATTAGATCTTTTCTAATAATTTAAAATGGATAAAATTTATCTTTCAAAGCTAATAAAAAAATAGATTCTATTTATAATGTATATATTGATATATATATTGTGAATAGAGAATCTTTTGTTTAAATAAAAGATGAATTTTCAAATTTTAATATATATGTATGTATATGTTATAATTTGGATTGTTTTGAATTTAATTTAATCTATTGATAATTTATATATGTATGAATTGTGATTTAAAGCTTTGTTTTAAAATTAATATTTTTCAAAGGTTAGTTTAGATTAATTCAATTGTTTTCAAAATATAAGATAATTGTTTATTTTAAATGATAGTTTAAATAAAGTTTTATTTTGTATTCTTTAAAGTGTTTAAATTTAAAAGGTTATAAAAATACATGTATAAGATATATTTGAATTATAATTAGTTTTAGAATAATTTCTTTTAAAAGTAATTTATTTATACATATGTAAATTTTATTTATTAAGAGAATTAAAGTATGTAAGTTTATCTTTACATTTAAATTAAATAAAAATTTATTAAAAATACTTAAGTAACATGTGTAACCATATTAGCCATCTTAACAACATTTGTAAGATAATGAAACATGCATTAACATTTGTATATGCATGCAATAAAACAAGTGGCAACATTATCTTCATTTAAAATTTTATTTTATAAATATTGTAGTTGTTAGAGAAACCTGGTCATTTTCTTTCCCGTTCAAATTTTTTCCAGTTCAAATCTTTTTCCTCTCTAAAACATTTTCTTCTTCCTAAACTAAAAGCTGAAAACAAGAAACTCCAACCTGAAATTCAAATTAAGCAAAGTTCTTCACAACTTTTTCAAACTTCAACCTGAGATACTTCAAAACAAGAAATCAATGCTAACAGCAACTTCAACCTGGAAACTAAATTCAAATCAAAGAAAATCAACAAATCTGTAAGCATGCAAAGGCATTCAAATTCAACAGCAAATTCAACATCAGTTTGTAAGCATGCAAAGATTTTCATCAACAAAACACTTCAGATATTCAAGCCTGGAACATGCTCACTGTTCTCTGCTTTATTATCTGGTGAGTAAACTCCATTTTTAAAAACAGTATTTAATCTAATGTTATAATTAATATCAGTGATCAATGTTGCTGTAACATAGATTAAAAATGTTTATATGAAGCTGATGTGAATGCATGTATGTATATATAGATGAAAATGTGATGATCCCTGTGCATATATCTCTGTTCTTGTTTCAGGCTTTGGTTTTGATTTCAAAAATTCAAAATATCTCAATCAAATTAATATTAGACTTTGATATATAAATGAAAGTTGTTTGTTAGGATGTGAAGATAATTTTAAAAATAGTTTCAGGGTTTTAAAATGCAACAAATAATTTTTAAATTGGAAAATACAGTAAATCTTGATTTATGTCAGGAAATCAATAATCTTAATTCTTGCTTTGGATTTTATAATTGGATTAGTTGTTAGAAATGATGAATTTTAACATGCATTTCTTAATTTTTAAGTTGATATTCAATTGGGAATTTGGGAATGAAGGGTTTCAGCAATTTGATCAATTGCCAATGATAAACTCCATGATTGAAGCTAGAATTTGGATCGAAGCTTGCTTTAGTGTTGTGGATGATGGGAAAAATGCAATTGAATTTTTCCATTTGCTGATTTGTTCGAATTCGAACGATTTAGGGTTTTAGCATGTTTTTATTTCGGCTTGGCTGTAGAGGCATTCGCGACTTGGATAGTGGACCGGGGGTGTTCGCTTTTGGGGAGGATGAAGCTCGTGACGTGTCGTTTCGATGGTGGGGTCGGCGAGGTCTAACGGTATCTTGGTGTTCGGCCGTGGGTGGTTTTGTGGAAGTGGGTTCTGCAGATTTTCGAGCTTAAGGTTCGAATTTTGTTTCGCATGTATGTTGATGGATCTGGGTTCGTATTCTTGCTCGCGTGTGATATTGGGATCGTCGTCGATGGTCGCGACGACCTTGGTTGGCCGGAGGCGTTTGGGTAGGTGCACGTGTGCACGTTCGTGTGCACAGGGGAATGGGAGATGGGGAAGAAGCATGGACTTAGGGTCGTTCTCGGGTAGTTGTCGTGTGTGACTCGAAGTAAGTGAAGAGATAGCGAGTGATGGGTTGACTCGGGGAAACTTAGGGTTGGGCTCGGGTTTTATTGGGTTAAGTATCTGATTTTTAAGGAAAACTTGTACCAGTTTGTAGTGCTAAGATTTCAAAGTTTAAAGGCAAATTAAAATAAGTTTTCCAAATTAAAATAATTCAAAACAAAGTTTCAAAGTTATTTGTTTACAAAAGAAAAATGTTTTTCAATAAGTTTTAAGATTTAAAAGGTTAAAATTTAAATGTTTAAATCGTTTTGTTCTTAAGTAAAATATATTTAAAATATATATAATTGATTTCTAAATTGGTTTTAATGAAGTTTAAATGATAGAAATAAGTATTTAATTTAAATGAATAGTTTATCTTTAAAGATTAAGATTAATTAAGGATAATTAATTAGTAAAATAAATTAAAAGTTAATTACTTATTTGTAATTAAGGATAATTACTAAATGAAGTAATTAGTGGAAATGAATGTAATTAAGAAATAAATTAATTAAAGATTAAGTGATGATTAATTGATTAATTAATTAATGTAATTAATGTTAGGTTAATTAATTAGTCTAATTAATTAAAGATAAATCACTTATTGATTAATTGAATATAATTACCTAGTCAAGTAATTAATGGATAATTACTGAATGTAATTAAGAAAAGAGAAATTAATTATGAAAGTAATTAAATGGAAGTGATTAAGGGTTAATCATTTGATGTTATTAATTAGAGGATTAATTAATATAATTGATTTGTAATTAATTAATTAAAGTGTAAATAATTAATTAAAGTATTAAGGTTAATTAAAAATGTGAATAATTACTAGTTAAGGTAATTAATTAAAAAGAGAGTAATTAATTAAAGAAGTAATTAAGGATCATAAATTTATATAATAAATGATGTAATTAAGGATTGATTAATTAAGATTAATTAATCAATAATAAGTGATTAAGGAATAAATAATTAATATAATTAATTAAGGAATTAATTAATTAAGATAAGTAATTACAAGATGGTTAATTACTATTATGATTAATTAAGGTTAATTAATGAATGTAGTTAATTAAAGATTAATTATTTAATTAACTAGAAGGTAATTAATTAATGAAGTAGTTAGAGGATTATTAATTAATAAAATTAATCAAGTTTGATTAATGAAAGTAATTAATTAAAGTATGATTAATTAATTATAATTAATTAAGGATTAATGCAAATAATTATAGTTAATTAATTAATGGAAGCAAATGAAGGATCATTAATTATTGTAATTTAATGATAGTAATTAAAGGTTAATTACTGTATATGGTTAAGGATAATTACTTGAATGTGATCAAGGAAGATTAATTAAGGAAGATCATTTAGATGTTTAATTAATTAATTTGTAATTAATTAATGATAATAAGCAGGATTAAGATAATCCAAGTAATTAAAGGATAGTAATTAATTTAATTAAAGGTTAATTAAATTGATTAGAGTTAATCAATTCTGTTTAGATAATTGATTAATACTGGATGTTTGATATTGGGTGATTGGTTGATATTGGATGATTTGAATATCTCTGATATATATATGATATATGCTGCTTTGTGAGATGAATGTTGATATGAATTATCAATTGTGATAATATGATTTATCTATCTATTTATATCATCCTGAATAAGTTTAAATGTTTAAACCTTTAAACAACTTGGCCTTAAAAGATACGTTTTGGATTTCGATGAGACCGGGATCGGGTTTCCGTATACCGGAATTCCAGGTGTGGAGACCCGAATACCACATCGATCCAAATTAACGATAGGTCGTGAATCAAGTGAAGATGAAGATTCAAAGTGCAAGGGTTATTGTCGTTAACTCTGAGGGTGATTCCAAAACGAGTGTAACGAGATAATGCCTTCGGTTTCGTTCGAACCCGGAACGAACTTGTATGGATTGAATGCTTTCAGCACATCGTCAGGCGGACGATGAGCATTCTAAGTGATATGTTCTGATTAAAGGTAATCGTAACCTCAAGCCTCATCAACCGGGAATGGCTAAAACAGGGGAGGTGCAGCAAGGCTTCGTGGGTAGCACCCACTGAGAGCAAGATAGATCCCTGTCTAGAGGTCCCTTTTCTTTTCATTCGGCTTAGTGTGTGGTTGGTCGCGCCAACTACGGGGTTATCTTGTTCGGGATTATCCAGTAAGGGATGGTTCCGGCTTTGTGTTGCAGGGGAGCGGGCGTACTCCTCGGTACGGTGATCTAGGCCACGTACTGTGACGGGCGGTACCCCAGTAGCCCTGCCATTGTATGGAATCCAAACTCCAATAAGTGACGTACGTATTAGTTGTGCCCAACTACGTTGGAATGTGAGATGTAAGCATTTCAGCTATTTCTGTATTTTACTTGAAAACCCTAGACCCTATTATAATAAAATCAGATTTCCTATCAAATGTTTTAGTTAGCGTAAGATAAAAACTTACCCATGTTTATTTGTGGGGAGTCTTACGTGATACTTTTGTTTTCAAAAGTTTTCAAAGTTAAGCAATCTAACCGTTTACTCACACCAGACCCATGTCTGACCCAAGTGTTTATTTTCTGTTTTATTAAACTCTTGGGTACTCAATATTGTATTGAGTAGTCGAGGGATTCAGGTTAGCTTTGACGAATTCTGAAGGAGATTTGGAGCAGGAGGCTTCACCGTGTAGATATATGATGATTCCGCTGTGTATATGTTGTGTCTGTATCTGTGATACTTGAGTTGTATGAATTAGACAGATGTTTATAACTGTCTAATATGTGTTGTATAAGTTGTGTAACTCTGATGTATATGATACTATGTAATATTTTATATGATATATTATATTTCATTCGTTCCGCTGTGAGTTTCTGATGTTGTTGTTCTTTCTTCTTTTCTTTCTTTTCTTCTTCTATCCCTTTCTTTCTTAATTCACGATACGTCTTTCTGGGCATAGAAAGTCGGGTCGTGACACTTCCTTATATGAAGCTAATGGTTAAGTTAAGTTGAGATAGGTACCGAAGATGCTTCTTTGGATTACTAGTTGGCGATGCTACTCACTTTTACTTGCGTAAAAATGAAATAGCTTGCTGAAATGCTAATTGAAAGCTACATTTTTCCGTATAGTGGTATATATGTAATATTATCTTATTTTTCCATGTTTCGGGATGTCCTGTGTTAGGGTCATTCTTCGGAGATGTATATCATGTAATTATATCACGTTTTGAAATTTCGTTACGCTTTCTATACAGAGAGGACTCTACCGAATTTTTTTGAAAAATACGACACTTAAGAATATTTTCACAAATTTTTTATTGTATGTGAAAATATGAAGTCGTTAATTGAATCTACTAAAATTGTTGCATACGATAGAAGTGTTGGATTGTGAGAGCCATATAGAGGAATAGTGCAAGTTTAATTTGATAGAAGTTTGTTAAATATGATGAAAGTCAAAGTATGAGTTGTTTGACATCTCCCTATAATAAATTGTGAGGATGCAATTTTCGTAAGGGTGAGTATGTAACAACCTTGCTTTCTACGTCGTATAAATAAATTAAAATAAAATTGTTTGTAAGAAATTATTTTGAAAATAAATGATATTTTGAAAATGAAAATAAAGATTTTCAGAAGTAATTAAGTATATGGAACTAGTTTATTTAATGATTTTGTATAATTGAAAGTTTTAATAATATTTTTGGAAAGGAATTTATTTTTTATAACGTATGTTTAAATTAATAGGATTTAAGTGATATTTTTGAAAAGGGATTTTTGAGTATGATCTTATTTCGAAGATAAATCAATTTTGAAATATTATTGAATAGTTTTAAGAGCATTGTTGTATAAATCCCTTTTCCTATATATATTTTTTGGTGCTTTGAAATTGATTTGTTGATATTATGAGAAATTTTATATGATAAGAAGGTTTTGAATTATAAATTATGGTTAGAAATGGAAAGAATTAATTTTGGGGGTTTATAAATTTATTCTAAAGTATTATTCAGTTATAGAAAATTTATGAAATAGATTATATAACTATTTTGGTTTGTAAAGTGATTTTGGAAGTTTTGGAAAATGTGTATAAAAAGATTTGGAAGTGAATTATTGTATTTGAATCTTATACTGAGATTAAATAAATAAAATTAATATATATTTCAATATATATATATAATTAAATTGGATTATATGAGTGATTCATCGTATTTATTTTGGTTAGTTCTTGTTGATGTGATTTCATATGGTGATGACATCCTTCTATTTGATTTTGCGATGATTCCAATTCTGTGTGATAAAGAACTAGAATAAAAGGAGTTATAATACCATCTGGTATGAGACTTTCGGTAATATTTCTTCGGTTATCCTTCGGACTCATTATATAGAATATTGAAGGAGTGAGTGTGATGTATAAGCACTGCATAAATGGACTAGTGAAATGTGATGGTACGGGACGCCGTTGTGTTATTTATTCGATTATTCTATGCATGTGGATGACACTCATACATGGATTTATTATGTATGACGGGCTTGCTATGGTGAGTCATATATTTTGCCTTATGTCGGCTTATATCACGCCGTGTGTCTGCATGAGTGTATTCTCTACGTTAGCTATTATATATATATACATATATTTAGTATTTGTCTAGTCACTGTCCGACTTCCTTTATATTGCTGTAGTTGAACCGATTGGTTAGTACCCATCCTAGCGGCCTGATTGTGAAAGTCGCGCCCCAGATCTATGACACCCATAGTCGTGTATTGGCAATTGTATAGCTCCTACGTGTCATCTAGGCTAGCAGTTTGTTACCATTTAGAGGCATGTGTACGGTCGTGAACGATGCATAGCGCAATCATGCAGTGTGTTTATGACATGTAATGGACAAGAGTCACGATGTTCGTCGAGGTAACCAAGACTATAAGAGCCGTGTTGGTGGAATACATGTGTTGTGTTCACCAATCACATGTGTAGTCTCCCGAAGCTGGTGTGTTTGTCAGTCTGCCGTCTGGTTCTGGTGTGTGTGATATAAACATATACTTATATATATTCGAGATGATGTGTTACGATTATACTTATGACCGTGTCCAGAGTACGATCAAACCTCATATCCTTCTTTGGTGTGTATCACCTATTGTCCTTCTTCAGTGTGTATCACCAACTACTATTTATTTACATGTGTTATCAATTATTTCTTTTAGGCATGTGTCGCCGAATATCTTTTTCATTGGCGTGTGTTGCCAACTACTATTCATTGATATGTGTTTCCTATTTATTTTCTGTGTTGCCTATTTATTATTCTTAGGCTTGTGTCACCTATTATTCTTTATTGGCGTGTGTCGCTAATTATATCCTTCTTTGGCGTGTATCGCTATTTCTATGATTATGCTATGGATGATTATTTGCATTGATGTGAAGAATAATTTTATTTATAGAGATTGAGTGATATATTTGGACTAAGCTACGTGTAGCCTGATTATACATGGTGATATCGCTTCATCGATGATTTCTGGATTTAGATGATGAGTTTGGATATGGATGATTCACTCATTTGATGTTGTTTCATGATTTCTGATTTGATGAGTATTATATGGGCAATGACATTTTATATTGGGTTTTGTGGTGTTTTACATTATATAAAATGTTAGATTGTTCGAGAAATCATTATTATATTCATACCCAGTATATACAGAGTTTTGCAATGACTTGTAATTTGATCGCTTTAATTAAAGATATTTAAATTTTTTAAATATTCAGATATAGATTATTTTTCAACAAATAATCAAGTTTTAAGTAATGAATAATAATAATGAACTTACTTTGGAAAAATGTTCACAAAATATATACTTTGGAAAAACAGCGATAAAATGACCGAAAATCGTTTTATCGATAAACAGCTCTATAATCGAAAAAGTCGCACACGAAGCTGGATACATACACTTATTTTTATAATTGAACAAGAATATAAAATAAAATTATATATTTTATTTTTGGGAAAAATAAAGGTATTTATGACATCATCAGTGGTGCCCTTATATTTAAATCTTGTTTTATGAATTTAAATTAAGAGTTAATGATTTAATAATTATTATAATTATTCAAATAATTGTTTTTAAATGATATTAATTCATTTAAATAGTTATAAAGTGGTAATAAATCATTTATAATAGTTTTATAAAGATGTATACTTGATTGGAAAATATAAGAAAATTCGTATCACTTTATCGATATAATAACACCTTTTGTAAAAAAAATTGTTTAATATTAATTTATATGGTTTTATAAATCAAATACAATCATTTTAATTAGTTAGAAATGATAAGAAATGATTTTTCAAATGTTTACATTTATATGTAAACTAACTTATAACTGAAAATATGACCGGGAAATTGTTTCCTAATTTTAAACAGTTTAACGAACGAAAGTTGTTCAAAAGTCATTGCAACCTTGTTTATATGTCATGTGCACATATATAATGTACACATGCACACTCTAACATGCACATGAACATATATATACATACATTTATATATATATACACATATATACATATATACATATAGGAAAATATTTAAGATATTTTATCAAAACTTCATCCTTAAGAATCCTAAAGTCAACTTACCATCACCCATCAACTCCTTACACACCATGACACACCAAGAGAGGACAAACACATGGAAGTGCACATGGAGGAGGGGGGCAACGTGTGGAATGATGGAGGAGAGGAGGTGGAAAGTGATGAGGTGAAAGCATATGAAATATCATGATATTTTTTCCAAGTTTTCTTCCTAAATACAAGCATCCATTCACTCCTTCATTCACTCATTTCTTCATCTACTTCCTCTTCTTTCTTTAGCTTTTTAATGGCTTCCACCTTAGGAAAGTTATGAAGAAATAGTATCAAAGAGAAAATAAAAATATATATGTTATCATTCGACCTCAAAACCAAGTGGAAACACCTCCCTATCCCCTCTACCACTCACGCTACCCCTATATCCCAAGCTAAGGATGAGCAACACTCATCCAAGGTCAAGGCCAAGAGCACCAAAGGAGAAGGAAGCAAGTTAGGGAGCCCGGAGCAAGGAAAAGAGGAAGAAGTGCTGCCGAAGTGCCGTTAGTTCGATTTAGAAAGCTACAAAAAAGTTTGGTGGAGTGGATATAAATTGTGAGTGCTCAATGTTTATTAAATGTTAAATAATCTCTATAACTAATTTTAAGTATGATAATATGACAATTTAATCTCTTAATGATTTGTATGAATGTTTGAAAACTTGGTTGTAATAAATTATGAGAAATCACAATAAAAATGGTTAAGTAATTAACCATGGTTAATTAATAAAAAATGAATTCATATAAATATGCGTATGGAGTTTATTGAGCCTCTTAATGGTTTTAAAATATAAAAAGTTTGGAAATGAATATTATAATAATATAATATTATGAAATGATTTAAAAGTGAATATGAGATTTCATATCAAAAATATTTGTTTAAATGATTTAAAATGCTTTATAAATGTTTTATAAATAATAAAACTCAATTTGGAGAAGTTTTGGCAAGTTATGAAAAACAAGTCAAAATAAGATGCGTTGCGTAACGGTAGTTCGCGATTTCGCACTAGAAAAGTTAAATGAACATGTAGAGTGGAACATAGCTTGGAATTCTTTGAGATAATAATTTTATGAACTATTATATTCATAGTTTTCAAATAAAAGAAAAAAATCAAGATTCCGTTTAGTAGATTTTGAAATAAGAGCAAATCAAGTTTTCAACATAGACGCACTTTGGCGGTTCGGAAACCAAAGCGACATATTCTTTATAAATGATATTTTTAATTATTTAAAAACAATAAATTCTATAAATGTTTTAAAAGAGATTTGAGTTATAAAAATTGATTTCTAAATGATCGAAAAGTTGTTTTGATCAAGTAAGCTTTGAAAACACTATTTGTAGCACTTTTTGCAGCGCTTTTAATAATTTTTGAAATATGGATTTAAACTTAATAATTCCTTTCCAAATCTTTTATAAATGTTTTCAAATGAATAATTAAGTGTTTTAATAATAATTTGGAGGTTTTACAGTTTATTTAAAAGTGTTTAATAAATGATTTAAAGAAAAGCTATTAAAATAAAGTGATTAAATCTTGGCTCTAAAAGCCGACGAGTAGACTGGATTTTTCTATTCGTGAGATCCGGACGTTGAGTTCTTAAACTAAGGAGATGTTCAGGAGCAACCAATGCCCTGGCTCACCTAGCCTTTTTCCTCGACGAGGAATAGATAAGGTCGAAATATCAGAAATAAGACAAGTAAAAAAGATTCAATTTTCCAAATTTAAACAACTTGGATTATATAGAAATAACCTTCTTACGCTTGGCACTAAATTCCGAGGAGGGAACCCATACTATCCATGTGAATTTAAAAGGTGATTTCACCATTATTCAACGGATAGTAAATGTTGAATATGGAAATTGATGTTGAGTAGAATTAGTATAATTTCTATGGATCCTTTTCTACACAATACTAAATGATTTAGGTTTACAGTAAATGATGTCTTAAATAACATCATTTTTGACCCATTTAAAGGTTATGATTTGAAAATGGAAAATCTGTGTTAAGATTTAAAAGGTTATGATTTGGAAATAGAAATTTTTGTTAAGGTTTAAATAAATAATTTGGAAATGCTTTCCTAAGTAAAAGGTAAAATGATTTGGAAATTATTTCAAGATTTAAAAGGTTTAATTAACCAGAGAATTTGATAAATGAGGTTTAATGATTCCATAAACTCTTGAGAAGATAAATGGAATAGTTAAAAAGAATACATCTCTGAAAGATAATTGAATGAGTGGAAAGATTAATTAATTGGATGATGTTTGATAATCACCTATATACTTGACATTTTTATCGCATTGGGGTAACTCCTATCCGAAAACCACTTCGAACCAATATATACGTTCGGAAGTGAAGATATGTTGAAGACAATGATTTTGAAGACGGAGATCTTCATGATGAAGGGCTGCTTGCCACTAGCCCCACGATTTCATATTATATATATGTGGTGGCGGTAGTGCTTTGTTATGAAAATCTTCGATGCAAGGACTACTCGCTACTACTCCTAGGGTTGATTCTCGACAGGATGTAGTAGGAGAGTGCCTTCGGTTTGTCTTGTTCCTGGACAACTTATATGGATGAATGTCTGACGCTGCATTTCTAATCACATTGGTTGAACTCTACAAACGTATCATCAGTTTGGTGGTGGAGAAGGCAACTTCTATTAGCTTAACATCCTTTCCTAAGACATACGAACTTAGGAGTTATACGTTTGTAGAAATTAGTTGTGTGATTATGGAATGGCAATGTGGCATTCAAAGTAGAACCTGTTATAAGAAAGGCAAAGCGTGGCTTTGTAAAAAGAAAAGCATGGCTTTGTGGAAAGTATAAGCATAGCCTATCAAGCCTCACATCCCGGTAATGATACAGGTAATTATGTGGACTGTAGAACATATATTTCGGGCTATCGGTTTAGTGCGGATCAGAGTAACAAGGCCTTTGTTGCCTTACGCCTTGTTGCCTTTTGGTTTAATAGTGTTTGGACCCTTATATTGTATGGTATAGTGGTGTGTGAGTCCTTACACGAGAAGCCACCGGATATATAGTAGTGTAGCAATATGAATGGTATAGTGGTGTATGAGTCATTGCACGAGAAGCTACCGGGTACTATGGTGGCTATACGTGGAAATCTGCAAAGGAAGTAAAATGCCACTAGTTCCCTATCATGTTGGAAATCCAATTCCAATACGAGCTTTACGGTTTTGGCTGTATTCCCAAAATAGCTGTAATGCTTTACAAACATTTCAACTACCGCTTTTGTCATCATATACACCGTTTGACATTGTCCGGGTATTAGTACCTTCTTTATATATTTGAAAAGTTTTTTCAAACCAATGTCATTAATGATAATATAAAAAATGTTGGTAAAGCATTTTTGTTATCGCAAGGTACAAACCCGTCTGTGTTTATGAGCAGCATGGTCTTACTAAATACCCTCATTTTATAAAGGTTTTGATTGACATCAATCCGATCTATACATTTAAAATTTGAGTTTTCTAACGCTGGTTTATCAAGCCTGATCCAGGTATTTTTAATACTCGGGTCAGATCCAAGTAGTTTTAGGTTTAGCTGAAGACGCTTGAAGTTTTCAGAGGAGAGATGGAGATCTTCATCTACGTATGAACGTTTCTATTTTCCGCAGCATTTGTTTTGTTATTTTTCAGCAATTGTAATGACAAAATTTTATAACTGTCCAGGCTAAATATAGGTTAGACTCTGATATATGTAAAATTTCCGCTGTAAAAGTTTTTGTGATTAATAATATATATTATTCCATTTGTGTGAGATTCTATTTTCTACTCTGTTTCTATCTTTATTTTTTTTACCTAACTATCGGTTTTTCCGGCACTTGAATTTGCAGCATGTGAATATCGAGGACATATCAGTGCCGATTTTCGAGGGTCAAAAATCCAGTTCGATACAAGTTCCATATGTTTATTGATCTTGGATATAGATATAGTTTGACCCTTTTATTATTTATATAATACTCGGGTCGGTCCAAGATATTTCAATACAAGGACTATGAGACCAGCTCATATTGTTTTCCGGGCTTAGAGGAGTATATATATAGTATTATGGATTATAATTCTTTATCATATAATCTCATGTGTGTATATCATTGTGATGTGTTGGACATATACTGTATATTGTATATTGTATATTATCGTTGTGATTGACTCTGTGGTCTCTGATGTTATTGTATATTGTGTATTGTTCTATCCTAGATGCAAATGATTTATTGCTTTGTGCCAATACTGTGTATGTTTTATGGTGAATTATATGCGATGTTTAAATACATACCTGCGTTAGCTCAAGGGAATATTCACGTGTGTACCTCATATCGCCTTATTTTCCGTATTATCCGACAATATTACTCTATAGTACTCTTGGATAGTATAGGCATAGAGGTGGGGGTGCTACACTATATACGCACAATGTCAAGAGCACGTCACATGTTATAGAAGGTTCTAGAAGTGATGATGTGCAATATAGATTTGTCATTTACTTCCAAAAGCAAGTATGGTCCAAATATATAACTTTAATTAGTTAGTGATATTACTATAGTTTAGCAAGCATATCATACAACTTCTATACAATCAAATGGTGAGTTGACTCACTCCTTTTCAAGTCTACAACTAAGTAAAGTCTACAACTAAGCACAAGCCTCTACCTCACCGCCACTCCCTACCTCAACCAAATCAAGCTCCAAATTCCAACCTTGCTCCTTATTGCTCATGGCCTAGCCTAGAAATGGCTATACTTGCTCACGGCCCTAGGATGTTTGGAGTTGTGTGCTATAATTCTTCAAGCTAAGTGTAGTTATTCTTTGTTCTTATGTTGTGTTAAACCCATAACTTGAGTTTGGTGAAGTTCCTTTGTGATTTAAAATTGTTTAGGTGAAGAGAGAAGAAGACGAAGTGAATTTATTTCTATGTTTAATGAATTAGCAAACTGTTAACTATAAAATTCATTTCAGAATATAGGTATGAAAGAAGACCTGTAAAAGTGATGGGTGCTACAAAAATTGAAGATATGGTTTTGTAAAAGATCAAAAGCAGCGTTTCGAAGGTATTGAGATGGCTTTCGAAGGAGTCGCAAGTGCCAGGTGCCATTATGTAACGACCTGTATTTTTAACACTTTAAAAATACGAATTAAAATAAAAAATTTGGATAAAAATCCGAAGGAAATAAAATTTTGTGTTGTTAAATGTGAATTACAAGTTAAAATGCAAAACTGAATTCTGAAATAACTTATTTGTAAATTAAATATGGATGTTAACCTGTATTGAATGTAAGCAATGAATTGAGTTTGATTGTAAACCAAATTGGTTATGATTGTAAACAAAGAATAAATAAAACGGTAGATTTAATAGTGGAAGTTTATGTTATTGAAACTAATATAAATAAATGTAACTTAATATTACAGTTGATTGAAATCAAATAATAACCGAAACTGTAATTTGATAAAGATGTTAACTGGTAATTGAACGTAAGTAAAGATTTAAATTTGAATGTAACAAGTAATTGAATTGAATTGAATTTGGTTGTAAACAACGAAATAAATAAAATGTACATTTAATATTGAAGTTATAATATGGAAATCAACGTAAATGAATGTAATTTAATATTACTGTGAATTTAAATAAGATGATAGCTGAAGAAAATGAAAGTAAATGAATTATAAACTATTGATAATAATGTATAAGTAAATGGTTGATTCAATAATGAAAGTGTAAATCGAAATAAAAAAATTCATTTGGAATTAAATAACTTGAATTTGAATTACAATATAATTGAACGCTGAATCTAATATAATCTTTTATATTGGATTTATAATGGAAAATTGCATTGTAAAAGATTGTTAATTACTATGAAATTAAAAATGAAATTTGTGAACAATTGAAATTTGATTTAAAAGTTAATAATTTAAAATTGGGAATTTTATATTGAAATTAAACAGTAAAAATAGCCATTTTTACAACTGTCTCGGATTTCGACGAAACCAGTTTCATCGGATTCGTAACAGTGAATTATTGTAAGGTTTCAATTTTCGTAGCAATCGGACTTGTCGTTTGATCGTACGGACTCGAAACGCCTTGAAATAAATGCAATTATAATCAATTAAAATCAATTTGAAATTTTGATTTTAGCATAACTTCTTCATACGATGGAATTTGGACTTGAAACCTTTTCCATTGCGTTTAAAATATTTTAAAACACCTATTTTGATATATGAGTTTACCCAATTTCGTTCCGGGGTCAGAACGGGCTTTTCGGGCCATAGTTTGTTCCGCACGTTCATCTATCCAGTCTATCTACTCTATCTCTAACATACCTATATAAACACAATTATAAACCCTAGCCTCCCTAATTTTTATTGTCTGTACGTACAATTCATCTTCTTCTTAGCTTCTCATTCCAATGGCAGACAAAACCTAATTCCCAAATTCCAAAATCTAAAAAAAAAAAAATTCGAGATTTACGCGCTTCGGGTCGCGCTTGGGGTTTCAGGGGGAAAAACCCTGGAGCTACTTCGAGTCGGGAAGAAAACTACTCGGGTCATCGGGTCGTTTTCGCAAAAACTCCAAGCAGGCATCGGGTATTTGAGGTGGGAACTCGAAGTCGACTCAGCACCAGAATTTTCCAATCTTCAAATTTTCATAACTTTTGCATACGGACTCGGATTTTGACGAGGTTTTTTTTGTTAGGATCGTATCAAAATTCCGGACACTTTGACGCTGGTTTGGATGGATTTGGAGACTGTCAAAATTTTGGGTTTAAATTGAATTTAAATTCAATTTAAATTCAAAAGGTGAGTGTTTTATAACGCTCACAATGTACTAAATATTTTTATGGTAGTTAAATTTGACATTATGAAGTGATATGAATTTATTTGTCGTTGTTTGATAAATTTTAATTGTCATATAGATTGTCGTGTGAATTCACCGTTGAAAATTTAAATTGACAGTAAATTGAAATTAGGATTTAATTGAAATCAAATTTCCCGATATTGATAACTATGAAATTGCCGTGAATTGTATTGACTATTGGATGATTTATTTTGATGGATGCTATTGGTTGATATTTAAATGTTTGGATGTTTATTTGCTTATATATATCTTGTTATACATGCACATGACACCGTGATTGGTTTAAGTAATATATATTCATCCCTGACATTTAATTGAAATAACTAACCACTTGGCCATAGGTTAGAGAATTATATACGGACACCGGGTTGGTTAAATTAAATGATTTTAAAGTTGTTTTGAAATTATTTAAATGAATTGATTTTAAGAATAAAAATCCAATTTATGGAAATTGAATTATTTTGAATTGAAGCTCAAGATGTTGGAATTTAAACTTGGTAAATGAAATTGTTTAATTATTTGAAGTTTAGATTTTATTTTTTTTAAAAAGAAAAAAAAAATTTGAAATACGGCGTAAATTTTCGAAAGTTGATTTGTTTTAAAAGATTGGACTTTTAATCGAACTCTGAATATTTCTAAGAAAATTTTTATGAAATGATATTTCAAGTTTGAGTTTGGAATTGAAAATTTATTTAAAATTGAGATTTAATTAATTTGGAATTTAATTGAAATTCAAAGAAATTTGTGAATTGGACTAAATTGAAACTATTGAATTATTTAATAATTAAATAAGGTTAAATTATTTAATGATTAAATTGAATTGAAATTCTTTAATAAGAAAAAATTTGAACTTTTGAATAAGTGAATTTTTACTTCGTAAATAATTGAAATTGAGTTTCTTTATTAATTAAGTTTTGGAAAATTATTTAAGAAAGTAAATAAGTGAAATTGAATTTTTTTAACAAGAAATGAAAATGTGATATTTTTGGAATTAATGTAAGACTTGTAATTGAAAGAATTGATTTGACGAATTTAATTTAATTCAAAATTGTAAGTTTTGATTTAATGAAGTTGAACTTAAAAAGGTAGTGTAATGGATTTGAAATTTAATAGAAATTGTTTTGAATGATAAAGTACCTTAACGGATATTAAATGAAATCGATAAATGAATTTAAATTGATTTGAATGTTGAATTAAATTAATTTAAATGATTTCGGAATGAAACTTATATACGAACTTGAATCAATATTTGAATTGTTTAAATTGAAATTGAAATTGAATTATAAGATTTTGAAATTTTGATTTGGAAGTTTTGAAACGTAAATTGTGGAAATTGATTTAGAAAGACAAATGAAATGTTGATTTATAAATTCTAATTGAATTGAAATTGATTTGGTTTTGAAATAAATAAACGACCAATCGGTGAAATAATTACGGAAGTTATTAAAGAGACCGGAATTCGGTTATGGATATACTCTCTATCTAAACCGAAAACCACTTTAATAACTATACGCGGAGTGATGATCCAGAATGAAGTGGTTGGAATGATGTTCGTTGATGACTGAAGAAAGTGAACGATGATGGATAGCCTTGACACTTGTGTCAAATTGGAAATGACTAAAACAGGAGCTGTGCCGGGCCAATGGAGGATTTGCTACCTCAAGTGGACACACTTCTTCGAACTACTCATTATATGTTGTCGATTGGTGCACCCTTGATTTTGGGAGTGTTGTTTCACGGTGTTGCGGGCGCTGCGGCGTTGCGTTCTCACCAGTCCGGATCAGGCGAACGGTAGTATCACTACCTTGGGTATTGCCTCATATGCCTTGTCATACTTGTATTCCATTTATACGCGACCACTACGATTTTGATTTGTACCTTTAGTATATGGATTGCCCTCTGGTGACTTCCGGTTTTGGGGAAACTACGGTCTTGTATATGCTTTTGGGAATAAAAATGTGTTAAGGGTGGAATGGGCCATGGCTTAACGCTATTTTAATACTTTTACTTTAATGTAGACATATTATAATAGCGTATTGTACTACATAGTAGATAGTTTAACGGATCCTTGAGAGATGGAAAATCCCGTAACATCTCTTAAGTTATTGCACTCACGTTGACACTGGATAGGAGATGTCAAAACCCGTAAACATCTCTGACGCCGTCACACTCATATTTTCTTATTCGATTTGACTTACATGAGATATTTTAGTCCTGACTCGAGTGTTTTGCCTTTTCATTACGCTCGGGTCAGCCTGAGCATTTCAGATAAGGTTGAAGATCTATTCTGGAGGACGAAGACGGAGTTTGGTATTACATCATTTATATTCTACTACTGTATTATTTTTCTGTTGCATTGTTGTATTATCTCTGATATGTATGTAACTCTGATTTATGATGTATAATAATAATCAAATTTATTTATTTATTTAACAGCTTCATGAACTGTTATTTTATTATTATATCTTGTTCCTTCCGCTGCGAGATTCTGAGTTTGTTTCTGTTCTTTCTTTTCTTTCTTTTCTTATTTACCCCAATAACTATCCGTATTTCGGATTGTTTGAGTCGGCATGTGTGTATGTTTTGTTGACTTGAACGGTCAAAAATGCGGGTTGTTACAGTTGGTATCAGAGCTTTGGTTTAGATTACCTTGGCTCTAGTGGGGAATAACTCATTGAAATAGGGTTAAACCTTATGAATGAGTTCGAGTGTATATGAGAGAGCGTATTTGTAATTTTGATATAAAAATGATTTTATATTGTGTTAAATTGTTCCATTGAGTATTTATGAATTCTGGTTGGTACTTGGGACGCCAAGGCATCGATAGGAATTTCTAAACACTCGAATATGACAGATTGACATAATATTGTTTTGGACTATATTTTTATATAAAAGAACTATCTTGAAAATTTATAAATTTTGATTGTATTGGTTGTTAGGAGATGATAATATTAGATTATCATCGTTTATTGTTGATTAGTCAATATTTCTAACTATTGACTATTGGACGATTTTAAGAAATGAAACTTGTAAATATGATTGACAATGAATTTAAATGGTAAATAAAATAAAATAAAAAAATGAATTTAAATTAAGATGGAGAATTTAAATTCCGGTGTTTTGAAAATTTATTAACAAAAATTCGAAATGTATAATATAAGTATTATATGATAGTATATTCGATTAGAAATTGTTTTCAAAGGATTTTCAAATGAAGTAAGTGTTATACTCCCCTCTTGACACTAGAGAATGATTTCGGTGATGAGTGCACGCATCATCGACGTTTATTTTTGAGAGTCCAAGTGGGGGAGATCACTTAATAGCTTTTTCTAAACCCTGTTTTGATTAAAATTGAATTTTATTTTGTATTCTCTATAGTATGACTTGATACACATTAATATAAGTATATATTATTTCAAACTTGATTTGAAATGAAACCGGAGATGAAATTCTTAAGTTCTTTAATATTTAATGACTTTAAACTATTGAGATAAACAAATACTTGAATCATTACGGAACTTCTAAATTGTGAAATGAGAAATGAACCTAAGAGCTAAGTGAAAATATCAATTGAAGTAGAAATCCTTAGAATTAGGAAATTATGAATTTAAAATAAAATTGAAACTGTAAAACTCGCATAGTATTAAATTTCATTCTATAGCATAAATATAACTTACCAAAATATTTAAGAAGTTCAAAAATGTTATATGAATTGTTAATTGGATAATATACAAGTTTAGGTTTGAATAATGAAATATGCATTTAATTAATGGTTTGCAAATATAAATAAAATTGTTAGTAAATAATTGGAATTTAAAGTAACATTTAAAGGTGATTCACCATTATGTTAATATAAAATGGAAATACTATATGTGAATGTAAATGTGAAATTAAATTATAGTGAAATTTAAGTAATGACTTAAGAATTAATTAATTGAAAATTCAACTTTGAATGGAAAGGGGTTGTATGTTGTTTAACTACATTCTATTTGCATAACAAAAACTTACCAAATACTTAAAAAGTTTAAAATGCTTATAAGGATAAGTAGAGGAATAATATACCAGTGTGAGAGTGAATAATAAAATGTGAAGATTTATTGATAGTTGTAAATATAAAAGAAATTTAAGCTGTAAAATGAATGATATATACAAGAGAATGAATAAAATTTAAAATTCATGAAATATAAAATTTGTAAATGGAAACTAATTAAAGTTGAATATAACTAAATGTCAATAAACTTGGAAGTGTATGAAATAAAAAAATTTGACTTGGAAATGTATAATTGATTTAGTGTAGATTCTGGATGGATGGTAATGTTTGATATGCATTGGTTGTTTGATGGATGGTAATTGATTTAGTAGAATTCATTAGTGTTAATGGAATTGAATAAACGGAATAAATTTTTAAAATAATTAAATTCAAATTTGAAGCAAAGTGAAATTAAATATAATTGAATCCAATTTAAATTGAAGCAAATTGACTTGAATTTAAAATATGAATGAAACAAACTTGAATAGATCGGAAACAAATTGAATGTAAACGTATTTCATGGATAAATAAGAAAATAAACGACTTTGTGTTTATGATTGTTTCTTTAGAAAATTTAAAGTTTGATGGTTTGTACTTTGAAATAATAAAAGCAAAATTTTGGAAAAAAATCCAAAATTGTCCAATATATGATGAAACGAAAACAACCATAACTTTTAAATGGCTGGACGAAATTCAACGATATTAGACTTTTCGGAAAGCTTAGAAACTGTAGCACGACTTTTGTTTAGACTGTCTTGAGAAATTCCTTCATTTACTTAGTTAAAAATTTGAATCTTCTCGCTGGCCTGTGTAAAAGGGAAGCAAAATCAGTAGCATATACTCTTAGTATTTTTGCCATAACTTTTTACTGGTGTATCGGATTTTGATGATCTTGCACTTTCTGGAAATCTAAGAACTTAAGTTAAAACTTTTGCTTTAAGTGTTTTGTGTTTTGCTGTCATTTAGAGGGTCGAAAACGTGACCAAACGTCGCTGACCTGCGCAATTCATTGCCAGGTTGAGGCGTATCTTTTTAGTAAAACGGTCGTAACTTTTGAACGGAAGGTCCGAATTTAATGATTTTGGACATTCCGGAAAGCCTGAAACGAATGCAACAACTTTTGTTTAGATTCCATTGTTAAATTTTATCGGTTAGGTGACCAAAAACTGAGATTCGTTTGCTGTCTTGAAATTAGAATTTCAGTTTTGAAGCTAAACATGTTATATGTGTGTTGTTTATGATAAGTATATCGATCTATATTTATATGCATGGTTCTAACTTGGTTATTGAGCATTTTAGTAGGTAGCAAAGAGGTTGCGCTTCGCTTGTGGAGCTCGCTTCTGCGCTTAATGCAAAATGTAAGTTAAAATGCTAATAAACGCTAAATAAAAGGTATGTTCTCGGATTACAGTTTATGTTGTGGTATATTATTGTGTTCCCCATGTTTTGGGATGTCTCGTTCTTGTAATGAGATGTATATCATGCAATTATTACCACTGTGAAATTTTTCGGTCCTAGCCGCGCAAAGGAGGTGCTGCCGAAATTTTTCAAAAATCCCGGAGTTAGAAAATTTTGAGATTTTAAAAAAATCCTATAACTAAATTTTGCAAATAAGTCGAATATTTTGAATGAATTATATCTAAATGATGGTTTCCCCTTCTGCGTTCCTTTTCGAGGATGAAAAGTTTTAAGTGGGGGAGAATGTAACGACCTGTATTTTTAACACTTTAAAAATACGAATTAAAATAAAAAATTTGGATAAAAATCCGAAGAAAATAAATTTTTGTGTTGTTAAATGTGAATTACAAGTTAAAATGCAAAACTGAATTCTGAAATAACTTATTTGTAAATTAAATATGGATGTTAACCTGTATTGAATGTAAGCAATGAATTGAGTTTGATTGTAAACCAAATTGGTTATGATTGTAAACAAAGAATAAATAAAACGGTAGATTTAATAGTGGAAGTTTATGTTATTGAAACTAATATAAATAAATGTAACTTAATATTACAGTTGACTGAAATCAAATAATAACCGAAACTGTAATTTGATAAAGATGTTAACTGGTAATTGAACGTAAGTAAAGATTTAAATTTGAATGTAACAAGTAATTGAATTGAATTGAATTTGATTGTAAACAACGAAATAAATAAAATATACATTTAATATTGAAGTTATAATATGGAAATCAACGTAAATGAATGTAATTTAATATTACTGTGAATTTAAATAAGATGATAGCTGAAGAAAATGAAAGTAAATGAATTATAAACTATTGATAATAATGTATAAGTAAATGGTTGATTCAATAATGAAAGTGTAAATCGAAATAAAAAAATTCATTTGGAATTAAATAACTTGAATTTGAATTACAATATAATTGAACGCTGAATCTAATATAATCTTTTATATTGGATTTATAATGGAAAATTGCATTGTAAAAGATTGTTAATTACTATGAAATTAAAAATGAAATTTGTGAACAATTGAAATTTGATTTAAAAGTTAATAATTTAAAATTGGGAATTTTATATTGAAATTAAACAGTAAAAATAGCCATTTTTACAACTGTCTCGGATTTCGACGAAACCAGTTTCATCGGATCCGTAACAGTGAATTATTGTAAGGTTTCAATTTTCGTAGCAATCGGACTTGTCGTTTGATCGTACGGACTCGAAACGCCTTGAAATAAATGCAATTATAATCAATTAAAATCAATTTGAAATTTTGATTTTAGCATAACTTCTTCATACGATGGAATTTGGACTTGAAACCTTTTCCATTGCGTTTAAAATATTTTAAAACACCTATTTTGATATATGAGTTTACCCAATTTCGTTCCGGGGTCAGAACGGGCTTTTCGGGCCATAGTTTGTTCCGCACGTTCATCTATCCAGTCTATCTACTCTATCTCTAACATACCTATATAAACACAGTTATAAACCCTAGCCTCTCTAATTTTTTTGTCTGTACGTACAATTCATCTTCTTCTTAGCTTCTCATTCCAATGGCAGACAAAACCTAATTCCCAAATTCCAAAATCTAAAAAAAAAATATTCGAGATTTACGCGCTTCGGGTCGCGCTTCGGGTTTTAGGAGGAAAAACCCTGGAGCTACTTTGAGTCGGGAAGAAAACTACTCGGGTCATCGGGTCGTTTTCGAAAAAACTCCAAGCAGGCATCGGGTATTTGAGGTGGGAACTCGAAGTCGACTCAGCACCAGAATTTTCCAATCTTCAAATTTTCATAACTTTTGCATACGGACTCGGATTTGGACGAGGTTTCTTTTGCTAGGATCGTATCGAAATTCCGGACACTTTGACGCCGGTTTGGATAGATTTGGAGACTGTCAAAATTTTGGGTTTAAATTGAATTTAAATTCAATTTAAATTCAAAAGGTGAGTGTTTTATAACGCTCACAATGTACTGAATATTTTTATGGTAGTTAAATTTGACATTATGAAGTGATATGAATTTTTTTGTCGTTGTTTAATAAATATTAATTGTCATATAGATTGTCGTGTGAATTCACCGTTGAAAATTTAAATTGACAGTAAATTGAAATTAGGATTTAATTGAAATCAAATTTCCCGATATTGATCATTATGAAATTGCCGTGAATTGTATTGACTATTGGATGATTTATTTCGATGGATGCTATTGGTTGATATTTAAATGTTTGGATGTTTATTTGCTTATATATATCCTGTTATACATGCACATGACACCGTGATTGGTTTAAGTAATATATATTCATCCCTGACATTTAATTGAAATAACTAACCACTTGGCCATAGGTTAGAGAATTATATACGGACACCGGGTTGGTTAAATTAAATGATTTTAAAGTTGTTTTGAAATTATTTAAATGAATTGATTTTAAGAATAAAAATCCAATTTATGGAAATTGAATTATTTTGAATTGAAGCTCAAGATGTTGGAATTTAAACTTGGTAAATGAAATTGTTTAATTATTTGAAGTTTAGATTTTTTTTTTAAAAGAAATTTTTTTTTTTGAAATACGGCGTAAATTTTCGAAAGTTGATTTGTTTTAAAAGATTGGACTTTTAATCGAACTCTGAATATTTCTAAGAAAATTTTTATGAAATGATATTTCAAGTTTGAGTTTGGAATTGAAAATTTATTTAAAATTAAGATTTAATTAATTTGGAATTTAATTGAAATTCAAAGAAATTTGTGAATTGGACTAAATTGAAACTATTGAATTATTTAATAATTAAATAAGGTTAAATTATTTAATGATTAAATTGAATTGAAATTCTTTAATAAGAAAAAATTTGAACTTTTGAATAAGTGAATTTTTACTTCGTAAATAATCGAAATTGAGTTTCTTTATTAATTAAGTTATGGAAAATTATTTAAGAAAGTAAATAAGTGAAATTGAATTTTTTTAACAAGAAATGAAAATGTGATATTTTTGGAATTAATGTAAGACTTGTAATAGAAAGAATTGATTTGACGAATTTAATTTAATTCAAAATTGTAAGTTTTGATTTAATGAAGTTGAACTTAAAAAGGTAGTGTAATGGATTTGAAATTTAATAGAAATTGTTTTGAATGATAAAGTACCTTAACGGATATTAAATGAAATCGATAAATGAATTTAAATTGATTTGAATGTTGAATTAAATTAATTTAAATGATTTCGGAATGAAACTTATATACGAACTTGAATCAATATTTGAATTGTTTAAATTGAAATTGAAATTGAATTATAAGATTTTGAAATTTTGATTTGGAAGTTTTGAAACGTAAATTGTGGAAATTGATTTAGAAAGACAAATGAAATGTTGATTTATAAATTCTAATTGAATTGAAATTGATTTGGTTTTGAAATAAATAAACGACCAATCGGTGAAATAATTACGGAAGTTATTAAAGAGACCGGAATTCGGTTATGGATATACTCTCTATCTAAACCGAAAACCACTTTAATAACTATACGCGGAGTGATGATCCAGAATGAAGTAGTTGGAATGATGTTCGTTGATGACTGAAGAAAGTGAACGATGATGGATAGCCTTGACACTTGTGTCAAATTGGAAATGACTAAAACAGGAGCTGTGCCGGGCCTTGCTACCTCAAGTGGACACACTTCTTCGAACTACTCATTATATGTTGTCGATTGGTGCACCCTTGATTTTGGGTGTGTTGTTTCACGGTGTTGCGGGCGCTGCGGCGTTGCGTTCTCACCAGTTCGGATCAGGCGAACGGTAGTATCACTACCTTGGGTATTGCCTCATGTGCCTTGTCATACTTGTATTCCATTTATACGCGACCACTACGATTTTGATTTGTACCTTTAGTATATGGATTGCCCTCTGGTGACTTCCAGTTTTGGGGAAACTACGGTCTTGTATATGCTTTTGGGAATAAAAATGTGTTAAGGGTGGAATGGGCCATGGATTAACGCTATTTTAATACTTTTACTTTAATGTAGACATATTATAATAGCGTATTGTACTACATAGTAGATAGTTTAACGGATCCTTGAGAGATGGAAACTCCCGTAACATCTCTTAAGTTATTGCACTCACGTTGACACTGGATAGGAGATGTCAAAACCCGTAAACATCTCTGACGCCGTCACACTCATATTTTCTTATTCGATTTGACTTACATGAGATATTTTAGTCCTGACTCGAGTTTTTTGCCTTTTCATTACGCTCGGGTCAGCCTGAGCATTTCAGATAAGGTTGAAGATCTATTCTGGAGGACGAAGACGGAGTTTGGTATTACATCATTTGTATTCTACTACTGTATTATTTTTCCGCTGCATTGTTGTATTATCTCTGATATGTATGTAACTCTGATTTATGATGTATAATAATAATCAAATTTATTTATTTAACAGCTTCATGAACTGTTATTTTATTATTATATCTTGTTCCTTCCGCTGCGAGATTCTGAGTTTGTTTATGTTCTTTCTTTTCTTTCTTTTCTTATTTACCCCAATAACTATCCGTATTTCGGATTGTTTGAGTCGGCATGTGTGTATGTTTTGTCGACTTGAACGGTCAAAAATGCGGGTTGTTACACATTACAAATGATAGGCAAAACCAAAGCTTTCGAAAGGGTACAAAAGAAGGCCGGGTTACCCTTCCGCTTCATCTAGACCTTTCGATGCAGATGGTTCCACATATATAAGAGAAGCTAGTATGGGTTCAAAACACCTTTCGAAGATATTGAATGACAGACTCGCAAACAAGAACCAACTCCTTCAAATAGTAGGTTTCGACGTTGTCAATCTACTACATGAAGAAGTGATTCCAATACACACCTTTCGAAGGCAAGAGCAAGCCTTTCGAAACGGTCGGAACCCTTCGAAGACATGAAGAAAAACTCAAAGTGAAGTCCTAATATCCTTCCGCTAAGATACAATCGTCATTCACCATTCCTTTCAAAGCAATGAGAAAGCCCAATTCATCTCCCACCTGCAACGGCATAGCAACACAAAGCGAAAGATGCTTCTACACCCCTTTCGATGAGGTCGAAAGTAGGCAAGAAAGAAGCAAAGTAAAATAGGCGCTCAAGCTTAAATGGAGGTGAGGAGTTATCATGGAAACCCTTTCGACTGGGTCGAAAGGTCTGACACGAGAAGATGGAGGTATAAGAATGGATAAGAAAAGTCAAAACAAATGCCTTTCGACCACATCAGAAGAAAGCATGCACGAAGAGAAAGGATGGCCTTTCGACCATGTCAAAAGGATGCATACAGAAGGTCAAAGGAAATACCTTTCAACCACATCAAAAGAAGGCGCGCAGAAGGATAAAGGAAGGCCTTTCGACCATGTCGAAAGGATGTGTGTGGAAGATTGAAGGAAGACCTCTTCATATATAAATACGACCCTAGGGGTCCGAGTTTAGGGACCGAATTTTGAAAATCCAAAATTCTTTCTTCTATTTCTTAGCTGATCAAACCTTTGTAACCCTAAATCCATTTGGGAAAAGCTCTCTTACTTGTAACCCAATTTAGATTAGTGCTAAAGGGGAAGCGCATGGATTTAATAAAGATTTTGATCACGAGAGAAATAATTTTGATCATTTGCTTGACTAATGATCAATTGCAAAGGATGCTTCCTTATTTTCTTAATTTCTATTTGTCATATGCGACACAATAGAAACAACTTGGATAATACATATACGAGACACATTATCTTCATGTTTAATAATATAAAATATTAAACAAAGATGATAATAGTGATTCGGTATTGATAGATTCATGGAGTCCAAGATGTTATACCATTTTGTATAGAACATAGAGTTTGTATATTATATATTGAGTCCACTTCGAAAGGATAAATATCCTTTCGACCGGATCGAAAAGGATGTTTCGAAGGGGATTTGATGTATAAATTCCAAACTATGCTAGCTGGATTAACTCCTTCAAAAGGTGTATACACACAACCGTACATATAACTCTTTTGACCAATTTCTTTCCAAAAGAGAATATACAATATCATCAAAAGTAAACGTTCTTTCTTATAGGAAGAATGGACCTTTTGACAAAATCAAAAGAGATAAATATTCAATATAAATAGCTTCTTTCGACTTACTCAAAAGGAGGCTTCAAAGAGGACGCTTTCTCCTTAACCTTCATTTCAATAGGGTTGATTGTACTTATTAATATGTGACCACCCTCCACAAGCAACTTGTCCAAACCAACTCATTCGGAAAAGGGGTTTCGAAGAGAGTGACCACTTTTGGAAAATTCACTTTTGAAGTGTTTACAGCGTGTCTTGTTAATCACTTGGCTTTGGGGATGTTAGCAAGTTTTCTTGTTAACATTTTTGGCACTAGAAGGAGGGGTTAAACCTCTAACCTTATTGAACTTTCAACTCCACTTACCACTAACCCGATCTTATTCCAAGCCTACCTACTTTAAACTTTACATCATCATGTTTAGCAAAGCCAAAAGATCTGAGCAAGGATCCTCGGAACCACATCTAATTGGATTCTCCCATGGAACAATTAATGATTCAAATCTACATGAAGAACAAATGTTAAGAATGGAGGCCTTAAGGATCATGAAGAAAAAGAAAGTTGAACCCTATGATCCAAATAAATGGAGTTTAAACCCTTTTCATATTGGCTCTACCCCTATCTTTGCCTTAGGAGAAAAGAAAAATGAAAGCGACAACTTGTTTGATCAAATGAGGAAAACAATTCAATATTACACCAAAGGCACAATCTTTGAAGAAGGAATGACGACTAATTACAATGCTTTTGCACACAAATAGCATCAAGCAACAAGTGGGACACTACCAGCACAGGAACTTCAAAGGGTTTTAAAAAGAAAACTAGTCGTTGAGGGTGAAACTCCATAACCAAGTAATAAAAGATCCAGAAACCATCCTCACAAGACAAGCTTCAAGTCAAGACTTCCTAAGGAATGCAATTTGATAACATCAATCGAGAATGTTTATCTATTAACCAAGGAAGAGCTCAACTATTGGCAATCACAAAAGAAAAAACCTAAATATGAAAGGAATTTGGGGGGATCCTATTGTCATTACCATTATACCATATGATGAATGGTCATGGAACAAATCAATGCAGAGCACTCAAAGGGACGATAATCAACTTTTTCAGACAAGGCAAAATTAATGAGTTTGTAAAGAGATCCAAGTTGAAGTCAATAAAGAACTACTTTACTAAGAAAATTTTACATGGTTGGGAGTAAAATTCTCCTTGCACTTGGACATTACCTTAAACGGTCAAAGCCTTTGTCCGCGCCGAGTTGACCAAGTCAAAGCGTCTACTAGAGGGAGCTTAGAGTAAGCCTTTATCTGCGCCAGTTATGGCCAGGGTAAAGCATCAACAAGCCCTTGATCGCGCCACGCTATGGCCAGGTCAAGGCACCTCTTGGAGGGAGGACAGAGTAAGCCCTTGGTCCCACAACGTTATGACCTGGCCAAGGCACCGAACAAGCCCTTGATCGCGCCACGCTATGGCCAGGTCAAGGCGTTTCCTGGAGGGAGGACAGAGTAAGCCCTTGGTCCCGCCATGCTATGGCTGGCCAAGGCACCGAACAAGCCCTTGATCGCACCATGCTATAGCCAGGTTAAGGAACCTCATAGAGTGTAACGACCCCGGATTTTATATAAATTTAAATTGATAATTAATTAATTTTTGAATAAAATTTGTGAAATAAATCGATAAATTGATTGCGAGTTTCCCCGAGTTCAAATAAATTATGTATAAATCAGTTAAAATTAAAATATTGTATATATATGTATATATGTGGATATATATGTATTTGAGCATATATGAGTAAATTTGAAATAATATATATATATATATATATTTGATTTGAATTTAAAATCGTAAATAAATGGTTTAGAAAATAAAGATACAAATTATATAAGATATAGAAATATAAAGTAAATACATTGGATAAAATAAAATAAATACATAAATTAAATTATAACAACGTATTAAATATAGAAATACATTTAAATATGAAAAAGAAAATAAAATATACAATTATTTATGAAGTTCACTTATATTACAAAATAATAAAAGAAAAATAAAATAAAGTAAAAATAGAAGTTTACTCATATTGTAAAATAATGAGACGAGGCAAAATAAAATCTAATAACATATTAAAGATTTATATTATAAAGTAATAAAACAAACAAAAAGAAAGGAAGCAAAAATATTTATATTCATGAACACTTGAAAAATAAAGACATACAAATATATAAAGTATAGAAGCTTGTAAAGGAAGCCATCATGTTTTCTCAAACATGTAACAGCCGAAAGAAGAAAGTTTTATAAGTAAAAATATGGTACAACATCATTAATGCAAGTCATCACAACAAATTTTATCAGCCACCAAACAGAGAAAAATCTCTGCCTATATTTGTACTAAAAGAAACATCACCCTGTAACTTCATTTCTATATATCAACTTCCTCATCACAGTTTCGTCCATCAAAAAAACTAAGAAAAAAAATAATAACTGAAGTAAACATCTCAACATAAACAAACAATACAATCAATACAACCAGAGATTATGAAGATGATTTCAGCTTGCAGTTTCACAAGCCTGTGTCAAAAAGAAAAAAATTGAAGAAACTCTGTTCATTTCTGGAAACCAATGTGAGTAACACATTTTTCTTAAATTTTAAAAGTATAAATCTGTTGTTTATATATACATATCTCTGTGAATAAGCTTGTTTATATATATACATGGATCCTTTGAATATAATTGAAAGCTGGAAGTGTTTATACAGGCTCATTGTTCTGGGACTCTAAAAACAAAATTTTGATTTCAAAAATCATTTCCATTCGATCCACTTGATGCTTGGGCTTAGATTTAAAACAAAAATTGTTTGTTCAAGCATATACCAAGTTTTAAAAATTTATACAAGTTAAAACAACTATTAATCTTCTCTGGAAATCAAGAAATTAGAGCTAACTTTAAATAAGCCAAGATTCGAACTTCATAATTTATGAATTCAGGTGTATAAATGGAATTATTATACCTTAATATGATTTTTAAAGCAAGAATCATGATTTTTAGATTGAAAAGTAAAGAGCAGTTCAAAGATGATCGGAAATTGTACTTTGATCAATTCCCGGTGATATGTTGAACTGGGGAAGGCAAGTTTTTGCGTGGAGGTGGAGGAGCCTACGGCGATGGTGGGAAAAATGATCGGAGGCAGTATCAACCTTTGTGGCGGCAGCGGCGTTCATTTTTATTTTGTAAACCTAATCTTTAGGTGGTCGAATTTTTGATTGCCGCGGCAGCGTCGAGTGGCGCGTGGCTTTGGGGGACGATGGCTTGGAGGTTGACGAAGCCATAGCTGGATGTTCGAGTCGACTGGTGGTTGGAGGCGCGGCGACGAGACATTTCTTTGGTCGCTGTTTTGGTCGTGATGGCTCGAGCTATGCTCGATTTTGATTGAGGGCCTGTTCGAGCTTGTAGACGATCGGGAATTGTTGTCGAAGGGATACTCGATGGGTCGAGATCGTCGAAGTTGGTCGGAGGACACCGGAGGGGCTGTGCATGTGTACGATTGCACGTTTGTGTCAATGGGAATATCGTGGGTTTTCGCTGTGGGGTGACTCGAAGAAGTTATCAAGAATTTTGGGTTCTGGACTCGAGCGTATACTCGAGTAGATGTGGTGTTAGCCTGTGAGTTGTTTAACTTAAAAAAAAACTTAGTTCAAAGAAAATGTAGAAAAAATGGGGAGAAGAAAAGCGTGAGAAGAAGAAAGAGAGGGGACTCGGGAGAAATGGTGGGAAACTCAGGTGGGAACTCGAGTAAACTAAGTATTTACTCGGGTTGGGTTTTCAAAGGCTAAGTAAAAAATTAAAATCTGAAGTTAATTATCTTGAACAAGTTGAGCATTAATGAATTAATTAATGTCTAAAAGTTGAAGTGAAGAATTGATTCTGAGAAATCATTAATTAAGTTAATATTTAACAATGTTTTCTAAAATCTTAATTAATACTTTAATTAAGTAATTAATGTAAAATAAGTTTTAAATTAATTAACATTGAAAGTTTATAAGGTTGGTAATAATTTGATTTCAAAGTTATTAAAGAAGATTTTAAAATGTTAATTGAGAGAATTATTATTAATTAATTGTTTAAAAGGGTAATTAAGAAGAGTTAATTAATTTATAATGGTAATTAATTAAGTAATTAGGGGTTTATCAATTTGCAATTTAAGATTGGTAAATTAATAATTAAGTGTCTAATTTATTTGTGATTAAGGATTGTTAATGATAATTAATTAAAAAGATGGTTAATTAAAGATTTTTGATAAGTTAGTGATTAATGAAAGGATAATTACTTATGGGTGTTTGGATAATTAAGGATAATCAATTTCACGATTAAGGTTAATTAATTACATAATTAAGGTCAATTAAGTATTGATTAAAAAGTAATTAATTAATTAAAGTTGATTAAGTGATTAGGGATAATCACTTATTGTAATTAATTAAGAATAATTAATTAAATGGTAATTAATTAAGGGTTGATTAACTTATTAACGAATTAATTAAGGGAAATTAATTAAAGGACAATTGAATAATTAAAGGTTAATTATTTAATAATTAAAGGATAATTAATTTAATTAATAAATGATTAAAGGACAATTAATCGAATGATTTGAAATTAATTAATGTTAATTAATCATGATTGATGACTTATCTGATATAAATTAATCAGATAATTAATTGATCCTACTTATGGATGTTTGAATTCTATTGATTGATTGAACTGTTTGATATTTCTAATATGTCATGCTTTGTGCTATGAATTGTTTCGGTGTGAGATGAATGTAATTTATTTATTTGTGATAAATTTACATTGTTTATCTATGAATTTGTGAATGAACGATAAGCGTTATAGATTATACCGCTTATCAATATCGATGCGCTTAAATATGTAATGTGATGATTGATGTTGTTGCACTATTGTGTGAAACCCCTGGACTACACCATACACACACAAATATGGATTTCACGTGGAAATTGGTTAAGTCACAGATGATTTAAATTTAATGTTTTTGAAATTGAAATTTTAATTTCAATTGATTTTTGAAATTGGAAATTGGGGTTTAATATGAAAAGCTTTTGAAAGGAGTTTTAAGATATTTTGAATATCTTGAAATTTAAATAATTCAATTTGAATTTGAGTTCAAAATAAGGAATTGAATTCTATGTTGAAAATTATGGTTTAAAAATATGATACAAGCTATAAATGGGTTTATATGAATTTAAACCATTTTAAAGGTATGGTTTTGAGAATTCGAATTTAACCCAAGGATTTTAACTCGTATAAATGAATCAGATTTTCTGAAATGAAAACTATTTGTTTTCAAATAATAGAAGCTTTCATATAAGGAATGAATTTCCAATTTGTGTCAAAGGAATTTCAAGTTTGAAATGAAAATGGTTTTCCGAGTTATGAATAAATCTTTGTGAAACTGGGTGAACTTTGTGAATTGAATCTGTTTATTTTTAACAGATTTAAACTGGTGTTTTGTTTAAACCATTCGAAATGAAATTGTTTTGAAAGCTATAAGTTAAATCTTGATTTAAAGATTTAATGAGTTAATCCAATTGAAATGGAAATCGATTTGGAAATCTATGAATAGATCTTTGTGAAACTGGGTGAACTTTGTGAAATGAATCTTTTTTTGTAAAAAAGATTAAAATGGTGATGTGTTTAAACCATTTGAAAGAAAAGTTTTGGGTAATAAGTTGTGACTTAATCAAAATCCCAATATCCATATGTTTTCAAATATTACGCTCACTATTCGGTTTAGCCGGGAGAGGACCTTTGTGTCATACAACCCATTCCGAATAAGTGATACGTCGTATATGGATAGCATTTGAAGACCGGTGGTGAAGACCGGGTATTTGTGAAAATGATAGGATAACCTATCGATTGTCTCTGCACCAAGTAGCGCCCGGTATAGAGATTTCCTAAGTGATGGGAAGTCCGATCGGGATTGTGAATACCCGGATTGCAAGGGCTTCTTAGGAAGTGCCTTCGGTTCTGTTCGAACCCGGAACAGACTTGTATGGTTGTATGTCTGACACTACACTTTGAGATATAAAGCTGATTTCTTTCAAATACATTTCTATTTGGTGGCGGAGAATTTATTCTCTTAGCTTAACACTCTTCTCTGAGACGCACGAGCTCAGAGGTTATGTAGTTGAAGGTTATCAGTGATATACTCCCAATTTGGTAGTGTGGCATGCTAAGTGTTGTTGTGTGTTGATGATCATTTGTTGATCAAAGCATGGCTTTGTGAAAAAGCGTAGCTTTGTGGACGATACCTCATCGAACCTCACAGACCGGAAATGGTCGAAACAGGAAAGATGCGACAAGGTTTCAGGGGTAGCTCCCCTAGGGTATGACCATTCCTTCTAGAAAAAGGTGGTATCATGGTATGGAGCCCAGATATTTACCAATGTGGTTGCTCCAATCTCATTTTCTGTGTGGTTGTTGCTTTGTGATCGAGAGCTCTCGGATAAAGGTCCCAAAGGACCGGGGGTGGCATATCTCAGGTTTACTACCCGGGAAGGGGGTAACCGGCCTTGTGTTGGCAGAGAACAGGTTGTCTCTCGGGGTCCCGCCAGAGGCGTTCCCATGTGGCATAGGAAGTTCCTTAGCCTGACCATTTGTTGGAAAATCCAAAGAAACAATACGTACCCTGTACGGTTTTAGTTTTAGAACTTGCCATTTAAAATGGCAGCTATAACAGGCATAATATAATGGTACCTATGCTGGCTAAGATTAATATTGTATTTTCGAAATGTTTTTCACTATGCACTATTAATAATATCAAAAGAGTTTTCTTGCGTAGTAAGCATGTTTGACTATCATAAGGAGAAATCTCCCCCATGTGTGCGATTGCATTGTGTGTGTGCCAGGAGGCCTTATGGTAGTTTCATTTTCCAAAAGCATTGCGGATTTCAATATTTAAAATACTTTTGTTGGTTGTTTTAAAGATAAACTATTTTTGTTGCTCACACCAGTTCCATGACTGACCTGGAGTTTATTGTTTCTTTTCTAAACTCTGGGTGCCCACAATTTTCCACACGGGCAGTCTAGAGTTGGGTTTCTCAGATATTTAGGTTTAGTAGATTATCTGGAGCTAGTTCACTTCATCGGAGTTGATGACTGCACCTGCTTATCTTGGTGCATCGTGTTGGTGTTTCAAGCTTGATGTTGGAGTTGTTGGAGTCATTCTCTTTTGTAGATCTCTTCCATTGTTGTTATTTCCGCTGTAGCATTGTATCATATCTCTGATATTGTTGTATCATATTGATATCATTGTTGTATATCATTCTGGATATTGTATTCACTGGAGTTGTATGTGATATTATTCATTTCTTTCTTCCGCTGTGTTGTTATACTTACTGTGTTATAAGCTCCGGCACGAGTCGAATTTCAACGATTGAATCTGCGGCATTCGGGTACAGTGAAGTACGGGTGTCGATTTTCGAACGTTGAAATTTGGTTCTTGACATAGAGGGAGGATGGAGTAAGCCCTTGGTCCCGCCACACTATGGCATGGCCAAGGCATCGAATAAGCCCTTGATCGCGCCATGCTATGGCCAGGTCAAGGCACCTCCTAGAGGGAGGTTGGGTAAGTCCTTGGGTCCTGCTTGTGGATAAACTAACGAAGCGCACCAAACAACAATGGACTAAGTGGTCCAAGCCCGAGAAATGGCATATCAAACAACGAACTAAGACGTCCAAGCCCAACAAGAGGCATATCAAACAATGGACTAAGACGTCCAAGCTCGAGAAGCAGCAAATCAAACCACAACAACTTACAAAGCCTAAAGGGTAACACATGTCAAAAGAGTCAAAACCCGAGGAGCGGTACAGAACAAGGAGCTTAAGTAAGAATCTGCAATCTCCAACTAATCATCAAAAAAAGAATTTCTGAACTTCACTTATTAATACCTGAATCAGGGTTTCAGGTCTTTACTAATAATTTATGGACTTCATTATACCCGAATCTGGGTTTTAAGATTATAACTATTAATTACTGGACTTCAATCATTAATGCTTGAATTTGGGCTTAATATTTCTATTATGAAGATCATTAGTATGGATTTCTGATTATCATCTACTAATGCCTGAATCTGGGCCTAAGATTCCTATTATAGAGGCTGTTTCTGGTTGACATCTATTAAAACCCGAATCTGGGTTTCAGATTTCTTACTGTTGATTTCAGAACTTATTTATTGATGCCCGAATCTGGATTTTAGATTTCTAGACCTCCTAATACCTGAATTTGGGGTTCGAGTCTTTTACCATCAGTTTTGGATTCCATCTGTTAATTCTTGAATCTGGGTCCAAAGGTAGTTGATAAAGAGATCTCAATGGACTCTTGGTCTTCAATTGAAACTTTGGATTTGTCTTCTTAGTACTCGAACCAGAGTCATCAGTTCACTATTATTAACTTTGAAATACTCATCAACATCTGAATCTCGGGCCCTGGATCATTATAGGAGTTTCTAAAAACTTATTACTTGTCCTCAAATAAGGATCCATGGTTTCCAATGACTTATTTCCATATGATAGCTCATGGACATTATTACCAAGCATTTGTTATCATCAGTAGAAAGTTCCTGGATTTCAATTATTGTACGTCTGGTTTTCTATTAATATCATGGGAGTTCAATTCATGAACTTCATTTGTAACTACAAAAGTTGGATGGTAGGACTTCTAAAAATTGCCAGATAAGAGTTCTCGTTTCCTAATCGTTTACAACTACATATTTCTTACCATTTATTAACTATTGATGATAACCAACTAATTTTTATTACTTCCGAACTTAGGATTCAAGAGCTTTGTTGTATTGACATCACTTTCAAATCACTTAGCATACTTTTATACAAGTCATGATCTAACGGTGGAAATTGTTACTTACTTTGAATTTTGCAGGGAAATGAGGTTATTGAGATGGCTTTCGAAGGTATTGAGATGGCTTTCGAAGGAGTCGCAAGTGCCAGGTGCCATTACAAATGACATGCAAAACAAAAGCTTTCGAAGGGGTAGAAAAGAAGGCAAGGTTACCCTTCCGCTTCATCTAGACCTTTCGACGCAGATAGTTCCACATATATAAGAGAAGCTAGTATGGGTTCGAAACACCTTATGAAGATATTGAATGATAGACTCGCAAACAAAAACCAACTCCTTCAAATAGTAGGTTTCGATGTCATCAATCTATTACATGAAGAAGTGATTCCAATACATACCTTTTGAAAGCAAGAGCAAGCCTTTCGAAATGGTCGAAACCCTTCGAAGGCATGAAGAAAAATTCCACATGAAGTCCCAGCATCCTTCCATTGAGATCCAATCGTCATTCACCATTCCTTTCGAAGCAATGAGAAAGCCCAATTCATCTCCCACCTGCAACGACATAGCAACACAAAGCGAAAGACGCTCCTACACCCCTTTCGATGAGGTCGAAAGTAGCCCATAAAGAATCAAAGTAAAAGAGGCGCTCAAGCTTACACGGTAGCGAGGAGTTATCAAGGAAACCCTTTCGACTGGGTTGAAAGGTCTGATACGAGAAGATGGAGGCATAAGAATGGATAAGAAAAGTCAAAAGAAACGCCTTTCGACCGCATTGGAAGAAAGCATGCACACAGAGAAAGGATGACCTTTCGACCATGTCGAAATGATGCACACAGAAGGTCAAAGGAAATACCTTTCGACCACATCTGAAGAAGGCGCGTAGAAGGATAAAGGAAGGCCTTTCGACCATGTCGAAAGGATGTGTGTGGAAGATTGAAGGAAGACCTTTTGACTAAAGCGAAAGGATAGACGCGGAAGGGGGCCAACCTGCATCTATAAATACGACCTTAGGGGTCCGAGTTTGAGGACCGAATTTTGAAAATCCTAAATTCTTTCTTCTATTTCTTAGCTAATCAAACCTTTGTAACCCTAAATCCATTTGGGAAAAGCTCTTTTACTATAACCCCATTTAGATTACTGCTAAAAGGGAAGCGCATGGATTTAATAAAGATTTTGATTATGAGAGAAATCATTTCAATCATTAGCTTGACTAATGATCAATTGCACATGATGCTTTCTTATTTTCTTAATTTATATTTGTCATATGCGACGTAATGGTAACAACTTGGATAATGCATATACGAGACACATTATCTTCATGTTTAATGATATAAAATATTAAACAAAGATGATAATATTAATTCGATATTGATAGATTCATGGATTCCAAGATGTTATACCATTGTGTATAGAACATAGAGTTTGTATATTGTATATTGAGTCCACTTCGAAAGGATAAATATCCTTTCGACTTGATCGAAAAGGATGTTTCGAAGGGGATTTGATGTATAAATTCCAAACTATGCTAGTTGGATTAACTCCTTCGAAAGGTGTATACACACAACCATACATATAACCCTTTCGACTAAGTTCTTTCCAAAAGAGCATATACAATATCATCGAAAGTAAACATTCTTTCTTATAGGAAGAATGGACCTTTTGACTCAATCGAAAGAGACAAATATTCAATATAAACAACCTCTTTTGACTTACTCAAAAGGAGGCTTCAAAGAGGATGCTTTCTCCTCAACCTTCATTTCAATAGGGTTGCTTGGACTTATTAACATGTGACTACCCTCCACAAGCAACTTGTCCAAACCAACTCATTTGAAAAGGGGTTTCGAAGAGAGTGACCACTTTTGAAAAATTCACTTTTGAAGTGTTTAGAGCATGTCTTGTTAATCACTTGGCCTTAGTGATGTTAGCAAGTTTTCTTGTTAACACAAACCCATTTCCTAATCCTTAAGGGTGCTTATATAGACTTTGCCAAGAGGTAACTTACCACCTCCCACCTTCTATGACCAGCCAAAAGCCCACTCCCCCTCCATGAGCTTTGTTTTACCCCTCACTCTCTCTTTACTTAGCCCTTAAGCCTTCCCAAAATACCCCTCCTTTAATATATTTTCATTTGACATCATCAAAGTATTTAATTAGCCAAAACACACTACATATTTATAGTCGCTAATTAATTACCCATTAATATCCTAAACAAGCCTAAAAAGTTCGAACGACTTCTATCGAGTAAAAAGCCATTTATCGATGAAATGTTTTTCGGTCACATTATAGATATTTCTTCGAAGTATTTATTTTTGTAAACATATTTCAAAAACAAATTTACTTTCATTAGTTATTTATTAAAAGGGGCTTAATAAGGCTATAAAATCTATTTAATCCATTAAATCTAAGATTCAAATATTTAAATAATTTAGATATTTAAATACAAAGTGTTCGAAATTCCGGATCGCTACATATTCATTCAAAATGTTTAGCTCTAACTTTTTTTTTATTTCTTCATTTTAATTTTTTAATCTAAATAGTTTTCCCAAAATAATTTATTCACCATTTAATTTTATCTTGGATCTCAAAAGGATAAATCTTTCTTATTTGCTTTTCAATTTTCATGACTAATTCAAGATATTTATTCGCAATAAAAATAAATAATAATAATTCATATGCACAAATGTTAACCTCTTTCATTGTCAGTCTCTTTTCGTCATATACTTTTTTATCTTATGACATTAGACCCATTTCATCTTCTTTTAAGTGGAAAATTAATTATATGGATCGTATTAATTAGCAATCAAGGTTTTATTTCAAAAAAAAACACCAAGTTTTAAACTAATCGATAAAAATAAGAAATCAATATTCATTTATTTGGTTAAAAAATATCGCACTTTTAAAGAAAAATAAGTAAGATATTCAATTAATATCACATTTATTTTAGCAAAAATAAAATACCGATTTAGTTCATTAATAAACAGACAGAACTTAAAAGACAAAATAAAAAAATTAGGTATTTTGGTTTAACATTGTACAACACTACTACCACCGTGCAATGCGTAGATCGCACAATAGTGGAATATAAATATGATGGAAGAAACTTGATAGAATATCGTGGATAATTGTTGAATTATAAAGAGAGAATTAGTTTAAAGGAAAAACCGAAGATCGATTTTAGTTTGAAGGACACAAGATTTAAATTTTAGTCTGAATGACATTGAATTTTAGTCTGAATGCTATAGTAATATGACATTAGATAAAATAGAATGTTACATTAAACCAGCGTCGATAAACGGAATGCTAACTTAAACTAACATCGAATGCACTACGCTAAATGAACTAAAATAACATTCATTCACAGTTAAAGAAATGCTAAATTAATACATCATCACACATATATAATGCTAAGTTCATATAGCATTACACATATATAATGCTAAATTTATGTAACATTCGTTTTTGTAATTCAATAGCATCTGTTCAATGTTCTTGAAACTAAATTTTAAAACTTCCGTGTTTCATTTAAAAGCGTGGCTGAAGTTTTTAGTTCTTCCTATTTTCCTGGGTTATAAATTACAGAATTTAAATGTAAATTTCAATAAAAGAATATAAAAAGAAAATTTTGACAACCTCACGTAGTATGATTCAACCCGGCCCATAAAACAGCCTTTCAAATTCGCGCCGTAATTAATTTTCCACTTCCCTTATCCGACATAAACCATCCCAAAAATATCTCCCAGTTCCACAATCATCATCATCATGTTCATCCTACCTCCGCCACACACTCCATTCCCTGCCAATCCCCTCCGCCGCAAAATCTTTTCACTCTCCGCCACCACTGCCTCTACGTCGCCCATATCCAGCCCTACCTATGACTTCTCCCCCTTAATCGACCACCTCTCCTCAACCCCGCCACCATCGACTCCTCCGACCAAAAACTCCAACGAACTCTCCGACTTTCACCTGGCCCAAAAGTACCGCGCTGTGCCCGCTCATCACTGGCACGCTTTGCTTAAGTCCCTGTCCTCCTCTCCTTCCACCTTCGCCTCCGCCGCCTCCCTCATCCCCTTCCTCCTCCGCCACCGCCTCTGCCTGCACTACGACATCCTCTTTTCCATTCTCATCCACTCTCTTTCCAGATCCAACCTCACCGACTCCCTCACATCCCACTTCCTTACCACCCTCGCTCCTTCCGCCTCTCCTCTGACCTTCAACGCCCTCGTTCTAGCTGCAGTATCCAACAAACGCCCCGATTCCGCACTCCAGATCATGAAATTGGTGAGGGAGAAGTACAGCATTCTATCGGACCACATCAACTACACTCTAATCGTGCAGGGGATCGTCCGAGACGCCCCATCCGAGATGCCGGACAAATTTTTACTAACCTCAGTGATGGAAGATCTGATAGGTCAGTTCATTGAGCCTGACGCAAGGTTACTTTCGGATCTTATTTTCGCATTTGCAGTTTCAGGAGAGGTCAATACTGCGGTGGAGTTGTTAGGTGTAGCCCAGGCGCAGGGATTGACTGCAAAATCACCTGCATACGTAGCGCTGATTTCAGCCTTAGGTTCAGAAGGGAGGGTAGAAGAGGCCGAAGCGATTTTTGAAGAGATTAAGTGGGAAGGGTTGACCCCTAAAATTAGGGCTTATAATGCGCTTCTTAAAGGCTTTGTTAAAATTGGGGATTTGGATGGAGCAGAAAGAGTGTTTGATGAGATGGAGAAATCCGGAATTGTCGCCGATGAGCGAACATTCAGTCTGTTGATTGATGCATACAGTGACGCAGGAAGGTGGGAAAGTGCTAGAATTTTGATGAGAGAGATGGAAGAGAAGGAGGTGATGTTAAACTTAACATAGGCTAGTTCTATTAGCACCCGTATTATTTCTCTACATCCCCATTGCTCAAACAAAAAATGACAAACCCCACTGATATCTGTTAACCCCACTTATTCCCATACTATCCTTACAGAAACTTCTTCTTTATCAATTTCACTGTCCCTTCATTAGAGCCATTCTTCTAAAACAGAAATCAAAGATAACAAAAAAGTAATTTTAATTTTAGGTTTTGTGTTTTATTTAAATAACCAGTCTGTTTAATTGTTTCAGGATTTTTAATTTTATCTAAAAAGCACTGAGTCCAGATTGAGTTTTACTAACATTGGTTTTTTTCTTTCCCTTTTTTCTATTTTGTTTGTTTAATTTGTTCAAATTGCTTTAAAATGGATTATGATTTGGTTGGATTTTGATCAAATTTTAGTTTGAGTTTGGAAAGGAATAAAAGCATGGATATTAAGTTTGAAAATTTTCATTCGACATTAAGCATGGACATCCGTAGGTTTATCTAGTTAGAAAAGTTTCACACTTCGAACATGTTGCCAAAAAACTCCATGTAAACTTCATTGGTGGTCATTTAAGAATCCCATGTAGTTTCGTGCAAAATGAAGACGTGTACTTCAGGTGTGTTATGCTAATAGTTTAATTTTGATTCTCCAGTAGCATGATTTGTTGAGAATGTAAGGGCAAGGTTATCAAAACAGGATCCAAATCGTAAATCTTAAGGTTGAACTTTTAAATCTAAACGAGATTTAAATCGTAAGTCGTAGATTCAAAAGGTACATATTTTAAGGTTTGCACACACTTTGAAATTGATTATGATGTTTGAAATTTTACATCTAAATTTAAGTTTTTTCTCTTTGTTTCATTTTTATTTTGTTTAGACAACACTAGAATTGAAATTGTGGATTCAAATAAGCACATTGAACGTATAAGTAGATATGGAATAATTTTTTCGACTGCGGTTTTAAATAAGTTTGAATTAGAATGTAAATCGAATCGGAACGGAAGAGAACTGAAACAGAATTTAAATCGTACGATGAACTAACCTAAAATTCCAAAACGGGATCAAATTTCTCAAACCAAAAACCCTTATTGATTCACCAAAGATTACAATAAAAAACGTAAAATTGAGAAGAAATCTCAATCTTCAAAACCCCAATACAAAACCCTTTTCACCATATATATCTAATGAACTATATACATACATATTTATACTAGTCTTAATAAAATGCATTCTTTAATCAGCTGTTGAATAATTCTATTTTTCAAAATAAATTCTTTCCATATAGATAATTTCTTATCTTCTTTAATGTAATAAAAGATTGCAACTAATATTCTTTAATCACTATCCAAAATCTACAAAATCTATAAAGATACAATATATTTGAGTCATAATTCCACATTGACTCACAATATCTTCAAAATCTACTTTGATTTGAAAATATTATATCATCAAAATCTACTTTGATTTGAAATTATATCATCAAAATCTACTTTGATTTGAAAATATTATATCATCAAAATCTATCCATCTCCGCCTTGATATTATATTTTTGTAAATGTCATCTAAGCTCCATCTACAACCTTAAGCCTCTAACAATTTCCAATGTTACAATGGAAACAAACGTCTCCATTTCAAAAACTAGCCAACCTCCACACCGTCTAATTATGTACGCCCTTCAATTGAACATAGGCCTGTAAACGGATGCAATCGGATACGGATAGTCCTGTATCCGTATCCGTATCCGAAAAAAAAAATCCTTATCCGATATCCGCGAATATCTATTAAATAATATCTGTATCCGTATCCGTGGATATTTTCGGATATTCGAAAATATCCGTATCCGGCTTAACGAATACGGATATTTCCGGATATTGAAATATCCGAAAATATCCGCATTCAAACTTCAAAATGTAACTGAAATTTAACTCAATATACTGCATATTTAATTTGGTTTTAAATAAAAGATGAAAAATTGTAATAATACATCAAATTAACAATAGCTAATTCGATCACATAAAATCCATACGAATACGATAATGTTTCATAATTCATCATATAATCCATAGGACCATAGCCTAATTCAATCACACAATAATAAAAAAACATAAAGCAAATGCATCATACATGTTTTAAATTGTAGCAAATACCATAATTTATCTTAATAGCACACATATAAACTAAAATATTGTGTTCTTTCTCCATCGAGTGGTTGAAGCTTCAAAAGATGACCCTGCAGAAAAATATGAATGTGTATATTAGTTTATAAACAATTAAATACAAGTTACACTAAATAACTACCTGCAGGCTGCAGCTATCAGCAATTTGCAAGTTACACTAAATACAAGTTACACTAAATATACACATTCAGGCTGCAGGCTGCATGTGTACTTAATATTAGTTTATAAACAATTAAATACAAGTTACACTAAATACAAGTTACACTAAATAACTACCTGCAGGCTGCAGCTATCTGAAGTTGTGAATAGTTGTTTATATCAGTGGAGTGGAGGGAGCATTGAAGAAATTTTAGTCAATTATAAACAAACGTACCATGCAATGAATGAAGACCAACCATTTTAAAAATAGAAAAGAAATGAAATCGCATGAGTGAGAAGCCAAACTACTAAGTATCGCATGAAGAATTGAATTAATAAAATCAAGCATATATCTGATAATTCAATTGTAGATGAATAGTTTTAGAGCTCCTGTATCTACTATCAACCTGTTAAAACACATTATCCTTAACTTTTTATGGAAGGGCCAGTGTAGTAAAATTTCATGGGACACGTTATGCAAGTGCAAAGAAGGAGGAGGGATGGGATTATGGAAATTGGAGGATCTTAACCTAGCTGTTAGAATTAAATTAATTTGGAGATTAATTAACAAGCAAGGAATGTGGGCCAACTGGATGTGGAAAAACACATCAAGGATAACTCCGTTTAGTAAATTAGTAGCAGAAGCGATTATTCAGGTACTTGGAAATTTCTATTGAAAATCAGAAACATTTCTTTGAGGTGCATCAATAAACAAGCAGTGGACATCTCCACTTCATTTTGGTTTGATCCATGGGTTCAGGTTGGTTGAATGATTGATAAATTAAGCAGAGATTTAATGTTCATCTCTAGATCGAAGAATTTGTTAGTGGGGATGTCCTAACTAATAGGGGATGAATTTTGATTCACGTAGTTTGTTACAAAATGTTAGAAACAACATGAGTCTGTTAAAATTCATACTGATCATGAAGAAGACTTTTAGAATTGACCATGTACGATAGATGGAAGTTTCTGATTTAAACTCTTTTAGAATTATATCAGGACTCAGTACCCCCTAGTTAAATGGTTCAAAATAGTTTGGAACAAAACTAACACCCCTACAACGGCAAAGTGTTTATTCCAAGCAGTTAACAACTTACTTCCTACCAAGCAACTACTGCATTTCGACTATCAAATCCATCGGTATTTGTGGCTTTGCTCGCAGCATTCAAGGATTTCTCCTAGTTAACTGCTGCTGAAATTCGTACATACAGTACCAGGGATTACAACCAACATGAATGTAGGAGCATCCTTTGCAATATTAAACAACATCTAACGAAATATTAAATAATATTAAACAACATCTAATTAAATATTGAAGTCAAATATGTACCAGTGATTCGCGATTCGCGATGAGGAGCAAGAAATTGCCGCACACAAATTGCCAGACCGAAATCGCGATTCGCGATGAGGAGCGGCGTCGCGATGAGGAGCGGCGAGAGTTAGAATGTAATAATATCTCGAACGAGTTACTTAACTCTTGTAATATGGGCTTGGGCTTGTTTAAGTAAATCAGCCCATCATAGTATCTTTCTGTATATATAACTGTTGTATCAGATTAACAAATATATCTGATTCTATTGAAACAAAATCATTATTACAAATTTACTATCTCTATTTCAAATTACAAATCTTCTCATTAATTCATACGAATTCTTTCATGGTATCAGAGCATTAAAATCTGTCTGACGACAGTAACTCAAATTCAAGCAGTTTTCAGATCCTCATCAGAGAATCATAGCATCATCACCGAGCCATCCAAGGAGGTGTCAGAGAATCCTCATCATCCACCATCCTGGTTGCTCTCAGATCATCGCTATCTCATCATCTGAGGGTTAGGAACAAACCTATCTCTGAATCAAAGAATTCCCTGTACTCAGTAAGCGTGCCTCGCCAAGATCCTTGATTCAAGAACCTTGGCTGCACCATCATTTCATTAGCTTCTGTTGTCTGATCAACATCCCCACATAATCCACCATGGCTGGAGATGATGATACTGCATCATCAGCAACAAGTGGAGTAAAGAATCAGGAAGGATCAAGATCAAGAAACCAAGATTCATCAAATACTGGAACAAACTCCTGCAAGATCATAAAACCAAAGAACAATTTAGTAACAACAACCCTTGATGAGAATAACTTCATATTATGGAAGTATCAAGTTGAAACCAGTATAAGAGGGTATGGACTGGAAGATTTCCTTTATGGAACTGCTACTGTGCCAGCAAGGATGACAACTAACAGTACAGGAGAGAGAGTTGTCAACAAAGATTTCATTGATCATCAGAGACAGGACAGTTTACTGGCAGCATGGCTACTATCATCCATCAGTTCAGATCTGATGTCACAAATTGTTGGATGTAAAACATCATTCGAAATATGGTCTGCAATTCAACAAAACTTCAATACACAATCAGCTGCAAGAATTATGTACTACAAAAGACAGTTACAGAATCTCAAGAAAGAAAACATGTCAATGAGGGAATATCTGACTAAAGCAAAGTCATACTACGATATTCTTGACACAGCTGGTCATAAAGCATCTGAGACTGAGCAGATACTGACCATCTTAAATGGCCTTGATAGCGAATATGAGTCTGTAGTGGCAATTATATCATCACACCAAGATCTACCCAACATGCAATATGTCAATTCAACACTGTTAGCTCATGAAGGGAGAATTGAACATAGAGAAGAAAATAACACAGAACTGTCTCTCAACTATGCCTCAAATTCAAGAAACAGAAGTCAAGGGAGAAAACAAGAAAATCAGAATACTAGACAAGATAACTCCAATCAGAGAAATAATGTCACTCAAAGAGGCAGAGGAAGAACTGGTAGATGGAATAACAACAGAACAAGATGTCAAATCTGTGAAAGACCAGGTCATACAGCAAGACAATGCTACTTCAGACTCAACACTGATCATTATCCAAATCAACAAAATCAAACAAATCAAAGAAATCAAAATCCTAGTGCAAACTTAGCACATGCTGATCAAAGACAAGGCAGTCATACAGAAAACCTGAGGACTCAAAGCTTAAACTCCGAAAGACTTACCAGATCTGATGAGATAGCAGAAGAGGAATGGTATCCAGACTCAGGTGCAACAAATCACCTCACAAACAACTTGCAGAATCTTAACCTTGGCAACAAAGAGTACACAGGTATGCACTCCATTCTTATGGGAAATGGTGAAGCTCTGAAAATCACACATGTGGGAACCAGCAGTGTTCCAGGTAAAAGAACCCTTTATCTTAACAATCTATTGAGAGTACCACAGATCAAGAAAAATCTATTAAGTGTATCTCAATTTGCTAATGATAACAATGTGTATTTCGAGTTTCACCCTAAATTCTGTGTAGTTAAGGACCTACTAAGTCAAAACATATTGTTACAGGGTAAACTGGACAAGGGATTATACAAATTCAATCTTGGGGATACAAGAAAGAGCAACTTTAGAAATATGCAGTGTAATAATACTGAATGTCATGCCACCAGTAATCAAGAAATATTTACTCAGTGGCATTATAAACTAGGACATCCCAATGTAAACACTGTAAAACAAGTACTATTGAGTAATAATATTTCTGTTGATGTTACTCTACCATTTGTATGCACCTATTGCCAACTAGGCAAAAGTCATAAATTGCCATTTGCAGATTCAACAACAGTTATAAACAAACCACTACAAGTGGTTGCTACAGATCTATGGGGTCCAGCCCCTATAAATGCAGACTATGGATACAGGTACTATATATCATTTGTTGACTTATTCTCTAGATATACTTGGATATATTTCTTAAAGTCAAAATCTGACACTCAAAAGGTAGTAATACAATTTATAACTCAAGTAGAGAAACAACTGTGTAATGAAGTCAAAACTATACAAACAGATGGTGGGAGTGAATATAAACCACTAAAGGAATATTTCCAGAAAAGAGGTATTATTCACAGAATCACTTGCCCACATACATCTGAGCAAAATGGGATAGCAGAAAGAAAACACAGACACATTGTGGAAACTGGTTTAACCTTACTAGCTCAGGGGTCACTACCAATGAAATTTTGGCCTGATGCCTTTAATACTGCTGTTTACTTAATTAACAGACTTCCTACCAAAGTCCTTAAGCATCTGATTCCAATAGAAGTGTTGTTTGGGGTAAAACCAGACTATAAAAGCCTAAAAACCTTTGGTTGTTTATGCTTTCCATGCCTCAGACCATACAACAAGAATAAACTAAGTCTCAGATCTACCCCATGCACTTTCCTAGGATATGGGAACAATCAGAAAGGATACAGATGCCTAAGCAATGATGGTAGGATCTATGTATCAAGACATGTAGTATTTAATGAAACTGTTTTTCCTTTTGCAGATACAAATATACAGACAACCAAGAAAGTATACAGCAAAAATAGCTTGTCAATACCTTCTATGCCAACTGTATCTGAAAGGGACAACTGTGATGAAAGTGTGCAGAGAAATCAAGGGGGATCACAACACACTCTACCCAGCAGTGCTACTGGATCAGGTCATGATTCATCTGAATTCTCCAGCTCCTCTCACAATGCAAATCAGAAAAGCAATGAAAATCCAGGACAAGAGGAATCTCCTCCATCAGTGTCTCAGCATAATGATGAGGACACACATACCCAAGAGTCACCACCTGAAATGTCAAGGCATCATATGATTACAAGGTCAAAAAGTGAGATTTTTAAACCTAAAACTTACACTGCACAACTTGATACAACTGAGCCAAGAAATTACAGTGAAGCCATTACAAACAATAACTGGAAACATGCAATGGACAACGAATATGATGCTCTTATCAAAAACAAGACCTGGAGTCTTGTACCTATGCCCAAAAACAACAACATAGTAGGATGCAAATGGACCTACAAAGTCAAAAGAAATCCAGATGGCAACATTGCAAAATTCAAAGCTAGACTAGTGGCTAAAGGATACAATCAGCAATATGGATTTGACTTCAATGAAACATTCTCACCAGTTGTCAAACCAACAACAATAAGAATTATGCTTACTCTAGCTCTACACAGAGGATGGAAAATCAGGCAACTGGATGTAAATAATGCATTTCTCAATGGGGACTTACAAGAGACTGTATATATGGAGCAACCAGAAGGCTACAGAAAAGGGGGAAACAGCAATCTTGTATGTAAACTACATAAAGCCATTTATGGATTGAAGCAAGCTCCACGTGTATGGAATGAAAAACTCAAATCAACACTAATAGACTTGGGATTTAATCCAACAAGGTCTGACAGCTCCCTATACATGCAACACAATCAAGCAAAGATCACTTATATACTGGTGTATGTAGATGACATCATAATTACTGGTAATGATGATCAAACAATAAATCAGACTATTAATCATCTTGACAAAACATTCTCTATAAAAGATCTGGGGGACTTACATTACTTTCTCGGAGTTGAAGTCATCAGAAAATCAGACTCAGAAATGTTCCTATGTCAGAAACGATATATACAGGATCTACTAAAGCGAGCAAACATGGATCAAGCAAAGCAACTCCCAACTCCTATGACCAGTAATCTCAAACTATCAAGGAACTCAGGCGAAACCATAACTAATGAAAAGCAATACAAAAGTACCGTAGGAGCACTACAGTACATTACAATAACCAGACCTGACATAAGCTACAGTGTAAACAAAGTGTGCCAATTCATGCATAAACCACTTAGCTGTCACTGGAAAGCAGTAAAGCGTATATTACGATACCTGAGGGGAACTATGAGTCATGGACTACTTTTCAACAATGAAAAGGGGTTGAACATACAAGCTTACAGTGATGCAGATTGGGCCTCAGATCCAGACGATAGGAGATCGATTACAGGATTTTGCATCTATCTTGGCTGCAATCCAATTTCATGGAGCTCCAAGAAACAGGCCACAATTTCTCGCTCTAGTACCGAAGCCGAGTACAGAGCAATTGCTAGTACTACGGCAGAGATCACCTGGATCATGTCTCTGCTTTCCGAAATTCAAATCAATCCCACAAATACTCCAATAATCTGGTGCGATAACCTAAGCTCTGTGTCTCTCTCATCAAATCCAGTTCAGCATACACGAACGAAGCACATCGAAGTAGATCTGCACTTCGTTCGTGAAAAAGTGCTAGAGGGGAAGCTAAAGGTTAATCACGTACCAGCTCAGTTTCAGAAGGCTGACATTCTAACCAAGCCTCTCTCGACAAAGAATTTCAGTCGATTAAAATTGGATTTAAGAGTTGAAGATGGCGGCGCAAGAATGAGGACGAAAGAAGGGAACCCTAGATGAAACTGAAGGGGAGAGTTAGAATGTAATAATATCTCGAACGAGTTACTTAACTCTTGTAATATGGGCTTGGGCTTGTTTAAGTAAATCAGCCCATCATAGTATCTTTCTGTATATATAACTGTTGTATCAGATTAACAAATATATCTGATTCTATTGAAACAAAATTATTATTACAAATTTACTATCTCTATTTCAAATTACAAATCTTCTCATTAATTCATACGAATTCTTTCAGCGAGCGGCGGAGCGGGGAGCGGCGGAGCGGGGAGCGGCGAGGAACGGTGGAGCGATGAGGAGAGGCGATGAAGGCGATGTCGATTGTGTGGAAATGGAATCGCGAGTGGAATAAATTAAACGCGGCTGAAGTTTTAGTTGCTAGGGTTTTGTTTTACTTTTAATACGGGTAGGGTTTTAATACGGGTAGGGTATTTGGTATAGATATGAGTCAAATTTAAGTGGAAATGAATTGGATATTTGGATGGATGGATATTTATTATGGATATAAAATAACATATTAAAATAATAATAAAATAACTTCGAACCGGACGGATATTTATCGGATACGGATATAGCCATATCCGTATCCGTATCCGAAATATGTTTCGGATATCGGATATCCGTATCCGCTTTTCGGATATCGGATAATTATCCGCTTTTCGGATACGGATGCGGACGGATTTCAGATATTTCGGGTATTCATTGACAGGCCTAATTGAACATGTATATCATCAATAAATTAGAACTGCTTATAATACCACAAAGGTCTCCATGTAGTTTTTGCGTCTTTCCGTTGCTGGTTCCACCTTAATTCAGACAAATTTGTCTTTCCAACACCATTTTAAGAAGTTTCTTCATTCTCCATCGTTTTTTCAAACAATCTGTATACATTGTTGCTTCGTCTTTTTGAGCGCAACATTTTCTTGTATACTTCCAAACCCTTGTTGCTCCATTTGAGTTGACAAGTTCCAGCCTTTTATCTTCAACTGTCTTACTGAAACAAGATTCCTTGTAATTTTTGGGATGTGCTTAATTCTTGTAAGCTTCACCACCTCTCTATCATGCATCTTCGACCTAACTGAATCTAGTCTTTGACATCCATATTTTCACCATTAGCATATTCCACGTTAGCATTTTGCTCTTTATAAGCAATAAATAATTTTTTTTGATTGCATATGTGGAAATAAACATCCGAATCAAACGTTCAATCTTTGTTTTAGTCTTTATCCACACATAGGACATTGTTCTTTTTAAGTTTATTGCAAAATCTCAGCCGATGACTACATTTTTCTTTAATTATTGTCCAAAATCTACAAAATAGACAATATGTTTGAGTCACAATTCCACCTTGACCCACAATATCTTCAAAATCTACTTTGATTTGGAAATGTTGTATTATCAAAATCTAACATGGTTTTCATGGCAATCAAGCTACCATAGCATGGCCATTGTTCTACCCTCAAGCAAGCTCCAGCCTTGGTAAGCTGGTAGCCACCTCCACCAAACAAAATACATGATCAATCTGAGACAAGCGTTGTTTTACATGAAGGTAGAAGAAAAATTAATCAACTTTTTTTATTAAGCCGCTAAAAGAATGAAAGGAAGAATGAGGTTGTTTGTGTAGGACAGACAAGGATTTTTGTAACTTGATGGGGGTGTGAATGGAGGAATTGAGGTTTATTTATTTATTTTGGTTATTTTGGTGCCGTGGGACGTTAAAGGAGGATTGAGAAGTACAAATAAAATTTGCTAACAATAAAATTTGGCCGTAAAAGCGAATTAAGTCGTAAGTGTTTGTTGTTTATGATTTATCAACTTTAAACAACTTATTTCTCGTACTTATAAATAAGTTATTTGTATATACGCCCTAAGTTAGTTGCGTCAAACATAACATTTCTGTCTGTTTTTTAGGTAGGAAAAACGGGTCAGTGAGAATGACTTCAGATAAGAACTTGTATCTTTATGTTATCTAAAAAGCAATTTCATTTTGATAATTTTTTTATTTTTATTTTTATTAACAGGTGAAGCCGAATTCATACGTTTTTAGTCGGATACTGGCAGGGTTCAGGGACAGGGGAGAGTGGCAGAAGTCCTTTGCGGTTTTGAAGGAGATGCGGGCATGCGGGGTGAAACCCGATAGGCATTTTTATAATGTGATGATTGATGCATTCGGGAAGCATAACTGTTTGAATCATGCGATGGATGCATTTGATCAGATGAGGGCAGATGGCATTGAGCCAGATGCTGTGACTTGGAATACGTTGATAGACGCTCATTGTAAGGCAGGGAGGCATGATGTGGGGATGAAGTTGTTCGAGGAGATGGTGGATGGTGGGTGTCGGCCGTGTAGGACCACCTTTAATATTGTGATAAATTCTTTGGGAGAGCAGGAGAGGTGGGATGATTTGAAGGAGGTTTTGGGGAGGATGAAGGAGCAAGGGTTGATGCCGAATGTGGTGACGTATACTACTCTGGTGGATGTTTATGGGAAGTCGGGTAGGTTTAAGGATGCAATTGACTGTCTGGAGATGATGAAGGCAGAAGGGATGAAACCTTCGGATACCATGTATAATGCATTGGTGAATGCATATGCTCAAAGGGTACGCGTCTTGTTCAGTTCTTTCTTTATAATCTATGTCGTATGAGTGTACGACCCACGTGATTTTGCACGTACAATACTTCTAGTAGGTATAAATGATTTTATGGTCACCGATGATAAATTAATTAGTATAGAAGCTGTAATTTTTATCACCAATTGATGATAAAATATGAATATATATAAAAAATGTCAGATTGGATTAGTAGGAGGAAAGACATGAGACTGAATTTGAGACTAAGGGAAAAGTGACTTACAGTTGGATCGAGGTAATTTTAGTTATTATTATCAGTAGAGATGTTAGATGCTTTGGTAAATTAAAGAGAGCTTATGCTTACATAAGTCATCAGTAAAGATACAAGGCAAAAGTTTTAGCTAGTGTGATAAAGTTACTCAGGTTGTAAGAAACCATCAACGACAATGTAATTATATTGAATTTTCAAGCAAATATCATACTGGAAGCACATCGCTTTGTTGTGCAAAAAATGCACAAATACGGAAAAACAATAAACATAATCTAGATTTGCCAATTTGAACATCACTCAATCTAGCAACAACGGATAAAAAAATAAACTCCAGATATTTGCTATCTTTCTCTTTGAATGAGATCTCAATTCCAGCTACGGTTTCATTAGCTATCTTACAACTAGAATCCCTCTTTTTTCCGATCCGGTTCCTCCATCACTGCGAACCCCAGTTCGATTCAGGCATGATAAACTTTTTATTTATTGGGAGAACCCAAGTACTCTCTTGCGGATCTATGAAACAACTCTCAGAAATCTTTTTCTCTTTACTCCAAATAAATAGCAAATAACTATAAAGAAGAAGAAAAAACACACAATATTTATACTGGTTCTACTATCATTAAGATAGTGTACGTCCAGTCCAAAGGAGAGAGATTTTATTACACATGAGAGAGTTACAAGAGATTACAAGTTAAGAGTTTACCTACCAAAGTCCTAAATTAGCGTTAACAAGAAGAGACGTTCTATTTGGAGATCACTGGCTGAATGCCAGGATGAGTTTACAATGAAGTCTACTCTCAATATATAGCCAGTGCAAATCCTTGAGAGTCGTCAATTAAATTACCAAGATATGGTAAGAAGATAATGAAGGCAATTTACAATGGTAACAAATGGTGCAAACATAGCAAGTAATTCATTCATTCTTTTAATTAGTAAAGATGGAAGAAAATAATCCCTAAGCAATGCGATTACTGAGAAAAAAATAATATGCATATCCTTTTGCATATATTTTATTCCATAACGTGAGCATGCATTTATTTTCTTGCCATCTAATGGAAATGCAATCCAATAATTAATGCATTTGCATAATAAACATACATGATTACTTTCCATTTTGCATATTTGTTTAAATTGCGGAAGTGTAGACTTAGATGTTTAAATTCTTCAGTGTACCAGACATCTATTGATAATAAGCTATCAGGCATGTGTTCACGAGTATAAGGATTCATCCTTTGACATGTTACTGTTGATGTGCAGGGTTTATCAGAGCAAGCTATGAATGCTTTTAGAGTCATGAGAGCAGATGGTATAAAACCGAGTATTTTAGTCCTTAATTCCTTGATTAACGCTTTTGGAGAAGACCGTAGAGACACCGATGCCTTTTCCGTGCTGCAGTTTATGAAAGAGAATGTGAGCATCTTTCTCCAAATCATCCCCGGATGAAAATCTAAGCTATTTTCTTCACTCTGTAGCTAGCAGCTTATCACCTATTATTATATCATTGCCTTTGATCTTACAGGACATCAAGCCAGATGTTGTGACTTACACAACTCTTATGAAAGCTTTGATTCGTGTTGAGAAGTTTGAAAAGGTAATTACATTTCAAGTGTGATAAATCTCTCTCAGACAAACTTACTATTGTTAGAAACATGATGGTGATTGTAACAGTTATGTAATGGCATGCTAATACCTTTAATTTGATTTGAGAATGACTAAGAAGCACGAGTCCTAATATTAGTTGATGAAGGTTTGAGGCTTTGCCATGGATTTTCACCAAGTATCTAACAATAACTTGTACTCTGGGCACAATTTTATCATCAAATATTACCTTTATCATTATTGCACACTCTTTTCAGTATAAACTGGACGCTGGGATGTATATTATCTTTCATATATAAACGAATTATCAGGTTCCAGCTGTATACGAGGAAATGATATCATCTGGATGCAGTCCTGATAGAAAAGCTAGAGCAATGCTACGATCAGCCCTCAGATACATGAAACAATCTCTGAGCTCAAAGCATATGTGAAGCTGTCATTTTTTTAGTAAAAGAAAACTGTTAACTCTCAGCACAGTGTAGCATTTCAACCCTACAAAAGGTTAGCATTTGTTCTCTTACACTTTCCTGGTTAGTATCAAATTTAACTATCATCAAACAAAACTAGTGTTTTCTGAAGTATTTATAATGAATTTAAACTTATTCTTCAAAATTTATTCATCAGAATAAATAATCTGGAAGAAAAAGTACAAGTTTTATGAGTATGTAATCTGGCCATATCAACCGCACGGGATTTTGAAGATGCAATGTAGAGATTGCTTTGTATCCATTAACACGGAGACTGTTTTTTTGACATTTTCATGTTCCTCTAACTAAACCAAACTAATATATCATGCACTTCCATTTTCACTTATTCATAAATGAAAAAAAAGAAGGTGAATTTGCTCCTACATGCAATTTCTGTGCCACGGGAGGGTGATAAAGCAGAATGTTTTCTACTGTATCAAATAAGATTTTAAACTATAATTGGAAAATAGAAAATGACAGCTTGGGGATGAATGATTACCTTTTATCAGTAAACCCAGTAAAGATCCAAAATAGTTAGCATGTGTATTGCGGAGAGATGTATTTTATATGGAACATTGAAAATCCTCCTTCGTTATTGTAATACATATATGCGATGCGTTCTCTGCAAACCGAAAGAGATTCATGAAAGATGCAAATGAAAGAGGTTGACAATTGAAAGGGGTAATGTGTTTTTATGTTTTGAAATGAATTAAGAAAGGGTTAAGAAAGAGGATGGGAAAATGGTTTGGTAAAGGGGTTGAAAAATGAAGTAATTAACTTAATTATATGTTTTAATTTTCATTAGTTCTTAGTTCAATGTTATTGGTATTATGTAATGTATGTTATTTATGTTGTATGATATTTTCTTAATTTATGTATTAATTTCCTTGAATATAAATGATTTTTTTAATATTGTTTGCAAAATGATTAATTTATAATATGTATTTTTATTAGCAATTATTTAATATATTATTGGACAAATTTTATTTAGGGAAGATTTGTAAAACGCCCTCCTTAGGTTTCAAAATACACAGCCATCTCCTCTAAAAAACATGTTATAAAAAAACCTTTATTTCAAATTTCAGGATATATGCGGAAAACTTTGTAATATTTGTAGAGAAATCTACAAATGTTTGAAGTATCCGCACTGCAAATATCGCAGATTTCTCTGCAAATATTTGCAGTTTTTCAAACAAATTCAAAATAAACTATTATGATCATAGAAACATATAATTATTATTCGGTTTAATTTTCGATGAAAAACGATTTTTTTTTAATCCAAATTAAAAATAAGGGTGTAATTCAAAATATGTTTTTGGAAAGGGTTTTTCACGTATCAATTCTGAAAATCAAGGACGAAACCAAATTTTCACCATTATTTATAGACCTTAAAAAAAACTTATTTCAACTATAGATCTTGTTCAAAACTAATTACAAAAATATCTCTTTTTCCTTATATAAGCATTTTATACTTGCGCAAGCACAAATATTTTTCAAAAAAATAAAATAAAAATCATACTACAGATTGGGATTTTGTGCTTGCGCACTATAAAATTGCGCAAATACAAATACTGGTCTGGTGAAAGTCAGACCTTTTTTTTAATAAGTTTTGAATGAAGCATAGAGTTGAAATTGGTTTTTTTTTTCTCGGCCTATTAAATAAAATTTAGTAATAAATCAGATAACAAAACTTCTACAATATATAGACATCTCCTTAGGTGGGAAAGCGGGTGCAACACCCATGCAGACGGCGATCAATCTAACCTGTCAAGTCGCACGGGTCCAGGGCAGCACGACTTAGCAATGTAAATGACACTGCCTTATACAAAAAAGGGAATATGGATTTGCTAGTGTTATTTTACATTTTTTCACAAAAAATTAATAATCCATTTTACAAATAAATTGTGGAAATTTGGCATACGTTACTCTTTTCAAAAAGAGAGATGCTAGAGGGCCTGAAAAGCTTAGGCCAGGGAAGTGCGGCTTCTTCCGGAATTCAGGGGGGTACATTGATTTTTAACGTCTTAGTCTTAGTTTACTGCTACCATTAGATTACTTTAGGGCCAAATTTCTTACCCTATCTTCGGGCTTCATAGCCTTTTCCTTTCAAAAATTACCCATTAAAACATCCATTACATCATTTAGTTATTTTCCAACTTCTTACCGTTAACATCATCTGCAACTTTAATTTGGATCAATATTTGATCTTTGATTCCTGCCTTCACAATCATCTACAGCCTCTCCTAACACTGTCAATCGTTTCCTCATCAAATTTGCACCTTCCAACACCTATCCGAGCTCTCCAATCACTGTTAATTCTTGCCATTTTAACTGTAATTGCTAATTCTGATCACAGTCGTTGGTACTCCATGGGACCAATACTACTCGATTCCATGTCGAGAGCCACACCTGAAGACATCCTTCTCCTCCACCAAAGGCGTCAAAGCGGAGATCGTTGGAGTGTGCGAAACATGCCAGATTTCAGCGTGCATGACAAGTAAAAAAATATGAAGAAATATTAGTTTTGTTGTACAATAACACTGGTGTATTTGCACTGCAAATATTTATCATATATTTGCAATACAATACAATTTTTTTGCACTTGTTCGTGTTATTGTACAACAACAAATATTGGAAGTGCAAAGACTAACAATTGCAATATAATTTTTTGTATGTGAAATATTTGTTTGGTAATTGTTTTGCACAACACTGATCATTTTGCATGATAAGTATCTGCACTGCAAACAAACAGTATTCTCTAAAGGTATGCATGACAATTTTACATTCATTCCATTCGTGATTTGACATTCATAGAACATTCAAAAATATTAAATTCGATGGAGATTGGGAGGAAATTTACAATGTCGATTTTAACATCGTTTTAAACACTACCTTTATACGTATAAAAAGGAGTTTGGTTTTCATTGTCTTTTAACTCTTTATCCGGAAGTTCCAAGACTCGTGCTGTTTCAAAATAGCAAGTTCAGTCAAAATCCTTTTTATAAATATTTGTATGAAATTTCTAATGTAAAAATACCATTAGTTATACATGGCGCTATGCACTGCTTTGCTATCCCCCATACCTACCTCTAGTAACTAAAGTGCCACTTGTCCTTTACCTCTGTGATCCTTTATGTTGGAGCTCTGTGTCCTCCTTGTTTCGCTGTGAAGAGTTGTACAGCCTTTGACTCAGGTCGATTGCTGCCTCGCTGCGACACGTTTTCTCCTTGTTCACTTTACAATCTAGTTTAGCTATGCAGAAGCATACACAGCTACATATATATCTACTTGTACTCCTCCGCATTCCAGTTCTACACCTTATACGGATTAATGTTCCTCTCCACGTTCAGCTACTTGCACCACATACTATATGTTTACTCTGTTCCTCGGCCCGCACCATTTGCTTCATGTGCAATTTGCTAATCATTCTCCAGTTGCTGTCTACTCCGTTCCCAACATGCTTATCATTCTGCAGCATACGTCGTTCCTTGCACAGATTTATGTATTATCAAATTAAACAGGAAGGGATAATGCGGATAATCTTGAACATTTGCTACTTGACTACCTACTGTTAGTGTTATTTTTATGTCATTACTATCTGATCATTGGTATAACTTGGACTGACTTCTTGATCCTTTGCTTTCTTTCAGATGTAATTAATGAAACAACATTGGCAATGAAAGCCCATCAAATAGTGGGAAGAAACAACTATGTCAAACAAATTCAAAACACGATGGTTCGTTCATTTGGTCATAGTAATTCAACACTTAGAGGATGAACAAGCGAAAGGTTAGTTTGTCTTCTGCTCATACCCTGCCAATGGTAAATTGTTGTGTGTACGATGTATATATATGTATTATCAGATGACATCAATGTTAATATACTGACATACCACTAATATACAAAGCTCTCAGCCCTTTTTTTAATTCACCAATCAACATCACATAATAACAATGGTAAATTGTTAGTCTTGTTATCCATTTAGAATGCATTGTTATCTAGATCATGAGTGATTTATAGGTCATTTCAGTTTCTAAAACATGTCCAGTGCTATCCAAAAATTGGTGTATCGAATATGGTGTATTATGCTACCAAATAGATGTTATAGCCAAGAGATTGAGGGATATATGTATCGTTAGTGGGGAAGATGGCATATCTAATTACTGTGCATATTGTTATGTATGTTCTATATATTGTATACTCGCAGTTTGCGTTTGTAATACTTAATTGAGCAATTTAACCTTATTTAAAAAAGAAAAGAAAAAAAACTATCTTTTAATTGACTAGAACTGTTACATCCTAAAAACCACCTCACCAAAGTTCTCGGTCCAGTTAGAAAATCAGCAGGAAGTTTTCATTTTGATTCTATGGCTTGAAAGGCATATCATTTTTGCAATCTCTATACATGAATTGGCAACCCCAACTAATTAGAGAAGGATGCTCCATGTCGATCTTGTTTCTAAGAAATCGCTTCTCCTTAAAATCGGTGTACATACATTCATACATACGATCTTGTTTCTAAGAAACCGCTTCTCCTTAAAATCAGTATACATACATACACATACCTACATTTAATATATGCATGTATATGTATGTATGTATAGTTGTAATACATTTAGCGTCATATGTGAAGAAGCACCCAACGACTATTAACGATGTTTTCACCATCCTAACCTCTTTTTAATTCAACTACACAAATATCTACAATTCTACTCTCCATTTCCTAAACATAACAATATTTTTACCATCCCAACCTCAAACACAATGATTTCGAAGTCGAAGATAGTATACCAAACGAAAGTGCATCATCCTTTGAGCCTAACACCGTTGCACTGTGGCTTTCGATGAAGACTTTTACCTTGCGTATTGCTAGATTCAGAACTCGATTTGTCACCAAAGCTCGAAGGTTTTTGTTTGAGAATTCAAGAAGTTACACGAAGAAGCATTCGACGAGAATGCGTACATTCCCATCCTTCAACGAACGATTTGAGAAAATTAGTCGACAAAACATTTACTACGAATCTTAAATATACAAAGTCAAGTAAGCTAATTCAAGTAGCATTGAAGGAGACGATTGGTATTTGTTGGATTGATATTCATACGTATGCAACATGATAGAGCTAATAATGATTTCTTCAAGCTATTTCCGCACGAGAATGTTCATAATTCTCAGTACTATCAATTTTAGAATTGCTACGATATACTCATTGAGCATTCAAAATGGAAATTTGATAACTCTATGACATTATGATCCGTCCAATAGAAAAGAAAGGGAAGAAGAAAGTTGAAAACAACGAATTTAGTTTCAGTCTCGACGACCACTTAGTAGAATTTTGAGGACGATTTTGGCGATGAAGATGATGTAGAGCTTAGTCAGAGGTAAGCTAGGTCCCCATGTGTGAAAAGTGCAAAGAAGAAGACCTCGATTATTGTAGCTTTGGATGCTTGCTTGTTCGCTTCACGATCCAAGTTCGAGAAGGAAACAAAATAAGATGGATCACCTTCGAGGAGAGGATAGAAATTTTGGCCCAATTTGCAGGCATTAAGGTACGAAATGGAGATCATGAGGTTGAATACAAAAAACATGGACGAAGATACTGCATCGTACTGGAAGGGCCTAAAAGGTCAAGTAATAATGTGTAAGGTCCGTCATCCATAGTTATATGGTGTGTAACAAGTATCTTTTTATATTTTGTACTTTAACTTAAGTAGTGATGGATGTATTTGTGTTACAACTTATCAATGGATATAACTTTGCTTAATTTGATTTAAATACGTTTTTATGCTAAGTTAAACAAAATGTAAACAATTGTTGATGGTTGAAGGTCATTTGATGCTTGAAAATAAAAGTATATATGTATTTTTAGGAAAATAAAAATAAAACGTAGGCATAAAGAGATTCTGATGAACCTCAACTGCTAGTGGTCCGCACAAAAATTCCATATGTGATCAAGAGGGTCCCGTTGTGACTATTCATGAAGAGCTTCATTGCGGTATTTCAGTTACTGATCAATGTGAACCTTGAAGTCCATCTTCTTGAAACACTTTTGGCATTGGTTGCGAATTATCATAGTCCACATGTAATTTCTCATATCTCTTTCATCTTCAATGATCATGTTATGTGGAATTATACACATAAACATGGTCCTTGTAATTTCCCCATTATCGGCCAAATAATTGGTCCAACATCCTTATAAGACTATGAAGAGCTAATTTGTTGATTTGTAGTCTTTAATTCATAGATTTTAGGTGTTCTAATTAGTTATTACAGATCAAATCAAGCAAAAATCAATAGAAATAGCAAATATATAATAAAAAAGATAGGAAAAGCAAGAACATAAGATTTACAGTGGTATAACTATGTCCACGTCCGACTTTAAAGATTCTTTATTGTTGATTACACTCTAGATACAGAAGAATTTGCGACTACAGTCTAGAAATTCAATTGGAATTGGAACGGTAGCATTTCCATTTAAGTATGTAAGAGCGATTGATCAAGATCCCTTATCTATTGCATGTATACCCGTATTTATAGCTATAACTGGTTGTTATTGAGACTTTCAATCGTCGATCTTCATTGCTAGCATATTAAGATACATCCAAGATCAAGAGCCAAGTGTTTGGGGAACATGTTAGAAATGACCAAATTTATGGATCTGTACAGATCCATCTTTGGATCGGTATTGATCCATGGATTTAGTGTTTTTCCTCAAATTTTTCTTCAGTTTATCATTATTGCTTCATATAATTATCTCTTTGATGCTTCTATGATGGGTTCCTTACCATAATCAACGAGAACATCGATGTTAGGGAAATTTTGATGGATCGATATCGATTCATGGACACAAGCAAAATTTCCATCTTTCTTCTTGTCATGTTGTATACTCGATTGTCTTTGAGTATAACATCCATTCTTTCATCATTTTAAAGGTTAGTATCATCGAATTGTCGCTTTTGAAAAATCCGGCTAACATTGCTCCTAAATTATACTTTTGTGAATACAAAGTTTGCTTTGATCGAAGATAGACAACTGAAATCTACCATTAACAAACAATTCTGTTACTCGGACCGTCTCTATGGAATATCGTGTCTTCAAGACACTTCATTTTCACAGTCATTGATTCACATCCTTTGTATACATATAAATCTTAGAGTCTTGCAGCCCATCGGTTAGTTCAATAAATCTTAAAGATTTACCTACCATTGAGAATTATCTTTATTGAAGGCAAGGGAGATTTTTTTTTCACATGATTCTATCGATCCGTACCGATTGATCTCTGTATAAATGTTTCAAGCACTTGGAGAATTTTTCACCTTTCGCTTATTCGGCTATCGCGATCTTCCTCCAACATAGCGTTTTTTCAAGAATCTCGAGCTTAAGTATTCCACCACTGATCTTCCCTCAACAAAAAGAAGGTAGATGCCTTCTTCCATTTCGACGCCGAGCATCCCCTAGACCTCGCCTACAAAGCTACACCGCTGCTAGCACCACTCCCTCCAATTGATCGTATTTTGAGCATTTCCTGGCTATGTTGATAGAACTTAGAGGGATAAGGTTGAGTTTTGATGAGGTTGAGGTTGGGCTATGAATAACATGGTGAAGACCTCCTTGTTTCATTGATTCAAAGCTACTTTTAACAATTTAGGGCTATACAAACCCTACATCAATCGATGTTGGTTGATGTAGGTGAAAACATTGCAGATTTGCATATTTTGCCGGGTTACGTTGCGAAACATTTGTGGATTGTAACACCCTACAAAAATTAAATGAAAACTTAATTAAAAGAAACTGAATTAATTATAATAAGGTTAAAAGAGAAATTTTTACAAACGTCAGAATTTGACTACGAAATGTGCACCGTTGCGTTCGTGGCAATTTTATGAACAAACTTGTAATCAGAGCTTGTATGAAAAAGTGATTAAAGTTTAAAGATTTGGAATCGAAAATAATTAAAATATAAATATATGGTAAGAAATTATAAAATAGGCAACATTAACCGGTCGACACCTTGGTTGTAACCGGTCGACCCCTAGCGGTCGACCGCCCCAAGCCTATCAGTCGACCGGTCGAGTGTTACAGGTTAGGGTAAGGTAGGCCAACGACCTGGATTTTATATAATTAAATCTAACGACCGAACATCGATTGGAGCAACTATAAATACAATGTTAACCTGACGGTAATCAAAACCCTAATCTATACTGTACGTTCCAAACTATCTGGCTCCTCCTCCAAACTTTCTAAAATTAAAAGATAAATCAGAGAAAGCCGAGACAAACAAGGTTAAAAGAAGTCTAAGGAGGGGCGAATCAAGGCAAGATAAACGGAAGGAAGCGTTAAAGAGGTGAGTGGTTCATTATTAATTATGTCGATTTATATGTAATCGAATTTATCTATACACCAATTTGATCTAGAATCTGTCCAATTTGATCTGAGATATTGTTTATCTAGTAATTGCAACTAATTGGAAATTTGATAGAAATCTAAACCATTTGAATATGACCCTTATTTGATTAAAATTTAGGCTACAAGTTGATTTAGGTTGATTTAATGTGAACACCCTTTTTCATCAGATTGAATATAGAATTTCATATCAATACTCTATTGATTCTAAATCTGATATTAATTTGATTTGATGGCACACACACTATGAAATTACGAAATGGTTAAAAATTGAAATTAGAAACTATTGGAATTGTAGATTCAACGAAATAGGGTTTACTGTTGAAAATGTAAAAGAAAAGGGTAGTTAATTATTTAACAAACAAATAAAAATAACAGTAGCAGTTTATGTTAATTAAAATCGATCGGTCGGCAGGCTTACTGTAGCTAGTCGATCGCTATAGTAGCTAACGGTCGACTGGTCATCAAGTTTCAGGCGGAATCTAAACCTTGGCCTATGCCCCGGATTTATGCATTTATATAGATATTACTAGATATATATAATAGTGTATTAGTGGGGAATTAACTCCCTAATTCTTGACTTTTGGATGTTACGGGACTAGATAGACGTGTACGCGGGCAATTAGGCCTAGACACTATCCGTTCAGCGAATTCGATAATTGATAAAGGTGGTTCGACATCAAGTGGCACTCACAGGAGGTTCCTCAGTGGATGCGCAACACTGTTGGTGGATGCCTGGAGAGGTGCGTGGCCCGATACTAAGGGAGGTTCCTTAGTGCATACGGCAATTAGGACGTGATACTGTTGGTGGATGCTCGACGCAGTGCAATAAGTGGCGTTACCATTGAGCTTGGACACGGATGCAGCGGACCCTAAGACGTCTTCGATGCGAGTCGGCATTACGGGCTCCTCTAAATGCGTAAGCACGATACGTCATTGTTTGGAGAATGTAGTCATAAGGGTGATATTGTATGCGATCCTATGTTAGGAGTAGTCCAAGAGGTTATTGGTTCGATCCGTCGTTGGTTTGAGGTTCGATTAGTTGCTCAACCCTAAAAGTAAACCTTCACAAGTTTGGATGTAGTTGTATTTGAAGCTACATTCCTTAGGTTAATGAAACCAACCTTAGTAAGTAGTACACAAACACAAGTAAGCCCCCCTAGGCTACATAGATTATAAATGATGTCAATTGCATGTGATCATCATATATTAATGATGTAACTCATTCATCAGACTTTTGTCTGACCCACTACGTTCCTTTCCCCCCATCACAAGAGGAAAAGACAACATGTGATTGGCTTAGGTCTATTACATGAAAAGTGAGCTTGACGTTGGCACCCCATATCACTCTCCATGTAACCGTCTATCATATTTAGTACTTATCAGACTATATGTTGTTATTTTGTAAACTCTGGATTTTGACCACGTATATTTTGAGACTGTGTGTACTAGGATATTTTCTGAGATTATTTTTTGTATTTATATTTTACCGTCTGCCGCTGTGAGATCTGAAAGTGTAGAACATATTATATTTTATTCTTATAACCATGTCCTATAATGAATTAAAAACCAATAGCTGACATATTTTGGCATGACACGAGTCTAAAAGTTGCTCTAGGCTTTGGATTGGTGTGTCCGAAGATGTGAGTTGTGTCATATTTCTTATATACCGACACTTGCGGTACTGGATTTGGTGCAGTTTTGATGCAGGAAGGGAGAGTGGTGAGTATGCTAGTCGACAATTGAAAGACCACGAGAGAAACTATCCCACCCATGACCTTGAGTTGGCAGCCATTGTCTTCGCCCTTAAGTCATGGAGACATTATTTATTAGGGGAGTGGTTTGAGCTGTTTATGGATCATAAGTCTCTAATGTATTTGTTCTCCCAGAAGGATTTGAATTTAAGGTAGCAGAGATGGATGGAGTTCTTGGCATCATATGATTTCGATATCTCCTATACTGCAGGCAAGGGCAATGTTGTAGCCGATGCCTTGAGTAGAATGCATGCGATGTTGAGTCCTATGTTCTTAGAGTGGAAGCACTTAGAGTTTATCTCTATGTTAGATTTTCGAACATCGTCCGACATCACTACGGGATTGTTAGCAACTTTGGATGTACAGCCTACACTCATGGACTGCATTGGGTCAGGTCAGAAGCAAGATATAGAGTTATTGGATATTTTTGAGAAGCTTGGTAGAGGAGAGCAGTCGAGCCATTTGAGGCACCACACCATTGATTTGAAGGAATGGTTACAGAGAGATGGTAGACTATGTGTTCCTCTCATTATGGATTTGACTGACATAATACTAGCTGAGTCCCATTGTTCTAGGATGACTATTCATTTCTATAGCAACCCACCCCGGAACATGCCTAAATTTAGACTCAGAAAAGGCCCATCGAAACTTAGATCCATTCTAAGGTAAGCTGTTGGTAAAACTAAGAAAATAACAGTATAGAGTCATAACTAAACTTTCAGAACTCACAACGGATGAAACAAAATATAATAACAAAGCGTATCCATTTATTCAAAAATCATAAACATGTCAAAATACAAAGTACCATCAAATCGTATCATAAATCTGTTATAACAAAAGTCTAGATATATGGGTACACATAAAAGCAAGTAAAAATGATAAATATTGCCACAAGCAAACCATCTCCGTCTCTGAGCGTCATCTTCGCCATCAACGTCCTTTAACCTGTGTTGTAATGAGGAGGGAGTCAGAATAACAAGTGTTTGGTGAAAAAAAACCTCGAATCTTACATTTTTAGTACTTGGGCAGTATATTTCAAAACAAGAATATGTCTACGAAAGTAAAAACCATTAAAATCGTTTAATACTTCTTTTTAAGGAAAGAAGCAGGTTTCCAAAATCCCATATTCTAAATCCCATGTAATATCTGCCTTTCTTACTATTAAAGACGACACTTAATACATTCTCGGTATTCGTGTGCCGATCGTTTAGTTGTTCAAAAAATAGGTCATTAAAGGTGAAAAAAAGAAGAAAGATAGAATAGAATCTCACACAACGTGATGAATAATATATGATATAAAATCAAGTCTTTACAAAAAAAGAACTTTAATTTACTTACACACATCAAAGTACAACATTAACCTATAACAGCCCTGAACAGTTATAGCAACCGGCCCTTACAATTGTCGAAGAATACAATAATAATATAGCGGAAATAAATAATTGGGTAACTACGAAGCCTCCTGCTCGTCCATCATCTTTAAAGAGCCCAAAGGAAACCTGCTACTCTTGGACTACTCAAATATAATTGAGTACTCGAAAATTTAGGGAAAATAAACAACTTGGTTCAGACAATATGTCTGGTACGAGTAAATCTCAAAACAAAATGGTGGAAATAAATACAATATGAGAGACCATGCCGCCGTCTGCAGGATGGGTTTTTCCTCACAATAACATCCAATCACAACAATGGATACAAATAATTAAACATCGCGAAGTGCTCACGACACTTCTCGATGTAATTAAGAAAGAGGTAAATTTAGAAATTTGGAATCAAAGGAAAGAAGAGAAATTTTTCAACAAATGACTAGGAGGGTGCGCCCCCTTTATCGAAAATATACCTTTAGTCAATATACTTTGAGAGGGTCATTCTCTCATGCGACTCCTCTCGAGAACTCCAAGTCGGACCCCGCCAACCTTACCGAGTATCCGAGTATTTCACATCTTATTGTACATATAAACGAAACCAATCTAGAGTAGATGTGAATATACTTTAATGGGAGCAACCCCACATAACTTGGCCCCCACTCGCTTTTTGGTTTTAATCATTTTCATCCAAGGATAACAAAACTCAAATTAGCAACAAATCATCTTAGATTGACGATACACAATGAAGAAAGCTGAACTGATAGTTAATAAATCAACTATCGGGGATAATTAAGAATGATCGTATACGGAAATTAAATTTCATATTCTTATCACTAATCGATTCCAAACAAGTGCTATCCCTCAGTTGAAAATGAAGTCTGACAAGTTGAGGTAGTGTTACCTCTAGGCATTGCCTTGACGACATTTTTAACCTTAAAGATAGAAACGAGTTCCTACCTCGATGTTTAGTGTTAAGAGTATGACTAAATCCTTCCCATATAAGCGATATCGAATTACAGAATTACTTTTCCATAATCGAATTAAACTTTTATGCTTTTAAAACCAAACTTGTGTTGGGGTTTCACATTAAAAATATTAACTTTAAACAACTTTATCAAACCGATTAATTAACTTTAATCATCATTGTTTAACTGATTTATTAACTTTAAAACATTATTATTAGAATAATTCATTTACCCTTAAACATTATTTATTAATATGATTAATTAATTTTAAACATCATTATTAAAATGATTACTTAAATTTAAAAACATTATTAAAGTTATTAATTTATCTTAAACAGTCATTAACAAAAACGATTAATTATCATTGATTAAATAATAAATTAGCCTTAAACATCATTAGTTAAAATGATTAATTAATTTTAAAATGTCATAAATAAAATGATTAATAAATCTTAAGCACATCATTATTTAAATAATTAATTAACTTTAATTATCATTATTCAAAATGATTAATTAATTTTAAAATGTCATTAATAAGATAATTAATTAACTTAAATCTCATCTTTATTTTAGAAAATTAATTATCTTTGTAAAATCCACGCACAAGATTTAACAAAAATATTTCAAAGGGGATTGCATTTCCATTCCAACATCACACAACATAAGGGTGAGCACAAGTACAAAGGCAAGTAACAACTATACATAAATAGAGAACACCTCTTATCTGATATGAATATACTGTTATACAATTCAATGTCCTAATCAATATAATTACAGCACGGGGATTTGTTCTACTAGATGGATGTCCACATAATCTACTTAATTTATTTATAGCAGAACGATGATTTATTCCGCTAGATGGATATCAACATAATCTACTTAATTTATTTATAGCAGAACGAGAATTTATTCTGTTAAACAAATGTCCAAATAATCTACTTAATTAAGGTATGGTTACTTAATGGCGTCGACAATCGAATTCCTTGTATTCAAAACTATTCTTTCTAAAAGAAAGTTGTCTTTAAATAAATTGATCCTTGGAAAACAAAGAAATTAAAAACTTAAACCTCTTTTAAAAATAATTAATTACAAGTTAAACCCCTTGTTAAATCATAATTAAGTCTTAAACTTAAATTACTAATTAAGAAATAATTAAACCTTTAATAAATAATTTATTTATAAATTAGAACCCTTAATTAATTGATAATTAAAAATAATTAAACACTTACTTAATAATTAATTTATAATCAACCCTATAATTAATTAATAATTAATTAAAAACTAGTCTTATATTTAACTCATAATTAATTAAAATTAATACTTAATCGGTAATTAATTAAAATTGATCTTGCTTTTAAAAGATAATTAATTAGTAACTAATCTCCACTTAATTAGAATTAATAAACCTTGTTTAATACTTAACTTCCTTAAACATCATTTGATAAGTTTATAAAATATTTTCAAGTATAAAACTTAATTTTGCCAAAAATTGGACTTTTATTGAAACTGCATCCATAGCGACTATCGCTATGGATGTCATAACTAGCAAATGTTTTCTTACTTTCTTTTTGAAAAGCTAAGGGCCCGTTTGGTTTCATTTTGTATTATGAGTTTTGTGTTTTCAACTTGCACTAAGAAATAGTAAGAAATAAGAGAAGAAGATTTATAATTCTTGGCCGTTGGGACGACCAACGGACAACGAAAGAGTTTGATTGTTCTCCGTGCTTTTATTATCTTTAATTGGCCGTTGGGCTCCGTTTGGCTTGTCGTTTTTGGTTTTGTGTTTTCGTCTATACAAAAACGCGTCCGTTGTATGTATAGTTGAAAAACAAACAATTTTGAAAAATGAAATTAACGTATAAAATAGAAAACAAGTTTATTTTGTTTTTCGTGTTTCGAGAGATAATAAAAGCACGGAGAACAATCAAACTCTTTCGTTGTCCGTTGGTCGTCCCAACGGCTAAGAATTATAAATCTTCTTCTCTTATTTCTTGCTATTTCTTAGTGCAAGTTGAAAACACAAAACTCATAATACAAAACGAAACCAAACGGGCCCTAACATTTTTAAAACTTGCCAACTTTCCACAAACATAAGGCAAGAGTTTTTAAAAGTAAAACAAAGTTTGAAACTTTAAAACAATTTGATTTTTAAAACTAATAACCATAGTTTTATACACAAGGGTCCCAAGATGTCAAACCATACAAAGGTGCTAACTTTCCTTAGCAAACTCTTACATACACTTGTTCATAGAACATACAACATAAAAACAACTACAAACACCCATAAAAATCGGAACTTTATCACATCCATAACACAATTAGACATAATCAAGCCTTAGAAAATTCAAGTACAACACATATATAATCACATACAAAGCATGTAAATAACCAATAACCAAGCAATATCACATAGTAACATCAACATAACAAAAGATGTAATTTTTACAAAAAGGATAAGAGTTTTACTCATAAAAATTTAATGAAATCTCTTTAAAACTTGAATTCAGCCCTAGAACTTGTATTTTCAAAACCAAAACTTGATTTTTTAGCCAAGAGAAGGCCAAGTAGGCTCGGCCAAAGGCCTTTAGGCTCGGCTAAAGAGTGGACTTAGGCACGACCTTGGGTTGATGAGATGGGCGAGGACTTGTTTTGGCAAGGAGAAGTTATAGAAGTGAAAGGAGCAGTGTTTAAACAAGTCTGTAAAAGATTAAAATGAAAAAGCTTTGATTTTTGAAACTTGGAAATCAAAGAGAAGCCATTAAAAAGTTTTTCAAAGCTTTAGAAAGAGAGACGGAGTTGAAAAAAAATGAAAGTGAGAGAGAGAAAAATAAGAAATTGTTTCTATATAAATTTGAATTAGCTAATTACTAAACTACCCTTAAAGTACCCACCCTCCATTCATTTAATGCCACATCATCACATCCATCTCCATCCTCCACCTTCCTTGTTGTACACGCCACCACAGGTCCCTCCCATATTGACCTCCCTATTGACCACCATGTAAAGCTCCCCTTTTAACCACTAAATATTACGCTACCTTGTACTTATGGTGTAAAAGGGATGTGACATTTCATACTTATAATATTTCTTATTAAATTTTTGATTAAATGTCATATCTCTTTCTTTTACTTATTACTTAAGTAAACATATCTTTCACCTTATTATATTACTAACCACACATTGTAAAACACATTGAATAATAGGATGATCTTGTACCATGATGTAGGAGATGAGTGTGACATTTCATATTTTACTTTTTATTTAAATTTTAAACTTTGATAAGTGTCACATCTTATTTCTTACTTAAGTAAACATATATTTTTTCTTTTACTAAGTTGCTAATTCATACTTATAATTTAATTATAAGTGTGTATATGTTACCTCAAATGTGCACAACGTTTTCGATAATTTTTTGACATCGAAAAGTCAAAAATTCGGAAAACGATTTCCAGTAATATTTTTTTGGCAAGGCCAGCCGGTTTTATAGTGGACCGTCCACTTTTTATTACGAACGTAATAAAAGTTTAAGAACAGGAGTAAGGTAGAGGCACCTTAACTACTAACTGAAATAAGAAAATACAGCACAGGAGTGTGACAGCATGTCACAGCTACAATAAATGACGTAAAAGACTAAATCACCTCCATAGAGGGAGAATCTCGAACATCAACAACTTGGGAGGAATCCACAATCCCTAGAAGGCCAAAAAAGGGACGAAACAAGACTGCAAGAGAGGGATTTCCAGTAATATTTTTTATTTTCCTTTGAACTAATTATTTTTGTAAACACATTTTAAAAACCATTTCACCAACACTGGTTATTATTAAAGGGGGTATTTTGGAGTTATAAAATCCATTTATTAATTATTAAATAATGTATTAAATATCCATATTTAAAGTGATTAAATTTCAGTTCGGTACATCTCACGTTATAATTAACTAGCGATGTAAGAAATAGTACCCAAGCCACTTAATACCATTTATTGGAAAATAGGTAGATCCCGGTTATTTAGTATCTTAATAAAGGCAGACCCCATCATTTAATACCTATTCCCAAGGCATGCTCCTCAATGGTACTATCTAGTTGACATCATATGGAATCTCAAGACGCTTAATACTTCTTTATTTGGAAAGGTGGACCCTTAATCAATCACTTAATACCTTATGTAGAAGAGACCCCTGTAGAGATACCACCTAATGTGTCCCTAGGCTATTTAGTACTTCATTTGGGGAAAAGAGGTGGACCCTCAAACAACCACTTAATATCTCAAGACCTTGAAGCAGGTCCCTCGTACTATGACTCATACTCATAATGATATCTCACATTAGTCTGACTATCCATAGGAACTGGTAGCCAGATTAGCTGGGCAGATTTCCCCTACAGAATTTGGAACTAACTTCGCATCATTATAAATATTTATCATAAGGATATCTCACATCAATAGGAACTGTACACAACTGCTGGTAGCCTTAAAGTGAAGGGAAAACTTCCGTCATGTAACTATATTGACCTTGCATCTTTATGACTTAGTCATAAATTAAATACAATCCATATATATAATAATACTCATCTCACTGTTTCATAAATAAGGCCTTATAAGGAATCTTACTTATTACGCCTTAGAATAATAATTAGGCTATATAAGAGTTTTCTTTTATTTTCGCCTAATAATCAATTACATTCCTAATGGGAGAAATAAATGAAAATAAATACCTAATTAACTATGTCATTTACACAATAATTATACGTTAATTAGGCCAATTGAGATAAATAAATATTCACGCCTAATAAATTCTAAACGCACTAATTTTACGTCTTAAATGTCAATTCACTAACCAAATACTATTACAAGTCCTTTTTCTTCAAGTTTCCAAGATTTCAGCATATCAAAATAAGGGATTCCAATATCCAAAATAGGGAATAAACATTCATAACCAAAACTGCAATAACAGAGTTGTAAATAAAATAGAAACTCAAATTATTACACCAGTCCAATGGAATATCCTAAACAATAGGAATTGCAATCTAAACTCCACATTCTATTCGACTCCTCTTTTACAAAGAAATGATAAGAAGGAAATTTGTGTGGAATGAGTGGCGTAAACTACGAATAAAATTCATAAGCCAAACCCCTTATTTCATTGAAGAATCACAAATTGAACCAACGAAGAAGGAGAAGCGGAATAGACTATGAAATTATCAAAAATTGCATAAAAAAACAAATTCCATCAAATTAATGTAAATAATTTAGAATTTCAACACAGAATTGACATTTTGAAATAAAAAAGAATATTAAGGGATTTTATCTATCGTATTATCGCAATCCCAATATCCCTAAGGCATATTCAAATCCATAGAGATATACCAAACAATTACTGAAAAAAATACTACGGTTTCCACTCATAGAACAGCCTTAGCTTCGCTTTTCTTGGATTTGCATGCCTTTCAATCTCCTCCAGAATCTCTCTCTTTTGATACACACACGATAGGTAAGATGTATATATTTTTATTAGATTTAGAATAATTGGAGAAAGAACAAAAGAAGAATATATTGGGGGAAGAAGAAGAAATAATTAGAAAAGAGATTGAATCCTTACATGAATTCTCCACGGAGTTTCTGAATCTAATTCGGAGAGATAATAATGACAGAGTTTCGTTATATTCCCCAAAATAATATGAATAAAAAGTGGAGTGAGTAGGGTTCTATTTATAGAGGCTGAAACGCACCAGAACCTTATGATCAAATTGGAAGAGAAACAGACAAATCTAGAGCGTTAAACAACGCAAGCCCTAGCCGCCACCATCAGGAGATGGTTGACTGCCTAAGCTCAATTGGTCGACCAGTCGACCCATGTAGGTCGACCGCTCCGCCTTATTTTAGGCAATAATGATTCGTTTCCGTTGCATTTTGATTTTAATTAATTTCTTACCTTGTTTATTCTTAACGTTAAACGTTAATTAAAACGTTCACTTAGCCCTCAAGCTAAATTTGAAATTTAAACCCTAAATTTAAATTCTCATTTCAATTTGAATTCAAACTAGATTAATTTAAATCTGAAAAATTCAAACACTCATATCTTCTTCGTTTCAGCTCCATTTTCAGCATATTATATATAAAAATAGATCAGAATTTCTCCACGAACACAATGGAATAACTTTCATGGTCAATTCCAACTTTTATAAAATTTCCATATTCTACCTTATATATTAATTAAATTTTATTTCATTTATTTATGGTTCATTTTACATGGTGTTACAATCTCGGTGGAGACAAAATGTATCATGATATGAAGAGAGTTTTTTATTTGACTGGTATGAAGACGCATGTGGTGGAGTATGTGTCCGAATGTATGACTTGCCAAAGGGTAAACGAGGAGCGAAAGAAGCCGGGTGGATTGTTACAACCATTGGATATACCATAGTGGAAGTGTGAGAGTGCTTTTATGGATTTCATTGATGGATTACCTAGGAGTAGGAGAGGGAATAAGAGTATTTGGATCATAGTCGACTGATTGACCAAACATGCTCACTTTGTTCCGATTAGGAGTACGAGGACTGTTGTGTCTTTGGTGACTCTATATGTGAGGGAGATAGTTCAGTCACACAAAGTTCCTTCTAGCATTGTTAGAGACTAAGATCCGATTTTCACCAGCGAGTTTTGAAGTAGTCTTCAGGAGGCTTTAGATAATGAGTTGAGTTTGAGTATCGCTTATCACCCCCAAACGGAAGGACAGACGGAGAAAGTGAATCAGGTATTGGAGGATTTACTTCGATTTGTGTATCTTGGATTTCAGACACTCTTGGGAGGATCACTTGTCACAGTGGAGTTCACTTATAATAATAGCTACCGGGCAAGTATTGGAATGACACCGTTCAAGATGTTATACGGGAGGCCTTGTTGATCACCATCTTGTAAGTGGGAAACTAATGATATGATCATTCTTTTACTAAGTATGGTGAGGAGACCTCCGAGAAGGTAGATTTGATCCGTAGAAGGATGAAAATCGCGCAAGATATTATGCTGACAGAAGGCGCACAGAGTTGGAGTTCGCAGTGGACGACATGGTTTTTGTGAAGGTCTCACCGCTTAGACATGTCATGAGGTTTGGTAGTTCGAGAAAGTTAGCGCCAAGGTTTGTAGGGCCTTTTCGGTCATAAAAAGAGTAGAGAAGTTAGCTTATAGTGTGCAGCTTCCTAAAAACTTAGAGGGAGTACATGGCATTTTTCATGAGTCACACTTGCGGAAATATCTACACGATACAGCAGCTGTAGTCGACCGAGTCAGTTAGAGAAGGTAGTAGTAGAAAGCGAGTCACTCGTTCGTCGTACACCCGCCCATATCCTTGAGCATGGTACAAAATGACCCCGCAATAAAGTTGTTAGGCTAGTTAAGGTCCAGTGGGAAGGCGACCCAGCGGAAAGTACATGGAAGCCTGAAGAGAAGATCCAAGCTACCCATCTAGAACCCTTTTCTGATACGTTTCCATTTTAGTTAATATGTATACAACTGTGTACGCGCTTAGGCTTTAGCTTAGTGTACCCTATAGATACGGGCGTTTATAGATGCTAGAAATGGTCGTGAACGTGTTATTTGAACATGTTTTGGATGATGGTTGCTAACGAATGTATTTATAATTTGATCTTTACACACATAAGGAAATATTTTTAGGTTAGCATGCACTCACACATCACTTGTTTATTTTACCAGGTTATATGCATACGGTTGTTGCATATGGATTGAATTGTTGCGCATACATATAGAACTGCCAACATATTTACATATGATGTTGCATACATCTATATACATGGCATAAGCACTTGCATTTCAAGAGGTTGACTGGATCAGGAGGCAGCATAAATTTTGCGTTAGTATAGGTTCATATGCATTCCATGTATATATGTACATATTGCATTATAAATTTGAACTAAGGACAATGGTATTAATGCTTCCTCATAAGAGTACTACTCTTTCATAAAAAACTAAGGACAATGGTTGTCAATGGTTGATGGCTGAGTAGACGGTTATAAGTATTAATCTCCATACATACGAGTTGCATTTTCCCCCGTCCTTGGAAATTTCGGGGACGAAATCCTTTTAATGGGGGAAGAATGTAACAAACCGCAACAATTAACCGAAATTTTAATTAAAAGAAATTAAATCAATTATAATACGGTTAAAAGAGAAAATTTTACAAACGTCGGAATTTGGCTACGAAACGTGCACCATTACATTTGTGGTAATTTTATGAACAATTTTCATATATAAAGTTTTTAATCAGAGCTCGTATGAAATTATTAAGGTTTAAAGATTTGGAAACGAAAATAGTTAAACTATAAACATATGGTAAGAAATTATAGGCAACATTAACTGGTCGACGCCTTGATTGAGATCGGTCGAACCCCATCGGTCGACCACTCCAAACCCTTCGATCGGTCGATCAAGTATTAGAGGCTAGGGTTAGGTTAGGCCAAATGGTTCAGATTTTATATAATTAAATCTAACAACCGACGCCGATCAGAGCAGCTATAAATACAACGTTAACCTTACAATAATTAGAACCCCAATCTATACTGTATGCTCCAAACTTTCTGCCTCTTCCTCCAAACTTTATGAAACAAAAATTAGAAGATAAATCAGAGAAAGATGAGATAAATAAGGTTAAAACAAATTTAAGGAGATGCTAATCAAGGTAAGATAAATGGAAGAAAGCGCTTAAGAGGTGAGTGGTTTCATAATTAACTATGTTGATTTATATGTAATCGAATTTATCCATACACTTATTTGATCTAGAATTTGTCCAATTTAATTTGAGAAATTGTTTATCTAGTAATTGCAACTAAATGGAAATTTGGTAGAAACCTAATTTGAATATGACCCCTGTTTGATTAAAATTTAGGCTATAAGTTGATTTAGGTGGATTTAATATGAACACACCCTTTTTGTTCAAATTGAATATAGAATTTCATATCGATACCCTGTTGATTCTAAACCTAAGTTAATTTGATTTGATGATACAAAAACACTTATGAAATTATGGAATGGTAAAAAACTGAAATTGGAAACTATTGGAATTATAGATTTAACGAAATTGGGTTTACGGTTCAAAATGTACATGAAAAGGGTAATTAATTATCAAACAAATGAATAAAAATAACAGCACCAAATTACGTTAATTAAAATCGACCGGTCGATAGGCTTACTGTAGTCGTTTGACAACGAGCGATCGACCACTACAATAGTCGGTGGTCCACGGGTCATTGAGTTTTAAGCGCAGTCTGAACTTGGCCTATGGCCCAGGTTTATATATATATAATAGTATATATTGGAGAAATTAATTATCTAATTCTTAACTTTTGGATGTTGCGGGACTAGATAGATGTGTACACAGACAATTAGACCTAGACTCTACCCATTCAGTGAATTTGATATTCGACAAAGGCAGTTCGATCGCAAGTGGCATTCATAGAAGGTTCCTCAGTGGATGCGTAGCACTACTAGTGAATTCCTGGAGGGATGCGTGCCCCGGTACCAATGGGAGGTTCCTTGGTGCATACGACAATTAGGAAGTGACACTGTTGGTAGATGCTTGATGTCATGGCCCGCAAATCCGTACCTCTTGATTAACCACTAATCTCCATTGATTAACTCAAAATGAACGGGAATACGAACTATGATGGTTTAAGAAGAAGAAAAAGATAAGAGTAGAAGAAGAAGAGAAGAACAACAGAACAACAATAGAAACAGGAAACAATATCAGAATCTTACACATCGCAGCGGAACAATATATAATAGATAACACTAGTCTTTTAAAACAAAGAACTATATCAGTTTATACATACATCAATCAGAGTCATATACAACAATGGACAGTTATATAACTTGTCCTCATACAGAATACACAGCGGAATAAATAATTTCAGATACAAATACTACGTCTCGTCCTCCAGCTTGCTTCCAAAGCTCCAGAATATCCTGATAACATAACTCTAGGCTGCCCGTGTGGAAATTGGTGGGCACCCAGAGTTTAGAAGGGAAACAATAAACTCCGAGTCAGTCATGGTGACTGGTGTGAGATCGTAAAACAGTTATTTTTCACAAAGAAAATAAAACAAATTCGCAATGCTTTTGGAAAATGAAACTACCATAAGACCTCCCGCCACACACACAATGCAAACGCAGAATTGGGGAAGATTTCTTCTTATGATAGTCAAAGATGCTTACTACGCAAAATCAAATCATTTTGGATATTATTTCTAGTGCATAGTGTAGAAACATTTCGAAAGTAGAATATAAATCTTAGCCAACATAGGTACCATTATAGTATGCTTACTATAGCTACCATATTAAATGGCAGGTTCTACAACTAAAACCGTACAAGTCACGTATTGTTTCTTTGGATTTCCAACAAATGGTCAGGCTAAGGAACTTCCTATCCACGATGGGTACGTCCCTGGAATAGACGACCCGAGAAATAACCTAACATTACGGTTAGATCTCTGCCAACACAAGGCCGGGTTACCTCTGCAAAAATAGGTAACTACTGACACGCGTATGCCATCCCCCGATCGTCACCGATCTTCCCGAGGATCCCCGATTCGCAACAACCACAAAGTAATAAATTTGCAGCAACCACAGAGGTTAAGTATCTGGGCTCCATACCATGATACCACCTTTATCCAGAAGGAATGACATACACTAAGGGGCGCTACTCCCTAGAACCTTGCCGCATCCTTCCTGTTTTGACCATTTCCGGGGTGTGAGGCTCGACGAAGTCTCGTTCACAAAGCTACGCTTTCTACAAAGCCATGCTTCGGGTCAAACAAAATGATCAACCTATGATCACAAAGATATAAGATCAAATAAATGATCATATCACAAATGATCAAACAATGATCATTTCACAGCAATACTCAGTATGCCACGTTACCAAATTGGGAGTATATCGCTGATAAATTTCAACTACATAACCTCTGAGCTCGTACGTCTCAGAGAAGGGTGTTAAGCTAAGAGAATAAATTCTCCGCCACCAACAGATATGTATTTGAAAGAAATCAGCTTTATATCTCAAATTGTAACGTCAGACACACAATCCATACAAGTCTGTTCCGGGATCGAACAGAACCGAAGGCACTTCTCACGAAGCCCTTGCATATTCGGATAAATTTCTAATCACGTCCGGACTTCCCGTCACTAAGGGTGATAAAACCTCTAAACCGGAGATCAGCCGATGTAGAGTAACTCGACGGTAATCCTTCCGTTTTCAAAAATATCCGGTCTTCAACACCGGTCTTCGAATGCAATTTATAACGACGTATCACATATTCGGAATGGGTTATACGACCCCATGGTCCTTTCCCGGCTAACCCGAATAGTGAGCGCTTATTTAAAAATAAGTGTGGCATTCAAATTCATCCAATTCACAACAAATACCCATTCAAGGTAATTATTGATAGTCGGTTATTTAACTATCAATAAAGATGCGCAACATCATCAGATTCCAAATAATTTTCCAAATTATTTCATCTTCAAAAATATCTTTACTAGATATAAACTTTCCACACTTCAAAAATAAATCAACGTTTATTTTTCTAAACAGTTTCCCTTTCCTTTTATAAATTCCATAGTGAATTTATATTTCAAAATATCTACTGATATACGATTTTTAAATCGATTTCAATATTCACTTTCAATTTATCTTTAAGAAGATAAAATCTCAAAAACGTTCATTTCATATTGGAAAAGTATTTCCTTACTTATTTAATAATAAGTATTTCACAAATCTTTTATTTTCAACACTTGGAAAATATTCGATATACTTAAATCGAAATTTAAGTATAATTTCATTCTTTCAGGAAATCATAAATTTTAACATCTATTTGAGTCAAAACGAATGTTGCGTAAAACATCGTTACGACGACTCGAAATCAATAGTATAGGGATTCGGAATTAAGATAGATATATAAATCCCAATACTATATAAAACATTTCCTTTTGGAAATCATTTACTATAACAACAGTGTTATAGTCCACCATCTCCTTATATCTCTCGAAAACGTCTATTTCAACAATGAATGTTGAAATCTATGTATTCGATACTTAACACGTTTTAAAACATCTTTTAAAACAATTACTTCATTTCGTAATATCACTTTTCCAAAACATATCCATTTAATTTAATAATATATTCACTGTCCAAAATCGTGAATATACTTCGTTATCCAAATTCAACATTCCTACACGTTTTATTTAAAGGCTTATCCACTGTCCAAAATCGTGAATATAATTCCTTTAATTAACTTCTACAATTCACTTATCAAAATAAGTGATTTCGGATTTATAAACAACGTTTATAAATCCCATTTATAATTTATAACAACTTCAACTTACAAATCAATTTTATTAACCGAATCAATTTATAACTCAATTTTTATACTTAAGTCATTCCTTTAATAACTTTACAAAATTTATAAATCCTACTTCTTGTAAAATTCCATTTATAAACCCTTTTTCAACATTAACAAAAACTCCTTTTATAATTCCATTTTTCCGATTTATAAAAATTCAATTCTTTATAAACCTTATCTATAAACCATTTATAAATAAATTCAAAAATCTTCATTCATACTATTCTTCAACATAGTTCATTTCATATTCCCAAACATCAAATTTTGGTTTTATATCACAAAATTCTTAATTTTTTATAACATAAAAATTATAACACTTATTTATTTAAAATGAATCAATTCCAAAATTTAATAAAACGTATACTTTCAAAAATTCACTTTGAAATCCTTTTAAAAATAATATCGTTATTTTTAAACTTCAAAATGGATCCGATGATGCAACAGCACCAATTAGTCAATCACAACATCAAACATCATATATCAACATATGATAACAGAATATACATCAATATCTGTAAATAAATAAATACTGGTGAGGAATCCAGTTGGATCCCTCCAACCTGTTTCCCTGCATCCAAAGACGTTAGCACAATACCAATTCCACTTCGAGGTGGAATATCGCGGTATATAGGTTTTATAAAAATCATCCGCTTACTAACGGCGCAATAGGGTCTCATCCGCTATACGAGGCGGGAATCAATCAATCCAATATATACATATGTCAATATGTATATATTGCTATATATATAGATATATCCTACTACATCTAATATCACATCCAAACAGACAAACAAAAAATAACTGAAAATTCCACTTTTCATTTGAGTGAGAAAAATCTCACCTTAGCTTTTAATTTTGCAATCTCATTTCCAATCCGGCTTGACTTCACGATTTTTGAACCTTGTATAAATATTTATACACAATTGATTAATATTCGAATTAAATCGAACAATTCAATTTGCCATTTAAATATTTTAATTTGACTAATAATTTTATTTTATTTCATCATCATTTTTTCAACTTAACTATAAATTTCTTTTTGTAACTAAAATAATTACGTACATTTATAAATCAAATTAAATTACTATTATACTTAGATTTAAAGTAACTAATAGACTTAATTAATTAATTTATTATTTAAAATCAAATTTCCTTTAATAAATTATTTTTCGGTGGTAAAAATGATTAAATAGGTTAAATAAACAAATTTATCACCAACCATATTATTTAGAAATAATTAGTAGGCTAAAATATGAATATGTATATATTAAATTACAAAATTAAATTAGAACAACTACCTTGAACCTCACTGTAAAATGAAGAACCCAGCCACACGCGAATTGCCTCTGATCATCGCGAAACCCTTCTGCCCTGCGCGATACTATCAAATCGCGTGTCGACCCTTCCCTACCAATGCCGCGAACCCAGCCTCGTCGCCGCCAGAGACGAAGTCGACTTCGCTCAACTCGAACGCCATGCGCCCCACCCCTGCCTTCGTCCTCGAGTTCGACCACCCACACACTCGCGACTGCCAAACCTCGCGAGTTGCCACCGCGAACCCTAAATCGATGCCGCGCGACCAACTGCCTAGAGCTACGAACGACACTCCCTCATTGATCGCGAACTGGCCATGAAACTGCTCCGTGCTCGCCCAATCGTGATTCGCGATTTTACATTTACAATATTTTTTTTTCTTCTCTATTTGCGCTTGAAAACGGAAGAGGAGAGGGCACGAGATTTTATTTTGTATAGTTCGGCTCCCCCTTTTTCTTTAAATTGAATCGCGAATTAGCAAAGAGGAAGGGTGCGACTTTGATTTTGAACGAAGAAGATACGACCATTTTTTTTCTTCTTCGAAGTGATCTGCTTGCGTGATAAAAGGAAAAGGAGGGGAGACTTCAGCCATGATTTTTAATTAGAACGAAGCATGCTCTCCACGATTTCACTTCGTGATTTTAGGCGTAGTTTATGGAACGAAATTGACTGTTGTTGACCGAGATTTTAAATTTTAAATTTAAATCGAATTCGATTTAAATTCAACGCGTTTCTTCGTCGTACGCTCACGTAACAACTCCGAAAAATACGAAATTTGAAACCCGGTAATAATTCAATATTACGGACCCAATGGAACTGGTTTCGTCGAATTCCGAGACCGTGCCTCGGAACGCTATTTTTAAATATCGATTCAAACGATAAAATTTCAAAACTGAACAAAGCAGTATCAATTTCAATTCTGAAGCTTCTGTTATCTTCAGTAAAATCAATATGAATTTTAAAAGCTTTTGAAATATTTTTCTTCAGCTTATGATCGAAGATTCAAATTTTTTATCCAGTTCAATAGATTAAATTTTATAATTTAATCGCCAAATTCAAAATTAGATCGGGGATTCAAATTAAATCATCGTTCAAATATTTAAAATAAATTAAATATTCTCAATTTAATTCGTTCAAAATTCTGGGTCGTTACAAACTTCCCTCCTTAAAAGAATTTCGTCCTCGAAATTACAAGTTAAGAAAAATGATCCCTATCTCGTCTACTATCCTTCAATATCTAATAGTTTTATCAAATTCTCAAAACAAATCTTTCTACTAAAGATTCGTTATCAATTCAACTAAATTTTTCCAACTTCAGTTTTAAGTTTCAAAACAACATTGTTTAACTTCTAAATTCAACTTCGAGTTTAAATTCAAATTTTAACTCTCAAAATTTTCTCAAAAATATTCTAACACTCGAGATTTTCGAAAAATTTCGCCAGCGTCTCCTTTGCGCGGCTAATACGGCACGACTACAAAACGTCCCTACGGACTCTCAGATTTCAAAAAGAAAAAGAAAAAGCCAAGCGGCTAGAGAAATAAGTCATCAAATCTCATATAGAAATTTAAATACTTACCTTTTGTCGAGCAATTCAAATTTATCTTTGCAATTCAATTCCAATTCCTTTTATAACACTTGTATGTCCTACTAGCCATAATATCTAGTTACAACATTCAACCTATTTTACACATTCTATTACAAAATTTTCAATATAAACTACTTATATCATTTTTACTTCACTGTTGAAGTTATATATCTTTTCATTCAACTTTGCATTTCACATTTATTTGAATTTAATTCACAATTCCAATCTAATTTGGATTCAGTTTACAATTTCAATTCTATTTGAATTCAATTTTATCTTCTATTCTGAATATTGAATTTTTTTTTTATCGATTATCTTTAGTTCACTTCATTTGTAGTTGATTCCATTCAATTTATTCATTCACATTAGACTGATTCAACATTTAATTAGTTCAATATCTTAATCCAATTCAGATTCTCAATTTTTATTTAACTTTACCAAGGTCAAATTTCATCACTTAATCAGAATCACATTTCATTTTGCTTAATAAAATTGTTTAACCACTTTTAACAATTCGTTTCACTTCTATTTTCTCATTTTATAAGTTATATAACTTATATTCACAAATTACCACTTGGATTTTTATTGATTCACTTATACTTACTTTAATTCAACTTAAAATTCCTTAAGTTAAATTTATTCAATCTAAATTCACAACAAATTGTATAAGTTATCAACTCATTTATTATTCTCATAAATATTTTTATATAGCATTCCAGAGTCTTAATAACATTTTCAAAACCATTTTGAAAACAATTCAATTTATCCTTTGAATTTCCAAAACAAAACCCAATTTTTTCCAAACAACTTCCATTTAAAACAATTCGGCAGCAATTCCTCTTTTGGAAACCCGAAAATGAACACCGGTGATGTCGCGATCATCATCGGAATTATTTTCCAGCGACCGAAAAGAGTTTAGAGCTTTTATCTCTCCAAAATACTTTTCAAAACCTTTGAAATTCATTTTCAAATCAAAAAGATTTAAACTTTCCAAATCTCCAAAATTTTCAAATTCTTTTCAAAACATTTCCAAAAACTTCTCTGGAATTCCGTTTTAAATTACAATTCACATTTATAATTTACATTCTTTAATTTCATTTGTATGTGAATTTATTTCTTAACTTTGGAGTTACGATTTCAATTTCTTATTCAATTTCATATAATAATGATAACATTTCAATATTATTACTTTCCTAACAAACATGCAACCATATACTATGATAATTCATAGAAAATCATTTCTTTTCTATACAAAAACAGTTTCGGGTAAAATTATTTCATTTACCCTATTTAAAACAATACTGTGTCGGTTTATCTTGTTTAAGAGTTTAGAAACCCCTATCGACACAGTTAGCTAGACTGCACCGACCAGAATCCATAAACAATCAACCGATAAGTCAACACAATACAAAACAATTTCATATTCAAATAACAAATACGCGCTCATATCTATTATTACACTCAACTCATTCTAGAGTACTACTGACTCTATCTCTAATGAGTAACACCCAACAGAGCAGGGTTGTCGCTTAACCATATGCTCTGATACCAAATGTCATGGCCCGCAAATCCGTACCTCTTGATTAACCACTAATCTCCATTGATTAACTCAAAATGAACGGGAATACGAACTATGATGGTTTAAGAAGAAGAAAAAGATAAGAGTAGAAGAAGAAGAGAAGAACAACAGAACAACAATAGAAACAGGAAACAATATCAGAATCTTACACATCGCAGCGGAACAATATATAATAGATAACACTAGTCTTTTAAAACAAAGAACTATATCAGTTTATACATACATCAATCAGAGTCATATACAACAATGGACAGTTATATAACTTGTCCTCATACAGAATACACAGCGGAATAAATAATTTCAGATACAAATACTACGTCTCATCCTCCAGCTTGCTTCCAAAGCTCCAGAATATCCTGATAACATAACTCTAGGCTGCCCGTGTGGAAATTGGTGGGCACCCAGAGTTTAGAAGGGAAACAATAAACTCCGAATCAGTCATGGTGACTGGTGTGAGATCGTAAAACAGTTATTTTTCACAAAGAAAATAAAACAAATTCGCAATGCTTTTGGAAAATGAAACTACCATAAGACCTCCCGCCACACACACAATGCAAACGCAGAATTGGGGAAGATTTCTTCTTATGATAGTCAAAGATGCTTACTACGTAAAATCAAATCATTTTGGATATTATTTCTAGTGCATAGTGTAGAAACATTTCGAAAGTAGAATATAAATCTTAGCCAGCATAGGTACCATTATAGTATGCTTACTATAGCTACCATATTAAATGGCAGGTTCTACAACTAAAACCGTACAAGTCACGTATTGTTTCTTTGGATTTCCAACAAATGGTCAGGCTAAGGAACTTCCTATCCACGATGGGTACGTCCCTGGAATAGACGACCCGAGAAATAACCTAACATTACGGTTAGATCTCTGCCAACACAAGGCCGGGTTACCTCTGCAAAAGTAGGTAACTACTGACACGCGTATGCCATCCCCCGATCGTCACCGATCTTCCCGAGGATCCCCGATTCGCAACAACCACAAAGTAATAAATTTGCAGCAACCACAGAGGTTAAGTATCTGGGCTCCATACCATGATACCACCTTTATCCAGAAGGAATGACATACACTAAGGGGCGCTACTCCCTAGAACCTTGCCGCATCCTTCCTGTTTTGACCATTTCCGGGGTGTGAGGCTCGACGAAGTCTCGTTCACAAAGCTACGCTTTCTACAAAGCCATGCTTCGGGTCAAACAAAATGATCAACCTATGATCACAAAGATATAAGATCAAATAAATGATCATATCACAAATGATCAAACACTGATCATTTCACAGCAATACTCAGTATGCCACGTTACCAAATTGGGAGTATATCGCTGATAAATTTCAACTACATAACCTCTGAGCTCGTACGTCTCAGAGAAGGGTGTTAAGCTAAGAGAATAAATTCTCCGCCACCAACAGATATGTATTTGAAAGAAATCAGCTTTATATCTCAAATTGTAACGTCAGACACACAATCCATACAAGTCTGTTCCGGGATCGAACAGAACCGAAGGCACTTCTCACGAAGCCCTTGCATATTCGGATAAATTTCTAATCACGTCCGGACTTCCCGTCACTAAGGGTGATAAAACCTCTAAACCGAAGATCAGCCGATGTAGAGTAACTCGACGGTAATCCTTCCGTTTTCAAAAATATCCGGTCTTCAACACCGGTCTTCGAATGCAATTTATAACGACGTATCACATATTCGGAATGGGTTATACGACCCCATGGTCCTTTCCCGGCTAACCCGAATAGTGAGCGCTTATTTAAAAATAAGTGTGGCATTCAAATTCATCCAATTCACAACAAATACCCATTCAAGGTAATTATTGATAGTCGGTTATTTAACTATCAATAAAGATGCGCAACATCATCAGATTCCAAATAATTTTCCAAATTATTTCATCTTCAAAAATATCTTTACTAGATATAAACTTTCCACACTTCAAAAATAAATCAACGTTTATTTTTCTAAACAGTTTCCCTTTCCTTTTATAAATTCCATAGTGAATTTATATTTCAAAATATCTACTGATATACGATTTTTAAATCGATTTCAATATTCACTTTCAATTTATCTTTAAGAAGATAAAATCTCAAAAACGTTCATTTCATATTGGAAAAGTATTTCCTTACTTATTTAATAATAAGTATTTCACAAATCTTTTATTTTCAACACTTGGAAAATATTCGATATACTTAAATCGAAATTTAAGTATAATTTCATTCTTTCAGGAAATCATAAATTTTAACATCTATTTGAGTCAAAACGAATGTTGCGTAAAACATCGTTACGACGACTCGAAATCAATAGTATAGGGATTCGGAATTAAGATAGATATATAAATCCCAATACTATATAAAACATTTCCTTTTGGAAATCATTTACTATAACAACAGTGTTATAGTCCACCATCTCCTTATATCTCTCGAAAACGTCTATTTCAACAATGAATGTTGAAATCTATGTATTCGATACTTAACACATTTTAAAACATCTTTTAAAACAATTACTTCATTTCGTAATATCACTTTTCCAAAACATATCCATTTAATTTAATAATATATTCACTGTCCAAAATCGTGAATATACTTCGTTATCCAAATTCAACATTCCTACACGTTTTATTTAAAGGCTTATCCACTGTCCAAAATCGTGAATATAATTCCTTTAATTAACTTCTACAATTCACTTATCAAAATAAGTGATTTCAGATTTATAAACAACGTTTATAAATCCCATTTATAATTTATAACAACTTCAACTTACAAATCAATTTTATTAACTGAATCAATTTATAACTCAATTTTTATACTTAAGTCATTCCTTTAATAACTTTACAAAATTTATAAATCCTACTTCTTGTAAAATTCCATTTATAAACCCTTTTTCAACATTAACAAAAACTCCTTTTATAATTCCATTTTTCCGATTTATAAAAATTCAATTCTTTATAAATCTTATCTATAAACCATTTATAAATAAATTCAAAAATCTTCATTCATACTATTCTTCAACATAGTTCATTTCATATTCCCAAACATCAAATTTTGGTTTTATATCACAAAATTCTTAATTTTTTATAACATAAAAATTATAACACTTATTTATTTAAAATGAATCAATTCCAAAATTTAATAAAACGTATACTTTCAAAAATTCACTTTGAAATCCTTTTAAAAATAATATCGTTATTTTTAAACTTCAAAATGGATCCGATGATGCAACAGCACCAATTAGTCAATCACAACATCAAACATCATATATCAACATATGATAACAGAATATACATCAATATCTGTAAATAAATAAATACTGGTGAGGAATCCAGTTGGATCCCTCCAACCTGTTTCCCTGCATCCAAAGACGTTAGCACAATACCAATTCCACTTCGAGGTGGAATATCGCGGTATATAGGTTTTATAAAAATCATCCGCTTACTAACGGCGCAATAGGGTCTCATCCGCTATACGAGGCGGGAATCAATCAATCCAATATATACATATGCCAATATGTATATATTGCTATATATATAGATATATCCTACTACATCTAATATCACATCCAAACAGACAAACAAAAAATAACTGAAAATTCCACTTTTCATTTGAGTGAGAAAAATCTCACCTTAGCTTTTAATTTTGCAATCTCATTTCCAATCCGGCTTGACTTCACGATTTTTGAACCTTGTATAAATATTTATACACAATTGATTAATATTCGAATTAAATCGAGCAATTCAATTTGCCATTTAAATATTTTAATTTGACTAATAATTTTATTTTATTTCATCATCATTTTTTCAACTTAACTATAAATTTCTTTTTGTAACTAAAATAATTACGTACATTTATAAATCAAATTAAATTACTATTATACTTAGATTTAAAGTAACTAATAGACTTAATTAATTAATTTATTATTTAAAATCAAATTTCCTTTAATAAATTATTTTTCGGTGGTAAAAATGATTAAATAGGTTAAATAAACAAATTTATCACCAACCATATTATTTAGAAATAATTAGTAGGCTAAAATATGAATATGTATATATTAAATTACAAAATTAAATTAGAACAACTACCTTGAACCTCACTGTAAAATGAAGAACCCAGCCACACGCGAATTGCCTCTGATCATCGCGAAACCCTTCTGCCCTGCGCGATACTATCAAATCGCGTGTCGACCCTTCCCTACCAATGCCGCGAACCCAGCCTCGTCGCCGCCAGAGACGAAGTCGACTTCGCTCAACTCGAACGCCATGCGCCCCACCCCTGCCTTCGTCCTCGAGTTCGACCACCCACACACTCGCGACTGCCAAACCTCGCGAGTTGCCACCGCGAACCCTAAATCGATGCCGCGCGACCAACTGCCTAGAGCTACGAACGACACTCCCTCATTGATCGCGAACTGGCCATGAAACTGCTCCGTGCTCGCCCAATCGTGATTCGCGATTTTACATTTACAATATTTTTTCTTCTTCTCTATTTGCGCTTGAAAACGGAAGAGGAGAGGGCACGAGATTTTATTTTGTATAGTTCGGCTCCCCCTTTTTCGTTAAATTGAATCGCGAATTAGCAAAGAGGAAGGGTGCGACTTTGATTTTGAACGAAGAAGATACGACCATTTTTTTCTTCTTCGAAGTGATCTGCTTGCGTGATAAAAGGAAAAGGAAGGGAGACTTCAGCCATGATTTTTAATTAGAACGAAGCATGCTCTCCACGATTTCACTTCGTGATTTTAGGCGTAGTTTATGGAACGAAATTGACTGTTGTTGACCGAGATTTTAAATTTTAAATTTAAATCGAATTCGATTTAAATTCAACGCGTTTCTTCGTCGTACGCTCACGTAACAACTCCGAAAAATACGAAATTTGAAACCCGGTAATAATTCAATATTACGGACCCAATGGAACTGGTTTCGTCGAATTCCGAGACCGTGCCTCGGAACGCTATTTTTAAATATCGATTCAAACGATAAAATTTCAAAACTGAACAAAGCAGTATCAATTTCAATTCTGAAGCTTCTGTTATCTTCAGTAAAATCAATATGAATTTTAAAAGCTTTTGAAATATTTTTCTTCAACTTATGATCGAAGATTCAAATTTTTTATCCAGTTCAATAGATTAAATTTTATAATTTAATCGCCAAATTCAAAATTAGATCGGGGATTCAAATTAAATCATCGTTCAAATATTTAAAATAAATTAAATATTCTCAATTTAATTCGTTCAAAATTCTGGGTCGTTACACATGGTGCAATAAATGGCGTCACCATTGAGTTTGGACACGGATGCAGCCGACCCTAAGACGTCTTCGGTGCGAGTTGGCATTGCAGGCTCTTCTCAATGCGTAAGTACGATACGTCGTAGTCGTAATTTGGGGAATGTAGTCTTAAGGGTGATATTATATGCGATCCTATGTTAGGAGTATTCCAAGAGGTTATTGGGCTGATCCGTCATTGGTTTGAGGTTCGATTAGTTGTTCCGACCCTAAGAGTAAAGTTGCACAAGATGTTTGGGTGTATGTGTATTTGGAGCTATATTCCTTAGGTTAATGAAACCAACCTTATTAGGTAATACACAAACACAAGTAGGAAACCCTAGGTCACATTGATTATAAATAAAGTTAATTGCATGTGATCACCATATATTAATGATATAACTCATTTATTAGATTTTTGTCTGACCCACTCATTTCCTTTTTCCCCTACCATTGGAGGACAGGGGCAACAAGTGATTGACCCCGATCTATTACGTGGAAGAGTGAGCTTGGCGTTGGCACCGCATATTACTCTTCATCCCTCTTCATGTAACTGTGACTGTCTATCGTATTTAGCACTTATCAGACTATATGTTATTTTATAAACTCTGGATTTTGACTATGTATATTTTGAGAGTGTGTTTTCTAGGATATTTTTTAAGATGATTATTTTTTGTATTTATATTTTACTGCCTACCACTATGGGATCTAAAAGTGTAGAATGTCTTAGATTTTATCCTTATAACCATGTCCTGTAACGAATGACAAAGTCTGAAAGTCGCTCTAGGCTTTGGATCGGTGTGTCTGGAGGTGTGTGTTGTATAGGGGTCCATTCGACACATAGTTTCATCGTGCATCGACAAATCATTTGCAAGCACGAGCAATGTTCACTTTATGTAGCACACTTCTGCATACTATGCCCAAAACACAACATACACACATATATGATATATCACCTCTAGTCGAATGACAAAGTCCGATGGACAAAGTCCGATGGATCATCACACGTTAATATTTGATAGGCGTTGTATATCAACTCTGACAAGGCTAGATACACTAACTACTCATGTATGAATAAATCATACCTTACACTACATGTCATAGAGTCTTGTTTACAATATGAATATAGGATCTCGTCGGTCTTCTAGGCTCACCATTGTCGTAGCTGCTTCCATATTGTAACGACCCGCTTTTTCGACATAAATATATCCACGATATTTACATGCCGAGCACGCTAGTACCAAAAAGACGTATGTTTAGTAAATAAAAAATAAAAAAGAACAAGAAAGGAGAGAACAAGACATAAGAATCTCACAATGGCACAACAACATATAATATAAAAAAGACAGTACACAGAGCCACTCTAAGATACGTAGCATTTAAGAGTAACAATTCTAAGCACTATCATCAGCCTGGACAGTTATAACGGTCTGTCCTCACAGATACTGATTTATACATACTAGTAATGCAGCAGAAACAAGTACTACGGTAGGTGAAAGCATCCAACTCGTCTACTTGAGCTATAAAGAATATCCAACGGAAACCTTCCTTTCTTAAACTGCTCGAAAGAGCACCCAAGAAATTAAGGAAAAGATAAAATCACGAGTCAGACATAAGTCCAGCCTGAGAGACTCAAGAAATATGTAGCTATCGTATAACAGTATCTTTTGAGACCAACCGAGTCATCAGAATGGTTTTCCCTTCAAAATAATCAAACCATCTAATAAGTACATATGGCGGTATAATAGATAGTGTCTAGGGTTTAGAATATAAATCAGAAAATAGTCGTGATGCATGTACAACACAACAATATTAAGTATACAATCAAAACCTTTAAGGATACGGTCGCATAAGGATTTCTGTTGGAGGTCTCCTAAATACATCAAGGCGGCCCACCTAACACGGGTTAAAAATATCCTTTTGAGCAGCGTATATCTCTAGATAAAATATAACATATGGTATGCATAGCTGGTTCATGCCTTTAACACGTGATACCGAATATGATTGCCCCTGCGTGCATATCCATAAGCATCTCTAGATATAGTTCTGATATATCCTTGGGTTAGCTAAACCCACTGGCCATCTTACTCTAGTTTATGTTATTTCCGACGGTGAAGTCACGTTCAACATCTCATCACACAAGTCATCATCACTAGAATAGATCTCGAACCTCAACTTGGATTCCAGCATCTCAAATTGATCTCGAATTTCTACATGGATTCTAGCATCTTGAAGAGATCACAAATCTCTATATGGATTCCAGCATAAGTCATCCGACGAATGCTAACTCTGCCCTCTCTCTTGGAATCATCCTTAAGATAGACAATACCCTCACTAGCATCGTCGAAAGCCTTCGGAGTTACCCTCAAGATAGATAGTGCAACTCTATAACATTTCGCTTCACAACCGCTTCCAAAACACATAGCATGTATATCGATTTTAAGGTGATTACGGTTTCGAGTCATCTTAGTACAGTCCTCCACTTACCGAACTCTTCAAAACCAATCGATAAATTTTCGGTTAACTCAACTTTGGTTCTTTTAGAAATAAATAGACAATGCATAAGGGTAGAGATTATCTCCTATCCTAATGAATTCCTTGTCTCTTATCCTTGAAGAGCAAGATGAGTTTATATATAGGGTATAATATCATTATAAGGATAACCATGTCGTATAATTTTCGTGTTTCTTCTAGATATTTCCTAAGTTAATTTTGGTCAAAATCAGATTGCAACGAAAACGATCGCATATGGAAACCAAGTCTTGTATACTTATCACGTTTTCGACCTTCTCAACTTACACTATCCATCGGTTAAGAATGAAGCTGGTAGGTTAGAGAACCGTTTGCTTCCAAACCCTACTCGAACATCATTCTTAACTCTCATAGATGAACAAACCTACTTTGTCGGCTTTTAGTGCTAAGTATAGGATTAAATATTTTCATAGGCAAGTAAATACAAAAAGCATGATTAAGTCCCATAAGGAACTTCGAGTCCTTTTTTATTTAATTAATTCTTTAATTAATTAAATTTATTTTACCAAATAATACTTCCTTTAGAAGTAAACAGGCATATAGGATTCCTCCCCAAAGGATCTCAAATATATGTTCTAAAAGAAAGAGATGTTTCAGATGAATGAGTCCTCCATGGGGATCTTAAATCGTATAAATTCGTAATGCTTTTATTCACTTTCTTTTCGTACTTATATATATATATATATTTAAATTACCTTTATAAAAGATATTTAATGTATACTACTATTTCACTATTCATTTGTACTCTTTTCAATACTTGTAAATACATTCATATACTTATCTCAAAGGTATAAGAATATTCACAAATCACTTAATAAGATTTTCCACTTTAAAATAAAATCAATAGGGTTAAGGACAAATGTTACTTAAACATTGTTACTATAAGCCACTTCTCGTTTATAAGTTAAAACTTTACTTTTACTAACTTTTTCCAAAACATTACATACTTATCATTATCTACAATTAAGGCTCATAAGGGACTTTTAACCCCTTTTTTATTTAATTAATTCTTTTATTAATTGAACTTCTTTTATCAAATAATACTTCCTTCAGAAGTAAGCGAACGATATATAGGAGTCCTCCCCGGAGGATCTTGAATATACGTTCTAAAAGCAAGAGACGACTCATGCGAATAAGTCCTACCTAGGTTATCTCAAACTGTATAAATCCACGATGCTTTTATTCACTTCTTTTACTACTTTTGTGTGTGTGTATAAATTACCTTTACAAAAGATATATACTTGTATACTACTATTTCACTATTTATTTGTACTCTTTTCATTACTTCAAAATACATTCATATACTTATCTCAAATGTATAAGAATATTCACAAATCACTTAATAAGATTTTCCACTTTAAAATATAATGAATAAGGTGACAGACAAATGTTACTATAACCTCTTCTCTTTTATAAGTTAAACATTTACTTTTCTATTTTTCCAAAACATTCCATACTTATCCATGTCTTTAAAATATACTTTTTAAAGATCTAATTACATTTAAAAGTATATTCAAAAGGGTTAAAGACAAATGTTATTTAAACATTGTCACTATAAATCCAAAACACTATATACTTAACATTATCTTTAAATCATTTTTTTAAAGATCACTTATATTTAAAAGTATATTCAAAGGGGTTAATAGCAAATCTTACTAAAACATTATTTACTATAAACCCAAAATACTTTATACTTGTCATTATCTTAAAATATTCATTTTAAAGATCTACTTATATTCATTTCATAGATAGTTAACTTTGAACTTATATATACTTACTTTTAAAATACTTATATATACATTTTAAATATCCATATAAAATAAATCTTAAAAAAAACTAATTTTGACTTTAACAAAAATTATAAAAAAAGCATGTTTTATACAAATAAAACCCTTTACTTCAAAAATTTATAAATAATTGTTAGAAATATATTTAAACTTGAAGTTATTTTAAAATACTTGAAATCCTGCTATTAAATTTCCTTAAAAAGATCTCATAAAAATAATTAATTTAAATACATTAAAAAACCCTTTTGAAATCACAAAACTTGTTAAAAACAACACAACACCAAAACAGTGCTAGCTGTGTAGGTCAAAGATAGAATTTGTAAGTGTTGTAAAAAATACTGAACAGAGAGCATGTTTAGGAAGCATGAAAGTTTGAGGCCAGTTTTCTCTATCCAAACAAAGGTTTTAAGATCCGAAATTTTTACAGTAAGTGCTGTACTTTTTGTACTTAAATATAATGCAAAGAATCCCTGAGGTATCTTCCAAAATCATATTAAAAATTCTCAAAACAAGCTATTTACAAAGTGCTCATGCAACGATTTTTTCGTTACTAACTTTTGCAACTTCGTTCAACTAGTTATTAAATGATTTAAACTCTGATATGTTTACAATAGAAAGCATATATATAGTAGTTAATAAAACATCACATAAACGCTTAAGGATGTCTTTCAAAATCATATTAAAAATTCTAAAAAAACAAAGTCCTTTACAAGTGCTCATACAGCGACCTTTCTCGCTATAACTTTTGCAACTGTGTTCAAACTTTTCTATACTTTTCCAAACCTTTTAACCACTTCCCTATACACTTCTATAAGTTTTGAGTACAACCAAAATATATTCTTTTACAATATATTCACATATAACCATTTTAAAGAGGTTAAACACAAAAGATTTCGAAGTGCACTTATAGCAATTATTTCGCTACAAACAAGTTCACACACTTTAACTTCACACACAATCACACCAAACATGTAAACACAAAGTCTAGACTACGATACATGTTTTATATGGTAATAAAAGTGATTATACTACATAAAATTTGTCGCTTGGTTTCCAAAGAAGGGGGTCCAAAAGTTATAACTTACATTAGTTCATATTTTACTTAACTATATATTTACACAACACACACATATACATAGATACATACATACATACATACATATATATTCAGTTCAATGGTGAGAAAAATCATCCCAAAACCAAGCCTACAACCTAGCAGAAGACTCATAAACAAAAGACCGCTTCTACCATCACTAAACATCCAAAGGCTCCACCTTTTGCATCCACAAGCTCTCGGCCATGCTTCCCCTTCACTATATTGCTTACGACCTGAAATATATGGGGATCTGTGATCCTTTCCTTCCACTTTTGAATTTCTATTCCATATTGCTATGCTGTCTTAGGGTCTTTGCCAAATTTTGAGAGAGTTTGGGCTTCATTAGCAACGATTTGTGAATGTTAAAGAGGAGAAAAGAGCATGAAGAAGACCATTCTTTTGTTCATTACTTAGGCCAATGAATTGTGAGCTTATGGGATATTAAAAGTGTTTACAAGAGGTCATTCTCACCTCCAAAAGCTCTTAGTGGCCAACTAAAGAAGCCCCACATGTGCTTAACTTTGCATATCATTCTCTCCTTTACTTCTCCCCTAAGTCTTCCCAAAATGCCCTCTCCAAAATATCTTCTTTGACATCACTCATGACATCATCAAGTGATTTAGTTAGCCATAAACCACTAAAATATTTTTAGCTTCTAATTAATGGCAAATTAATATATTAAAGATGTCCAAAGAGTTCGAGCAACTTTTATCGACTAAAAAGTCATTTACCGATAACAATAATTTTCGATCACATTATCGATATTTCTTCAAACTATTTATTTTTATAAACATATTTCAAAAGCAAGTTTACCTTTATATATTATTCACTAAAAATGGGTTTAACATGGTTATAAAATCCAATTTATCACATTAATCCAAGGTTCAAATATTTAAATAATTCAGATATTTAAATGCAAAGTGTTCGAAATTCCGGGTCATTACATAAATCCACTTCTTTGGTCATAACTATGACGACCCACCCTTTTGGACGGTTTAAATCGACGATAAACCACACACGTCTAACTCAAACCATTCAAAAGGGAGGATTGTCAATGGGGTAAATAAGAAAATAAGAGAAAAGAAGAAAAAACAAAACACAGAATCTCGCAGCGGAATGACAAAATACAATAATCAAATAAACAGTTCATGAAGCTGTTTTACAATATACATTTGATTACACAATTTTACAACATAATCTGAGTACAACAACACACCAATAATGATGCAACGGAATAATACTAATAATATAATATGCCAAACTTCCTCTCCGTCCTCTAGAAATAATATCTTCAAACACTGAAATGCTCAGGCTGATCCGAGTGTAATGAAAGATAAAACACTCGAGTCAGAACAAAAAGTTCTTATGTAAGTTAAATCAACAACAAGTAAATATGAGTGTAATAGTTTCAGATATGTTTACGGGAATTTACATCTCCTATCCAGTGTATAACGTGCATGCAATAACTTAAGAGATGTTATGAGATTTTCCATCTCCTAAGGATGCGTTAAACTATATATATGTAAGAAAATACGCTATATATGTAGTGTCTATCAGTAATGTAAAATATTAAAATAGCGTTAAGGCTTTACATTGATCCCCCTTAATCCATTTTTTAGCAAGTAGTCTATGCAGGTCCTGTAACACAACCAGTAACGTCGGTAGCCAGTGGGTCCTCTGTAGGTACCATACTAAAACAAAATCGTAGTGGGTGCGAATAAGGATAAAGAGTATGACAAGGAATGTGAGGCAATGTCCAAGGTAGGGTAATACCAGTTCGAGTCGCAAGGCTGGTGGTAACGCATCGTAGCTACGACCACCCACCGCGTCCAACACCCCCAAAATCAAATCAAATCAAGGTGCACCAATCAAGCCAACATCAATATAGTAATACAAAGAGGTGTGTCCGCTAGGGGTAGCTAGCCCAATTGGCCCTAACAAGCTGTCCTGTTTTAGTCATTTCAAATTGGCACAAGTGCTGGGGTCATCCATCATCGTTTTTTTTCTTCAAATTCAGGCAACGTTCACCAAATCCAACCACTTCATTCTGGATCATCCACCGCGTACACAGTTGTTAAAGTGGTTCCAATATTGACAGAAAGTATGCCAATAAGAGGCCCCGGTCTCATTAACAACCAAACGTCATTTTTCACACCGGTTGGTTCTTTTACATTTCAAAACCGATTCATATATCAAAATATCATATTCAATTCAAAATATCCCTCTTTTCAAAATCATCATATTTACTCAAATATGTCATTTTCACTTGAAAGTATCATTTCAAATTCCAACTTAGGTTATAACCTCATTTGACCACATTCACATTTAAATCAACGATTTAAATATGAACATTCCAACTTTGCACAGTTTGAAACTTATAGAAATAGTTTGAATTGGTTTAAATAGTTTAAAATAGTTTAAATAGTTTAGTATAAAATGATTTGAGTATTGAAAATGGTTTATATAGGAAAATAGTTTGGAAAATCTAAATAGTTTGAATATTAAAAAGGATAGAATTTAATAGTTTATATTAAAATAGTTTATTTTGAAAATAGTATCAAATCAAACTGTTTCTTTCCATTTCAACAATCTAGACCCATATCCAAATTTCAAATCAACAAAACTCAATTTCCAATCTTTCAGTTCAATTGACTCAATTTCAGTTAAATTTCAAAGCAACTTGATTTCAATTTCAATTCGAATTAACTTTAATTTTCGAAACGTTCATTTTAACTTCAAATTCGATTCAACAATTCAATTCAATTCTTATTTTAAACCATTCAATTTATATCAATTTCAAGCCCAATTTCAATTTATTGATTTAAAACACTTAAATCAATTTAAACCTCATTATTCAATTTTAAGGTCCAAATCTTAAAATAATTCAATTTCCAAAATTAAAGTCAAATACCAATTATAACTTTACATTCCCAATTCAATTCTTTAAAACAATTTCTTTTAACTAATTTCAATTTCAACATTTCAAAGCTTGAATTAGAAAATAATTTAATTCATATAAATTCACAATTTATTTCCTTTAAAACAATATCCTTTAATAAAAATCCAAATTCAAAGTCTTAAAATCAATTAATTTAACTAATCCGGTGTCCGTATATAATTTTCTATCTTATGGCCAAGTGATCAGTTAATTTAATCTTAATTACATGAATGGATACATATCATTTCAACCCAAAATTAAATGACATAGGTATATCTCATTTCAACCTATTTCTTAGTTCATTCCGGATAATATAAATGATAATTTATATATTGTCAATTAATAAATAGGGTAACAACAGGGATATATCCAAAATAAATAAACAACCTACATCCAACATCAATCAATAGCATACAATAGCAAACACATCCAAATCAACCAACATATCACAACAGTTACTAATTATCAATTTGAGGTGTTTAACTAGCAATTAATTTCAATATTAATTTAAATGTCAATTTAAATTCAATATAAAATTCAAATTAATTTAAAATGTCAAATTAAACTACCAAACAACAACCAATAAAATTCTTACCACATCATAAATTTAATTCAACTAACATAAGAAGGTTTAGTATTGCGTGAGTGGGTTAAATCACTCACCTTTGATTTTTAGTCGATTAAAAATCCAATAAAGCCCAAATATCCAACAGTCTCCAAATTTAACAAAACTAGTTTCATGTTGTTCGGAAATATGAACCAAACAGAAGAAACCGCGCATCAATCCGAGTTCATATGCAAAAGTTATGAAGATTAGAAGTTAAAATTTAAAATTTAAATAAAATTTAATATAGGGGCAATTTGGTAATTCGTTGCCTCCTCTACCCTAGTGTTACCCGGCTACTTGGCTCGGCTACAAAGCGACGGTTGCAGAAGTTATAGTTAGCACTAGACAAGATTCTGGCCAAGAGGAGACTGGGGATATAACTGTTTGATGCAATCGATATGGTTCGGCATGAATGTGCAGCTCGGTAGGTATGGATCGGTATGTATGGCTCGGTCAAAGGAGGTTCGGCAGATATCGCTCGGTCAAGAATGGGAAAATGAGATGGCTCAATCTAGGCATCCAAGGAGAGGTCGCTCGGCCATGATCGTTCGGCCACCACCGTTCGGTATGCCTGGCTCGGCCCACAGAAGTCGCCTACTATGGGCCGAAGTACCTTGTTCATGGGCCTACGAAGGGAGTCCAGCCTATCTTCGTCTATAAATACAGAGGCAGGGGTATAGTTGAAAGGACCTTCTTTTGGGAGAACTTCAGGGAAACTCTGCCATTTTTTATACTCTCCTATTTTCGATTCAAACTTGTATTCAAGTGGTTTGTTTACGGATTGTATCTGTATTCAAATGATAGAGAAAGTAATAAAGATCATATTCAAAGTGGACGTAGGCAATTACGCCGAACCATTATAAATCTAGTGTTCTCGTTTCTGCTGTTCTTTTTGCACTCAATTGCGTTATTTTTCTGCTTTAATTTACTTTCTTCATTAATCTCTCTACATAACTCTATTCAAGGGTGTTAGTGACCAATTTTGGTGCTTTCATTGAGAGTTGAATTCTCAACTTGATTGGATCTCATCGTCTACTAGTGGATTTCCATATTCGCGAGATAGATCCAGTTGTTTACCAGCAAACTTCCAATTCTACTCAGATTTGAAAGAGATCTAAGGAAGCTATTAGCCATGGGATTGGATTCACTGATGTACGCAAGATCTTGGGATTGGATGTTGAAGTTTGAACTCAAGCTAAACGAAGGCCGGCACTTCTCTGAAGGAAATTCAGCTGATCTCTCATATGGTCGAACCCTCAACAAGGCAAATGTGTATATGCCGATCGCTTCAGAAAAGGTATATGCCGACTGCTCCAGAAAAGGCGTATGCCGACCGCTCCAGAAAAGGCATATGCCGACCACTCCAAAACTATTGTATATCGATCGCCCCACGTACTCCGTATAGCCGAACGGCCTTGGCCGAGCCACCCTTGGCCGAACCACCCTTGGTCGAGCCACCCTTGGCCGAGCCACCCTAGCCGAATCGCCTTGGTCGAACGGGCTTGGCCGAGCCACCCTTGGCCGAACGGGCTTGGCCGAGCTGCCCTGGCCGAACCACCTTGGCCGAACCACCTTGGCCGAGCCACTCTTGGCCGAACCATCTTGGCCGAACCGCCTTGGCCGAGCCACTCTTGGCCGATCCACCATGCCTACACTCCAACACCGGACCATCTTCTATTCTTGTGCTTTACAAGCATGCCGACCGAGTGTATACCGATCCCTCTCTTAAAAAACCATCTGACCGATCCATGTACAAAAAAATATGGATCGGGTACGACCCCCATTTTCAAAAAAAATACTTTTTCGGGTACGACCCAAATTTAAGAACCCGAACCCTAGCCGCAGCGCAGTGCCTTCGCATAGTGAATTCAAAGCTCAACTTAATGAAGGAACATTCTATCCACTTCCATGGCATCCTATGACCGACCAGGGCATAGAAGATCAAGCGTTAGCTTCGGAATGGCAACAAGGGAACGGACAAGCAACCGCTACTCAAACTTTACTCCCAAACGTTGGAGAACATAGATGATATGACTCTAGGAAAACGCCAAGATGACTCCAAGCACCATTCTTCACTGACCTAGCACTTCGAATTTAGTGACTCCAAGCAAACCAATGTTTGACTCCAAGCAATTTGTTCCAAATGCTAACAAGGATATCATACTGATTGCATTTGAGGGGAGTCAACCTCCAAATATATTTTAGCAGCTAGTTAGGTGGAGAACCTCCTACGACCATGGATCGTTTCTGTTACAAAATGAACCAAAACCAAAGTGAGGAGGAGTGGAGTAGACTAGGAAAAATAACAAAACAGAATCATTGGCTAATGACTCAGATTCCAATAAACGAACCAAGATCTCAAAATTTGACTCATATGCTCTTTGAAAGATTCAATCAATAGCCTCTACTTGGAGACTCGCGACTCAGAGTGGTACTGAAAACCAACCTCGAGAGAGTCCACCGAAGTCTAGAGAAAATCAGGGGAATGTTGTATATTCCAAGATGCACACTGATCCTCACACTGGCGATTACAGACACCTCCGAGGTGACCAACTACTCAGAGTTGGCCGCCAACCAATCCACACAGACCGTGATCGGACCTGTGGAGTTTCATCAAGACGAGCATGATTCGACTACTCATCATCAACCATATGCCTTTGATTTGAGGCCATGGACTAGAGATGGAAAAGCTCGTCACGGTCAGAGCCTTATACAAAGCGTTCATAATTGACCGTCCATACGTCGACCTCTATATTTTATTTTGTGGCCTAAGAAAGGCTTGGAATGAATGTGGCCCGATCATCCATTCCTCGTGTCATAAAGTAAAGTTCGATAAAATACATATGCCTCTCCTAAAGCTCAGTGATGCCGGGATCTAACTAGAGCAGACGTGATTTGATCATCTACACATCAACTCCTACCCGGAACACAAGAGATAGTTCGAAAGCCCGACTTGAAGTAGCTGTGATGGACTGCCTACTCGTCAACCATCGCTCCCAATACATGGACATGACTGCACCTTAGAACATATGCAACTTAGTTTGTCTACTCAGTGATCCATAATCCTCGTTTTCTAAAAAGAGATACGAAGCAAATTGTGCGAGACTTGTGATCCAACCATCTACCATATACCTCCTTCCTTGACTTGATTGGAAGAGCTATAATCACCAAGCGGACGAGAATCGACTGTCCATTTTTCAAGTTTCATCCTTGATGCTGGGGGAAGAGTCCCATTCCATGAGCAAACGTGGTTCGATCGTTCATTCGACAACATTAGCCTCGATACGGTAAATGAAATACAAATCAAACGGGTGGAAATGCGACTGCTCTCAACAAAAATCTCTAAGTCCCTGAAGCATACTAGAGTACTCTGAGTCCCCAAAGCGCGGACTAGAGTATAAACGACTTGACAAAAATATCTAAGTCCCTGAAGCGGACTAGAGAACTCTGAGTCCCCAGAGCGTGGACTAGAGTATAAACGACTTGACAAAAATCTCTAAGTCCCTAAAGCGGACTAGAGTACTCTGAGTCCCTAGAGCGCGGACTAGAGTATAAACGACTTGACAAAATCTCTAAGTCCCTGAAGCGGACTAGAGTACTCTGAGTCCCTAGAGCGCGGACTAGAGTATAAACGACTTGACAAAAATCTCCAAGTCCCTGAAGCGGACTAGAGTACTCTAAGTCCCCAGAGCGCGGACTAGAGGATAAACAACTTGACAAAAATCTCTAAGTCCCTGAAGCGGACTAGAGTACTCTGAGTCCCCAGAGCGCGGACTAGAGTAAAAACGACTTGACAAAAATCTCTAAGTCCTTGAAACGGACTAGAGTACTTTGAGTCCCCAGAGCGCGGACTAGAGTATAAACGACTTGACAAAATCTCTAAGTTCCTGAAGCGGACTAGAGTACTCTGAGTCCCTAGAGCGCGGACTAGAGTATAAACGACTTCACAAAAATCTCTAAGTCCCTGAATAGGACTAGAGTACTCTGAGTCCCCAGAGCGCGGACTAGAGTATAAACGACTTGACAAAAATCTCTAAGTCCCTGAAGCGGACTAGAGTACTCTGAGTCCCCAGAGCGCGGACTAGAGTATAAACGACTTGACAAAATTCTCTAAGTCCCTGAAGCGGACTAGAGTACTTTGAGTCCCCAGAGCGTGGTCTAGAGTATAAACGACTTGACAAAAATCTCTAAGTCTCTGAAGCGGACTAGAGTACTCTGAGTCCCCAGAGCGCGGATTAGAGTATAAACGACTTGACAAAAATCTCTAAGTCCCTGAAGCGGACTAGAGTACTCTGAGTCCCAAGAGCGCGGACTAGAGTATAAACGACTTCACAAAAATCTCTAAGTCTCTGAAGCGGACTAGAGTACTCTGAGTCCCCAGAGCGCGGACTAGAGTATAAACGACATGACAAAAATCTCTAAGTCCCTGAAGCGGACTAGAGTACTCTGAGTCCCCAGAGCGCGGACTAGAGTTTAAACGACTTGACAAATATCTCTAAGTCCCTGAAGCGGACTAGAGTACTTTGAGTCCCCAGAGCGTGGACTAGAGTATAAATGACTTGATGAAAATCTCTACGTCCCAAACTATGGACTAGAGCATAAACCATTCGACAAATCTCTAAGTTCCTAGAGCGTGGGCCAGAGCATGAACACAAATTGGGCGTGAGTCGACCGGGGAAAGAATAAATCTAAGTCACCAGAATGCAGAGTGGCGTATAAACACCGATAAATAGATGAGTGGATTTTGACCGTTCTCTATTCCGCAAACTTCGGTCAGAAATCGACAGAAGGAATATTAACTCGCTAAGGATGGAGTTCGACCATCCGACTTGTGGCCTGGCCAAATCAATGCTGGGAGCAGGAGTACAAATCACTAAAAGCTGAATACGACAGCTCATTATAGCTCTAGCCCGGCGTTCTTTACAACTTAAGGCAACGACTGTAAGGAGGCCTCAACACAGAATCAATCGAAACGGCATCCAAAGCTACGGGCGACCGACTATATCATACCTCGGACCGAGAGTCAATATCGATCTGCACCAAGCACATACGAATGTGACCCGAATTTCCCTTGAAAAACTATGACCACCAGAGTGTGGAAAGGAGAGTAAACCACGAAGACTTGGTCATTAATTCTCCAGCACCCTCCTTCGATCCGTCAGGCGAAGTATGAAACTGGATGAGCATGACCCGACTACACTTGAGCCAACTTTACCCCGAGATATGATTACAGAACATGAACCAAAGTGGACGTGGCTGACCGTTCAGTAAACAACTTACGCCCTTAAACTGATGAGGCATCGAAGTATTCCCCTTGGAATGAAAAACCACAATACAATCCAGGATAGGCGAGACTCAGCCTCCCATCAACTTACCTGATCCCACGATTCAACGGCAAAGAGAGTAAAGCTAAAGTGGGCATGGTGGCCTTCCTACTTATCAGTATATGCCCCATACTTGGGGGCACGAGTGAGAAGCAGGATGAATGTGAACCGATTATTCACCGATCGACTCCATGTCTTTGGAGTTTAGATGGGAGTATAAACATAGCTAGGACAAAACTCAACCATCCACACAGTACATTTATCAACCTGAGACTGGGAGCAGAAGCGTGATCATCCAAAGACTGGCTACGATAGCTCAATATTGAAACTTGTATATAGTGTTTACAACTATTCAAGGCTACGACCGGAAGAATGCATAGCGATAGAATCATTAAATCGATGCCTAAGCTCGTGGGCAACTGACTATCACTCCAACCCGAAGGACGGGTAAATGATCATGAATGCATTGAATGGAAAGTGCGTTACTCGAATATACAAGCAAATTCAAACTCAAAGCAAGATCCAGCTGTGCAACTTCATGCAACTCGAGGCTAACCCCTACTCAACATTTTCTTCAACGTGCTTCTAAGCCTGACCTTTGGCCATTTGCAGACAATTGTTCAAAGCATTCCGAGCCCTTCACTATTAGACTTAATAACTCATGACAAGACTCTAGGATTCGACCAAAGTATCCATCAACATTGACCGTCCCAACCAGATTTCACATTGAATGTTACACATAATAGTTACATCTGAATCCGAGATTGCACCCGCTGAGCTGACAGTCGACATTACAGTCAGCCATGGTGACCCTTTACGGGTGCAGAAGATCTGATCACAGCTCAGTGCAATGATGATAAAAGAATTAGATGGATTTCTCTGAATAAATGATGATATGTTCCCTTGGACCCATTCTTACATGCGTGTGTGATTTCACCGACTATCGCGAGCCATGCATTGAATATCGACCTGAAGCTACAAAAGCTAGCGTCATACAACGACCTAAGACGTCTGAAGGACTACTTAAATAGAATACCGAACTAAGCCAATTCGATATCACTTATTTCCCTCGAAGAGCTATCCAAGGATGGAAATTAGCAGACCTCATATCTGAATTCACTTCATCAGACGACTACTCAAAGAGTCGTGGAGAAACAACCAACAAATGGAAAAATGTGCGCCGATGGATCATCCAATGATCAGTGATATGGCACAGGAATTGTGTTAATGACTACTAAGGAATGATCGATCTGCTACGTCCTGAAACTCGATTTCCTTGTAGCAAACAACGAAGCTAAGTATGAAGCCTCGACCGCTAGCCTCAAACTTGCTAGAGAACTTGGAGTGGAAACTTTAAATATCTTTTGTGATTCCTGGTTAGTAGTATGCAAAGTTAGGAAAGTTATTCTTGGCAAGGGGCATTGTCTTGCTCCTTATCTCAGCCGGGTCCAAGAGCTACTAGCCGACTTCACGTATTACATCATTACACACATCCTTAGCGAACGAAATGAAAAGAGTCAAGTCACTAGCCAAGCTGGCCAGTTTCAGGAACGGGCAACGGACATAGTTTGTTTGGTTGAAGTACTTAATATTACAAGCATTGACGGATGGAGATCGACTAGATCTTGGAGACAGAGCCAGAAAAGGGGTCATCGATGACTCCTATCAAAGACTATCTACAGTGAGGAATTCTTACTGAACGGAGGAATGGAAAACGACAGATCCTCCTCAAAGCTTCATGCCAAATCATCCAAGAAGAAGTCATGTGTAGAAAGGAGTTTATCCATTCCCATGCTTCGGTGTATCACCCATGATGATATCAAATGAGTCTTGAGTGAAGTCTATGAAAAAGAATGCGGCGATTACATCAGGGGGCAAACCCTGACAAAAATACTCTGATATGGGTTTTACTGACCGACTATCAATCAAGATGCGGTTGATCATGCTAGACAATGCGATGAGTGCAAGATGTTGCAAAAAATTCGAGAGCCCCGTCGTTGGAAATTACTCAAATGGCTAGTCCATAACCGTTTGCCACTTGGGGGCATTGACATCATCATCTCCTTGCTGATCCTAAAGGTGGTGCGAAATACGTCATCGTAGCAGTTGATTACTTCACCAAATGGGCAAATGAAGAAATTTAAACCACGACCAAGATGAAGAAAATAATCGACTTCGTCGTCCGTAACGTCATTTTTCCTTACGACCTTCCACGATCCATTACAACTGGTTGAAGCTATGAACAAAATCATAAAGTCTATTCTGAAGAGAGGTTTGGAAAAAGCTAGAGGTAAATGGGTAGATGAACTCTCAACAACATTATGGGCTTATAGAACTACCCATAAGTCCATGGTTGGCCGTACTCCCTTCACCCTTGCTTACGGCTCCGAGGTCGTCATCCATGTAGAACTTGAAGTCCCCTCTCATCAAGTGGCTGGTTACAACCCTTATTTCACAAAAAATATAAACAAGAAACTGCAATCGAATTGCAATTAAACTAGATGGAATTGGTGACGACTTATGAGCATATAAAACGCATCCGAGAGCCAATGACAAGAACGTGTGCCCAAACATGCACGTGTATATTCGAAAAAATTCGACTTCTTGAAATCAACAGAAATTGAATTTTCACTTAGGGTTATTAAGAAACGACTGGATCGGATAGCCAAAGCTTACTAGCCCTGTAGAACCGAAAACAGATGGCCCTTGATGAACTACAATCCTGAATTTATACTATTGGGAATCGACCAAGCGTCATGACAGTGGAAGAAGGATACGACACTTTGGAGGATAAAATTGAAGGATAATGACTATTCAGGAAACATGATGGATTTATTTCTCGAGACTCTAACTTGCTTCGATTCAAAGCACGTCATGTATGCAACAAGACGTACTTTGGGGGGCAAATGTTACCCGACTACTTGGCCCGGCTACAAAGCGACAGTTGCAGAAGTTATAGTTAGCACTAGACAAGATTCTGGCCAAGAGGAGACTGGGGATATAAGGGTTTGATGCAATCGATATAGTTCGGCATGAATGTGCGGCTCGGTAGGTATGGATCGGTATGTATGGCTCGGTCAAAGGAGGTTCGGCAGATATCGCTCGGTCAAGAATGGGAAAACGAGATGGCTCAATCTAGGCATCGAAGGAGAGGTCGCTCGGCCAGGATCGTTCGACCACCACCGTTCGGCATACCATCGTTCGGTCACCACCGTTCGACCACCACCGTTCGGTATGCCTGGCTCGGCCCACAGAAGTCGCCTACTATGGGCCGAAGTACCTTGTTCCTGGGCCTACGAAGGGAGTCCAGCCTATCTTCGTCTATAAATACAGAGGCATGGGTACAGTTGAAAGGACCTTCTTTTGGGAGAACTCCTGGAAAACTCTGCCATTTTTTATACTCTCCTATTTTCGATTCAAACTTGTATTCAAGTGGTTTGTTTGCGGATTGTATCTGTATTCAAGTGATGAGGAAAGTAATAAAGATCAGATTCAAAGTGGACGTAGGCAATTACGCCGAACCAATATAAATCTGGTGTTCTCGTTTCTGCTGTTCTTTTTGCACTCAATTGTGTTATTTTTCTGCTTTAATTTACTTTCTTCATTAATCTCTCTACATAACTCTATTCAAGGATGTTAGTGACCAATTTTGGTGCTAACACCTAGCGACAGCAACAACAAAACCTCCAACGAGCAACAACTGCCACCAAAATCTCCCACCGCACGCGCTCTTCTTGCCTTCAACCTCATCAGACAATGCTGTTGCATCGCCTTCCTCAAGTCGACCATCTCCACCCCGCACGCGGCCTCCAGGTTCCCCCTTACGAGATCCACCGCCGCCTTAAAGGCCATTTCTGGCGAACTCCACTGATGATCTCGACCACCAAACCACGTGGATGAACGCTGCTCGACGCCATCTACAATACTGTGCCCTCTGATCGTCGATTGGTCGACGACTCACCGCTGATCGCGAAACCCTCACATGAATGGCCGAAACTTCTTCACTGATTTCTGGACAAAACGAAACTCGATTGCAAAAACGAACTACAGACGTAGATTACGTTCGTCGAAAGCTTCGCGATGATATATTATATGATAGGTTTTGAGCAATTTGGATTTTTCGATTTGGTTTGAAATTGTAATTAGGGTTTGAGATGTCTGCCATTGAGAAGGAACAAATAATGGAATAGATAAGAACAGAAACTGTACGTACAGAAAATGAAATAAAAGATTGCTAGGATTTATAACAACCAATATATAGACAGAGATTGAATAACAATGGATGGACATATCGATTTGGGTCGAAACGATAACAACGACCCAAAAAGCCCGTTTCATTCCCGAAACGAAAATGGGTCATCCAATATATTGAAATATAGGTTTTCAATATTTTTAAACTCAATGAAACTAGTTTAAAACCCTAATTTCATTGTATATAAAAGTTGGTTTTAAAAATCGAATTATATTCATTAAATTCCTTAAAGTGATTTTTACGCGTTTCGAGCTCGCACGACCAAACGATAAGTCTGATTGCTACGAAACTTGGAATCCTATAATAATTCACTATTACGGATCTGATGAAACTTGTTTCTTCGAAATCCGAGACAGTGTCCAAAAAGGCTAATTTTACACGTTAATTAATTATTATTTTAAAATCAATTTAATCGCTTTTAAATTCTAAATTAAAAGTTAACAATTTTCATCATTCTTGATTACACAGAAATTAATAATATATTATAATACAGCTTCCCATGTTAAATCCAATATTTAAATATTACACTAATTTCAACGTTAAATTACAATAGTAATAAAACCCCATTAATTATATTTTATTTTTAAATAAATTATATTATTTTGATTTACATGTTCTTATATTAAATCAACAGTTCCTTATGTAATTTATTTATTAACATAAGTTTCCATTTTATTTCACTCAACTCTACAGTTAACATCTTTTATCATAATAATTGCAATATTTCCATTACATTAATTTTATTAATTTCCAAATTAATTTCAACTAATTTAATTAATGAGATGATAATAAATCAATTGTTACAACTTAGTAATTCATATCTATTAATTCATTGTTTACAACCAAGGGTTATAAATTACTTACCCAAAACCGATTTCCTATTCTATAATAACCAATTTCAATTATATACATATAATTTTTCTTTTTAATACCCACTTAGTTTTATTACTTATTAACTTCCATTATTACCATTAATTGGAATTTCATTAAAACGATTGTTAGTTACATTCAATCAACATTATTAAATTATATTCTAATAATTTTTTTCATTTAAATCATAAATTTAATTTCTCACAATATTAGATTCCAAAAATTTTATTAAATTTAATAATTTTAATTATCAAAAATACGGGTCGTTACAATAGCCTCCAGTGCTATGCTGGTTTTGTTTTGGGAGGTAGCCGCCAGAATAATCTAACATTTAATATGAGCCCGTAGCCGTTGTTATCTTGATGATAGTCAAAGAACCTCCTAACAACATGACCCACGACGTAGCTCAAGGTGGTTTAGTTGTACTTGATAATCCTATGGACTCTCCACCTTCTTGGCTAACCATCAGGGATCTCCGTCACCTATGCGAGAGGCATGGAATTCGAAAGATGAGGTTAGACTTCCATAATAGTTTAAATGGGCTTATAATCTACTCGTTGGTTACACGACATTCAACAGATTTATGTGCCTCCCAGTGCAGTTTCTTCATTCAATCCATTTCTACACCACATCCTCCACTCTTTTCAGATTGCTCCTTCTCGATTACATTCAAATGCATACGCCATTTTTCTAAGCTTATACATGATCTTTTTTCACCATCTTGAATTAGAACTTGGACCGCCAAAGATTCGTTATTTATATAATTTGAGGCGACGATTCCCAATGTCTCGTACATCTTTTTTTAGGCGCACCGCTCCAACCAGGTTGTCGATGCTTTACATAACAAATGAGGTGAGTTCAAGGATAAGCACTTCTTCTTGGTCCTCTTTGTGGTTTATGTATACCAAACACATAGATGTATGATGAACCTTAAGACCATCAATGCACTAACTTAGTGAATAGTGTATACCAACTATTTAAAGTTAATTTGTGAATTTAAAGTTAATCTACTTAGATCAGTAATCAAAACACAAACAAAGATAGGTAATCAAAGAGTAAACAAGAAGTAAAGTACAATAAATGGGAAAAAGTAAAGTAAAAGCAGTAAAGTGAATATGTAATACTCCGTAAATTTTAATAATATGATAATATTTAATATTTGAATTAAAAACGATGAATTAATTTTTTTAAATAATGGAGGGACAAAGAGGTTATTTTTTCAACTTTGGAATTTGGCAACGAAATCTACGCCATTATGACCGAATCTGTTTTCCGATCGAGCAATATATTAATTTTTCGATTTAGAGATCGTATTAGAAAGATATAGACAATTTAATGGTCAAGTAATTTGGCATCAAACATTTGAATCTGAATTTTTGAATTTGAAAAGCAACCGTTGATTTCCCTCCTCCTATAAATATAGCCCAAAATTATAGGTACCCTTCTTTTTCAAAATTTCACCAATTCATTTTCTTCCTCCTTCCCTCTTCTTCGTCAATATTCAAAAAGTCATATCTCATCTGTTTATCAATGGATCTACACGTAATTACCAACAAATTGAAGCTTGCGGAGTGTGTTACATATACATATGAGTTTAGAGGCATAATCAAAAGAGTGACAACGCAGCATACCCAGGCAGTAAGGGATGATGGTGGAATCCCGTAACTTTTTTCACCATGAATAATAAACTTCAAACTGAGATATCCCCTTCATTTCTTAACGGAATTGGATGATCCACTCATCGAACGACTGTAGGGACGAGGACTACAATCTGGAAAAAGAGTTGGGCCGAAATACTGAGATCCCTAGGCGCAAAATGAACAATATAGCGAGATAGTGATGATTTCTTCATCTTTTCAAAATACCGAGAAACGAATGGTTTCCTCCTCTATACTAATAAGTAATTGTTACACACATAGGTGTATTTGATACACTCATGCATTTAAATTAAATCCAAACACCATTTTAAATAATTTAAACAAAATATGATCTTATTTACAACTTTATTAAATTGGATCTAATATACCTTTAGACTTCATAAGCCCAAAAGATCCAAAATAGGATTTTGTTTTTTAAATATACCTATTTCACACACTTTCGACTGGCCCGATTCCATCATTTTTAAATGATGTTCCGAAATTAAAAAAAATTTAGCTATGATGTTCTCTTAAAACATTTCTATCAAAATAAAACATATAAAACTAAACACCCTTTCCTAAAAGTATTTTAAAATAAAATGTTAATCAACAAAAATTTCTTTTTCCGTAGATAAAAATCTTCCTTTGTAAACAAAATTTTCAAAATCATAACACTGTTATTAAAATACATTCCAAATTATGTTTTAAAACAATCAAAATTTCTCGCACTAAAATGTTTCTCCGAAGATTGAATTCAACTTTCAATATCTAATCAAAGCATATTAAAATTACTTTCAAATAAAATATTTTTCCTTTCGAAAATATGTTTATAATAATATTTTATTTCCCAAATTAAATATTTTATTCTCTTCAAAAATCTAAACAAATCACTTTAAGACTAAATGGAAATATTTTCACTTTTTTTTAAATATATTTAAAATCAGAAATGTGTAATTTATAAAATTTTCAAACAAATATTATTCACATAAAAATAAGAAGTGATTCCATCTTATTAAGGTCACTTTCAATTATAATCTAACATCGTGTGTGTTTCACTCGGGTCATAATAAACACTTAATCCCTCTTATAAGTGTTTATCCTACCCCACCCTTACTTTGTTTGTCTTCCATACAAAGGTCATCATAAATAAACATCATCTTAGGATGATATGTTGGTGGTTAAGCAAACAACCCATACACACAAAACATACAATCATCAATCAAAACGCTCTCTCATTCTATATTCCGAACTAACATGAGGTATAAATTAAACTAACCTGATTGTTATAAACCTACCCAAGGCTTAGGGAATCGCTAAATCTAAGCTTTGATATCAAGTATGACAACCCACTATTTTTAATATCTAAACTCAAATATAGACAACATCGGAATATGCTTACAACAGAACTTAGATATTAATGATAGTGGACCGTGTGTTATATAAAATTAAAATTTCTAAAAAAATGAATAAAAAAGGAAATCTCACGGTAGAAATATCAGTATATGTGGACACACACATATCACATTTCAATAATTTGATACTACACAAATCTAGTACATCAGATAATATACATATTCAATACATCAATTATTAAAACCATAATTATCCAACTATGATGCAAGAGATATACCGAACCTGTGACATCTTGGAATTTTTGGCAATATCAATTTAATAATCTGTATTGAAATTTAAATTGATTTGATGATTTTTGTTGATAAATTTGAATTGATTTAATAATTCTTCTTTTAATAAACATTTAAATTGTGAATTTATCTATTAAAAGCTAAATAAATTATTTTCTATTTACAATATATATAAATTTATATACATTATAAATAGAAAATAATTTATTTAGCTTTTAATAGATAAATTCACAATTTAAATGTTTATTCAAAGAAGAATTATTAAATCAATTCAAATTTATCAACAAAAATCATCAAATCAATTTAAATTTCAATACAGATTATCAAATTGATATTGCCAAAAATTCCGGGATGTCACAGAACCATTTTATAAAGATGACTCATTCCAAACTCTTTGTTACTTCCACCGTTTCCACCTGCAAACTTACAAACACACATATCTACATATAATAAAGGGAAAACATGTCAACCATGTTTGGATTGCGCATAATCTATACACTCCATCCAAAGGCTCGAGAGCTATTGCATAGGACAAAGTTGCCTACTTATTCATTTTGGGGGGATTAAGCCCACGTAGTTTTGTTTCTCGCTCTTGTATGCATCCAAATACTTGTTAGTACATAACAACCATAGCATTCATGACCCCAATGAATACAATTCAAGAAGAAAACAATTTTCTACTAATTAATGATATTAAATCGTCATATAGGGCAACGAAAATAATAGAACATTTAGCTATTAAACATCACTTACGTTTGACAGATGTCTATAAGATCCGGGCTAGTCCGTAGCAGGTTAAATGAGTGAATTTTTAGTTTTTTTTCATTTTGATCTTAGTTCAGTGTACGGAGCTGTAACGACCCAGAATTTAATCACTATTTAAATGAATATTTAGTTGTATTTTTAAATAATAAATAAATGAATTTTTATTAACAAATAAACTTATTTTAAATAATAACTAATGATGATAAAATCGTTTCAAATTTTGTTTACTAATTTATATAGTTCATAGAAAAATAGAAAATGCGACCGAAACTCATTTTTCGAAATTTCAATTTTTCATTCGTTAAAAGTTATCGAAAATGTTAAAACACTATTGCAAACACATACATATACACTACAAACTATTTTGTCATAAAAACATATACATGTACATACATATTTTCACTTTACAACTTCTCTTCTTCATGTCAAATTTCCTAAAGGTTGAGAAAGTTTTCATGGCTTCCTACATATTTTCTATGTTATAGAAATATCGCATTTTCCATTTTAAATTCCTTCCATAACTTGTTTAAAACCCTTCTTCATCCATTTCTTCACTTTATATTCAAAAGCACTATCATCCACCTAACCCTGCATGGCCAAGTCGTATTAGTGCATGGCCGAGCCCAAATTGTCCAAGGTCGAGCCTATTTTGGGTGTGTAGGGCATCCAAAGTCTTCAATTTTGCAAGATCCTAGGTTGTTTCAAAGTTTTAGCAGAAGTTGGTTTGAAATTAGTAAGCTTCGGTGAGTAAAACTCTCATTTTTGAAATGATATTAACTAGATTATATTGAACTATATGTTGTAAAAAAATATAGTGCTTGTTATGTTGAAATACCATATTGTTTTGATGGCATATGATTACAGTTTGTGTTTGAGCTTGGATTTGTGATTTGGATGTTAAATGATATGTTTGGATATGGATATGTGAAGGTTGGTTATGATATGATGGTAGTGTGTTTATGAAACAAAACCAAGTGTATGTGATGTAAATATTGTGAAGTTAGCACCTTGGAAAGTCGCAAAGGACTTGAGACCTGATTTGAAAACAAAATCTTGTTTCTAGTTTTTGGATTTAGTAAATTTTTCCAAGTTTTCACCTTCTGTTTAATTTTTCAAAACTCTTTCATTTGTATTTTCAATTATGCAGTAGCAAGAGTTAAAGTGAGATTTTAACCTAGAAAACAATTCTAGTGAACTGCGTTCATAGCGATAGTCGTTATGGATGCAGTTCGGGAAAATTTTACGATTTCAACTTTTAAAGTATTTTCTTTGAATTATTTTTGAAAACTCTTTTCAAACTCATTAAGTAAGTAAAAAGGTTAAATTTTGGTTTTTAATAATTTATTTATTTAATTTATTAGTTATGAATAATTATTAATTTATTTAGTAATCATGTTAAGTAATTAGAGCTTAAGAATTTATTGACAAAGTTAATTATTTTTAATTATGGATGTTTCAAGTGAGGATTAATTAAGATAAAAAGGTAATTAGATTTTTACTTAATCAAGTTTAATTATTTTATTTTATTATTAAATTAGAATGATTTATTTAATTACTTTTTTTGATTAAAGATTAACTATTCACTTAATTATTACTTAATTAGGGTTGAATTATAAATTGATGTTTATTTACTTAAAGTTTAATTATTAATTAATTTTTAATTTATTAAGGTTTAATTTTTGATTAATTAAGACTTAACCAAGCGTACTTGAGATTTAGGTTTTAATTAAATAAATTAAGAGTTAAATAAGCTAATTGAGGGTTTAATTATTATTTATTTTAATTAAGATTTATTAAGGTTTAGTTAAGTTTTAACTTATGATTTAATTTAGGTTTATTCATTTTAAAAGTTATTTAAAAACTCTATCAGTTATTTATTTTAAACCAGTTTTCTTATCTAAGTGAATTGTTTTCATATCGTAGGATCTCTTTCCTAAGCCTTAAGTAACCCTTTTTGATTATGAAACCAAATGACATCTATTGGCAGAACAAAACACCATTCTGCTATTATAAATACTGGGACATTTACCCACATAATGGATTGATTAATTATGATTGAATGATCCCCTTTACTCACTGCTTGCTCATGCAAATATCCATGTTAACTTGTTAAGTAGGATCAAATTAAAAGATCCCTTGTGGTCTCTAAGCCTTCGAAGGATTTTGTGAAGTTAATTGTTTCATTTTCCTTTTCGATGATGATTTCAAAGTTATTCCATTTTGGATAAGACATTTCAAGGATGATTTTGCAACGGTTTTAGTTAAGATATTTAATAATGGATAGGTTTATCAAAAGGAACTTTTTAGGTAAGGTTTCATTAAGAAGTTGTGTGAATATGAAAGGTTTATAAAGGAATTTAATGAATGATTTTGGGTTTTCGTAAGGAAGTTTTAGAAAGGTTTTGGTTATTCATAAAAAGAGTTTTTGGAAAAGGTTTGGATGTTTATAAAAGGTTTGGTTATTATAAAGGAGTTAGAAGGGTTTTGAATATTTATAAAAGGGTTTATAAATGACTTTGGAAGTTTGGAAAATATTTTGTAATGAATTTGGATTTCATGTAAAGAGATTTCATGATGGAATAGATTTGATTAGAAGGGATTTATTAAAAACCATTTAAAAAGAATTTGAGATCTAGGTTTCTCTAAACCGACCTTTTAAAAATGGTGGTGTGGAACATCAGTTCCACACTTACTACCAAGGGAATAGTGCTTAGGGTTGTTCTTATCTCCGATTTAAACAACATTTATTAACCCTTTTTAACCTAATTTGGAAGTAAGAAGTTATTCGCAAAGATTTTCTGAATATACTTATATCAGAAAGGTAAGTAAATGAATGTTTTAGAAAAACATTTTTGAAAGAAATTTATTAAATAAAGATTTGTTTTGAGGCTTAGTGGTTGCTATGGATAAATAAATCTTAAATGGAATTGGTTGTTGTTTGTTTATTTGATAGTTAAATAACCGACTATCAAATCTGGATTTGTTTTGACTCAAAGTATGTCAGGTATATTTGACTTCCCCGGTGAGGACTCGATTGCTTAGTGCATGCTACCAAAAGTATCGGAATTGAATTAGTCGGAAATTATCGCTTAGATTGGAGACGCCGGTCCCTGGATTTATTTGAACCACTTCAAACTAATAACGAACAATGTTAAATCATATTGAAGTATGTAGTGGAGTTATACCATTCTTCTTGAGGGTGATTCCAAAATGGAAGATAGTAATGTGGAATGTTTGTTCGATCCCGGAACAACTTGCATGGATGAATACTGGCATTGTATCGCTGCCTGGAGGGCAGTGTTAGCATTCTAAGACAGTCTGCTAAGTGGAAAAAGGTAAAGACGTGACCTCATGAGCCTCACAAACCGAGAAATGGAAAAAAATAGGGTAAGCAGAAGAGCTATGTAGTCAGCTACCATTAGGAGCTGCCATCTCTTTCTAGATTGTCCACATTTGAATTATTTTGCGCACAAGCACCGTGGTAGTATAAGGCCTCAGGGTCAAAAGGGATGAGGTAATCCAGTTTGCCATGTTAAAGGGGCAGCCGACTCTGTGTAGCAGGGGTATAAGAAGTTCTTGTCAGACTCCGGTGCATTTTCTAGGGGTGTACCATTGAAAGGTAGTCCCTTACCTTGCCATAGTATGGAATCCATCTCTAATACGTGCCTTTACGTTTTTGATTTTAGAGCCTAATATGTTGGAATTTATTATGGTAACAATTTCAGCTATTTTGGATATGTTTTGTACTCTAGACATTATTATAATATCACTGGATTTTATATACAAATGTTTTGGTTAACGTTTGGTAAAAAATCGTCCATGTTTATGTGCAGCATGGTCTTACGAGATACCTTTGATTTCAAAATAGTTTTAAAGTAATAATTAAGTTGTTTGAGTTTACTCACATCAGATCCATTTTTCACCCGGAGTTTATTTTCTTTTCCTAAACTCTTGGATGCTCAAATTTGAATAGGCAACCAAGTAGTTTAGGTTTATCCGTAGATTTACTATGAGGACGTTGGAGCTGGTTGCTCCATCGATAGCTAGTTATTTTTCTTGTTTTCCACTGTATTATATGCATATTGTATTTGGTTCGGTAGGGACAGACTATTATAACCGTCCTAGGGTAGAATTTGTATTAGTATGACTCTAATGTAACATTTTTGAAATGACTTTGTAATATATTATGTTGAGTAATATATATTGTTCAGTTGCGTTGTGAGATTTGATGTTGTTTTGTTTCTCCTCTCCTATCTTTTCTTTCTTTCAACCCTAATGATCGAGTTTTCGGCACTTGAATGCTCGGCTTGCAATATAGTGGATGTATTAGTGTTGATTTTCAAAGATCGAGAAACCGATCGTTACAGAAGCCTAAATTGGATTTTAGATCTAATCTAAAATTTTAAATAAAATCTTCATTTTTATTTCATTTGTAACGACACGGAATTTTATCACTTTGATTTGTGGATATTTAATTTATTTTTAATATTCAGTTAATGGTTATAATAATTTAATAACCCTCTTTTTAATTTATAACTAATACTAAAAAAATTCAAAAAAAATTCTTTTTTGAATTTTTTTACTAAAATAGGCAGTTCGATGAAAACAGAAAATGTGACCGAAACTCGTTTCTCGGATTTTCGACTTTTTTATCGAATGATAAGTTATAGGAAGTTGTAATATCCTTGTATATACTTTAGAGAACATTTAAATGTTTGAACAATTTATTTTAAAATGTTAGAATATATATTATAATAATAAGATTTTAAAATATATTTAAAATTTTAAAATAATGAAATGATGGATTTGAAAACCTAAGATTCCATAAATATAAAAATTAACTAAGGTACATGATTCATCCAAATTTCCACCATATTTTAATGTGCTTGGAATTTTGGGCATTATGATATGATGGCAAAGTTGAAATGTAATTAATGGTATTTTGGGTTTTAACATTTTTATTCATTTATAAAAAATAAGCTCTTATCTCACTTTCTCAAATTTGTTTTTCATCTTCATTTTACACTTTAAAACCTCATTTTTCCACTTTCCCTAGCATTTTTAAATTTGTAAAAATCGTACCTTTTAAACGTTACTCAAGAGGATTTAAGAGGTTAAGCCTGAATTTGTGGAAGGTGAGAACACTACATCTTTTATCTTTGTTAAATATTTTGTGAAATGAATGTTGGATATTATGGTAGTAGCTTGATTTAAAAATGATAATCATGCTTATGTGGTTGGTTAAAAATCATGTTTTTTTGACAATTTTCTTTGAAAAATGTTGGATATGCTCACTGTAAAAGAAATATACACTGATATATGCACACAGACAACATAGCCCTTCTTCCCCTGTTCTTTGTTTTTCTAAAAAAACATCTCCATCCCCGTGTTCAGAGATTTATAACTTCCAAACTGTTTAGAATTAGCAATGGGCTTCAATTGTAAATTTGTATGATTGGGTCTCTAGTTTTTTTTAAATGGTCGGGGTTTGTTTCGTCGAGCGGTGTGAAAGTTGTTGCACTATTCAGTAAGTGGCCGTGTGCCGACAAATTTTTCGACAAGCACGAATCGACAATTGGATTTTACAATCGTGTCCATACTAGAAAATCGTGATTTCTAGAGTCGTTCAAATGATTTTATGGACCGTGGTTGTGGCATGGTGATAATATGAATTATTTCCAGTCCTTGGGCAATTTCAGGAGAGGCGTAGTCCAGAAAAGGGACGGTGGTGTATGGAGCAGCTTTGGTGTCTGGCGAAGGCAGAGAAGGCAATGGCAAGTGTTCCGATGGTCGGATTCGTCACGTTGAGGTCATGTTAGGGTTTAAGACAGGTTGATTTTGGTCTCGAGTTTACTAGATTTGTTGGCAACGTGGTGCACCGTGCATGGCATGGTTAGGTATGGCGGTGCATGGGGATGTGGCAATTGTGAAAGAATGGATGGCCGCAACGGGTTGTGGCCGAGGAGGCAGCGGTGATCGATTGGACGAGGTGTATCCTTTTTAACCTAGGCGCGAGTTTTGGATTTTGGGTGAAGGTTCTATTATGGATAGGCGGCGCTGGAGAGGGAGGCGACGACGCCATCGTGTCGGGCATGGCAAGGCGAACTTGTAGAGTGGGTCGAAGTGGAGATCAACGGTGGAGGGATGGTGTGCACGACCATGCACTATTTTTGGTTGACTCCAGTTTTGGTTTTGGTTTTGAATTTGAAATTGATTTGGGAATTTTGATTTTTTGGGTTTGGTGTTTGAGGAGAAGAGGTTAGATAGGGTATGGGTCGTGTACAGTGGGCTTTGGGCCTAAGTGTTGGAGAGGATGTTTGTTTGTTTTAATTTTATTATCTAAGTATGCCTAACTTTTAAAAATTCATATCTCATCCATACAGAATCCGTTTGACACAAGGGTTTTTACACAAGGTTCGTATGAACTAGTAGGACACTATTGTATAAACTGTTATTAGTTTTAATGAAGTACAATTTAATGATAAAATAGTACCGACTGTATATAATTGTGTTATTTTAAGTAATAACATAGTTAAAATAACTATACCTCATTGGTGATATCTATTTGGCCAAATAAACTACCGTTATGTTAATTTTAATTAGATAGATTATTTTAGACATCTATTTAGTTGAATAAAACACCATTCTGCTATAACTAAATTAAATAGATTATTGATGACATCTGTTTAGCAGAATAAATCCATGTTCTGCTATTAAATTGATTCAAACATTTAATTTTAAGTCGGTGGATTTATATGGGATAAATTAATGGCACATTAAATATGGGTGGTTAATTATGGATTTGATTTACATATATTTTGCTTATGTAAATATCAGTTATGTGACTTGGAAAGTCAAACTGAATTAAATGGTAATTTGATTTTGTACCATTATGGTCGCTAAGCTTCTTTTCGAATTTGTAAAGTTATGGATTTAAAATAACTTCAATTTTATAACAACTTGAGGCAAAGTGTTTATAAATGATGTTTTAAAGTAAGTTAATAAATAAAGATGTCAAAGTTGTTTAATTTTTTTAAATAAAGATGTTTAAAAGTTGTTTAATTATATTATTAATGATATTCTAAGGTATTTAATTATATCATTAATGATATTTTAAGTTATTTAATTATATTACTAATGTTGTTTTAAACTTATTGATTGGTTTATTATTGTTTAAAGTTAATTATTATTTGTTAATAATGTGTTTAAAGTTAATCACTTATTTCATTAATGATGTTTTAAAGTTAGTTAATCAATTAATTATTTATGATGTTTGAAGGCAATTAATTAATTGAGTAAAGGTCTAATTTTTTTTATAAAAGTTATTGTAATTAGTAAAAAGGAATTATTCAAGGATATGCACAAATGATATTTTGTAAACGAAATTTACAAACGATATTTTGTAAAGGAGTTATAAACAATATTTTATAAAAGATTTTTATAAATATAAAAAAAGTTTTTTATTTGTAGAAAAGATATTTTAATAGAAAAGAATTTTATAAATAATTTTAGAGATTTTTAAAGGAAGTTTAAAAATTTATTTGGATATTTGTAAAAGGAATTGTAAATATGAAATGGGCTTATAAAACTGGAATTTATAAAAGGAATGAGATTTGTTTTTTGATAAATAATCCTTCTTAATTATGGTGGTATGGAAGCATTCTTTTCATACTTAACACCGAAGGATGGGTGGTTTGGTTTATAGTAAAAAATGTTGAAATAATATTTGTTTCGCTCATTTAAATATGAATTTGGAAAAAAGGAAATCTTCCTTACATTTTGTAAATATACTTATACCGCTAAGATAAATATATGGATATGTTTTCTAAGAATTGAAAGTATAATGTTGTAATATACTTATACCGACAAGATAAGTATATGAATGTTTTCCCAAGTATTGAAAGAAGTATAAGGGTTTTGTGAATATATCTTTTTTAAAGGTATTTTGAAGCAAATAATTGAAAGGGATTTTAATTAATGAAAGATTAATTAAAAGAGGCTTAGTGGATCCCACATGGAATTAAATCTATGTTCGATTGTTTGTTTATTTGATAGTTAAATAATCGACTATCAAATCTTGGCCAAAATATAACTTTGGAAATATTTAGGAGAAACACAGGGGGTTATATAGCACAGTTATCTTCGATGATGATGTACTGTGCGTATAAATCTCGTTTTGTTCTCCAAGGGCAAATGATAAGGAAATCCATCCACTTAAACGATTAGGAGGTGAACTTTGCTCTTATGTATTGTCTGATTATTCCCAAAAGAAACGGAGTTGAGTTTACCGGAGCTATCGATTTGGTTTTGAAGCGATTGTTAAGCAGGGGAGTGCATTTATATGAGATAACTCAAAACCATAACCACTCTAAAACCATGTGCATGTTTGACGCTTTGGAAGAAATTCAAGACTAGTTCGAGATAATGAGATCGAAGATGAAGCTCTTTAAAGTGCAAGGACTACTTGCTACTAATCCTGAGGGTGATTCCAAAATGGATGTGGTAGAAGTATTGCCTTTAGTTTGTTCATATTCTGAACAACTTTTATGGATGAATGCTACCATTACATTGTTGCCTAGAGGGAAACGTTACCATTTTAAGTGGGAATTGCTAAGGAAGGAAAAAAGCAATCGTGGCCGCATAAGCCTCACAACTCGATAATGACTAAAACAGGGGATATGCAGCAAAGCTATGTGGTGAGCTACCATTAGGAGCATCATTCCTTGATCTAAATTCAATATTTATGGATTTTGGTATGCATGCGCACGGGAAGAGTGGAGCCAGGAGCAAATGTTTTGCAGCCTTGGTGCCCAGAGGATGATGTAATGTGGTATGCCATGTTAAAGGGGCAGTTGGCTCTGTGTAGCAGGGGTGCAAGACATTCTTTTTTATTTCGGTACGTTTTATCCAGTGGTGTACTGTGATGGGCGGTACCCCAATAGTCCAATCATTGATGGAAATCCAATCTTCAATATGTGCCTTTACGGACTTAGTTGTGCCCAACGATGTTGTAAGTGAGATGCTTGCATTCTAACTATTTTATATATTTACTTTCCACCCCTAGACATTGTTATACTATAATTGGATTTTACAGTAAAAATGATTTGGTTATCGTAAGGTAAACCCGTCCGTGTTTATGTGTAGTGTGATCTTACGAGATACCTTTATTTCTAAAAGGTTTTTATAATATTAAGTAATCTATTGATTGTGTTTCTCGCTTTTTTTTACAAGACTGATCCGAGCATTATTTTTCTTATAATGCTCGAGTCAGCCCGAGCATATTTTTCAGATTTAGCTGGACACTTTTGGAGCTTCAGGAGCTGGACCCTCCAAGGCGTATTCACGTATTTTTTCTTTCACTATTTTTTCTTTTCTATATTTATCAGCATTTGTAAGGACATGTGGTTATAACTGCCCAGGCTGATGATAGGCTAATACCCGGGTTAATGTATGTATATAAAAGTTTTCATTTTGTAAAGTTCATTGTTATATAATAGATTACTCATCATGTTGTGAGATTCAGTTCTGTCTTTTCTTTTCTTTCACCCCAATGATTTGTCTTTATGGCACTTGGATATTCGGCACATACCATGGATGTATCAGTATTAACTTCTGAGGATCGAAATGGTGGGTTGTTAAGTTGGTATCAGAGCTGAAGGTTAAGCGAGAACCTAGGAACTAGTGGGGTAAACTCATCAGAGATAGGGTTAGTAACACACTAGAATGAGTTTGACCGTGAGTGTATTTGTCTATAAGTGTGCGCATTTGTTAGAGCTATAAAAATATTTTAGATTATGTTGATTGATCTGTTGAGTGGTTTATGGATCCTGGTCAATACAAGTAGCTACCATTATTGATAGAGATCTCTAAGTACTTAAATAAGGTCAATCCACAAAGTATTGTTTTAAATTGGTAAATGGAATAACTTTACCTAGGAATATATTTTATATACAAAAGAATGATTCTTAAAAATTGATATAGTTAATTTTGATGTGTTTGGTTGTTACGAAGTGATAATATTCAATTATTATCATTTAAGGTTTGTTTAGTCGTGACTGTCCAGTTTGAGCATTGTCTATCGTTTGTTGATCTATCGGTAATTTTCCTTTTTAAACCATGGGTTGAGTGGAATAGAAATTGTGGGAACATTGAAACGAACACTTTGTGAATTAAGTTTCACAATTTGATTATAAGGCATTCAATGATAATGTGAAATAAATTGGATTTTAATAAAAATATTTATCAAAAGAAAGCTAGAATATTTTAGAATAAATATTTGAAAATGATTTTATAAAATAATTTGATTTTATAAAATTGATTTATGAAAAAATATGGTATATAAATAAAAGGGATTGAAGTAGAGAATCCGAGGACTTAAATCTTGGTGCTTTTGAAGAATGGTTTTCAAGATTTCAAAAATATAATAATAGTACTATTTGTAAATATTCATGGTAGAAATATTTCTAAGTGATTTTAAAGGAGATAGAAAACACTGAACTCACTTCTATCGCAGGAAAATAGTTCCGATGATGAGTACACCATCATTGGTATTCATTTTTGAGTTTCTAAGTGGAGAAATACTACCATAGCAATTTGCTATAGAGGTGTTTTGATAAAACAGATTTTGATTTGATCCTAGAAGTATGATTTTAGTTACAAAAGGAAATATTTATATCATTATTTCAGATGATTTTTGGAAATAGATGTAATAGTTTTACTTAAAAATATAAATATTTTGGAAAAAGAATTTTAAGCAAGGAGTATTTTCTTTGGATTGGCTCGGGGAAATGAGTCTTTATTTATTTTGTGATGATTTAAATAATCTTCTAAGTGACGATGGGTGTTTTCCTAAGCGAACGTTGTAATGCACTTAGTAAATTATTCTCTTTATCATTGTGCGATCAAAACGTGTTCGAATCCGAACTAACCCAAAGCAAGTTGAAAATTGATATTTTATTAAAACTATTTGCTTGGAAATATATCCCGTATTGTTTCAAAAATGGAATTTTGGGATAAAAGAAGTATTATTATGTTAACTAGTTCGAGTGACTCGAAAATAACTAAATGGAAAATAGATGTGTTCGGATGGTATGCACTTCTCTTAAGTATTACCCTTTTAGGTAAGGTAATGTATGATACTATTTGGTAATACCAATTCCTTAGTATCATTTTGACGTTACTCGAGCTATACATATTGTAACGACCCACTATTTTGGACCACTCAAATTGACAATAAAACCACACATGTCGGACTTGAATAATTCAAAATAATAGATTGTAAATAAATTTGGAGCAAATAAAATCAATCACAGAATCGCAGACACAGAATATCAGCATAACTCGCAGCGGAAAATAAAATACATAGTGGTTCATGAAGCCACTACAATACATAGTCTCAAAACAGATACAAAATACCATAGTCTGAAAAACAGATACAACAGAAGTCTGAATACATAAGTTCTCAAATACATAAGCAAAGCTGAATAGGAAATAACTGAAATGGAAATAGACAACTAGATAGACAGATAAACTCCAGCAAATCTCTAGCTCCAGAAGGTGAATCCAAAGCTGTGATACTCAAGCTGACCCGAGCGTAAAGCAAAACACAAAACACTCGAGTCAGGACATACATACTTATACAATGTAAATCAACTCAAGTGAACTGTAATAGGAATGCATCAGTAATTGAAAGGATGCTTGGGATCGCCCATCCTCTAAGGATCCGTTAAACTATCTACTATGTAGTAAGATACGCTATTATAATAATGTCTAAAGTAAAGTAAAATTATTTAAAAATAGCATTAAGGCTTTACATTTTCCACCTTAACACATTTTTAGGTGTGCCAATAGTCTATACAGTACCGTAATACCCCATAATCTGGAGCTACCAGAGGATACTCCATAGGTACGACACAAATCAAACTCGTAGTAAAGCACGCTATGGTAGGTGACATGGCACAACGAGGCAATGCCAAGGTAGATATACCAATTACGCATCTGGACTGTTGCTAAAGTAAAGCCGCGGCAATCGCCCATCACGAGCCACACTCCCGAATCAAGGGGTGCACCCAATCAATCACAAAGTAATAGAATGGTATACGATGGAATGTGTTCGATAAGAGAAGCCACCTCATTAGCTCGGAATCGCTCTTGTTTTAGCCACCTTATGCTAACTCATGGGAGTTAGGTCCACGTAAATACCTTAGGATTGTCGCCGCCATCCTACTTCATTCTGGAATCTCCACCGCGTACACAGTTGTTAAAGTGGTTTTCGGTATCGACGGAGAGTATGTCCATATCCGATCCCGGTCTCTTTAACAACCAATCGTTATTATAACCCATGGTTATAAATTTCAAAATGGTTTATATTTCCAATCAAAACATATTCATTTTAAACCATTTAAATTCGATGTATCCTTCAAAATAATATTCATTTCCAAAGTTGTAGCATTTCTAAGTTCATTCATTCAATTATAACAATTTCAAAAACATTTTAATTTTAGCATTCGCAGCACTTTGAAAATTTGATAATACATATATTAGCATTTCGAAAATATCATCTTCCAGAAACAGCAGCACTCAGAAAACGTTACTGTAGATAGTAGTATTTCTGAAATATAGTCTTTTTCAGAAACAACAACACTTATAAAATGCTACCTTACAGATAGTAGTATTTGGAAAAAGGTACATTTTCAGAAACAACATCACTTATAAAATGCTACCTTAAAACCACAACATTTCAGAAATGCTTCCAATACAAATTTGAGATTTTCTATAACATTTCAGAAACATTATAAGTTCAGTTTTCACCATTTTTAACTTATAAAACATATATCACTTTTCAAATTTATTTATTTGGATATCATTTCACTTATGATTTAATAAAATAAAATTTTATAAATAAAATATCCAAATTTAACCATAATTCATTTATTAAGTCAAAATTACATTTATATTGCTTAACTTTTAATTTAACAAACAACTAAATATTTTATTTTATTTTTTTAAAATATCCATTTCATAAATAAAATATTTTATTTCTAAGTTAAGCCTAAAATCCCATTTAAACCAAATTTCAATTATTAAGTCAAATCACATTTTAAATTTTACATCTTAATCATTTACTGACTTATACAATTTTTAACTTATAGAAAATCACTATAAAATTTATTTAAATCATTTTAAAATCAAATTAAGTTAAAATCTCATATATTTTATATTCCAAATACTTAGAATTTTCAGAAAATATTTATATTTAAAATTAACCACGGGTCTGTATAATATTTTCTAACCTAGGTCAAGTGAATACGGATAATATATCATTTCAATCCGTAATGAATTAAAATCCCAGGTTTTATCATTTCAAACCCGCAATCCTAAGTCAAATAAAAATCGCTCGAGCCTATCATTTCAGCTCATAACGACTTTTCCCTATTCTAAAGTCCGTTCGGGTATGTATCATTTCAACCCATAGTGAGGGAACTTGCAGTGTGAGAAACATAAATATAAATAAACAGTAAAACATAGCATGTCATATCAGGTGATTAAACAGGTATATAATCAGGTTATAACATCATATAATATCACATCACAGGCATATATGAAATCTACTATCAACATGGCATATCACTACTACAATTCACAAGACTTAGTTTCACAATTTTATAAGCACGGCTATGCATGGAATGTGGAAGCATGGCTATGCATGGAATGTGAAGAGGTAAGGTGGTGAAGGCAAAAGGACAAGTGGTATGTGAATGGTCATGGAGCACAAATGGTTCGGCCATAGCAAAACATGGCTCGGCCTGGAGTGGTTCAAGGCATGGTTCAGGTCTGGGTTCAGAAGTGGTGCGGCAAAGGGGTCAGGTCTGGTCATGTCAAGGGCTGGAGATGGTGGAAGTGATGGTGGCCGAGGAAAATAGGGAGGAAGATGGTGAATATGTGGAGGCCGGCTATGGTTTTGGTGATGTTTTGTGGTGTTGCTCTGGACAAGGGGTCACGACCATGGTCAGTGGAGATGGTGAGGTGGTGCTTGCCGTACAGGAGGTGGTGGTGGTGGATGAGATGGTCGGCAAGGGCTAGGGTTTGGTGATAGCCGAGCATAGCTTTGAGGAGAACAAAGAAAAAAGAATAAAAGAAGAGGAGAAAAAGAAAACTTACTGAATATGTTTTCAGAAGGTGGAAAATAAGAATGTGAAGAGGAGGAAATGTTTGTACGTGAATGGAAATGAGAAAGTGATAGGCTTTGTATGGCTAAGAAGTGGAAAGGCTAGGAAAAGGAAAAGGCATCAAATAAGTAACTCATGCCTCTTGGAATTTCTAAGCCCAATATCAATAGCCCATTTCAAAACAAGCTCAAAACGAAAAATAAAATTCCAAAGCCCAAACAAAATAAAAGATGGGAAAAATAAAATAGAAAACTAAATAATGAAATACTGAAAATAATTGCGTGTAAAACGCTGAATTTTATCAAATTTAAAAAGTATAAAACAGAATTTAACAAAACGAAAAGCAGAACGAATATCGGAATCAAATTCAGCTTAAGGGAAAAAGATTGGAAATTTAAAATTCAAATTTAAAATTTCAACTGAAAGTCAAAGTTTGACTATAGTTGACCAAAATATAAATTTTTAGAAAATCAGTAATTTATTATATTTGGAAAATAAATTATAAACATAATCCAAAAATACATTGGAAAATTCCAAAATTTCAATTTTTAAATGATTTAAAATCAAAGTTTCAAATAAATTCAAATAAAAATATTTGTTAAAAATTATGGGTTGTTACACTCTCCCCCACTCAAAACTTTTCGACCTCGAAAAGGAATGAGACACTAAAAACAAAGAAAGAGAGAATAAAATAGGATAGCAAATAGTACCTGAAACAAATAATTCCGGATTCGAAGCACGCATGCTCTCCTCCGTCTCCCAGGTACAATCCCGATCATCGGTACTCCACTGCACTTTGACCAGGTTGACAGATTTCCTTCTCAACTGCTTTGTACCTCTATCGGCAATACGAAGTGGCTTCCTCTCGACATTCAGATTTGGCTGAATATCCAAACTCTCGAGAGCAGAAGGCTAAACAATAAGGGATGGATCATGAAGATACCGATGAAGATGCGAAACATGGAATACATTATGCACTCCAGAAAACTTCTAAGGCAAGTCCAGACGATAAGCTAGAGAACCAATCCTCTCCAAGATGCGGAAAGGACCGATGAACCTAGGAGCAAGCTTCCCTCTACGACCAAAACAAATCACATTCCTTAAGGGAGAGACCTTAAGGAAAACCAGATTACCAACGGAAAACTCCAACCTCCTCCTACGCCTATCTGCGTACTTCTTCTGCCTATCCTGAGCACTCCTCATCTTCCTCTTAATCTCCTCAACTCTCTCAGAAGCATCTAAAATCATATCAGGACCAAGAACCAAACGATTACCAGATTCAATACAGCAAGATGGAGACCTGCAAGGTCGTCCGTGAAGAGCAGCAAACGAAGACATTGCAATACTGGCCTGAATTCAAAAGATGAAATGAGATAGATAAAAGATTAAGACAAGATTAAAATAAAAGATTCGAGATTATACCTGATAACTATTGTTATAGGTGAATTCAACAAGATGGAGATGATCTTTCCAAGATCCTCCATAATCAAGCACACAAGCACGAAGAAGATCCTTTAAAATCTGATTTACTCTTTCCGTTTGACCGTCGGTCTGTGGATGGTAAGCAGTGCTCAGATTCAGATGAGTACCCAAAGATTCCTGAAAAGCTTTCCAAAACTGACTAGTAAAGATGGGATCACGATCACAAACAATACTGACAGGAACACCATGGAGACGAACAATCTCCCTCATATAAATCTCAGCTAAACTGGAAGCAGAACGGGTAGACTTGACCAGAATGAAATGAGCTGACTTGGTCAATCTATCCACAATAACCCAAATACTCTCATTACCCCTCCTTGTCCTCGATAATCCATCAATAAAATCCATAGAAACTTGTTCCCATTCCCAATTGGGAACCTCAAGGGGCTGCAACAAACCAAGGGTCTTCTAACGATCGGCCTTGACTTGTTGACAAGTCGCACACCTACTAACAAAAATGGAGATATCACGCCTCATACCTCTCCACCAATACAACTTCTTCATATCCTGATACATCTTGGTCACTCCTGAATGAATAGAAAGTCTGGATCGATGATTTTCCTGAAGTATATCCTGTCTCAATTCATCAACATTCGGGACACAAATCCGATTACTAATCCTCAAAATCCCTCTATCATCGATCTGAGCTCCACTACCATCAAGACTACTACCACCAATCCTGCTACGAACATTCTCCTTAATAAGTCTAAGCATCCGATCCTCATCTTGCTTAGCCATGATTGGATCCAAAAGAGGAGAAGAAACAACAAGCTGACACAACATCGTCTTATTCTGACTCAAAGCGTCGGCCACAACATTAGCTTTCCCAGGGGTATAGTTGATGTCGAGGTCATAAGAAGCAAGGAACTCTAGCCACCTAACTTGTCTCTGATTCAAATCCTTCTGGGTGAAAATATATCTCAAAGACTGATGATCCGTAAAAAGTTCAAACTTAGTTCCCAAAAGATGATGCCTCCAAAGCTTCAAAGCAAAAACCATAGCAAGCAATTCCAAATCATAAGCAGCATAATTGGCTTCATGGGTCTTCAAATGACGACTGGCATAAGCAATGACCTTCCCATCCTGCATCAGAACAGCTCCTAAACCTACACGACTAGCATCAGTGTATACCGTTAATCCCTCGTTTCCATTTGGAACGGTAAGAACTGGTGCGGAAGTAAGCTTGCGCTTTAACTCATTGAATGCAACTTCACACTTATCATTCCATATAAACTTAGCATTCTTACAAGTCAAAGCAGTGAGAGGTGCAGCAATCCGAGCAAAATTCTCAATGAATCTCCGATAATAACCGGCAAGGCCCAGAAAACTACGGATATCAGATGGAGTCCTAAGAGTTTCCCAATCCTGAAAAAGAATAGGGAAAAATAAGAACTACAAAGATTGATAGAAAAAATGAATTACAAAAGAAAGGTGAGAAGAGGTAGACTTACATTGATCGCAGCGATCTTGACTGGATCAACAAAAACTCCATTACTAGAAACAATATGTCCAAGGAATCGGACTTCATCCTTCCAGAAATGGCATTTAGAGAATTTAGCTTTCAATTAGTGACTCCTAAGAGTCTCTAGAACAGAATTCAAATGGACTTTGTGCTCCTCCTCAGACTTAGAGAAGACAAGAATATCATCAACAAAGACCAGAACAAACTTATTAAGAACATCTCGAAAAACACGATTCATCGGATCAACAAAGAAAGCAGGGGCATTAGTCAAACCAAAAGGCATAACTAACCATCCATAGAAACCATTCTCAGTACGGAAAGCAGTCTTGGGAATGCTTTCCTCAGCAACTCTGAGCTGGTGGAAACCTGTGGCAAGATCAAGCTGAGAGAAAACAGTAGCTCCATAAAGATGATCGAACATATCATTGATACGAGGCATTGGATATCTGTTCCTCATAGTGAGCTTGTTCAGCTCCCTATAATCAACACACATCCTCAAAGAACCATCTGACTTAGTGACGAAAACCACTTCTGCTCCCCATTCGGAATGACTAGGTCTGATCAAACCCTTGGAGAACAAGTCCTCAATTTGTTTCCTCAAATCAACCTTCTCACGGGGTGCCTTTCTTTTGGGATAAAGAACTACAGGTCGAGCTCCAGGAATAAGATCAATGCGGAAATCAATTTCCCTCTTAGGAGGTAAAGAAGAAACTTCACCAAATACATCGGGATAGAGCTTAACCATAGGGTTGAATCAAGATCACCAGGAGAAGAATCCAAAGAGAAAATAAAACTGCCAGCAAAATCCTGAGGCATACGGCACTGAATTACCAAAGAATTACCCCGATCATCAACAAGAGAAACAGTTCGGGTTTTACAAGAGATAACGGCTTCATGCCTCTTAAGCCAATCACCTCCAAGCAACAAATCAAAAGCATCGAAACCAAGAACATAGAAATCACCAGAAAATCGATGGTCAAAAAAGAGAAGTTTCACTTGATTACAAATCCTACTAAGGTTCGTGGGACCCCCGATAGGATTAGTAACACATAAAGGTACAGCTGCAAACTTGGGTGAAAGGAGATGCTCAAACTTATCACAAAGATCCACAGAAATAAAACTATGCGAAGCTCCCGTATCAAATAAAACACGAACAGGAAAATCAAACAAAGTAAAGGTGCCCTGGAGAGTACCTTGGGATTCGCTAGGAGCAGGTGAAGTAGGCGGAGCATGAGTGGAAGAAATCATGGCGAAGACTCTAGATGTCTTGCCCTTCTGATACAAAGGACAATCTTTCTTGGAATGACCAGGCTGCAGACAGACATGACAGAGATTGTTCCTGGTATCCTGAGGTGGAGAAATGGCAGCACCAACTGAAGTAGGGCAATTATTGGCATAGTGTCCCATCTGATCACACTTGAAGCAGGTGATGGAAGATAGGTCGATAGGATGCTTCTGAGGAGTAGATCCTAAACCAGGATTCTTGAGCCAATTCTGCTTCTGCTGATGGAAATTAGGCTTCCTTTTCTTAGAGTTGCCAGAACCAGGCTGAGATGGAGAAGCACGAGGAACAGAAGCTTCCTTAGAAGTGGGATTCTCATATCTAATGGCTATGTCCATCAACTTCGTGAATGTACCATGAACATGAGAAATGAGACGATCATAAAACTCTGGGCAAGCTCCAGCTATAAATTTCTCATTCTTCTTAAGAGAGGTGTCAATCAGGCCAGGACCAAACTTGGAAAATTCATTGAACTTCCGCTCATACTCAGAAAATGATATGCTCTCTTGCTTAAGATCCATAAACTCCTTGTATAGCTGGGACTTCTCGGCTTCGGGCATCCATTTTGCCACAAAAGCCTCCCTGAAAAAAGATTGATAAGCTTAAGATAGATTCAAAGAGAAAAAGCTGAACAGAACACAAGACAACACAAGAAGATACCTAAACTGCTCCCAAGGAATATCTGCCTCCATAGTATGAGCTGTGACAGACTCCCACCAATCTTGGGCTGCCTCCTGAAGCTGCCAAGCTGCCAACTAACGCTTCTGAGCCTCAGTAATCTCCAAACCAGTAAAAATCCTCTCCAGACTCCTCAACCACTGCTGAGCCTCTACGATGCTCTCAGATCCAGTAAACTTGGTACCACCAAGCTGAGTGAATTCCTTGCAAAGGGTGGTGAACCTGATGGGTGCAACAGGCTCGGGAACTGGGGCAATACCACGACCACTACCTCTGGCATTCCTACGATCCATCCTGGAAAAATCAAGAATGAATTTTAGGACAAAGGTAAAACAGAAAGACAAAGATAAGATTCAACTAGAATGGAAATCCTAATCAAAGAATTTAAATAAACAAGGTGGATTCGAAAGGAATGAAGTTAAGAAAATGAGATTTTAAAACAAGAAAATTTTATATCCAAAATAATCTTTGAAAATCCTTTAAAATCATTTGACAAAATCATTTTATACTTAAAAATACGTTCTCTCACAAAGAAATGATTCTAAGATTGATTTCACTCATTCTAGGGTATTTCTACCCTATCTCTAAAGAGTTTTTGCTCCATAGGCTAAGGTTTGCCTAAAACCAAAGCTCTGATACCAAATATAACGACCCACTATTTTGGACCATTCAAATCGACAATAAAACCACACATGTCGGACTTGAATAATTCAAAATAATAGATTGTAAATAAATTTGGAGCAAATAAAATCAATCATAGAATCACAAACACAGAATATCAGAATAACTCGTAGCGGAAAATAAAATACATAGTGATTCATGAAGCCACTATAATACATAGTCTCAAAACAGATACAAAATACCATAGTCTGAAAAACAGATACAAAAGAAGTCTGAAAACATAAGTTCTCCAATACATAAGTAAAGCTGAATAGGAAATAATTGAAATGGAAATAGACAACTAGATAGACAGATAAACTCCAGCAAATCTCTAGCTCTAGAAGGTGAATCCAAAGCTGTGATACTCAGGCTGACCCGAGCGTAAAGCAAAACACAAAACACTCGAGTCAGGACATACATACTTATACAATGTAAATCAACTCAAGTGAACTTTAATAGGAATGCATCAGTAACTTAAAGGATGCTTGGGATCGCCCATCCTCTAAGGATCTGTTAAACTATCTACTAGGTAGTAAGATACGCTATTATAATAATGTCTAAAGTAAAGTAAACTTATTTAAAAATAGCGTTAAGGCTTTACATTTTCCAACTTAACACATTTTTAGGTGTGCCAATAGTCTATACAGTACCGTAATACCCCGTAAACTGGAGCTACCAGAGGATACTACATAGGTACGACACAAATCAAGCTCGTAGTAAAGCACGTTATGGTAGGTGACACGACACAACGAGGCAATGCCAGGGTAGATATACCAATTACACATCCGGACTGTTGGTAACGCAAAGCCGCAGCAATCGCCCAACTCGAGCTACATTCCTGAATCAAGGGGTGCACCCAATCAATCACAAAGTAATAGAATGGTATATGATGGAATGTGTTCGATAAGAGAAGCCACCTCATTAGCCCGGAATCGCTCTTGTTTTAGCCACCTTATGCTAACTCACGGGAGTTAGGTCCACGTAAATACCTTAGGATCGTCGCCACCATCCTACTTCATTCTGGAATCTCCACCGCGTACACAGTTGTTAAAGTGGTTTTGGTATCGACAGAGAGTATGTCCATATCCGATCCCGGTCTCTTTAACAACCAATCGTTATTATAACCCGTGGTTATAAATTTCAAAATGGTTTATATTTCAAATCAAAACATATTCATTTTAAACCATTTAAATTCGATGTCAATATCCTTCAAAATAATATTCATTTCCAAAGTTGTAGCATTTCTAAGTTCATTCATTCAATTATAACAATTTCAAAAACATTGTAATTTTAGTATTCGCAGCACTTTGAAAATGTGATAATACATATATTAGCATTTCGAAAATATCATCTTGCAGAAACAGCAGCACTCAGAAAACGTTACTGTAGATAGTAGTATTTCAGAAATATAGTCTTTTTCAGAAGCAGCAGCACTTATAAAATGCTACCTTACAGATAGTAGTATTTGGAAAACAGTACATTTTCAGAAACAACAGCACTTATAAAATGCTACCTTAAAACCACAGCATTTCAGGAATACTGCCAATGCAAATTTGAGATTTTCTATAACATTTCAGAAACATTATAAGTTCAGTTTTCACCATTTTTAACTTATAAAACATATATCACTTTTCAAAATTATTTATTTGGATATCATTTCACTTATGATTTAATAAAATAAAATTTTATAAATAAAATATCCAAATTTAACCATAATTCATTTATTAAGTCAAAATTACATTTATATTGCTTAACTTTTAATTTAACAAACAACTAAATATTTTATTTTATTTTTTAAAATATCCATTTCATAAATAAAATATTTTATTTCAAAGTTAAGCCTAAAATTCCATTTAAACCAAATTTCAATTATTAAGTCAAATCACATTTTAAATTTTACATCTTAATTATTTATTGACTTATACAATTTTTAACTTATCGAAAATCACTATAAAATTTATTTAAATCATTTTAAAATCAAATTAAGTTAAATCTCATATATTTTATATTCTAAATACTTAGAATTTTCAGAAAATATTTATATTTAAAATTAACCACGGATCTGTATAATATTTTCTAACCTAGGTCAAGTGAACATGGGTAATATATCATTTCAATCCGTAATGAATTAAAATCCCGGGTTTTATCATTTCAAACCCGCAATCCCAAGTCAAATAAAAATCGCTCGAGCCTATCATTTCAGCTCATAACGACTTTTCCCTATTCTAAAGTCCGTTCGAGTATGTATCATTTCAACCCATAGTGAGGGAACTTGCAGTGTGAGAAACAGAAATATAAATAAACAGTAAAACATAGCATGTCATATCAGGTGATTAAACAGGTATATAATCAGGTTATAACATCATATAATATCACATCACATGCATATATGAAATCTACTATCAATATGGCATATCACTACTACAATTCACAAGACTTTGTTTCACAATTTTATAAATACGAAGTCGAGAGTGATAACTCACCTTCTAAAGCTAGAGATGACAATTCAAGACACAGAATTGAACTATGAAAAGCACGACAAAGCACGAACTAGATTTGAGTGGATGAAGAGCCAAGATTCAAATCCTTTAAACAACAAATACATACAAATATGAGTATACATTCAACACAAAAGAATATAAGAATTAAACAATACAAAAACAAAGACAAAGAGGAACAAAATGACTTCACTCATGCAAGTGGTTCGGCCACTTCACCAATGGGCTTGACCATCACCAAAAGTGGTTCGGCCTAGGGTAGTTGCTGCATGAAATGCTCGGCCATGGTCAGGTGGAAGCACGGCTATGCATGGAATGTGAAGAGGTAGGGTGGTGAAGGCAAAATGACAAGTGGTATGTGAATGGTCATGGAGCACAAATGGTTCGGCCATAGCAAAACATGGCTCGGCCTTGAGTGGTTCAAGGCATGGTTCAGGTCTGGGTTCAGAAGTGGTGCGACAAAGGGGTCAGGTCTGGTCATGTCAAGGGATGGAGATGGTGGAAGTTGTAACATCCCGAAAATTTTCGACTTTCGAAAATTCAACATCGATACTCACTTTATCGACTGCCGAGCCATCGAATGCCGGAAACCCGAAAAGTTATGGTTTTAGAAAGAAGAAAAAAGTAGAAGAAGAAGATAGAAGAAAAAGAAAGAACAACAGAACACACAGAACAGAAGACAATAACAGAATCTTACACATCGCAGCGGAACAATATATAATAGATAAACACTAGTCTTTTAAAACCAAGAACTATATCAGTTTTATATATACATCAACAGAGTCAATATACAACTCAATACAACAATGGACAGTTATATAACTTGTCCTCATACAGAATACACAGCGGAATAAATACTATCAAATACAAATACTACGTCTCGTCATCCAGAATATCTCCAAGCTCCAGAATATCCAGAATATCCTGATAATATAACTCTAGGCTGCCCGTGTGGAAATTGGTGGGCACCCAGAGTTTAGAAGGGAACAATAAACTCCGAGTCAGTCATGGTGACTGGTGTGAGATCGTAAAACAGTTATTCTTTATAACAACAAAAATAATTTTTAAGTCAATTCGAAATGCTTTTGGAAAATGAAACTACCATAAGACCTCCCGCCACACACACAATGCAAACGCAGAATTGGAGGAGATTTCTTCTTATGATAGTCAAAGATGCTTACTACGCAAAATCAAATTCTTTTTTTGATATTATTATTAGTGCATAGTGTAGAAAACATTTCGAAAGTATAATATTAATCTTAGCCAGCATAGGCATTCCGCACTTATGCCTACTATAGCTACTATGTTCAATAGCAGGTTACCGCCACATTCCATAGCAGGTAATACAACTAAAACCGTACACGTCACGTATTGTTTCTTTGGATTTCCAACAAATGGTCAGGCTAAGGAACTTCCTATCCACGATGGGTACGTCCCTGGAATAGACGACCCGAGAACCTAACCGGATCTCTGCCAACACAAGGCCGGGTTACCTCTGCAAAAATAGGTAACTACTGACACGCGTATGCCATCCCCCGATCGTCACCGATCTTCCCGAGGATCCCCGATTCGCAACAAACCACATAGAAAAAATAATGCAGTAACCACAGAGGTTAAGTATCTGGGCTCCATACCATGATACCACCTTTATCCAGAAGGAATGACATACACTAAGGGGCGCTACTCCCTAGAACCTTGCTGCATCCTTCCTGTTTCGACCATTTCCGGGGTGTGAGGCTCGACGAAGTCTCGTCCACAAAGCTACGCTTTCTCAAAAAGCCCTGCTTCGGGTCAAACAAAATGATCAACCTATGATCACAAAGATATAAGATCAAATAAATGATCATATCACAAATGATCAAACACTGATCATTTCACAGCAACACTCAGTATGCCACGTTACCAAATTGGGATATATCGCTGATAAATTTCAACTACATAACCTCTGAGCTCGTACGTCTCAGAGAAGGGTGTTAAGCTAAGAGAATAAATTCTCCGCCACCAACAGAAATGTATTTGAAAGAAATCAGCTTTATATCTCAAATTGTAACGTCAGACACACAATCCATATAAGTCTGTTCCGGGATCGAACAGAACCGAAGGCACTTCTCACGAAGCCCTTGCATATCCGGATAATTTTCAATCGCGTCAGGACTTCCCGTCACTAAGGGTGATAAAACCTCTAAATCGAAGATCAGTCGATGTAGAGTAACTCGACGGTAATCCTTCCGTTTTCAAAAATATCCGGTCTTCAACACCGGCCTTCGAATGCAATTCATAACGACGTATCACATATTCGGAATGGGTTATACGACCCCATGGTCCTTTCCCGGCTAACCCGAATAGTGAGCGATTATTCAAAAATAAGTGTGGCATTCAAATTCATCCAATTCACAACAAATACCTACTTAAGGTAATTATTGATAGTCGGTTATTTAACTATCAATAAAGATGCGCAACATCATCAGATTCCAAATAATTTTCCCAAATTATTTATTCTTCAAAAATATCTTTACTAGATATAAAATTTCCACACTTCCAAAATAAATCGATATTTATTGTTCTAAACAGTTTCCCTTTCTTTTATAAATCCCATAGTGAATTTATATTTCAAAAATATCTACTGCTATACGATTTTCAAATCGATTCCAATATTCAACTTCATTTTATCTTTAAGAAGATAAAATCTCAAAACGTTTCATTTCATTTTGGAAAAGCATTTCCATACTTATTTAAAAATAAGTCAGCAATTCACAATCCATTTATTTTCAACACTTGGAAAAATATTCGATATACTTAAATCAAATTAAGTATATATATATTTCATTCTTTTAAGGAAATCATTTACTTTGACGACATTTATTTGAGTCAAAACGAATGTTGCGTAAAACATCGTTACGACGACTCGAAATCACTAGTATAGGGATTCGGAATTAAGATAGATATATAAATCCCAATACTATATAAAAACATTTCCTTTCGGAAACCATTTACTATAACAACAGTGTTATAGTCCACCATTTCCTTAAATTTCTCAAAAACGTCTATTTCAACAATAAATGTTGAAATCTATGGTTTCGATTCACAACACATTTTAAAACACCTTTAAAATGGTTAACTTCATTTTTAAAATATTACTTCTTCAAAAAAATGAATCCATTTTACTTAACAATATATTCACTGTCCAAAATCGTGAATAAAATTTACTTAACCCCATTTCAATCATTCCTACACATTTTTATTTCAATAAAAATTCGCTATTCAAAATCGTGAATATATCTTCTTAAATAATCTTCTATATTAAATTTATCACATTCAATCTATTTTCGAATTTATAAGCACGTTTATAAATTCTATTTCTCTTTTTAATAACAACTTCGACTTATAAACCTTCTTTTATCAACTTCTATATTTAACTTATCAAAATAAGTGACTTTGGGTTTATAAACAACTTTTATAAGTTTCAATTCTATTTATAAAAACTTCAATATCAATTCAATTTCAATATTGATTTCTAAATTTATTTTCACTACTAAAATAAATTCCTTATTTTTTTCTCAAATTATTCAACATCCTGTTTTTAAAAGGATTCTTTAAATTGAAGTCATTTTACATTTACTTCCCAAATCATTTCAATTTACCAAGTAAATTTCTAATCGGATTTCCAACTTATCTTCTCTTAATAAATTCCTTTTTAAGGAAATAAATTTCAATCGTTTCTTTCAATCTATTTTAAAAAATCCAAATTATTTAGCATTTTCACTTTATTCTGGAATAAATTCGATAAGATTATAAAAATTAACTCTTTATACTTAAAAAATCCTTTCTTCAAAATTTATTCAATTTCTAAAATTTATTCACTTAGAAATTTCTATTTTTGATTCCAAAAATTCAATTTCGTTTATTTTTGGAATCCAATGATATCCAACATCCATTCAGCTAAATTTTTAGCTTTCAATCAATTTCCAGACATCGATATGATCAATAACATCAATATAATCATTCACAGATTTATACCACAGTATAAATAAAATCAATCAATGTGAGGGGTCCAGTTGGATCCCTCCAACCTGTTTCCCTGCATCCAAAGACGTTAGCACAATACCAATTCCGCTCCAGTACGGAATTATCGCGGTATATGGGTTTTTATAAATCCGCTTACTAACGGCGCAATAGGGTCTCATCCGCTATACGAGGCGGGAAATCATCAATCCAATATATACATATGCCAATATGTATATATTGCTATATATATAGATATATCCTATCATATCTAATAGCACATTCAATAGAAATCAACACAATCAATAACTGCAAAAATTAAATTTTCCTTCGAGTGAGAAAATCTCACCTTAGCTTTTCATTTGCCATCCATTTCCATTTTGACCATTTCTTCTTGATTTTTTTAACCTTGTATCAATATTTAATACAATTTATCAATATTCGAATAAATCAAACTATTAAATTTTCATTTTTAATAGTTAAATTAACTGATAGCTTTATTTACCCATTTTCCATCTAATAAATTTCTAGATTATCAAGTCAATTTAATTTCGACCCAATTTCTTTTAAATAAATTTATTTAACTAAACCTTTTAATTTCTTTTTAACTAATTTACTAATTTAAAAATTAAATCTATAACTAAATTCCCTCCTAACTTATACATATTAAATTTAAAACAGAATGGCATAAATATAACCTTTATTTTTCTCTAACCCATATATATATTTTTCAGCAATTGAGATAAAGAAAATACTTTCTGTTTACTGTTTATATTCAAATATATACGTATGGAATCGAGTTTAAATCAAAAAGAAAGAAGATAGGAATTAAATCGAATACCTCGATACCTAGCAACCATCGACATCGCGACACCTCGATTCGCAACCTCACTTCGTCGATGCCACTGCGTCATGGCAGGCCGAACGAGCACGTCTCCATTTTGAACGAACACGAACTCCACCCTATCGAACTCCTCGACTTCACGCACCTACTCGCGTCCCCCAAACGCCTACAGAATCGCGACATCCCCCAGAACGACTCGCCTCTTGCCTCGTCGCCCTCGAAATCGCGAGCTCGATCGAGACTGCCGCTCGCGATTCGAATCCCAGGCTTCGATGCCTTCCTGTTCGCGACACTGCTGCCTCTCTCCCCTTCGACTTCAGCCTCACGCGAACCCTAGAAATCTCGAGCCTTCATCTGCCTCGCGCGCGTGCTCGCCCCTCGCGACTTCGATCGCCGCCCTGAACTCCAGCCCTATTCGTGCTCCTCCATACCTCGCGAATCCCTAGGCTCGCGTTCGAACTCGTAGCTGCTCGATTCCCTTATGATGAAATCGAACGAGATCTCAGCTCGCCTATTTAATTCCTTCTTTGAACGATCGAAAGGCTCGGCCTTGAATTTCTTTTATTTGTAAATTCTGTTTGAGGGAAATGAAAATGTGGCCATCGTTTTGATTTTTGAAGAGGTATGTCGCTCGATTTGAAATGAACGTGTCTGCCTTACCTCTATAGTGTTTTGAGTTGAGGCCCAACGTACCAATGTTGACCAAGTACAAAGTTTAAATTTAAATTGAATCTCGATAAAACTTCACTGCGTTTGCTTACCGTACGATCACATAACAACTCCGATAAATACGAAATTGGAAATCCAGTAATAATACAATATTACGGACCCAATGAAACTGGTTTCGTCGAATTCCGAGACTGTTTGAAAAATGACTATTCTATAAATATCGGTTCGAACGATTTATTCAAAACTGATCAAATCGATTTCAATTTCGATTCTGAAGCTTCCATTATCTTCAGTTTTATCAATATAAATTTTACAAGCGTTTGAAATATTTTCCTTTAGCTTTAAATTGAAGATATAAATTTTTATTCAACTTCAATCGATTAAATTTTATAAATTAAATCGCCGATTTCAGAATTATATCGGAAATTCAAATTAAATTGTCGTTCAAATATTTAAAATTAATTAAATATTCCCAATTTAATTTATTCGAAATTCAGGGTCGTTACAAACTTCCCCCCTTAAAAGAATTTCGTCCTCGAAATTACAAGTTAGGAAAAGTGGTCCTTAACTCGTCTACTATTTTTCACAATCCAATAGTTTTATCAATTCATCAAAACAAATCTTTCTACTAAAGATTTGTTATTATTCCAACTATCTTTCTAATTTCAATTATAGGTTTCAAACAACATTGTTTAACTTCTTAACTCAAATTCGAATTTAAATTCAAATTTAAACTTTCAAAATTTCCTCAAAAATTTTCTAACACTCGAAATTTTCGAAAAATTTCGCCAGCGTCTCCTTTGCGCGGCTAATACGGTACGACTACAAAACGTCCCTACGGACTCTCAGATTTCAAAAAGAAAAAGAAAAAGCCAAGCGGCTAGAGAGAAATCATCAAAAACTCATATTGAAATTAAATACGTACCTTTTGTCGAGCAATTCAAATTATCAGTGAAATCAAATTCAATTTCTTTATACCTGTATATCCTACTAGCCATAATATCTAGTTATACATTCAATCCAATTTGCAAATTCTGTTACAAAAATTTTAATATAACTGCTTATATCATCATTACTTCACTATTGAAGCTACATATCTATTATCATTCAATTTTTCATTTGAATTCAATTCACAATTACAATTCAATTTGAATTCTATTTTACTTCTGAATATTGAATTTATCAGTTATCTTTCATTCATAACCACACTATTTTAAATTAGTTTCAGTTACTAATTCATTTCAATTCTAATTCATTTATTCACATTCGTTTTCAACATTCAGTTCTAATCTTATTCACGTACAATTGTGAATTCCCTTCATTGAAAATTTATTTATTCTTACTTGAATTCATCTTTAAATTCGAACCATCCCTTTTATTTAGTTCACAATTCAAGGTTTAATTTCACTAATTTAACTTTCAATTTCGCTTTCATTAAATCACAATTGATTCATTTGTACTTACATTTATTTAACTTCATCTTTAAGTTAAATTTATTCTACCAAAATTCAACCGTATAAGTTATCAATTTCATAATATTTCGTAATATTTTAATATAGCATTCCAGAGTCTTTTTAACATTTCAAAAATCATTTTTGAAAACAATTCAAATCATCCTTTGAATTTCCAAAACAAAACCCAAATTTTCCAAACAACTTCCATTTAAAACAATTTGGCAGCAATTTCTCTTTTGGAAACCCGAAAATGAACATCAGTGATGCTGCAGTCATTACCGAAGTTATTTTCCAGCGACCGAAAAGAGTTTAGAGCTTTCATCTCTCCAAAATACTTTTTCAAAATCCTTTGAAATTCATTTTCAACTCCAAAAAGAATTTAAATCTTTCCAAATCTCAAAAATTTCAAATTCTTCTCAAAACATTTCCAAAAACTTTTCTGGAATTCCGTTTTGAATTACAATTCACATTTATAATTTATATCTTAAATTTCATTCGTATGTGAATTTATTTTAACTTTGGAGTAACGATTTCGGTTTCTTATTCAATTTCAATGATAATAATTAATATTACCACTTCTAACAACCATGCAACCATATACTATAATAATTTACAGAAAATCATTTCTTTTCTATACAAAAATAGTTTTGGGCAAAATTATTTCATTCACCCTATTTAAAACAATACTGTGCCGAATTGTTCTATTCGAGTGTTTAGAAACCCCTTCGATACAGTTTTGCAAGACTGTGCCGACGAAGGTTCATATACCACTCAATAAACCAATCATCACAATACAAAACAATTTTATATTCAAATAACAAATACGCGCTCATATCTATAATTACACTCAACTCATTCTAGAGTACTACTGACTCTATCTCCAATGAGTAACACCCAACAGAGCAGGGTTGTCGCTTAACCATATGCTCTGATACCAAATGTAACATCCCGAAAATTTTCGACTTTCGAAAATTCAACATCGATACTCACTTTATCGACTGCCGAGCCATCGAATGCCGGAAACCCGAAAAGTTATGGTTTTAGAAAGAAGAAAAAAGTAGAAGAAGAAGATAGAAGAAAAAGAAAGAACAACAGAACACACAGAACAGAAGACAATAACAGAATCTTACACATCGCAGCGGAACAATATATAATAGATAAACACTAGTCTTTTAAAACCAAGAACTATATCAGTTTTATATATACATCAACAGAGTCAATATACAACTCAATACAACAATGGACAGTTATATAACTTGTCCTCATACAGAATACACAGCGGAATAAATACTATCAAATACAAATACTACGTCTCGTCATCCAGAATATCTCCAAGCTCCAGAATATCCAGAATATCCTGATAATATAACTCTAGGCTGCCCGTGTGGAAATTGGTGGGCACCCAGAGTTTAGAAGGGAACAATAAACTCCGAGTCAGTCATGGTGACTGGTGTGAGATCGTAAAACAGTTATTCTTTATAACAACAAAAATAATTTTTAAGTCAATTCGAAATGCTTTTGGAAAATGAAACTACCATAAGACCTCCCGCCACACACACAATGCAAACGCAGAATTGGAGGAGATTTCTTCTTATGATAGTCAAAGATGCTTACTACGCAAAATCAAATTCTTTTTTTGATATTATTATTAGTGCATAGTGTAGAAAACATTTCGAAAGTATAATATTAATCTTAGCCAGCATAGGCATTCCGCACTTATGCCTACTATAGCTACTATGTTCAATAGCAGGTTACCGCCACATTCCATAGCAGGTAATACAACTAAAACCGTACACGTCACGTATTGTTTCTTTGGATTTCCAACAAATGGTCAGGCTAAGGAACTTCCTATCCACGATGGGTACGTCCCTGGAATAGACGACCCGAGAACCTAACCGGATCTCTGCCAACACAAGGCCGGGTTACCTCTGCAAAAATAGGTAACTACTGACACGCGTATGCCATCCCCCGATCGTCACCGATCTTCCCGAGGATCCCCGATTCGCAACAAACCACATAGAAAAAATAATGCAGTAACCACAGAGGTTAAGTATCTGGGCTCCATACCATGATACCACCTTTATCCAGAAGGAATGACATACACTAAGGGGCGCTACTCCCTAGAACCTTGCTGCATCCTTCCTGTTTCGACCATTTCCGGGGTGTGAGGCTCGACGAAGTCTCGTCCACAAAGCTACGCTTTCTCAAAAAGCCCTGCTTCGGGTCAAACAAAATGATCAACCTATGATCACAAAGATATAAGATCAAATAAATGATCATATCACAAATGATCAAACACTGATCATTTCACAGCAACACTCAGTATGCCACGTTACCAAATTGGGATATATCGCTGATAAATTTCAACTACATAACCTCTGAGCTCGTACGTCTCAGAGAAGGGTGTTAAGCTAAGAGAATAAATTCTCCGCCACCAACAGAAATGTATTTGAAAGAAATCAGCTTTATATCTCAAATTGTAACGTCAGACACACAATCCATATAAGTCTGTTCCGGGATCGAACAGAACCGAAGGCACTTCTCACGAAGCCCTTGCATATCCGGATAATTTTCAATCGCGTCAGGACTTCCCGTCACTAAGGGTGATAAAACCTCTAAATCGAAGATCAGTCGATGTAGAGTAACTCGACGGTAATCCTTCCGTTTTCAAAAATATCCGGTCTTCAACACCGGCCTTCGAATGCAATTCATAACGACGTATCACATATTCGGAATGGGTTATACGACCCCATGGTCCTTTCCCGGCTAACCCGAATAGTGAGCGATTATTCAAAAATAAGTGTGGCATTCAAATTCATCCAATTCACAACAAATACCTACTTAAGGTAATTATTGATAGTCGGTTATTTAACTATCAATAAAGATGCGCAACATCATCAGATTCCAAATAATTTTCCCAAATTATTTATTCTTCAAAAATATCTTTACTAGATATAAAATTTCCACACTTCCAAAATAAATCGATATTTATTGTTCTAAACAGTTTCCCTTTCTTTTATAAATCCCATAGTGAATTTATATTTCAAAAATATCTACTGCTATACGATTTTCAAATCGATTCCAATATTCAACTTCATTTTATCTTTAAGAAGATAAAATCTCAAAACGTTTCATTTCATTTTGGAAAAGCATTTCCATACTTATTTAAAAATAAGTCAGCAATTCACAATCCATTTATTTTCAACACTTGGAAAAATATTCGATATACTTAAATCAAATTAAGTATATATATATTTCATTCTTTTAAGGAAATCATTTACTTTGACGACATTTATTTGAGTCAAAACGAATGTTGCGTAAAACATCGTTACGACGACTCGAAATCACTAGTATAGGGATTCGGAATTAAGATAGATATATAAATCCCAATACTATATAAAAACATTTCCTTTCGGAAACCATTTACTATAACAACAGTGTTATAGTCCACCATTTCCTTAAATTTCTCAAAAACGTCTATTTCAACAATAAATGTTGAAATCTATGGTTTCGATTCACAACACATTTTAAAACACCTTTAAAATGGTTAACTTCATTTTTAAAATATTACTTCTTCAAAAAAATGAATCCATTTTACTTAACAATATATTCACTGTCCAAAATCGTGAATAAAATTTACTTAACCCCATTTCAATCATTCCTACACATTTTTATTTCAATAAAAATTCGCTATTCAAAATCGTGAATATATCTTCTTAAATAATCTTCTATATTAAATTTATCACATTCAATCTATTTTCGAATTTATAAGCACGTTTATAAATTCTATTTCTCTTTTTAATAACAACTTCGACTTATAAACCTTCTTTTATCAACTTCTATATTTAACTTATCAAAATAAGTGACTTTGGGTTTATAAACAACTTTTATAAGTTTCAATTCTATTTATAAAAACTTCAATATCAATTCAATTTCAATATTGATTTCTAAATTTATTTTCACTACTAAAATAAATTCCTTATTTTTTTCTCAAATTATTCAACATCCTGTTTTTAAAAGGATTCTTTAAATTGAAGTCATTTTACATTTACTTCCCAAATCATTTCAATTTACCAAGTAAATTTCTAATCGGATTTCCAACTTATCTTCTCTTAATAAATTCCTTTTTAAGGAAATAAATTTCAATCGTTTCTTTCAATCTATTTTAAAAAAATCCAAATTATTTAGCATTTTCACTTTATTCTGGAATAAATTCGATAAGATTATAAAAATTAACTCTTTATACTTTAAAAATCCTTTCTTCAAAATTTATTCAATTTCTAAAATTTATTCACTTAGAAATTTCTATTTTTGATTCCAAAAATTCAATTTCGTTTATTTTTGGAATCCAATGATATCCAACATCCATTCAGCTAAATTTTTAGCTTTCAATCAATTTCCAGACATCGATATGATCAATAACATCAATATAATCATTCACAGATTTATACCACAGTATAAATAAAATCAATCAATGTGAGGGGTCCAGTTGGATCCCTCCAACCTGTTTCCCTGCATCCAAAGACGTTAGCACAATACCAATTCCGCTCCAGTACGGAATTATCGCGGTATATGGGTTTTTATAAATCCGCTTACTAACGGCGCAATAGGGTCTCATCCGCTATACGAGGCGGGAAATCATCAATCCAATATATACATATGCCAATATGTATATATTGCTATATATATAGATATATCCTATCATATCTAATAGCACATTCAATAGAAATCAACACAATCAATAACTGCAAAAATTAAATTTTCCTTCGAGCGAGAAAATCTCACCTTAGCTTTTCATTTGCCATCCATTTCCATTTTGACCATTTCTTCTTGATTTTTTTAACCTTGTATCAATATTTAATACAATTTATCAATATTCGAATAAATCAAACTATTAAATTTTCATTTTTAATAGTTAAATTAACTGATAGCTTTATTTACCCATTTTCCATCTAATAAATTTCTAGATTATCAAGTCAATTTAATTTCGACCCAATTTCTTTTAAATAAATTTATTTAACTAAACCTTTTAATTTCTTTTTAACTAATTTACTAATTTAAAAATTAAATCTATAACTAAATTCCCTCCTAACTTATACATATTAAATTTAAAACAGAATGGCATAAATATAACCTTTATTTTTCTCTAACCCATATATATATTTTTCAGCAATTGAGATAAAGAAAATACTTTCTGTTTACTGTTTATATTCAAATATATACGTATGGAATCGAGTTTAAATCAAAAAGAAAGAAGATAGGAATTAAATCGAATACCTCGATACCTAGCAACCATCGACATCGCGACACCTCGATTCGCAACCTCACTTCGTCGATGCCACTGCGTCATGGCAGGCCGAACGAGCACGTCTCCATTTTGAACGAACACGAACTCCACCCTATCGAACTCCTCGACTTCACGCACCTACTCGCGTCCCCCAAACGCCTACAGAATCGCGACATCCCCCAGAACGACTCGCCTCTTGCCTCGTCGCCCTCGAAATCGCGAGCTCGATCGAGACTGCCGCTCGCGATTCGAATCCCAGGCTTCGATGCCTTCCTGTTCGCGACACTGCTGCCTCTCTCCCCTTCGACTTCAGCCTCACGCGAACCCTAGAAATCTCGAGCCTTCATCTGCCTCGCGCGCGTGCTCGCCCCTCGCGACTTCGATCGCCGCCCTGAACTCCAGCCCTATTCGTGCTCCTCCATACCTCGCGAATCCCTAGGCTCGCGTTCGAACTCGTAGCTGCTCGATTCCCTTATGATGAAATCGAACGAGATCTCAGCTCGCCTATTTAATTCCTTCTTTGAACGATCGAAAGGCTCGGCCTTGAATTTCTTTTATTTGTAAATTCTGTTTGAGGGAAATGAAAATGTGGCCATCGTTTTGATTTTTGAAGAGGTATGTCGCTCGATTTGAAATGAACGTGTCTGCCTTACCTCTATAGTGTTTTGAGTTGAGGCCCAACGTACCAATGTTGACCAAGTACAAAGTTTAAATTTAAATTGAATCTCGATAAAACTTCACTGCGTTTGCTTACCGTACGATCACATAACAACTCCGATAAATACGAAATTGGAAATCCAGTAATAATACAATATTACGGACCCAATGAAACTGGTTTCGTCGAATTCCGAGACTGTTTGAAAAATGACTATTCTATAAATATCGGTTCGAACGATTTATTCAAAACTGATCAAATCGATTTCAATTTCGATTCTGAAGCTTCCATTATCTTCAGTTTTATCAATATAAATTTTACAAGCGTTTGAAATATTTTCCTTTAGCTTTAAATTGAAGATATAAATTTTTATTCAACTTCAATCGATTAAATTTTATAAATTAAATCGCCGATTTCAGAATTATATCGGAAATTCAAATTAAATTGTCGTTCAAATATTTAAAATTAATTAAATATTCCCAATTTAATTTATTCGAAATTCAGGGTCGTTACAGAAGTGATGGTGGCCGAGGCAAATAGAGAGGAAGATGGTGAATATGTGGAGGTCGGCTATGGTTTTGGTGATGTTTTGTGGTGGTGCTCTGGACAAGGGGTCACGGCCATGGTCAGTAGAGATGGTGAGGTGGTGCTGGCCGTACAGTAGGTGGTGGTGGTGGATGAGATGGTCGGCAAGGGCTTGGGTTTGATGATAGCCGAGCATAGCTTTGAGGAGAACAAAGAAAAAAGAATAATAGAAGAGGAGAAAAAGAAAACTTACTGAATATGTTTTCAGGAGATGGAAAATGATAAAGTGATAGGCATTGTACGGCTAAGATGTGGAAAGGCTAGGAAAAGGAAAAGGCATCAAACAAGTAACTCATGCCTCTTGGAATTTCTAAGCCCAATATCAATAGCCCATTTCAAAACAAGCTCAAAACAACAAATAAAATTCCAAAGCCAAACAAAATAAAAGATGGGAAAAATAAAATAGAAAACTAAACAATGAAATACTGAAAATAATTGTGTAAAACGCTGAATTTTATCAAATTTAAAAAGTATAAAACAGAATTTAACAAAACGAAAAGCAAAACGAATATCGGAATCAAATTCAGCTTAAGAGAAAAAGATTGGAAATTTAAAATTCAAATTTAAAATTTCAACTGAAAAGTCAAAGTTTGACTACAGTTGAACAAAATATAAAATTTTCAAAAAATCATTAATTTATTATAATTGGAAAATAAATTATAAACAAAATCCAAAAATACATTGGAAAATTCCAAAATTTCAATTTTTAAATGATTTAAAATCAAAGTTTCAAATAAATTAAAATAAAAGTATTTGTTAAAAATTATGGGTTGTTACACGTATATTTTCTATGGTTAAATATATAGTATCATTTCAAAAGGGGTTTGGAAATAAACCGAGTATTTGGATCTAGAGTTTACTTAAGGAAAGCAAGTTCAAAATAAAAGGTTTTTAATCAGATAGTGGTATATACCCTCAGGATGTAGAGGGTATTATACAGGTTTGTGAACTTAAGTTGCCGTTTATGAAAATGATTCCATAAATAATTATGGAAGTAAAATGGTTAAGTGTTGGGTGTTAACTGGTTTCCTTCTTTTGTTTGTTTGAGATGAAATTTCGTGGTCGAAATTCTTTTGCAGGGGGAGGGTGTGGAATGTGACGACATGGAATTTTATCACTTTGATTTGTGAATATTTAATTTATCTTATATATTCAATTAATGGTTATAATAATTTAATAACCCACTTTTTAATTTATAACTAATATTTAAAAATTCATTTTTGAATTTTGTTTGCTAAAATAGGCAGTTCGACGAAAATGTGACTGAAACCAGTTTGTCGGATTTTTGACTTTTTATCAAAAGGTAAGTTATAGGAAGTTGTAATATCTTTGTATATACTTTAGACAACATTTAAATGTTTGAACATTTTATTTTTAAATGCAAGAATATATATATATATTATAATAATAAGATTTTAAAATATATTTCAAATTTTAAAATAATGAAATAATGGATTGAAAATGTAAGATCCCTTGAGTACAAAAATCGACTAAGGTACATGATTCATCAAATATCCACCATATTTTCATGTGCTTAGCATTTTGGGGGCTTTGATATGATGGCGAAGTTGAAATGCGATTAAGGGTATTTTTGGTTTTAACATATTTATTCATTTAAAAAGTAAGCTCTTATCTCACTTTCTCATTTTTGTTTTTCATCTTCATTTTACACTTCAAAACCTCATTTTTCCACTTTCTCTAACATTTTTAAATTTATAAAAACCACATCTTTTAAACTTAACTCAAGAGGATTTACAAGGTTAAGCTTTAATTTGTGGAAGGTGAGAACACTACATCTTTTATCTTTGTTAAATATCTTGTGAAATGAATGTTGGGTACTATGGTAGTAGCTTGATTTAAAAATTATACTCATGCTTATGTGGTTGGTTAAAAATCATGTTTTGTTGGTAATTTGCTTTGAAAAATGATAAATATGCTCACTATAAAAAAACTATACATTGATTATGCACACAAAGAACACAACTTTTCTTCCCTATCCTCTGTTTTCAAAAACATCGTCTCTATCCCCATGACAAAAATCTATATGTAACGACCTGCCTTTTTCAACCCTTAGAAATTGACACTAATACAGCCACGGTATTCACGTGTCGAATATCCAAGTGCCGAAAAGACTGATTGTTGGGGTGAAAAAAAAAGAAGATGGAATAGAATCTCATATCATGACGAGAAGATATATAATATATACAAGATATTTACAAAAAAAAATCATCTTATTTATACATATATAACACAAATCAGAGCATACTAACGTTTCTCAGCCTGGATAGTTATAACAACATGTCCTTATAATTGCTGATGAATACATATAGAAATCAAGAACACCAAATAGTTGAAAATATAAGATACGTGAATACGTCTTGGAGAATCCAACTTGTCTCCTGAAAGCTCCAAAATATCCAGCTAAATCTGTAAAATATTCTCAGGCTAACCCGGGCATTATAGAAAACAACGCCCGGGTCAGTCTGGTAAAACCAGCATGAGAAATTCAAATCATAAGTAATTTTATTTATTATAACTTATAATATCCTTTAAAATTAAAGGTATCCCGTAAGACCACGCCGCACATAAACACGGACATATTTTTACCTTACGATAACCAAAATATTTATATAAGAAAATCCAATGATATTATAATAATATCTAAGGGTGAAAATAATAATAATCAAGTAGTTGTGATGCTCGAGAGTGTACATCACAACAATACTAGGTATATAATCAAAAACCAATAGGATGCGTTCGCTAATTGTGTAGGATTCCACAGAGGTGCTCTCGGTACTTTGAGAAACAGTCCTCCTACACAAGGATCAGAGTTATCCTTCCGAAACAACAATACATCCCTAGTGATGTACTATAGGAAAAACATAGCTAGTCTCGCTAAGACCAAGTGCATCACTCCCTGCATGCATAACAACTAAAGGTAACGTCTATGTCCCGACTACACCCTATGGGTTTGCCAACCCTATTAGCCATGCCTCTTATCTCTGATTTTAGTCATTACCACTAATGAGGCTACGTCCAGCGTTCCAGCTTACGTACCGCCATCAAAATAGATCATGGATTCTCATACTCCAATGGGTCCTTGAATCACACATGGATTCCAATATCCAAAACAGATCTCGGAATCACACATGTATTCCCACACTCCAACGGATCTCAGAATCACACATGGATTCAAACATCTTAATATATCACAAAACTCCTTCATGGAACCGTATATGGGTTTTGGAGTGGTTATGGTACAAGTCATCTCTTACGAGTATACTCCCTCGCTTACCGGGCACCCCAAAAACCAATCGTCAGTTTTCCAGAATACTCAATATCGGTTCTTTAGGAAATAATCAGACAGTACATAAGAGCGGGGATCACCTCCTAACTATTTAAGTGGACGGATCTCCTGATCATTTGTCGTAGAAGAACAAACGAGCTTATACGTATAGTATAGCACCACCGGTGGTAGCTATACCATATAATTCTCGTATTTCCCTAGATATTTTTAGACTTAAAATCCTTCAGTGTTAAGTAGGAAATATTTCTGTATCACCAAAATTAAGAAGGTTTACATATTTAGGCCAAGATTTAATAATCGGTTATTTAACTATCAAATAATCAGATATTCAAAACAGAGATTACATTTCCCATGAAAATCACTAAGCCTTTTAAAGTTTAGCTTTCATAAATTAAATCTCGTTCCAAAATATTTATCAAAATATTTTTATACTTATCTCAATGATATAAGTATATTTACAAACTATTTCTTTTAAAACTTGGAAAACCTTTTTCATATACTTATAAAATGGTAAAAGTTTATTCTCAAAAATACTTAGAAAGGTTTTCTATTTCAAAATCATATTAAAATGATCAAACCCAAATGTTGATTAAACGAAGATATAAATAACCCAAAACACCATTCCTTTTCATAAATCTCTTTTATTTTATAAATAAATATCTCCTTTATAAATTTCCCAATCTATTTATAAAATTTCTTTATAAATTTCAAATCTATTTATAAAATCTTTATAAATCTCAAAAACTCATTTATAAAACTTCTCTTTTTCAGATATTTAAAACTCATTTATAAATTCTTTGTTAAATATCCAAAATCATTTATAAAACTCTTTCCTTATTTAAAACAAACTTATTTAATAAACTCTTAAAGTTAGTAAAGTTCCATTGATAAAAAAAATAAATCATTTAAAATAACTTTAAATAACAAGTTATTATTTAAACACCCTTGTATTTCATTATCTTTAAACCTCATTCAAAATAATAACTTTAGAATCTCATCAATAAAGTATTAATTAATTATAAGCACTATTATTGTATTAATAACTTAACTTCAAAACAATACTAATATAATAATTAATTAACTTATTGTATTAATAAGTTAACTTCAAAACAATATTAATATAATAATTAATTAACTTTAAAAGGTTATTAATACAATAATCAATTAACCTTTAAATAATTTTAATATGATAATTAATTAACTTATACATATAAGTAAATAATTTAAATCGATATAATTAAATAATTTTAACAAAAAATAAATAAAGTATACTTAAATCACTTTGAATAAATAATTAAAATATAATTAAAACAATAAATTAATAACTTTAAAATAATAATTAAATATTCTTAAATAACTTTAAGAAATAACTTTTAAGAATCATATAAAATAATTAACTTTAATCATTATTAAAAACAATTATTAATTATCTTTAAAACATTATTAATAAATAGTTATTACCTTTTAAATCTAACTACTAAATAATAATTGTCATTAAAAAACTTATAATAAATAATAATTATTCTTAAATTAACTTTCATATCAATAATTAACTTTTCAAATTTGAAAGAGGCTTAGTGATCACAATGGTACTTAAGCAAGGTACCATAACATTCAATTAAACTTCCCAAGCTAATAACTGATATTTACATAATCAACAACTATGTAAATAAATTCAACACTTAACCGTCATTGGTTAACATATCACTTATTCAAAGTGGCATATCAATTAACGATATATAATCAAATGTCCAAGTCTATAAAATAGCAAAACAAAGATTTATTTTGCTAATTAAATGTCAAATTAATTTAATTAGCATAATGGTGTTTTGTTCCGCTAGACATGTGTTCAGATTACCATATTCAATTCATTTTAGCAGTATAATGTTTATTTGGCTAATCAATTATCATCAATTAAGATATAATAATTTAACGATGTTATAATTTAAAATAACATAATTAAAATCGGTCCATTTTAATATATCATAATTTTATGCTCTGCCAAAGTTATTGATAAGTTACTCTAGAGCGTTGTACTCGTCCATACAAGTACAACGCAAAAATCCGTGTGTCAATCGGATTTCATATAAGCAAGATATTCCATTTTAAAACTAATACCTCATTTATATAATAATTAACACATATATACAAAGATATCTCACCTCATTTTGTTTAGCCCAAAGCCCATATATGCCAATCTGAACCCAAGCCCGCAAGCTACTCTTCTTCCCCTTACCACATTCGATTCCTGAAGCAAGGATAATGTGCACGATGTGCACATGCACAGAGATTGAAGCCACCAACCATCGAACGCAAGCCACTAGCATGTCCCACTCCTTGAGCTTGTCACAGCGGCAACCTCGCCTACCCCTCCGGCTCGCCCTACCCATTTCCAACCAAGCTAAGTCGAGCTAAAATCGCATCCAAGTCATGAAACGTGTGACACCTTTTATCGCCAAACTCGATTGCAAGATGCCCTTCCCCTCCATGAACCCAATGCCACACTCCATTCCGCCTAACGACGACCAAATCTCCGACAAAACTTAACCCTAGGCACCGATCACGTTGAAGATCATCACCAATCACTACCAAATTAACACCAAAAATAGTACGACTATTCACGAACCCAATAATGCAAAAGCGTCGATCAATTCGGCTTGAATTGAGAGAATTTAATTTTTGAAGTTTTGAACAATATTTTCCCTCTTTTAGAAATATTGGGATATTTTGCTCGATTCTCGACGAAATCAAACGCAATTAATTTTTAAAAATACTAGAGGTCGATAGGAACAATTTCCATTTTGGTCATTATGGCCAAATGCAGATGGTCCAGACTGTAGTGATTTTTGAAGTGGAGGAGGTGTTTGGTTTCGTGATTTTCTTGAACATGTACAGGTAGGAGGAGAGCAAATAACAATGGAAGCAAGCTTAAAAATGAAAAATGGAGGTTGATGTGCTAAAGTGTAATAATATACCCAAACTCAAATTAAAGTTTTCAACAAGATTCATGATTTAAAGGCAAGAATTATGGACAAGGGAACAAGGGGACAAGGCAGATGTAGTGCAGGGAAACAAAGGAGGCACAGGCAGTGTACTATGTGTACATATGGTTGTATATTGGTTTGTTTTTGAATTTAAAATCAAAAGATCCCAACGGCCCGCCACACAATATTCCATTTGCGTACGAGCCACGAACGACAGGAAATAAAAGTACAATCGCGCACAATAACCTGACACGATCACAAAACAACAATAAAATAGACGGGTTGACTTATTCTATAAAGTTCAAAAAATGCAAACTTTTGCCGCAAAATACGTCAAATGAAAATTCAATTATTTCCTAAATTCAAAAATACGTCATTAAAAATCGAATAATTATTTGAACATAGATTTTATTATAAAAACTTCAAATTGAATATTTAAAACTAATTAAATATTCCAAAAATCGTTACACTATAACTTCCAAACCATTGAGAATTAGTAATGGGCTTCAACTGTAAAGTTATATGATTGGGTCTCTTGTTTTTTTTTAAATGGTCGGGGTTTGTTTCTTCAAGTGGTGTGAGTGTTATCGCTCTATTTCAGTAAGTGGCCATGTGTCGATAATTTTTTGGTAAGCACGAGTCGACAATTGGATTTTACAATCATGTTCATAATGGAAAATCATGATTTTTGTAGTCGTTCGCATGATTTTATGAACTGTTGTTGTGGCATGGTGATAAGATGGACCATTTCCAGTCTTTGGGAAATTTCAAACGAGGCGGTGGTCTAGAGGTGGGACGACGGTGGTTGGAGCAGCTTTGGGTTTTGGCGGAGGCAGAGAAGGTGATGGCGAGTGTTTTGGTGGTTGAAGTCATCGTATCAAGGTCAAGTTAGGGTTTAAGGTCAAGTTAGGGTTTAAGGCAGGTTGATTTTGGTCTCAGGTTTCTAAAGCTGGTGGTGGCGTGGTGTACCAAGCATGGCATGCTTTGATCTAGTGGTGCATGGGGGTGCAATGATAGCGAAGGTGTGGATGGCGGCGGTGGGTTATGGCCGAGAAGGCGGCAATGTTCGATTGGACGAGGCGTATCCTTTTAACCTGGTGTAGAATACAATAGCCTATGATTTTTGTTTAACGATAATAAACATATATATTCGTTTAAATGTATTTTTATTGTACTATTTTATTTTTCACATAATTAAATAAACATTTGTTGAATAAAATAAATAACACAGAATTTATATTCAAACAAATATTTTATTCAAATAAATATTTTATTACAAATTTGAGCTCTCACTATACATTTACACATCTTTTAATTACAATACAACTTCGATTTACAACACAATATTCAATGTACAATTTTCACTTTACAATTTCCACCTCACTACATATATTCACTCATCACTCGTATTTTTATCTTCAACTCTATTCCAGCTTGTATCCCACCTCTGAATTATCTGAAAACTAAACACCGACACGGTAAAATTGAAAAAGAAATATTTTTGCAGTTTAAAATGAAGTGTGTGTTTGAAAATATTGTTTGCCTTAGTTATTTGGGTTGTTCGTCATCATTTATTTTTAATTCATCATACACGAACAACTTATGACATGCACAGTGTATTACTGTACATGCCATAAAACCGTGCACACTGATATACACTTGTGGCTTAAAATACAGGGACAGGTGAGCACAAGGTCAAACTCAAGCCGAGATCGGATTCAACTCAGGTGCAATCAAATGTTCCATGACCTCAAAAGGAAACTAGACTGGAAATGTGCAACAGCAAGTTCACATACATACAACTCTGCATAAATAGAAAAGCCTCAACATACATATATACATGCATGTATACATGTATATACACAGTGACAAACAAATGCAACAGAGATGTATGCAAATACATGAAACTAGAGGGATGAAAAAGTCAACATGAATGCATACAACATGGATTCAAATTAGTATCAGAGCATTCAGTGCACACAATAACAAAAGCATTAGACAGAATGAACACATAACCTAAATAACAACAAGGCAATTCCAACCAGAAACAAGTGTACACAAGGCTTCAGACTGCAACAACACACACATGTACACATGAAACAGAGGCTAGACACACTAGACTCAATACAACAAAGAGACTCGAGTACAGCATAGCGCAGACATGAAGACCAAAAGTAGGTCAACCAAACTTCAATGGAGTCAAGGCATGAAGCCACAACAAAGTGCTCACAACGACAGGTGAACCAGTTCAAAAAGACAAGTAAGTGGAACAAAAGCAATGCATCACTGAGATACAAGTACACACGTCAAACAACAAGTGATCAATGAAGACTTGATTGCGTCTTAAAACAATGCAAGCAAACTGGACATGGAACTCCACATCAAACCAACATACATGAATCAGTTCTAACATGACAATAACTCAATGCAACCAAACAGTCCAGGCAACCTCATATACAAAGTTTAGGGCTGCACACATATGTACAAAAAGGACAGCATATATGGCAACACAAGCATATGGAGATGATCAACAGAATACAAGTTCAGTGTGAAGGCAACACAGAGAAACCCAAAGTGGATACCAGTTCAGATCATATGAAACTGAGACAAGACATCAGGTACAAGCAAACAAATGGCAATTGAAGCAATGCAATGGCCAGACTCACAACAACCAGGCACCAGACATGTACATATAAAGACCAGACCACCATACAATGCAACAAAGTGGACATCAAGGAACCAGAATAATATGGATACCATCACACTCAAAGCAGTGGAAATCAAACAAGTGTATAAAAGACATGTACAAGTTCATATGCACTGACTTGAAGTCCGAAAACTTATGCAACAAAGGAGACAACGATGAATACAGTAGCAGTTCGAACAATAACAGTGTGAAGCAGTTTTAAAGTAATTAACAGTAGCAGTTTTGATGAAAGTCAAGGAAAAATTTTCAAAAAGAATTGACAAACAAAAATTCAGCAATTAGTCATACGAACAAGTCATAGCGAAAAGTCAGTTTATATCAGTATTCAAAGTGCTGAAGTAATAGGAGGAAACCGACTCAAAGAAATTCAAACCGATGAATACATGAACGAGTCAAGAAGCATTAGAGCCATGCGATTGTAAATCAATGCAAGTGCTTAAATCACACGAAAAATATACGAACTGACATTTAGGGATTTCAATCCCTATATAACCCAAAATTCATCATCGGTAGAAAAAGTAATCGAGTTTGAGCCTAAGTAAACAAATAGAGCGTAAAATCGAGCACAATCAAAATCAAAAGGGGCGAAAATACATACCAATACAGTACAAATTCGAACTCGACCTTGAAGCAGTAATAAGCAAATTGAAGAAGCAAGCGAATTGAATTGAAGAAAGAAAGACAATCTAGTGGCGGCTTCAAGGAAATCTTCAAAACCCTAAATTTGAGAAGAGGAACAAAAAGGAACGGCTAGAGCTACGAAGTGAAAAGGAAAAGGAGGAAGATGTTTTTGTTTTTATTAGTGGGCCGGTCTAATTTTTTATTATTGGGCTTTAATTTAAATAATAGGGTTTTGGTTTTTGATTTGTTTTAGTCTTTGTTTTTAGTTTTTATTTGTAATTTCTTTTTAAATTGTGTAACTTTCTAGTCGTGTGACTAGGTTACAAACTACGGTGGTGTGGTTTGAGAATTCGCAACTCAGTGGCTGAGTTGGGGTAGGGTTTTGAGCGTAGAGTTAGGTTAGTCATTAGCGGGTGTTGCAAGTTTACGTGTGTAAGTGTCTGACTACTTAATTTCTAGTAGAAACCTTGGGGGCAGCACGTAGGCAGGGTTTTGCCGAAGCTGGGTAAAATTGTGTGTGATCTCTTCTGCATTATTTTCTGTTTATATTTATATTTCCGCACTAATTTTTATTATTATTAGTATCACCCTATTCACCCCCCCCCCTCTAGGGTGAGAACGATCCTACATGTAAAGACCTGCCTTTTAGGACGTTTTAAGCAGACACACATGTCAGACTCAAACCATTCAAAAGGGCAGATTGTTATGGGGTGAAAAGAAAAAGAGAAAGAAATAAAACAAATACAGAATCTCGCAGCGAAATGACAAAATATAATAATCAAATAACAGTTCATGAAGCTGTTTTACAAATACATTTGATTATTCTTTACAACACAAACATCAGAGTTACATAAACAGGTATAACTAAATAAATGCAGTGGAACAACATGATGTAGTGGAATAAATATAATAATAATACAAATCTTCGTCTTCGTCCTCTAGAAATAAGGTCTTCAACCCTGAAAAGCTCAAGCTGACCCGAGCGAATTGAAAAGACAAAACACTCAAGTCAGAACTAAAAGATCTTATGTAAGTTAAATCAATAGTAAATATGCATGTGACGGCGTCAGAGATGTTTACGGGGTTTGACATCTCCTATCCAGTGTCTAACGTGAGTGCGCTAACTTAAGAGATGTTCGGGATTCACATCTCCTAAGGATCTGTTAAACTATCTACTATATAGTACAATACGCTATTATAATATGTCTACATTAAAGTAAAAGTATTAAAACAGCGTTAAGGCGTTACCCATATCCCCCTTAACACATTTTATATATTCCCATAGTCTATACAGTACCGTAACTCCCTCCGTAAACTGGAGGGCTATCAGAGGGCACTCCATAGGTATGGTACAAAACAAACTTGTAGAAGGCGCGCTAGGGCATGTGAACACGGCAATCGTGGCAATGCCAGGGTAGATATACCAATTGCGTATCCGGACTGGTGGTAACGCATAGCAGCTACTACCGCCCACCTCGGAACACACTCCCAAATCAAAATCAAGGGGTGGCCACCAAATCAATCACAAAGTCAAAATATAATATCGAAGAAATGTGTCTGATCGGAGGAATGACCTCACTTGGCCTGGCGTGGCTCCTGTTTTAGTCACATCTAAGCTGACTCACGGGAGTCAGGGTCACGTCATACCTCATACAGAAATCGTTCGCCAAACCATCCTACTTCATTTTTGGAATTCCACCACGTACACAGTTGTTAAAGTGGTTTTCGGTATTGGCAGAGAGTATGACAATATCTGATCCCGGTCTCTTTGACAACCAACCGCTTATTACACACCGGGTGGTTCTTTTACATTTCCAAAACCATTTCATATGGATATCAAAATATCATATTCAATTCAAACCATATCGCTTTGGAAATCATATTCACTTTCAAAAATCATATTTTCAAAATAGTTTAAAACCCTCATTTCAAAACTTCATATTCAAATCAAATATAACATTTAAATTCCAACTTGGGTTATAACATCATGTAACCATTTCGCTTTAAAATCGAGGGTTTAAACTATAAACATATCTACTGTATTTAGTTTGAAATTTATAAAGATAGTTTATATAGTTTTAAATAGTTTTAAATAGTTATAAATAGTTAAAATACTCTAAAATAATTTAAAAATAGATTAAACATGATTTTAACTTGATTTAAGATAGTTGAATAGATTTAAAATAGTTTAAATACAATTAAAATAGATTAAATAGCTTTAAAATAGATTAATTATATTTAAATTAAATTAGTTTAAAATAAATTAAATTGGTTTAAAATAGGTTAATATAATTTATATAGTTAATATAGGTTAAAATAGTTCAATAATTTTGAAATCTTGATAAGTAGAAATTTTAAAATAATATATTTTTGAAACAGTTTATATTAAATATGAATTTGGAATTGGGGGAATTAATTTAAAGGACAAAAATTTGTATATTTTTAGCCTCAAGGACACGACCTCAATATTTTAATCACAAGGACAAACATTCTCATAAAAATTATTCATAAGGACAAACATTCTTCTAAAATTATTCATAAGGGCAAACATTCTTCCAAAACTGATACCTAAAAACTGATATCGATAACTACAAACTGATACCTAAAAACTGTAAAAACTGATACCTAAAGAAAGTTGTCCTTCAGGCTAAAATACTGAAGGTCTGTCCTTGAGGCTAAAATGCTGACAAATTTTGTCTTTGACAATAATTTCCTATTTGGAATTTATATAAATTTAACTATTTATTTTATTTTAACATTTCTGGACCATTCCACGTTTCCAAATCACAAAACCCAATTTTAATCTTTCAATTCACTCTAAATAAAATTATTAAATGTTATACTAATTTCAATCATGTTTGAAATATCAATTTAAATTATTCCAATTTCAATACATTACAAAGTTATATTTCGAACAATTCAAATAACCCAATTCTGATAAATTTCACTTATATTCCAAATTCAACTTTGAAATTTTCAATTAAATTCTTTTATCAATTTCTTTAAACCAATTCCAATTTTAACATAAAACTTGAATTTTGATAATAATTCAATTTATATAAATCAAACCTTATTTTCAAAATATCATTTAAAAGGATTCAAAAATTAAGGATTTAAAATCATTTAATTTAACCAATCCGGTGTCCGTATATAATTCTCTACCCTAGGGTCAAGTGATACAGATATTTATAATTTCAATCAGCAATTTAAAATTTTACGGTTATATATCATTTCAAACCGCAATCCCGAATTAATATAAAAAATCCATAAAATCGCTCGAGTCTATCATTTCAACCCATAACAATTTTTCCCAATCTATAGATCATTCGGGTATGTATCATTTCAACCCATAGAGAACTTGTAGAGTGATAACGGTATATAAATCAAACATATCATCCAATCATCCAATATCAACAATCAAACATCCATCATAATCACCATTCAATTCCACCAATAAATATCAACAATTAACTAATTATCAATAAAAAGTATTTAACTAGCAGTGTAAATTCAATAATAAATTAAATGGCTATTTAATCCAAAATAAGTTCAAATTAACTGAAATGACGATTTAAATATACCAAACAACAACAAATAAATTCCTAATCACATCACAAATTAAATTTTACTAGCATAAGAAATTTTAGAAGTTGTGAGTGGGTCAAATCACCCACTTTCGATTTTAAATCGAATAAAAATCCAATTTAAGCCCAAAATTCAAACGGTCTCAGAATTCGTCCAAAGCACCGTCAAAATGTATGAAATTTCGATACGATCCCAGCGGAATAAACCGCGCGTGAATCAGACCTCGTATGTAAAAGTTATTGAAATTAGAAGTTATACGATATAAAATATAAAAAAAGAAAGAAAAAACTTACACGTCACAGTACAAGCCCTAGCCTACACGATGCCTCGCACGCGCCTTCTCAAACTAACCTACCAGCCGCCGCCGCCTTAAGGCAACAAATCCCCACCGCTTTGAATACCATGACCCCGATCTGACCTCGATGACCAGACCCTCACCTCCGGCCGATCGTGATGGCCCCCACACGAATGTCCAACGATGCACAAGGTTTCCTCCACCGTCGCAAGCTTCAATGACCAATTTGAGGTGATTCCGATCACTTGGGGATGAGCGACCAGTACCGATGGGTGCTGCTCGACGTTAGCCTTCCATCGCCACTTCCCGATCATCGATCGGGAAACGATCCACCGTCCGATCTCATCGACCACTCACGAACGACCAAGAATTCTTCGACGTTTACTGATCAAACAATGAACCAAAATGGAAAACGAATTGCAGATCTGAGTTTCGCTCGTCAAGAGCTTTAAATCGATATATAATTTGATATAGTTTGAGGAGTTTTATTTTTTTTGAAATTGATTTTGAATTTGGATTTGAGGGTTTTGAAGTTTGAAACTGTTTCTGCCATTGAGGAGGAGAAGTAGACAGCTGAATTGTACGTACAGATAATAGGAATTGGCTGCTAGGGTTTGAGAAACAAAGCTATTTATAGGCAGATCAGAAATAGAAATGAATGGACAAGATCAATTTGAAAGTTGAACGATAAACGATTCGAAAAGTCTGTTCTGTCTCCGGAATGAAAATGGGTCATCGCATATATCAAAGCAGATGTTTTCAATAGTTTTAAACTCAATGAAACAGGTTTCAGGTCCTAATTCCATCGTATGAAGAAGTTATCTGAAAAATTAGTTTATTTCAAATTGATTTTTAATTAAATTAATTTCTACGCGTTTCAAGCTTGTACGATCAAACGACAGGTCCGATCGATACAAAACTTGAAATCCTACAATAATTCACTGTTACGGATCCGATGAAACTGGTTTCGTCGAAATCCAAGACAGTTGCCAAAATGCCTGTTTTCACGTTAATTAAATAAATTAATATTAAATTAATTAATCACCTTTTAATTCAATATTTATAAATTAGTAGATTTTTATCATTTTTGATTGCAAATACATTTATAATAAATTAAAATAAGTTTACATATCAATTCAGTGTTAATTATTTCAATAATTAGAGTGTTCAATTTCAACTGCCATTAATCCAATTAATTATAATTTAATTCCAATAAATTGATTTTTTTTGGTTTTAATCTTTTTGTTTAAATCAATTATTATTCTATAAACATAGTTAACATTGTTTTATATTTCATTACATTAATATCCTCCAATCTCCATCTTTTATTTGTATTAACTACTATATTTCAATTATATTGAATTTTGTCAATTTCACACATTAAATACAATTTAAAATCCCAAATCGATTTATTCATCTTGATTTCACTATTTTATTAAATCAATTATTACATTATGAATATAATTAACATTTCTATTCATTTTATTACATTCACAATTTATGTTATTGCCTTAACTCACATTAATGTAACATTTATTTACATTTATTTTTAAATGATTTCCAATAAAAATTTATAAACTAATTAAATAGGTAACTTATAATAATTGTTACCATTAACTTTAAATCACATTATAAGTTTATTATTTACAAGAAAACGTTACCATTTCTTACATAACACGGATTTTTATTCAATTATCATTAACTACATATTATTTTGTTGGTTAATTCAAAATATTACATTTGTTTTCTTATATTCACTTTATAACCAAGTCATACTTTTTTGTCAATTCAATTGATTGGAATTTCATTCAATTTATTAATAATTAACTTTAATTAACATTGTTACGTTTCATCTTAGTTATTATTTCATTAACACATCACAAATTTTTTTTCTTCAAACATTAAATCACTAAACTTATTAAATTAACAAAGTTTAATTATCGAAAATTACGGGTCGTTACACTACACCTGGATGCGAGTTTTGGATTTTGGATGAAGGGTCGGTTAGGGCTACGCGACATTGGAGGGGGTGGCGGTGGCACCATCGCATAGAGCATGGCAAGGCAAACTTGCAGGGTGGGTTGGAGCGACGATCGACGATAGGTGGATGGCGTGCACACGCATGCATGACCGTGCACTATTTTAGGCTAGCTCCAGTTTTTTTGGTTTTTGAATATTAAGTCGATTTGCGAATTTTGATTTTTGGGTATGGTGTTTGAGAAGAAGAGGTTAGATAGGGTATGGGTCGTGTACAGTGAGCTTTGGGCCTAAATGTTGGAGGGGATGTTTGTTTGTTTAATTTTATTATCTAAGTATGCCTAACTTCTAAAAATTTATATCTCATCCATATAGCATCTGTTTGACCCACGGGTTTTTACACTAGTTTTGCAGGAACTAGTGGGACACTTACATAAATTATTGTTGGTTTTAATGAAGTACAATTTAATGATAAAATTGTATTGACTGCATATAATTGTGTTATTTTAAGTAATAATGTAGTTAATATCAGTATACTTCATTGGTGATATCTATTTGTCCAAATAAACCACAGTTCTGTTAATTTTAATTGGATAGATTACTTTGGACGTCTATTTAGCTGAATAAAACACCGTTTTGCTATAACTAAATTAAATAGATTATTGATGATATCTTTTTAGAAGAATAAATCTCCGTTCCACTATTAAATTGATTCAAACATTTAATTTTATACCGGTTGATTTATATGGGATAAATGGCACATTAAATTTGGGTGTTAATTATGGATTTGATTTACATGCATTTTGCTTATGTAAATATCAGTTATGTGACTTGGAAAGTCAAATTGAATTCAATGGTAATTTGGTTTTGTACCATTATGGTCGCTAAGCCTCTTTTCAAATTTGTAAAGTTATGGATTTAAAATAACTACAATTTTATAGCAATTTGAGGTTAAGTGTATATAAATGATGTTTTAAAGTAAGTTAATTAATTATTTTATTAAAGATGTTAAAGTTATTTAAAATTTTTTAAAAGTTATTTAATTATATCATTAATGATATTATAAGGTATTCAATTATATCATTAATGATATTTTAAGTTATTTAATTATATTATTAATGTTAGTTAATTGGAATTTTGTTTTGTTTAAAGTTAATCAATTATTTTTATTAATGATGTGTTTAAAGTTAATCACTTATTTCATTAATTATATTTTAAAGTTAGTTAATTAATTATTTATGTTGTTTAATGGTGATTATTTAATTGAATAAAGGTGTTTATAAATCATAAATTGTTTTATAAAAAGGATTATACTTAGTAAAAAGGATTTATTCAAGGAGATGTATAAATGATATTTTGTAATGGAAATTTACAAATGATATTTTGTAAAGGGGGTTTATAAACAATATTTTATAAAAGAGTTTCATAAATAAATAAAATCGGGGTTTTATTTGTAGAAAAGGTTTATTAAAGAAAGGAATTTTGTAAATAATTTTAGAGATTTATAAAGGAAGTTTATAATTTATTTGGAGATTTATAAAAGGATATGTAAATATGAAATGGCTTATAAAAATAGAATTTATAAAAGGAATAAGATTTGATTTTTTATATAATCCTTTTTAATTGTGGTGGTATGGAAACATTCTTTTCATACTTAACACCGAAAGATGGATGGTTTGGTTTATAGTAAGAAATGTTTAAATAATATTTGTTTGGCCTATTTAAATATGAATTTGAAAAGGTGGAAATCTTCCTTATGCTTTGTAAATATAGTTATGCCGCTGAGATAAGTATATGGATATGTTTCCTAAGAATGGAAGGTATAAAGCTGTAATATACTTATACCGATGAGATAAGTATATGATTGTTTTCCTAAGTATTGAAAGCAATATAAGGGGTTTTTGAATATATCTTTTGTGACGATATTTGAATCAAATAATTAAAAGAGATTTTAGTTAATGAAAGATTAATTGACAGAGGCTTAGTGGATCCCACATGGTATTAAATCTATGTTCGATTGTTTGTTTATTTGATAATTAAATAACCGACTATCAAATCTTGGCCAAAGTATAACTTTGGATATATCTAGGAGAAACACAGGGATTATATGGCATAGTCATCTATGATGATGTTGTAATATGTGTATAAATCTCGGTTTGTTCTCCTAGGATGAATAATAAGGAAATATGTCCACTTAAACGGTTAGGAGGCGATCTCTATTTTTATGTATTGTCTGATTATTTCCAAAAGAGCTGGAGTCAGTTTACAAGAACTATCAATTTGATTTTGGAGCGATCGCTAAGCGGCGGAGTGCACTTATATGAGATGACTCAAAACTGTAACCACTCCAAAACCATGTACGTGTTTGATGCTTTGGAGGAGATTCAAGTCTGGTTCGAGATAATGGAATCGAAGATGGAGCTCTTTGAAGTGCAATGGCTACTTGCTACTAATCCTGAGGGTGATTCCAAAATGGGTGTGATAGAAGTATTATCTTCGGTTTGTTCATATCCTGAATAACTTGTATGGATGAATGCCAGCATTACATTGTTGCCTAGAGGGCAAAGTTAGCATTCTTAATGGGAATTGCTAAGAAAGAAAGGTAATCGTGACCTCACAAGCCTCACAACTCGGTAATGACTAAAATGGGGGATATGCAGCAGAGCTTTGTGGTGAACTACCATCAGGAGCATCATTCCTCGATCTAAATTTGATATTTATGGATTTTGATATACGTGCGCATGGGAAGAGTGGGGCCAAGTGCAAATGTTTTGCAGCCTTGGTGCCCGGGGGATGATTTAATCCAGTATGCCATGTTAAACGGGCAGCTAGCTCTGTGTAGCAGGGGTGCAAGATGCTCTTGTTGACCTCGGTGCATTTTGTCTAGTGGTGTACTGTGACGGACTGTACCCCAGTACCCTAGTCATTGATGGAAATCCCATCTGTAGTACGTGCTTTACAGACTTAGTTGGGCCAACTATGTTGGAATGTGAGATGCTAGCATTCCAACTATTTTGTATATTTACTTTCCACCCTTAGACATTATTATAATATCATTGGATTTTATAATAAAAATGATTTGGTTATCGTAAGGTTAAAAACTCGTCCATGTTTATGTGTGGCGTTGTCTTAAGAGAGACCTTTATTTCTACAGGGTTTTTACAATATTAAGTAATCCATTGATTGTGTTTCTCATACTGGTTTTACCAAACTGATCTGGGCCTTATTTTTCATATAATACTCGGGTCAGCCCAAGCATATATTTCAGATTTAGCTGGATATTTTTAGAGCTTTAGGAGACGAGCTGGACCCTTCCAGGCGTATGCTCGTATTTTATCTTTTGTTGTTTGTTCCTGTTTATATTTACGAGGATTTGTAAGGGCAGATGGTTATAGCTGTCCAGACTGATGATAGGCTAGTACTCGGGTTGATGTATGTATATAAAAGTTTTCATTTTGTAAAGTTCATTGTTATATTATAGATTATTCATCACGTTGTGAGATTTTATTTTGTCTTTTCTTTTCTTTCACCCCAACAATCTGTCTTTCTGGAACTTGGATGTTAGACACGTGAATACGTGGATGTATTAGCGTCGACTTTTGAGGGTCGAAAAGGCGGGTTATTACATTATTTGTTTAAAATAATTTAATATAATTCATATTATATGTATGTTGTAATGAGTGCATCAAATGCACTTATATGTGAAAGTGCAAGTGCAACATATTGATGTGTACATAGATAATGTGAATGTCTTTAGGCATTGCGATTTACACCGCAATAAACATATTTCCCCTATATAGACACACGCGCGTGCACGCGCGCACACACACATATATATACATATATTTCTTTGTCATCTAATGTTTTTTAACTAAATAAGATTTAGTTTGTACAAATACATACACAGACAATCACACATATGTATGTATATATGTTTACGTTAAGGTAGACTTTGATTATTTGACATGTTTTAAAGTTAAAGTGAACAATTTAAAACTAATTTTAATTAAGAGATAGTTAAATCAAAATTATAATATTTTACATAAAATTACATTTTTTAAACCTTCATTAAGAATAAATACATATGCGTATATGCATATACATATACATATACATATACATATACATATACACACATGCACAAAAAATAAATCAATGTTATAAAATCAACAGAACATGTAACAAATGTATTCAACTAGTTTGTAATATAAATGACTATCTTCAAACAATAAAGTAATCTAGCTTAGATCTAATTGTTAACTTAAGAAAGAAACTAGAAGTTTTAATGTTTGTTTTTTTAAAATAACTTATGAATTTTAAATGACTTAATTTTTTTTAATGTAAACAATAACCAAAACTAATTTAAACCAACTTGTGGTATATGAATTCAATTTTCAACCTTATAACATGAAATTGATCAATTAATAAAAATGCTTTCAATAAAAAAAAATTGTACAAACAATAGTTTCTGAAACAAAAATGAATTAGACGACTTAAACACATAAAAATTCATGATAAATGGAATCAGATCTAAATCAAACGCACAATCTGAACATACAAATAAAAGTAGCGATGAATCTAAAATTATTAGCATAGACAACATATGCACAATAGATAAGAAGGATAAGGAGATATGATAAACATGTTAACAAAACTAATTCAAGGAAAGAATATATAGATCTAAACCATATTTCAAATTCATATAGGTGAAAGAGATACAAAAGGTGGAGAATTCAAGAATATAAACATGATGAATTTGTAAATAAATAAAATAGAAGGTTATCTCAAGATGCAGCCAAGAGATACACCTTAAATGATGAAAACATTCATAGATTCAATGAATCAATCTCCAGATGTTGCAATTATCGAGATATAGCTACCTTTTTTTAATTTTGTTTTTGGAGTTTTGGAACCCTAGCCAGCATGAAATTTTTGATAAGAATAGATCTAGGAAGGAGAGCAAATGATAGAGGCGAATGGAAATTAAAGGAGGAAATAAACATGTCACTGGAGATATGCCGACTTACCTTCCTTTAATTAAGATTTGCCTTTTATTTCAAAAACAAGAAACTACTTCTCTCCCATAAGCTATGGCTGTCCATATCAAGAGGGGTTTAGGCCTCAAACAATTACAAAACCTAGTTACTATTAATCCCATTTAAATTCAATTTAAATTTTCCATCGGTATCGCATGCCGATATGCGTGTTTATAATTTTTATACATGCACTTTATTAAATACTAATGGTATTCAAACAAATCAAATAAATATTTTTTAATAATGAATATTTCACAAATATTAATTGACTTAATTATTTAAAGCCCCTTTTAGTATATATTCTATATATATATAATTTAAATATTCAATCAATGTCGTATATCGATATGTGCGTTTATAACTTTTATATATGCACCTTTTTAAATACTAATGGTATTCAAACAAATGTAATAGTATTCAATAATTAATATTTCATAAATGTTAATTAATTTTCAATGATTAAAAATTAATGAACTCATGTGGTTCATTCGGAATATTTATCATTTCTGTTTTATGACTCAAATGTATGGATTCAGTCACCAACAATTCAAAAATAATAATGTTTACGCATCACCTTAGCTTGTAGTGTAATATTTTAACTGAATTGAACACTTATACATCTTTTGGTAAAATTCATTTTTACTTATTATAAGCGGTACCTGGTATAACAATTATTTACACCAAAACTTTTCGTCAAAACTATGCCATATTAGAATTTATGGAATTTGGTTTTTGATCAAAATTCCAACATCGTTCACATTCAGTTTTGGTCCTTGGTTCAATAATAATATTTATTATTAACCATACTCTTGTCAGATATTTTGACTACTGCTGACCGTGATACTAACCCTATATAACCGAGGAGACGAATTCTTTATTGAATAGCATTTCACTTCCAATGCTTCAACTCCGACCCAACTATAGTCGTTTAATGAACTCTATGCCACGATTTAACTATAATCAAAGTGGAATTTCTGCATTGAAGTTAAATAGTATTGAGAGCTATGTGACATCATCACTTCAACTGTAGCAACCTAGATTTTTGATGGCTTATAATAAACATTAGAATTATGTAAATATTTAAATATTAGATTTAATGTGAATAAAAATGAATTCGAAAGCTTATTTAAATTATGTTTAAATAAGAATGATGATAGTAAACTTTCAATTTAGAATTAAAAGTGATTAAATTGTTTTAATATTAATTCATTTTAATTAACGTGTGTGAAACTATCATTTCGGGGCATTGTCTTAGATTTTAACGAAATCGCTGCAATTGGATTTGGAATAATGAATTGTTGTACGCCGACGAGTTTCGCGGCGATCAGACATGTTGTGTGGTCGTGTGAGCTTGAAACGCATATCGTTTAAATTTAAGTGAACAAAATGTAATAAAAATTGCCTATAAATACCCCTACCCCTTTAACCTATTTCTCTATCTCCCTCTCTTCTCTTTTATTTATTCTAAACTAAAGAAATACACTATCCGCCTCTTTCATCGAATCGTTCCTGGAGTTGTAGTTGATGAAACCTGATGCCATTTGATCCGTTGGCCTCATGTAGTCTCGGGCTTCGTGATGTTGTACTTTGATTTGGCTGCGACAAAGTTTAGGGTTGCTTGAGTTTTAATAGTAAAGCTAAGGCAGAGGTTGTTCGTCGATTAAGGAGGTGCTAGGCTTTGGGGACGGGGGAATAGAGTTCCTCGAGTGAAGCCGAGGAGGTTGGTGGTGGTTAGAGGTGGCACAACTATCTATTTCAAATCGCGACAGTAGCACTGTTGTTTTTGTGGATGCAGGTTGCGTTTATGTAAGGGGAGCCGAAGTTGAAATCGAGACTATGGACAAACTCATGGTGGAAAGGCGAGTTGACTGGTGCAAGTTAGAGGAGCAATAGTGGAGGGTGGCGAATTGTGACACCTAGGCAATGCAGTTAGGGCATGACGGTTCGCGATTGTAGTGGGAGACAGGAGTCGATGCAGTGGTGATCATCAGGTACGGTTCGTGAAGAGCAAGTGATTTGCGATGGTGGCGATGTTAATTAACGGTCGAGGCGGTGGGGGACAACGGTCAAAGCAACGTCAAGGGCTCGGTTTGTGGAAGCAGGAATTTTGAATGGGGAAGGAAAAGGATGAGTGGGAGATTAAGGTGATATAAGTTAATTAATTTATTAATTAACGTTTATAAATCTCAAAATCTTATATAACGCTTAACTTTTTCATACGAGGTCCGATTGAGGTGTCGTCTTCGCTGTTACGTTCATATTAGGATTCTCTATGCAATGGATTTGGATTCATCAAGTTTGGAGCTAGTTGGAGTTTTAGTCAAAACCGAACGACATTTAATTTCGGACTATTCGAAAATGCGAAAGCATTGGCTGGATCTTGGGTGAGTTTAACTCACCAGTTAATTGTACAATTATCGTGTAGATAATTGTTGTTGTATTGAATATATAAACTGTATAATGAACAATACAAGTTATTACTTTTGGACCCCGCCTTGTTATGTAAAACAAGTGATAATCTCTACTTTGATTGTCTATAATATATATCATGGCCCAAACTACTTGTTTACATGTTTGATATTACTTTATGAAAAGTGATAGTACGTTATAAATGTGAAGCGATATAAACGTGGTTTGAAATCCCTGATATTTATTATGCGGTAATTGGATAGATTGTGGTACGTTATGAAAATATATACGTGTGTGTGTGTGTGTATATTGATTTGTTCTAAACACGTTTTGGTGTGTTTAACATAAATGATTTAGTTTGCACATTTGTGGAAATTGGAATTGGAAGTTGAGAAAATTAGAAGCAAAAAGGGCGATGGATGCACTTTGAAATCGCCATGATCTACGATTTTAAAGTCAACTTTTAAAGGCATCTTAGGGCTTCTTCGTATTGATTAACAAGTACTATTAGTGTACTTATTATGGGAAAACATCCAGGTTTATATATATTCCTAAAAATCATTTATGGATTTATAAAGAGACGGTTTTAAATTACAAAACAGGTTTTGAATGGCGTTTTAAATAAATGGTTTAAAATATAGTATAAGTATTTTAAAAGTATTTTTTTAGTATATATATCGTTTTAGAAATTGTTAAAGGTTTGATTCAAGAAATAAAAGGATTTTATATTATAATATTTTACAAACGGTTTATAGTATTTTATCAACTATCTTTGTTTTATAAATAAATTAGTATATGTAAATATCTATCTTTTTAAATTTATTTTAATATATATATATATAAGTTTTAGAAAGGAAGTTTAATATTTTGTAAAGGGATTTAAAAAGAGTTCTGGGATTATAACTTTTATGTTATAATGTACTGTTTTGTAAAATTGATTAAGGCATATAACTTTGTTTAATAAATGGAGAAGTACTTAAAACTTTAAATGGATATTTTAAAGTAAATGGCATGTATAAAAATGATTTTGGGTTTATAGCATCGATATTTGTACAACTTCTGTTTTAACCTATTTAACTACACTTTTGAAATGGAGCTTTAAAGGTAACGGGATAGTGAAGTGTTTTGGCTTTATCGTAAACAATGTTTTAGTAACATTTGTTTTTAAGCCATTGGATAACATTTTGAAGTAGTAAAATATTGATAGATGAGTTTGGAAAATACTTAGACCATTAATGATGGAAATTTTAAAGATGATAACAAGTATGAATTGGTTTTGGGTCTGTTGTGGCAATGTGCTTGTAACATTCGCCTTTAACTGGTTTTGATTATATTTATGAACGTAAATGGATCTTTGAAAAGAATGTTTTAAAGATAATCATAAGTGAAATGGTTTTGGGTTTGTAGTGACAGTGTTTGTGTAACATTAGTCTTAAGCCCTTTGAAATTGATTTGTGAATATACTATACGGTTGAGATAAGTATATGAATACTTTTAAGAGTATCAAAATGTGTTGAAATGAACAGTGATGTTTTAATTAAACAGTGGAGTTTCATTTATAAAGAGTTTATTGAGTAAAATGAGTTTTACTAATAAAAGAGGATTTTAATTAATAAATAAAGATTTACTAAAAAGGGGATTAGAAGTCGTTTATATGACTTGATCGTGCTTGTTTGTTTCGAACATGCTTTCTGTGCTGCTTGCTTATGGACAGCATACGGAAATTAGTTTCTCGTATATGATTATTCTCATTGTTATTTGATTTGACCAAATATACTCTAAAAAATCTGGAAGAAACACGGGAATTATATGTTAAGTTATCCGAGGTGATGCTATACCATATGTATAAACTCATTTTCGCTCTTCTAGGATGAATGATAAGGAAATCCGTCGGTTTAAACGGTTAGAAGGCAATCTCCAATCTTATGTATTGTCTGTTTATTTCCCACAAAACCGGGGTTGAGATTACCGGAAAATTGATCGATTGGTTTTTAGACCACCGGATAAGTGGGGGAGTGTACTTATAAGAGATGACTTGAAATCGTAACCACTCCAAAACCATATACGTGTTCTATGCTTTGGAAGAGCTTCATGATTGGTTCGTGATTACTTTATGATGCTGGAATCTATTTGGAGATTCTAGATCTGCTTTAGATGTTGGAACACATGTAGTTGTTCGTGATCTATTCAGGACGTGGGAATTCATGTGTGATTCCAAGAGCTGTTGACGTATACGAATCCATGTGTGATTCTAAGATCTGTTGAGGAATCCATGTGTGGTTCTGAGATTTGTTGAGATATAGGAATCCATGTGTGGTTTCGTGATATGTTAAAGTTGGAGCTCATGTAGAAGATCTGTTCGAGTTGTGGCTCGTGTGTTGGGATGCTGAACGTGATTTCAACATCGGTAATGACAAAAACCAGAGATAGGAGACATAACCTGTGGGGTTTAGCTAACTTAAAGGGTGCAGACACTCCAGTCTAGTGTTACTTACGGATATGCATGCGGCAGTGACGTGACCTAGTGCCACGTGTTCGAGAGTGGACCGGCTATGTTTTCCTATAGTATATTTTATCTAGAGATATACGATGCTCGGAAGGTATCTCTGATCTTTGTGCAGTAGTTTGGATTCGGCTTCCCCGAAGAGATCTACGTGGAAACCTACACAATTAGCGAACGCGTCTTAGCGATTGTGATTATATACTTATTATTGCTGTGATGTATACTCACATGCATCACAACTATGTGATTATTTGTATTTCACACCTTAGACATTATTATATTATCATTGGATTTTATAATAGAAATGGTTTGGTTGTCGTAAGGTAAAAACTCATCCGTGTTTATTGGCGAGATATAATAAATCCATGTGATTTGAGTTTCTCATGTTGGTTTACCAGACTGATCCGGGTGTTATTTTCTTAATGCTCAGTTCAGCTCGGGTATGTTTCTAGATTTAGCTATGGTTCATTGGAGCTCTTGGAGAGGAGCTGGATGATTCCCTACCGTACTTTATTTCTGCTCCATTACTTGACTTGTTTCTATCAGCATTTGTGAGGATAGGCAGTTATAACTGTCCAGGCAGATGATAGGTTAGTTTTTCTCTGATTGCTGTATGTATATCATAGTTTTCTTTTGTGTAAAGACCTCTTGAGATATTATATATTATCTTTCCCCATGTGAAATTATGATATTGTGTTCTCTTCTTTCCGATTCTATTTCTTTTTTTTAGTTTACCCTAACAATTCGTCTTTCCGGCAATTGGGTGTTTGGCATATGAATACCATGGATGTATTAGTGTCGATATTTAGGAAGTGGAAAGCAGGATCGTTACATCAACACTCTTTGTTTGACCTATGTTATATAACCAACTAGAAACTCTTGAGTGAGTCATATTATAGTTTCCAATAATTATCAGCACGTAACCGCTTGACACCCCCTAATAGTCATGAGTAATACACTGTCCAACATTTAGAGAGTGTTACACATGTTAGTCTTAATGGATGTATTGATATCCCATCTCGAAACATCTTGACTAGGGATATTGAAATAATATGTTTTTTTATGTGATAAATTTCTCATGATTACAATGCATTGTAATTACTATCACATAACATAGAATTTAAGAACTTTCTATTTAGTATACTTTAAATTAATTACTTCATTAATTGTAGCATAATATAATAAGTATATAATAAAAAGAAAATACCTTTGCTTTGAATAAGATTGGTTATCGAGTTAGATATACGTAACAAATTACATAATTTCTTCTAGAGCATATCCCTAACTCTATCAATCCACCACTTGCACTTAGGGTCAATTATAGAGTCTTATTCCAACCACTTCAATCATTTTTGTCAAAAACTAATCAGGTCAGCTCCTTAGTGAATGGGTATGCTATTCTTTTAAAATATCTACTCTTTGATTCAACTTTCTTTGATGCAAACAAACTGTCTTTATCATGTGGAAATACTCGAAATATGTCTATCGACTTCTAGTGAGCTCTAGGTGATTTTGAGAAGATATATCGCAACATTGTTATTATTATATGACAATGTCATGATATTATCAACATTTGAAATTACCCTTGGCTCGGTTATAAATTTATGCATTTATTTATACTTCTTACATTGCAGCACTATTCAAGGCGGTGTACTTAGCCTTTGGTTGAATCGACCACTACTTATTGTTTTGAACAATTCCAACTTGAAATACTAAAGTTTGAATATGAATTTAGGATTGACATGCTATACTAGATATCATTAATGAAGTTCGAGTCCACCCACTCCTTCATAAGTAGTTCATTGTTTCTATAAAAAAATTTCTAGTATTTCATAAGTACTCGAGAACGCTCTAAATTGTCATAAATTTCTCTTAATTCGAATTTGTTACTTGCTCTCTGCATCATATACATGAGCGAAATGTGATATTGCCAATGCATAAGGAACCCATCTTACATTCTCCATATTAAACAATTTTGATATCATGTCTGCATACATCATTTGGGACAATCCCTTTATTATTTTATACTAATTATAAAAGATATCATTTTCAATACCAATGTTGAGTATTAAAGAACCAAACAAAAATGATTTTAACTTAAATACAACGTTAATAATCATAAGTTTGTTGTTTACTTATAGTTTTAGAAATATATTTAAGTACATAATTAACAATCTTTCTATAACTTAATATTCTTTCTTATAGACACGTGCTTCCTCTGCATTTTGACTGAAATTCAAACTATTTAATTTCTCTATCAAAATACTTACTTAACTCTAATGCTTATCGAACAACACTTTCGTATCATTTCTTGGATCATTTATAATGCTTACGAACTCAGTTATCACTCTTATCGACTTCGAGACATTTTGGTTGTCGAGTGGAAACAATCTATTCTAATTGTTATGTAGAACTTTTTCTGTTTCAGCATATATGTACCAAACTCAAAGTCATATCGGGCGACAAATTTTGTGAGTAAAATATGTATTAAGTAAAGCTCATCGAATGTCGAATCTGTTATGTTAGTTTCAACAATTTAAATTTACGATGTTATTCTTATTAATGTTACTTATATTTCAACTGCATAGATCTTCTTTCTGAAGACACTTTGACGGCCGATGGATCATATCATTTTGGATACCAATTTCAAAATCATATTTTGATAGCGTACTTGGAATCCATTCTAGCTTTGCACATCGTGCCACATGGTAGAGCTATTACTCTTAATGACTTACTTAAGACTGAGGAAGTTCTTTTCTCAACATTAATAAAATTAATAATATATCTCTAACGTGCGAGATTTATCATTGGACATTCTAATGTTTCATGCCTATTTCGTTCGGTTAATTTCATTTCATCCTTCGTTATCAGTTTTATCTTTAGATCGTATCAAAATCTATTTTACTTTCAATAATTTCTAAAAGAAATTCCTTTGTTATAAAGTTGCATTTCTTGAAATAACAGTTTTTTCTCAGTGCAATGAAATATATATTCATAAACATTTTCTAAACTACCTTAATATATGTATGAAACTATTTTAGTTTTCGATACATAAGTTCATAACATAAATAGATCAATCAATATTGATCAGTCCCAAACTCCTTTGGAGTGGTCCACATAGGATCCCTTACAAGAAAGTATTACACATAACCTCTTGACTCATACAACCTGTCAATATCTTAAGCTAGGATATGTAGGGGTTTTGCAACAACCCGCACCTTATTGGGCTCGATTTTCTGACTAAATCGAAAAACCAAAGTCCATTAAGGTACGAATCATTGGTGTTGGTATCATGTAATAAACATAAGTATATCGGAGAGTTATCTATATGTACTCACAATAGGATAATAATGTATAATCAAACATATACATACTGACTAAGGCTAATATCTTAGAACCAATAACATTCCTCGAATATCGTGCCCCTGTCAGTGCAGAGCATGAATGAGGGAACCTGCCATCTCATCGTTCCCGCTTACATGTTCTTCTAAATCTATCATGTAGGTTGTAATGAGAAAGGGGTTTTAACAACATTCTAGTGACTGGTAAATTACATGCTTCATCCATAACACTAGTTTATGCCGATTGGTTTCCATTACGTGTTATGTCTATTATTCATAAATATGTCGTCTTGACTTCATACACGCATATGATACATCCAACCTACCTGAGGTATGAAATAGATATATATGTGTTTTTGTGTGTGTATGTATATACATAAGGATCACTATCCCTCGTGGATAAAGATACATTCCCCGTTATTACTTGCAACTACGCACCACACCGGGCATCCACATCAGTGTCTAGGCCGAATTGTCCACATACACAAGGTAACCTCCTTTTGGAGCCTAATAACGACATTACAACCAATTAGTTGTATTACTAACCTATCTCAAAGACTATCTAACTCTTCATATCGATCTTTATATTCGCATAACTAAACTACGACTACATGTATCGTACTTACACGTTGATGGGAGCCCGCAATGCCGACTCTTGTAAAGATGACTTAGGGTCTGCTGCATTTGTGTCCACATCTCAATGGTATGATGCCACTTATTACACCATGCTGGGCATCAACATCAGTGTCTAGGACAAATTGCCCGCATACACAAATGAACCTCACGTTAGTGTCAGACTATGCACTGCGCCAGGCATCCACAAGTGGTGTTGTGCATACGCGGAGGAACCTTATATTAGTGTCATGTGCTTAGTACACCCTTGCAATTGAATCATCTTATATCCCCATGGGTCCTACATTTGAGAAGGTCCCACTTTAGTACAATGTGTGCACAACTACTGGTAGCTCCTTGCAGAAGGCAGACTTCTATTGTGTAACATTACTGACCTCGCATCTCATCCATACCAAAGACTATGTCATTTATAATTAATCTAAATATTTGGTTAGACCCACTAATCCACACCCATCATATAACGTATTCTTGACGCATACAATCTTAACAGGAATATTATTCTGCCTCCTAAGTTCAATTCTTGGTATTCATTAATTATTTGCTATGAACTTACCTCTTATTTTATCGATGTCAATTAAGTATCCTTTATTGCTTCTTTTCAATTAATACAATTAGGTATATTTACTGGTACCCTTCAATTAATATGATTAAGTATATTTACTACCTCTATTCAATTAATACGATTGAGTATAATTTACTGCTTATTTTAAGTTAATGCCAATTTTAACGAGTTTACCATAACTTCTCTATTTCTTCAATTCATTATCTTATTTATGTTTAACGCTTATTACTTATTTTCTAACTTATTTTAATTATATTTATCCACAATGGGAAGTTATTGCTTTTGTTTGTAACACTTTAGTTTTACATTTAGCAATTTCTATATTTTAATACATTGGAACTATATTTTCCAAAGGGGTAATTTCCTATAAATCATTTAAAAGAGGAATTATGATGTGTTCGGGATCACAAGGAATTACAATTACCCGTTTCTGTTTTTATTGAAATAGACGGTATATTATATGGTTAGACATCCCTAATTTGCACATCTCTTTCCTTTGGGCATATTCTTTGTTATTTCAAATGATGCACTTTTCATATATCATTGTAAAGTGGGTAATTTATAGAAATTCACATAGAAATATTCTTCATTCCAATGAATTAAAATATATAATCTTAAATCCTAATTAAATTTGAAACAACCATCAATTCAAGTTTAATAACATATAATATTCAAATAATAAAATCTTAACAACCTCCAAATTTGCCCTCAGGACCTGAAGTAAGGAAACTTTTGTAACAGGGAATAAGCTTTCCACTACAATTAAAGTACAACTTGAACAGGTTCAAACTAATATTTTTAATAACCCTGCTTGTCTTTCTCTTTGCTTGCAGGAACAAGTGCTAACATCTAAACTAATACAAGCACATTATGATGAGGCTATAATGGTCTGACAGAAATGTAGAGACAATTAGGATAAGCAAGATGACAAAAACACAAAGTTCTATCATAATTATCTCAACTCCAAGTCAAGCAAAAGCAAAATTCATCAAATCATTGATTCTGACAATATTTCCTAAGTGGTCATGAAGGTGTTAGCTAGGCATTTATTATGAATTTCACATCCATTTTGAGCAGTAGCACAGATCATAACATTTGCACTGCTCTCTAGGATATCCTCCCCATGCCTTCCCTCTCTCATAATCAAGCTACATGATTAAGTCAAGATATTTCTGATAAGGAGATAAAGGGTGCCTTGTTCTTTATCCTTACTGAAAGATCTAGGGGATCTGATGGTTTCAATTCTGGCTTCTTCATTAGTTATTGGGAAATAATTGAAAAAGTGTTTCTCAAGGCTATACATAACTTCTTTTCCAGTGGAAGAATGCTAAAAAATGTCAATTCCACCATCATTTGTCTTGTGCCTAAGTCAACCACTCCAAAAAATGCCAGTCGCTTCAGGCCAATCAGTTGTTGCAATACGTTGTATAAATGTATCTCTAAAATTCTTGCAAGGAAGCTCAAGCAAATTCTTACCTATATCATTTCAAATAAACAAAGTGCCTTTTTACCAGGAAGGAATATTGTTAGTAATATCTTGTTGACACAAGAACTGCTTAAGGGCTATGACAGTTCTTCCTTAAGCTCTAGATGCTGTTATAAAATTGATCTTATGAAAGAATATGATACAACCAGATGGGAAGCTACATATTATACTTTAACCTAGATGGGGTTTTCTCTTAAATTTATTACCTGGGTAAAAGCATGTATATCTACTGCAAGTTATTCAGTGAAAGTTAATAATCAAGTTTGTGGCTATTTTGAAGGCAAGCAAGGCTTAAGACAAGGAGATCCCCTTAGCTCTTACTTGTTCCTAACTACTATGGAGATGTTAACAACCCTTTTAAACAATCAATATATAAGTAAAATCATTGACTATTATCCAAAATGTAAAGACCCCTCCATAACATCTTTGTGCTATGTTAATGATCTTTTGATTTTTACTAAGCCCAACGCCCATTCTCTTAAACGCATTTACAGTACATTCCAGACCTTTAAATCGATTACTAGTCTCATAATAAATACTGAGAAATCCTCCTTGCTATTTTCTGAAATACAGCTAAATCTTTTGAATCCCATTATTGCTCTTTACAACATTCAACTTCAGGATAGTGGTATGATGTATCTTGGAATTCCTCTCACTACATCTAGGATTAGGAAACACTACTGTATGCATCTTTATGAAAAATCACTTCCAGACTAAACAGTTGGCAAAACAAGCAGTTATCCTCAGTGGGTAGAATAACTATGGTTAAATCTATAGCCTTTTCTATGAAAGTGTATTATGATAGAGTTTTCATTCTGCCCAAAAAGCTTCTGCAAATGATTGATCAGGATTGCGATCATTTCATATGGTCTGGGTCTCCCTTTTGAAGGCAAACAATCCCTATATCATTCAAAAGTCAGGACCCCTGTCCAGTATGGTGGGTTGGGATTAGTCGACTTGCTGAAGTGGAATAAAGCTGCAAATTCTGTTTATTTCTTTAACTTCATTAATCTCAGCAAGTCCCTATGGAAAGATTGTGTGGTAAAAATTATGTGGGAGGAAAGGATTTCTTAAATATTGAAATTAAACATAATTAGAGCTGGGTTTGAAGAAGTCTCCTTGGCTTGAAGGAGGAGTTGAAAGATCAATATCAACTGGCTCTGTCAGTTGGTTCCAAAGCTTCTTTCTGGTGTTCTCCTTGGGTTATTAGGGGATTTCTTTTGAAGGAAAAACTATCATATATGGAAATAAGACAAACTAGCATTCCCTGAATGCAAAAGTAGTGGATTGCATAGTTGAAGGAAATACTGTTTTGTTGTATTATAGTAGCACTACGGTGAGAGCCTTGTGGCAGCAAGTCATGTGTTCCAAGAATCTTTTCAGTGATCATGATGAGTTTCTTTTAGGGAGTAAGCAATAGGAATATTCTGTAAGCAAGGTGTATAAGCTCATGATACGAAGTGCTCATCATAATCCATGGCATTCTAGGGTTTGGGATGGCTTTGGTAACCATAAGGCTCCACTTGGGAGTTTTTTGGTACCGGTTAGGAGAGGTTTTGAGAGCACTGGTTTTGATCATCAATGATCATAACGGTTTTGATTGGTTTACATGAAGTGTTGTTATAGCCGATCAATGCATGTCTAGAGTTTAACGAACACCGATTTTGAGAGTTATCTACTAAAGTGACATTACATATATATCCTTATATTTTGTAAAGAGTAATTCTACAATATAATTAGTGGGGGCATAATTGAAAAAAAATTAAAACCCCTCAAAACATGCCAATTTGATGGGTTGAGAATTGCCATGAAAATTACATTGCACCGATTTTCATCGGCTTTATAACCAACAACAACCGGCATAGAAAAAACATACAAGCAAGGGTTATGATAACACCTTAAATATAGAGTTGTTCAAAACCAGACATGGTCGGTAGAAAATAATTCTAATGAAAACTTATTCTTGTAGAGGGTCCTTAAAAAGCTATATTGACTCAGGACAAGCTCTGTCATTCTAGCATGCTAAATTCTTCTTGCTGCATTTTCTATAAACAAGCTAATGTGTTAACTCCTATTTTTGAGCGACCCAAAAACTCCACGACCTAAAACTCCGCGACCTAAGGGACTTCACGACCTAAGGGACTTCACGGCCTAAGGAACTTCACGACCTAACGACCTAAGGGACTTCACGACCTAAGGGACTTCACGACCTAACGACCTAAGGAACTTCACGACCTAACGACCTAAGAGACTTCACGACCTAAGGGACCTAACAACCTAAGGGACTTCACGACCTAACTACTAAAAGGACCTACGAGCTAACGACCCAGAAGTCAGCGACCTAAAACACTCACGACCTAAGAAGTTAACGACCTAAAGCTTCGCGACCTAACTTCACAAAGCAGCTCAACGACCTAAAACTTCTGCAACTACTCCTTAGGTCGCTTACGACCTACCACTTGCCACCTTGTTCAGATAAGACCGAGTGCAACTCCATCAGGCTACACTTCCTAAGTCGCGAGTGGACCATGACCTATCTTAGGTCGCTCGCGACCTACGACCTAACTTAGGTCGTACACGACCTAAGACTTGGAGACGATCTCTGCCCAGAAATCTCCCTATAATACGGCCTTAACTCCAACGGCAAATGGACTTTGGGATCATTCTCTGAAGCGCTGTTACTCTGCAGAATTCTTAACTCATCCAACACTTGAGGAACTCCAAACATTCAAGACATTACAACAAGCTTCGAAGGAGATCTTGCACATCCAACATGGATTCAAAGAGCCTCGTCACATCGAAGTTTGATCTACTAGTCTAAAGTGTTTTGGAATCAAAGTATATTGTAAATTGAAGTGCATTGTATCAACTTGTAACCAAAAATCAGCAATAAAGGAATTCAAAGTGGACGTAGGCCTGATCTTAAGCCGAACCACTATAAAATCGCTGTCTTTTACTGTTTTCTGCTATTTTACTGCTTGTTTCTTGTTCCCGTATCACGGGTGGTGCTTTCACAACTTTACCACACACACCGGGGTGTTAGCATTCAATTTTAAGCGTTAACATTTTGGTGCTTTCACTGAGAATTGAACTCAGGAAGATTTTCACCGTTGCTTCGCAAAGAATTATGGAAAGAATCTCTCTAAAAACCAGAAGTTTATCTGAAATAATGGCTCCTGGAAGAAGAGGTAGACCTACCAGATCCGGAAACGCTCATGAAGGGACCTCCGCTTCCCCAACAGAGAACCGGCCAACTCCTACCGTTGGAGTCACAAGGGCTGAATTAGATGATGCCGTGTCCGGATTATACCAACAAATTGAAGCTCAAAACGCTTTAATGATGGATAGATTAAATGCTCTACTTGGGGCAAATCGTCGGCCAGAAAACCATGAAACAACCTTTGCCGAAATGCCACCTTTCCAAGCTGAAGATTCTATGCCGCAGCCAACTTTTCACGAACATGTGCCCAGGTAAACTTCCGAGAGAAGAACTGATGCTTGCCCGGCAATGCCTTCGAACAATAAAGAGTACTTATCAGAGATGGTTGGCCGAATCATGAAAGAGAGCATGCAGAGAGAAGAAAATGAGAGTGACTGGGGATTTGCACCAAGCAGAACTTCGTTTACTGAAAGGATCCTGAAAGCAGAATTTCCAAGGAAATTTGCACCTCCTGCTATTCCAGCCTATAGGGGAACGAGTGATCCTAATCATTTCTTATATAAGTACGACTGGCATATGACCGGTGCAAGAGCATCATATGAGATTAAGTGCCGATACTTTCTAGTATACTTGGAAGGTGTGGCTCTACTTTGGTTCACAAAGCTTCCAGTTCGGTCTGTAGATCAATTCTCCGACTTAACGCGAAAGTTCAAAGAACAGTTCGGATTGTATGCTTCAAAAGCTAAAGATATAATGTCACTGTCCAGCCTTGAACAAGCTCCCGGAGAATCAATCAAATCTTTTTTGAGCCGTTTCAATATAGCTTTAGCCAAAGTGGATAATGCAGAACCGCGTATGATCCTGACTTATTTAATGCGAGCCATCGATAAATCGAGTGAATTTGGAACATGGCTAAAAATGAAGGAACCGAATTCACTTGAGAAGTTCTATAAAAAGGTCGACGAATTCATGCGCCTAGAAAATCTCTCCACGCAAGCGAAAGTGGTTGTTGTTGAAGTCAAGAATAACGATGTAGCATCTAACAAAAGAGAATCTGGAAATCAGAAAAGGGAAAATGACGGAGGAAAGAAGCAGGGGAGTGAGAAGAAATCACGCCGCTTTAATCCTTCAGACTTTACTCCTTTAACTGATACACCGGGAAATATCTTCTTCGCAACAAAGGATGTTGTCAAGTACCTAAAGCCACCTGAGATGGGAAGAGGTGCAGTGCGTAATGGCAAATTCTGCCGATTTCACAATCAACCTGGCCATGACACTGACCAATGTCGCCAGTTAAAGAATGTGACTGAAGAATTACTGAAACAGGGTAAACTCCAACAATATGTGAAGAAAAACGAAGTCGATCCAACCTCATCCACTCAGGGGCAACAACATCCTACCCATCAATCCGGCTCTCGCAACAACACTGCAGTGCAAGAATCCGAAAAGCTTGTCATTAATTCCGTCACAGGGGGTCCACACCCAGCATGCGGAAGTTAGGACGACTGTTAACTACCCACAAAACTGCAGCTAGGGCAACTTTCACTCTCTCTGGCATAAGAATCCAAAACTACGAGTCCAGTGGAAATTGGAATTCAATCCGGAGATTCTGGAACATCAATCGCTTGCATCCATTTTTTACTTAACAACATTGCTTAAATTTGTTAAATGTCGGTGGATGTATAACTTTTGTATTGTAAACTACTGAGAAATCAGTGTGATTCAATAGTAAAAAACTATAAATTCTGTGTTCTTTATCATTATAAAATGCCTGTTACATTTCGATGTGTAAATACTCTCAATGTATTGCTAAAATATCGATCTAATATTGCAGGTCATTAAAACAAGGCTCACCCATCACAAGGCCAAGTGAGCCCCGTAAATTACTCAATAAACAAATTTCAAGCCACAAAAAGTTCCAAATTTAAATCCAACATAAGATGAACTTTGCACAAAAGGTTGATAATTCCACCGAAAGGGCACTTTTCAAAAGAAAAGGAACCAGACGCTTGTTAACACTAGTTTCGATCGTCTTTACAAACAGACATCTGATTAGATAACTCGCGTCTGCTCCGTGGAATTACTTAACAGTGAAGTTCATTTCTTCGGATGAAGCAAACTACTTGCAAAAGAAAGGAACACGGGCTCAGAGACAATAACAAGGGACCGCTAATGAGCAAACAACAAAGAGACATGGGCGAGCTAATCAACAAAAGCCCTCTTCAGAGGCACAAGACCTCTTCGGAGGCACGCTTCACCATGCTTGAAGCACCAAACAAAAGACCTCTCTGGGGGCACAAGACCTCTTCGGAGGCACACTTCACCATGCTTGAAGTACCAAACAAAAGCCCTCTTCGGAGGCACGCTTCACCATGCTTGAAGCACCAAACAAAAGACCTCTCCGGGGGCACAAGACCTCTTCGGAGGCATGCTTCACCATGCTTGAAGCACCAAACAAAAGACCTCTCCGGGGGCACAAGACCTCTTCGGAGGCACACTTCACCATGCTTGAAGTACCAAACGAAAGACCTCTTCGGAGGCACACTTCACCATGCTTAAAGTACCCAACACAAGCCCTCTTCGGAGTAACAAAAACAAAGACTTCTTCGTAGGCAAGAGATTGCTTCGGAAGCACAAGCCCTCTTCGGAGGCACACTTCAATTTTCAAAGGAAGATTAACTCATTCATCTTGAAAAGTTGTTCCTAAAAATTGAAGTGCTACATAAAGCCCTCTTCAGAGGCCCGTTTTACCACGTAGGAGAATTCACTTCTCAAAAATATGAAGTGACCATCTCCGAAGGTTGAAGCGTAAAAATTTCTTAAAAAACGAGACACGCTCCATTAAGGCAGAATAATTTTTCCTCAAAAATGGAATAGTTATTCTCCAAAATAAGAGTACAAGTCTCGTCGAAGCAAAATATATTACAATGCACTTATGGTATGGGGGAAATATCATACAAGATAACTACGTCAATAAAAGTAGTATTCAAAAAGTAGTATTCAAGCAATATACCACAAGTTCATTACAGTATCATGCAAAAAAAGATGTGGGATAAATGCATTCTCAAACACAGACAAAAAGTTTGTACAAGTAAAGAGAATCGTTTATTCTACACTAAAATGAGAAATAAATGCATTCTTACATACACAAGAATGTGTACAAGTAAAAGAATTATTTTATTCAATACTATGAAAATTCTTTACATGTGCAGATCTCAAAAAAGCGGGGACCGGTGCCCGCACAACCTCCGGTCACTACATGCAAAAAGTCCAGCTTATCACTCCTTCTTCCCGCCACCCTTAGAGCACTTTCCCGGCTTGATAACTAATTTTGGGAGCCGTTGTGGACGGGTCGGGAGAGGAGGAGAAGGAGGAGTAGTCGGATCTTCTTCTACTTTGTCTTCTCCAGCCGAAGTGCTTTTCTTCTTCTTCCTCAGTGCGCGCTTCCCTTTCCTCTTCGAAGAAGACTCACTTCCCGGAGAGAGCAACGTAGAAAGCTTTATGTCGTCATCAAGAGACTCCTCCGAGGTCTTCTCACTGTCCTCAAGATCTTCCACTTTCTGTTCTTGCGAAGCAGGCGGATCCTCCAAGCCTCGAAGGGCTTCTATTTGTTCTTCTTGCGACCCTGGCTGGGAAGCAGGAGTGACTTGAAGGGATGGAGGAGGAACAGCTGGAATAAGAGAAGAGTGCACAACGCTTGGTGCTTCCGCTACAGAAGAAAAGAAGTTTAAATCAGTATTCTTCGAAAAAAGAGAAGATATTGGATCATCAGGACTTAAGTAATAAGCGAGAAATTCATCAAGTTCAATTGAATCGAATGAGCAATCCACTTGAGCCAGATCTGAATCGAAGTTACCTGGAGAAATCGGTTTTATCACTTCAATTTCAAAATTTTCGGCTTCAGCATCATCCTGAGACTTCTCCTCAGCATGAATAATGGGAGACTCGATAATGGTAGACTTAACTTCAGCTTTTGCAGGAGGTGGAGAATAAGAGCTGGAGCCTATGATATCAGCGTCGGCCGAAGTCGAAGTACAGACAGGGGCAGTTGGAAATACTTCCTTTTTCGGATGCTCCCCTGCCGCTGCTTCAGCTCTAACTTCAGCAAGTTTCTCCTTTCCTCTGGCAAGAGCGGCATGAGTTTCATCATCAAAATAGTGTGCCTCAAGCTCTGCCTCATCATACCCGGCGCCTCCGAGCATATCGATTGCGAACTCCCATACTTCAGCCAAGGTGATTTCATATTTCGGTCCTAGAAACGAGAGGCTTCCGCGCCCCAGAACGCTATGAAGATAGAAATCAAATAGAGTTGAGCTAACATTAGCCTTCGTCGCTTCGTGCGAATGCTCGATTGCTTCCTTTCCAGCGATGGCTTCATCGCGCTCTTTTTCGGTCTTCAATAACTGAGCTTGCAGCCTGATAATTTCCAAATCTTGAGAGCTGAGTTTTTCCCGTAGCTGGACGGTGTCATTGCGATATTTTTCGGTGATAAGCTGCTCGGCCTCAAGTTTCAGCTCAGCATCTCTTTGAGCAGCGTGAGCATCTCTCACTTGTTTCTGAAAGACTTCTTCCTTTTGAGAGTGCGATGCAGAAGAAGTGGCGAGATCTTCCTTAAGTTTTTTGACTTCGGATTCAAGTCTCGCATTGTCATCTGCAATGCTCGCCATCTCCGCATCGTGTTGTTTGCAAATTTTATCCCATTCCGTCTTGTCGTTCTCCATAGTCAACATGGCTTCAAGGTTCATATGATTAACTCTTTGAAGTTCGTCGACGAGTTTCTGCCATTCGGACATCCTCTCGATATCAAGCTTTACAGCATCAAGATTCCTAAGCATAGTTTGCTTATCGATCGGCACCAAGTCCAAGTCAAAATGCACCCCTTTTAAACACCAATTCGGGAATCGGTTTTGAAGAGTAGGAGAGGCATCTTTGACTTGGTATTGAGGCCTGCTAATAATCGTCTGGATGTCAGATTTCTTTAAAGCAGGAGAGCCGGATGGGATATCAGAAGAGATAGGAGCGTCAGTCTTTTCAGAAATCGCAGACGCGTCCTTTTCGCTAAGCCTGGCCCGTTTACTGGGATCTTCAGAAATTTTGCTCTTTCCTCTGTCGTCATGCGACTTTCTCTTATGGGAAGCATCATCTCTTTGAGAGGAGCCGTGACGTTCTTCCCTCCTCCTTTGCTGCTCCTCATAAGCTTGTCTCTCTCGAGCTTTTCTAACTGCTTGCTCCTCATCAGTTTCCTTACGAACAGGGAGATAGCGTATGTGATCATAAGTGTCACGCCCTCTAAAACGCCGAAAGTCATCATAATATGAGCCACTTCGCCCCATCGGAGAATCTGAAAATGAAAAAGACAAGTCTTAGAAATCTCTAAAGTAAAGAAGCTAAGTGCATATAAGTGCAAAAAAAAAGTCCTAAGTGTGTGTGGCGTGCAAACTATGCGCGTCAGACTACAAACCACTCTTCGGCTCAGAGATTATATCGGATTTTGCGGCAGGAGTCAACTCTTGGGACAACGAAAGCGGTCGTAAAGCAAATGTCACTTCGATCACTGGAGAAGCAACTTTAGCGTTGACGATATCATCTTTAAAAAGCTCGCGTGAAGTCACCATTAGGTCGCTTAGCTCAACAAAAATGTCTTCACCATCATGCCGAGCGGAACTTTCTTTTTTAGCTTCTTCATCGGCTGGCTTCTCAGAGCATTGGGGAGATTCCTCCTCTTCGATTACTGGAAAGAGTGTGAGCTTGCCGGATGATCCTGCAACGTCAACAGTGGTAGAACATTTCACCAGTGCAGCCTCTACGGTAGGTCCTTCCGATACAATCTCTTCTGCAGGAACTGGGGCATTTAATGTCTCTACTTGAGTACCGGAGGCACCCAATGTTTCGATCGCAGAACTAGAGATTTGGTGAATCTGGGTAGATCATGAGGAGTGTAGAAGTCCGAACTGATGCAAGAACTCATCTTTCAACATAAATTTGGTGCTTATTTCTTCAGCAGTCACAGCGTTTAAAGTTTCAAAGATAGACTTGAGGCTGGGATTCCTAAGTGGAGGAGGAAGTACTGCAAAAAGTAGAAAATGAAGTTAAGCATTTGATAATTTGAGTTTCGAAAGGCTCATGAGATGAACAGAGAAAGGCCATCTTACTTTCGACTCTCCAGACGGCATAGAATCCTGGAGGACAGCGAACGAAAAAGAATTGACTTAAGAACCCGTGTGCACTGTCGGGCAAGTCTAGAATCAATTTGCGGTTTCTTGCACCTCTTACAAGTATAATTGAAGGGTGGTCTTTGTTCTTTGCAAAGGTGCACAAATAACAAGTCTCATCAAAGCTTGGAAGACGGTTGAGCGTCCTCCTAAACAGAACACACAACCCATCAAGATGGCATAACCGTTGGGGTGTAGCTGGAAGGGAGAGATAGATAATCGAAGAAAAAGCTCTCGAAGAAAATCGTTGAAAGGCGGGATAGCTCCACTCAAGCATATCTGACGATTGACTGCGACAAAACCAAAAGGTGGCCTGTCAGCAGTGTCATTTGCTCCAGGAAATAAAGCATCTGCTTCGGCAATACCGAACTGGATGCACAGTTGTCTGAAAACTTTGTGGCTCAGGGTGGTCGGAGTTCTTTCTGGAGGGTCGATCAATGGGTTAGCAATCGGGAAAGCTTCTCCGGCTGGTCCTGTATCTTCTTGTTGAGATGCCATTCTACACAGGGAATTGGATATTCAAATATGAAGGTGCACGTTTCCTAAAAGTGCGAAGTGTTGTGCAAAACTAATACAATAACAAGCAAATATAACTGAAATCAAGTTAATTGATATTTGTCGATTATAAAGTTTCAAGGCTTGTTATCTTAAGTCCAAGTATAGTGTTGTGTTGATGCAAACAAACCAGCTTTAGTTGATTATTTCAGCTTTGCTTTAATACTTCACTTAGACTTGTTAATTCACAGCATTTCATTCACATAAGTTCATTTAAGTGGATTATTCTTTATCGGCTAATCTATCGTTCGATGTGGGCAGTCAATGAAAGTATATTCGTCCCATTTTTTCCTGCAAATATTGTGTTTAACAGGTTATTAGCATTAAAGTTAAAAAATCTGCAAAGAAGTGCAACACAGTTCAAGCTCGAGTTCAGTCAAATTCTCCCAGAACTTTACAAGTCATAGGTCGTTCAGCGACCTAGCATAGGTCGGAGACTTTCTTAGATCGTATTGTGCAAGTCAAAAAGTTCAAGGCAATGCAAATTTGTCAAGTCCTAACTCGGTTGCGACCTAGAGCTTATGCCACAAGAAATTAGGTCGTTCAATTGTTAAGTCGTTCTATTCAAAGTTCAATCGAGTCCAAACGGTTCAAGTCCTAGGTCACTCACGACCTAGCATAGGTCGGAAATTCCTCAAGTCGCACTTTGCAAGTTAGAAGGTTCAAGTGTTAGCTCGGCCGCGACCTATATGTCATTAAAAGGTTAAGTCGCAGAAGGTTGTCCGGCTTTATTTAGGTCGCAGGAATTCTTAGGTCGGTCGGGTTTCTTAGGTCGTAAGACTTGGGTCGCGAAAATCCCAACACGACCTAATTTTTAGGTCGCTTAGATCTGATAGGTCGCTGACTTCCTCTCTACGCAATCACTTACTAGACCCGATAACCCGATATGGCCATTACAAAGAAATCTATCGTCCTCTGCGTGAATTTCATTCATCTCCACAAACCACCAAATCACCCAAAAAATCGATTCCAAATCCCTCCGATCCATTATAAATATTACCGTGCCTTCATGAATCACAACAACATATCAAACGACGATCAAAAGTCGATTGTAATAACCATTCAAAAATGAAGCACGACACATGAAATTGGACTTGGGTCGGAAAACATGGATTCACGATTGAGCGGCGATTATGGTGGAATAGAGATTGAATTCACTTACGTAGTATGTTGGTAGAGATGAATCGACGACTAAATGGATTAAATTCGCCTTTGGGAAGTTCGAAGATTCGTCAATGGCAGTGGGAGATCGGAGTAGTAAGGTAGGGAGGAAGGAACGACCTAACAGTTTAAATAGGGCAAGAAGGAGACGAATGGGCGCGCGAGTTAATATGTGTTTTTAGGTCGCTCACGGCCTAGCAAAGTTAAGTCGAAGCACACGACCTACGACATAGGCCTGTACTTCGAGAGGCAAATGTTAACTCCTATTTTTGAGCGACCCAAAAACTCCGCGACCTAAGGGACTTCACGACCTAACGACCTAAGGGACTTCACGACCTAAGGAACTTCACGACCTAAGGGACTTCACGACCTAAGGGACTTCACGACCTAACGACCTAAGGAACTTCACGACCTAACGACCTAAGGGACTTCACGACCTAAGGGACCTAACGACCTAAGGGACTTCACGACCTAACAACTAAAAGGACCTACGAGCTAACGACCCAGAAGTCAGCGACCTAAAACACTCACGACCTAAGAAGTTAACGACCTAAAGCTTCGCGACCTAACTTCACAAAGCAGCTCAACGACCTAAAACTTCTGCAACTACTCCTTAGGTCACTTACGACCTACCACTTGCCACCTTGTTCAGATAAGACCGAGTGCAACTCCATCAGGCTACACTTCCTAAGTCGCGAGTGGACCACGACCTATCTTAGGTCGCTCGCGACCTACGACCTAACTTAGGTCGTACACGACCTAAGACTTGGAGAGGATCTCTGCCCAGAAATCTCCCTATAAATACGGCCTTAACTCCAACGGCAAGGGGACTTTGGGATCATTCTCTGAAGTGTCGTTACTCTGCAGAATTCTTAACTCATCCAACACTTGAGGAACTCCAAACATTCAAGACATTACAACAAGCTTCGAAGGAGATCTTGCACATCCAACACGGATTCAAAGAGCCTCGTCACATCGAAGTTTGATCTACTAGTCTAAAGTGTTTTGGAATCAAAGTATATTGTAAATTGAAGTGCATTGTATCAACTTGTAACCAAAAATCATCAATAAAGGAATTCAAAGTGGACGTAGGCCTGATCTTAAGCCGAACCACTATAAAATCGCTGTCTTTTACTGTTTTCTGCTATTTTACTGCTTGTTTCTTGTTCCCGTATCACGAGTGGTGCTTTCACAACTTTACCACACACACCGGGGTGTTAGCGTTCAATTTTAAGCGTTAACATAATGAATCCAGTACTCACTTATATTTTCAAAGCTAAATCACCTCTGAATTATGGAACAAACTTCTCAATCTATGCAACATGGACATGCAAACATGTACAGGTATGGAGGAATGGTTTCTCATTTTTATATCAATTAGATGGAGGAATTATGAGGCCAAAGTAATGCTTCTTTGTTTAAAGGTTTGCTTAGTTGAAATTTGGAGAGAAAGGAATTTAAGGATATTTGACAAAGAGGAGAGGGAGGGCAATGTAATTTTGATGGCATGTGCTAAGAAGATTAAAAATAAAATTCGTGAATGGGAACTTAATGGAGCAGCAACTTTGGAAGACATGTTGATGTATGATAAGTGGCCATGTACTTGTATTTATTTTTGGCTTTGTTTTATGTTTTTTTTGCCATAGTGTGCTTTTATATGTTTTTCTTTCTTTCTTTTCAATAATACAGAGGTAAGGGTTCTCTTTAAAACCTTGCTTAACTTCCAAAATAAATAATCTAGAATTAACATAATATCTTAGTAATGACTTATCAAGTAACTTATAGGGACTACTTTCACCCTTAAATTCCAGATTTAGGTGTATACACCACACCATATATTCAAAGTTAACAAATCTACTAAATATGTAGGTAAGGGTCTGAAGTTCATTTTATATATGCCTATAATTTATATTCATGCATAAAAGAAACAAATTCATAAATGATATTAATCTAATATTATTTAAAATGTATACTTCCCCACTCACCTTTTAGCTTCCAAATCTCTAGATCTAATATGTTCTCCTTATTTGACTTCCTTTCTTTCAATCAAAATATGTATCTAAAGAGCATACATATTTATTTGAATTATAGATCTGAGAAGAGATTTGAATTAAGTGTAGTTTTAATTTTAGATTCAGAATTTACCTCTTCTTCACCGAATCGATTTACCAATATTCTTCCTCTTTTTTATTTTCCACTATTGTCCACCTATATATATATAATTTTATAATTTCTACAGTTCATAGAATTAGTGGAGAAGAAAATGGCATTGCTTTGGACCTTCATTAAGAGAATATGAGAAGAGAAGTGAGGGGCAAGGCCTGTATTTATAGGCTCTCGAATCATTTCATATGTTAGATTAAATTATATTATATCCGGGCCATTAGGTCGAGGTTTACTCTCAACCACCACACTACCACCAGTCGACTGGTCAATAAGGGCAATCAACCAGTAGAGGTCGACCGGTCCCTATTTCGGTGTCGATTGGTTAACATTATCTAATTTGTTTCTTTCAATATATTATTTCCTCTAATATATGTTAAATTATTTTCGGTTTTAAATCATCAAACGTTAATAACTTTTTCGTTTGAGCTCCGAGTAAAACTTTGTATATGAATGTTAATTAGAAAATTACCATGAACACAATGGTTCAATTTTCACAGCTAAATTATGAAATTTGTAGAAATTCTATTTTTGAGCTTTAATAATTATTTAATAATTATTTTTAAATAATTACAATTTATTTTATAGGGTGTTACATTTTTTCCCCCTTAAAAGTTGAAACGACCCAACTTTCTACCACCAGAAAGTCGCATCATCTTTAAGAAAGAAAGGGATAGAAAAGAGAAAAGATAAAGAAGAAAGAAGAAACAATATTAGAATCTCAACAGCGGAACGAATAAATTATATTAATCACATAAGTATTACATAATATACAACATCAATCAGAGTTACACAGATAATACATCACATACTAGACAGTTATAAACTCCTGTCTAGTTAATACAACTCGATACAACTCAAATACAACACAGAGATACCAACACAGCGGAACACTATATATATATCTACAATGCTGAAGCCTCCTTCTCCATTGCTCCTCCACAATTCGTCAAAGCTAACCTGAATCCCTTGGCTACTCGTAAAAATTTGAGTACCTGAGAGTTTAAGAAAAATAGAAGATAAACTCCGGGTCAGACATGGATCTGGTGTGAGTAACAGGTTAAAGTTTCTTAACTTTGAAAATCCTTTGAAAACAAATGGTATCACGTAAGACTTCCCACACATAAACATCGGTAAGTTTTTACCTTACGCTAACCAAACATTTGATAGGAAATTCTATGATATTATAATAGGTCTAGGGTTTTCAAGTAAATAAGAAATAGCTGAAATTGTTACATGATTAAATTCCAGCATACTAGCCAACAAGTGGGTAATACAATCAAATCCGATGGTACTTATTGGAGATTTGATTCCATACAATGGCAGGGCTACGGGGGTACCGCCCATCACAGTACTTAGCCTAGATCAGCGTATCGAGGAGTACGCCCGCTCCCCTGCAACACAAAGCCGGAACCATCCCTTACTGGATAATTTCGAATAAAATCACCCCACGGTTGTGATCAGCAACCACACCACTAAGCCGAAATAAAAAGGGACATCTAGACAAGGATGACCTTACTCTCAAGTGGGTGCTACCCACGAAGCCTTGCTGCACCTCCCCTGTTTTAGCCATTCCCGGTTGATGAGGCTTGAGGCTACGATTACCTCATCAGAACACATCACTTAGAATGCTCATCACCCACCTGACGATGTTCTAAAAGCATTCAATCCATACAAGTTCGTTCCAGGATCGAACGAAACCGAAGGCATTATCTCGTTACACTCATTTTGGAATCATCCTCAGAGTTAACGACAATAACCCTTGCACTCTGAATCTTCATCTTCACTCGAGATTCACGACCTATCGTTAATTTGGATCGATGTGGTTTTCGGATATCCAAATTTGGAAACCAGATCCCAGTCTCATCGAAATCCAAAACGTATCTTTTAAGGCCAAGTTATTTTAAAGTTAAAACAATTCAATTCATTATCCATATACACACAGATAGATAATTCACAATATCACAGATAGATAATTCAAATATCAACATAAATAGATAATCCATATTATCATCACACTTCAACCAAAGCATCTATATCACACAGCATTATTTATTTCATATCTGAGATTTCAAGCCATTCAAGGCAAACAATATCATCCTTCATACATAAGCAAAGATTAATAATCATACCATTTATAATTAATTTAAAATGAATTAAATTAATTACTTCATCTCTAATTAATTTAAAGTAAATTAAATTAATTACTTCAGCATTATAAATCTTGCTTACATAACCATTAATTAATTACAAATCAATCAATTAATCATTCTCTAATTTCCTTCTTAATTTATCATCCTTGATTAATTATCCTTTAATTACATTCAAGTAATTATCCTTTAATTAATTTCACAAATTAATTATCCTTACCCAAATACAGTAATTAATCTTTAATTACTCTATTAATTAATTAAATATAATTAATTACATTAATCCTTAATTAATTACATACAGTAAGTACCATTAATTTCTTCACTAAGTATTATACTTCATTTATTACATTAAGTAATTACTTATCAAATCATCCAGTGATTAATTAAAATAAATTAAACTAAATTAATTAACTTAAACTAATCAAATTTATTTAATTAATTACCTTATTAATTAAATCATTTTTATTACCTTAATTATCTCTAAGATAATTAATTTCTTCATTTATGATTTCATTAACATTTAAGCGTATTTTAAACATTACGCTTTAAATTTAAATTCAAATTCCATTTTGAATTTAAGATTCAAAATGATTATATATTTAGATATTTACCAAATTTTAAATATCAGCTTATACAAGAACTTTATCCAAATCCAATTCAAATATTTATTTGAAAACAAATTACGTTAAAAAGCTATTTGATTTAAACTTGGCTTTTAAAACCTTGATTTTTAATTCTTGATTTAAAATCCAAATTCATTTTTTTTAAAAGCTTAAGATTCAAAAATCTATTTGAAAACTAAACTAAACTTTTTAATTTAAACCCAGTTTAAATTCTATTTCAGATTTTATATTAAATTTTAAAATCTAGAAAAACTATCAGGTTTGTTTTTGAAACCTGAAAACCCTCATTTAAATATTTTTAAACTTTTATTTCATTCCAGATTAGGATTCAAAAATAAATTTGAATCCACACTTTAAACTGGATTTAAACTTGTTTAAATCTACTACATAAATTAATTTCATTTGAATTTATTTTAAACTCAAATTACTGTCAGGTTTTTACAAAAGCCTAGAACAACCATTGACTCGAATCGAACAAAATTTTCTTCGGGTCATTTCCTTCTCTGCTTCGAGTCAGGTACTCGAATAACTCGAGTCAATTCCGAGTCTTTTCTCTGCCTCATCCCAAACAATAGGAACATCCAAGCATCAGAGCTCGTGCATGTGCACGATCACCAGAAATGCCTCCGACCTCCGATGACCTCTCCGGCATATCACTTATCACCCATACCTTCGATCCCTGCTTCCAAATCACACACGCAAGCTACAGATCGAAATCGAGACACGCAGATGAAACAGGCAAACAACCCATCACCAGAAACTGTCTTGAATACGGCGCCTCCGATCACCGGAACATCAACCACTCCGGCCACGTCTTCGACAACGTACCTACTTCCATCCCCCAAAATCGCATGCAACTCGATGCACGATCGAAGCCACCCCGATCAAATTCCCGATCACAGCCCAAACTAGGTTTAGAAACATCACCAACCTCCCAACGCCATCACCAACCTCTGATCGACATTCTGCTATTTTTCCTTCAACCTTCGATCATCCTTCTTCCTTCAGACAGAAATTCGACCACTCAATCTACTGAGATCCAGAGACAACCTCAATACCTAAAAATCTGGTCAAACCCAACATGCTCTCTCAATCTACTACTAGAATTTGTGATTCTAGTTTTAAAAATCATAATTTCATATAAGAATTCAAGTTATAAACCTGACTTCATGTTTTGGGATGTTTGAGATTTTACTTTTCTTAAGCAATTACCGTTCTTATGGTTATACAGAGACCATCAGATTTTATTTTATCTTAATTATAATTTTTAAACATAAATCCATCTTAAACAAATTACTTTTGTTTAAACATAAATTCCTAACTAAGAGTAGATCAAGCGGTAAACTATTTTTACCAAAATCTTAGTTTAAAAAAAACAAAGCACAGGCAGACAAATTCACGGCATATATAAATTCATATACATTCACAGTCATATAAAGATACAGTAATGCATTTAAAATTATACACACAAATATACTAATAAATCATGCAACCAGATCTACTTAAGTTTAAGAAATTTGAAGTTACTCACCAGAAAACAAGAAGCAAAGGAACAGAGAAGCAGTTGTTTTTGATTTGAACCATGGCTTGCTGTTTTGTTGAATTGAATTGATCTGGATCTTTTATATTGCTTACTTGGTTAAGTTTAAGATTTGATAAAACTGTTGTTTTGATTACTGAAACTTTGCCTTGTTTAAAACTGGAATGCTTTAAGACTTGATTTTAGGCTTGAGAAAAAGGATAACAGGGTTTTGAAAATGTTTTGAGGAGATGTTCTCAGTTTTGGAAAATTCTCTAGTATGCTATGTCTTTTGTAAACGAAATGAAATAAGATAGATTGATAAATAGAACGATGTTTACAGTATGATATTATTTACTGGTACAAGCTTTTATTAATTTTGGTCAGAGATTTTCTACTCTATGGGGATGATATGATTTTACTTGTGTACTTAGAGATAATAACATTAAATGAAGTTGTCCTCCATGTCTACATACTATCGTTTTATTTAAATTTCGTATGGTACTTAGATATCATTGTATATATTTTTATACCTTTCAAGTGTACATAGTTGTCCTATACAAATCTCTATGTTCATAAATACTTATATCTTTCCTGTACAAACATGAATATATATATTTCTTTCCCCTTTGCCTTGCAGCCTTGTATCTACAGGATTTTTCTTGCCTGCAACATGAATTTCTAAAGACCATATATCTCTAGAATTTTCTTAAGTGTTCACTTAAGTGCTTACATAAACGTATATTTTCCCTTTCATATTTATTTCTATACTTATTTTTATTTCTTTTTTTTAAAGCTTAAGTATCAAACATTTACCTTATATTCATATTTTATTTTTAAGTTAAAACTTTATTCTTATGAATTTACTTTTTAGAGAAAATAAAACAAAGCTATTTATATATATACAAATAACAACTTATACAAATATCTTTAAAATCCAAACAATTTAAATATTTACCCTTTTTAATTTTAAGACTTTTAAATTCAAAATAAATCCTAGAATCCAATTTTAAAATAAAGTTATATATATACATATATAACAACATATTTAAATTTGAAAATGACACTTCTATTTTAAAATCTATTTATATTTATATTTAAAACAATACATTAATAATGTTATTTGAAAATAATAATTTGTCAAATTTAAATAAATTATAAAAGAGATTATAAATTCCAATTATCATTAAATGAATTAATATATCATATTTATTAAACAATATTTTAAAACCAACCTTTTTAATTAATCTTAAACTTAAGCTAAGATATAATTTAAATCAATTAAACATTTATCTTAAATATTTTTAAAACATATAATTTAAATCAAATCATAATTTCCAAATTACCAAAATATACTAGAATTTGAAAACAAGATTTATTTATCTATTAAATTCAAACCAAAGATTTCTATTTATAATATATACAAATATATACCCATTATAAATAGAAAACAATTTATTAGCTTTTTAAAAGATAAAATCACCAATTAAATATTTATTAAAAGAAGATTATTAAATCAATTCAAATCTTATTAATAAATATTATCAAATCAAATTAATTTTAACATAGATTATTAAATTGATATTGCCCAAAATTTCAGGATATAACATTCCACCCCCCTTAAAAGAATTTCGTCCCCGAAATTTTAAAACAAAGGTAATTTAATAATCTAATTAAAGATTTAATTTTAAAACACAAGCACATATTAATCATATGCTAACAACCATATCAGCCAAGTCATCCAATCAAACAAATCTAATTATCCAGACAAAATTCTGGATAGGATTTTCTCGAGTTTCCCAAGTATAAATACCGGAATACTCGCTCTACAGAATCCAAACAATCAATACGACTAAGCTACAGAGCTTCCACTCATCTAGATCTACAAAACAAGACAGGAAATCAGACTACAGACAAGTCTGACTCAACAACCAAAACTCCCTGAACTGGTGGCTCTATAACCAGAGATAGAATCTTACACGTACTCCCTTAGAGATACGTGAAACAAAACGAATCCCAGTTATCCAAACTGGCAGTTCAAATCTGAAGACCCAACACTTATCCTCAGAAGAACAACAGAAAAGATCCAAAATATCTCGGAGCTGGCTTCCCAATCTTACCCAATCTTATAGCTCCCTGAATCAGAGAAAATCTCAACAACAACGAAGTCTCCAACTTCAAATTCCAAATTCCTCCGTCTCTTATCCACAAAACTCTTCAGACGATCCTGGGCCACCTACATCCTTCCTGATCAGCTCAACCCTTGTTGATGCCCTTAGAAACAAACTGAACCAAAAACAATCCAATAAAATGATCTTTCCAAGATCAACCAAACTCAGAACACAAACTCTATTCCAAAATCAGAAGATAGATCTCACTTCTCACATCCGGAAGAGATAAAACAGATGCACTCCAATCTGGCCTCAGATCCTGAAAAATTTCCTGTAGAAACTCTCTAATCCAAAACACTGCAATTTCCAGTTGCTTCCACTCTAAAACAGCTGCCACCATGCTTCCACTGCGCAACTCTGACTGAGCAGATGAAAACGCTGATGACGAACACAAGCAAAGACCGGACAACACATTCCAAAAATATGGTTCAACAAATCCAAAAATAAAACTCAGAAGTTCCTCCAAAACCTGAGCTGCTTCACTAAAATCTTCCTCCAAAAACCATCCTACTACTAAGCTGAACCATCGGTACCACTTCTGGAATCCAGTCGATACCAAACTCAATCTCCAGATGCTAACAAAACTATGACATCCTGAAGACATCCAGAAAAAATCTCTGAAACACAAGAGAATGCTCAAACTATCGCAAGTCACTTTTGCGATTAATCCAGCCTAATTCCAAAGAAAAACTGTTCTCTCTTTACCAAACAGAATAGATTACGCTTAACTAGCCAATCCAACGAATAAACGGAACCACTCTGCTGCTTCTGAACTCCACTACTAAGCTAGAAAGCTTCCTTGCCAACACACAGAACACTCCGAGCTGCGCTGCTGACACCAATGCCAAGGAATTCCTAATCCAAAGCTCTTCGAGAAACTCGAACCTCAAACCAAACAGAAATAACCTGCTGAACACATCCACAACACCGAAGCAGACAAACTTCCTTAACTTGTTCCAAAGAAACATCTTCGGAGACATCCATAGTCACTGTGTCCCATCACACAGCTAATACATCTTGAGGTATCAAGATACCATGACTTGCTTCTGCTCAACTGTCAAAATCCAAATTCTACTCATCCAAACTTGCACTTCAAAAATGGACTCCAACCCTAACAGGTTTCCTTCAAAGATTGGTGAAATCCTTACACCACAACAAAAATTCACTCGAGACGGTATTGGGTCTACAGTCTCGGCAGATACACTTCCCACCTCAACAAACTCCAACCATTATAGTCGTGTTACACACACCACTACCCCATCTACCTTTATAACTTATATTGGAAAACCCGAACAGGTAACCCAACAGATAGGTAGAAATAAAGATATATGTGTATATATATATAGAGATAAAAATTACAAGTACGCTCTCTCAAGATAGACACCACTCCAGAGCTTAGGTATTTGCTCAACCTAGCGCTCTAATACCAAGTGAAACGACCCAAATTTCTACCACCAGAAAGTCGCATCATCTTTAAGAAAGAAAGGGATAGAAAAGAGAAAAGATAAAGAAGAAACAACATCAGAATCTCAACAGCGGAACGAATAAATTATATTAATCACATAAGTATTACATAATATACAACATCAATCAGAGTTACACAGATAACACATCACATACTAGACAGTTATAAACTCCTGTCTAGTTGATACAACTCGATACAACTCAAATACAACACAGAGATACCAACACAGCGGAGCACTATATATATATCTACAACGCTGAAGCCTCCTGCTCCATTGCTCCTCCACAATTCATCAAAGCTAACCTGAATCCCTTGGCTACTCGTAAAAATTTGAGCACCCGAGAGTTTAAGAAAAACAGAAGATAAACTCCGAGTCAGACATGGGTCTGGTGTGAGTAACAGGTTAAAGTTGCTTAACTTTGAAAATTCTTTGAAAACAAAAGGTATCACGTAAGACTTCCCATACATAAACATGGGTAAGTTTTTACCTTATGCTAACCAAACATTTGATAGGAAATTCTATGATATTATAATAGGTCTAGGGTTTTCAAGTAAATAAGAAATAGCTGAAATTGTTACATGATTAAATTCCAGCATACTAGCCAACAAGTGGGTAATACAATCAAATCCGATGGTACTTATTGGAGATTTGATTCCATACAATGGCAGGGCTACGGGGGTACCGCCCATCACAGTACTTAGCCTAGATCAGCGTATCGAGGAGTACGCCCGCTCCCCTGCAACACAAAGCCGGAACCATCCCTTACTGGATAATTTCGAATAAAATCACCCCACGGTTGTGATCAGCAACCACACCACTAAGCCGAAATAAAAAGGGACATCTAGACAGGGATGACCTTACTCTCAAGTGGGTGCTACCCACGAAGCCTTGCTGCACCTCCCCTGTTTTAGCCATTCCCGGTTGATGAGGCTTGAGGCTACGATTACCTCATCAGAACACATCACTTAGAATGCTCATCACCCACCTGACGATGTTCTGAAAGCATTCAATCCATACAAGTTCGTTCCAGGATCGAACGAAACCGAAGGCATTATCTCGTTACACTCATTTTGGAATCATCCTCAGAGTTAACGACAATAACCCTTGCACTCTGAATCTTCATCTTCACTCGAGATTCATGACCTATCGTTAATTTGGATCGATGTGGTTTTCGGATATCCAAATCTGGAAACCCGATCCCGGTCTCATCGAAATCCAAAACGTATCTTTTAAGGCCAAGTTGTTGTGATATCCCGGGTTTTTGGGCAATTTAAATTTAATAATCTGTATTGATAATTTAATTGATTTGATAATTTTCCTTTCTAATTTTAATATAAATTGATAAATTTAATCTTTTAAAAGCTAAATAAAATAGATTCTATTTATAATGTATATATTGATATATATATTGTGAATAGAGAATCTTTTGTTTAAATAAAAGATGTGTTTTCAGATTATAATATATATGTATGTATATGTTATAATTTGGATTGTTTTGAATTTAATTTAATCTATTGATAATTTATATATGTATGAATTATGATTTAAAGCTTTGTTTTAAAATTAATATTTTTCAAAAGTTAAAGATTAATTCATTTGTTTCAAAATATAAGATAATTATTATTTCTAAAGTATGATAGTTTAAATAAGATTTAATAAAAGATTTATTTTATCTTGTTTTCTTTTAAAAAGTATTAAACTAAAAATGGTTTATAAATTTATATGTTAATGTTTAAAATAAACTTTCTTTTTAATATCTTTTGAATTTAGAAGGTTTGTAAAAATAAATAAATATAACATAAGTTAATTGAATTCATTTCATAAATAATAAAATGTTGGTACTTAAACTAAATAGTTTGTAAATAAATAAATGAAACATGAATTTATATAAATCTATATTTACAAAATTAAAATAACATAAATACTTTTGGAAATAAGGTTTTGAAAACATAAACACTTAAGTAATATGTGTAAACATATTAACATGTTAAAGACACTTGTAAGATAATGATAATAACTTTAATATTGTATATACATGCATAATAACAAGTGGCAACTTCTTTTAAAAATTTGATTTATAAATAATAGAGAGAAAGGTCTGTTTTCATTTTTACAGATAAATTTTTCTTCAATTCTTTCTCTCCTCATCTTTCCAAAAACTGAAACAAAGAAATAAATAAATCAAAGCAGAAAACTAAACGTAAATCAAACTGTTTCAACCTGGGATCAAACTAGCAACTTAACCTACTTCAAATCAACCTGCAATTCAAATCTTCTGCAATTCAAAAGGAGATCAAATGGAAGCAACTAAATCAAACACTGAATCAACCTGCAACTAAATTGAAGTTCAACTGTAATTCAAATGCAAAGGCTTCAGATTTCAACAATGAAGCAAATTCAAAAAAATCCAGTTTCTAGGAAATCAAAAGAAAATGCCTCTGCTCTGTTTTGGTCTCTGGGATTAAAATGGTGAGTAAATCTTCATTTTAAAAACAGTTTTTAATAAATCTATAGTGGGATGTTGATGCATGTGTTAAATTTGCTATGATATTGAATGCATGTTTACTTGATTACTGTTGTGTATGCATGATTGAGGTTATGGAATGTTTGGGTATAGATGAACCTGTGAAGTTCATCTCTGTATATTTACAGGAGTTGTTCTTCAAAAGAAATATGCAAAAATCCTCCAATCTAAACCTTATTTGAACTTGATACGTGAATAAAAGTTGTGAATTAATGTATGATGGTAATTTAAAAAAAATTGTTTCTGAAATTTTTAGTTTACAAATAATTTTAAAAAAAAAAGAAAATACAGTAAAATACTGTTGCATGTCAAAAATTAATAAACTCGAATTATAGTTTGTATTGTATGAATGAATTCGTGATGGGAAATCGCGAATTTTAACACTAATTTCAGAATTTTTAAATTGATATTCAACTTGAAAATTTGGAATGAACGGTATCAGCAATTTGGTGAATTTCCGATGATCCACTTAATGTTTGAAGTTGAAATCTTGGTAGTAGCTAGCTTTGGTATCATTGATGAAGGGAAAAATACAGTTGGATTTTTCCTATGGACGAATTGTTCGAATTCGATTAAATTAGGGTTTTAGCTTGAACTTTTGCTCGGCTCGAATGTCGTGACATTTCGACTGGGATATTTGATCGGAGGCGTTCGCTTTTGGGGAGAAGGCAGCTCGTGGCGAGGCGGTTTGATGGAGTGGTCGGCGAGGTCTAACGGCGTTGGATGGTCGTTGGTGAGGTGGGTTCTGGTGATTCTAGTTTCTGCAGTGGTTCGAGATGATGTTCGAATTTTGATTCGAACGAGTTTCGTTCGATCTGGGTTGGTTTTTGTGATCGCACGCGTTCAAGAGACTGTCGCCGATGGTCGCGACGACCTGGGTTGGCCGGAGGTGATGGGGCACGTGCACCGTGCACGTTCGTGTACACTGGAGTTCGTGTTATTGGGGAAGAAGGAGGAGACTCGGGACGCTCTCGTGATGATCGTATGGAAGACTCGAAGCAGATGAGTAAGGGGGTGACTCGAAGACGACTCGGGTTTACAAGGATATGACTCGGGGAAGAAATGAGTGGCTCGGGTTGTTTATTTTATTGTAACCTGGTTTTGAGATTTTAGAAAAATCATGTACAGGTTTTAAAAAGTTAGTAATTTAAATCAATTCATGTTTTCAAAAATGTATTATCTAAGTTTTAGCAAAAGTAAATGTTAAACAAAGTTTCAATGTAAATGAAATAAATGAGTTTTCAAAGATAAGTTCTTTTGAGTTTTAAGGTTATTAAAACGATTAAATTTGTAAGTAATTTATTAAATAGTGTTTTAAAATGAATTGAGTTTTTATTGCATAAGAAAATAGACCAAGTTCCAAAGTAAAATCATTTAGTAAGATTTTGGAACAAGTTCAAGTTTAAATATAAAAGTTAAGTGATTTAAATTTGTTTGTTTTAAAAGTAATTATATTAATGATTTAATTTATTTCCAATGATTTTTATTAAGGAAAAGAATATAATTAAGAAAAAATTTAATAAAAGCTTAATTACTATTTGTAATTAAGGATAATTACTTAATAAAGTAATTAGTGGATGGTAAATGAATTAATTAAAGAATTAAGATTTATTAATAATATGATTAATTACTAGTTAATGTAATTAATTAAAAGAGAGAAATTAATTAAGGAAGTAATTAATTAAGGTTGATTAATTAAGATTAATTAATCAAAAATAAGTGATTAAAGAATAATTAATTAATATAATTAATTAAGGAATTAATTAAGGTAGGTAATTACAAGATGATTAATTACTGATTATGATTATTTAAAGTTAATTAATGTATTTAATTAAAGATTAATTATTTAATTAACTAGAAGGTAATTAATTAATAAAGTAATTAGAAGATTATTAATGGAATTAATCAAGATTGATTAATAAAGTAATTAACTTAAGTTAAATTAATTGTAATTAATTAAGATTTAATGTAATTAATTATAATTAATTAAAGAAAGCAAATGAAGGATCATTAATTATTGTAATTAATGATAGTAATTTAAAGTTAATTACTGTATATGGTTAAGGATAATTACTTGATGTAATTAAAGTATAATTAATCAGGGAAGATTAATTAAGGAAGATCATTAAGATGTTTAATTAATTAAGTTGTAATTAATTAATGATAGTGAGCAGGATTATGATAATCCAAGTAATTAAAGAATAGTAATTAATTTAATTAAAGGTTAATTAAATTGATTAGAGTTAATCAATTCTGTTTAGATAATTGATTAATACTGGATGTTTGATATTGGGTGATTGGTTGATATTGGATGATTTGAATATCTCTGATATATATATGATATATGCTGCTTTGTGAGATGAATGTTGATATGAATTATCAATTGTGATAATATGATTTATCTATCTGTTTATATCATCCTGAATAAGTTTAACTGTTTAAACCTTTAAACAACTTGGCCTTAAAAGATACGTTTTGGGTTTCGATGAGACCGGGATCGGGTTTCCGTATACCGGAATTCCAGGTCTGGAGACCCGAATACCACATCGATCCAAATTAACGATAGGTCGTGAATCTCAAGTGAAGATGAAGATTCAGAGTGCAAGGGTTATTGTCGTTAACTCTGAGGGTGATTCCAAAACGAGTGTAAGGAGATAATGCCTTCGGTTTCGTTCGAACCCGGAACGAACTTGTATGGATTGAATGCTTTCAGCACATCGTCAGGCGGACGATGAGCATTCTAAGTGATATGTTCTGATTAAAGGTAATCGTAACCTCAAGCCTCATCAACCGGGAATGGCTAAAACAGGGGAGGTGCAGCAAGGCTTCGTGGGTAGCACCCACTGAGAGCAAGATAGATCCCTGTCTAGAGGTCCCTTTTCTTTTTATTCGGCTTAGTGTGTGGTTGGTCGCGCCAACTACGGGGTTATCTTGTTCGGAATTATCCAGTAAGGGATGGTTCCGGCTTTGTGTTGCAGAGGAGCGGGCGTACTCCTCGGTACGGTGATCTAGGCCACGTACTATGACGGGCGGTACCCCAGTAGCACTGCCATTGTATGGAAACCCATTCTTCCTACGTACCCTTACGGTTTTGATTGTATAACCCACTTTGTGGCTAGTATGCTGGAATTTAATAATGTAACAATTTCAGCTATTTCATATTTATTTGAAAACCCTAGACCCTATTATAATATAACTGGATTTCCTATCAAATGTTTTGGTTAGCGTAAGGTAAAAACTTTTCCATGTTTATGTGTGGGAAGTCTTACGTGATACCTTTGTTTTCAAAAGGTTTTGAAGTTAAACAATTTTAACCCGTTTACTCACACCAGACCCATGTCTGACCCAAGTGTTTATTTTCTGTTTTATTAAACTCTTGGGTACTCAAATTTTTACGAGTAGCCAAGGGATTCAGGTTAGCTTTGATGAATCTATGGAGGAGATATGGAGCAGGAGGCTTCGGCGTTCGTAGATATAGTATTCCGCTGTGTTAATATCTGTGATAGTGTCTTGTCTTGTATTTGAGTTGTAATGTCTAGACAGATGTTTATAACTGTCTAGTAAGTGATGTATATGCTGTGTAACTCTGTAAATTGTTGTATACTATGTAATAGTTTATGTTATTAATATAATTTATTCGTTCCGCTGTGAGATCGTTGTTGTTGTTTCTTTCTTTCTTCTTTTCTTTTCTATTTTCTACCCCTTTCTTTCTTCATAATGATGCGACTTTCTGGGCATAGAAAGTCGGGTCGTTACAGTTGTTTTAAAGTTAAAACAATTCAATTCATTATCCATATACACACAGATAGATAATTCACAATATCACAGATAGATAATTCAAATATCATCATAAATAGATAATCCATATTATCATCACACTTCAACCAAAGCATCTATATCACACCGCATTATTTATTTCATATCTGAGATTTCAAACCATTCAAGGCAAACAATATCATCCATCATACATAAGCAAGGATTAATAATCATACCATTTATAATTAATTTAAAATGAATTAAATTAATTACTTCATCTCTAATTAATTTAAAGTAAATTAAATTAATTACTTAAGCATTATAAATCTTGCTTACATAACCATTAATTAATTACAAATCAATCAATTAATCATTCTCTAATTTCCTTCTTAATTTATCATCCTTGATTAATTATCCTTTAATTACATTCAAGTAATTATCCTTTAATTAATTTCACAAATTAATTATCCTTACCCAAATACAGTAATTAATCTTTAATTACTCTATTAATTAATTAAATATAATTAATTACATTAATCCTTAATTAATTACATACAGTAAGTACCATTAATTTCTTCACTAAGTATTATACTTCATTTATTACATTAAGTAATTACTTATCAAATCATCCAGTGATTAATTAAAATAAATTAAACTAAATTAATTAACTTAAACTAATTAAATTTATTTAATTAATTACCTTATTAATTAAATCATTTTTATTACCTTAATTATCTCTAAGATAATTAATTTCTTCATTTATGATTTCATTAACATTTAAGTGTATTTTAAACATTACGCTTTAAATTTAAATTCAAATTCCATTTTGAATTTAAGATTCAAAATGATTATATATTTAGATATTTACCAAATTTTAAATATCAGCTTATACAAGAACTTTATCCAAATCCAATTCAAATATTTATTTGAAAACAAATTACATTAAAAAGCTATTTGATTTAAACTTGGCTTTTAAAACCTTGATTTTTAATTCTTGATTTAAAATCCAAATTCATTTTTTTAAAAAGCTTAAGATTCAAAAATTTATTTGAAAACTAAACTTAACTTTTTAATTTAAACCCAGTTTAAATTCTATTTCAGATTTTATATTAAATTTTAAAATCTAGAAAAACTGTCAGGTTTGTTTTTGAAACCTGAAAACCCTCTTTTAAATATTTTTAAACTTTTATTTCATTCCAGATTAGGATTCAAAAATAAATTTCAATCCACACTTCAAACTGGATTTAAACTTGTTTAAATCTACTACATAAATTAATTTCATTTGAATTTATTTTAAACTCAAATTACTGTCAGGTTTTTACAAAAGCCTAGAACAACCATTGACTCGAATCGAACAAAATTTGCTTCGGGTCATTTCCTTCTCTGCTTCGAGTCAGGTACTCGAATAACTCGAGTCAATTCCGAGTCTTTTCTCTGCCTCATCCCAGACAACAGGAACATCCAAGCATCAGAGCTCGTGCATGTGCACGATCACCAGAACTGCCTCCGACCTCCGATGACCTCTCCGGCATATCACTTATCACCCATACCTTCGATCCCTGCTTCCAAATCACACACGCAAGCTACAGATCGAAATCGAGACACGCAGATGAAACAGGCAAACAACCCATCACCAGAAACTGTCTTGAATACGGCGCCTCCGATCACCGGAACATCAACCACTCCGGCCACGTCTTCGACAACGTACCTACTTCCATCCCCTAAAATCGCATGCAACTCGATGCACGATCGAAGCCACCCCGATCAAATTCCCGATCACAACCCAAACTAGGTTTAGAAACATCACCAACCTCCCAACGCCATCACCAACCTCTGATCGACATTCTGCTATTTTTCCTTCAACCTTCGATCATCCTTCTTCCTTCAGACAGAAATTCGACCACTCAATCTACTGAGATCCAGAGACAACCTCAATACCCAAAAATCTGGTCAAACCCAACATGCTCTCTCAATCTACTACTAGAATTTGTGATTCTAGTTTTAAAAATCATAATTTCATATAAGAATTCAAGTTATAAACCTGACTTCATGTTTTGGGATGTTTGAGATTTTACTTTTCTTAAGCAATTACCGTTCTTATGGTTATACAGAGACCATCAGATTTTATTTTATCTTAATTATAATTTTTAAACATAAATCCATCTTAAACAAATTACTTTTGTTTAAACATAAATTCCTAACTAAGATCAGATCTAGTGGTAAAGTATTTTTTACCAAAATCTTAGTTTAAAAAAAAACAAGCACAGGCAGACAAATTCACGGCATATATAAATTCATATACATTCACAGTCATATATAGATACAGTAATGCATTTAAAATTATACACACAAGTATACTAATAAATCATGCAACCAGATCTACTTAAGTTTAAGAAATTTGAAGTTACTCACCAGAAAACAAGAAGCAAAGGAACAGAGAAGCAGTTGTTTTTGATTTGAACCATGGCTTGCTGTTTTGTTGAATTGAATGTATCTGGATCTTTTACATTGCTTACTTGGTTAAGTTGAAGATTTGATAAAACTATTGTTTTGATTACTGAAACTTTGCCTTGTTTAAAACTGGAATGCTTTAAGACTTGATTTCAGGCTTGAGAAAAAGGATAACAGGGTTTTGAAAATGTTTTGAGGAGATGTTCTCAGTTTTTGAAAATTCTCTGGTATGCTATGTCTTTTGTAAATGAAATGAAATGAGATAGATTGATAAATAGAACAATGTTTACAGTATGATATTATTTACTGGTACAAGCTTTTATTAATTTTGGTCAGAGATTTTCTACTCTATGGGGCTGATATGATTTTACTTGTGTACTTAGAGATAATAACATTAAATGAAGTTGTCATCCATGTCTACATACTATCCTTTTATTTAAATTTCGTATGGTACGTAGATATGATTGTATATATTTTTATACCTTTCAAGTGTACATAGTTTTTTTTTTTAAGGAGTCTATAAACAAAAAGGAGAATAAATGCCATTCTCCGGTGGCTTACAGAAAAGGGGCTAGCATAAAACCACATATACCACCCATAGGCCAATATTTGAAACAATAGAAGTAAAAACCAGAAATACAAAAACTAAACGGCAGCATCACCCTACTGTACAGAGATAGGAAAATAGAAAGAAAGACCACCAGCAAGCCACCAACCCGTCTTTACCATCAGAAAATTCAAGTGTACATAGTTGTCCTATACAAATCTCTATGTTCATAAATACTTATATCTTTCCTGTACAAACATGAATATATATATTTCTTTCCCCTTTGCCTTGCAGCCTTGTATCTACATGATTTTTCTTGCCTGCAACATGAATTTCTAAAGACCATATATCTCTAGAATTTTCTTAAGTGTTCACTTAAGTGCTTACATAAACATATATTTTCCCTTTCATATTTATTTCTATACTTATTTTTATTTCTTTCTTTTAAAGCTTAAGTATAAAACATTTACCTTATATTCATATTTTATTTTTAAGTTAAAACTTTATTCTTATGAATTTACTTTTTAGAGAAAATAAAACAAAGCTATTTATATATATACAAATAACAACTTATACAAATATCTTTAAAATCCAAACATTTTAAATATTTACCCTTTTTAATTTTAAGACTTTTAAATTCAAAATAAATCCTAGAATCCAATTTTAAAATCAAGTTATATATACATATATAACAACATATTTAAATTTGAAAATGACACTTCTATTTTAAAATCTATTTATATTTATATATAAAACAATACATTAATAATGTTATTTGAAAATAATAATTTGTCAAATTTAAATAAATTATAAAAGAGATTATAAATTCCCATTATTATTAAATTAATTAATATATCATATTTATTAAACAATATTTTAAAACCAACCTTTTTAATTAATCTTAAACTTTAGCTAAGATATAATTTAAATCAATTAAACATTTTTCTTAAATATTTTAAATCAAATCATAATTTCCAAATTACCAAAATATACTAGAATTTGAAAACAAGATTTATTTATCTATTAAATTCAAACCAAAGATTTCTATTTATAATATATACAAATATATACCCATTATAAATAGAAAACAATTTATTAGCTTTTTAAAAGATAAAATCACCAATTAAATATTTATTAAAAGAAGATTATTAAATCAATTCAAATCTTATTAACAAATATTATCAAATCAATTTAATTTTAACACAGATTATTAAATTGATATTGCCTAAAATTTCGGGATATCACAAAAGTATTTCGTGCCTGAACTTTCTCAAGGACTGAATCATGTAACAAGTCACATAATCATTTCTAGCTATCCAACCAACTAATGGACAACTAATTTTGTAACCAGCCATGTACAAGTGCAAGGTGTATCAACACATATGATATGTATATTGAATAATACCAAATCGGCGCCTCCTATATGAATTCATCTTTTAAAACAGCTTTGAAAATGTGATGCAGACAACCAATATATACTCACTATAACAAACTGGGGCTTTCATAGCGTTTAAAAAACGCTATTATACCTAACCGTAGCGTTTCAAAGAACACTGTGGAACAACATGCTATGGTAGACCATAAACTTTAAATAGCAGGAATGAAAACACTATGGAAAATAAATTTTCGATAGCGTTTTTTCAGTGCTATTAAGCAAAAACGATATAGGAAATATTATCTCGTGGTTACTTCCTATAATGTTTAAACTACACATTTTATAGCGTTTGGTATGCATATTTCTATGGCACTGGTTTGCTTATTTCTATAGCGTTTTTTGTGCATATTTCTATAGCGTTTATTTAGTTATATTAACTAGTTTGTTATTCATATGGTTACTTTCTATAGTGTTTTATAAACGATAGCGTTTTTTAAACGCTATTAAATGTAATATTAATTTATAGGTTTTATCCATCGCTGTTTCAATTTTTCCCATATATAATATCCATTTACACATTTTTTCTTTGCATATAAATATAAAAGATTTTCGCTAACAAAAAAATTTAAATTAAAGCATAATATTTCATACACATCGTTCAGAAAACTTTTGGTATGTTCATAAAGTAGTTCATACATATCATTCGAACAATTTTTCCCACATCCATACATAGTATTTCATACATATCGTTCGAGCAACTTTTCTAATGTCCATACATATATTTCATATATGTTTGCATCAACAACTTACTTATAGGCCAATCAAACAATTGAGTTCATCCTGCTTTGCTTTTGATATTCTCTCTCTAACATCTGCAACAATCAAATAAGCAATCTAGATGTTAGTAATTGTTATGTCAAACATTCACAAAGTAGATGTTAGTAATTATGAACTAAATCATTTAAAGAAGCATGCTAGTATAGTTTCACATGCCAAACTTCCAAAAGAACCCACATTCAATATTGAAATTACAATGGAAGAAGATTAAAATCTGCAATTCTTTTTCATAGTAAGAAAGCATAATAGATCTACATGTGTTCATAAGCATCAGCAACCAATATTGGAATTACCCTTTTTATACAAATCATATACCAAACTCTGATTTTTCCCGTTCCTATGTTAAAATATGGTTTGTAGTGAAACTCTTCGAAAATAGCACACCATTGCTAGAGTAATTGTAGCTCATTTTGTGTTATTCCTATTCTATAAGACTTGAACGGTACATTAAACTAATTGTACTTAATTAATACTAGATAAGGATGATCTTACCTGACTTGACCTGTGAAAGCACCGCCTTTCTTTAAAAGCCTGCTATTTTTTATTATACAAGTAAAAAACACACAATGAGTAATCAAATTTTTAGTTTTATTTATTTGAAAAAAAAGGAAGTTGTGTAATGTGTAGTTATACATTTGGTCCACTATGCGGTGTACGATTAACCTAATGGACCATCAATAATATATTGGATGCAGATGTATAAAGTATAAACCTGTCATATATGAACCATTATTTTCTCAGTACGATATTAATATAATTTTATTCTATGCCATTCGGTTTCAAGAATAAATTGAACTGTTTATATTAAACAATCAAGAATAGACCAACCAAATAGAGAGAGAAAAACATAATCTAAAGTGTATAAATTTTTATAAAACATAGTTAATTTTATGAACTTATTCAACTTTTATAGAGTTTGGTTAACTTAGTTAATTTTTATAAAACTTGGTTAATTTTACAAACTTTAAAAACTTAGTTAAATGTCTATAAAACCTATTTAACTTAGTTTTTACAAAATTTAGTTTAACTTTATAAACCAGTTATTTTATTAATTTAGTTACTTTTTTAAACTTAATTAAATTTTATAAACATAGTTATTTTTATACCTTATTTAATTTTTATAAAACTTAGCTAACTAGGTTAATTTTTATAACTAGTTTTTATTAAACTTAGTCAACTTAGTTGATTTTAAAAAAAAACTTAGTCAATTTGTATAAATTTATTGAATTTTTAGAAAATTTAGTTACCTCAGTTAATTTTTATTAAACGTTATTAACTTTATAAAATTTGTTAATTTTTGTAAACATGTTTATTTTCATAAAACTTGGTTAAGTTGGCTAATTTTTATAAACAATAGTTTACTTAGTTAAATTTTATAAAAAAATAGTTTATTTTGTATAAACTTAGTCAACTTAGTTATTTTTAAAAAAAAAAGTTAATTAATTATTATAAACTTAGTTATTTTTTATAAAACTTGGTTAACATAGTTAAAAATTTATAAAATTAGCTCATTTTTACAAACTTGTTTAGTTTCATCAAACTTAGTTAACACAGTTAATTTTTTTGTAAAAATTAGTTCATTTTTATAGAATTAGTCAATTTTTATAGAACTTCGTCAACATAGTTAAACTTTTATAATACTTATTAAAAAATTTAAATTATTTAATTTTTTATAAAACTTAGTTACTATATGGTAGCTATACATGCATATGCCATAACTATATTTTGATTTATCGAAGTGATATTTTATTGATTGTTCGTTATGGCAATGATGTGAGGAATTATTGCTTTCTATCCAGCAAAAGATATGAATCTAGAGTAGCCAATCTATTATGCACTTTTTTGAGCTGTACCTTGGTACAGATTCATAACTTTAACGTGGTACGAATTCAAGGGGTTCTGTGCAAATTAAACATATTAAATAATGTTTAGACTGTTCATAGTCAGCATGCTTGGTAAGAAAACAAGCTGAGAGTGCAACATAGATGTAAATGGTCAACCAAATTAAGTAAGGTATTTTACGCAACATAAACTTTTATGGATGTAATTTATCATACTCTTTTAGTTATCTTCATATATGTTTGTGTATGTCGTCCATCTTTTATTTCCCGATAAGTTAGGTTCAAATTATTTGAAGTGACGTCGAAAAATATTTGAAGGGACCTTAACTTGAAAGGGACGTAAAAAAATTGGTTGATATTTGTTAAGAGGGTTGCTGTAGTTAAATTATAATATGTGTGTGTAGAAAATAGCTAAAATTTTATGGTTTCCATATAAAAGTCTGAGCAGAAAGGCATACTCTGTGAATGAAGGCATCTGAAGCAAGATAGTGAGCTGAAATAATTGATGTAAGGACATTCTAAAGCTAAGTGGCTGCTTGTGTTAAAAAAGTGCACCAGGAGCTTAAATGAAGCTTGATACATGCATGTGAAGTTGACATGTTTGCCTTCCGAGTGGGTAATACAAGGACTGTTGCGTGAGAATGAGTGAAGTGCACACAGGATGAGCATGAAAACTGTTGTGTGAGGCCAAAGTGAGAGAGCACAAATAATGGATAAGTGCTGCAACATGAGAATGGGTGAACTGATGCGTGAGACCAAAGTGAAGTGAGGCTGCAACATGAGAATGAGTGAACTACTGTATGGACCAAGGTGAAGTGAGGCTGCAACATAAATGAACGTGATACATAATGAGACAGATGTTACATGACTGGTATAAATGAGAATGCACATACAGGTGAACATGACTGTTGAAGTGAGGCATCTACTACATGATTGGCTTGAGAGAGAGAAGAGAAAACACATTGAATTGGTGCTGAAGTTGTGTGACATGTGTCGCTGGCGAGAGTGACATACACACTTATGAATTTGCTACATGACAAAATGAAACTACGACCAAAATGATACTGAAACAGCAACCAAGTAGTACTAGATGAGAATAAGGACTGCAGTAAAAGTGGGCAAGAGAACTGATGAACTCATGCGAGCCTGAGCGTGTGACTAATCAACCGCAACTGGGTGGTGGGTTGGCATGTAGATTGAAAAAGAAGGCAATGAATAGAAGCTTCTTGCTTGGAAAAAACATCGGTGAACCAGCTAATGCAGATAGGTGCTGCTGCGGTGAAGTACAACAAGTTGTGTACAAGCCGAATCAATGAAAAATACACAAACAGAGTTTAATATAGACTGTCTTTAGGATGAAGTAGGGGAAAAATAAATGTCCAGTTTGCCTATATTTATTATTAGGGACTTGACTTTTAAGGACGAGTACTTATTTGCCTTTCTTGTTATTAAGGGCATTTTATTAAATTTTTGTGCCTCTATTTAGATTACTGGAGGCATTTACGATGGCCTCTACTGTCTTTTATTTTGGTAGTATGCTAAAGTAATATACTGGTATATTTCTTGCAAACATTAGCATACAAATTTATTTAACTGAGTGATGTTTTGCATACTGAAAGTTATAGAAACTTGAGAAATAAAAATATGAAACAAGGATATGTTAAACTAATCTAAGTAATACGATTATATGTTGCACGACAACATCCTAATTCTGCTTCTGCTTTTAGTACTCCAGCTTCCTTTGATGACTTGTTTTCCGTCTTGTATCTATTTACAAAATAGTCAAAATAAATAAACTGTTACAATGAATTATGCCAAAGTTAATTTATAGGATGTGCGAACGCACCTTCAAAGACACACATACACCCCCACCCCACCCACACCCCCCGCACACATGATGCAGCGCGAGCTACAAAAGTACAAGGCGTAAGTCGCTCACGACCTAACAACAATGTAGGTCGCTCACGACCTATGGAGGATCGCTCACGAGTCAACAAGGTACCGGAGCAAGGCGATGAAGCAAATTATGCGGAGGAAGGGAACCAACGACCTATGGAAGGTCGCGTACAATCTAACAAAAGATGCGCGCGGAGTTGTTCAAAGGAAGGAGTTTCAGGTCGCCCACGACCTAAGTTAAGTCGCTCTACGATCTACGATCTAGTTAGGTCGCGTGAAGATGCTGTGTCCTTAGGTCGCGAGGCCTTAGGTCGGTCAAGATTAGGTCGTAGGATTGAGCTACGACCTATGATAAGTCGTGAGGAGCATTAGGTCGCTGAAGATTGAAGCCGTGGATTCCTATGCCGCTTTACTCTATGCCGTTGATTATTTTAAGTCGCAAGACTTAAGTCGCGGAGAATGTTATGTCGCTGCTATTTTGAGTCGTTGGGCTTGTTAAGTCGTAGGTCATTCGTTATAAGTCGTGAGTCGTCATGTGTGTACATATGTGTTGAGTCGTGTATGTATAGGTCGTGACTCGTATGTTTTTAGGTCGCGTGGAGGTGTTGTAATGTACTGGGTTATGGCTGATGTTAAGTCGTCAACGACCTTGTTTAGGTCGTAGGTCGCAGGTTATAGGTCGGAAACGACCTAAGTGTTGTGTCATTTTGAGTTGTGTGTTGTAATGCCTATAAATAGGCCGGTTGGGTCATTTTGTAGTTTTTAGTTGTTTTGAATAAAAACTCTTGTTTTGTTAGCTTTGTGCTTTCACCAAATTGGTAGTTGAGTGTAATCTCCTATCTCCACCTTCGACATTCGAGTGCGCTCGAATTTACGATCGTTGAAGCCAATTCGCGGAATCAAGTGCGCTTGATCAACGCTCGAAGAATTGTAGATCTCTCCTCACGGTATAGTGCGCGATCAACGTGTCAGAGATAGCTAGAATTCGGTATCTTCGGATCAACGAATTTGGGCATTTCAGTATTCTTCATTCCATCGACTGCTACTTTCACAGAATCATCAATTTGTTATTTCCGCTGCTGCACCATTTGGTATCAGAGCTTGTTTTAGCCAATCATAGCTAAATCGAGTCTTGGAGCCAATTATTTTTGAAGAAGTTTGGGGAATTGGATTTGCGTATTTGAAAGCAAGTGAAGGTCGTATTCATCATTTGGTATATTGAAGTGTTTGTGAAGTTTTCAAGTATGCCGCCGAGAAGAGCTAACCGCCATCAAAATATTATAGATTTGTATAAGCGAGAGGACGCTGAACAAATGGAACAACGCATTAGTAACAAATTCAATGAGAAGTTGGATGAAGGTATTGGGAGGTTAGAGAAGCTTATGATGGATATGAATCAACCCCAAAGAAGAACATCGCCAATTTCAAACCAAGGTGGAAACAGGGTTTCGCCATCGGTTTCGGAAGGAAGGAGAATATCACCACAATCTCATCAAGGAAGACGAAGTCATAGAGAATTCGAAGAAGAACTATATCGAGATGATGATAGACAAAGTAGAAGAGATATGCGAGATAGTAGAGATGTTGGTGGTCGGGATCGACATCGATATACATCTGATTTTGAAGAGGAGTATGACGGTGGTAGTGTTCGAGGACAAGGATGAGGTCAAGGAAGAAATTACTCTGAGTATGATCACAAGTGGGAATCGGGGATGAAAACTGAAAATCCTGAATTCAAGAGTGGTATGCAAGCTGAGGATTTTTTGGATTGGGTGGCTAATGTTGAAGAAATTTTTGACTTCAAGGAAGTTCCAGAACGTCGTAGAGTGAAGTTGGTTGCTACAAGGTTGAGGGGTAGAGCTTTAGCATGGTGGCAGCAAACTAAACTTACTCGTGAACGGATGGGGAAGTCGAAAATTGAATCATGGGAGAAGATGAAGAAACTGATGAGAGCTACATTCTTACCTTATAACTATCAATCGCTTATGTATCATAGGTTGCAAAACTTGAGACAGGGGACGAAATCTGTGAATGACTATGCTGACGAATTCTATCAACTGATTGCAAGGAACGACATCATGGAGACAGAGGAACAATTGACAGCTAGATTTGTTGGAGGGTTGCGAATGCAGATTCAAGATATGGTTAACATGTTTGATCCCAGATCTGTAGCGGAAGCATACCAGAAAGCGTTGGCTTGGGAGAAACAAGGAAGACGAGGTGGTGGTGTGTTTACAAATTCCAACAATCCAGTGAAGTGTGTTAGTGGAAGTTCTAATGTTTCAAAGGTTGTTGCAAAACCAGTTGTGAATGAGGTTGGGAAGACGAAAGTCAATAATGGTTTCAAGTGTTATAATTGCCAAGAAATGGGCCATAAAAGTAATGAATGTCCAAAGCCGAAGAAGAGAGCTATGATAGCGGAGGTTGAGGATGAGGATGAAGAAGCTGAATGTTCCACTTCACCACCTGATGAGGAGGAAGAAGAAGTGACGGGAGACGAAGGTTATAATCTGATGATGAGGAGGTCTTGTTTGACACCAAAGCTAGAGGAGGATTGTAGTTGGTTGAGGAGCAATATTTTTCAGTCGACATGTACTATTCTGGGGAAAGTTTGCAAATTTGTTATTGATGCTGGAAGCTGTGATAATATAATTTCTTCAGAAGCTGTAAGGAAGCTGGCATTGAAGACTGAGAAACATCCGAAACCATACAAGTTGGCTTGGTTGAGGAAAGGAGGAGAGGTGAAAGTTGGACGTCGAGCTTGTGTGAATTTTTCAATTGGGAAGAAATATAAAGACGAAATCTGGTGCGATATTGTAGATATGGATGTCTGTCATTTGTTGCTGGGGAGACCGTGGCAGTATGATAGGGCGGTGCAACATGACGGTCGTACCAACAGTTATAGCTTTATGTTTGAAGGCACGAAGATTACTCTAGTTCCGAAGAGGCGACAACAAGAAGAAAACAAACTGGAGGAGATTGAAGAGCTGAAAACTTTATTATCCTTGAAGGAGTTTGTTAAGGAGGTTGAAGAGGAACCTGAAGTATTTTTATTGATCGGACGGGAGAGTCATGAAGTGGTGGAAATACCAGAAGAAGTAAAACCAGTACTGGAAGAGTTTGACAATGTATTCCCTGAGGAGTTGCCAACGGAGTTACCGCCGTTGAGGGATATTCAACATCAAATTGATCTTGTTCCAGGAGCTGTGTTACCTCATAGACCACACTACAGATTGAGTCCAAAGGAACATGAAGAGTTGCGAAGGCAGGTGGAAGAATTGCTTGAACAGGGGCGTGTGCAGGAGAGTTTAAGTCCTTGTGTTGTACCAGCTTTATTGGTACCCAAAAAGGATGGAACGTGGAGGATGTGCACTGACAGTCGAGCACTGAATAAGATTACTGTGAGATACAGATTTACAATGCCGAGACTTGATGATTTGTTGGATCAGTTGAGTGGGGCTACTATCTTTTCGAAGATTGATTTGAAAAGCGGATATCATCAAATTCGTATAAGACCAGGAGATGAATGGAAGACAACATTCAAGATGAGAGAAGGATTGTATGAATGGCTGGTTATGCCATTTGGTCTTTCGAATGCACCAAGTACATTCATGCGGGTGATGAATCAGATTTTTAGACCATTCATTGGGAAGTTTGTAGTAGTGTATTTTGATGATATACTGATATATAGTAGAAGCTCAGAAGAACATTTACAACATCTGAAGGAAGTGTTGATGGTATTACGACAAGAACAATTTTACGCTGCGACGAAGAAATGCGTGTTCATGACGCATAGTGTTTTATTCTTGGGATATGTTATTTCGGGAGGAGGAATACAGGTTGATCATAATAAAGTTGAAGCAGTCAGAAATTGGCCACAACCCAGAATGATAATGTTAGAAGTTTTCATGGTTTGGCATCATTCTACCGAAGGTTTATTCCATACTTCAGTAGCGTGATGGCACCAGTTACTTATTGTATGAAAGGGAAGCAATTTTCATGGACGGAGGAAGCCGGATTCGCTTTTGATAGAATCAAAGAACTTTTGACGACAGCACCAATTCTAGTGTTGCCGTATTTTCAGTTGTTGTTTGAATTACATACTGATGCATCGAAGGTTGGAATTGGAGAGGTGTTGAGTCAGAAAGGACGTCCTATTGCATATTTCAGTGAAAAGCTTTCTAGAGCAAAGATGAGATATAGTACATATGATATGGAGTTTTATGCTATCGTGCAAGCCGTGAAACATTGGAGACATTATTTGTTTCATAAAGAATTTGTTTTGTATACTGATCATGAAGCATTGAAACATATGCAGGGACAGGACAAGATTGCAGCAAGGCATGCTTCGTGGATTGCCTACTTACAACAATTTACATTTGTGGTGAAGCATAAATCGGGAATTACAAATCGAGTTGCCGATGCATTAAGCAGAAGAAATCATGTGTTGACTACAATGAAGGTTGAGGTGACCGGGTTTGATGTGTTACCAGAATTATTTGACGATGATCCTTACTTTGCAAAGTTTGTTGATAAAGTCAAGGAGGGAGTGACGGATGAGTTTATGATGATAGATGGTTTTCTGTTCAAAGGAAATCGATTGTGCATACCTGATTGTAGTTTGAGAATAAAGATTGTAAAGGAGCTACATGAAGAAGGACATGTGGGAAGAGATCGCACATTGCAGTTGATTTCCCAATCTTATTTTTGGCCATCGATGAGAAAAGAGGTTGAGAGGTTTGTGGAACGATGTCATGTTTGTCAGATTTCGAAAGGGACAGCTACCAATGCAGGATTGTATATGCCTTTACCTATTCCAACGAAACCATGGGTAGATGTGAGCATGGATTTTGTTTTGGGATTGCCTAGAACTCAACGGGGCAATGATTCTATATATGTTGTAGTGGACCGTTTCTCGAAGATGGTACATTTTATTGCCTGTAAGAAGACGACGGATGCAGTTCATGTAGCACAATTATTCTTTAGGGAGATATATCGTTTGCATGGTTTGCCGGAATCCATTGTTTCTGATCGGGATACTAGATTTCTGAGTCATTTTTGGCTAAATTTGTGGAAGATGGTCGGAACAAAGTTGAACTTTAGTAGCGCTTACCATCCACAAACTGATGGGCAAACAGAGGTGGTCAACAGATCGCTGGGAAATTTATTGCGATGTCTTGTGCAAGATAATCTGAAGAGTTGGGATATAGGGTTATGCCAGGCGGAGTTTGCTCATAATCATGCGGTAAATCGTAGCACAGGTTTCAGTCCATTTCAGATTGTATATTCTAGTTTTCCAAAGGGACCGTTGGACTTAACGATAGTACCACAACCGAAGAGGACGGTAAAACGAGCTGTAGATTTTGTTGATGGATTGACCGAATGTCATAAAATCGTTCAGGAACGATTGGAGAAGGCAAATGAGAAATACAAACGATCTACAGATCTGAAGCGAAGAAATGTTGAGTTTAATGAAGGAGATATGGTATATGCGGTGTTAACAAAAGATCGTTTTCCAGTGGGCGCTTATAACAAGTTGAAAGCCAGGAAAATTGGTCCTGTAGAAGTCGTGAAACGGATTAATGAAAATGCTTATAAGTTGAAGCTGCCGGAGGATGTGTACACTTCTTATGTGTTCAATGTTAAGCATCTTGTACCATATTATGGGGATGAACGATCCAATGTGGAAGAATTTACAAATTCGAGGACGAATTTTTCTCAACCTGGGGAGGATGATGCAGCGCGAGCTACAAAAGTACAAGACGTAAGTCGCTCACGACCTAACAACAATGTAGGTCGCTCACGACCTATGAAGGATCGCTCACGAGTCAACAAGGTACCGGAGCAAGGCGATGAAGCAAATTATGCGGAGGAAGGGAACCAACGACCTATGGAAGGTCGCGTACAATCTAACAAAAGATGCGCGCGGAGTTGTTCAAAGGAAGGAGTTTTAGGTCGCCCATGACATAACTTAAGTCGCTCTACGATCTACGACCTAGTTAGGTCGCGTGAAGATACTGTGTCCTTAGGTCGCGAGGCCTTAGGTCGGTCAAGATTAGATCGCAGGATTGAGCTACGACCTATGATAAGTCGTGAGGAGCATTAGGTCGCTGAAGATTGAAGCCGTGGATTCCTATGCCGCTTTACTCTATGCCGTTGATTATTTTAAGTCGCAAGACTTAAGTCGCGGAGAATGTTATGTCGCTGCTATTTTGAGTCGTTGGGCCTGTTAAGTCGTAGGTCGTTCGTTATAAGTCGTGAGTCGTCATGTGTGTACATATGTGTTGAGTCGTGTATGTATAGGTCGTGACTCGTATGTTTTTAGTTCGCGTGGAGGTGTTGTAATGTACTGGGTTATGGCTGATGTTAAGTCGTCAATGACCTTGTTTAGGTCATAGGTCGCAGGTTATAGGTCGAAAACGACCTAAGTGTTGTGTCATTTTGAGTTGTGTGTTGTAACGCCTATAAATAGGCCGGTTGGGTCATTTTGTAGTTTTTAGTTGTTTTGAATAAAAACTCTTGTTTTGTTAGCTTTGTGCTTTCACCAAATTGGTAGTTGAGTGTAATCTCTTATCTCCACCTTCGACATTCGAGTGCGCTCGAAGCTTCGATCGTTGAAGCCAATTCGCGGAATCAAGTGCGCTTGATCAACGCTCGAAGAATTATAGATCTCTCCTCACGGTATCGTGCGCGATCAACGTGTCAGAGGTAGCTAGAATTCGGTATCTTCGGATCAATGAATTTGGGCATTTCAGTATTCTTCATTCCATCGACTGCTACTTTCACAGAATCATCAATTTGTTATTTCCGCTGCTGCACCAACACACCATGGCATGTAAAATACTGATCCACAAAAATGAACATGATCAAGATCAGCAGAAAATCTAAAGAGATGCCAACTCCAATGTACTTTTATTTTGTTTTACATGATTCATACTTAGATTGTTACAAAAAATTACAAATATAAATCTTAATAATTGGTTTTATACTTGATCCGCAGTTCTTATTTCAATCCATGATTTCATGGACACAACACAAAAGATATTATTATTCAACGTGATGCATTTTTTGCATCATCAAGTAAGTTTGTCAGAATCCAACGTTGCTTTAACTAATGGTCTTCATGTCCAGTGTTGCTTTAACTAATGTCTAGGATCAAGGTTAATTTGGAACTAAAGAATCAGCCTAATTCTTGTAGTTGCACAGTACACAAAACCTTTTATTTTGTTCAAAATTATGCGATACTTTTCATGTTAGAGAAAATAGTTTAGCCTTGAAATAGGAAACCATAATTTGTATTTAGGGACTAAAAAAGAAAAAACACATGAAATTGACTATCTATACATGTAAACTTCATAACTTGGCTGAGTAATGAAATAAAAATATAATTCTACAAATTCTTTGTTTAACTGTCGAAATCATGGGAGTGTTACATTTTAAAAATATAAGCAACGGACGACTAATTTATACAAGCATGCATGTGATGCATGCGCGTGCGTGCATGTGTGTGTATTATATACGTGTGCGATTTTGTAAATGTGTCAATTAATTCATTTTTATTTTTTGATGTTAACTGTATATTTGGTTTTCCGTGTCTCTAAAAAACTATAATTGTAACCTTAATCAGTACTCAAATCCATTGAAGATGATATTTTCTGGAAAACTCAGCAAAGTTATTTAGGATTGAATATACTTGTATTTGGTTCAACATGACATAAAAAAAAATTTCATAATAGAAGAAAGTTTAATAAACGAAGGAAATCTAGGCCATAAACATCCGTTTAAATCTAATAAATCACTACAAAATCATGTAAAAAAACATATGAATATATACCCATAATATTAAAGGCGGATGATACCTGGCTTTAAAATTGCCTCTACTGTGATTCCCCATCTCCTTTCCACTAATCACCCTCTGTTCCTCAACTGTTGTTTCACTGATGCTAATGCCACTAACTTGAAAAATGAAAAATATAAGAGATTATTGAGAATAGAAATAAGGGGGAAAATCAGAAAAAGCACTATACACACACACATACATACATACATACATATATCGCTGCTACAAATGAGAATTAAGTTTAATGACTAATGATATTCAAATGCAAATCAAAGATCAAAAACTATCTATAAAGCTTAAAATCTAATGACAGAGTGTATATTAAACTGATTTTCATACTTGAGAGCAGTAAATTGATTCAAGATTATAACTTTTGTTTAATAATATATTTTTATTCGTACATTTTACAATGTCAAGTACATGGAACATGCCTTCAAATAAGAAATGAAAATGATTGCAGTAAATTTGATTATCTGTCCATCATTTTAACCCATTTGTAGGAATATTATAACGTGTAGTTTTAGAACTTGCTGCGCAGGTACCAATCATTGCTACTTGATTATCATGTTTAATTATTTCTTCAGGAAGGAAAATTTTCCTTTACTAGTAATTCAACAAGCTCACTAATCATGAGGAATCAATTTATAAAATTCAAACTACATATAGCATGTTCATTTCTATATTATACTCTATATACACACATACATCTGTGTATATACATATATCTATGTATATGTCTATACACACAGACACACATATATATACATGTATATACATACATACATATATCTATGTACACACACATATGTAGTTTCGTGTACTCTATAGGTTTGAGATTTTCGGTTGCTCGGCAGTGAAATGGTATCTCCATAGAGCAGCAAGTGCCAAAGTTTCCTCTTTTTGTTTACTTCGCAGTATGTAGACAAGGTGTAACAACCCGGGATTTAGCTTCAAATTATAATCGTCATTTAACGGTTAAAATGATGATAAAATTTCTAGTGGAATTTAAATCAAGTGAAATTCTTTTATAAAAATGTTAAGTGTTTTAATCAGTTGTAAATTCTTTTGAAAATTTGTTAAAGAGCTATACGGGCTTTCAATTGAACCTTGGCCCAATAACACTCTCTCTTCTATCCTTATTAATTCAGCCCGTTCCTTTTGTGGAGATAATGTTTTTCGTTCCTCTCTTCATTCCTTTTTGCCAAACCCTAAAACAAAAACAAACAAAGAAATGGCGGCCACGATTTCTTCGTTCGTTCGCCTGTTCAGATTAGGGCTTTGAGAGATCGCCGCTTAAATAGGTGGTTGGTGCCTCGACTTCACTCGCGGCCGCTCTGTTAGCAATGATTAGGGATTCGAGATTTTTGGGAGTCGCATCCATGCTTATCTCGATCGAGAGCGTTGTGGATCGATACTCTCTTCAAATTCGTTGCTTGCTCTTCGGTGGCTAAGGTGAGTAATTGTTATTACTCACATCTAATTCAAGAACTTTTATCTGTGATTTGTGATTTCCACTGCTTTGGATTCGTGGGTTTTCGTTTGTATACGAACGTTTGAGTCGTTTTGATTTACCTTGGCCATTCTAATTTGTTTGAATTTCTGGCTTTAATGACTTTTGATTTGAGTTTGACGATGTTGTTTTTTTTGTTCGCCTTGACTATCTCGCGACCACCACGGCTTTGAACTGTGGTTTGAAATCGCCTCTGTTTAGATTTCGCAATTCGTTGTTTATTTATATGGTGAGACTTCATATGTGTTCATACATACAGTTATATGTGTATACATGTAAAGTCGAATTTGCACTACAATTTTCTTTATTCAAAACTGATATTGTTGCTGGTATATATTATGTTGTTTGTTGAACCAGTGAGTGATTCTTGTCGCTCACATCTAATTCTATTGCTCTGGTTCGTGACTTGGGTTTTAACTTGATTTAGTCGATGGTAATTTGCTTATTTAGGGTTTGAATCCCTTGTTTTGAGTTCGTATATATATTTGTGAAATTGTCAGTTTATTCATTTCGACTGTACGATTCTGTATTAGTGATTGGGTTTTGATCTCTGACTTAGTTGATTTCTTGGTTGTCTCGGCTCTGACTTTAATCTGTGTATTCGACGTTGAACTAAGTTGGTGAAATTCTAATGACTTTGGCTTTCCATTTTCTTGGTGTATGGTCACTGTATCATGGTGGAGATTGTTGCATTCCAGTTGCGTCAGTTGCCTTCGTGTACTTGTATAATTGTTATTGCGTGAGGTAGGGTTGTATTGTCCACTTCATCTCACCGTCGCATTCATGTGTACATTACCCTTTGATTTGTTTTGCACTGACTTGAGTTCGAGCCTTGTCTGCTTGACTTAGTGTTCGGGTTCCTTCATGTGGTCAGTATGCTGGTATCACCACAGTTGAGTGTTGTGCATTGGTCTTTGTTGTTGGGTATCACCGATCCCAAATGTACCTGCTTGCATCCTTGAATTTGGTTAGATGGTACTGACCGGTCAAATTTGGGTTGTATAACTCGAACTTGATCTCGAGTTGGTCCCAATTGCTCCTAATTTTGTTTTGATGTTGATTTCGATCTCTGTTTCCATTAATTTTACTGTGATGATGATTTCAATTTGACTTCGGTTATGCCTTGCTTCTGTAGTCGATCTTGTTACTTTGTTTTGACTTGGTCCATTCATTTTTGTTGGTAGTTGGACTCGATACTATGTTGCTTGTCTTTGCCATTGATCTTGTATATTGGTTGCCAGATCATGTGCACTGACTTGAGTCTTGTTTATTTGATGGAAATTGGTTTGGTGTAGTTGTACAATTGTGGCTTCACTTCAGTTCACTGAACTGTACTGGGCTGCATTAACTTCATATGCATACTTTGATCATTAGCTATTTTGTCGTATGTACCTCTGTAAGCTTGAGTTTGCATAGTTTCATCATGGTTAATGTATCACTTGATGTACAGTGCATTGTTGCTTATGTACACTTGAGTATTTTGTAGTCCTATTGCAACTTTTTGTTTGCATTTTTAATATGCAGACACTTGAGCATTTTTGTCATTCACTGCAACTTTGGTTTGCATACTTGATATGCAGTAACCCGTAGCACTTGACTTCGGCTGTTTCCTTGATAGTGAACTTGTTCACTGTTTCCTTTTGCTCGAATTGGTTGAGCTTGGTTTGTTGGTTCTTGATTATTTCAGGTTGATTTTTGAGATTTTACAGTGAGTTGTATCCAGTCTCAAAGACTTGGGTTTGACCCTGTATTCGAATGTAAACTTTCATTGTGCATTCGTGTGTAATTCGTCATTTTGATTCGAGTTAGTACCAATTGTTTTTGGTTCATTTATATTGACTGTTGCAGTTTCGAAGTACTGTAGTGGTGAGGCAGTGCACGCGTGCGTGTACTACAGCCACATAGAGTTTTGATTTGATTTGATCATTTTGAGATTGTCTAATTATCTATTCGACAATTAGATTTTGAGTTTCTAATTATTATTTAATAATTGGATTTTGTGTAAATTGTTGTTTAGGCAATTCTATTGTTTTCTGAATTATCTGCATTGGTAATCTTTTATCTATCTTTGTTGGTGATTTGGATTAGCTGATTTATTGTTTAACACTGTTTAGTGTTATATCTGTCGTTATCCGATTCTCTTATCGAGAAGTTGGATATACGAGATTTCTGTGACTGTCGTTTATTTGATATTGATTATTATTGCTTCTGTGCATTAATAACTGAGTTTGAATTAGACTGGCCCGTGTATAATTTTCTTTTGAATTTAATACTCGGGTCAGACCCGAGTTATTTCAGGTTGTAGATTTCCTGCTTTGAGTTGTTGTTCCGGCTATGAAGACTTTTTATATCTTCTGAAGTAGTTTTCATCATTTTGTAGTAGTCGTGTCATTGTATAGGATGATATGTATTCATGTATATTAGTTGATAATGTACTTGTATATATAACTTCCAGAGTCGACAGTTGTAGTTGTATCATATGTATTATGTCAACTGTATTGTAACTGACATCAGTTATTATATATATGAGACTTTTTTTTTATCTGTGTTCCGCATTTATATTATCTGTGTTATTATTATATTCATTGTCCTAAACTATTATGAACCGTCGTGGTTCGTTTTATACTAGAATTGGGTATGTCGATGGGAGTAAATAAATAAGAAATGAAAAAAATTAAAAATATATACCACTCCTATCGAGGTAACCAATACTAGTGTAAGGCCAACTACGGATGGCCGCTCCTATCCAGCCTTATTCTTCGTAATAATAGACAGTATTTCTTTTAATACTCTTTGTTATTGTGAGCATAGAGGTGGGGCATCACAGTTGGTATCAAAGCTTGGGGTTTATGGACATAATATAAAACATAACTTAGATGGAACATATGTTACAACTATTGGTCGATGTTTTATTTGTGCTTGAGTCAAAACTAAAGTTTTGAAATTTTAATGAAATTTTTAACTATCTTTATTTAAAAATAAAGGTGAAATTGTGTTTTAATAATTTGATTGATTTGTGTTTTGTTTATCAAAGTGCGCAGCGAAAACAGTGTGACTGCTTCGCTGAGTACAACTGATAATTATTTTGATTTAAAAATCAAAATATGAAATTGAAATAAATTTCATTTGCTGTTTACCTAGCTGTGTTTATTTTGTTTCTTTGAGAATTTCGAATCCGAATTGAGGATTCGAAACGATTGCAGTTATGTGATTCTTATTGAGATTTTTGCTGATTTTCTTTTATGCTAATCACATGTTGATTAGATTTTTGCTGTTTTAAATTATCTTCATTGAAGATAATAGAGTAATTTCCTTGTGTATGTTGTAGTGTGCGTGCAAATATAAATTGCGCGTTACTGCATTAATTTTACGTTGAACAGATGCTTGGTTATGAAACGTATTTTGTTGCCGTTATTTTTATAACGGGATTTTTACACCAATGCTAAATTTTTGAAGCACGGTGTTTTGTGGCATTTTTGATGAATGAAAATTCACTGATATTACATTTTGATGTAAATTATTTTGATGAGATTTTAACGTTTTAAAATTACTGTCGCTTTGACTTCAGTAACCGTCAAATTTTAAAAGTGGATTTTCAAGCGGTTATTCCGCAATGTTGATTTTGAGATTCGTTTTACGATGTTTTGAGAAGTGCAATTTCCTTTTCGAAATTGCTACTGATGTTGTTGTTTTAATCACGTGATTGGAAAAATCATTTTAAAAGGAAAATTGTTTTATAAATTTTTAACAGTTTGCGCTTTCAAAAGAATGAGGAAGCGACTTAAACGTTTCAGCAAAATCGAGGATTATGACCCCTTTCTTTTACTGATTCGCTTAACTCCGGACTTATCCAGTTGAGAACGTGAATTTTTATTTTTATAAAATAAATAAAATTGTTTTCAGGAATTTTACAGTTTGCGATTTCAAAAGAATGAGGAAGCGATTTAAACGTTTCAGCAAAATCGAGAATTATGACCCCTTTCTTTTACTGATTCGCTTAATTCCGGACTTGTCCGTTTGAGAATGTAAAGTGTATTTTTACAAAATACACAATTTTGCACTTTCAAGGAAACGATGAAGAGAATCAAACGATTTAGTAAAACACGTGGTATGAGACATGTGCGTTTGCTATTTCGGTTAATTCCGGACTCGTTAATTGAAATATTTGATGTTTTGATGATTCTGATGATTTGTGTTCTTTCGAGCCACTTTGTTGGACCTTTGGGTCATTTGTTGGACCTTCGGGTCATTTGTTGGGCTTTCCGGCCATTCTGATGGACCTTCGGGTCAAATACCAGTACTAGACCTTCGGGTCACTCTACGAACCTTCGGGTCAATCTGATGGGCGCCAAAAATTTTGTTGAGTACTTGGTAGGCTTCGGCCATTTGTTGATGCACGTGCGGCGAATTAAAAACTCGCCATCTGATGGGATCGATCCAAGCTTTTATGTTGATTTTCTAGTCTTCTTAATTGATTTCTAGATATTTGTTGTTTCTAATTATCTGCAGGTAATTAGATATCTGATGTTATGAGGTTTAATTATCGTATTGATAATTAAATATTTATGATTTGAAATTTGATTATCGTTTTTGATAATCGAATATTTGTTGAATTGAGATTTGATTATCGTTTTTGATAATTAAATATTTGCTGATTTGATATTTAATTATTGCTTTGGATAATTAAATATTTGCTGATTTGAGATTTAATTATCGCTTTTGATAATTAAATATTTGTTGATTTGAGATTTGATTATCGTTTTTTATAATCGAATATTTGTTGAATTGAGATTTGATTATCGTTTTTGATAATCGAATATTTGTTGATTTGAGATTTGATTATCGATTTGATAATCGGATATTTGTTGATTTGTGATTTCTGATTATCGTTTTTGATAATCGAATATGTGTTGATTTGAGATTTGATTATCATTTTTTATAATCGAATATGTGTTGATTTGAGATTTGATTATCGTTATTGATAATCGAATATTTGTTGATTTGAGATTTGATTATAGTTTTTGATAATCGAATATTTGTTGATTTGAGATTTGATTATCGTTTTTGATAATCGAATATTTGTTAAATTGAGATTTGATTATCGTTTTTGATAATCGAATATTTATTGATTTGAGATTTGATTATCGTTTTTGATAATCGAATATTTGTTGAATTGAGATTTGATTATCGTTGTTGATAATCGAATATTTGTTGAATTGAGATTTGATTATCGTTTTTGATAATCGAATATTTGTTGATTTGAGATTTGATTATCGTTTTTGATAATTGAATATTTGTTGATTTGAGATTTGATTATCGCTTTTGATAATCGAATATTTGTTGATTTGAGATTTGATTATCGCTTTTGATAATCGAATATTTGCTGATTTGAGATTTGATTATCGCTTTTGATAATCGAATATTTGTTGAATTGAGATTTGATTATCGTTTTTGATAATCGAATATTTGTTGATTTGAGATTTGATTATCGATTTGATAATCGGATATTTGTTGATTTGTTGATTTCTGATTATCGTTTTTGATAAGTAGATAATTGATGATTTGATGTTTCCTGATTATCGTTGTGATAATTAGATATTGGTTGATTGCTGATTTTATTGATATGTGATTTTCTAGTCTCTAATTGAGTCTAGATTATGTTGATTTTATTAAATTGCTGTTTTCTTTCTATCTCTGCTGATAGTTATAGTTTGCTGCTTATGAAGTTCGTGTTTTCTAGTTATTTGTTGGACAACTAGATATTTGCAGTTTTGCGATTTGTGATTTGTGTTTTCTAATTATCTTTGTTGATAATTAGATTTTTCTGTTTTCTAATTATTGTATCGGTAATTAGATATTGCTGTTTTGTGATTTCTTAATTTAAATTATCTAGTTGATAATTAAATATCACTGATAATTGTATTTATTCAGTTTTGTTTGTTTCTGATTATCTATTTGATAATTAGATTTTGTTGAGAATTTGTAAATTTCTTTTATGAATTAAAAGGTTTCTTTGGCGTTTGTATTTCCGACTTTACATTTCTAGCTTAACAAGTTTATACTAGAAAAATAATTGTTATTGACGACTTTGATTATGAAAATTGCGAGGACGCAATTTTTATAAGGAGGGGAGTCTGTAACAACCCGGGATTTAGCTTCAAATTATAATCGTCATTTAACGGTTAAAGTGATGATAAAATTTCTAGTGGAATTTAAATCAAGTGAAATTCTTTTATAAAAATGTTAAGTGTTTTAATCAGTTGTAAATTCTTTTGAAAATTTGTTAAAGAGCTATACGGGCTTTCAATTGAACCTTAGCCCAATAACACTCTCTCTTCTATCCTTATTAATTCAGCCCGTTCCTTTTGTTGAGATAATGTTTTTTGTTCCTCTCTTCATTACTTTTTGCCAAACCCTAAAACAAAAACAAACAAAGAAATGGCGGCCACGATTTCTTCGTTCGTTCGCCTGTTCAGATTAGGGCTTTGAGAGATCGCCGCTTAAATAGGTGGTTGGTGCCTCGACTTCACTCGCGGCCGCTCTGTTAGCAATGATTAGGGATTCGAGATTTTTGGGAGTCGCGTCCATGCTTATCTCGATCGAGAGCGCTGTGGATCGATACTCTCTTCAAATTTGTTGCTTGCTCTTCAATGGCTAAGCTGAGTAATTATTATTACTCACATCTAATTCAAGAACTTTTATCTGTGATTTGTGATTTCCACTACTTTGGATTCGTGGGTTTTCGTTTGTATACGAACGTTTGAGTCGTTTTGATTTACCTTGGCCATTCTAATTTGTTTGAATTTCTAGCTTTAATGACTTTTGATTTGAGTTTGACGATGTTGTTTTTTTGTTCGCCTTGACTATCTCGCGACCACCACGGCTTTGAACTGTGGTTTGAAATCGCCTCTGTTTAGATTTCGCATTTCGCTGTTTATTTATGTGGTGAGACTTCATATGTGTTCATACATACAGTTATGTGTGCATACATGTAAAGTCGAATTTGCACTACAATTTTCTTTATTCAAAACTGATATTGTTGCTGGTATATATTATGTTGTTTGTTGAATCAGTGAGTGATTCTTGTCGCTCACATCTAATTCTATTGCTCTGGTTCGTGACTTGGGTTTTAACTTGATTTAGTCGATGGTAATTTGCTTATTTAGGGTTTGAATCCCTTGTTTTGAGTTCGTATATATATTTGTGAAATTGTCAGTTTATTCATTTCGACTGTACGATTCTGTATTAGTGATTGGGTTTTGATCTCTGACTTAGTTGATTTCTTGGTTGTCTAGGCTCTGACTTTAATCTGTGTATTCGACGTTGAACTAAGTTGGTGAAATTCTGATGACTTTGGCTTTCCATTTTCTTGGTGTATGGTCACTGTATCATGGTGGAGATAGTTGCATTCTAGTTGCGTCAGTTGCCTTCGTGTACTTGTATAATTGTTGTTGCGTGAGGTAGGGTTGTACTGTCCACTTCATCTCACCGTCGCATCATGTGTACATTACCCTCTGATTTGTTTTGCACGGACTTGAGTTCGAGCCTTGTCTGCTTGACTTAGTGTTCGGGTTCCTTCATGTGGTCAGTGTGTTGGTATCACCACAGTTGAGTGTTGTGCATTGGTTTTTGTTGTTGGGTATCACAGATCCCACATGTACCTGCTTGCATCCTTGAATTTGGTTAGATGGTACTGACCGGTCAAATTTGGGTTGTATAACTCGAACTTGATCTCGAGTTGGTGCCAATTGCTCCTAGTTTTGTTTTGATGTTGATTTCGATCTCTGTTTCCATTAATTTTACTGTGATGATGATTTCAATTTGACTTCGGTTATGCCTTGCTTCTGTAGTCGGTCTTGTTACTTTGTTTTGACTTGGTCCATTCATTTTTGTTGGTAGTTGGACTCGATACTATGTTGCTTGTCTTTGCCATTGATCTTGTATATTGGTTGCCAGATCATGTGCACTGACTTGAGTCTTGTTTATTTGTTGAAAATTGGTTTGGTGTAGTTGTACAATTGTGGCTTTACTTCAGTTTACTAAACTGTACTGGGCTGCATTAACTTCATATTCATACTTTGATCATTTGCTATTTTGTCGTCTGTACCTCTGTAAGCTTGAGTTTGCATAGTTTCATCATGGTTCATGTATCACTTGATGTACAGTTCATTGTTGCTTATGTACACTTGAGTATTTTGTAGTCCCATTGCAACTTTTTGTTTGCATTTTTAATATGCAGACACTTGAGCATTTTTGTCATTCACTGCAACTTTGGTTTGCATACTTGATATGCAGTAACCCGTAGCACTTGACTTCGGTTGTTTCCTTGATAGTGAACTTGTTCACTGTTTCCATTTGCTCGAATTGGTTGAGCTTGGTTTGTTGGTTCTTGATTATTTCAGGTTGATTTTTGATATTTTACAGTGAGTTGAATCCAGTCTCAAAGACTTGGGTTTGACCCTGTATTCGAATGTAAACTTTCATTGTGCATTCGTGTGTAATTCGTCATTTTGATTCGAGTTAGTACCAGTTGTTTTTGGTTCATTTATATTGACCGTTGCAGTTTCGAAGTACTGTAGTGGCGAGGCAGTGCATACGTGCGTGTACTGCAGCCACACAGAGTTTTGATTTGATTTGATCATTTTGAGATTGTCTAATTATCTATTCGACAATTAGATTCTAAGTTTCTAATTATTATTTAATAATTGGATTTTGTGTAAATTGTTGTTTAGGAAATTCTATTGTTTTCTGAATTATCTGCATTGGTAATCTTTTATCTATCTTTGTTGGTGATTTGGATTAGCTGATTTATTGTTTAACACTGTTTAGTGTTATATCTGTCGTTATCCGATTCTCTTATCGAGAAGTTGGATATACGAGATTTCTGTGACTGTCGTCTATTTGATATTGATTATTATTGCTTCTGTGCATTAATAACTGAGTTTGAATTAGACTGGCCCGTGTATTATTTTCTTTTGAATTTAATACTCGGGTCAGACCCGAGTTATTTCAGGTTGTAGATTTCCTGCTTTGAGTTGCTGTTCGAGCTATGAAGACTTTTTATATCTTCTGAAGTAGTTTTCGTCATTTTGTAGTAGTCCTGTCATTGTATAGGATGATATGTATTCCTGTATATTAGTTGATAATGTACTTGTATATATAACTTCCAGAGTCGACAGTTGTAGTTGTATCATATGTATTGTGTCAACTGTATTGTAACTGACATTAGTTATTATATATATGAGACTTTTTGTTTTATCTGTGTTCCGCATTTATATTATCTGTGTTATTATTATATTCATTGTCCTAAACTATTATGAACCGTCGTAGTTCGTTTTATACTAGAATTTGGTGTGTCGATGGGAGTAAATAAATAAGAAATGAAAAAAATTAAAAATATATACCACTCCTATCGAGGTAACCAATACTAGTGTAAGGCCAACTACGCATGGCCGCTCCTATCCAGCCTTATTCTTCGTAATAACAGACAGTATTTCTTTTAATACTTTTTGTTATTGTGAGCATAGAGGTGGGGCGTCACACAAGGTCTTTGTAAAATTTACATATTATTAAATTAATTTAAACTATGATTCATTGTAAGCAGCTGTGCAATATTTCATCTTAAGTAAATAAAAAATTCAAGTACAAATGTGGACACAAACTTATCAACTAGGAGATAGTGATAAATAAATTGATAATGATAGTAATTGATACATGTTGTCAGTTAACAATGTAAAAGGATTCACACGTTTAATTGCAAAGGATAGCTTTCCTGCTCACAATATCAAAAAAATTTAGTAGTTAACTAAATTTGATAATTCACGCATTTTATTTCAAATAACGGTGAACAAATTAAAAGGCTTATAAAATTCTGTCAGCTCACAATACCACCCACCACTTGCATCGATTACATGATCAAACGTGGGAAACAAATCTTTGCAATCTATTTATCGCCTTTGGATGTACGAACATGGAAGAATAATATACTACTTCCAACAATACACGCAGCTGACACAAAACTAAAATATCCCAAATCAATGACACCATCATTGATTATTGATGATTAAGCACAAAAGGTCATATTCATCAAGTATTTTAGGTTCACCGTGGTTAATAATATCATTAGAAGCTAAAATATATTCCTACTACGCTCAGATAAAAAAGATACAATCCTAAATCAATGACAATAAAAAGAGAATTCAATTAATAATTTTTATAAAATAGAATCAGAAAAAGATTAGGGTCAGGGGTCATGCACAAAAATCAAAAGTCAATGATAATATTGTAAACTTACCTAGTATCATATTTTTGAAGTTTGAAGATTCCTCTTCTACATGTGATGATGAGGATACTGAAGGTGTTAACTGATTAGTACCGCTATAGATTCTTTTTCCTGTGCGATGTGACTAATGTGCGATGAATCCCCATGCGATTGAAGAAGATTATATAAGGATGAAAAATTGGGGATAATTTTAGGGCACAGTGAGAATTTTTTTAAGTGGTGAGAGGGAACATTTTCTTCTTCTTAATTTTTGATAAAAGCAGCGCTGGAGGGAACCAAATTTTCACATGGAAGGAACCAAATTTTTACATGGGAGGGTACCTAAATTTCACCGCCCGAGCCTTGATGACATAGCGTTTTAAATTTTTGGTGGAAGAAACAGCGTTTTTAACTTTGTTAGTTTTTAATAAAATAACCAGGGATGGTGTTTTCTTTTTAAACGCTATCTTTCACTACTATAAAAATCTTAGTTTGTTGTAGTGACTGGTAGTTCTCTATGTATGCTGATTTTCAAAAATCAAAAATTCTTTTTCACATAACAGTTTCCACACTTCTACGAATAGGAGCATGATTCAACCAATTTTGCATACAATCCCTACGAATAGTAACATGGTTCAACCAATTTTGCATACAATCCCTAACACACAATTTCTAACATCCAAAATCTTGAAAATTTAGTTTTCCTAAATCTATACTCTTATGCCGAAAAAGGAAGTTAGATGAATTTTTTTACATTTTGCTATTCTTTTGTGTACCTATTCACTGCATCTTGGAACCTTCTCTTTTGCTTCAAAATCTTTTCCAACCTTTCCAAGGATAGTTCACATAAGGAAATATATTTTAAGTTTTTTTAAAACAGAGTTATTTTAAAATAAGTTTTGTTCCACTATTAACCAAGGTATGGAAAAGAAATTCCAAAGCTAAAACAGCTTTTTCCCTTGCCATCATCTATGTTTTATATACTGTCATTCCTACTGAATAGTAAAATTCATATTTGCTAACTCGTCGACTTTCCCTACCCTATAACACCCCGAAAATTTAAGTGGAAATTTAATAAGGAATTAAATTTGAATATAATAAGGGCAAAACTGTAATTTTCACAAACGTCCAAATTTGGCTACAAAACTTGCACTGTTGCATGCGTAGTGATTTTCTAGACAAGTTTCATATATAATGTTTCGAAAACGAAGCTAATGTAAAGAAGTTATAAATGTTTCGAATTTTGGAATTAGAGATAATTAAACAAGAAATAAGTAATGAAAAATATATTAATTTAAATAGCTCCACCGAGACCCATATGGGGCCGATCGACCACTAGCGGTCGATCGACTCCAAGTATAGCGATCGACTGATTGATGATTTAGGAATAGGGTTTTGAGCAACCAATAGCCTAGATTTAATGGTATATTTGTTTAGAAACGAAGGAAATTAGATAACGTTCAGGATTTAACTAAATATTCCCTAGTAGTCAATCAATGGTCAGTATTAGCTTGAATCCCTATAAATGCAACATTAACTCAAAAACTAATTCACAAAAGTAGAAGTGAACATCCAGACTCTGGCATATTCAAATCTCTTCCTCCAATCACAAACTTCTTCAAAAATAAATAAAAATAAAAATAAAAATAAAAATAGAGAGATTGAAGAAATTGAATCAAGCAAAGAGCTAGCAAACGAAGTAGATCCCAAGCACGATTCGAAGGGGATAACTTGGATTTGAGGTGAGCTGGTATATTTTTAATAAGATGATTTATATGTAGTTAATTTTAGTATACCCTACCTGATTTAGATTGTTAGAAATTAAATTGAGAATCCTTTTGTCTAGATCTGAAATTGAAAATTAAAGGTAGATTAATGTAAACATATTACATAGGAATTGATCTAGGTTACATGCCTTCTCTAATCAAATATGAATATAAACTATTAATGTTGATGTTAAACTTAGGTTAGACAGTTTAACGATTAATTGGGATTGGAATTTAATATGGAATTTTAGAAATACAAATTATACATTTACAATAATGATCATAAGTATACTGTAATGAAATTTGGGATGATAATGATTAACAAACAAAAACAAAATTTAAAGACGATAATCCCTAATTAAACAACGACAATCGGTCGATCGCTCCAGGAGCAAGCGGTCGGCTGGTTGGCATTTTCAGAGCACATATTAAACCTTGGCCTAAGCCTAGGTTATAAATAAAAAAGTAGTAGTGTATATTATATGTGTATATATATATGTTAGTAGGAGTAGGGAAGTTAGTTCCCTATGTTGACGACGCTAGGACGTCGCTGGACTAGGTAAATGCTATTTATCCAGCAGAGGTCAGTATTCGACCGGGGGCGATTCTATCGCATCTTTAACTCATAAGAAGTTCTACGGTGGACGTGCAATACCAACGATGATGCCTGATGGAGTGTGCAGCTCAGCGCTAATGGGAATTCCTTAGTATTTGTAGTGACATGATGTGATGTTATGTTATTGATGGGTCTCAGCTCGGTGCAATAAGATGCGTTAAGTTACCATTGAGAGGTGGAAACGGATGCAGACAATGAGACTCCCTGATGAGTCGGTATTGCGCGCTCTCCCTCGATGTGTAACTAGGATACATGTAGTCGTGATTGTAGGAATATAGTCTCATGGAGGAAGTTGTAAGGAAACCTATATGGATTAGTTACGTGTAGTCGTAGTTGTGGGAATATAGTCCCATGGAGAAAATTGTAAGGAAACCTATGTGGATTAGTTATGTGTAGTCGTAGTTCTGGATAATGTGGTCCCATAGTTGGAAATTGTAGGGAAATCTATTTGGAATAGTTCTAGTAACTATTAGATTATCATTAATTGTCTTGAGGTTCGATTTTTTGTTTGACCCTAAGTATTAGCCTGCGCAAATTTTTAGCATAGGTGTGTATTGAGCTAAACCCCTTAAGTTAAGAAATAAGTAATTCAAAGACACTTGTAGGACATCCTAAGTCACATTGAGTATTACCGAAGTGATTGCATGTGATCACCATATATTAATGATGTACTCATTCACCAGACTTTTATCTGATCCACTCCTTTCATTTATCCCCTACAATTGGATGACATGACAACAGTTGAATGATACATGGAGAAAGGAGCCAAGCTTGGAGTTCCACTATTTATCATTGTTCCTCTTGTAGTTATTTATTGGATTAAATGTATATCAAACTTATATTATACTTTGAAATCAGTGTATAAGAATTAAGTGTTTTGGAGACTGTTTTCCTAAAATGTATATTTTTCAGAACTTATATTTTTATCCCTTTTGCTGTGAGATCTGAAAGTGTAGAATGTCTTAGATTTTATCCTTATATTCTCAGTCTCTTTAATGTCTAAAAATTGGTAGCTCATACTTCTTTGCACCCGACGTAAGTCCGAAAGTCACCCTAGGCTTTGGATCGGTGCATCGGGAGGTGTGGGTTGTCACATACGCTGAGAATGTGACATTTCTATAATTAGAAATTTTCTCTTTGTCCTTCAAAATCCTTTTCGATTAAATTTGTGAAATAGTCAAAAAAAATTAAAATAAAACTCACTTTTCGAAACATTTTCAAAAGTATTTTATGTTTAAAATTTTGATATTTTTGAACAAAATTTTCAAAAGTATTTTTTTTTACATTTTCAAAACAAATCAAGCCACATCCCAATATAATCGAGATTCAGTATATCGGTAAAATCCAGTAATTGACCTTAAGCCTAGTAGACGGTAAATTTTCAAATTTTGAAAACTTTTTTTATTTTAGAACAACAATCAACACACAAGTACATTTATAAATTTTTGCTTTTAAGGCATAGGGATAGTAATCCGTGGTTCCGCAACAACCTTTCCCTGTCTTACGCTCACTAAAATTAGTCTCCCCTATTTTTTGTAATGTGTTTATGACTTAACACTATTTATTTGTAGTAGTTAATTCAATAATTTCCTAATTTATTTTGGCAAATTTTCCAGTCTTACTTTGCATTCATTATTAGTTAAGTGTCCTCATGAGATTTCCTAATTTATATCGTTTTCCAATTTGTATAGCGTCAATCCTGAAAATCACAAAATAATAAAAAAGAACGTTTCTCATAAAATATCGTACGTATTTTTATACAATAGAGACAACTAATGCTTACAAACTAAAACCAAAACGAACAATTACTATAAGCCATGCTTCAACATCAATCGAGATTAATGATATTGTGGCCCTATCACTTCTTACTCAATTAAGATGAACATCTCTAATATGTCATTCTACTATAGTCATATGTCTTAACTCATCTTTTTGGCTTCTTATAAATAAGATCCATCAATTACTTTAATTATTACAACCAATTATAGGACAAACTATACATTTCCACACTGTAGTGGGTAATAAATATAAATTATGCACATTTAGAAAACTCATCGAAAAATTGATTTGATGGAATAACTTTCCTACCACATATCTTGCCGTTTGATCTACCAACGTCATCTTTGTGTGTGTTTTCCATCTCATCATCCTCTTCTCCAATTATATTACTATCGTATTTTAATCCAAATCTCTTGATAGTATTCTCAAACTTCAGTATATACTTTCTTTATCTTTGATCTTTCATGCGAGTATTCTCTAGGACTCGCAAAAGTGTACTTTGATACCATTTCCCATTCCATTGTGGGTTCTCCATATGGATTTCACACATATTTTATAAAACATTCATAGGTTAGTACCAATATACCTTATATTCTATGGGTATTCCTTGTTGCTACTTTACGAGCATTCATAACTATTTTATTCATAGCCTTAACGTTTATCCCGTCTTATATGGGCAGTCATCCATATCTACTCCATATTAAGATTGGTTTGCTTTTCACCACTCTTTGTAAACTAATTAAACAATAAAATCATGAAGTACTTAGCCTAAAATATTTATTTAAAAAATATAAAATTCAAAAAAAAAATCAACAGAGATTTTACTTCTTAAAAAGTAGGATTTTTAACTGAAACTATTTATTAATTTTTACATTTCAAAAACTCGATTGTTATACCGAACCATTTTAAAAAAATGCACCGTTACAGTGTTTATAAAACATCTTTTATAACTTTAGATAATAAAAACTAAAGTAGATAAGAACAAATTGCATTCTATCACCTTCCTATTACTCATGCTATTTCCACTCTCAACCTTAGCGGAGAATTTAATAGCAGATGAGTGAGACTTTTAAAAGATATATGCAATTATTGCGCACAATTACGAAAAATATTCAATTTCCTTTATTTTTCTCCTATATTGTTTCTAATTAGATTACTAACATTATTTTAATATAAATTCTTAAAGTCGTTTCTATTTATATTTCCTATTGTTGCTACTATTTGTATTATTCTATCTAAATTGCTCTTATTTTAATGGCTTCTCCAAATATAGCTCCCTTTCTCTTTAATTGTTTCCTTCTTTGCAGTGTGTTTGCCTGCTGCTTTAGCCATTGGACATTTCTCCATTAACATGAAATTGTTTACCTTTTTGTGTGTAAATCTATTCCAGCTATTTTTCTTCGTATTTTTCTTATATGGAAATATTCTTCCTATCTTCACTATTGAGTGTGCTTATCCTTCCATTCTCTTTATTCCATTTAAAACCAGTACCACTTCCTATTGTCCACCCCTTTAAAAAAATTAAAAACTTCGATTTACAAAAGTAGAAAAACCATCAAGCAATGTAACGACCCTAAATTTAAATTAATAAAATAAATTAATTAAAAGGCCAGGACGACCCAAATAAGAAAGGTAAGTGGAAATGAATTAATAGAAAAGGGGTATGAGGGCCCAAGCCCAAATTATTATGAGACAATAAACATTACTCTTTTTCTATACATTCATTTCATCCTACCTGAAATAAAATAAAAGCTAGAGGACGACTTTAATGGTGAAGACTTAAAGATGGCAAAAACAGAGAAGATAAGGAAAACGCAAACTAAAGAGGATTGAGAAGACTAAAGCTAGATAGCTTAAAGATCTATGTGAGTAATACTTAACATATCTACACTGATTTCCAATATATGGTTTCGATCTTGATTTGTATGTTGTTAAGTATGATAGGGTTCATATGGATTTTTATTAACAAATATAAAGGTTTAATGAATGGTTTGGAGAATAATAGATAAAACATGGGATATTTAGATGTGTTTCCCTTACTTTAATGATTTCGAAAGATAATGGGAATTTTGTATGATGTTCTAATTATGGTTTTGGAGACGAGTTTTTAGTTTGAGGAATTTCTTAAGCCTATATGTTTTATATTATTTTTTGATTGTCCGCAACTAGAAAATAAGTAAGGAAAATACCATTAAAGCCAAATAAAATTAAAGAATGTTAGAATAGGTGTTCAAGACTTTTTTGGAAATTTTTTGGGAATTTATTGATATTTTCTATAAGCAAAATAAACTAATATGTGTCTACGGGGGCTAATGAAAATAAATTGTGTGGGAAACATATATTAATGGGTGCTAGGGAAATGGGAAACCATATTCAAGTCATTTGCTGAAATGAAAGCTAAAGGGCACTGCAAATAATAGAAAATAAATAAGGATGAATAAGATAATGACACATATAAATACGTCGTCGGGGATGTGAGGGTTTGTCTATAATGGTATTGGGGCAGCGACCCTATATTATAAATATGAACTACATGTAATATGAAGGGGTCATACTGTATAAGAATTGGGAAGAGCTAGTATAATTAATTAGAAAAGTGGGAAGCACTCAACGTTGGGGAAGGGTGGTACTGCATCAAGAAAAAGTAGTAAATGAAACCTAGCAAAGGATAAGTATGTGGGACTCGGGGAGAGGCCAGGTCAATACAAGGAAGGGATCCTGCACTAGAAATAAGATTGGAAGGGCTATTAAGGTTGAGTGGGGACACTCACTCGAATGCACACCTAGAGAAGGTGAGGAGAGACATTCAACTTCCTAGGACTATGGTGGGGTATACCTAGCAGTTTTAAATCAAACAAATGTTTAGTGACTGCATGTGGATTTCTTTATGGTCGATTGCGGTAGGATGATTCTAAGCAGTTTAAATAGTAAGTAAATAAATATAGAGGGATTGCAGGTGGATATTTCTTTATAGTCCAGGGCTTAACCAGATAATAGTTAAGTACTACGAGTGACTGGGTCCATAAAGTTTGAACAAATGAATGAATCTAAAGGAGGATGTGGTGGGATGATTCCATGCAATATTAGATAAGAGATAAATATAAATGGGGTGTCAAGATGTTACTATGCAGGGGGTGCAATATCAAATGGGAATAGTTTAGTAAAGGATGAACTAAATTGAGAATTAAGTGGGGACTGCATCAGGGGTGCAATATTAAATGGAACGCTTAATATCGTGGATGGCGCAATAGTAAATAATAACTAATGCATCAGGACTATTATTTTTTCACTCATGATGTTTGGTTAGTGAAGGGGAGACCCATTTCGTACAGTTCAGTTGGTCTCACTATATGTTTATATTGGGTAAGTATTATTCGCACCAGACTTTATGTCTGAGTCCTATTTTTATTATTGTTTTCCATGTAGACTCGCGGGTATTTATTTGAGTAGGCTGATTTTATAGGATTAGATAGGTATGAAATAAGGACCACAGTACGAGGATCGAAGACAGTGTAGGAGGCCTAGTAGCTAATAAATACTTTTGTTTCCCCTGTACTAAACGGTGTGGATGGCATCATCATATGTTAACCCGACTCTATACTATGTTATTTTTTTACTAAATTTGACCCCAGATTGGGCACGTTTTCGGGTTTAATTGTGACTGAAGTATATGTAAAGAATGTTAAAGAAAATCTATGATGTAATGAAAATATTTAGCAGCTCTGCTTATTTTACCAATGTTAATTAATAAATTGAACTCGTTTTCTTCGTCGGAAGATCATTCTAGTGATGACTGCAGCATCATCGCCATTCATCTTCAATTCTCAAGTGTGGGATGTTACAGTTTGGTATTAGAGCATAGGTTAGGGACTTTTAAGTAAAAAGATCTAGATAAATATGAGCGGCATTTAAAATAAAATGAACGCCATGGGGAGGGGATGTGCTAATATACATATAACGTACATGTATATTTCTATATAAATATATATAAAGATATATTTATTCTTCTATTGTGATTTCACTCTCTATCTTTTTGTTTCCGATGAAGACTTGCTTAATAGAAAAGCATGATGTATTTGAGAAGTGTACAGTTATGATAAGGGGAGCTAGTGTTAGAAGAGAAGCCGAATGTATGTACACTAATGGAAGGAATAAGGGAGAAATTCCAAGACCGGTAGGGGAAGAAGCTGCACAACCAGCAAATGAGGTGGGCAAAGATATAAATATCTTGTTTAGGCAATTCATGGCTCAGATGGTGAGGGAAGCGGCATCGGAAGCAGTTCAGCTGTAACATTCTCTATCTGGAGGCCCAAAGCAAAGCGCTGCAGATGCTATAGTCATCCATAATATTAACTTTCAACGGCTAAATACGGCTATGTTAATGGTATCCATAATATCAAAAGCACTTGAATATGAAACAAAATCAAAGATTAAAAAAAATAACATTTTACTAATTACATTTCAAAACACATGTTTCACATTCAAATTACATGATCCATAATTGTTTCCCAGGTTCATATAAAATATAATTATTACATAAATACGCCAAGAGCGACATATGATGATGCCTCTTTGGTTGGCCAGAGTACTAAATAGACATACATATCTTAAATACAACACAGCGGAATAAAACAAAATAAAACTACAACTCCTAAATAGCTATCTATCAAACACCTGCTCGCCCCCGTAAGCTTTATTCATCAACCTACTAAAACCTGTAAAAACTCAAACCTCAGCCTACTCAAATCAATTTTGAACACCCGAGAGTTTAAGGGGAAAACATAAACTTTGAGTCAGATATAAAACCTGGTGTGAATAATACTATACATCTCGGATATAAAATATTAAGTGAGACCATGCCGCTTAGGAGAACGGGTTTTCCCTCACTAATATCCTTTTAAAACATATCTTTTGCAAACCTTTTATCCTGAAACCAAAACTGGTTAAAACTGTAAAGAAATATCATGTAAACATACACGTCAGGTAATAAATGAACTATCTGTTCGAACACTATAGTTTTGTTTGGCTAACTACTAACCTTTGGCTGACTCGGGCCTACCAAACAATATAATCAAAATAATCTAACACCTGTTAGACACTCCTCTTATGAACGGTCTGTCCTTAATTATCTGTTAAATACTCCTCTTCTGGACGGTCTGTCCCTAACTTAACAAATCCCAGGTTCACCTGATCCTAATGGTTTTGCGGGCTCACCAATAATCTATCTGTATACAAACATATACTCCTTTCTGTGTGTAATCATAGTTTTAGTCTTACCCGTGACAAAGTGCTACACATTGGAATTTTGGACTAAATTAGCTGGGACTAATAGCTAATGTATAGGGCGCGACCCTATACCGGTCTCATCTGGTATTCTAATATCTGAGTCATTTTACTTAAGGTAATCTTCCCTTAAATTTTTCCTTGAAAACCTTTTCATCTCAAATTGATTTAAAACCTTTAAACCAAACTTAAACAAGGAAAACATACAAATACTCTATGCTTTACTCAAAATCACCTTGCCATGTTATATATATACTTTACTTAAATCTTTGTTGATGAAAACATTTAAACCATTGAAAGTACCCCTTCTGATCCCATTGAAAGTATCCCTTTCATAACCACTTAATCATCTGGGCCGAAAGGCCAAAACCATCCTTTCAAAACCATTTACATAAACCTTTCAAAACCATTGAAATACCTTTTCCTTCGAAAACTAAAAACCTTAGACATCCTATCTTTTAAATCTTTAAATATAGCCTTACGAAACCATTGGAAAAACCTTTCCTTTAAACCTTTCAAAACCATTAGTTAAACCTTTCGAAACCATTAGGGAACCACCCCTTAGAAAACCCCGTTAAAAAACTTTCGAAAGCATCAAAACCTTAAACCTTTCGAAAGCATTTGGGTTCAATTTAAAACATGTAGAAACTCCTTTCGAAACCATTCGAAACCATCTTTTTCGAAACCTTTGGGTTAATCTTTAAAATCTCTAAGGTTCACAAATAACAGGATCGAAAGCAACGCTTTCGAAAGCCAAAACCTAAGTAAAGAAATGATGGTGTCGAACCATCCTTCCGAAAGCACTGGGGAAGCGGTAGTGTTTTTATAAAACAAAATCAACCCTTTCGAAGGCGTTGCTTCGAAGGTAGAAAATGGTAGCTAAGGCTTCGACCTAGTCGAAAACGATTATTTTAAAACAAATGCCCAACCATTTTGAAAACTTTCCTTTAACCAATTTGTCTCGGTCGAAATCCAATCAAGTCAAAAGCAATATAGTCAAAAGCATAGCAAGCGCATTTTTCATTTAAAGCAAAGTCATGCCTCGACCCCATCGGAACCTACGGTCTCGACCCAGCTCCTTCCGCCTTTGTCCAATTCACTATGTACCAGGTTAAAGATACTATGTGCATTGGTTTCGATGGTATAGAGGCAAAGGCTCTCAATCGAAACCCCGTGTACCGAAAGAGGCGAAACATGCTGAAAGCATGTTTCGACTAATTTTTAACCTTTTTAAGTAATCTTTTTAACTAACCTGCCATGTTTGTCAAAACCTTATTGGTTGCAAAATTTTCTTTTCTAAAAGCACTGCCATAATTTCATAAATAACAATTTAATTTATTTACAAAATACCCCTTCTCCTTTTATAAATATATAAAAATTTAAGTCTCATACCTTAAATAATTTTATATATTCATTAAAACACTTTGCAAAATTGTACAAAAATTCTGGAAAATTCTTTCTAATATGTTTTCTAACATATAAAAATTTCAGACCCAAATTATTTATAATTTAACCGTAAATTATTTATAACCTAATAAATCATTTTCTTCACTAGAATATTAATATAAAATCCATATTTATTCAGAAAATTATGAAAATTGAAACCCATCTCTAAAATATCATTTCTGATCTATATCTAAAATCACAAGGCATTTGGATGTCATTAAATAACATCAAAACATATCATAAAAATTATATGAATAAGCATAAATCATCAACAAGCATATATAAACATTTTGTCCTTCAAAATCATGGCTAAACAATGCAAGATAAATCGGATTTTAACCTTAAAGCCGAAAACATTTAGAAAACAAGAGATGTAGTCATTATTCACCTTAGCATTTTGATTTTGGATGTGAGATTTGATCTTGATTATGTGATTTGATTCTTCTTCTTGAATCCTTGCTTTATCTTCTTCCTCTTGCTTGCTAATGGTGGTTGGCCTTAGATTATATTTTTGCTTGTGAAAATAGAATGAACATATGGTGTGTTTTCTTAAGGTTTTAGGGTATTAGAATACTTATTTTTCTATTTTTCCCTCCCTTATTTCCTAACACTTTAATTCTTTAGTTCATTGTTTACTTATTAACATGGCGCGGCTATCCCTTATTAATCACAAATCTCAATCCCCTAATCAACTTACATTATTTTATTTTATTTAACTAATAAAATTTCCTAAATAATGTTACTAAAAATATGGGGTGTTATAATCTCCTCTCCTTACAGAATCATCCTCGAAATGATAATAAGGTACACAACTAATCAATCAAAAAGGTAAAACAAGCCATCAAACAAATTAAGATAAGCGTCTCTAATCCTGCTCTCAGTCTCCCAAGTACAGTCTCTATCATCGTCACTCCACTGAACTTTCACTGATCTGATTGTCTTGTTCCTCAACTTCTTTTCATCACTCACAACTAACCGGACAGGCTTCTAATTACAGTCAAGTCTGGTTCCACTACTAAATCCTCTAACACATTCGGCGCTAGTAGTGTCTGGATCCCTAACACACTTTCTCAGATGAGATACATGGAAAACATTGTGGACTCATAACTCTACTCTATACGCGAGTTTCCCGATCCTCTCAATAATAGGAAACGGTCCTACGAATCTTAGTGCTAACTTCTCTGTCTTCCCGAACCTGATAACACCTTTCATTGGTGATACTTTGACGAAAACATGATCTCCAATAGAGAACTCTAAATCTTTCCGTCTTCTATCTGCATAGCTCTTCTGCTTAGACTGAGCTTCCTTCATTCTCGTCGTTATCAGCTCAATCTTCTCTACAGCTTCTCTTACCAAGTCGAGACCAAGGACTAATCTATCTCCAGTCTCTAACCAACATGCAGGAGATTTGCATGGTCTTACATACAAAGCTTCAAATGGTGTCATCCTTATACTAGTCTGATAACTATTGTTATACGAAAACTTGACTAGGTGTAGATGTCTTCACATAATCCCCCGAAGTCTAATAAACAAGATTTTAACAAGTCTTCCAAGATCTTGTTAACTCTTTCCGTTTGCCCATCTGTCTACGGATGGTAAGCGGTACTCATTTTGAGCTTGGTTCCTAAACTCTCTTATAGACTCTTCCAGAACTCGCTAGTGAATAAGGAAGCTCTATCATTAACAATACTACTTGGAATTCCATGGATTCTAACCACATTCTTCATAAATAACTTAGCCAATACAGATGTCGTTCTATTTGACCTAACAGGAATGAAATGGGCAGTCTTGGCCAACCTATCCACTATGACCCATATACTTTCATTTCCTCTATTAGATCTCGGCAACCCGTCTATGAAATCCATAGAAATAGAATCCCACTTCCATACCGAAATATCCAATGGTTAAAGCAACCCACTTGGCTTCTGATGCTCGGCTTTCACTTGCTGACAGTTCAAACACTGTTTCACCCATAAGCCTACATCCCTCTTCATTCCTTCCCAAAAGAAACTTCTCTTCATATCCTGATACATCTTCGTTCCTCTTGGGTAAATAACGAACTTCGAACGATGGCATTCCTATATAACTTCCTTCCTTATGTCTCCCACATCTAGAATGCATAATCTACCCTTCTTTCCCAACCACCCACTTTGGTCAAGACTGAAATCCTTCAAGTAATCGCTCTCCGTTCCATCCCTTAACTTCCTAATCCTTTCAGCTAACACTGGATCCTCTTCCTATTTAGAAGCAATCTTCTTAATCAATACCGGTCGGACTTCTAAACAAGATAACATAGCAGATTCTCCACTAAACCTAGCCTCGGATCTCCACTGCACTCTACAAGTCGACAACGCTTCCAAGTCTTTTCATTCTGCTATCATAGCCAACACTACATCCTGATGCTTCCTACTAAGCGCATCTACAACCTTATTGCCTTTCCCTGGTGTATACTCAATTCCAAAATCATAAGCAGCAATAAACTCTAACCATCTTTGCTGTCTCATGTTCAGCTCCCTTTGAGAGAACAAGTAATTCAATGGCTTATGATCCGTATAAAGTTCAAACCTCTCTCCCAAAAGGTAATGTCTCCACACCTTCAAAGCAAAAATAGCTGCAGCTAACTCCAAGTCACGAGTCGGGTACCTAACCTCATGCTGTCTAAGCTGTCTAGAAGCATAGGCAATCACTTTACCTCTTTGCATTAATACTGCTCCTAATCCAGTTCTGCATGCATCTGTATATACTACCAAATCATGATTTCCTTCCGGAACAAGTAATATGGGTGCATGGGTCAATAAGTGTTTCAAGCTCTGGAATGCTTTCTCACAGTTATCGGTCCACACAAACTTCATATCCTTTCGCGTTAGCTTGGTCATCGGTGCTGCTATCAGCGAAAAATCCTTAATAAACCTCCGATAATATCTAGCCAACTTCTTATCTCAGTTACTATTTCTGGTCTTTTCCAATTATTAACAGCTTCGATCTTATCTGGATCGATTGACAACCCCTTCTTCGAAACCACGTGACCAAGACACTTAACCTCTTTGTTCCAAAAATGACATTTCGAAAACTTCGCCTTCAGCTGATGTTATCTCAAAGTCTCAAGAACCACTCTAAGATGAACTCCATGCTCTTTCTCATCCTCATAGTATATCAAAATATCATCTATGAACACCAACACGAATCTATCCAAGTGCTCTTTGAAAATTCGTATCATCAAGTCTACAAAGAATGTCGGTGCATTAGTTAGTCCGAACGGCATAACTAACCATTCGTACGATCCTTTTCTGGTCCTAAATGCTATCAAAGGTATACTATCTTCTGCTACTCTAAGCTGATAGAAACTTGTAGCCAAATCCAATTGAGAAAATATCTTGGCTCCACTCAACTGATCGAACAAATCGTCAATTCAAACAATGGATATCGATTCTTTATCATCTTCTCATTCAGCTTACAATAATCGATACATAACCTTAATGATCCGTCCGGCTTCTTAACAAACACTGCGGCTGCTCCCCAAGGTGAACTACTTGGTCTAATAAAATTCTTGCTTTCCAAATCTACCAACTGCACCTTCAACTCCCTTATTTCTGTAGGTTTCATCCTGCTTGGCGGCCTACTCACCGATTCTCCTCCAGGCACCAAATCTTTTCGAAACTTAGTGGCTCATTTCGGTAGCAATCCTACTATAGGCTCGAAGACATCCGCGAATTATCTAACCACGAAAATGCGATTCAACTCGTCTTCTAACTCCATAACACCCAACAAAGCATTCACCTCACAACTAGGGCTTTGTACGGTATATACAATCTGATCACTGTAATCAGGGTTTCTAAGTGATATTTTCCTATCGTGGCAAAGTATCCTAGCATCGTACTTACTTAACCAATCCATGCCCAATATAATTCCGAACCCTAGAAGGTCAAATGTATGCAAACTACAAACAAAGGTGTAACATAGCAAGTCAAACTCTAAGTGGTCACACTTCATCCTAAGTGTCGCATACCCTCCTATCGGATTTGCAACTCTTAAGAAAGCAACTAAATATGTGGGTTCTAGGTTAAGCTTATCTACCAAACAATGAGATATAAAAGAATGCGATGCACCAGTATCAAACAGAACGCTAACAGACATACCATAAATCTAAAGCGTACCTCCCAACACTGCCTTTCCTTTTTCCTGCGCTGTTGGTCCTGATGTAGCAGGTTCCAATGCAAATACCTTTCCTCTTTCATCCTTAGCGGGCTATTTGCATTGATTCTTATAGTGGCCAATCTGATTGCAGTTAAAACATCTGATGTTCTTCTTCTCCATCACTTCCTTCGCCTTTCCAGTACGACACTCATTCGCAAAATGTTCCTTCTTGTCGCACTTAAAGTAAACAACCTCATACTTTTCCTTCTTTGTTGCTCCATCTTTTTGAACACCCTTCTTATGAAGGAACTTCCTTTTCTGACCTTGCCCAACCTGGACCTCCTTCACCTTACTCTTCTCTAGACAAGCCAGCATCTCCTCGTGTCTCAAAGCCATCTCTACAACCACATCACAAGGGTCTCTAATATGAGGTAATGTAGCCCTTGCCAACTAAGGCTTCAATCTCCTTATGAACTTATCATTCCTCTTCATCATTGTATCAACAGTGGCATAACCATATCTAGCCAACTCTTCAAACCAGCTAGCATACTCCAAAACATACATTTCTCCTTGCTCTAACTCAGCAAACTTTCTGATCAAAACAGACTGTGCTATCACCGACATGAACCTCTCTTGGAACCTCCTTTTAAACTCAACCCATGTGATTGCCTCCTCATCCACACCAGCCGTCGCACTATTCCACCAAAATAAAGTTTCTCCTTGCAGCTGTCTCAAAGCAAGCCTCCTCTTCTGCTCATCATTGAGCCTCATGTCTGTAAAGAACCTCGCATAATGCAGCAACCAGTTCTCCACTTCTATAGCATCCTTGGTTCCAATAAAGGGCTTCCTTCCAATCCTAGCATAATATTTGCTCAAGATAGCATAATGGTTGACCACCGGAGCTTCCTGAACTCCTACTCTAGCATTTCCTCTAATCATTCCAACAGCAACACCCACCTACATCATATTCACAAAAAACTGATACATAGCTCCCATATCCACTTGTGGGATCCCAGCACCAACATTTTCAGCTTGAGCCTGACATTGGTTCCTTTTGTATTTGGTCGGGAATTTCCATTTGTGGTGGTGTTGTCCCCTCCTAGGTTAACTCTTCGTCTTCTAACGTCCATATTTGTATTCAAGCTTCGTGAGACACGGAAGAATAACCTAAGAGAGATAGGAAACTAAAGATATAGTGTATACTTATATGTAGAAAATACAAGTACATTACTATAGCGTTATCCCATACCCCAATCTTACTCTAATTCCTTAGGATTATGTTTTTAAAATCATTTTTAGTGAATTTTTTTTTCATAAACCTATGCTCTGATATCAAGTTTTAACATCCCCTATCTAGAGGTCCAAAGCTAAACGCTATAGATGTCGCAGTCATCCATAGTATTAACTTCTAGCGACTAAATACGGCTATGTTAATGGTATCCATAATCTTAGAAGCACTTGAATATGAAACATAATCAGAGATTTCAAAAAATAACATTTTACTGATTATATTTCAAAACACTTATTTCACATTCAAATTAAATCATCCATAATCGTTTCCCAGGTTCAGATAAAATATAATTATTACATAAATATGCCAAGAGAGAGATATGATGATGCCCCCTTGGTTGACCAGAGTACTAAATAGACATAACTGTCTTAAATACAACACGGCGGAACAAAACAAAATAAAACTACAACTCCTAAATAGCTATCTGTCAGCCACCTGCTCGTTCCAGGAAGCTTTATTCGTCAACCTACTAAAACCTGTAAAACATCAACCCTCGGCCTACTCAAATCAATTTTGATCACCCGAGAGTTTAAAAGGAAAAACATAAAATTCGAGTCAGACATAAAACCTGGTTTGAATAATACTATACATCTCGGATAAACGATATTAAGTGAGACCACGCCACTTAGCGGAACGGGTTTCCCCTCACTAATATCCTTTTAAATCATATCATTTGCAAACCTTTAACCTACAACCAAAACTGGTTAAAACTGTAAAGCAATATTATGTAAACATACATGTCAGGTAATAAATGAACTATCTGTTCGAACACTATAGTTTTGTTTGGCTAACGACTAACCTTTGGCTGACTCGGGCCTACCAGACAATATAATCAAAATAATCTAACACTTGTTAGACACTCCTCTTCTGCACGGTCTGTGCTTAACTATTTTTCAAATACTCCTCTTCTGGACAGTCTGTCCCTAACTTAACATCTCCCAGGGTCACCTGATCTTAATGGTTTTGCCGGCTCACCAATAACCTATTTGTATACAAACATATATTCCTTCTGTGTGTAATCATAATTTTAGTCTTACCTATGACAAAGCCCTACACACTGAAATTTTGGACTAAAATAGCTAGGACTAATAGCTAATGTATAGGGCATGACCCTATACCGGTCCCATTTGGTATTCTAATATCTGAGTCATTTTACTTAGGGTAATCTTCCCTTAAATTTTTCCTTGAAAACCTTTTCATCTCAAATTGATTTAAAACCTTTAAACCAAACTTAAACAAGGAAAACATACAAATACTTTATGCTTTACTCAAAATTACCTTGCCATGTTACATATATACTTTACTTAAATCTTTGTTTATGAAAACATTTAAAACTTTTAAAGTACCCATTTCGATCCTATTGAAAGTATCACTTTCGCAATCACTTAATCCCTTTCGCAATCACTTAATCCCTTTCTTTCATTTGGGATAAAAGGCCAAAACCTTCCTTTCAAAACCATTTACATAAACCTTTCGAAACCATTGAAATAACTTTTCCTTCGAAAACAAAAACCTTAGACATCCTATCTTTTAAACCTTTAAACATAGCCTTACGAAACCATTGGAAAAACCTTTCCTTTAAACCTTTCAAAACCATTAGTTAAACCTTTCGAAACCATTGGGGAACCACCCCTTAGAAAACCCCCTTAAAAACCTTTCGAAAGCATCAAAACCTTAAAACTTTCGAAAGCATTTGGGTTCAATTTTATAACATGTGGAAATTTCTTTCGAAACCATTCAAAACCATCTTTTTCGAAACCTTTGGGTTAATCTTTAAAATCTCTAAGGGTTACAAACAATAGGGTCGAAAGCAACTCTTTCGAAAGCCAAAAGCTAAGTAAAGAAGTGATGGTGTCGAAACCATCCTTTCGAAAGCATTGAAGAAGCGGCACGGTTTTTATAAAACAAAATCAACCCTTTCAAAGGCGTTGCTTCGAAAGGTAGAAAGCAATAGCTAAGGCTTCGACCTAGTCGAAAGCGATTATTTAAAATCAAAGGCCTAACCATTTCGAAACCTTTCCTTTAACCAATTTTTCTCAATCGAAAGCCAATCAAGTCGAAGCAATATAGTCGAAAGCAAAGCAGACGCATTTTTCATTTAAAGCAAAGTCATGCCTCGACCCCATCGGAACCTATGGTCTCGACCTAGCTCCTTCCACCTTTTTCCAATTCACTATGTACCAGGTTAATGATATTATATGCATTGGTTTCGATGGTATAGAGGCGGAAGCTCTCAATCGAAACCCCCTATGCCGAAAGAGGCGAAACATGCTGAAAGCATGTAAAAACTAATTTTTAACCTTTTTAAGTAAATTTTTTAACTAACCTGCCTTGTTTGTCAAAATCTTATTGGTTTCAAATTTTATTTTCTAAAAGCACTGCCATAATTTCAGAAATAAAAATTTAATTTTTTTACAAAACACCTCTTCTCCTTTTATAAATATATAAAACATTTAGGTCTCATACCTTAAATAATTTTATATATTCATCAAAACACTTTGGAAAATTCTACAAAAATTCTAAAAATTCCTTTTTAATATGTTTTCTAACATATATAAATTACAGACCCAAATTATTTATAATTTAACCATAAATTATTTATAACCCACTAAATCGTTTTCTTCACTAGTAAATTAATATAAAATCCATATTTATTCAAAAAATTATGAAAATTGAAACCCATCTCTAAAATATCATTTTTGATCTATAACTAAATCACAAGGCATTTGGATATCATTAAATAGGGTTTTCACATCAAAACATATCATAAAATCTATATGAATAAGCATAAATCATCAACAAGCATATATAAACATTTTGTCCTTCAAAATCATGGCTAAACTATCACTACACCAAACAGGTCATTTTGTCACACTTTATCCGTTTCATTTTGTCACGGTTATTATTGTTGGAAATTTATAACGGTTATTATTGTTACATTGTATTGTCACGGTTATTTCCATGACAAAATTTGGGATTTTCGTAAATACCTCAAAGACATTGGATACAGCGGTCATTTATGTTTAAATTTTTACTTCAGTTGTTTGTCACGCTTCTGGCTTCTCTCATTCTTCCCTAAATCAAATTAGGTTTAAGCCGTCGCTACCTGCCTTCCTTCGATCCAACATGCGCCCGCCTACCGCCGTTCTATTTCAAAGCCTCCGTCTATCACTTTCGCCAAATCCGCCCATCTCTTTCACCGCCTTCGCCCCAATCACATTTTCGCTGAACGAAGATTCATTAGGAAATAAAGCTAAGACATAGGTCAGTCTTTCAATTTGTATTTCACATTTTTGTATGTATTAATTTTGTTATTTATTCAATTTTGTAATGTTCTATGGATATAGGATAGTTGTCGAGTGTGTTATTTTTCAACTGCGTATAAATTTAAAGGCTGCATTGGTCTAAAGCAGGTAGGAATCAGGCCAAAAAGATTGATTCGTACCATTAAAGCTTACTGTTAATATGTTCCATATACATCTTCTCCATTAGACATCTCATCAGTTTTATTGGTAGGCATTGTATATCAAATTTTATTTTATTTTGCATTTCATTTTATTATAAAGATGCATTTTGGTTATTTTTATAACAGGAATTTTGGTTAATGTTGTTTTTCAAACTTTCTTGCATATTTTATGATTTTGCCTTTCATTTTGGAGGGGAAGGTTGGCATGGTTTTACAAGAAAAAATCAAATCAAATCAAATATGACTGCTAAATCACTACATACATATAACAGTAATTAAGCAGATGGACCCTGTACACATAATTTAGTTGCTATGATTGCATGTAATTAGACGGCCTGTAACATGGTTCACTACATATTTTGTTACTTTGTAATTTAGATACCTGCAAGTGATTCATTATACATTTAGTTGCTGTGTTGGCTTTGTGATTTGAATTCTTGTTTTCTAACTTGCGTTAAATGGTGTATAAAGAAAGAACAACCTGTACTATGTTCTATGAATCGAAAACCATATCCTGCGAATTGTGTACAGGTTTTGTATGAAGAAATTTAATGTGTTACAACTGGTTTTATGAAATGCAAGGGAAATATAATTAAATCACTTGCTGAAATCTATTTGCTAGCCTGAAGAGAAAATATAATGTTTGGGCTTGCTTACTTTATACATATGCCGAACATGATTTCTTATTTTATGTAAATATATTTGAGATTGAAATGAGAAATTTAATAACAGCAGCCAAGGTTCTTTCTTTGTACTTATATATAGCATATTAGATTGGTTATGAGATCATCCACTTTCATTAAATATGGATAGCTTGCTTTATAATGCCAGATTATTGGTGATAAATACGGAGTGAGTATTATTTTTTAGTGTTGTTGTTTGTATATATTTAATTTATATATAAGGGGTTGGCTAATTCATATTCAAAATACCTATCAACTGTCAATTATATATCCGCCTTGACACCAAAAGAAGAGAATGGAAATGGAAGCATAAGCTTTACATTTCCCTATTAATACTCCTTTAGCTGATATACATTTCGATTTCAAATGTACTTTTTATATACCTGATGCTTGTGAGGGTGTGGCATTTGTGGGGCTGCTGCTAGTGTTCAAGTTGGTGTGCATTTTTGTAGGGTTTTGGTGCATTTTTGCAACACAATATAATTTGAAGTACGGTAAGTTTAATTATTTAGTCAGAAACAAGGAAAAAGGGGAAATAGAAGCACCATTAAACAATCATGTCTTTTTTGGCATTACAAAATCAAATGATAGGCATGCATTCGTCAAGTTTAATTTGAAGTACGTTAAGTTTAAGTAAAAATGTTAATTTAGACCTGATTTTTGATGATGTATTTTTAATTTACTTTATAGAATTTTTCTAAATTTTTTAATTATATATTTAACCTCTGCTATGTAATTTTACATCCTTACAAAATTATGAATTGTGTAGGCATTGATAGAAGCAGCCGAAGAAAGACAAAAATCGAAAGCTAGTGTTAATGGAGAAGATGGAATAAGAAGTTTAGAAGATTTTGAAAAAGATCCCGTTGAAGGAGGTTTTGTGATTTGGCTCGAGTATCGTTTGCGTTATTAGTAAGTTACTAAACACTATGTAGTTATATTCTGAAACTGCGTTTTAAAGTTTGTTATATATACTATGCTTGTATGCTATAATTTGTGGTGTTGGTATGAAGTATCCTTTGTGGTGTTTGAATGAAACATAAATGTTTGGTGTTGTTCTAATTATTGATCGTATGTTTTCTTAATATTAATACTATATATTTTTTGTATACATTGTTTGTAGCTGTAATAAAATATTGGTGCTATATAGTTTGTTTGATACTGTTTTAGTTATCACGGTTATAAGTGTTAGAAAATAACCTTCTGTCATGGTTATAAGTGTGAGAAATTACTATTTTCTCACGGTTATAACCGTGAGTAAATACTATTCTGTCACGGTTATAAGTGTTAGAAATTACTATTTTGTCACGGTTATAACCGTGAGTAAATACTATTCTGTCACGGTTATAAGCGTGAGAAATTACTATTTTTATCACGGTTATAACCGTAAGCAAAAGTGTGACTGAATTTGCCCACGGTACCTATTTTCACGGTTATAACCGTGACAAATTAGTTTTGTCACACTTATAACCGTGAGGAAATTGCCTTTCTGGTGTTGTGTATGCAAGATAAATTGGATTTAACCTTAAAACCGAAAACATTTAGAAAACAAAAATGTAGTCATTATTCACCTTAGCCTTTTGATTTTGGATGTGAGATTTGATCTTGATTAAGTGATTTAATTCTTCTTCTTGAATCATGGCTTTATCTTCTTCCTCTTGCTTGCTAATGGTGGTCGGCCTTAGATTATATTTTTGCTTGTGAAAATAGAATGAACATAAGGTGTCTTTTCTTAAGGGTTTAGGGTATTAGAATACTCATTTTCCTATTTTGTCCAACCTTATTTCCTAACACTTTAATTCTTTAGTTCATTGTTTACTTATTAGCATGGCACGACTACCCCTTATTAATCACAAATCTCAATCCCTAATCAACTTACATTATTTTATTTTATTTAACTAATTAAATTTCCTAAATAATGTTACTAAAAATATAGGGTGTTATATCAGCCAAAACCAGTGACGGTGAGGGAGGATTTCTCAAATATGAATAAAGATTATAGAAACTTGGAAGGAAGGGCATTTATAGGAAAGGAGCTTGCGGTATAAAAATAAAATGGCTAAGAAGTTGTGAGCACATATTTGCCGATTTAGGATTGATTGATGCATAGAAGAGAAGGTTGGCATTAAGACAGTTGTAGGAAATGCACTAAACTTGTAGGAGATAGTAGTTGCTGAGGCCCAAGAGTAGGCGATTACTTAGGAGCATTTAAAAGAGAGGTTCGAGGTGAAGTTTATATTAGAATCTAAACAGAGTGTGCTGCTGAGAGAGTTTATTGATCTGAAGTAGGTTGACATTACAATAAAAGGGTACATTGGAAGTTCAACTCGTTAGCTAAGTATGGAAAGGAAATCATCAATCCCCCGATAAAGAAGATTGAGAAGTTTATTAGGGGCTTAAAGCAAGGTCTTGACCATAAAGTGATGGCTCATCTAGCATCTCCTTTTGAGTTTGTTGTTGACATGGCTAGAAGGTATGATGGGATGTACCAGGAGCAGGGAAGGGTGGATGTTAGACCCAAGTAGAGCATAAGAAGAAGTTTGCCCCCATATACAAAAAACAAGAAGGGAGCGCAAAAGGGGAAGGGTGGAGAGGCTACTATTGTTGAAGTGGTCTGCTACAACTGCGGACGGAAAAGGCATTATGTGTCGAAGTGCCCTATTCCTAAGAATGTTGGGAGGATGAAGTGCTACAAGTATGACAAGATAGGACATCAAAAGAAGGACTGTCCAGAGCTTAAAGCACGGATTGACATGTTGGAGGGATCAAGGGAAGGACCATCTGTCGAGGAGAAAGGCGAGAGGAAAGTCTTAGAAGGTATGGCTTTGATTCTGGTATTTCGGTTAGAGTACTATTTGATACTAGAGCTAAACATTCATTTATAATTAAAGACTTAGTTGATATAGTAGGATTAAGAGTCACCCATCACTTCCATACATGTAGCAAATCCGATAGAAGGGTATGCCACTCTCGAACTGAGATGCACTAACATAGATATTGTGCTAAGTGAGTGTAAGTTTTCTTTTGATCCCTACGTGTTTGACTTTATAGGCTTTAAAGTTATTTTAGAGATGGATTGGTTGGAGAAGTATAATGCAGGAGTGTACTGCACTGAAAGGATAATTACTATGAATCATCGGGACCATAGATTATATGGTCTTCGAAGAATGTGGAGAACTTCGTAGGAGTGTTTTGTTTGCTTTAACTTTGAAAGAAGAAGATCTTGGAGTCGTACATGTAGTGAAGGAGCTCCGAGATGTGTTTGAACTGATTTTGGGGTTTCCGCCTCCTAGAGCGGTGGATTTTTGAATAGATTTACTACTAGGGACTGAACCATGTAGTAGATCCCTAAGTAGAATGCCTCCAAAGGAGATGGTGGAGTTGAGGAGGAAATTAGCAAAGTTAGAAGGGAAGAGCTTCATAAGGCCAAGTAGTTCACCTTGGGGAGCAGCAGCAGTATTTATAAGGAAGTCTGATGGGTCATTAAGGCTATGCATTGATTATCAAAAGCTGAATGAAAGGATGGTGAAGAATGGGTATACTTTGCCGGGAATTATGATCTGTTTGATCAGTTAAGCGGAGCTAAGGTGTTTAAGTAGTTGGACTTGGCTATAGGGTTCCATCGGCTGAGAGTTGTGAAGGAAAGCATTCCTTTGACAGTGTTCATAATAAGGTATGGTTCATATGATTGGTTGGTTATGCCATTTAGGCTAACCAATGAGCCTGAATTCTTTGTAGACTTGATGAACATGATCTTTCGAGATAAGATTGATAGATATGTATTGGTGTTCATAGATGACATTTTAGTGTACTCTAAGGATGAGGAGGAACACGCAGTTTACCTAAGGCTTGTGCTGGAGACGTTGATACAACATAAGTTAAAGGAGAAATTTTTTTAAGTGGCATTTTTGGAAGAGGGAAGTGAAGTTCTTAGGCCATGTGATTTCAGAAGAAGGGTTAGCTGTAGATCCTCCAAAGGTGGAGCCATTAAATGGGTGGTAGAGATCTAAGACTGTAAACGAGCTGCAAAGTTTCTTAGAACTGGCTGGTTATTACTAGAGATTTATTAATGACTTCTCCCGTATAGCTGTGCCGATGACGAGACTGACTAGGAAAGGCGAGTACTTTATTTGGGTGCAGGAGTGTGAGAAGGTATTTTAGGAACTAAAGTGCAGATTTACAACTGCGCATACAAATGCACATATGTTGGTAATACCTGAAGGGGATGATGCTATGACCGTATACACGGATGCATCAGGTTTGGGGTTAGGTGCAGTATTAATGTAGAAGGGAAGAATAATTTCTTATGCATCTAGGAAGTTGTGACCCCTTGAAGTTCGTTATCCAACGCATGATTTGGAATTAGCAACAATTGTTTTTGCATTGAAGGTTTGGAGACATTATCTCTTAGGGGAAAGGTTTGAGTTGCATACTGACCATAAGTTCTTAAGATATTTGTTCTCTCTGAAGGAGTTGAACATGAGGCAGCAGATGTGGTTGAAGTTTCTAACATCATATGATTTTGGGATAGAGTATACTCAAGGAAGGGAAACAAAGTAGCTAACACCTTAAATCGAAAACAAAAAAGTTATTTTTTGGCTATGATAGAGGAATGGGTTGTTTTAGAAACATTGTCTACAGGCAATGTACAGTTTCGATCTACTGCAGGTTCGATCAGTAAATCAAGCATCCTATCATACTTAGAAGTTAGGCCTACGTTGGTAGAAACAATAGCCGAACTGCAGAAGGGAGACGAGTTCTACACAAACATAGTAAGGAATTTGGACGTAGGAGTCAGAGCAACAGAGCTGAAGGGATTCAATGTTGGTAAGGAAGGCATGCTGTAGAAGAATGGTAAGTTGTATGCTCTGAGTGCAAAAGGACCGCGAAAGGAAGTATTGGATGAATGTCATCTTTAAAAGTTTACCATACATCCTGGAGGTATGAAGATGTATCGAGATATGAAGGGGAGTTTCTTTTGGGAAGGAATGAAGAGAGATGTAGGAGAAGATATGAGAAGATGTCTTATGTGCCAGCAGGTGAAGGCAGAACATCAGAAGCCAAGTGGGCTCCGTCAGCCTTTGGAGGTTCTAGTGTGGAAATGAGATTCAGTACAATGGACTTCGTAGATGGGTTGCCAAGGACAAGGACAGGGAATGAAGGCATATGGGTCATAGTTGATAAACTAACTAACAGTGCCTATTTCGTTCCAGTGAAAGTTAAGAAACTGTGCCAAAGTTAGTATAGATATATGTGAAGGTAATAGTAAGACTGCATGGAGTGCCTAGCTCTATTATTAGTGATCGGGATTCGTTGTTCACTAGCACGTTCTGATGAAGTTTACAGAAGGTATTAGGTACAAAACAGCGCATGAGTACTGCATACCATCCACAAACTGATGGATAGACCGATAGGATCAACAAGGTCCTAGAAACTTGCTGAGAGCATGCATTTAGACTTCCATGGATCGTGGGAGGATTACTTGCATCTGGTAGAGTTCTCATATAATAACACCAATCAGAGCAGTATTGGGATGGCTCCATTTGAGGCGTTATATGGAAGGCCATGTAAGTCGCATGCATGTTTGTTGGAGGTAGGGGACCGGTTGATATTAGGACCTGTTATCCAGTTTTTTGACCCGGCTATATTCGAACTGATTAGATAAGCTAGACTCGACTATCATAGGGATTGACAAGTCAGAGTAACAATCACGAAGCCCGAAGATCAGGCATAGATAATAGTATGGAGTAGGGATGAAGTAAAGATAAAAGACGGATTCAATAGAATAATAGAAGTATGAAAATGTACCATCTACTTAAAATGGATCGGGTACGATCCATATTCGTTGATTATGGATCATACCATACCGATGTTACAGTTCAAATCAATGGAAACGATCGGTATTTCAAAATCTACAAGTCAAATATAGATGAAATTTTAGGAACATAATGGAGCCCACCATATCGATTGCACGCTAAAATAAGCCCATAGAACGATTGGTAACGATCGTTATTGTTGAAGAAGTGGGACCCGTGGTCGATAGCATGACTTCTTCTGGATCAGGAGACTCCTCTACCAAAATTTCAGAAAGATATTTCATGGTTTTTCCCTATGAATATAGACTTGATTGTTCATTTGAGGGATCTTTACACTGCTTGTTACTTTGCATTTCTTTGTAACTAAGGGTTTTACGTCGATCCATCCTCCTGTACTCAGCAATTCAAGTGTTTAATAAAGTTATTTCTCAAAAGTGGACGTAGGCATTCAACGCCGAACCACTATAAATCGTTGTCTTCTTGTTATTGCTTACATTCTGTTATTTAATTATTTGATTCTTGTATTTTCATTTGATATTCTTCATCATTTATTTCTCTACAAACTTTCTATATGGTGTTTGTGCCAAATTTTGTTGCTTTCACTGATAAGGAAGATTTTCAGCTCTATTTGGATCCCTTTGCTGCTACTAGATTGCGTAAATTTTCCAAAGAGATCCATAATTATCTTCAAGAAGCTTATACGTACTATTCATATTTTCAAAAGTCTAAGGAAAACTATCAACAATGGTTAGGAACACTGGGTCTACTTCTCAGAACGTAGCAAGAAACGAGAATGCTAGCATCCAATAAGGAGGCCAGAGTAATCTACCTATAGCTGTGGATGCTATCAATACAGTTGATTTCTAGAACCCGACTGATTCCATCACAAGAGTTGCTTTCCAGGATATGATGAGAGAGCTAATGGATAGCCGCCGGTAGTTGAACCAGTAGATTCAAGCCAATATTGATCTAATGAATCAACTTTGGGATCAACAATGCAGGAAGACTAAGAGGGAGTCAACTCCCTATTCTGCATCGGAAAACTAAACTTTATCAGATGACTATCATAGGCATAGACGTCACATAACTGATGGATAACATGCTGAAACATCGACTTGCCATCAGCCGACCGATCCAAAAAGACCGATAACGATCTGTACCAATCCATCTGGGACGGTTGGTGTCGATCCAACTCTTGGAGGCAGGTCGCATCAGGTAGCGGGAGGAGCACACACTGGTGATGCTGCGATCGATTTGGATGCTAAAGTGCAAGTTAATACAAATAAGTTACCTCCTCGAAATGACGATGAAGTGAACGCACGTGATATACATCGAGAGGATGTTGAGCCAAGAAGGTGTGGAACGGCCCGTAGACATCGACCGGAGCATTCGTGTGAGGTGGAACACAACTATCGCTTGGCTCCAACAATCTAAATGCCGAACTTGTCGGTTACGGTCAGACAGCTAGTGAGGGAGAGCCAAGGCTTTACCAATGATGATTAGGGAATCTTAAGGAGCCATACCCTACTCACTGAAAATATCTAATATGAAAAGTATCTAAGGAGGTTCAGTATGCCATCGATGCCTACTTACGAGGGAAAAACAGACCCCAGGCAGCATACCATGAGATATGAATGAATGATGGACTCCACATGAGCTGATGATGCCACCAAGTGCAAATATTTTCCCATCACTCTTTCTGGAATAGGAACGATGTGGTTCATGAGATTGCCCCCAAGGTCAGTCTCTAGATTTGACGATTTAATAACGAAGTTTGTAAAGTAGTTCCGTCTGCACGCAACTCGCCCCAAAGACATAATGTCCTTAAAAGCGTAATCCAGGCTCCGGGGAATTATGGAAAGATTACTTAGAGAGATTTCATATGGCTGTAACATAAGTCAGTAATCCGAATGACCATTCAATATTGATGGTGGTAACGAGAGGGATTGATCTAGAATCTGACTTTGGCGATTGGTTAGCCGGCAAACCACCCACAACATTGGAACGTTTCTATGTAAAACCAGCTTGGTATTTGAGGAAAGAGGAAGCTAGATGCCCTAGGAAGAAGAATGTTGTAGGACCAAGTGTAGAGGGAGTGCAAAGTTACATTGCAGTGAAAAAATCCGGGGAGAGTTTCAGAAAAGTTTAAGTAAATGTCCAAAATAAACCAAATTAGCAAAAGAAAGGCGGTGATTGGAACCGTAAGCAAAAGAGGGATTCCAGAAGAGGAAAGCCTAGAATTCCAATGTATGATACCTACACACCGCTGAATAAGTCTCTAGAAAATGTCTATTTATCTACATGCAATACTATGCAATATAGAAAGCCACCTTCGAAGGAATTGATGGAGAAGCAAAAGCAAACTATAAAATATTGCCAGTTCCATAGATGCTATAGTTATAACACAAATGAGTGTAGGCATCTGCAGGATGTTATCTAGAAACTGATTCGAGAAAGAAAGTTACAACAATTTGTTAAAGCCGCGCAAGATGGCGGGCAGGGGACATTTGACCCCAACCGATGACAAGCGCCGCACAGGGCTGAGGAGCCTGCGCAGACTGGTGGAAGGTTAGTGATCAATACAATAGTCGGAGGACCGCATCCAGCTGAAAAGAGTTGGCATGAGATGGAGCGCTATGCTAGCATGATTAAGCATATGATTTTTGAATGTTGTTCGAGTACAGAATATGGAGCTCCAGCAAAATAGCAATGTACAATGATAGATGACATTTTGTTCAGAAACAGAGATGCAAACAACGTGTAGGCATCGACGATCGACCCAGCGATCATTTCGACCATGATCGGACCCGCCTAAGTGAGGAGGATTTTGGTTGATTATGGAAGTTTCATAAGTATAATTTTCAAATAGGTTTACAATCATATAAGGATGGAAGCCAAGGACTTAGAACCATCTAAAGCCTGCATTCATGGCTTTAATAGTGCTGCAACCGAAGCTGTTGGGTATGTCGAATTACCCATAGAGTTAGGAGAAGGTGACCGTAGGAGAGTGCGGATGTTGCCATTAGTTTTCTTGTATGTTGACTCTCCATACAATTGCTTTTCTAGGCCGACCAGCCCTAGCTGAATTCTGGGTAGCTCTTGCCCCATGGTGTTTGACCTTGAAGTTCCTGACTAATAACGGTGTTGGAGTTGTGCATGGTAATCAGGCGACTAGACGTGCTTGCTATGTAGCTGAATTGAGAGATGCTCAGTGGAAGGAGAAAGGTAAGAGTGTGGATAAGTCTCTTCACATCCAAACCATCGAATATTGACAACCAACGCCTGGGCCTTGCTCGGGTGCCACGGTCGGTTCTATAAAGACATAGATCCAAGGGATGACGAGGAGGAACCCAAAGAGACCAAGGCTGCACCGGTTGAGCTGACAATTGAGATCACGGTCAGCAACGATGACCCATCACGGTACCTGAAGATAGGATCACAGCTCAGCCCCCCGATGATGAAAGAGCTTGTTGGTTTTCTCCGAGTGAATCTTGACGTGTTCGCTTGGACTCACTCTGATATGTGTGGGATCTTGCTTGCCATTGCAAGCCACGCATTAAATATCGACCCAAAGCATATCCCGATGAAGAAGAAAAGATGCAGCATGGATCCAGAGAGATATGTTGCCCTTAAAGAGGAGGTGGATAGACTAAAAATAGCGGGTTTATCCACGACGCCCTCTACCATAAATGGGTATCCAATCCTGTATTTGTGAGAAAGGCGAACGAAAAATGGAGATCGTGCGTTGACTATTCGGACTTTAACAAGGCATGTCCAAAAACAGTTTTCTCCTTCTAAGGATTGACCAGCTATTGAACTCAACTGCAGGACACGAATTGCTATCTTTCATGGATGCATACTCTAGACATAACTAAATCCCAATGCACATCCCCAACACGGAGCACACCAGTTTCATTACTGATGTTGGATTGTATTGCTATGTGGTAATGCCATTTGGATTGAACAATGCTGGAGCAACTTATTAGCGCTTGGTCAACCGAATGTTTAACGATCAGATTGAAAAGACGATGGAGGTATATGTAGATGATATGCTAGTGAAGCCACTACGACCAAGCGACCACATTGGGGACCTAGCGGAAATGTTTGATATCCTCCAGTATTACAAAATAAAAATCAATCCTCTAAAATGTTCTTTTGGTGTTGCATCAGAAAAGTTCTTGGGTTTTATCGTTAATAATCGTAGAATCGAAGCTAATCCCAAGAAGATTCGAGCAATTCGCAACATTCAAGAGCCAAAAGACCATCAAACAAGTACATAGCTTAAATGGGAAGGTTGCTGCCCTAAGTCGATTTATTTCCAGAGCAACTGATAGATGCATTCCTTTTTCGACTTGATTACAAGAGGGAAGAGGAACTTTGAATAGACGTAGGATTGTGAAGACGCATTCCGAGTTTTGGTGAACCCTTTAGAGAGGCCTCCTATATTGTTAAAGCCGGTGGATCACGAAGACTTATATATCTACTTCGCCGTATCGGTACACGCTATAAGTGTCGCACTGCTTCGCGAGGAGAATCGGATCCAGAGACCGGTCTATATTGTTAGCAAGCGATTAACAGGAGCTGGAAAGAATTATCCAAAGATATAGAAATTGATGTATTTCTTGTTGATTGCTTCATGAAAGCTCCGTCTCTATTTTCAGGCTCATCCTATCAACTTTTACACCGACCAGCCGTTACGATAGGTCCTACAGCGACCTGAGACATATGGAAGGTTACCTAAGTGGAACATCGAACTGAGCCAATTTGACATCACTTATCTTCCTCGGAGAGCCATCCAGGGACAGGCACCAGCAAGCTTTATAGCAGAATTTACTGCACAATATGATCTCCCAAAGAGCGGCGGAGCCCTTACCATTCAGTGGAAAATGTATACGGATGGAGCATCCAATAATCGATGTTCTGGAGTCAGAATCATGCTAGTAACCCCAGAAGATCGATCAATTTACTATGCTTTAAAGCTTAACTTCCTTGTAACAAATAATGAAGCTGAGTATGAAGCTCTGACCGCTGGACTCAAACTTGCCAGAGAACTGCGGATAAAATCTCTTGAAATCTTTTGTGACTCATAGTTTGTAGTATACCAAGCCAGGGGTGCAATGACTCGCTCCGTACTTTATCCAATTCCAAGAGCTATTGACCGGCTTTGAGTATTATAACATCACGCACATTCCCCAGGATCATAGCAAAGAGGTCGACTCGTTGGCAAAATTCGCTAGCACCGAGGATGCACAGAAAATGGGCTTGGTTCTACTTGAAGCACTAGGCGCTGCGAGCATAAATCAAATGGAAATCGATTGGGCACTAAAGACAGAGCCTCAGAAGGAGTCGTGGATGACTCCGATCAAAGACTATTTGCTACAGGGAGTCCTTTATGAACGAAGGAATGAAAGGCGACAAGACCTCTACAAAGCTTCGTGGTATATCATTCAGAAACGAGTCATGTATAGAAAGGGATTTTCCATTCCATTACTCCGGTGCATCGCTTATGATGAAAGAAAACGAGTTCTAAGAGATTTTCATAAAGGAGAATGTGGCGATTACATTAGGGGCAGACTATAGCAAAGAAAATACTCCCTTACGGGTATTATTGGCCGACTGTCAACTGAGATGCTGCTAATTATATTAGATGATGTGATAAGTGCCAGATGTATGCAAAAGTTCTGAGAGCTCCGCCAACAGAAATCACACAAATGGTCAGTCCATGGTTGTTTGCCATATGGGGCATAGATATCATCGGTTCCTTACCGATCTCAAAGGGTGGAGCAAAGTATGCCATCGTCGCAGTTGATAACTTCACCAAATGAGCTGAATGGGAACCTTTAGCCATGATCACGACAAAGAAAGTAATCAACTTCATCGTCTGAAACATCATCTGTCCTTTTGGCCTTCCGAACAATTGTAACTGACAATGGAACCTAATTCGACAGCGCTAAATTCAAAGACTTCTGCCACCGGCATCATATTGAGAAGAGATTTGCGGCAGTTGCTCACCCTCAAGCAAATGGACAAGTTGAAGTTGTGAACAAAATCTTAAAATCCATTTTGAAGAAGCACTTGGAAAAGGCTAGAGACAAGTAGGTAGATGAACTCCCAACAGCATTATGGGCTTACAGAACCACCCACAAGTCCGCGACTGACCATACTCCATTTGTCCTTGCTTATGGCTCCAAAGCCGTTGTTCCTATTGAACTCGAAGTCCCTTCTCATCGAGTGACCTACTACGATCATAGAACGAATAGGGATCACCTCTTGGAATCTCTAGACTTTGTAGATGAGAAGCGCGAAAAAGCTGATTTGAGGGCAACCGCACATCGACACCGAGTCGTCCGATACTACCACACTAAAGTCCGACCTTGAACCTTTGAAATCGGCAATCTCATCTTGAAACAGGCCTTTCCTGCCCGTTGCATATGAATCCTACTTAGGAAGGACCGTATGTCATTGAAAAGAGGCTAGGAGAAGGAACTTTCAAGCTAGCGACTATTGATTGCGTCACACTCCTAAGAGCGTGGAATAGCGAGCATTTATGATGCTATTTCACTTAGTTTATTCTTCTTCATTTAGTTGTATTCAATTTCAGAATGTGCTTTAGCATTTGATTTTCCAGATATGTAATAAGACAAATTATGTCATTTCTTTCCATTTGGCAACTAAAGTTTTAAATTTTCTTTATATTTGTGATTGCTATAGTATTACGTATTAGTCATGATACACGACTAACTAATATTGACATGTCGGAGCAAGTTCCCAGAGTTTGGAGCTAGCCAATTACATTAGTTCATGATTGAACTAAACAAAATGAACATGGGCCGACCATTCATTTGATGATTCTTGCTTACAACTTGATGGATGGAGTACATAAAGAGTAATGGATGTGAATCAACCATCTGATAACCAAGTTAATCCCACCAAGCGGTAGGACAAACATGAATCAAAAGCGATCGTGACACGACCGATCGCTTGCTAAGTCAAACCCGAGACTTTGGGGTAAAACAATCAATTAAGGAAGTTAAGACCAGACTTTTTTTTGAAATAACTCTAAGTCCCTAGAGTGTAGGCTGGAGTACAAACACAAGTTGGGTACGATTTGATCACCCGCCAACTAATTCTTATCCCTAGAGTGTGGCTATGAGTATGAACAAATAAGATGAGTGTGGTACGACCACTCACTATTTCATAAACTCCAACCTGAAACCGGTAAGAGGAGTATAAACTTGCTAAGAATGGAGTTTGACCATCCACTATCTAACTTTGCTAACCTAAGACTGGGGCAGGAGTACAATCACTCAAACCGCTAATCCGATGGTGTAACACTAGGGCTTGAGCCTTGTGTTTGATACAACTAAATGCCACGACCACATGTGGGCCTTGAGTAAAATGTTAATGGGCAATTGTCCAAATTAATGAGCAATGAATTACAGGTACATTGAATGGAAAAGTAATAGCACAACTACTTAATCAAAATTCACGCAAGAGTTCGACAAAAGTAAGATAACTTTATTTACGTAAGCTTGGAAAGTCAAGAACAATTATTTACAGTAAAAGAATCAAAAAACGGGGGGTCAATCCCGTACAAATTCGGTCAACAAAAAACCCAAAAGACTTGGGAGCATGAGTGCATGCGAAGAATCACTTCCTCCTCGGCTTCCTTTTCTTCTTTTTGGAATCATAAGAGATTTCACTTGAGCTTTGTCCACTCCTCTTCTCCTCTCTCTTCCCACTTCCTTGGCCTTTAACCGAAGTAGACTGGGTTGACCTAGTAGATGCATCTTGAGTAGGTTTTGGTTGAGGAGCAAAGGCCTCCATAGTTTCTCCAGGCAAGATAATGGGGATGGGAAGGGTAATGATCTCATTTTCTCCTACTTGACTTTTGCTTCAAGAGCAATGTCCGCTTCAAGTTTCTATGTCATTTCTTGTATGGAGGGACCTAACAAGGATTGAGAAGTTCCAATAATCACAACACCATCATCGACAGGAATCTCTTGACACAGATCGCTTTCTTCCCTCAATAAAGCATTCACCAAGTGCTCATCGATCATAAAAGTTTCCTCTTATGGGACGTTTTGGGTTGTTGCCGAAGTCGTGACAGTAATGGACTTCACCGTTGGCAGCTGAGGTCCTAGTTTAGATTCTTTGGGAAGAGGTAGAACTGCAGCCAGCAGATCTAAAGCCGAGGAAACATAACTAAAAAGATTAGATATATTGACCGGTGACACTCTAGCTTTTTGGAGGACAAGTGAGTTTAAGGAAATACCTTCTCCAGATTAATCTACCATGTGAGCCGGAGTGCCACCGGAACCTCCTTCCATAATTAAGGAGAGCCCATTAGATGTAGCAATATGTAGCTTCTCCAGATTGTAACCAAGCTTAACAAAAGGACCCACAGTGGTGCTGGGAATAGCTTGGGCCACCAGATTCTAGTCATCTCCGACACTGTGATATGGACCCAAATCGTCACCAACTTCATGTTGAGAAGTTACGACATGCTCTTTTTGAAGTATAAGTTGGGTTTCATGAAGAACTTTGAGTTCATCACCCAGTAGAATTTCGCCTTCCAGCCTCATAAAATCAATTTGTTCAGCGCCAAGAGCCTTCTTCTTCTCTTGAACGAAATGTTTCCAAGTGCGTATAAGATGGTAAGGGTAGTCACCCCGGAGCCACTCAAAGTTTCTATACTTCAAGACATTAGCATTATAAAGAATGAGCAGTCAATTACTCCATAACCTCCTCCGTGACCTTTTCTTTCATGGCCTCCACTTATCGTTTAACGAGGCCATCAATGTCTTTAGCCTTTTTGATAACCACGTCCCTTTCAAGCCTTACGGTAACCAATTCCTCATAAGCACCCTGACCAATCTTCTACGCTTCTTTTTTGTCTTTGGATTCACGCTCGAATTTAGTTTTATACTCAGTTGCACTTCTTTGAGCCGCGTTCCTTTCTAGCACCAGTTTATGATTCCGATAATGAAGCGCTTCAACTTCGGCCAAGTGCCTGGCTTTCTCATCTTCAAGTGCCTTGATGGCAGTCTCTGCTTTTCTCTCAGCTTCTACCTGTGAGTTCCTTAAAGATTCTAACTCGTTAGTTAGAGTTTCGATGATCCGCTTGTCTTAGGCCTCTTGGTATTTTAGTTCCTCAATTTCTGTCGCTCTCTCCCAAGACACTTTGGAAATCCTCTCTGTCACTTTCATCCACTCATTATACTACTTGTGGATATCAGTCACACCATTAATAGTTGTTTGCTAGACTTTTTAAGGAAATTTTTAAAGATTAGGTACAAAGAAAAATCCTTCAAGACATACATTTGGAAAATCTGACTTAAGTTGGGCCATGCGAGCGGTGGCATCGGCTTGTTGAGCATCGGTGACAACTTAGGTGTTAGCGCTTTCTTTGCCCGACCTCTGTTGGTGAACATCATGGCGCCAACGACCACTAGGTCGCTAAGGATGGGATGGAACAATGGGCAGTGAAGAAACTGAAGTAGAAGGGGGACTGTGAGAGGTGTCAAAAGGAGGAACATCGTCATGATGATCTTGTTGCATTTCAGAATTTTTAGGGGGAGGAGATCTAGATCTGGACTAATATTTGTCACGGAAGGACCTGTCTTTGTCACCTGTATTCCGATAATCATGATCCCGACTGGAGCGATAGTTAGGGTCATATTCACGACCACTGCCTTGGCGATACGAGCCCAAGCGAGAACCAGGATTCTGGCGTGATATTTCCTGCAAAGACTGAAACATGTGTTTCTACCTCATCATGTTTCTGCAAAGAAAGACAAAGAACAAATCAGTTCTAACTATTAAAGGACTTAGAATAGGTGCAATGCACTATTGTGAAGTGCGTGCGAACGTGTATGTCCTTGTATCCCCCCAACGGACCAGTTATCAAAGCTTTACTAGCAGGTGTAACCTCTCCACTAGTGGTAGGAGGGATTGCGGCCCCAGCTCCGGAGGGAGATTCTAATATGTTGATGCTCCTATCGGTAAAATGAAAGGCATCAATGTAATCCGGTATCGGAAGATTAGATAGTGTCTCTAATGTTTCATCTAAATGTTCTGATAGTTGAGAAGCAGACTGATCCAAAATAACTTGAGGGTCGATGGATGGCTTAGGCTGTTTAAAGAGACGACTTTTGGGGAACCTACACACAAGCTTCTTCCTTCTTCTTTTTTTGAGAGCGGGGGCTGTAAAGTCTGCGAAGATCTAGCCGCAGCCCCAAAACTATAACCCATGTCGTCGCCGCCAAGGTCTTCACCCTTGTCTCCCATTGCGTCTTTACCAGTAACTACTTGAGATTCCTTAACTGGGGGCATGATAGGATTAGCTTGATGGCCTTCATCATCATCCGCATCTGGTGTTCAGCCACTGTAACTCCAGCTGTGACTGGTAGCCCTATGCTATGACTTTTTTCCATCGGACCATAGGTAATGAGACGTTCGTCGATAAGGAGATTCTTAGTATATCTATCTTATAATGGAACCCTTTTTAGTACTGAGACCTCGTTTGAATATTTTTTCCCATCAGGTCGTGGATAAGAACCTACGCGAACCAAAGAAACTGCTTAGTTTAGGATACGACCTAGATACAAGCACTCAAGAAATTAAAAAAGGAGTAAGACTTATGTTCTTCTAACCATAGTCTGGCAAAGCTGGGTGGGTAGCGGATATAGAACCACTTGCTTTTGAAGGCACTCAGCTTGTTCCAAGTACCAGTCAGGATCTGGCACTTCTTGGCTGACACGAGGAATGTAAATGAAAGGCTTCCCTTTCGACGCTTGAAGGTGAAAAGGAATTGAATATCTTTAAGAGTTGGGGACGGAACAAAAACTCCATGAATGCCATGTAAGTACAGTTGAGCAGGGCATGGCCGTTTGGATGCAGTTGTGCTAGTGCTAGCCTCATATGATGTAATATTTCTCGGATGAATGAGTTAAAGGGTGAGACGCGACCTGCCCAATACATGAACTTGTTGCATGCAGTGAATCCTTCAAGGGGGCTATGAGCTCTATCATCCTGGGTCAGGAACATCGTCAAATGGAATCCCGTGTTTGGCACGGATTCTACGAAGAGAGGCTTCATTAATCTTCAAAGCCACAGAATCCTCCAGATCTTCCAAAAGTATAGCGGCTTCTAATATATCGGGAGCAGGGTCTATCACTTCTGTTGGAAGAACGGGAAGGACAGAGAAGAGGTCAAATGATGGACAGGAACTTTTTGGTTGTTCTACTTGATGACTGGAGGAAAATTCATCGGAAGCAGTTGCAGAGCTCGATTTGTCACTCGTACTGTTGTGCTGTGAGATCTTTTCAGAAGACATGGCAGTTAAACGCCCCAAGTATCTGGAACCCATAACTACTAAACTCGGTATATAATTATCATTAGAAAAAATAACCCGTTTCCCTCCATATAAAGTATGTGCTAGTGCAGAGTGGTGCAGTGCCGTGCGATGTAGTAAAAATAATTTAAAACAAAAGGCTGTGACTATGACGAGTCTCCGGGGTTCAAATCGGAGTGACCATCATTGCTGACCGTCTCAACCGATCTCCTACATTAATGGCAAGGGGTTCGATCTAGTCATCGGGATCAGTTGTTAGGATGTTGAAGTTCGAGTTATATGTTTAAAAGTTAATGAGCTTCAGAATTTTATCCAAGGCATTGGTAACAAACATAAATATGTAGAAAATTGGTCAAGTTCGTTCCACGGTTCGATTGTCATATACATCTAATATGCATTTCATTTCATTTGCAAGTCATGTATGCTTATTCAAGTATTCAAGGCCGAAGCTCATCATGAAGTTTAGATTGAAATTTGAGGGTTTTAAGTATGATTATCCAAGATAAACCAACAACCGATCCAAAAAATAACGTTCGACCAATCGATCCCAATGCCTACGACCGATCGTTTCTATGCAACCGTTCATGCTAATCAATCTCCAATCGACCGTTCTCAAACTTTTGACTCTGGTCCACACTTCACTCCAATTTGAAACTCGTAGCAGCGATCCAAAATTGATCGGCGAACAACCCTAATAAATAACGATCAGACCAAATTTTGTTGACCAATCCATTATAATGATCGGTCGAACTCTACTTCATTCCCCTATGCTAGAAACTTCACCCCATCTACCTCGTTAGAAACGATCGGCTGAAAGCAATCTTCCTCCTCCGCTCCAACTAATCGAATCACCATGACTTGGTTTATGCAAGCTAGGATGAGATCTCATTATTTCGTCACTAAATCCTAACAAGTAAGAGGAAAAACGAACCTACCTATGTATCAAAGTGGGAAAGTGGCGGCGGTTTGGATTCAAGCGTCAGGTGAGATCAGTAGGAGATAGGGGCGGTGATGGTTGACATGGCAAGGGGTCAGGTCGACATATAGAGATGGTTGCAAAACGAGAATGGGTTGGATCGGAGGGCTCGGTGGATCGATGTTTGGAGGAGAAGATGAAAATAGTTTTTTCTTTCTTTTCGGTTCAGTTAGGGACGATTAGAAATGAAATGAACTAAAGGGAATGGTCTAAGTACACGAATATATATGCGAAGGAGGCGATACGAACCATAGAAGTTTGTAGTTCAATGGAAGCCTAACTTATAAACGATCGGGCACAATCATTTTATGAAAGCCTTAAGCCGATTCGTTCCTCGTAACCTATGTTTTAAAAAAAATGACCAAGTCGAGGAACAATCGGAGTGCGATTGTTCTATGATGAACGCTTGCCGATCCATCCCCAAATAAAAAAAGAAAAAGGGAAAGAGACGGGGGGAAGAACGATCGAACCCGAATCAATCTCAAAGGGATTTGGCTCGATCCATACTAGAAATGGATCGAGAACGGTCCATTTACCTGATGGATTCATGCCGATCCATTTCATCAAAAAAAATACAGAAGAAAGAAGAAAAATGTAAATGATTGAGTGACATTCCAATAAATTGGCAACGCCTTTGAACATATAAACGCGTCTGAGAGCCAACGACAAGAACATGTATATATAGTTTAGCACGTATTTTTGATATTATAATTAATACCGTGAAAAGAATGTCGTTTAAAGATTTAAACTATGTTTATAATTCATCCATCCTAAATGAGGTTTAAAACTGTTTAACCTTCAAACAGTTTTAATAAAACCTTCTATGTATCCACTTTCAAAGGGAAAAATTAAAAAAGTGGGAGTAAGGCAGTGTTCGTTTTAATCAAAAGTTCTGAATCTAACTTCTGATTTATAAATTAGAACTTTCTATATTATTTGTTTTTTATCATAGTTCTGAATAAAGTCATCTATTCGAATAAAATTGTTCAAAAAAATTTCATGCTTAATTTTTGTTCTGAATGGAGAATGATGTTTTTTGTTCTGAAAGCTGAATGCAAATAAACAAGTAAATGATTATTCAAAATTTATCATTCAGATTTCATAGTTCAACAATTAGAATTTATCATTTTAAACAAACGGAGCCTAATTCCAACTTTTCTCCCTTTCCACTCTCAAACTCCCACTAAAGGGGAAGAGGAAAACAAGTTGGATGTAGTCTGACTTCTTCATCTGTAGCTACTTCCCCAACCACGGGAGATGCTACAATAGCAACCTTATTCACACTACTGGATTGGATATGAATAATTACAAAAATCCTTAAACATGTTGGACCCAATCCGACCCGTCGAACTGAAAGGGCATTTCAGAATATTATGGATGGTTGGGATCTGACATAAACGTGGATCGAACGCTGGATCACGAATATACCTTGTTTTCTTCACTTTACACCCTATGAGAGACCTTTTTCCATCGTGATGTTAGGCTCTAATATCATTTGTTATGAACCAATCTAGGTAGAACTCAACTCAAAAACTAGATTGTAAGGGCGTGGGTGCCTTGTTGGTTATATAGTCATCACCCGTACCATATTAGACGACGTGAGGCATTACATTTTATTGAAAAGCACTTGCATGTTATTTGATATAATTTAATAATTATATAGTAGTTCGCGAGCAGCCAAAATTTAAATTAGTACCAAAGTAGAGAAACAATTTACTTAAGCTGTACGAAGAAATATTTAAAAAAATGTTTGTCAATAAAAGAGCCATCGCGTTTGTTGTCCAAATGCTTGGTGCAAATTATGAAGCTGACCAAAAATATGTAGAGGATTAAATTTGTTTTTATGGGTCAGGCCGGCTAATTCGTAAACTGATTGATTGTTCTTGTTTCTCATTATTTGTGTTTGGAGAATGTTATGTTAGGAAACGTCTTATTTTTGACACGACACAGTAACATAATCAACAAATGCATGGTTGTATTTGACCTATGCTTTCAGAAGTATTTTTTAAATTTATTTCTCAACATTCTTGATAGAATACACCAATATCTATTAAATAAATACTATATTATAACGAGCGTTACGGCACGCGCTTTGCGCGTGATGATGACATGTGTTTTGCGCGTGAATTGTTCTTCTACAATTTCTATATGATTAATACATTCAAGAGAAAATGGTTTGCAAAAAATTTAGCCATGTTTTTACGTTGAAATCAGTGTAGTTAATTTAAATTTTTATTTCTAAATTGCAACATTTAATATTTTTTGTTAGTTTGAATTTTATTTATATTATTAATTAATAAACACTGAATTTGTAAATGATGTCTATTTGTTTAAATGATATTTATTTGTTAGATCATATTCTTAAGCGTAGAGGCATAGTTTGAATTTGTAAAGAAATTTAACTATTTTAACTTAGTTTGAATAGTTTCAATCTAGACTAGAAATAATTAGGCTAAAAATATTAGCAATAACATCTGCATTTAATTTGAATTTTACCGATTCTTTTCAAGTACTTGTACATGGAATAATAGATAATAATAATTAAATTATATATGAGTAAATGTTGTAATATTATAAAGTATGAATATGATATACAATGTTTATTATATTTTGTTTAATCCCACATTATGGGATAGGTCCAATGCTATGCTCCATGGCCTATATATAAAGGAGTCTATGTAATGTAAATCGATGTAACTGAAAAACATTCGAGTAATAAAATTTTCTCCTCTCTCCTCTTTTCTAATGGCTTCTTATCTCTTTTTAGTTTATAACACATTATCAGCACGATCTCTACAAAAAAAATTATAGATCTATAATTGTGATAATCTATGAAATCAAGATCTATTCTTTTCCAGATCTAATTATAGATTTCAAAACGGTAAGTCATTTTTATGATCTGATTGATTTAATCTTCCAAATCATTTTTTATTTTTCTAGATCTCATTCCATTCTAGATCTACTTCTTCAAATCTGAATCTAGATCTTATATAGATCTAAACTTTGAGATCTCATTCTTATTTTGTTAGTAATTATATTTCAGATCTATTTTTTTTTTTTTGCTATTTTCCTGATCTTATTATATTGTAGATCTCAATATCATGCTTATTTTTATGTTTTTGAGTTCGTTTATTTTGGAAAGAAAGTTTGAACTTGACAAAATTTGATATTGTTGATTCAAGCAAATTTATTGAATTTGATTGTATTTAGTTTGGACATGGATTTGAGAAATCAAACATTTTGGTAAATGGAGTTTTCATTTTGAAAACCTTTTGATCTGATTTAGATTTGAATGAAGGCTTTGAAAATTATTTTCATATATGATTTATATTTCCAGAAGAAATATTTTATTGTTTCTTAGAGAAACAAATATAAAGATAATACGTATCTAGAAGATCGTATTAAGTTTCGATCTAACATTGATTTTGATTTAGCACATCTGAAATGAATGGAAACATTAGTAAACGCTTATATGATAAGCTTAATATCTTCCAATATTTCCTTTTAAAAAAAAGGGAAAAGGAAATAAGAATCGAGAACCTGCAGTTTCTATAATGATAAAAGGTTGATTTTTCATAAATCAGTGAATTACAAGTTTCCTCAAAATAAAGAACCAGAAGTTCTAACTAAAAAAAAAAGCGGATCAGAAAATTTAATCGTCAAACGGAAATAGGTTTTGACAACAACCTGAAGTTGTGCAAAGAAATTATTTTAATAGAAGTTGTATAACTCAAAGTCCAAGACCTGAAGTCTTGAATTATGAAAAGACTTTCTGATAAAGTTGACAAGTTCGAATTCTTATCAGTATTTTTTTAAATTTGTCAAAATGTACAAGCTAAAAAAAAGGAGAAGTTTACACAAAATTTGATAACCTGAAGTTCATAACAAATTAATGAACTTGAAGTTCATGAATTAGAAGCCCGAAGCTCTATTGAAATTGTGTAAAATGAAAAGGTTGTACTTCTTGAAGAAGTTAAAGGAAATTAATAAATCATCATATGAGATAATGATGCTACATTCAAGAGATTACAATAATCTCCAAATGAGTTATACCTTACCTTATATCTTCACATTTACATTATATTAACCAAATATCCTGAAGATATTATGTTATATGATATTTCAAACATCACCGGATTGAAAAAGTAACTATTAATTTAGTCTTGGAAAGGGATGTTTATTATTTGATATGAATTCAAATAACATTTCAATTTATATATTGTAGTCAGTTTAAATCATTTTTCCTAATTATTTACTTCCAAATATGGAAAAGTATACATGATCAATTAACAGGTTTTGCGCAATGCAAAGTCTAATTTCATTTCAATGAGTAACTGTAATTTAATTATTCTCTTTATTGCTTTCTTGTTGATAAATATATGATAACTCAAACTTGAAGTTTGATAAGTACTGTAAAATAATTAGTAGATCTGTTTTTTTCTAATCATGAAAAAAAAATCCCGATGTTTTGACAAATTACTTCTATGTACATATGACTGGCTATTTAGTTATAGAAATACATTTTAACATTCTCTATAATAGATAATGTATATGCCATACTATTTATATACATGGATTTGTGTGTATATTAATCTTCTAAAGAGAGGTTTTAGAGATTTATTTATATTTATATTGCAAAATCCAACATCGCAGAAGAGATGTTATAGGAATTTTATTTTTGTTACATTGCAATTCCTTAAAAGAAAACACTATATTCCCTGAAGGAATATCATATAAAATTTTCGAAGTAATAAAAATAATTTATCCCTAAAAAAAGGGAATTGTATATCAATATTACACTTCAGAAGTAGTGGTTTTATCTTCGCATCTTACCTTCATTTGGTGCATCTAATTTTGTTACTGTGTTTAAAGTTTGATATGTCATTTCAAAGATAGTTACAACAAAAATCTCTAGTATGGATGTTTTATGTTATTGTAAAGGTAGTGATTATGTAATTTCTACAAAAGAAATATTGTGCATTGATATGACATTCCAATAATGCATATATATCTCTAGAAGAGATAAATTCACTCCAGAAGTGGTGATAATAAAATATCCCTAAAAGAGACTAATAAATTAGGAAATGATAACATATCTCTAGAAGAGATTTGTTTATATATTTGGTAATTTTATTAAACCAAATAAATGCATAGAAATCTGATTATGAAAGATCCTAATTTAGTTTAGATTAGATCCTAAAAGTTTGAGAGCTATGCAACGTGTATCATATATTTCATTATAATTATATCAAACCTTCCAAATAGGTAAGAAATTAAATTATCTCTAGAATATATTGTTCTATGTTCATATGTCTAATTATATCATAAATGTCATGTTCCTAGTTATTATTTCATAAGAAATATTACACGCATAAGCATTTCTTGAAGAAATATCTTTAAATATTCTCCAGAAGAGATAGTCTATATTTCATATCATAATTTTCATGCAAGCTATACATACGGTCTTGTGGAGATTTATATATGTAACATTCCAAGTATCCAGAAGATACTCTTATTATTATTTTTGCTGTATTTTTTTTTTGCAAAACTCTCAAAAGAGATGTGTAGAAATGTCTATATGCAATTATAAATTATTCTTTGATAAGTAATCATAATTAATGTTCAAAACTGATATTTGAGATATAATTGAGGAATAAAACTAAACAACTTGAAGTTGTGTGTATATTTTGTTCGAACCAGAAGTTTGATATGGTTTCAAACCAAATGTTTTGAACACTATCATGCGGTTTTGACGGATTCACATTGACATTGATTTATAAATAGAAATTAATAGTTTGGATCCTTGTAATAGATTGTTCTAAAAAATCACTAATTCAAATGAGAAAAAATATGAAAATTTGTAATATATGTGTAATACGTGGACGCACGTATACATCCATATATGTAAATATTCAGCTAACAACCTGAAGTTTGTTATAACCTCATCTTATAGATTATGCATAGATATTTTTTAGTGATTTAAAATTCAATCAACATAAATGTTGAATGATCTGAAGTCATGTATGTATTCAAATGATTTACACAATAAGTAAATTTCTCTAATTGTCTAGATCAATGAATGAGAACAAACTCTAATAAGAAATATCAATTAAATGCATTTTATCAACTGATAAAAGAATTATCCTCCTATTATTAATATGTATGGTGTATTTGCTAGTAGCAATATCATAATGGATCAAAATGAGAATTCAAATATGATTATTATTTAGTGTGACAATGTTTGTCATCATTGAGGGGGAGGATAAAGGGGTATAAGCTCATTTTTATCATTAGTGTTAAATATTTGTTAAAATATACAATGATGCAAAATATTAAGTAACTTGAATAAATTATCAATAATATCTCTAATAGACTTTCTCCAATATAGATTTGAATCCCTGAAGGATCAAAATGTATAAACTACATCTGAAATATGGTTCAAAATATTTTTGGAGTAAGTAATAAAGATGCCAAATAAAGGAGGTGAGTGTTCTTGAAGAAACACTTAAGGGTGCTCTGTAAGAGATCCATGACATGATTGTCAAATAACCCTAGAAGTGGTTTAGGTATGATAAATAAAGAGATCTCAATAAATCATATCTAGAACTGACAATAAATAATCATTGATTATAAATTTATAAATAATAAAGCGCTTATGTTTATAAATGGATTAAAAATCCTGGATTAGAGAAAAACATGATTGGCCATCATGAAATTCTCCTAAATAAGAAATGTGGACCTGTAGTCCACAAAATAAAATTAGAAACATGTATATAAAGTGGCAAAAGCACACTAAAATTATTAAAGCACATATAGTATCAACAACATGTTAAGTGCCATAGGCATGTTGTTTTTAGAGATAATTGAATTGATTGAGGAAGTGAAAGTGTTTGAAACACTTAAAATACCCTAAAGGTATAGATATTGTTTAAATCATAATAAACAATGAAACTACACAAATTCTTGAAGAATATAAATAACTTTGGTGGTTATAAAGAGGTAAAGAACAAGGAGCGTAGATTACAACTTCTTTTAAGTATTGTTGTAATGAAAATCTTGATATAATTCATGATGAGTAGATTACTTCCTATTTTTAAGTATTATTGTAATGAAACTCTTAATATCCATTGAAGTGGTAGTTGCGATGTGCAAATACTTATTAAAGCATACAAATTCCTGAAGAATATATATAACTTTTATAGTTATAAAGAATGCGAAAGACATGAAGTGTAGATTACAACATTCTTCTAAGTATTGTTGTAATGAAAATCTTGATATACTTCAAGATGAGTAGATTACTTCCTGCTTTTTAGTAATGTTGTTGTGAAATTTTTAATACTCATGAAAGATGTATAGTTGCAATACGCAAAACTAATTTGAAGCACAAAAATGAAAGCACATGAAGTGTTTTTCATAAAAGTAGCATACAAAATTCATAAAATGCAAATTATATTTGGAAGAAACAATCTTAGAAAAATTGATTGTATCGAATGAAACTATTAATAAATTATATTATTAATGAGATTCATATTTATGGATCCAGAAGTATCTATAACCAATTTGAGTTATCGAAAGATGATTATGAATTCAGAGGAAAATTTTAAAATCAGGGGAGCATCCATAAGTATTTTATAATGCACTCTTTTTCCTTAACTAAGATTTTTTCCACTGGGTTTTATTAGTAAGGTTTTAATGAGGCATTATCTTGATCCAGAAGTATCAACTCCCCAGTAACATTTGAAAATAAGTTATAATATACTATTTTTCCTTGTTTAAAATTTTCCCACTGGATTTTGCTTACTAAGGTTTTAACGAGGCATTATCTTGATCTAGAAGAATCAAACGTCTTTTCAAAAAATAACATCTCAAATATGTTATTTAAGTTAAATTGTATTTTTATCCTTGACTAAGGTTTTTCCCATCGGGTTTTCCTTTGTAAGGTTATTAATGAAGTATTGTATTGGTCCAGAAGTATCAAACTCTATTTGATTCTGTAAATATTGAAATATGTATACTATATTGTACTCTTTTTCCTTCACTAAGATTTTTCTCATAGGATTTTTCTTAGTAAGGTTTTAAGGGGGCATTAGTTTGATCCAGAAGCATCAAACTTCATTCGAAGAAATGAGAAAATAAAATATGTCATTGTACTCTTTTTCCTTCATTAAGATTTTTCCCATATGGTTTTTCTTAGTAAGGTTTTAATGAGGCATTATTTTGATCTCGAAGTATCAAACTCTTTAGAAGGAATATCATTTTATGATATCTATTCTTTTACAAGTCGCACTCTTTTTCTTGTTCAAGATTTTTTCCATTGGGTTTTCCTAACAGAGGATTTCGATGAGGCAACATACAATATCTATATAGCTGAATGGATATATGCAAGCAAGATAATAATGAAAGGGAGCAATTATCATATATGTTTCAAAAGTGACAACTTCAAGTTAACAGAGCATTCAAAATTTTGAAGACGCATATTCAATGGGGAGCGTTGTAATATTATAAAGTGTGAATATGCTATACAATGTTTATTATATTTTGTTTAGTCCTACATTATGGGATAGGTCCAATGCTATGCTCCATGGCCTATATATAAAAGAGTCTATGTAATGTAAATCGATGTAACTGAAAAACATCTAAGTAATAACATTTTCTTCTCTCCCCTCTTTTCTAATGGCTTCTTATCTCTTTTTAGTTTATAACAGTAAAGGGTATTTTGGAAAGTTTATAGTTGGACCAAAAGTTTGCATTTCCAAACCAACTATTAATAAAGATATACGTAACAGCTGAATCGGCAAATATTGTAGTTGCGAGGCTCAGGCATCGCCTTTCTTAAAAAAAAAAAAATTGCAACCCGCAAGAATATAATACTGTGAATTCAGTTTCACATTTGTTACAGAATATGTGAAAATTATATGTTAACATTATCGTTATTTTTCAAAGACACCATTTGCAACCCATGGGCTAGTTTTAGAACTTTTTTTCCGTTTAGTTCCTAACAAATGTGATTGAATGTATGGTAAAGATAAAGGTAAGTCATAGAATTCCAGATTTAAAACATTTCTGAGTATATTATTACCATTCAGCTACTATTTGAATAGTCATATTGAAGTAACATTAGCACGCAAGGTAGCTATGTTCATCCAACATAAACTTAAACCCATGTTTATTTCAAAGTTTCCGTTTGTCACTCAAAAATGTTTCACTTGTGTTTATAAGCTAATAAAATGCTTAACTCGTGCTTCTGTTACACTGAAGATTTAGACGGTTTTCACAGTTTCTCACAAATTTGATTTAGTGTACGGGTAGAAATAGTTTATATACTTCTAGATTCAAAATAATTGGTTGATATATTATTGCCATTCAAAGATACAAACAGGCATTGTGGAGTAACATTAGGAAGCAAGATAGCTAGTTCATCCAGCATAAATGCAAACCCATTTTTTTATTTCACTTTCCGGTGCAAAAAGTTTGAACTTGTGTTTATGAGCTCAAAAGGCAAGTTATGCTGACCACTGACAAATTTGAGTGAAGCTTATGCAGGCAGTAAGAAATTAAAACTTGTTTGTGTATTTTGGGCTATTATTATCTTCTGAACAAAATCAAATGTGGTTAAAAATAAACAGTGCATGCATTTCATCTTGTGATATTGCTTTCAAGCTTAAATTTGGCTTCCAAGCGACGCCTTCTTGTTTACTTGATTACTTCTTTAAATATACATATTTGATTTATTAAAATATGAGTATCAATGGAAGTTTGAAGTTAGGTGAAAGGATGGAACAAGTTTGCCATGTGATCAATGTGTGTTTTTTGGTTAAAAAACTAAGTTGACAAAGCTTCAATTATACTTGCTTTAGATTTGGAGATTCATGAAGAAACATGAATATAAGATCAATATTGAACAAATGAGACAAAGCTACATTGATTCTATGACAGCAACAGAAGAATATTGGTAGCAGGCTATGTTAAAGTCATTTTTGCATGGATGAAGATGAGAGAGAAAAAATCACTTGCAATGATGTGATAATTTGTTGGGATTTGTGCTAAAATATTTCGTCGTTTGAAGCTGGAGTTTGGTGAAGATATGCGGCACAGTGTTTGTTAATTGGTTGATGCATTAACTGGTAATTAATTAATTGATTAACTAATTAACTGTGGAAAATAGAATGGTTTGATTTGAGGAAAGATTTGTTTTGTATTTGAGTTAATGACCTAAATTTTTAGAGTCATTTAAAGTATGAGAATATATTACATTAGATTTCGAAAAGGATGTCACATTACAAAAGTGAAGACTGTTTAAATCTTTAGCCTGATGGCCTATTAGAACGTACAAGCCAATATGATTCCCACTAGCTCTTATTTTTCTACGCTAACAACCACTGAACCACTTCGTGGTTCATGCTTGATGATGTGGCCTCAACTTGAATTATGTAGGCCCACCTAGAATGGCATGTGCTGATATTTATTTTAGTCCATACACCGTGTATCTTGTAGCCTTTGACAAATATATGATCTATCCTTGGTCACTGTGGTGAATATGAGAATGCAATTGATTTATTATCATGATGATGCATTTAAAAATAAAAAGTATTTCTTTTTGTCCCCTATCCATTTGATTCATTTCGATTCGTAACATAATCACCATCCTTGCTTTTTGCCCCCAAACGATTGACCTTGCTGCATGAATTCTCATTGTTCTTTGTTTTGTATTGTAAATCATAGTTTAGTTAAATCTACTGGTTTTGATCAATCTTTATGCTTTCTTCTCATACTAATTTGGTTTTTATTTTTAATTAAAAAAAATCTTTTTCTCCTAATGTATAATGTATATTGTCTCTTCGTCTTCTTCATAAGTCTACGTACCGATGTTCTCATTTATAGATATCACTTCTACATACTCTCTTACTCGTTTTTTTCCCTCTATTCTTTCTCTTAATTCATTTTCTTCTCCTTACAATTCCCATTTCTCCTACATTTATTTTATTTATTTTTTGTTTTTCGTTTAAAGGCCAACATTCCAATGTATACAATATAGTACCTTGAGTCATTGTTCGGTAAAATTATCCTTTGTTTTGTATGTTATTCTTATCACACAAAATGACACAAGTTTTCTTCATATTATTCACTCTAAGTTAAATTCTATGTGTCATGTTCTTCATTCTTCCAATCTTCTTGTATTATTAATCAAGATATTTGAATATATATATTTTTCTGTTAATAACTTGATGATGTTTATTTATTGTATTATTGTACATATTTCCTTATTAAAGTTGCATGACATATACTTGGTTTTAGTCCTATTAACTATCAAACCTTTTGATTGTAATTTTTTCTTTAATTTTTCTCAGTTTCTCCTTTTGAAGTATCAATTAATTAAAATAAACATATACGAATATTATATATATATATATATATATATATATATATATATATATATATATATAATAGTGATATTTTATTTTAGTGAACACTCGTTGTAATTAATGTCTCAGTGTTCAAACTAGCGGTCTTTGACTTTTTGAACTTTTTTGTTATTTCCTCCAAGCCCAACGTATAAAAATGTTGATTTGAAATAAATCCCTTGTACAGACTTACTTTTGCTGAAAACGCATTAGTCTTGACATATAGTTTCTACTTTCATCTTATAGTTTTCAGCTATATTTGAATTAACTTTAAGACAAATTTTACATATTTGTCAAAAAAAAAATTATTTCAATTTTAAACCTCGTTCAAAACTTATTAAAAAATAGGTTTTGCACAATTCAAATTTGCACAAGTGAATTTATTTTAAAAAAAAATTTGTACTTGCGCAAATTTGAATTGCGCAAGTGTAATTTAGAAAAGAAAATTATGCTTGCGCAAATTTCAATTGCGCAAGTGTGATTTAAAAAAATTTAATTTGCGCAAATTTAGATCGCGCAAGTGTAATTTTGCAAATATGGATTGCGCAATCCAAATTTGGGCAACTGAATTTGTTTTAAAAAAAATTATGCTTACGCAAATTTGAATTGTGCAAGTGTAATTTAGAAAGAAAAAATTATGCATGTATAAATTTGAATTGCGCAAGTGGAATTTTAGAAAAAAAATTTGAATTGCGCAAATGTAATTCCGCAATTTTGAATCGTTCAAATATAAAACGGTGGTATATATAAAAAAATTCTATTTTTGCAATAAGTTTTGAACAAGGTCTAAATTTGAATTATATCTTTTGTTGAGTCTATAAACAAATTTGCCCTTAATTTTATTATGTGCATTGAAATTGATTTTTTATTAGATGCTCACCAAATAATGTATCTTGATTCTTTATCATTTAATTTTTCTAAATTTAATTATAAATACCGTATCTAAATCATTTTTTTTACTCGTAACCTGCCATATTAATCGTCTTAATAAACGTAAATTTTTGTCTAAGTTGTCATTTTAACTCTTCCGTATTTACCATAAATTTTTTAACAGCCCTTTCTCTGTTCATTTGGCTATCTCTATCGGTTAATACTTTTTAAATATGATTGTAAAGCATTCAAAAGAATCTGTTCGCAGAGCTTTTGCAAACCTCATTTTATATATTATTCGGATCCAGGCACATCAACGGGCTTAGTTCAATAACGGGTTTGGTCCGAATATCTTAAAAACTAAATTCAAACCAGGTTACAATAATAAAATCCCAAATGCAATCAAAACGCATGGGTATTTCAAACACAATATCCAAACTTGGTCAGGCTTTTTTAGTCTGCTGGGTAACATAGGAATATCGAATTCATAATATTTATGATAAAAACACAATTTTTGTAAAAATTATACTAAAATAACTAACAGCGTTAACATACGAAATGGTATTGATGAAGTCAAATTTACAATAAAGGTATGTAAAAACATCTACATGTAAGCAAACAAAATTGTAACAAATATCGTACACAATTACATTTTTGGCATTATAGAAAACTGATAATCGAATTGGATCTAAACCGAATCTTGTTGTGATGAAACCGTACCTAATTCTAATAGCAATCGGGTCGGATCTGAGTTGGATCTAGATGGTTGGAGCTGAATTTGTACCCGCATTAATAGATCGGGTTCAGGAAGGGGTCGAACCAACATTCGTACCATTAACATGCGCATTTGGATCCCTTGCTTTAATTTTCCTTTTTTTCTCGCTATTATCTTCAATTTTTTCTTGCTTTATATTTATACTTTTCTACATAATGGATGATCTTTACATTTAAAAAGGGAAGATGCTGAAGTTGCAATAAAAAAAATGTGGGAAAAAGGAAGTTGAGTCGATTAATTACGTTCTTATGCACGGATGACAAAAATTGTTCTCATGTTAATTTATTTTCTTGCTAATAAGGTTGAATTTATGAGTAGTTTCTCATTCATTATCATATCAATATCAACAACAGTTGAAAATTGCAACCATACGATTGTCCATCCTCTAATTTGATCCATCATATTCATGTGTTTTACGGTTTTCATGTCAGTTTCCTTTTCAACTATTTTGTTTGCATTAATTTAGTTAATCAGTCACTATTTACCTATTATGCATGAGGAGTTGATGAAAAAGTTATTTGGTCCTTGCTTCCGATTAAACATGATAAGATACTCCTACCTACTTCTGATTCTGCATGCCTCTATACTTTTATTAATGGCCCTTCAAAGCATCAATTGTACGTTTTCACTGAATTGAATGTCAAATTGATGCATTAATTCTACGTTCTTGCGTACAATTTGTACATGTTAATTTCTTGATGGTCCTGTAGCATGTTAATTTCTTGACAGTAGTATATTTTTTTTAACCTGTTTTTCACTCCAGTGGAAAAGGAAGAGAATGAGAAGGCATAAAAGAAAGCGAAGAAAGGTGAGGTAGAGATCAAAGTAGATATCGGTACACATAATTCAAGGTCTCTATCTGAGCTTTCACTTTTGTTGAACTGTTTGGTGTGAATGCTGTGCCTATCATTTGGATTATGCTTTGACAATCATAGGATTCTCCAGCTTCAGCAGTGTTCCAGTGATCGTTTAGTTTGAGTATGATTTGTGCCTTGATACGTCTATTATTGATATGTCATTAATGGTTTTGTTAGTGAGATGAAACAAGGGAGCTTTCGAAACCATTTTGAAGCATCTAAAATTATGCTTCAATAGCCCCTCTGTGTCCTACTAAATTACCTCTTCCAGCAGTTTATTAATTTTAAACTGTTATTTTTCAGTAGTTTAAGATCTGTGACTAGTGTGTACATGGTTGTTTGCTGATGGTATGTTTGCAAAACCATGATCCAACAAAAGTGGTATCAGATTTTGATGAGGAATGCTTAAAGCCTTAAGCTTTTGACGTGTGCACTTAACAACAAAAAGTACGTTTATTAAATTATTGGTCTTTTAGCTTCTAATACACATGTCAATGGCTAAGGCCTTCGGTAGGGTAAAATTTGCAGTCGGTTATTGTGCACTGCATGATTGGTTTTAAATTGAGAAGTGAACAAAAGAAATGTTATTTGGCCTGGTAATTAACTATGAGAATACCTACGCGAATGAAAGTATGAAACTTCTTTTGTTAATATATTATGTTGTACGCATAACAAATATTTTATATGCAGTTAAACAGAAAGAGTGATGGTTCAATGCTAATGCTGCATGCGCAACAAAAGGAAAAGAATGCTAATTTGAAAGGAAAATTGAACAATGGGCTACACCCACCTTACTCTTGTTTTATGATCTCAAATAATTAGACTAACATAAAGCATTTAAATAATCAATTTATCTAATGATGTCGGACAATTACCGTACACAGTGCAATTTTAAAGTGTTTTGGTATGGTGTCTGTTTATGGTATTTTTTATTGGCTGGCAACTAAATACTATATTTTACAAAGTTGCTTATAGACTTCTAGTATTCTGTACCACGCTTGATGGCCATCACCAATCGTACGAAAGCTGGTGTTGTAACACCGATATTATTCATTGATCGTAGTATGGAATTCACTGAATGTCAGATGAAATTTAATGTTATATAATATCATTAATGTTTCAAGCAGATCCCGACTTTCATGTTTTTGTCCAGGAAGTCGGTTAACAATTTCAGAAAGGCCTGTAAATATATATATGGAATTAGTTTAAAAGGAAAGACGATTTTATTTTAAGGACGGTTTGGTTAAAATCCCTATTAAATTTCAAAATACACCAAACATCCTTATCAAAAAAAGTATGTAAATTGGATCCATATAATTAAGGGGAAATTAATTTAAAGGTCAAAATTTATATATTTTTAGCCTCAAGGACACGCCTTAATATTTTTACCACAAGGACGAACATTCTCCTAAAATTTATTTATAAGGACAAACATTCTTTCAAAATTATTCACAAGGACAAACATTTTTCCAAAACTGCTACCGAGCTAAAAACTGATACCTAAAAACTGCTACCGATAACTACAAACTGATACCTAAAAACTGCTATCAATAACTAAAAACTGATACCTAAAGAAAGTTGTCCTTCAGGCTAAAATACTGAAGATCTGTCCTTGAGGCTAAAATGCTGAGAAATTTTGTCCTTCACAGTAATTTCCTGTATAATTAAGTTACTGAATAATTCCAGACATTTATGCAATTATATCCAAAAATTGCAGACGTTTCCGCAATTATTCACTATAAAATTGCGGACATTTCCGCAATTATTCATTGAATAATTGCAGACATTTATGTAATCTTTTAATATGAATGCATAAATGTCTTCAATCATTCACTGAATAATTACATAAATATATACAATTATTCAGTAACTTAATTCTTGAAACCTAATTTACAATCTTTTTTTTTGGAGGAGTTTTCGTGTATTAAGTTTGGTTTTAAGGACCTGAACCTAATATTCACCTTATTTTAAAAAATACACGTTTAAAAATTTAATTTACAGAATACCTAATGATATGATAAAGTATTAGATAAAACAAAATGATATATTAAACTAGCATCGAATGAACGAAACGATAAATAGTTTATTTTCAGATGAACTACACTAGATGAACTAAAATAACATTCATTTTCACAGTTAAAGAAATATCAAATTATTATACTATTACATACACTGCTGTAAAAATCATTCTAGGCATTCAAGTAGACCCCGCCTAGGCACTATCCAAGACTTACCGCCTAACAATTTGTCTGAACCTGTCTAAACAACATTTATTGCTTCATGTAAGATTCTAAACATGTATTTAGACACTGGTTAGACATTATTTAATGTTCACTACCACGTACAAACATCATTATGCTAGTTTTAGACGGTTTGTCTCCTTGGCTACACCGTAGCACATCCAAAACGCCAAAATTCCAACTTATATCAATTGACCCCGAATAAAATACTGAAATTTTATTCAAAATTCATGAGTTACCAAAAACACATAGCTTTGATTAATCTTTGCCTAAACAATTAATCACTAATCCATATTGGCCTTTACCTTCAGACTGAGGTGTTTCAGGTGCTTCCGCTTGACTTCCTATCAGGGATCGTCATCTGACATTTGGCTAACTACTTTAGCTTAGTAGTTTTTGTTTTTATACATTCGAGATAGAGACTCTTTGATGTATACATATTCTTTTGTCTAGCACTTGTACGTATTCTTTTGTGATGTAGTGGATCTTGTATGACCACTACTTTGATGTACACTTCTATGTGTTATATTCATATCTGTTTCTGCCTTAGTGATATGAATATCTGTGACTGATTTGTGTTAAAAAAAAAGTTCATATAGCGTTACACATATATCATGATAAGTTCATTTAGCATTCGCTTTCACGGTTCATATAACATCTGTTTTATCTAAATGCTATATTAATATAGCATTCATTGTCTTCGGACTAAATTAGGGACATTTCACCAGAAGAACAAACTTTGCAGTCCAATTAGTTTCTAGGACACACATCCACAAAAATTAATTTCAAGGCCAAAGTTAGCAGAATAATTACTTTTAAGGACAAAGTCAGCAGTCCAATTACTTTCAAGGACATAATTTCATAGGTTTTTAGGCCTTAGAAACTAATTATTTTGCATTTTGTGCTTAAAAGTAATTATTTCAGTTATGTGTCCTAGAAACTAATTGTACTTGCTAAAGAGGCTATTGTGGCTAATTTCCACATTTTTAAACTTATGTCATACATTCAAAAATATGACTGAACTTTTCCTTCTCCCTATTTTCCTGAAAATATAATATGTATTAACTTAAGTAAAGAAAATTTGAAATTTCGGTTGTGCATATTATTTAGGTATTTTGAATGAGAAAATAAACGAGTTTGATTATATAGTACTAACTTTACATAACTTGATAACAATTGAAATTTATGAGAAGCATTTGAAATTAAAGGTTAATATCATTAACTAAAGATGTGACTACACATAAAAACATGGGTTGGACAAACTCAACATTTTTTTTAATTTCGTTTTTAATTCAATAATTACATATAAATTTATGTAAAACGTGCAATATGTTTACGTATTTAGTTGTATTTAACTACTGATTTTAATATGGATGTACCCTTATTTTCAATTTTCATAACTGAAAACCCCTTCCAAAAAAGCCTTGTAAAACCACCCTTTGAAATTATTATTAGAATATCGTTTTTCTAGTTTCATTCTTCTTCACATGCGATCAGTTTTTTCTAACTTAATCCTTAGTTTTACTGTGAAATCTTTAGATTTTGTTTGTTTTTTAGTTGTTTATTTCCCTTCAATTTTGTATATCCATTTATTTTGCACTTTTTGTTTAATTATGCATCATCTTCACAGATATTTTGCGAAATTCATTCATTCTGTAAATATTTGCAAAACACAAATGCATTTTTGCAAAATCAATTTAATTGTTTCAGAATCAAATTGCAAATATTTTCAGAAATTAATTGTGAATACTTTAAAAACATCATTATTCATTTTTCATTTATTTTACAAATTTGTTAAATATGCATTATTTATGCAAAATATATGCAAATTTTGCAATATTTGCTAAAAAACTAAATTGTTTCAGAATCACTTTGCAAATATTTGTAGTCACATTTTGCAAATATATGCAAAATATTGCTCTTCATTTTTTTTATTGATTTTGAAAATATTTGCAAAATTTTTGTTGTTCGTTTTTCATTTATTTTTGCGGACTTTTGTAGAGTATGCATTATTTTTGCAACATGTATGCAAATTTTGTAGCTATCCACAAAAATATTTTAACCACTTCAGAGTCACTTGCAAAATTTTCACAAATATTTGCAAAATATTGTTGCTCATTTTTCATTTTTTTAATAAATATTTACAAAATATGCATTATATATGCAAATTGTTACAAAATATATGTATATCTTTGCAATGAAATATTTGAAAAATCTGTACTATTTATACTTTTACTCCCTATTATCGATTTCGAGCTATGATTTTTTTGCCTTTGATGATTTTTTTTGGAACTTTGTTTTTGATTGTGAGAAAATCAAACAAAAATTGGAAAGAAATTGATATCAATATAGTAATTTAGGAATTTGAGGCTATTTTGATAATTTGCGTTTAGTAATTTCAAAAATCGAGGTTGGCTTTTTGTTGATTTTATTCGAATGGATTTTTGATGACTTTTGAAATCAAACAAGGGTGCTTATAAAGTTAGCCTTTTAATAGCATATAAGAAGAAAGAAGGTTATTATATTAATAGAAAAACCAACGAATTGCAAGGAAAATTCTCATACTAAGAGGTTTGAATAGAACTTCTCTACAGTTCTATTATTACCAATGTGTTTTCAATTGTAGACATTTTTACTATTAAATTTATTGAGTTCAAATCCAAAAGGAATCTATAAGAAATTTGAGTTTATTTTGGAGAAATGATACACTTTTTTTCAATATCTTTGATGAAAATGTGTATACTTGATTCGAAAATATCTATTAGTTTTTCAAAAACAACTAGAACTTGTCGAAAATGGGATTTTGTAAGTTTTTTCCATCAAATTTATGTGATATTTATGAATTTCAATGAACAAATTTGAAATATACTAGAAGTATTTATATATTTCCAAATACTACTTTTTTCTCTGAAAACCTTTAAAGGTTTTAAACGTGTTTTTGGATAAAGAAACCTTTAACATGATTTGGATTTTCCTTTATAAAATTATCGAGTATTTTATTTGTTTTCTAGAAAATATTTGAACTTCTCCAAAAGTTTCTTTATTTTTTTTATATTAAAAGTGCTCAAAGGTTTCTTTATTGAGAATATCAAATTTTTATGAATTGTTTTAATCTTGTATTAAATAACTAAGATTTTTGAAAGAAATAAAACATTCGTTTGAATTATAAGGATGCTTAATGAAACAAATCGATATGGAGATTTGATTTATTAAAGCCTTGCGAAATGGATCTCGAGATGCCAATTTGTAACAACCCGGGGTTTTGCTGTTAATTTATCTTCGTCATTAATCGATTAAATTGCCAGCTAATTGCTGTTTGAAGTTTTTAACACCCGGTAATTCGTAGCAATTAATTATCGACACTAGGTGATTAAATCGTTCGCCAATTTTTATTGGAATTTTATCGAGTTAAAATTCTTTTGAAAAATGGTTGAGAAATTATTTGGGCTTTAAATAAATATATTTCTTTTATTTTTATTTTAAATGGCCGGCCCTATTTTCTTTTATTATTTGCCCTAACATGTCGGCCCGCTTCATGGGGTAACTTCGATCCCCATTTCTTTGCCCAATCCCCTTTGAGAAACAAAAATGGCGAGCAAAAAACTAGGGCTTCGGCGATGTTGTAATTTTCTGGCGAATCTGGCTCGATCTTCTTCAATGCTTGCTCGACTGAATTAAGGCTTTTCCCTTGTTCGTTTTGCTGGCGAATTGAAGCTTCTGCTTCGTCTTCTTTTGTGGCGACTCTGGAATTAGGGTTTTTCCCTATTGCGATTTTGAGCTTCGGCTCCTCGATTCTTTGTTTCTCTGGCGAATTGAAACTTCAGCTCCTCTTCGCTCGATTCTGGAATTAGGACTTCGGCTGCTTCATTCGTAGCTAAGGTGAGTGTTCTCGGCACTCACATCTAATTCAAATGGTTAAGCTCGTCTGCTTATTGTTTTCGTTGTCTTCGACACTGACATTGTTAGTGGTTGGGTTTGATTCTCTGTTGCCTGCCACTGTTGTGAATTGGTGATTTTGTATAAGTTAGGCTTCGGCCATTTCTGTTGTTTTCATGGTCATCATTGTTCGAGTGTCGAATTCATTTTTATTTGGCCTTTTGAAGTTAATTCATTATGCCAGGTTGTTTAGAGATGTTCGTGTTCCTTTGATTTCGGTTTTGTTTAACTCGGTTTCGAACTTGAATTGTTTGATTTCCATTCTTTTTGACTTTGGGTTGTGAGGTTGTTTATGGATGATTTTCTGCTGGCTTCGGCCTTAGAGTGGGATTTCATTTAACTATGCTTGATTAATTGCGACTACTAGTAGATGTGCAGTGCCATCGTTGTTCTGTGCTCCATGTTGTATTGAACACCTTTATTTTGACATGCGCATTACTCTGGAATCTTGTTTTTAATGTTGTTCATGTTATATGTGTACTCACGATTTCATTCGAAACTGTGGCATTTCACATGTATGCTTGATGCCTGGATCAGGTTGCAGTGATACTGCTTGCACTCTAGTTCATCAGTACTTGATCATCTGAGTGCTTGTAGTAGAATTGACCTTGTTGAAGTTTTATTCTTGTTGATTTGGGGTTCCACTGTGGTACACTTGGAATTTGTTAGTTCATGGATTGGTGAAACTGGGTTTTACAAAAATGCAAATTTCTTGGTTTCAAAGATTTTGACTTTGTTGCTGTTGAATTCTTTGACGACGATGTTGAATTTGAGAATTTTCGGTGTTGTTCTGAGTTTGATGTTGCATTATACCTGGACTTCCCCAATTGTGCTTGAGGCATTGAGATATGAGTTTCATTTTGATGGCTTGTCCAATTCATTTTACTGATATTTGAGACAGGCCATCCCCTTCCTTTCTCTGTTGCATGTATATATGATCATACATGCATAATGTTGCACCATTGCTGTTTCATCTTGGTTTTAGTGAGGCCTTTGTGCCCTTGTAATGATTGCAGTTTGATTTGTTATATCTGATTTTGTAGATGCCTGTATTTATAAGTACAATATATATACAGGTGTGGATCAAAATGTATGCATATATACTCTTGTATGTGTATATGCACGCATAGTTGGATTTATACTCGGGTTCTATCTGTTGCATTGGCTTGATATTATATATTCAATGCTGCAGATGTCCTTGATCACTTTTGTAACGACCCAGAATTTTGAACAATTTAAATTGAAAATATTTAATTAATTTTAAATATTTGAATGATGATTTGACTTGAATTTCAAATTATCAGAATAAATTGGCGATTAAATTATAAAATTTAGTCTATTGATAGTCAAATAAAAATTTGAATCTTCAATTTTAAGTTGAAGAAAAATATTTGGGAAAGCTTTTAAAATTCGTATTGATATTACTGAAGATAATTGAACTTCAGAATCGAATTTGAAATTGATTTGATCAGTTTTGAAATTTATATCGTTCAACCGATATTTAAAAAATAGCCGTCCGGGGTGCAGTCTCGAAATTCGACGAAACCAATTCCATTGGGTCCGTAATATTGTATTATTACCGGATTTCAAATTTCGTATTGATCGGAGTTGTTGTGTAACCATACGGAGAGTAAACGCATTGAAATTTAATCAAATTCAATTAAAATTTAAAATTTAAAATTTGTCAACGCAGCAGAGATTCCTGGCTCCATATCATTTCAATGCCGACCTTTCTCTGTTAATCGCGTACTCCTGTCCCCTATTTCTTTTCACGCAACCTTTCCTTTTTACTCAGTTAAAACATTTCAAAGCAGAAGAAAAAGAAAATAATTATCTTTCGTTCGAAATCAAAATCATGCCGCTACCCCTCGTCCCAGTTCAAAATTAATTCGAACGAAGAAAAGAACAAGAAGAAAATAATGGCAGCCGTGTTTCTCTTCACAAACGGAAATCGAGATCGACGTTCGAGTAGGGGATAGGCGAAGCTGGGGTTTCGCGAGTCAATTCGCGAGCGTCGCGAGCCAAGTGGAGCTGGGCGATCGAAGTGGAGGAGGGCGCGCGCGAGGCGCAGTGGCGAGTTCGTTTCGAGCTAGGGCACGAGGCAGGGGGTTGGTCGAAGTCTCGACTTTTGGAAGGTCGCGACTTGATTTCCGAGTTCGTAGGTTGGAGGCGATTCGAAGGCGTGCGGCAAGACTGGGATGTTCGGTGGCGTTTGCTCGCGCACGCGAGGGGTTTCACGATTGAGGATTGGAGACGATCTGGGTTGAAGGCAATTCGCGTGCTACTGTGGACGTGGGGATTCTCGAAGTCGAGGCGCGACACTGGCACTGGCAACAGGCGCACGCAATGATTCTTGGGTTTTCAAGTTGAGTACGAAATCGATGGCGAGTTCGTGATGGCGACTGTAGCAAATCGATGGGGGTTCACCTCGCATGTGGCTCGGCAGTGCGACAATGAGGTCGAAAATATGGGAACGAGCCGAGAATGAAAATGGATTGCCAAATTAAATGCAAAGGTGAGATCTTCTCACTTAGATGAAAGTGGATTTTCTTTTGCAGTTATTGATTGATTTGATTGCCTGTTTGGATTGTGTATTAGATATAGTAGGATATATCTATATATATATAGCAATATATACATATTGGCATATGTATATATTGGATTGATTGATTTCCCGCCTCGTATAGCGGATGAGACCCTATTGCGCCGTTAGTAAGCGGATGATATTTTATAAAACCCATATACCGCGATATTCCACCTCGAAGTGGAATTGGTATTGTGCTAACATCTGTGGATGCAGGGAAACAGGTTGGAGGGATCCAACAGGATTCCTCAAAACATTTGAATTAATTTCATATGTTGTTTTGATTGATTATTTATAATCTGCGTATGATTATATCTGTGATTGAATGTATTGAGAGCTAAAATTTAGCCGAATGTATTTTTGGTATCGTTGGACACCAGAAATAAATGAAATTGGATTTCTGAAATTAAAATTGAATTTTTGATGGTTTGGGAAAATAAAAGAATTTGTTTTAAAGGAGATAAATTTATTTGAAATCAAAGTGATAATTGATTGGGTATTTAAATAAATCTTTAAGGAATCGATATGAAAACTTATTTAATGCTGAATGAAAAATTGATTTTTGTATTGAAAATAAATTTGGGAATCGATTTGTAAAATGATTTGGTAATTGGGATTAAAAATTAGAATCAATTTGAAATGTGATTCAGTGTTGAAGTAAATTCAGAAATCAATTTGAAATTCGATTTGGGATTTGAAATAAAATGGAGAAATCAATTTTTAAAGTTGATTCGGGGTTGAAAATGAATATTTGGAAAACGATTTGAAAATCGAGTAAAAGTGGATTTTTAGGAATGTAAATTCCAAATAGAAGTTGCAAAGGAAAGGGAAATTTGTTTTAAAAATAAATATTGATTTATTTTTAAAAGTGTGGAAAATATGGTTTGAAATCGGATTTTCAAAGTGATGAAGTGTGGAAATAAATTTACAAACTTGAAATGTAAATTTGAAATAAATCGATAAGGATTTATCTAATTGGTTTAAATGGACCATAATATGATTTGAAATTGATTTTCAAACGTGAAGTATGAAATATGATTTGAAATTGATTTTCAAACGTGAAGTATGGAATATGATTTGAAATTGATTTTTCAAACGTGAAGTGTGAAAATATGATTTGAAATTGATTTTTCAAACGTGAAGTATGAAATATGATTTGAAATGGATTTTCAAATGTGAAGTGTGGAAAAATATATATCTTGTGAAAAGATTTGAAATTTAATAATTTGGGAAAAGTTATTTGAATTGAGAGTTTGTTATGAATGTTATTGATAGTTAAATAACCGACTATCAATATTTGCCTTTGAAATGATACTTGATTGGTTTTTTGAAACAAACGCTCATTATTCGGTTAAGCCGGGAGAGGACCTTTGTGTCATATAACCCATTCCGAATAATGATACGTCGCGAATGGATAGCATTTGAAGACCGGTGTGAAGACCGGATATTTGTGAAAATGAAAGGACAACCTGTCGAATGTCTCTGCACCGAGTTGCTCCGGTATAGAGATTTATATCACTCTTTTTGTGATGAGAAGTCCGGACGTGATTAGTGAATATCCGGATTGCAAGGGCTTCTTTGGAAGTGCCTTCGGTTCCGTTCGATCCCGGAACGGACTTGTATGGATGTGTGTCTGACGTTACACTTTGAGATGTAAAGTTGGTTTCTATCAAATACATTTCTGTTGGTGGCGGAGAATTTATTCTCTTAGCTTAACACCCTTCTCTGAGACGTACGAGCTCAGAGGTTATGTAGTTGATGGTTACTAGTGATACATTCCCAATTTGGTAATGTGGCATACGAAGTGCTGTTGATCAGTTGTGGATCAAAGCGTGGCTTTGTGAAAAAGCGTGGCTTTATGGACGAGACTTCGTCGAGCCTCACAACCCGGTAATGGTCGAAACAGGAATGTGCGGCAAAGGTTTGTAGGGGTAGCGCCCCTAGGGTATGCCATTTCCTTCTGGATAAAAGGTGATATCATGGTATGGAGCCCAGATATTTTACCTATGTTGATTTTATTTTGTGGCTGTTGCTTTTCGATTGAGGATCCTCGGATAAAGGTCGGTAACGACCGGGGGATGGCATAGCTCGTGTGTTAGTTACCTAGTTACAGCTCGGTTAGAGCGTGAGGTAGCGTCGGCCTTTTGTTTGCAGAGATTCGGTTAGGATCCGGGGCGTCTTTCCAGAGGCGTTTCTATTTCGGTAAGGAAGTTCCTTAGCCTGATCATTTGTTGGAAATCCAAAGAAACAATACGAACCCTATACGGTTTTTAATTGTATTACCTGCTATGGAATGTGGCGATAACCTGCTATTGAACGTAGTAGCTATAGTAGGCATACGACAATAGTTGTATGTTGGCTAAGATTGATATTATACTTTCGAAATGTTTTCCACACTAGAAATTAATAATAATATCAACTGATTTGCGTAGTAAGCATTTTTGACTATCATAAGGAGAAATCTCCTCCAATTCTGCGCTTGCATTGTGTGTGTGGTGGGAGGCCTTATGGTAGTTTCATTTTCCAAAAGCATTGCGAAATTATTTTATTTTCTTTGCGAAAATAACTGTTTTACGATCTCACACCAGTCACCATGACTGACCTGGAGTTTATTGTTCCCTTTCTAAACTCTGGGTGCCCATAATTTTCCACACGGGCAGCCTAGAGTTATGTTATCAGGATATTCTGGATATTCTGGAGCTTTGGAGATGAGCTGGATGGCGAAGCGTACTATCGTACTTGTTATTTATTCCGCTGTGTATTCTGTATGAGGACAAGTTTATATAACTGTCCATTGTTGTAAACTCTGATGATTGATGTATGTATAAACTGATATAGTCTTTTGTTTTAAAGATTATTGATTTACCTATTATATATTGTTCCGCTGCGATAGGTGAGATTCTGATATTGTTCCTGTCCTGTGTTTTCTGTGTTGTCCTTCTTTCTTTTTTTCTTCTATCTTTTCTTCTACCTCTTCTTTTAACCCTAAAGTTTCGCGTTTCCGCCATTCGATTTTTCGACATTTGGTACAATGGACGTATCGGTGTCGAGTTTTCGGAAGACGGATTTGCGGGTCTTTACAAGTGGTATCAGAGCATCCGGTTTAGCGACAACCCTGCTCTGTTGGGTGTTACTCATTAGAGATAGAGTCAGTAGTACTCTAGAATGAGTGTGAGTGTAATAATAGATATGAGCGCGTATTTGTTAGTGAATACAAAATTTGTTTTGTATTGTGTTGATTTATCGGTTGATTGTTTATAGATTCTGGTCGGTGCAGGGTGGCCAACTGTAATCGATAGGAGTTTCTAAACTCTTAAACAAGATAAACCGACACAGTATTGTTTTAAATAGGGTAAATGAAATAATTTTGCCCAAAACTATTTTTTGTATAGAAAAGAAATGATTTTCTATGAATTATCGTAGTATATGGATGCTTGGTTGTTAGGAAGAGTTAATATTGAATTATTATCATTGTTATATGGAATCAAATAAGAAATAAAATGATATAACCAAAGATTTGGAGATAAATTCATTTAACAAATGAAATTTATAAATATGAATTGAAAGATAAGGAAATAAATCCATATACAAATGAGATTTGGAAATGTGAATTGTAAAGGTAATTTACAAATTGAAATACAATTTCAGAAAGAATATTTGAAATAAATTCATTAATGGAATGTAAATAAGTTGATAGCTTATAAAATATTTGAAATCTAATTGGAATGAGATTCAAATTGGAAAAAAATGAATGAATTTGTGAATGAATAAATAAATTTGCAACTGCAAGTGCAAGAAAATGAAATTGAGTGTTAAAATTCATTTTGAATTTGTAAGTAAATAGAACTGGAATTGAATTTGATTTGTGGAAAACGAAGTGATGTATTAAACTAAAATTAGTAAGTGAAGCTAATTGAAGATTGACCAAATGAATAAGGTTCGAAACGAATTGAATTCAATAATTATAAATGAAATATTGATTGGATTTATATGGAATTGGTAATCCAGTTTAAATATAAGTGGTAATTGAAAATTAATATCAAAAGTATGGAAAATACTTGTATTGAACTTAAGAAATAAGTGTGAAATTCTTAAGTAAATTTGATATTGAAAATATTCTAAGTTGGTGAATGTGAATATGAAATGCCAATTAAAATTGAATGGAATCAATTGGAAATGAAGTACTATACATATATGACATATGTTTTCCAAACTAAGGATATGAAAAAGTACCTTCCATTGAAAAAATTGTGAAGGTGTTGGAACTCAGTATGAGTATCCGTTTGATCGTGATGGGATCATATTGATTGATCACGACGTATGCCACAGCGAAATTCGAGGGGCGAGATGCCTATGGTTACAAGCGATTCCACTGGGATAGTGGTGTAACCGCCGTGTGAACTACGATCTATGGCAACAACCATGGCGAAATTTAAGAGATGAGAAATCTACAGATTACGAGCGATTCTACTGGGATAGTAGCGAAACCGCCGAGTAACTGTGATCCATGGGGGAACGTGCTTTCCATATCCATTTTAAAAAGGATTTTTAAGTGTTTTCACTGGGAGTTAGAATTTTTTTTTGAAATTCTTGGAAATTTTTGTCCAACGACAAAAGATTTAAAAATTGGGAATTGAGATAAAAGTGAATAAAGCTTAATATTCGAAATTAGAAGATGAATCGAATTCAAGAAAAATTCGAAATAGAAAATCTGAATGAAAATTTGAAGATAAAATGAATTTCAAATAGAATTGAAATTGTCAATTGAATTCAAATGGAATTGAAATGCAAAGTTGAATGGAAATAAATATATAACTTTGTTTGTGAAGTGAAAATGAATATAAGGAGTATGTAATACTTATATTGCACTTAAGAAATGAATGAATGAAATTCTTAAGCAAATGGGTATTTGGAATCCAATAAGCGAATTTGGACATTATTGTTCACTAAAATATACAGGGGTATAAAGGAAATGGAATTGGATTAAATTTTGAAGATAATTTGAATTTGCTCGACCAAAAGGTATGTATTTAAATTTCAGTATGAAATTTGATGAGTTTCTGATTTTGCCACTTGGCATTTTGTTTTCTTTTGAGATCTGAGAGTCCGTAGGGACGTTTTGTAGTCGTACCGTATTAACCGCGCAAAGGAGACGCTGGCGAAATTTTTCGAAAATTTCGAGTGTTGGAAAAATTTTGAGAAAATTTTGAAAGTTTGAAATTTGAATTTAGATTTAAATTTGAATTGTTAAAGAAACAATGTTGTTTGAAACTTATGGAAAAGTTTGGAAAGTTAGTTGAAGTAATAGTGGGTTGTTAATAAAAAGATTTGTTTTCATAAGTTGATAAAACTATTGGAATTTGAAAAATAGTAGACGAGTTAAGGACCATTTTCCCTAACTTGTAATTTCGGGACGAAATTCTTTTAAGGGGGGAAGATTGTAACGACCTAGAATTTTGAACAATTTAAATTGAAAATATTTAATTAATTTTAAATATTTGAATGATGATTTGACTTGAATTTCAAATTATCAGAATAAATTGGCGATTAAATTATAAAATTTAGTCTATTGATAGTCAAATAAAAATTTGAATCTTCAATTTTAAGTTGAAGAAAAATATTTGGGAAAGCTTTTAAAATTCGTATTGATATTACTGAAGATAATTGAACTTCAGAATCGAATTTGAAATTGATTTGATCAGTTTTGAAATTTATATCGTTCAACCGATATTTAAAAAATAGCCGTCCGGGGTGCAGTCTCGGAATTCGACGAAACCAATTCCATTGGGTCCGTAATATTGTATTATTACCGGATTTCAAATTTCGTATTGATCGGAGTTGTTGTGTAACCATACGGAGAGTAAACGCATTGAAATTTAATCAAATTCAATTTAAATTTAAAATTTAAAATTTGTCAACGCAGCAGAGATTCCTGGCTCCATATCATTTCAATGCCGACCTTTCTCTATTAATCGCGTACACCTGTCCCCTATTTCTTTTCACGCAACCTTTCCTTTTTACTCAGTTAAAACATTTCAAAGCAGAAGAAAAAGAAAATAATTATCTTTCGTTCGAAATCAAAATCATGCCGCTACCCCTCGTCCCAGTTCAAAATTAATTCGAACGAAGAAAAGAACAAGAAGAAAATAATGGCAGCCGTGTTTCTCTTCACAAACGGAAATCGAGATCGACGTTCGAGTAGGGGATAGGCGAAGCTGGGGTTTCGCGAGTCAATTCGCGAGCGTCGCGAGCCAAGTGGAGCTGGGCGATCGAAGTGGAGGAGGGCGCGCGCGAGGCGCAGTGGCGAGTTCGTTTCGAGCTAGGGCACGAGGCAGGGGGTTGGTCGAAGTCTCGACTTTTGGAAGGTCGCGACTTGATTTCCGAGTTCGTAGGTTGGAGGCGATTCGAAGGCGTGCGGCAAGACTGGGATGTTCGGTGGCGTTTGCTCGCGCACGCGAGGGGTTTCACGACTGAGGATTGGAGACGATCTGGGTTGAAGGCAATTCGCGTGCTACTGTGGACGTGGGGATTCTCGAAGTCGAGGCGCGACATTGGCACTGGCAGCAGGCGCACGCAATGATTCTTGGGTTTTCAAGTTGAGTACGAAATCGATGGCGAGTTCGTGATGGCAACTGTAGCAAATCGATGGGGGTTCACCTCGCGTGTGGCTCGGCAGTGCGACAATGAGGTCGAAAATATGGGAACGAGCCGAGAATGAAAATGGATTGCCAAATTAAAAGCAAAGGTGAGATCTTCTCACTCAAATGAAAGTGGATTTTCTTTTGCAGTTATTGATTGATTTGATTGCCTGTTTGGATTGTGTATTAGATATAGTAGGATATATCTATATATATAGCAATATATACATATTGGCATATGTATATATTGGATTGATTGATTTCCCGCCTCGTATAGCGGATGAGACCCTATTGCGCCGTTAGTAAGCGGATGATATTTTATAAAACCCATATACCGCGATATTCCACCTCGAAGTGGAATTGGTATTGTGCTAACATCTGTGGATGCAGGGAAACAGGTTGGAGGGATCCAACAGGATTCCTCAAAACATTTGAATTAATTTCATATGTTGTTTTGATTGATTATTTATAATCTGCGTATGATTATATCTGTGATTGAATGTATTGAGAGCTAAAATTTAGCCGAATGTATTTTTGGTATCGTTGGACACCAGAAATAAATGAAATTGGATTTCTGAAATTAAAATTGAATTTTTGATGGTTTGGGAAAATAAAAGAATTTGTTTTAAAGGAGATAAATTTATTTGAAATCAAAGTGATAATTGATTGGGTATTTAAATAAATCTTTGAGGAATCGATATGAAAACTTATTTAATGCTGAATGAAAAATTGATTTTTGTATTGAAAATAAATTTGGGAATCGATTTGTAAAATGATTTGGTAATTGGGATTAAAAATTAGAATCAATTTGAAATGTGATTCAGTGTTGAAGTAAATTCAGAAATCAATTTGAAATTCGATTTGGGATTTGAAATAAAATGGAGAAATCAATTTTTAAAGTTGATTCGGGGTTGAAAATGAATATTTGGAAAACGATTTGAAAATCGAGTAAAAGTGGATTTTTAGGAATGTAAATTCCAAATAGAAGTTGCAAAGGAAAGGGAAATTTGTTTTAAAAATAAATATTGATTTATTTTTAAAAGTGTGGAAAATATGGTTTGAAATCGGATTTTCAAAGTGATGAAGTGTGGAAATAAATTTACAAACTTGAAATGTAAATTTGAAATAAATCGATAAGGATTTATCTAATTGGTTTAAATGGACCATAATATGATTTGAAATTGATTTTCAAACGTGAAGTATGAAATATGATTTGAAATTGATTTTCAAACGTGAAGTATGGAATATGATTTGAAATTGATTTTTCAAACGTGAAGTGTGAAAATATGATTTGAAATTGATTTTTCAAACGTGAAGTATGAAATATGATTTGAAATGGATTTTCAAATGTGAAGTGTGGAAAAATATATATCTTGTGAAAAGATTTGAAATTTAATAATTTGGGAAAAATTATTTGAATTGAGAGTTTGTTATGAATGTTATTGATAGTTAAATAACCGACTATCAATATTTGCCTTTGAAATGATACTTGATTGGTTTTTTGAAACAAACGCTCATTATTCGGTTAAGCCGGGAGAGGACCTTTGTGTCATATAACCCATTCCGAATAATGATACGTCGCGAATGGATAGCATTTGAAGACCGGTGTGAAGACCGGATATTTGTGAAAATGAAAGGACAACCTGTCGAATGTCTCTGCACCGAGTTGCTCCGGTATAGAGATTTATATCACTCTTTTTGTGATGGGAAGTCCGGACGTGATTAGTGAATATCCGGATTGCAAGGGCTTCTTTGGAAGTGCCTTCGGTTCCGTTCGATCCCGGAACGGACTTGTATGGATGTGTGTCTGACGTTACACTTTGAGATGTAAAGCTGGTTTCTATCAAATACATTTCTGTTGGTGGCGGAGAATTTATTCTCTTAGCTTAACACCCTTCTCTGAGACGTACGAGCTCAGAGGTTATGTAGTTGATGGTTACTAGTGATACATTCCCAATTTGGTAATGTGGCATACGAAGTGCTGTTGATCAGTTGTGGATCAAAGCGTGGCTTTGTGAAAAAGCGTGGCTTTATGGACGAGACTTCGTCGAGCCTCACAACCCGGTAATGGTCGAAACAGGAATGTGCGGCAAAGGTTTGTAGGGGTAGCGCCCCTAGGGTATGCCATTTCCTTCTGGATAAAAGGTGATATCATGGTATGGAGTCTAGATATTTTACCTATGTTGATTTTATTTTGTGGCTGTTGCTTTTCGATTGAGGATCCTCGGATAAAGGTCGGTAACGACCGGGGGATGGCATAGCTCGTGTGTTAGTTACCTAGTTACAGCTCGGTTAGAGCATGAGGTAGCGTCGGCCTTTTGTTTGCAGAGATCCGGTTAGGATCCGGGGCGTCTTTCCAGAGGCGTTTCTATTTCGGTAAGGAAGTTCCTTAGCCTGATCATTTGTTGGAAATCCAAAGAAACAATACGAACCCTATACGGTTTTTAATTGTATTACCTGCTATGGAATGTGGCGGTAACCTGCTATTGAACGTAGTAGCTATAGTAGGCATACGACAATAGTTGTATGTTGGCTAAGATTGATATTATACTTTCGAAATGTTTTCCACACTAGACATTAATAATAATATCAACTGATTTGCGTAGTAAGCATTTTTGACTATCATAAGGAGAAATCTCCTCCAATTCTGCGCTTGCATTGTGTGTGTGGTGGGAGGCCTTATGGTAGTTTCATTTTCCAAAAGCATTGCGAAATTATTTTATTTTCTTTGCGAAAATAACTGTTTTACGATCTCACACCAGTCACCATGACTGACCTGGAGTTTATTGTTCCCTTTCTAAACTCTGGGTGCCCATAATTTTCCACACGGGCAGCCTAGAGTTATGTTATCAGGATATTCTGGATATTCTGGAGCTTTGGAGATGAGCTGGATGGCGAAGCGTACTATCGTACTTGTTATTTATTCCGCTGTGTATTCTGTATGAGGACAAGTTTATATAACTATCCATTGTTGTAAACTCTGATGATTGATGTATGTATAAACTGATATAGTCTTTTGTTTTAAAGATTATTGATTTACCTATTATATATTATTCCGCTGCGATAGGTGAGATTCTGATATTGTTCCTATCCTGTGTTTTCTGTGTTGTCCTTCTTTCTTTTTTTCTTCTATCTTTTCTTCTACCTCTTCTTTTAACCCTAAAGTTTCGCGTTTCCGCCATTCGATTTTTCGACATTTGGTACAGTGGACGTATCGGTGTCGAGTTTTCGGAAGACGGATTTGCGGGTCTTTACAACTTTGGAATTCATTTGTTGACTTATAGTTTACATATTTGTTGACTTCTCTAATGGCAGCTTTGGGGTTTGAATCACGACATGATGGAGTTGCTGCCATTACCGTTGGCACTGACTACATCTTGTCTGCTCTTTGATGGTCTGGTTGCCCTGTGCACAATTGTGTGTATACTTGGATCTGGGTTTGTTGCCTCTGATTTTGTTTAGTATTGTTTTGGGTTGTTTTGCAGTGGCGAGGCAGTACACGCGTGCGTGTACTGTAGCCCTAGCAGGATTGACAGATTTAGTTGATATTTCGATTGTAAATGGTTTCATTGGTTAAATTCAATATTTTGAAGTTGTATTTTGAAATGGGTCATTTTGATTTGTGTTGGATCCGTTGCTTTTGGACTCATTGATTTTCTGAGTATTTCATATGCTGTATTGGCGAGGCAGTATACGTTAGCGTGTACTGCAGCCAATCAACATTGATGTTTTTAAATTGACATTTCAATTGTTTAAATTGATTTGGATTGCTGATTTGTTGTTTAACACTGTTTAGTGTTATATCTGCCGTTATCCGATTCTTTTAGCGAGGAGTCGGATATACGAGATTTCTGTGACTGTCGTCTATTTGACGGTTGATTATTATTGCTTCTATGCACTAATAACTGAGTTTGAATTAGACTGACCCGTGTATTATTTTCTTTTGAATGTAATACTCGGGTCAGACCCGAGTTATTTCAGGTTGTAGATTTCCTTCTTTGAGTTGCTGTTCGGGATATGAAGACTTTTCACATCTTCTGAAGTTGTCTTTGTCATTTTGTAGAAGTCGTGTCATTGTATAGGATGATATGTATTCATGTATATTAGTTGATAATGTACTTGTATATATAACTTCCAGAGTCGACAGTTGTAGTTGTATCATATGTATTGTGTCAACTATATTGTAACTGACATCAGTTATATATATATATATATGAGACTTTTTGTTTAATCTGTGTTCCGCATTTATATTATCTGTGTTGTTATTATATTCATTGTCCTAAACTATTATGAACCATCGTAGTTCGTTTTGTACTAGAATTGGGTATGTCGATGGGAGTAAATAAATAATAGATGAAAAATAAAAAGTATATACCACTCCTATCGAGATAACCAATGTTAGTGTAAGGCCAACTACGGATGATCGCTCCTATCCAGCCTTATTCTTCGTAATAATAGACAGTATTCCTTTTAATACTCTTTGTTATTATGAGCATAGAGGTGGGGCGTTTCAGTTGGTATCAGAGCTTGGGGTTTATGGACATAATATAAAACAAAACTTAGATGGAGCATATGTTACAACTATTGGTCGATGTTTTATTTGTACTTTGAGTCAAAACTAAATTTTTGAAATTTTGATGAAATCTTTAAATATCTTTATTTAAAAATAAAAGTGGAATTGTGTTTTGTTGTTTTGATTAAATTATGTTCTGTTTATCAGAGTGCGCAGCGGAAACAGTGACACTGTCTTCGCTAAGTACAACTGATAATCTTTTTGATTTAAAAATCAAAATATGAAATTGAAATAGATTTCATCTGTTGTTTACATACCTGTGTTTATTTTGTTTCTTTGGAAAGTTCGAATCCGATTTGAGGATTCGAAGCAATTGCAGTTATGTGATTTTTGTTAAGATTTTTGTTGGTTTTCTTTTATGCTAATCATATATTGATTAGATTTAGCTGTTTTGAATTATCTTCATTGAAGATAGATTCGAATGATTTTTTTTATATTGTAGTGTGCGTGCAAATATGAATTGCACGTTACCGCATTAATTTTATGTTGAACCAATGCTTGGTTATGAAACGTATTTTGTTGCCGTTATTTTTATAATGGGATTTTTACATCGATGCTAAATTTTGAAGCACGGTGTTTTGTTGACATTTTGATGAATGAAAATTCACCGGTATTACATTTTGATGTAAATTCTTTTGATGAGATTTTAACGTTTAAAAATTACTGTTGCTTTGGCTTCAGTAACAGTCAAATTTTTAAAAGTGGATTTTCAAGCGGTTATTCCGCAATGCTGATTCTGAGATTCGTTTTACGATGTTCTAGAGAAGTACAATTTCCTTTTCGAAATTGTTATTAATGTTGCTGCTTTAATCACGTGATTGGAAAATCGTTTTAAAATGAAAATTGTTTTATAAATTTTTAACAGTTTGCGTTTTCAAAAGAATGAGGAAGCGACTTAAACGATTCAGCAAAATCGAGGATTATGACCCCTTTCTTTTACTGATTCGCTTAACTCCGGACTTGTCCAGTTGAGAATGTGAATTGTTATTTTTACAAAATAAATAAAATTGTTTTCAGGAATTTTACAGTTTGCGCTTTCAAAAGAATAAGGAAGCGATTTAAACGTTTCAGCAAAATCGAGGACTATGACCCCTTTCTTTTACTGATTCGCTTAATTCCGGACTTGTCCGTTTGAGAACGTAAAATGTGTTTTATAAAATACATAGTTTTTGCACTTTCAAGGAAACGATGAAGAGATTTAAACGATTTAGCAAAAGTACGGAGTATGGAACCATACTTTTACTATTTCGGTTAATTCCGGACTCGTTAATTGAAATATTTGTTGTTTGATGATTTTGATGATTTTGTGGGCTTTCGAGCCACTTTGTTGGACCTTCGGGTCATTTGTTGGAACTTCGGGTCATATGAGGACCTTCGGGTCAAATACCAGTACTAGACCTTCGGTCACTCTGCGGACCTTCGGGTCAATTTGATGGGCGCCAAAATTATGTTGAGTATTTGGTAGGCTTCGGCCATTTGTTGATGCACGTGCGGCGAATTAAAAACTCGCCATCTGATGGGATCGATCCAAGCTTTTATGTTGATTTTCTAGTCTTCTTAATTGATTTCTAGATATTTGTTGTTTCTAATTATCTGCAGGTAATTAGATATCTGATGTTATGAGATTTAATTATCGTATCGGCAATTAAATATTTGTTGTTTCTGATTATCGCTTGTGATAATTAGATATTTGTTGATATGAGTTCTGATTATCGTTTTTGATAATCGGATATTTGTGTTTCTAATTATCGCTTGTGATAATTAGATATTTGTTGATTCTGATTATCGTTTTGATATTCGGATACTTGTTGCATTTAATTATCGCTTTTGGATAATTAAATATTTGCTGATTTGAGATTTAATTATCGCTTTGATAATTAAATATTTACTGATTTGGAATTTAATTATCGCTTTTGGATAATTAAATATTTGCTGATTTGAGATTTAATTATCGCTTTGGATAATTAAATATTTACTGATTTGAGAATTTAATTATCGCTTTTGGATAATTAAATATTTGTTGATTTGAGATTTAATTATCGCTTTGATAATTAAATATTTACTGATTTGGAATTTAATTATCGCTTTTGGATAATTAAATATTTGCTGATTTGAGATTTAATTATCGCTTTTGGATAATTAAATATTTACTGATTTGGAATTTAATTATCGCTTTTGATAATTATATATTTGCTGATTTGAGATTTAATTATCGCTTTTGATAATTAAATATTTACTGATTTGGAATTTGATTGTCGCTTTGGATAATTAAATATTTACTGATTTGAGAATTTAATTATCGCTTTTGGATAATTAAATATTTGTTGATTTGAGATTTAATTATTGCTTTGATAATTAAATATTTACTGATTTGGAATTTAATTATCGCTTTTGGATAATTAAATATTTGCTGATTTGAGATTTAATTATCGCTTTTGGATAATTAAATATTTGCTGATTTGAGATTTAATTATCGCTTTTGATAATTAAATATTTGCTGATTTGAGATTTAATTATCGCTTTGATAATTAAATATTTACTGATTTGGAATTTAATTATCGCTTTTGGATAATTAAATATTTGCTGATTTGAGATTTAATTATCGCTTTTGGATAATTAAATATTTGCTGATTTGAGATTTAATTATCGCTTTTGATAATTAAATATTTGCTGATTTGAGATTTAATTATCGCTTTTGATAATTAAATATTTACTGATTTGGAATTTAATTATCGCTTTTGGATAATTAAATATTTGCTGATTTGAGATTTAATTATCGCTTTTGGATAATTAAATATTTACTGATTTGGAATTTAATTATCGCTTTTGATAATTATATATTTGCTGATTTGAGATTTAATTATCGCTTTTGATAATTAAATATTTACTGATTTGGAATTTGATTGTCGCTTTGGATAATTAAATATTTACTGATTTGAGAATTTAATTATCGCTTTTGGATAATTAAATATTTGTTGATTTGAGATTTAATTATTGCTTTGATAATTAAATATTTACTGATTTGGAATTTAATTATCGCTTTTGGATAATTAAATATTTGCTGATTTGAGATTTAATTATCGCTTTTGGATAATTAAATATTTGCTGATTTGAGATTTAATTATCGCTTTTGATAATTAAATATTTGCTGATTTGAGATTTAATTATCGCTTTGATAATTAAATATTTACTGATTTGGAATTTAATTATCGCTTTTGGATAATTAAATATTTGCTGATTTGAGATTTAATTATCGCTTTTGGATAATTAAATATTTGCTGATTTGAGATTTAATTATCGCTTTTGATAATTAAATATTTGCTGATTTGAGATTTAATTATCACTTTTGGTAATTAAATATTTACTGATTTGGAATTTGATTGTCGCTTTTGATAATTAAAAAAATTGTTGAATTGAAATTTGATTATCGTTTATGGTAATTAAATATTTGTCGATTTGAAATTTTGATTACCGTTTGTGGTAATTAGATATGTGCTGATTTGTTTTCTGATTATCGTTTGAGATAATTAGATATTTGATTTGTCTTCTGATTATCGTTTGAGATAATTAGATATTTGATGTTTTCTGATTATCGTTTTTGATAATTTGATATTTGTTGATTTGCTTTTTGACTATCGTTTGGATAATTGGACGTTTGTTGATTTTATTGATATGAGATTTTCTAATCTCCAATTGATTTTAGAGTATGCTGATTTTATTGAATCGCTGTTTTCTATCTATTTCTGGTAATAGTTAGAGTTTGTTGATCATGGAATTTATGTTTTCTAGTTGATTGTTGGATAACTAGATATTTGCAGTTGCGATTTGTGATTTGCGTTTTATAATTATCCTTGCTAATAATTAGGTTTTGCTGTTTTCTAATTATCGTATCGATAATTAGATATTGCTGTTTTGTGATTTCTGTATTTTAAATTATCTAGTTGATAATTAAGTATCGCTGATAATTATATTTGTTCAGTTTTGATTGTTTCTGATTATCTAATTGATAATCAGATTTTGTTGAGAATTTGTGAATCTCTTTTATGAAGATAAAAGGTTTCTGTGGCATTTAAATTCGCGACTTTTATTTTTCTAGCTTAACCAGTTTACGTTAGAAGAATAATAGTTATTGATGACCTTCAGTATGAAAATTGCGGGGACGCAATTTTTATAAGGAGGGGAGTCTGTAACAACCCGGGGTTTTTCTGTTAATTTATCTTCGTCATTAATCGATTAAATTGCCAGCTAATTGCTGTTTGAAGTTTTTAACACCCGGTAATTCATAGCAATTAATTATCGATACTAGGTGATTAAATCGTTCGCCAATTTTTATTGGAATTTTATCGAGTTAAAATTCTTTTGAAAAATGGTTGAGAAATTATTTGGGCTTTAAATAAATATATTTCTTTTATTTTTATTTTAAATGGCCGGCCCTATTTTCTTTTGTTATTTGCCCTAACATGTCGGCCCGCTTCATGGGGTAACTTCGATCCCCTTTTCTTTGCCCGATCCCCTTTGAGAAACAAAAATGGCGAGCAAAAAACTAGGGCTTCGGCGATGTTGTAATTTTCTGGCGAATCTGGCTCGATCTTCTTCAATGCTTGCTCGACTGAATTAAGGCTTTTCCCTTGTTTGTTTTGCTGGCGAATTGAAGCTTCTGCTTCGTCTTCTTTTGTGGCGACTCTGGAATTAGGGGTTTTCCCTATTGCGATTTTGAGCTTCGGCTCCTCGATTCTTTGTTTCTCTGGCGAATTGAGACTTCAGCTCCTCTTCGCTTGATTCTGGAATTAGGACTTCGGCTGCTTCACTCGTAGCTAAGGTGAGTGTTCTCGGCACTCACATCTAATTCAAATGGTTAATGTAACGACCCAGAATTTTGAACAAATTAAATTGAAAATATTTAATTAATTTTAAATATTTGAACGACGATTTAATTTGAATCCCGAATATAACTTGGAATTTGGCGATTAAATTTTATAATTTAATCTATTGAACTAGATAAAAAAAATTTGAATCTTCAATTTAAAGTTGAAGAAAAATTATTTCGAAAGCTTATAAAACTCGTATTGATAATTCTGAAGATGATTGAAGCTTCAGAATCCAATTTCAAATTAATTTGATCAGTTTTGAAATAAATCGTTCGAACCAATATTTATAAAATAGTCATTTTTCAAACAGTCTCGGAATTCGACGAAACCAATTCCATTGGGTCTGTAACATTGAATTATTGCCGGATTTCAATTTTCGTATTTTTTGGAGTTAATCTGTGAGCACACGACGTGTAAACGCATCGAAATTTATTCGAATTTAAATTTAAATTTAAATTTGTCACGTCAGTTGCTTTTCGTTCCTAAAATCATGCCTATAACTATGCCTACCATCAGCAGAGAATCACGAAAGAAATCGTGATAACCATGCCTCTGTTTATTTTTTTAAAATACCTTCGTTATTCCTCTTCATTCCTCAGTTCAAATCGAAGAAAACATATATGGCCGAAGCCTCGTTAAAATCTCGTAGTCAAATAAAAATGGCCGCCCCTTTCAGTTTAAAACCACGAATTCATTCTATAAAAAGAAATGGCAGATTGAGAATAGAACTCCATCTCCAGATTACTCAAGACAAACCGCATCTTCCTCCTCATTTCAAAAAAAATAAATAAAACGATGGCAGTTAAAGAAAAGAAAAAGAATCAACGCATCTTCTCCAGACGAAATAGAAATCAATTTCGTATCGATCGAAGCGATGGCGGATTGGGAAGCGAGTGGGCGCGACGACGTCGAAGGCGATTAGGGCGTTGTTTCAGATGGGAGCGTCAGGGTGTCTCGATGTCGAGGTGGCGTTCGCGATGGCGAAACAAAATTGGGTCGCGTGTTCAAGACCAAGGACGTCGCGACAGTGGTGGGGGCATAGCCGCGGGGGTTTCGCTCTGATTGGGAGGGGGCCGGTGGTGGAATCGAGATCAAGGGAAGGCGACAAGGAACTCGTGAGGGCGGCGACTGGCGTGAGTGCGTGGTGATGGTCAGGCGAAATTGCATCGGCAACGAAGTGGAGTTGTTTCGCGATTTCGGGTCGCAAGTTCGGTAGTGAAGGTATATGCTGTCTCTAATTTTTCGTACAGATTTGTTAACAAAGATTTATATTAGGTAATCAAGCTATATACTATTTTCATCATGTTTAAAACTGGAGAAAAAAAAGAAGATATATATATAAAAGATTTATGAAGGCAGCAGTTTTAAATGTTTTGAATTGTAAAGATAGTTTAAATTTTTATTATTTTGTTCAATTAAAATCTAAAGTATCTTGTTACTAAAAAAATTTAGTAAAGGGAAGATTTATTAAAATCAAATTATTAGTTTAAACAAATTTTTAGTTAAATCAAATTATAGAATGAAAATTTATTTTTTTCAACTAATTCGAATATTTATAAAAGTTTATAATGTTTGCCACGAGGTTTAAAGAAAAATATATATGGTTAAAAAGGAATTTTAAAATACATACTAGTTTAAATAAGGAAAAAAATTGTTAAATAGAAATAGAGTTATTCGATTTGTTCGAATATTAATAAAATTTATAATTGTTTATACAAGGTCTATAAATCGAGAAAACAAGTCGAATTGGAAATGGGATTGCACAATTAAAAGCAAAGGTGAGATTTTCTCACTCGAAGGAAAATATTTATTTGCATTTATTGATTGTGTTGATTGCTATTGATTGTGATATTAGATATAGTAGGATATATCTATATATATATAGCAATATATACATATTGGCATATGTATATATTGGATTGATGATTTCCCGCCTCGTATAGCGGATGAGACCCTATTGCGCCGTTAGTAAGCGGATTTTATAAAACCCATATACCGCGATATTCCACCTCGAAGTGGAATTGGTATTGTGCTAACGTCTGTGGATGCAGGGAGACAGGTTGGAGGGATCCAACTGGATTCCTCACCAGTATTTATTTATTTACAGATATTGATGTATATTCTGTTATCATATGTTGATATATGATGTTTGCTGTTGTGATTGACTAAATTGATGCTGTTGCATCATCGGATTCAAGTTTTGAAGTTTAAAAATAACGACTTTTACTTTAAAAGGATTTTAAAGTGATTTTTGAAAGTAGACGTTTTATTGAATTTTTGAATTGATTTATTTCAAATGAATAAACGTTTAAAATCTTAAAGTTATAAAAGTTAAGATTTCTGGTGAAATTTAACCAAAGTGTGATTTTTGAAATAAATAGTTGATTTATTTATAAAATGGTTTAAGTGGGATTTTTGAATAACTATAAATGATTTGTATAAAAAGGTTTATAAATTTGATAATTTATAAATCAAAATATTGGACTTATAAAATGAATTTTTTTTATAAGTGTTAAAAAGAAGTATAAGTGAATGAAATAAATAGATTTATAACGTGAAGTTATAAAGTGAATAGATACCGTAGAATAAAGGATTTATAAGAAATTTACTTATAAATTTGACTTTTACACTTAGATGAGATATGAATAGAAATTGCTAAATGAAATGATTTTATAAGTTGAAATTGTTATAAAGTATAAATGCGATTTATAAACATTGTTTATAAATCCGAAATCACTTATTTTAATAAGTAAATTATAGAAGTAAATAAAAGAAAATTTATAAGTCGAAGTTGTTATTAAAATAGAAATAGAATGTATAAACGTTGTTTTATAAATTCGAAATCAATTGAATTTGATAAATTAAATGTAGGAGGTTATTAAAGAAGATATATTCGCGATTTTGGATAGCGAATCTTTATTGAAATAAAAATGTGTAGAAATGATCGAAATTGGGTTAAGTGAATTATATTCACGATTTTGGATAGTGAATATATTGTTAAGTAAAATGGATTTATTTTTGAAAAAGTGATATTAAAAAAATGAAGTTAAACATTTTAAAGATGTTTTAAAATGTATTATGAATCGAAAGCATAGATTTCAACGTTCATTGTTGAAATAGGCGTTTTCGAAAATATAAGGAAATGATGGACTATAACACTGTTGTTATAGTAAATGATTTCCGAAAGGAAATGTTTATATAGTATTGGGATTTACATATCTATCTTAAATTTCGAATCCCTATACTAGTGATTTTGAGTCGTCGTAACGATGTTTTACGTAACATTCGTTTTGACTCAAATAAAATTTATGAAAGAGAATGATTTCCTTAAAAGAATGAAATATATACTTAATATTGATTTAAGTATAGTGAATATTTTCAAATGTTGAAAATAAATAGTTTTGTGAATTACTTATTTTAAATAAGTATGGGATTGCTTTTCCAATATGAAACGAAGGGTTTGAAACTTTATCTTTTAAAGATAAATTGAAAAGTGAATATTTGAAATTGTTTTCAAACGGTTAAGTGCAGAAATTTTATATCTAGTAAAAGATATTTTGGAAGATAAAATAATTTGAGAAAATTATTTGGAATCTGATGATGTTGCGCATCTTTATTGATAGTTAAATAACCGACTATCAATAATTACCTTGAATAGGTATTTGTTGTGAATTGGATGAATTTGAATGCCACACTTATTTTTGAAAAAACGCTCACTATTCGGGTTAGCCGGGAAAGGACCATGGGGTCGTATAACCCATTCCGAATATGTGATACGTCGTTATGAATTGCATTCGAAGACCGGTGTTGAAGACCGGATATTTTTGAAAACGGAAGGATTACCGTCGAGTTACTCTACATCGGCTGATCTCCGGTTTAGAGGTTTTATCACCCTTAGTGACGGGAAGTCCGGACGTGATTAGAAAATTATCCGGATATGCAAGGGCTTCGTGAGAAGTGCCTTCGGTTCTGTTCGATCCCGGAACAGACTTGTATGGATTGTGTGTCTGACGTTACAAATTGAGATATAAAGCTGATTTCTTTCAAATACATTTCTGTTGGTGGCGGAGAATTTATTCTCTTAGCTTAACACCCTTCTCTGAGACGTACGAGCTCAGAGGTTATGTAGTTGAAATTTATCAGCAATATACTCCCAATTTGGTAACGTGACATACTGAGTGTTGCTGTGAAATGATCAGTGTTTGATCATTTATGATATGATCATTTGTTTGATCTTATACCTTTGTGATCATAGGTTGATCATTTTGTTTGACCCGAAGCAGGGCTTTGTAGAAAGCGTAGCTTTGTGGACGAGACTTCGACGAGCCTCACACCCCGGAAATGGTCGAAACAGGAAGGATGCGGCAAGGTTCTAGGGAGTAGCGCCCCTTAGTGTATGTCATTCCTTCTGGATAAAGGTGGTATCATGGTATGGAGCCCAGATACTTAACCTCTGTGGTTGCTGCAAATTTATTACTTTGTGGTTGTTGCGAATCGGGGATCCTCGGGAAGATCGGTGACGATCAGGGGATGACATACGCGTGTCAGTAGTTACCTATTTTTGCAGAGGTAACCCGGCCTTGTGTTGGCAGAGATCTAACCGTAATGTTAGGTTATTTCTCGGGTCGTCTATTCCAGGGACGTACCCATCGTGGAAAAGGAAGTTCCTTAGCCTGACCATTTGTTGGAAAATCCAAAGAAACAATACGAGCCTTTACGATTTCAATTGTATAACCTGTCTCCTCAGGAGGCAGCTATAGCAGGCATAATATAATGGTACCTATGCTGGCTAAGATTTATATTCTACTTTCGAAATGTTTTCCACTATGCACTAATAATAATATCCAAAATGATTTGATTTTGCGTAGTAAGCATCTTTGACTAACATAAGAAGAAATCTCCTCCAAGTCTGCGTTTGCATTGTGTGTGTGGTGGGAGGTCTTATGGTAGTTTCATTTTCCAAAAGCATTGCGAATTTACCTTAAAATTCTTCTATTGTTTATTCTAAAAATAAACTGTTTTACGATCTCACACCAGTCACCATGACTGACTCGGAGTTTATTGTTTCCCTTCTAAACTCTGGGTGCCCACCAATTTCCACACGGGCAGTCTAGAGTTAGATTATCAGGATATTCTGGAGCTTTGGAGATAAGCTGGATGACGAGACGTAGTATTTGTATCTGATAGTATTTATTCCGCTGTGTATTCTGTATGAGGACAAGTTATATAACTGTCCATTGTTGTATATGACTCTGATTGATGTATGTATAAAACGATATAGTTCTTTGTTTAAAGATTATTCATTTACCTATTATATATGGTTCCGCTGCGATGTGTAAGATTCTGATATTGTTTTCTGTTTCTATTGTTGTTCTATTCTTCTTCTTTCTTCTTCTTTTCTTTTTCTTCTATCTTTTTCTTCTATTTCTTCTTTTTAAAACCCTCACTATTGGAGTTTCCGGCACTCGATTTCTCGGCAGTCGATAAAGTGGGTATCGATGTCGAATTTTCGAAAGTCGAAAATTTCGGTACGTGACAGAGTGGTATCAGAGCATATGGTTAAGCGACAACCCTGCTCTGTTTGGTGTTACTCATTAGAGATAGAGTCAGCAGTACTCTAGAATGAGTTGAGTGTAATAATAGATACGAGCGCGTATTTGTTAGTGAATATAAAAATGTTTTATATTGTGTTTGCTTATCCGTTGAGATGTTTGTGAATTTTGGTCGGTATGTGGGACGCCATATTATCGATAGGGATTTCTAAACACTTAAACGAGGCAAGACGACATAGTATTGTTTTAAAATAGGGTGAATGAAATAATTTTACCCAAAACTATTTTTGTATAAAAAAGAAATGATTTTCTGTAAATTATTATAGTATATGGTTGCATGGTTGTTAGGAAAAATAATAACATTGAAATGTTGTCATTATTATATGAATTTGAATAAGAAATTCAAAATATAACTCCAAAGTTAAGAAATGAATTCATATATGAATAAAAATTTGTGAATATAAATTGTAAATGAATTATAATTGAAACGGAGTTCCAGAGAAGTATTTGGAAATGTTTTGAAAGGAGTTTGTAAATTTTGGAGATTTGGAAAGTTTAAATCCTTTTTGATTTGAAAATGAATTTCAAAGGTTTTGAAGAGTATTTTGGAAAGATGAAAAGCTCTAAACTCTTTTCGGTCGCTGGAAAATAACTTCGGTAATGACTGCAGCATCACTGATGTTCATTTTCGGGTTTCCAAAAGAGGAATTGCCAAATTATTTTAAATGGAAGTTGTTTGAAAAATTTGGATTTGGTTTTAGAAATTCAAAGGATAAATTGAATTGATTTCAAAATGGTCTTTGAAAGGTTGAAAAGACTCTGGAATACTATGTAGAAATATTTATGAAATATTATTAAGTTGATAACTTATACAATTTGAATTGATAGAATAAATTCAATTTAAAGGATGGAGTTAAATTAAATTAAGTATAGGTGAATCAATTAAATAAATTGAGATGAATTAAAATTCATATGGAATTTGAAATCCAGTTTAATATGAGTGGTTATAAACCATAATAGTAAATTGAAAATAAATATAATGTGTATATGGAATATTTACATTGAACTTGAGAAATGAAGTGTGAAATTCTTAAGTAAAATTTGATGATTGAACAAAAGAATAAAACTGGAGTTAAAACTGAATATTGAAAACGAATTTGAATTGTGTGAAATAAAATGAAGTTTGAGATTGGTTTGAAGTGAACTAAAGTTAATTGATAAAAATTCAATATTCAGAAGTCGAACGGAATCCAAATTAGATTGGAATTGTGAATTAAATTCAAATGAATGTGAAATGTAAAATTGAATGAAATAGATATATAACTTCAATAGTGAAGTAAAAATGATATAAGAAGTAAGTATTGAAATTTTGTGATAAAATTTGCGAAATGGTTTGAATGTTGTAACTAGATATTATGGCTAGTAGGACATACAGGTGTTATAAAAGGAATTGGAATTTTGATTTCAAAGATAATTTGAATTGCTCGACAAAAAGGTAAGTATTTCAATTTCAATATGAAATTTGCTGATTTCTTCTCTAGCCGCTTGGCTTTTTCTTTTCTTTTTGAAATCTGAGAGTCCGGAGGGACGTTTTGTAGTCGTACCGTATTAGCCGCGCAAAGGAGACGCTGGCGAAATTTTTCGAAAATTTCGAGTGTTAGAAAATTTTTGAGGAAATTTTGAAAGTTTAAATTTGAATTTGAATTTAAATTTGAATTTTGAAGTAAACAATGTTGTTTGAATGTATTAATTGAAGTTAGAAATTTAGTTAAATAAATAATGAATCTTTAGTAGAAAGATTTGTTTTGACAATTTGATAAAACTATTGGATTGTGAAAAACAGTAGACGAGTTAAGGACCTTTTTCCCTAACTTGTAATTTCGAGGACGAAATTCTTTTAAGGGGGGAAGTCTGTAACGACCCAGAATTTTGAACAAATTAAATTGAAAATATTTAATTAATTTTAAATATTTGAACGACGATTTAATTTGAATCCCGAATATAACTTGGAATTTGGCGATTAAATTTTATAATTTAATCTATTGAACTAGATAAAAAAAATTTGAATCTTCAATTTAAAGTTGAAGAAAAATTATTTCGAAAGCTTATAAAACACGTATTGATAATTCTGAAGATGATTGAAGCTTCAGAATCCAATTTCAAATTAATTTGATCAGTTTTGAAATAAATCGTTCGAACCAATATTTATAAAATAGTCATTTTTCAAACAGTCTCGGAATTCGACGAAACCAATTCCATTGGGTCCGTAACGTTGAATTATTGCCGGATTTTAATTTTCGTATTTTTTGGAGTTAATCTGTGAGCACACGACGTGTAAACGCATCGAAATTTATTCGAATTCGAATTTAAATTTAAATTTAAATTTGTCACGTCAGTTGCTTTTCGTTCCTAAAATCATGCCTATAACTATGCCTACCATCACGCAGAGAATCACGAAAGAAATCGTGATAACCATGCCTCTGTTTATTTTTTTAAAATACCTTCGTTATTCCTCTTCATTCCTCAGTTCAAATCGAAGAAAACATATATGGCCGAAGCCTCGTTAAAATCTCGTAGTCAAATAAAAATGGCCGCCCCTTTCAGTTTAAAACCACGAATTCGTTCTATAAAAAGAAATGGCAGAGCGAGAATAGAACTCCATCTCCAGATTACTCAAGACAAACCGCATCTTCCTCCTCATTTCAAAAAATAAAAAATAAATCGATGGCAGTTAAAGAAAAGAAAAAGAATCAACGCATCTTCTCCAGACGAAATAGAAATCAATTTCGTATCGATCGAAGCGATGGCGGATTGGGAAGCGAGTGGGCGCGACGACGTCGAAGGCGATTAGGGCGTTGTTTCAGATGGGAGCGTCAGGGTTTCTCGATGTCGAGGTGGCGTTCGCGATGGCGAAACAAAATTGGGTCGCGTGTTCAAGAGCAAGGACGTCGCGACAGTGGTGGGGGCATAGCCGCGGGGGTTTCGCTCTGATTGGGAGGGGGCCGGTGGTGGAATCGAGATCAAGGGAAGGCGACAAGGAACTCGTGAGGGCGGCGACTGGCGTGAGTGCGTGGTGATGGTCAGGCGAAATTGCATCGGCAACGAAGTGGAGTTGTTTCGCGATTTCGGGTCGCAAGTTCGGTAGTGAAGGTATATGCTGTCTCTAATTTTTCGTACAGATTTGTTAACAAAGATTTATATTAGGTAATCAAGCTATATACTGTTTTCATCATGTTTAAAACTGGAGAAAAAAAAGAAGATATATATATATAAAAGATTTATGAAGGCAGCAGTTTTAAATGTTTTGAATTGTAAAGATAGTTTAAATTTTTATTATTTTGTTCAATTAAAATCTAAAGTATCTTGTTACTAAAAATAATTTAGTAAAGGGAAGATTTATTAAAATCAAATTATTAGTTTAAACAAATTTTTAGTTAAATCAAATTATAGAATGAAAATTTATTTTTTTCAACTAATTCGAATATTTATAAAAGTTTATAATGTTTGCCACGAGGTTTAAAGAAAAATATATATGGTTAAAAAGGAATTTTAAAATACATACTAGTTTAAATAAGGAAAAAAAATTGTTAAATAGAAATAGAGTTATTCGATTTGTTCGAATATTAATAAAATTTATAATTGTTTATACAAGGTCTATAAATCGAGAAAACAAGTCGAATTGGAAATGGGATTGCACAATTAAAAGCAAAGGTGAGATTTTCTCACTCGAAGGAAAATATTTATTTGCAGTTATTGATTGTGTTGATTGCTATTGATTGTGATATTAGATATAGTAGGATATATCTATATATATATATAGCAATATATACATATTGGCATATGTATATATTGGATTGATGATTTCCCGCCTCGTATAGCGGATGAGACCCTATTGCGCCGTTAGTAAGCGTATTTTATAAAACCCATATACCGCGATATTCCACCTCGAAGTGGAATTGGTATTGTGCTAACGTCTGTGGATGCAGGGAGACAGGTTGGAGGGATCCAACTGGATTCCTCACCAGTATTTATTTATTTACAGATATTGATGTATATTCTGTTATCATATGTTGATATATGATGTTTGCTGTTGTGATTGACTAAATTGATGCTGTTGCATCATCGGATTCAAGTTTTGAAGTTTAAAAATAACGACTTTTACTTTAAAAGGATTTTAAAGTGATTTTTGAAAGTAGACGTTTTATTGAATTTTTGAATTGATTTATTTCAAATGAATAAACGTTTAAAATCTTAAAGTTATAAAAGTTAAGATTTCTGGTGAAATTTAACCAAAGTGTGATTTTTGAAATAAATAGTTGATTTATTTATAAAATGGTTTAAGTGGGATTTTTGAATAACTATAAATGATTTGTATAAAAAGGTTTATAAATTTGATAATTTATAAATCAAAATATTGGACTTATAAAATGAATTTTTTTTATAAGTGTTAAAAAGAAGTATAAGTGAATGAAATAAATAGATTTATAACGTGAAGTTATAAAGTGAATAGATACCGTAGAATAAAGGATTTATAAGAAATTTACTTATAAATTTGACTTTTACACTTAGATGAGATATGAATAGAAATTGCTAAATGAAATGATTTTATAAGTTGAAATTGTTATAAAGTATAAATGCGATTTATAAACATTGTTTATAAATCCGAAATCACTTATTTTAATAAGTAAATTATAGAAGTAAATAAAAGAAAATTTATAAGTCGAAGTTGTTATTAAAATAGAAATAGAATGTATAAACGTTGTTTTATAAATTCGAAATCAATTGAATTTGATAAATTAAATGTAGGAGGTTATTAAAGAAGATATATTCGCGATTTTGGATAGCGAATCTTTATTGAAATAAAAATGTGTAGAAATGATCGAAATTGGGTTAAGTGAATTATATTCACGATTTTGGATAGTGAATATATTGTTAAGTAAAATGGATTTATTTTTGAAAAAGTGATATTAAAAAAATGAAGTTAAACATTTTAAAGATGTTTTAAAATGTATTATGAATCGAAAGCATAGATTTCAACGTTCATTGTTGAAATAGGCGTTTTCGAAAATATAAGGAAATGATGGACTATAACACTGTTGTTATAGTAAATGATTTCCGAAAGGAAATGTTTATATAGTATTGGGATTTACATATCTATCTTAAATTTCGAATCCCTATACTAGTGATTTTGCGTCGTCGTAACGATGTTTTACGTAACATTCGTTTTGACTCAAATAAAATTTATGAAAGAGAATGATTTCCTTAAAAGAATGAAATATATACTTAATATTGATTTAAGTATAGTGAATATTTTCAAATGTTGAAAATAAATAGTTTTGTGAATTACTTATTTTAAATAAGTATGGGATTGCTTTTCCAATATGAAACGAAGGGTTTGAAACTTTATCTTTTAAAGATAAATTGAAAAGTGAATATTTGAAATTGTTTTCAAACGGTTAAGTGCGGAAATTTTATATCTAGTAAAAGATATTTTGGAAGATAAAATAATTTGGGTAAATTATTTGGAATCTGATGATGTTGCGCATCTTTATTGATAGTTAAATAACCGACTATCAATAATTACCTTGAATAGGTATTTGTTGTGAATTGGATGAATTTGAATGCCACACTTATTTTTGAAAAAACGCTCACTATTCGGGTTAGCCGGGAAAGGACCATGGGGTCGTATAACCCATTCCGAATATGTGATACGTCGTTATGAATTGCATTCGAAGACCGGTGTTGAAGACCGGATATTTTTGAAAACGGAAGGATTACCGTCGAGTTACTCTACATCGGCTGATCTCCGGTTTAGAGGTTTTATCACCCTTAGTGACGGGAAGTCCGGACGTGATTAGAAAATTATCCGGATATGCAAGGGCTTCGTGAGAAGTGCCTTCGGTTCTGTTCGATCCCGGAACAGACTTGTATGGATTGTGTGTCTGACGTTACAAATTGAGATATAAAGCTGATTTCTTTCAAATACATTTCTGTTGGTGGCGGAGAATTTATTCTCTTAGCTTAACACCCTTCTCTGAGACGTACGAGCTCAGAGGTTATGTAGTTGAAATTTATCAGCAATATACTCCCAATTTGGTAACGTGACATACTGAGTGTTGCTGTGAAATGATCAGTGTTTGATCATTTATGATATGATCATTTGTTTGATCTTATATCTTTGTGATCATAGGTTGATCATTTTGTTTGACCCGAAGCAGGGCTTTGTAGAAAGCATAGCTTTGTGGACGAGACTTCGACGAGCCTCACACCCCGGAAATGGTCGAAACAGGAAGGATGCGGCAAGGTTCTAGGGAGTAGCGCCCCTTAGTGTATGTCATTCCTTCTGGATAAAGGTGGTATCATGGTATGGAGCCCAGATACTTAACCTCTGTGGTTGCTGCAAATTTATTACTTTGTGGTTGTTGCGAATCGGGGATCCTCGGGAAGATCGGTGACGATCAGGGGATGACATACGCGTGTCAGTAGTTACCTATTTTTGCAGAGGTAACCCGGCCTTGTGTTGGCAGAGAAATAACCGTAATGTTAGGTTATTTCTCGGGTCGTCTATTCCAGGGACGTACCCATCGTGGAAAAGGAAGTTCCTTAGCCTGACCATTTGTTGGAAAATCCAAAGAAACAATACGAGCCTTTACGATTTCAATTGTATAACCTGTCTCCTCAGGAGGCAGCTATAGCAGGCATAATATAATGGTACCTATGCTGGCTAAGATTTATATTCTACTTTCGAAATGTTTTCCACTATGCACTAATAATAATATCCAAAATGATTTGATTTTGCGTAGTAAGCATCTTTGACTAACATAAGAAGAAATCTCCTCCAAGTCTGCGTTTGCATTGTGTGTGTGGTGGGAGGTCTTATGGTAGTTTCATTTTCCAAAAGCATTGCGAATTTACCATAAAATTCTTCTGTTGTTTATTCTAAAAATAAACTGTTTTACGATCTCACACCAGTCACCATGACTGACTCGGAGTTTATTGTTTCCCTTCTAAACTCTGGGTGCCCACCAATTTCCACACGGGCAGTCTAGAGTTAGGTTATCAGGATATTCTGGAGCTTTGGAGATAAGCTGGATGACGAGACGTAGTATTTGTATCTGATAGTATTTATTCCGCTGTGTATTCTATATGAGGACAAGTTATATAACTGTCCATTGTTGTATATGACTCTGATTGATGTATGTATAAAACGATATAGTTCTTTGTTTAAAGATTATTCATTTACCTATTATATATGGTTCCGCTGCGATGTGTAAGATTCTGATATTGTTTTCTGTTTCTATTGTTGTTCTGTTCTTCTTCTTTCTTCTTCTTTTCTTTTTCTTCTATCTTTTTCTTCTATTTCTTCTTTTTAAAACCCTCACTATTGGAGTTTCCGGCACTCGATTTCTCGGCAGTCGATAAAGTGAGTATCGATTTCGAAAGTCGAAAATTTCGGTACGTGACAGAGTGGTATCAGAGCATATGGTTAAGCGACAACCCTGCTCTGTTTGGTGTTACTCATTAGAGATAGAGTCAGCAGTACTCTAGAATGAGTTGAGTGTAATAATAGATACGAGCGCGTATTTGTTAGTGAATATAAAAATGTTTTATATTGTGTTTGCTTATCCGTTGAGATGTTTGTGAATTTTGGTCGGTATGTGGGACGCCATATTATCGATAGGGATTTCTAAACACTTAAACGAGGCAAGACGACATAGTATTGTTTTAAAATAGGGTGAATGAAATAATTTTACCCAAAACTATTTTTGTATAAAAAAGAAATGATTTTCTGTAAATTATTATAGTATATGGTTGCATGGTTGTTAGGAAAAATAATAACATTGAAATGTTGTCATTATTATATGAATTTGAATAAGAAATTCAAAATATAACTCCAAAGTTAAGAAATGAATTCATATATGAATAAAAATTTGTGAATATAAATTGTAAATGAATTATAATTGAAACGGAGTTCCAGAGAAGTATTTGGAAATGTTTTGAAAGGAGTTTGTAAATTTTGGAGATTTGGAAAGTTTAAATCCTTTTTGATTTGAAAATGAATTTCAAAGGTTTTGAAGAGTATTTTGGAAAGATGAAAAGCTCTAAACTCTTTTCGGTCGCTGGAAAATAACTTCGGTAATGACTGCAGCATCACTGATGTTCATTTTCGGGTTTCCAAAAGAGGAATTGCCAAATTATTTTAAATGGAAGTTGTTTGAAAAATTTGGATTTGGTTTTAGAAATTCAAAGGATAAATTGAATTGATTTCAAAATGGTCTTTGAAAGGTTGAAAAGACTCTGGAATACTATGTAGAAATATTTATGAAATATTATTAAGTTGATAACTTATACAATTTGAATTGATAGAATAAATTCAATTTAAAGGATGGAGTTAAATTAAATTAAGTATAAGTGAATCAATTAAATAAATTGAGATGAATTAAAATTCATATGGAATTTGAAATCCAGTTTAATATGAGTGGTTATAAACCATAATAGTAAATTGAAAATAAATATAATGTGTATATGGAATATTTACATTGAACTTGAGAAATGAAGTGTGAAATTCTTAAGTAAAATTTGATGATTGAACAAAAGAATAAAACTGGAGTTAAAACTGAATATTGAAAACGAATTTGAATTGTGTGAAATAAAATGAAGTTTGAGCTTGGTTTGAAGTGAACTAAAGTTAATTGATAAAAATTCAATATTCAGAAGTCGAACGGAATCCAAATTAGATTGGAATTGTGAATTAAATTCAAATGAATGTGAAATGTAAAATTGAATGAAATAGATATATAACTTCAATAGTGAAGTAAAAATGATATAAGAAGTAAGTATTGAAATTTTGTGATAAAATTTGCGAAATGGTTTGAATGTTGTAACTAGATATTATGGCTAGTAGGACATACAGGTGTTATAAAAGGAATTGGAATTTTGATTTCGAAGATAATTTGAATTGCTCGACAAAATGGTAAGTATTTCAATTTCAATATGAAATTTGCTGATTTCTTCTCTAGCCGCTTGGCTTTTTCTTTTCTTTTTGAAATCTGAGAGTCCGGAGGGACGTTTTGTAGTCGTACCGTATTAGCCGCGCAAAGGAGACGCTGGCGAAATTTTTCGAAAATTTCGAGTGTTAGAAAATTTTTGAGAAAATTTTGAAAGTTTAAATTTGAATTTGAATTTAAATTTGAATTTTGAAGTAAACAATGTTGTTTGAATGTATTAATTGAAGTTAGAAATTTAGTTAAATAAATAACGAATCTTTAGTAGAAAGATTTGTTTTGACAATTTGATAAAACTATTGGATTGTGAAAAACAGTAGACGAGTTAAGGACCTTTTTCCCTAACTTGTAATTTCGAGGACGAAATTCTTTTAAGGGGGGAAGTCTGTAACGACCCAGAATTTTGAACAAATTAAATTGAAAATATTTAATTAATTTTAAATATTTGAACGACGATTTAATTTGAATCCCGAATATAACTTGGAATTTGGCGATTAAATTTTATAATTTAATCTATTGAACTAGATAAAAAAAATTTGAATCTTCAATTTAAAGTTGAAGAAAAATTATTTCGAAAGCTTATATAACTCGTATTGATAATTCTGAAGATGATTGAAGCTTCAGAATCCAATTTCAAATTAATTTGATCAGTTTTGAAATAAATCGTTCGAACCAATATTTATAAAATAGTCATTTTTCAAACAGTCTCGGAATTCGACGAAACTAATTCCATTGGGTCCGTAACGTTGAATTATTGCCGGATTTCAATTTTCGTATTTTTTGGAGTTAATCTGTGAGCACACGACGTGTAAACGCATCGAAATTTATTCGAATTCGAATTTAAATTTAAATTTAAATTTGTCACGTCAGTTGCTTTTCGTTCCTAAAATCATGCCTATAACTATGCCTACCATCACGCAGAGAATCACGAAAGAAATCGTGATAACCATGCCTCTGTTTATTTTTTTAAAATACCTTCGTTATTCCTCTTCATTCCTCAGTTCAAATCGAAGAAAACATATATGGCCGAAGCCTCGTTAAAATCTCATAGTCAAATAAAAATGGCCGCCCCTTTCAGTTTAAAACCACGAATTCGTTCTATAAAAAGAAATGGCAGAGCGAGAATAGAACTCCATCTCCAGATTACTCAAGCAAACCGCATCTTCCTCCTCATTTCAAAAAAAATAAATAAATCGATGGCAGTTAAAGAAAAAAAAAAGAATCAACGCATCTTCTCCAGACGAAATAGAAATCAATTTCGTATCGATCGAAGCGATGGCGGATTGGGAAGCGAGTGGGCGCGACGACGTCGAAGGCGATTAGGGCGTTGTTTCAGATGGGAGCGTCAGGGTTTCTCGATGTCGAGGTGGCGTTCACGATGGCGAAACAAAATTGGGTCGCGTGTTCAAGAGCAAGGACGTCGCGACAGTGGTGGGGGCATAGCCGCGGGGGTTTCGCTCTGATTGGGAGGGGGCCGGTGGTGGAATCGAGATCAAGGGAAGGCGACAAGGAACTCGTGAGGGCGGCGACTGGCGTGAGTGCGTGGTGATGGTCAGGCGAAATTGCATCGGCAACGAAGTGGAGTTGTTTCGCGATTTCGGGTCGCAAGTTCGGTAGTGAAGGTATATGCTGTCTCTAATTCTTATGTTGTTTATTCTAAAAATAAACTGTTTTACGATCTCACACCAGTCACCATGACTGACTCGGAGTTTATTGTTTCCCTTCTAAACTCTGGGTGCCCACCAATTTCCACACGGGCAGTCTAGAGTTAGGTTATCAGGATATTCTAGATATTCTGGAGCTTTGGAGATAAGCTGGATGACGAGACGTAGTATTTGTATCTGATAGTATTTATTCCGTTGTGTATTCTGTATGAGGACAAGTTATATAACTGTCCATTGTTGTATATGACTCTGATTGATGTATGTATAAAACGATATAGTTCTTTGTTTAAAGATTATTCATTTACCTATTATATATGGTTCCGCTGCGATGTGTAAGATTCTGATATTGTTTTCTGTTTCTATTGTTGTTCTGTTCTTCTTCTTTCTTCTTCTTTTCTTTTTCTTCTATCTTTTTCTTCTATCTTTTTCTTCTATTTCTTCTTTTTAAAACCCTCACTATTGGAGTTTCCGGCACTCGATTTCTCGGCAGTCGATAAAGTGAGTATCGATGTCGAATTTTCGAAAGTCGAAAATTTCGGTACGTGACAGTTAAGCTCGTCTGCTTATTGTTTTCGTTGTCTTCGACACTGACATTGTTAGTGGTTGGGTTTGATTCTCTGTTGCCTGCCACTGTTGTGAATTGGTGATTTTGTATAAGTTAGGCTTCGGCCATTTCTGTTGTTTTCGTGGTCATCATTGTTCGAGTGTCGAATTCATTTTTATTTGGCCTTTTGAAGTTAATTCGTTATGCCAGGTTGTTTAGAGATGTTCGTGTTCCTTTGATTTCGGTTTTGTTTAACTCGGTTTCGAACTTGAATTGTTTGATTTCCATTCTTTTTGACTTTGGGTTGTGAGGTTGTTTATGGATGATTTTCTGCTGGCTTCGGCCTTAGAGTGGGATTTCATTTAACTATGCTTGATTAATTGCGACTACTAGTAGATGTGCAGTGCCATCATTGTTCCGTGCTCCATGTTGTATTGAACACCTTTATTTTGACATGCGCATTACTCTGGAATCTTGTTTTTAATGCTGTTCATGTTATATGTGTACTCACGATTTCATTCGAAACTGTGGCATTTCACATGTATGCTTGATGCCTGGATCAGGTTGCAGTGATACTGCTTGCACTCTAGTTCATCAGTACTTGATCATCTGAGTGCCTGTAGTAGAATTGACCTTGTTGAAGTTTTATTCTTGTTGATTTGGGGTTCCACTGTGGTACACTTGGAATTTGTTAGTTCATGGATTGGTGAAACTGGGTTTTACAAAAATGCAAATTTCTTGGTTTCAAAGATTTTGACTTTGTTGCCGTTGAATTCTTTGACGACGATGTTGAATTTGAGAATTTTCGATGTTGTTCTGAGTTTGATGTTGCATTATACCTGGACTTCCCCAATTGTGCTTGAGGCATTGAGATATGAGTTTCATTTTGATGGCTTGTCCAATTCATTTTACTGATATTTGAGACAGGACATCCCCTTCCTTTCTCTGTTGCATGTATATATGATCATACATGCATAATGTTGCACCATTGCTGTTTCATCTTGGTTTTAGTGAGGCCTTTGTGCCCTTGTAATGATTGCAGTTTGATTTGTTATATCTGATTTTGTAGATGCCTGTATTTATAAGTACAATATATATACAGGTGTGGATCAAAATGTATGCATATATACTCTTGTATGTGTATATGCACGCATAGTTGGATTTATACTCGGGTTCTATCTGTTGCATTGGCTTGATATTATATATTCAATGCTGCAGATGTCCTTGATCACTTTTGAATTCATTTGTTGACTTATAGTTTACATATTTGTTGACTTCTCTGATGGCAGCTTTGGGGTTTGAATCACGACATGATGGAGTTGCTGCCATTACCGTTGGCACTGACTACATCTTGTCTGCTCTTTGATGGTCTGGTTGCCCTGTGCACAATTGTGTGTATACTTGGATCTGGGTTTGTTGCCTCTGATTTTGTTTAGTATTGTTTTGGGTTGTTTTGTAGTGGCGAGGCAGTACACGCGTGCGTGTACTGCAGCCCTAGCAGGATTGACAGATTTAGTTGATATTTCGATTGTAAATGGTTTCGTTGGTTAAATTCAATATTTTGAAGTTGTATTTTGAAATGGGTCATTTTGATTTGTGTTGGATCCGTTTCTTTTGGACTCATTGATTTTCTGAGTATTTCATCGTGTACTGCAGCCAATCAACATTGATGTTTTTAAATTGACATTTCAATTATTTAAATTGATTTGGATTGCTGATTTGTTGTTAACACTGTTTAGTGTTATATCTGCTGTTATCCGATTCTTTTAGCGAGGAGTCGGATATACGAGATTTCTGTGACTGTCGTCTATTTGACGGTTGATTATTATTGCTTCTATGCACTAATAACTGAGTTTGAATTAGACTGACCCGTGTATTATTTTCTTTTGAATGTAATACTCGGGTCAGACCCGAGTTATTTCAGGTTGTAGATTTCCTTCTTTGAGTTGCTGTTCGGGATATGAAGACTTTTCACATCTTCTGAAGTTGTCTTTGTCATTTTGTAGAAGTCGTGTCATTGTATAGGATGATATGTATTCATGTATATTAGTTGATAATGTACTTGTATATATAACTTCCAGAGTCGACAGTTGTAGTTGTATCATATGTATTGTGTCAACTATATTGTAACTGACATCAGTTATATATATATATATATGAGACTTTTTGTTTAATCTGTGTTCCGCATTTATATTATCTGTGTTGTTATTATATTCATTGTCCTAAACTATTATGAACCGTCGTAGTTCGTTTTGTACTAGAATTGGGTATGTCGATGGGAGTAAATAAATAATAGATGAAAAATAAAAAGTATATACCACTCCTATCGAGATAACCAATGTTAGTGTAAGGCCAACTACGGATGGTCGCTCCTATCTAGCCTTATTCTTCGTAATAATAGACAGTATTCCTTTTAATACTCTTTGTTATTACGAGCATAGAGGTGGGGCGTTTCAGTTGGTATCAGAGCTTGGCGTTTATGGACATAATATAAAACATAACTTAGATGGAACATATGTTACAACTATTGGTCGATGTTTTATTTGTACTTTGAGTCAAAACTAAATTTTTGAAATTTTGATGAAATCTTTAGATATCTTTATTTAAAAATAAAAGTGGAATTGTGTTTTGTTGTTTTGATTAAATTGTGTTCTGTTTATCAGAGTGCGCAGCGGAAACAGTGACACTGTCTTCGCTAAGTACAACTGATAATCTTTTTGATTAAAAATCAAAATATGAAATTGAAATAGATTTCATCTGTTGTTTACATACCTGTGTTTATTTTGTTTCTTTGGAAAGTTCGAATCCGATTTGAGGATTCGAAGCAATTGCAGTTATGTGATTTTTGTTGAGATTTTTGCTGGTTTTATTTTATGCTAATCATATATTGATTAGATTTAGCTGTTTTGAATTATCTTCATTGAAGATAGATTCGAATGATTTTTTTTTATATTGTAGTGTGCGTGCAAATATGAATTGCACGTTACCGCATTAATTTTATGTTGAACCAATGCTTGGTTATGAAACGTATTTTGTTGTCGTTATTTTTATAATGGGATTTTTACATCGATGCTAAATTTTGAAGCACGGTGTTTTGTTGACATTTTGATGAATGAAAATTCACCGGTATTACATTTTGATGTAAATTCTTTTGATGAGATTTTGACGTTTAAAAATTACTGTCGCTTTGGCTTCAGTAACAGTCAAATTTTTAAAAGTGGATTTTCAAGCGGTTATTCCGCAATGTTGATTCTGAGATTCGTTTTACGATGTTCTAGAGAAGTACAATTTCCTTTTCGAAATTGTTATTAATGTTGCTGCTTTAATCACGTGATTGGAAAATCGTTTTAAAATGAAAATTGTTTTATAAATTTTTAACAGTTTGCGTTTTCAAAAGAATGAGGAAGCGACTTAAACGATTCAGCAAAATCGAGGATTATGACCCCTTTCTTTTACTGATTCGCTTAACTCCGGACTTGTCCAGTTGAGAATGTGAATTGTTATTTTTACAAAATAAATAAAATTGTTTTCAGGAATTTTACAGTTTGCGCTTTCAAAAGAATAAGGAAGCGATTTAAATGTTTCAGCAAAATCGAGGACTATGACCCCTTTCTTTTACTGATTCGCTTAATTCCGGACTTGTCCGTTTGAGAACGTAAAATGTGTTTTATAAAATACATAGTTTTTGCACTTTCAAGGAAACGATGAAGAGATTTAAACGATTTAGCAAAAGTATGGAGTATGGAACCATACTTTTACTATTTCGGTTAATTTCGGACTCGTTAATTGAAATATTTGTTGTTTGATGATTTTGATGATTTTGTGGGTTTTCGAGCCACTTTGTTGGACCTTCGGGTCATTTGTTGGACCTTCGGGTCATATGAGGACCTTCGGGTCAAATACCAGTACTAGACCTTCGGTCACTCTGCGGACCTTCGGGTCAATTTGATGGGCGCCAAAATTATGTTGAGTACTTGGTAGGCTTCGGCCATTTGTTGATGCACGTGCGGCGAATTAAAAACTCGCCATCTGATGGGATCGATCCAAGCTTTTATGTTGATTTTCTAGTCTTCTTAATTGATTTCTAGATATTTGTTGTTTCTAATTATCTGCAGGTAATTAGATATCTGATGTTATGAGATTTAATTATCGTATCGGCAATTAAATATTTGTTGTTTCTGATTATCGCTTGTGATAATTAGATATTTGTTGATATGAGTTCTGATTATCGTTTTTGATAATCGGATATTTGTGTTTCTAATTATCGCTTGTGATAATTAGATATTTGTTGATTCTGATTATCGTTTTGATATTCGGATACTTGTTGCATTTAATTATCGCTTTTGGATAATTAAATATTTGCTGATTTGAGATTTAATTATCGCTTTGATAATTAAATATTTACTGATTTGGAATTTAATTATCGCTTTTGGATAATTAAATATTTGCTGATTTGAGATTTAATTATCGCTTTGGATAATTAAATATTTACTGATTTGAGAATTTAATTATCGCTTTTGGATAATTAAATATTTGTTGATTTGAGATTTAATTATCGCTTTGATAATTAAATATTTACTGATTTGGAATTTAATTATCGCTTTTGGATAATTAAATATTTGCTGATTTGAGATTTAATTATCGCTTTTGGATAATTAAATATTTACTGATTTGGAATTTAATTATCGCTTTTGATAATTATATATTTGCTGATTTGAGATTTAATTATCGCTTTTGATAATTAAATATTTACTGATTTGGAATTTGATTGTCGCTTTGGATAATTAAATATTTACTGATTTGAGAATTTAATTATCGCTTTTGGATAATTAAATATTTGTTGATTTGAGATTTAATTATTGCTTTGATAATTAAATATTTACTGATTTGGAATTTAATTATCGCTTTTGGATAATTAAATATTTGCTGATTTGATATTTAATTATCGCTTTTGGATAATTAAATATTTGCTAATTTGAGATTTAATTATCGCTTTTGATAATTAAATATTTGCTGATTTGAGATTTAATTATCGCTTTGATAATTAAATATTTACTGATTTGGAATTTAATTATCGCTTTTGGATAATTAAATATTTGCTGATTTGAGATTTAATTATCGCTTTTGGATAATTAAATATTTGCTGATTTGAGATTTAATTATCGCTTTTGATAATTAAATATTTGCTGATTTGAGATTTAATTATCGCTTTTGATAATTAAATATTTACTGATTTGGAATTTGATTATCGCTTTTGATAATTAAAAAAATTGTTGAATTGAAATTTGATTACCGTTTATGGTAATTAAATATTTGTCGATTTGAAATTTTGATTACCGTTTGTGGTAATTAGATATGTGCTGATTTGTTTTCTGATTATCGTTTGAGATAATTAGATATTTGATTTGTCTTCTGATTATCGTTTGAGATAATTAGATATTTGATGTTTTCTGATTATCGTTTTTGATAATTTGATATTTGTTGATTTGCTTTCTGACTATCGTTTGGATAATTGGACGTTTGTTGATTTTATTGATATGAGATTTTCTAATCTCCAATTGATTCTAGAGTATGCTGATTTTATTGAATCGCTGTTTTCTATCTATTTCTGGTAATAGTTAGAGTTTGTTGATCATGGAATTTATGTTTTCTAGTTAATTGTTGGATAACTAGATATTTGCAGTTGCGATTTGTGATTTGTGTTTTATAATTATCCTTGCTGATAATTAGGTTTTGCTGTTTTCTAATTATCGTATTGATAATTAGATATTGCTGTTTTGTGATTTCTGTATTTTAAATTATCTAGTTGATAATTAAGTATCGTTGATAATTATATTTGTTCAGTTTTGATTGTTTCTGATTATCTAATTGATAATCAGATTTTGTTGAGAATTTGTGAATCTCTTTTATGAAGATAAAAGGTTTCTGTGGCATTTAAATTCGCGACTTTTATTTTTCTAGCTTAACCAGTTTACGTTAGAAGAATAATAGTTATTGATGACCTTCAGTATGAAAATTGCGAGGATGCAATTTTTATAAGGAGGGGAGTCTGTAACAACCCGGGGTTTTTCTGTTAATTTATCTTCGTCATTAATCGATTAAATTGCCAGCTAATTGCTGTTTGAAGTTTTTAACACCCGGTAATTCGTAGCAATTAATTATCGACACTAGGTGATTAAATCGTTCGCCAATTTTTATTGGAATTTTATCGAGTTAAAATTCTTTTGAAAAATGGTTGAGAAATTATTTGGGCTTTAAATAAATATATTTCTTTTATTTTTATTTTAAATGGCCGGCCCTACTTTCTTTTGTTATTTGCCCTAACATGTCGGCCCGCTTCATGGGGTAACTTCGATCCCCTTTTCTTTGCCCGATCCCCTTTGAGAAACAAAAATGGCGAGCAAAAAACTAGGGCTTCGGCGATGTTGTAATTTTCTGGCGAATCTGGCTCGATCTTCTTCAATGCTTGCTCGACTGAATTAAGGCTTTTCCCTTGTTTGTTTTGCTGGCGAATTGAAGCTTCTGCTTCGTCTTCTTTTGTGGCGACTCTGGAATTAGGGTTTTTCCCTATTACGATTTTGAGCTTCGGCCCCTCGATTCTTTGTTTCTCTAGCGAATTGAGACTTCAGCTCCTCTTCGCTCGATTCTGGAATTAGGACTTCGGCTGCTTCATTCGTAGCTAAGGTGAGTGTTCTCGGCACTCACATCTAATTCAAATGGTTAAGCTCGTCTGCTTATTGTTTTCGTTGTCTTCGACACTGACATTGTTAGTGGTTGGGTTTGATTCTCTGTTGCCTGCCACTGTTGTGAATTGGTGATTTTGTATAAGTTAGGCTTCGGCCATTTCTGTTGTTTTCGTGGTCATCATTGTTCGAGTGTCGAATTAATTTTTATTTGGCCTTTTGAAGTTAATTCGTTATGCCAGGTTGTTTAGAGATGTTCGTGTTCCTTTGATTTCGGTTTTGTTTAACTGGGTTTCGAACTTGAATTGTTTGATTTCCATTCTTTTTTACTTTGGGTTGTGAGGTTGTTTATGGATGATTTTATGCTGGCTTCGGCCTTAGAGTGGGATTTCATTTAACTATGCTTGATTAATTGCGACTGCTAGTAGATGTGGAGTGCCATCGTTGTTCTGTGCTCCATGTTGTATTGAACACCTTTATTTTGACATGCGCATTACTCTGGAATCTTGTTTTTAATGTTGTTCATGTTATATGTGTACTCACGATTTCATTCGAAACTGTGGCATTTCACATGTATGCTTGATGCCTGGATCAAGTTGCAGTGATACTGCTTGCACTCTAGTTCATCAGTACTTGATCATCTGAGTGCCTGTAGTAGAATTGACCTTGTTGAAGTTTTATTCTTGTTGATTTGGGGTTCCACTGTGGTACACTTGGAATTTGTTAGTTCATGGATTGGTGAAACTGGGTTTTACAAAAATGCAAATTTCTTGGTTTCAAAGATTTTGACTTTGTTGCTGTTGAATTCTTTGACGACGATGTTGAATTTGAGAATTTTCGGTGTTGTTCTGAGTTTGATGTTGCATTATACCTGGACTTCCCCAATTGTGCTTGAGGCATTGAGATATGAGTTTCATTTTGATGGCTTGTCCAATTCATTTTACTGATATATGAGACAGGCCATCCCCTTCCTTTCTCTGTTGCATGTATATATGATCATACATGCATAATGTTGCACCATTGCTGTTTCATCTTGGTTTTAGTGAGGCCTTTGTGCCCTTGTAATGATTGCAGTTTGATTTGTTATATCTGATTTTGTAGATGCCTGTATTTATAAGTACAATATATATATAGGTGTGGATCAAAATGTATGCATATATACTCTTGTATGTGTATATGCACGCATAGTTGGATTTATACTCGGGTTCTATCTGTTGCATTGGCTTGATATTATATATTCAATGCTGCAGATGTCCTTGATCACTTTGGAATTCATTTGTTGACTTATAGTTTACATATTTGTTGACTTCTCTGATGGCAGCTTTGGGGTTTGAATCACGACATGATGGAGTTGCTGCAATACCGTTGGCACTGACTACATCTTGTCTGCTCTTTGATGGTCTGGTTGCCCTGTGCACAATTGTGTGTATACTTTGATCTGGGTTTGTTGCCTCTGATTTTGTTTAGTATTGTTTTGGGTTGTTTTGTAGTGGCGAGGCAATACACGCGTGCGTGTACTGCAGCCCTAGCAGGATTGACAGATTTAGTTGATATTTCGATTGTAAATGGTTTCGTTGGTTAAATTCAATATTTTGAAGTTGTATTTTGAAATGGGTCATTTTGATTTGTGTTGGATCCATTGCTTTTGGACTCATTGATTTTCTGAGTATTTCATATGCTGTATTGGCGAGGCAGTATACGTTAGCGTGTACTGCAGCCAATCAACATTGATGTTTTTAAATTGACATTTCAATTGTTTAAATTGATTTGGATTGCTGATTTGTTGTTTAACACTGTTTAGTGTTATATCTGCCGTTATCCGATTCTTTTAGCGAGGAGTCGAATATACGAGATTTCTGTGATTGTCGTCTTTTTGACGGTTGATTATTATTGCTTCTATGCACTAATAACTGAGTTTGAATTAGACTGACCCGTGTATTATTTTCTTTTGAATGTAATACTCGGGTCAGACCCAAGTTATTTCATGTTGTAGATTTCCTTCTTTGAGTTGCGGTTCGGGATATGAAGACTTTTCACATCTTCTGAAGTTGTCTTTGTCATTTTGTAGAAGTTGTGTCATTGTATAGGATGATATGTATTCATGTATATTAGTTGATAATGTACTTGTATATATAACTTCCAGAGTCGACAGTTGTAGTTGTATCATATGTATTGTGTCAACTATATTGTAACTGACATCAGTTATATATATATATATGAGACTTTTTGTTTAATCTGTGTTCCGCATTTATATTATCTGTGTTGTTATTATATTCATTGTCCTAAACTATTATGAACCGTCGTAGTTCGTTTTGTACTAGACTTGGGTATGTCGATGGGAGTAAATAAATAATAGATAAAAAATAAAAAGTATATACCACTCCTATCGAGATAACCAATGTTAGTGTAAGGCCAACTACGGATGGTCGCTCCTATCCAGCCTTATTCTTCGTAATAATAGACAATATTCCTTTTAATACTCTTTGTTATTATGAGCATAGAGGTGGGGCGTTTCACAATTTATGCAGGTATATAATATGAAAGCAATACATCATATTATTTCTTTTTCATGTTTTCCATTATTTCATGTTTTCAAATTGTGTTTGATTCAACGAACTGACATGCATGTTTTTTCGAATGTAATTGTATTTTTTATCATGTTGAACGGATACTCCATTAAATCTCGCTCTCAAAATGTTTATATTCTAGATAATTTAAAAAAACATCATTTCAAAATGAATTAGCAAATTCAGATATTAGAATTTGTTCAGATCAAAGATAGAAAGATTATTTGTCGGTTTCAACTATTATGTTGTAATACTAGTTTTATCATTGTTCCATCATCTACCTAGTGCATAGGCTCTCCCTTAAACATGATTTAGAGTGGGCAAGTTGCACGCGATCTTACCACCATTACTGGGGAGACAGTTATTAGAATTGGTGAATAAACAAAGGGTCCAAAAAAGTCGAATCTAGCGATGCATGAATAAAGTTCATGGTAGAGTTACACATTCAAAGTAGATTGTCCCATATATAACATGCATTTTATTATATGCTAAAAAAGTGAGACGCCTATCAGATTAATGTAGAATAAATGTCAAGTACGGTTCATCATTGTTTAAGGGTGCGTAATAAGCTTACTTTTCCTACCGTCAAGTTTGTGTCGCGTCCAAAGTGTCTGACGTATCTAAGATGAGGTCCATAATTTTGTTTTATTGGGGATGAACTATTGAAAACAGTCAATTGATGTCAGAAGTGTAACGTCCCGCCCCTCGTAATATCCTAAAATCAGCACCGAATGGAAACGTTTGACTTCCAAATATCATAAAAGACAGATTGTCGAGAAAGAAAATTTAAAGAAAACATTATACTAAGGCATATCGATAGAATCTCACAGCGAAATGATAATATGTAATATATCGAATATACATGAGTTGAATAGGATTACAATATATATAATAAGCTACACTAATGGAAGTAACTAATAAGTAAATATCAATACAGTGAGCCAGAATAGAACATCCGGTACAATAAGGCTCATATATAAATAACAACCATCATGTAGTATTACAATATCAAGTATATGTACAAAGTATCGATATTGTCTCCACAAAATGCTTCAGTTGTTTTGAAATCACAGGCCTAAAAGCACCTGACTTCCAAACTACTCAATCGAGTACACAAGAGTTATCTTGACATAAGCAGATAAAGATAAAACGTGGGTTAGACATAAAGCCTGACGTGAGGGGAACTATCTCAAAATACTGTATATTTAAACTATATGCAAATAAACAAATTTGAGACTATTTTGGTAATTGGGTTTTCGTAATTTAAAAAATCGAGGGTGGCCTTTTGTTGATTTTATTCGAAAGGATTTTTGGTAAATTTTGAAATCAAATAAGGGTGATTATAAACTTACTCTTTTAATAACACAAAAGGAGAAAGAAGGTTATTCTATCAATAGAAAAAACAATGAATTACAAGAACAACTCTCACACTAAGAGGTTTGAATAAAACTTCTTTATAATACTATTATTACCAATGTTGTTTTAATAGTTGACTTTTTTTACTATTAAGTTTATGAGTTAGAATCTTATAAGAAATATAATTCTCAAACATCCATAAGAAATTTGAGTTATTTAGGTGAAATAGAAAAAAATTTGTTGTTTTTTTTCAATTTCTTTGATGAAAATGTGTATACTTATTTGAAAGTTCTATTACTTTTCCAAAAACAAATGGAACTTGTAGAAAATGGGACTTTTTGCAGGTTTATTTTCAAATTTATGTAATACTTTTGAATTTCAATGAGCATATTTGAACTTTATTGAAAGTATTTACATATTTCCAAATACTTCTTTTTTCTCTGAAAACCTCCAAAAGTTTCAAAAAGGGTTTTTTATTTTTTTGGATAAAAATACCTTTAATATGATTTGAATTTTACTTATAAAAGTATCAAAATATATTTTATTTATTTTTGGAAAATATTTGGACTTCTCCAAAAGTTTCTTTATTTTTTTTTATAGTAGGAGTGGTCAAAAGTTTCTTTATTGAAAATGTCGAATCTTTGTAAATTGTATTAATTTCTATTAAATATCAGGGTTTCTCGAAAGGAATAAAACATTAGTTTGAATTATAAGGATGTTTAATCTAATAAATCGATAGGGACATTTGATTTATTAAATCTTGCGAAATGGATCCCACTATGCCAATCAAACATATAATAACAATTTAAAGCATAACAAATGGATTAATTAAATCAAAAATCATTAGTAAGTTCTTGAATGTAATTAGTAAGTAATAAAGTTAAGTTAAGACTTCTCTTTATTATTTAAAAATGTTAAATGTTAAATGTTTTGATGGAAGGTACTTAGTGGCGCATTGGTTATTATTCCTTTTCCATCTCCTTTTCATTTCATTTTTACAAAATAATTCAAAAGCTTTCGTAGTAAGAATACTCAAAATGGCTTCCTTCCTTCCTCCCATCTTCTTTCTTCACTTTTCTTCTTTAAAACACATTCAAACTTTCAGTAAACTTCAACAAACTCAATTACGTTCCTTAGCACACCATATCCTCATCATCTAGCAACTCAAAAGTCAAAAATATGGAATGTGGAGAGAGGGGCGAAAGCTTATGTGTGAGCAAGAAGGAGGTAAGGGGGCTTGGTTTTAGAGTTTTGTGGTTAAAGGTGGTAGCTTTAGTGGTTTGGTGATAGTAGGAAGTTGATCCTTGGATTTAGTGCTTGATTTGATTTGCTATGCTTGGTTTGAAAGCGAGATTCTTACTTTAAAAATTCCCTTTATATATATATATGTTTAAACTAGTACCTTGGTGATGTTTAAATTATATTGGTATTGTTTGAACTTCTATTTGTAACGAGTGTGAACCCTTGCTATGCATACGGTTTAGTATATAATTCTGTTAACGGTGTGTTTTTTAGATTTTATAGTATATGAAGATGAAAGCACATATTTATGGGATTTAAATTTTTAGATTAATTTTTTCATGAATACTACTAACAAAAATGTGTTGATAAATCTACTTAAATAGTCTTAGAGAATATAGAGTATAATTAATATTTTAGAGCACAATACCTTTATATAGAAAAGGTTACATCAACTATCAGTTGTTCCTAACTTGGTAAGCACTATATTACTAAGCATGTCATTTAATTAATTTTCAAATGTAATTTACATCAGTTTAGCATGGTTTTATCATATTTTTAACATATAAATCTAAATATGCACATAACTTTGTTTGATAATGGTGTTCCAAACCTGGAGTAGAGAAATTATGCTCGAAATGAGATAGTAATTAAATTTGGCTTAGTAAAACAACATTTTCATTATTACACATTTCAACATTACACCATACTAATTAAATTAGAGAAAATATTATAGTAGTTTTCAAACATCGTGTTCTTTAATACATATAGCATAATATGATATGAGAAAATATATGAAATGAGTAATTAAATTTTGTATCTTTTGTATCTAGAGTATCATTTTGATTTACAAATCATGTAATAATTTGTTAACTAATAATTATATATATAACACTCATTGTATTGTTGTTACTATATTAAGCTTCTTAAAATAAACTTGACTAGTTAACTATGCATATTCCAACGTTGATGATTCCAACTAATTAAACATTATCCTTGTTCATTTCAACTAATGTGAATAAGAGCTACACAACAGGATTTAGTAAATGTATATTTTCGAAATATACAATAAAGCAAAATTAAAAATTAGTTTTAATCCATCAAAAAATAAAATGTTATAGTGAACTAAGGTGGATACCAATTGATTAGCATTGATGATAATTAGGATGATTTAGCGGACAATTATAATTTAAGGTTAGAGGTTAGAGGTCGTGGTGTTCGTGGACAAATTGGATTAGAGGTTGGATAGGAAGTATTTATGTAACGTATAGTTTTTTTTATATATTTGACATAATTATTAATTAATTATTATCAATTAACGTATAGTATTGAATAGGAAGTAATATTAATTATTTACAAAAAAGTTCAAAAAAACAGGAATTGCGCCCGACTTATCTCAGAAAATTCGAACATGATTAATACACCTTGTAAAAACGCTACATTTTTTAAGTCCAAACACGAATCATTAAACTGCTGACGTATCAATTATGTCAGATTTATCTAAGATAAGTCGAACATAATTCTTGCTAACCGCTTTTTGGTTAACGTTTCCGATGTCCATGAACGAGGACTTAGTATGTAACTATTCCCTAATTAGATTAAATATTAATAAAAGAGAATTAATTGTAATAATTCTTAAATTAGTTTGAATTGGAATTACATGAAATTAGCAACAATTTATTCCTTTTTAACACAATTCTTTCCGTTTGAAGTTAGCTTACTCGTAAACATTATTATTAACCCACCTTCAATTCGTAATGATTTATAAACATCTCCACACTACAAATCAAAACAATATAGCATAAACAATCTTTATCAAAAATAATAAAAAATTGCTAAGATATTCCATAAGATCTCCAAGTATTCAGTGCTAACCATGAATTAAATAGAAAAATATATGCCACTTATGAACATTTCATGGTCATTGAAGCGTTACTGTAGAAAAATATATTACCGTAGGTTGAATAAGATGGATAATATCTAATATTACAAAAAATAAGTCTTGGTTGCGTATAACAGAATAAAATATTTAGATAGAAACTAAGTTTAACACTTATTTAGAACTAAACTTTCAACATACTTTTCTCAAAATGCAATAGTGAAATTTATTATTTGACTATTCTTTTACATCATAGATGATATTTTCCCTACTTGATTTTCTTAAATACTTATAGTTCAAAATGGAAAATAGATCAACTTTATCTCAGATTATACTCAATTAAAGATTCTTTGATGTATATGTGTTAGTAAATCAATTATGCCTTATAAATTTAAGAAGGAAATGAAATCATGATCGTACTAAACAAATACAAAATAGATTAGAGAATTTATTATGTATTAATTATCTTCAGTGTTAACTTAAGAAACTAATTTTCCATAAATATGATCGTGTTAATTTTCAGAAAACTTCATTTGATTCTATTATAACATTAAACAATCGAATTATAAAATACACATATCACCAAATTATCAAGTTAACTAAATTATACATACTTTATATTGAGTTAATTTTTTTTTTGAAACAAAACATTTAGCTTTAAAACTAAAAATATTAAAGGAACTAAACCTACCATTATTTTCGAAACTAAAAGCATAGTTGGGAATTAGTAGTTGACCTATAACTATTTGACCTTCTATCTTTTGTATCTAGAGTAACACTTAGATTTATAAATCATGCAATAATTTTTTGACTAATAATTATGTATACAGTATCTATTGTATTATTTTTACTATATTAGATCTTTTCAAAAAACTTGACTTCTTAACTTTGCATATTCAAACTTTGATGATTCCAACTACTTGAAAATGATCCTAATTTGTTTGAAAATGTACAAATAATATGAATAAGAGCTATACAACATGTTTAATAAAAGTATACTTTAGAGATATACAATTAAGTAATTAAAAATTAGTCTTAATCCATCATAAAAATAAAATGTTATATTGACTAAAAGTATGCTAATTGATTAGGATTAATGAAGATTATTATGTAACTGTTCTCTAAAAATAAATTTCAATAAAAGAGAATTAATTGTAATAATTCTCAAATTAGTTTGAATTTGAAGTAAATGAATACTATCAATTTATTCCTTTTAAATACAGTTGTTTTCATTTAAAGTTAGTTTACTTGTAAACATTATTAATAACACATCTTCAATTCGTAATGATTTATAAACATCTCCAAACCGCAAAATAAAATTAAAACAACATAGCATCGAATAATCTTTGTAGAAAATAAAAGATAATTGCTAACATGTTCCATAAGATCTCTAAGAATTCAATGTTAACCATGCATTAAATATGAAAATGTGTGTTATTTATGTACATTTCTTGATCAATTAAGCATCACTATAGAAAAATATATTAAACCGTAGGACAATTAAAATGGATAATATCTAATATTACAAAACTGAGGTTAGGCTGAGTATAAAAAACAAAATATTTAATTAAAAATTAAGTTTATATAACACCTTTATAAAACTAAATTTTCAATATAAAGTTATATACTGTACACTGAAAAAAGTATTATTTATACATTTATATTTCTTTTTTCAAATACGACATAAAATTTATTATTTGACCATTCTTTTACTTCATAGATGATATTTTACTCCAACTTGATTTTCTTGAATACATATGTTTAAAAATGGAAAACATCAATTTTGTCTTAGATTATACATAATTTAAGATTGTTTGGTATACATGTGTTAGTAGACTAATTGTGTTATTCAAAATATGCAAAGGAAATAAAATTCATGATCGTGTTAACGAAACACATATTAGATGAACGTCGATGTAAAAATAAAACTTGAGAAATAAATAATTGTTCAACATTACATATCAAGGATTTTATAAAAAAAAGATCTATGATATCGATGTATTAATCAATCCAATAACCCCCTGCATAATATGAAGGAAACCAGGTTGATAATGATACAGATTGGACCTAAATATAAGAAAGTATAAGATTTTTCCTAACTTGAATTTTGTATACACTTATATTTCAAAATAAAAAAGATCAACTTTACCTCTTGTGTATTATAAAAAGTTTAAGATTATTTTATGTATGTATATGTTAGTAAGCCAGTTATTCTCTACAAAATGAATGAATGAAATGAAAATAATAATCATACTAAATGAATACAAATAAGGTGAACGTCGATGTAAGTAGAAAATTTAAGAATAGAATATAGTCAAGCTTCGTGTATTATAGATTTTACAAAATAACCAAAGATTACATGATATATATGTATAACAAATTCAATAACCTTCTAAAAATATAAAGGAAACGATATTCATATCCACACAAATTGTAACAAAAATAAGAAAATAATTTTTTAAACACAAAATTTAAAGAAAAGACATGCAATAATATATTAGAGCTAAAACAAAAAATTCAACCTTAAATTAAATGAAAATGAAACAAAAATCAAACCTTTAAATCGAGCTTGATAGATCGGTAAGCAAAGTTTTTTGGAAGCTTTTAGACAAATTTTCATGAAAACTACAACACTGAAAGTAACAGATAAAAACACAATCTCTACAAAACATGATTAAAATGATAATTTTTTTAAATGAATAGAAATTAAAGAACTAATGATGAATTCAACCAAATTATAGTTAAATAAAAAATAAAAAGATTGACTAAAAACTATTTGGATAGAATCTTTAAGTTGATTTAGATTGGAAATAGATATTTTAGTTTTTTTTGAATTGTAGTACACATATGAAATTGATATATGGGAAGAGATAACATAATGAATTTTTTTAAATGGGAGGAATGTAAAAAAATAATAGGAAACAAACGACAAATGAAAAAATTATAATGGTAGTATGGAGAAGAAGAAGAAATCTCTGTTAGGTTACAAAGAAATAGTGATTATGAGTTTATCAAAAGAAATAAACATATATAAGAGTATTTTATCAAAAGAAATAATGATAACATTAATTGCAATATTAATGATGGTAGTTTCGTGGAAGACTAAAAAATTTTAGGGGGTCTAAAAGCAAAATTGTACCAAAAATTAAGGAAAATGCACTATTCAATCTGAGAACGAATGGAAGATAAGAATACTAAGAGTTCAATATTCTCTTTCTTATATAATAGAATAGATATGGATGGTTATTGTGCTTTCTAAAGCAATATTGTTGAGTTTGTTGTAGTGCTTCGGAAAGCATTTTGATCTGTTGATTTAATGGCATAAGTAATGGACTAGAAAATATGGACTATGGATTTTTGTTGTAGAACAAATATAAACATGATGTATGGACTTGTTATGACTTGATGCATGGGCTTGAATAAAGCACATAAGTATTAGTAGGGGACTAGGACTTGAAATGGAAGTGATCGTATAGCGATAGTCACTATAGAAGCATTTTGATGTCATGTGTTCTATTCATGTTTGAATATTTTGTTTTCATGTATATAATGTTATATAAATGATTTTCTATGTTTCTTGTAATGTGATGTGAAGTTGAGAATTATTATATGACTTAAAAGTTGATTTCTTTGATGTAGAAGTAAATTGCACTTGATGAAGTGCTAAGGTAGTTGCCAAGCCTCCTTTTGAGTTTGAAAGTTATACTTACGGATTTTAAATCGACCTCAACTTTTATTTAAAGTAAAATTGTTTCCATACTTATAATAGTATAAATATAGAATGAGATGGAGTTTAAAAGTTATTTAATTTATAAAACAAAGTTTTAAAGTTATGGTCCATATAACGATAGTCTCTATTGATGCAGTTTTGAAAATATACAATTTTAGTAGATATAAATGATTAGCTACTTTAAATATTTTGTAAATTCTTTTTAAATATGTTTTATAAGGGTTATATAAGTATTTGAAAAGAATCTGAAGTTTTAAAATTATTTTTAAATGGTATTTAATAATTTTAAAGTAGAGGTTTTTTGTATTATAAAACTTGTTTATTTTAGGAAGGAGTTTCTAAAACAATATTAAGGAATTATTTTAAATTAATATTTATATATAAATGTTTAAAGACATTTGAGATATAAAAATATTTAATTTGAGATGTTTAAACAAGTGGTTTATTTAAAGAAATGCCCTTACTTTTCAAAGTTGTGTTCTCTTTTAAAGGTAAAGGCTTTTAAGTTATGATTTGAATGAAAGTCTAAACTTTATTTAAAAGTATTTTAAAAGAGGCTTGAAATTTATATATTTGATTTAAAGGGTTCGTTAAATATAATAGAACTGGTGGTGCTTTTACGAAGAAAAGGATCTTATCTTTTCAAATCAAATGTGGTTTTAAACAAAGGTTTTCAAACGAGATTTTATATGGAAATTTCCAAGTGATATAAGGGTTTAAGTGAAATTTTTAAAGAAACTAATATTCGAATTTTAGTAAAAGATTTGGGAAAGTGGAAAATGGAGTTTAGTTTATAACTCTCTTGGTTTTAAATGAAATAGGATACAGAATTTATGAAATCTTATGCTTGACATTAAGTTTCGAGGTAAGGAAACTTCTACCTATCTTAAAAGATAAGAATGTTGTCGAGACAATGTTTAAGAGGTAATATTACGCCAACTTGAACGACCTTATTTTACTGTCATTTGAAGAATAGTTTATGTTTGAAATCGAAGATTGATGTTTAGTGTATTAAATATTAATTTTGTATGAGAACTCAGTTAACTTATGGAAATTAAGTAGTCTTATAGTCGGCACTAAAAGTCAATGAGTACACCGATCCTTTATGTAAAACCCCATAAATTTGGCGTTAGTTATTTAATTAGTTAGTTAATTAAGCTCCAAAAATAAAATTTATGCAAATGATAGAATTTGACTATGGAACTTGCACCATTGTGTTCGTGGCGAAATTCTGAGCAACTTTCATATTTTGAGTTTTACGGTCAGAGTACATACGAATATGTTATAGATGAAAAAAAAAGTTGGAATAGAATTAATTAGATTAGAAATAAATAACATTTATTCATTAATTATCGGGACCCCACAAGTCGATAGGTTCATTGCGGCAGGTCGACATGTAGTGATCGACTGGTGCTAATGAGCGATCGACCGTTTGGCAAGTCGGCGGCTAGGGTTTTCCTAGGCTAGAACGACCCGAATATAATATATTTCGATCATACAACTGTGATTGATTCAAGTGCCTATAAATTTAGACCCAACCCTCTTTTCTCTTCTTATATTTTTCTGAAAGCAGCAACGAAGCTCTACCATTCTCTTCTCCACTATTTCTTAAATTATAAAATATAATATTTATATTTGCATGTATACAAATTAGAGAAGAGTAGAAATCAAATAAGAGAAGAAGAGAAGTGAATCGACATTACGCGATAATGAGGTTATATATATATATATATATATATATATATATATATATATATATATATATATGTGTGTGTGTGTGTGTGTGAGTGTGTATTTATATTTCCCTTTAATCCAACATTTCTTCTCAGATCTATAATTATAATATATGTATATACCATTTTTATACATATTTTTTGGAATAAGAAGGAAATAGAGTTGAATCAAAGGTTTTACTTTAGATTTGTAGATTTGGAATGCTTTTAGAAGGTGAATGGAAATTTTATTTATGATTTTGAATCTATTCCATTGGCATACGTCTGATTTTTTTGCCAAAATCAATAATATTTTTGAATTGTTGGCTCAAATTAGCGTAGGAAACTATTACCTATGTATTCATGTTTTAGATCTAATAGGAATTATTATTACACCCTGATCTGGAAATTAGTTCCAAAAGTTATAGATATGAATATTGATTAGAAATGAATTTTATTCCAGATCTAAAATTGGGTTGTAGATTATTAATATGATTTTGATAATTACTCTAATTATTTTGAATTGGGAATTTTCCATAGTTTTATTTATGGAAAGAACATCCATTTGATTTTTATAAATTTGTTTATGTTTCCAATTTGCATAGAATGTGCAGCGTTTGATTGAACAAGGAATATATGTAGATAAAAAGGAAGAGATGTGCAAAGTACAGATTTATTCTCCATAGTTTACACTATATATTCCAATAAAAAGAAAATAATCATTCCTTGTAATTTCAAATGGGGAAAATCTTTTCTTTTATTCTTGATCTTTTGTTTTAAACTAATTTATGGAAATCATAAGGGAGAATCTTCCTAAGAAATGTAATTTCAGAAAATTAAATATGGAAAAGAATATTCTAGTTAAAGCTTTTTTACTAGAATATATTTGGTAGAAGTAGGTATTTATATGTATTTATACGCCCTAATAAATATGACGATTTATGCATAACGCTCATTTAGAGTATTAGTTATACGTAGTAATAACGTTGATTTGCAGATAGGAATTAGGAAGGAAAGTGAGGAAAGGTTGTAACTCCAATTAATGGGTAATAAATGGAAAATGAATTTAGGAGTTACAATTAATTAACATGGTAAATGGATTAATGGGACTGATACATAACGAAGTTAAATTAATAACTATGGAATAGTTAGAAAGAGATTACTAATTGGAAAGTAGTAAAAATGTATAAATGTCTTAAGAAATGTGCTTTAGATGATAATCTTTTATAATGGACAAGTTGACATCTATAGAGAAATTGATAAAAAGTGGATTTATGGGAAGTTTAATATTTAAGGTAAATCATATAGCCTTAAATAAACAAAAGGAGGTTAGTAATCTAAGTCCAATATCCAATTTAGGATGATAAAGCTTAGTAATAGTCAAGCCTAAGATATTATGTTAGTAAAGCCTAGAATAGTTAATTGGACTTAGCAGGTTGGGATGCGAGGTTAGTAGAGTTACACAACAGAAGTCTACTCTTTACTTTGAGGCTACCAGCAGTCGTGTACAATTCCTACAGAGGTGAGACATCTTTGACCATAGAACCCATAGAATAATTTGGCTTAGAAGATTGGGATGCGAGGTTGGTAAAGTGACACAATGGAAGTCTTCCATTCGGTCAGAGGCTATCAGCAGTTGTATACACTTATTACTGATATAATACATCACTAACGGGACCTATAGGTAACGATTTTGGGAATAAAAGGATCTGCTTAGGGGTTAGAGGTATTAAGTGGTTGTTTGAGGGCCCTCCTCTTTCCTAGTTAAAAAGTATTAAATGATCCGAATTATCGATTAGGAGCAATAATGGATATCTCGGGAAGGGTCCGCTTCAGGTTTGATGTATTAAGTGACTAATCTAAGGTCCGCCTCTCTCCTATAAAGAAGTATTAAGTGTTCCAGTGAGATTTAAAGCGATGTCATCTAGATAGTACTAGTAAGGCCTTATGGTTAGGTATTAAATGACAAAGACCTACCTAGAATATAAGTATTAAATGGTCAAGGGTCTGCCTAGTCCTTATCAATAAAGTATTAAGTGGCTTGGATATTGTCTCTCATATAGTTAAGACTTTAATTATGATAGATGCGTTAGTGTTATGGCTATTATATATTACAAAGAAATTAATAGTGGTCAAAACTCTCTGGAGCTAGGACCAATAGACCAACGATGATGACGCTAGGAGCCTGCTTCATATTTGGAAGTATTAAGTGGCTGATAGACTTATGTCGGTATTTTATGCTTGGAAAGGGTGGGTAGGTGAATCATGTTAGGTAGGAATATCGTGTGTGCAATATTAGGTTAATTTGGTTAAACTTATTATAGACATAACAATTAAATGGAAACCAATCGGTATAAATTTATGTTATGGACACTGTATAGGTTTTCCAATCACCATAACATTATTCTGACCCCCTCCTCATTATAATCCATAGGATAGATTTAGAGGAACAAGTCACTGGAGTTGGACATGATTGATTGTTGGAGAAATCTTTTTTTCTCTTATGTTCAGTACTGATGTAGCGATTTGATATCCAAGAAATACTATTAATTCAAACGTAGTAGTCATAGTCAGTATTTGTATCCTATTATTGTTTTCACTGTGAGTTTAGATTTTTATCAATCTTTGATAATGATCGTGCTTATTTGCAGGTATCAAATCCAATGATATGTGCTTTGATGGACTTGAGTTTCGATTCTTATCAAAATTTGGGCTCATTAAACTGCAGGTTGTTACATTTGGTATCAGAGTCTAGGTTAGTCGATCAAAGAAAGTAGGATAAATTGAGAGAACGTATTCGTACTTTCCTATCTATTTTTTTTATGCTAGACTAAAAGAATCCTGACTATAGACGTAGTTGTAGTTCCATTTCCTATCTATTTGTTACTTGAGTTTGCTTGAGTACATGTAAAACAGTTTGCATTTTTGACTTGCCATGTTACAGTGGTTTAGTTGCTGCAGTTGTGTTGAGTCGGTGACTTGACCTCTTTGCATTTTGGGTTAGTTTGCTGCCTTCTTGAATTTGCAGTGTTGTTGCACATGATTGCATCTTTGAATTTGGGTAGCTCGTCACTGTGTTGCACTTGCTTGACCCAGTTTAGAAGTTGTATACATGCTGTGTTGCCATATTCTTGGTATTTGCAGTTCACCACTGCCTCTTTAACTTGCACATGCTCCTTGGAGACGTGGCATTCACTCTTTACTACTTTGATTTTGTCGCAGTCGTTTTACTGCATATATTGGGGACTGTACATTTGAGTTAGTTCACTGATGCATCACCGTCACCATTTATTTGATGATGTGGCTTGGTAGCACTTCATGTTACCTCGATTACACTATCTTTATATCTAGTGGTGGCTGCAGTTTTTGGTTGCAGTCTTGTCCTTGTGGTTTGCATTGCATTGATGCAATTGGGTTTGTGTTGGCATTACACTTGAGTCGAACCCGATTTTTGGGTTTGACCTTGTGTCCATTTGTGACTTTCATTGAACTTTCGTGGATTTCATCACGGTTGTGGCGAGGCAGTACACGCGTGCGTGTACTGCAGCCACACAGATTTGTCGTTTTAATTGATATTTCAATTATATGAATTGTTTTGTGTTCAATTCAATATTCGGGATTTGTATTTGATTCAGTTCGATTGATCATTTTGTTGTGTCTAATTATCTATTCGATAATTAGATTCTGATTTTCTAATTATTTATTTAATAATTGGATTTCGTTGTTAAATTGTTGTTTAGGCAATTCTGTTGTTTTCTAAATTATCTGCATTGGTAATCTTTTATCTATCCTTGTTGGTGATTTGGATTAGCTGATTTATTGTTTAACACTGTTTAGTGTTATATCTGTCGTTATCTGATTCTCTTATCGAGGAGTCGGATATACGAGATTTCTGTTACTGTCGTCTTTTTGATATTGATTATTATTGCTTCCGTGCATTAATAACTGAGTTTGAATTAGACTGACCCATGTATTATTTTCTTTTTGAATTTAATACTCGGGTTAGACCCGAGTTATTTTAGGTTGTAGATTTCCTGCTTTGAGTTGCTGTTTGAGCTGTGAAGACTTTTCGCATCTTTTGGAGTAGTCGTGTCTTAGTATAGGTAGATATGTATTCATGTACATTAGTTGATAATGTATTTGTATATATAACTTCCAGAGTCGACAGTTATAGTTGTATCATATGTATTGAGTCAACTGTATTGTAACCGACATCAGTTATATATATATATATATATGAGATCTTTTGCTATCTGTGTTCCGCATTCTTTTGTATCTGTGTTATTATTATATATATTGTCCTAAACTATTATGAACCATCATAGTTCATTTTATACTGGTAATTGGGTATGTCGATGGGAGTAATTAAATAAATGATGAAAAATGAAAAATATATACCACTCCTATCGAGGTAACCAATACTAGTGTAAGGCCAACTACGGATGGCCGCTCCTATCCAGCCTTATTCTTCGTAATAACGGACAGTATTCCTTTTAATACTCTTTGTTATTGTGAGCATAGAGGTGGGGCGTTACAGTTGGTATCAGAGCTTGGGGTTTATGGACATAATATAAAACATAACTTAGATGGAACATGTGTTACAACTATTGGTCGATGTTTTTATTTGTGCTTTGAGTCAAAAACTAAAGTTTTGAAATTATGATGAAAATTTAAATATCTTTATTTAAAGGGGCATTTCACCAGAAGGACAAACTTTGCAGTCCAATTAGTTTCTAGGACACACATTCAAAGCAATTACTTTCAAGGCCAAAGTCAGCAGAATAATTACTTTCAAGGACAAGGTCATCAATCCAATTACTTTCAAGGACATAATTTCATAGGTTTTTAGGCCATAGAAACTAATTATTTTACGTTTTGTCCTTGAAAGTAATTATTTCAGTTGTGTGTCCTAGAAACTAATTCCACTTGCTAAAGAAGCCCTTGTGGCTAATTTCCACTTATTTAAAAATAAAAGTGACACTGTGTTTTGTTGATTTGATTAATTTGTGTTCTGTTTATCAGAGTGCGCAGCGGAAACAGTGAAACTGTCTTCGCTGAGTACAACTGATAATCTTTTTGATTTAAAAATCAAAATATGAAATTGAAATAAATTTCATTTGTTGTTCACATAGCTGTGTTTATTTTGTTTCTTTAAAATTTAGAATCCAATTTGAGGATTCGAAACGATTGCAGTTATGTGATTTTTGGTTGAAATTCCTGCTGGTTTTCTTTTATGCTAATCATATATTGATTAGATTTTGCTGTTTTGAATTATCTTCACAGAAGATACATTCGAATGATTTCTTTGTTTATTTTGTAGTACGTGCAAATTTGAGTTGCACGTTACTACATTTATTTAACGTTGAACCGGTGTTTGGTTTAAACGTATTTTGTTGCCGTTATTTTATAACGGGATTATTACATCGGTGCTAAATTTTGAAGCACGGTGTTTTGTGACATTTTGATGAATGAAAATTCACTGGTATTACATTATGATGTGAATTATTTTGATGAGATTTTGACGGTTAGAAATTTCTGTCGTTTTGACTTCAGTAACCGCTAAATTTTAAAAGTGGATTTTCAAGCGGTTATTCCGCAATGCTGATTTTGAGATACGATTTTACGGTGTTTTGAGAAGTACAATTTCCTTTTCGAAATTGTTACTAATATTGCTGCTTTAATCACATGATTAGAAAATCGTTTTAAAATGAAAAATTGTTTTATAAAATTTTTAACAGTTTGCACTTTCAAAAGAATGATGAAGCGATTTAAACGTTTCAGCAAAATCGAGGACTATGACCCCTTTCTTTTACTGATTCGCTTAATTCCGGACTTGTCCGTTTGAGAATGTAAAATGTATTTTTACAAAATACACAATTTTGCACTTTCAAGGAAACGATGAAGAGAATCAAATGATTTAGTAAAACACGTGGTATGGGACATGTGCGTTTGCTATTTCGGTTAATTCCGGACTCGTTAATTGAAACTTCTGCTGTTTTGATGATTCTGATGATTTTGTGTGCTTTCGAGCCACTATGTTGGACCTTCGGGTCATTTGTTGGACCTTCGGGTCATTTGTTGGGCTTTCGGGCCACTCTGATGGACCTTCGAGTCAAATACCAGTACTAGACCTTTGGGTCACTCTGCGGACCTTCGGGTCAATCTGATGGGCGCCAAAATTATGTTGAGTACTTGGTAGGCTTCGGCCATTTGTTGATGCACGTGCGGCGAACTAAAAACTCGCCATCTAATGGGATCGATCCAAGCTTTTATGTTGATTTTCTAGTCGTCTTAATTGATTTCTAGATATTTATTGTTTCTAATTATCTGCAGGTAATTAGATATCTGATGTTATGAGATTTAATTATCATATCAGTAATTAAATATTTGTTGTTTCTGATTATCGCTTGTGATAATTAGATATTTGAGATTTAATTATCGTTTGTGATAATTGAATATTTGTTGATTTGAGATTTGATTACCGTTTGTGGTAATTAAATATTTGTTGATTTGAGATTTAATTATCGTTTTTGATAATTGAATATTTGTTGATTTGAGATTTGATTATCGTTTTTGATAATCGAATATTTGTTGATTGAGATTTGATTATCGTTTTTGATAATTGAATATTTGTTGATTTGAGATTTGATTATCGTTTTTGATAATTAAATATTTGTTGATTTGAGATTTGATTACCGTTTGTGGTAATTAAATATTTGTTGATTTGAAATTTGATTATCGTTTTTGATAATCGAATATTTGTTGATTTGAAATTTGATTATCGTTTTTGATAATCGAATATTTGTTGACTTGAGATTTGATTATCGTTTTTGATAATTGAATATTTGTTGATTTGAGATTTAATTATCGTTTTTGATAATTGAATATTTGTTGATTTGAGCTTTAATTATCGTTTTTGATAATTAAATATTTGTTGATTTGAAATTTGATTATCGTTTAGATAATTGAATATTTGTTGTTTCTAATTATCGCTTGTGATAATTAGATATTTGAGATTTGATTATCGTTTTGATAATTAAATATTTGTTGATTTGAAATTTGATTATCGTTTTTGATAATCGAATAATTGTTGATTTGAGATTTGATTATCGTTTTGATAATTGAATATTTGTTGATTTGAGATTTGATTACCGTTTGTGGTAATTAAATATTTGTTGATTTGAAATTTGATTATCGTTTGTGATAATTGAATATTTGTTGATTTGAGATTTGATTACCGTTTGTGGTAATTAAATATTTGTTGATTTGAAATTTGATTATCGTTTGTGATAATTGAATATTTGTTGATTTGAGATTTGATTATCGTTTGTGATAATTAGATATTGGTTGATTGCTGATTTTATTGATATGAGATTTTCTAGTCTCTATTTGATTCTAGAGTATGCTGATTTTTATTAAATTGCTGTTTTCTATCTATCTCTGTTGATAGTTAGAGTTTGCTGATATGAAGTTTGTGTTTTCTAGTTAATTGTTGAATAACTAGATATTTGCAGTTTTACGAATTGTGATTTGTGTTTTCTAATTATCATTGTTGATAATTAGATTTTGCTGTTCTCTAATTATCGTATCAATAATTAGATATTGCTATTTTGTTATTTCTGTATTCTAATTATCTAATTGATAATTGAATATTGCTGATAATTGTGTTTATTCAATTTTGTTGTTTTCTGATTATCTATTTGATAGTTAGATTTTGTTGAAAATTTGTAAATTTCTTTTATGAAATTAAAAGATTTCTTTGGCATGTGTGTTCTTGACCATTATTTTCTAACTTAACCAGTTTATGTTAGAAAAATAATTGTTAGTGACGACTTTATTTATGAAAATTGCGGGGACGCAATTTTTATAAGGAGGGGAGTCTGTAACAACCCGGATTTTTGTATTGATTAATATCGTCATTAGACGATTAAATCTGATTGTTAATTGGTGATGGAAGTTTTTAATCGGTAGAAATTCTTTTACAATTTTGTTAAAAGAATAAATGGGCTTTAAGCAAAATCTTGGCCGTGTTTTTATTGATGCCGTGAATATTATCAAGGGTTGATAACCCGGTTCCTCTATTATCCACTTTTCACAAACCCTAAACAAAATCACGAAAAGAAAAAAAATGGTGGCGGCCCGTTCTTCTCTTGTTCGTTCCAAAAACTAGGGCTTCGTGAATTTCGTGTCGCCGCTTAGGTCGATGGTTGGTGCTTCAATTGCTTACTTCAATCGAATGGTTTGCGGCTTCATCTCTTCGATCGAGTTCGACTTTGAGTGGATCTGCGTTCGTCGATAAAAGGTGAGTGAATTTCAACCCTCACTCACATCTAATTCAATCGACTGTTTTTATATGATTCAAGATCTTGATTTCGTTTATATGGAGTTCGAACCCCCCTGGTTTTTCGTTCGTATATATTTATTGAAATTGTCTATTGATTTATCAGGGTCACTTGCGCTTGTTAGAATGTTGATACTTTCTCTGATTTAATCAAATGCGTATTTTGATGACTTGAGTATTTCGGTTTTGCTTTTGAAAATCTTTGGATTTCTAGATTTCCACGGTTTCGAATTTGATCTGTTCGATTCCGTTCTGTTTGACTTCGATTACTTAGATTATGTGATATTGCATCACTTGATGTTATTCTGTTACTTGAATTTCACGGCATTGATTTTGTCTATATCTTCGGCTTTGAACTTATTTAGCAATTTCTTTGAAACTGCTGTTGTCTTGATTATTTGAAACTGCTGCTATATGCTTTTTGGCACTTGAATCTTCTCTGTGCACATCTGTTTTACTGCCTTGTTTATGTGATAATTTTCACTTGTTCGTAGTTGACTTCATTGTTGTTTGAGTAGTTCATGTGCACTTGAATATGCACTTAAACCATGTGTATACATACATCTATGTATGTATCTATGTATTGTCCTTGTAGTCTTTATTCCACCTTGATTCTGTAGTTGCTGTCATGACTTGATGTTGATTACTTGTTGCCTCTTGCAGTTTACTGTTGTCACATGATTTCATGGTGGCATTTGCTTTATATCTTGTGTCAAAGTCGCTCTGGCTTGTTACACTGACCACTTGATGTTTACTGGTCTATATTGGCCCAGTGTCTTCATTTGGCTTCGACTTTGGTTATTTTGTTACTTGAGTTTGCTTGAGTACATGTAAAACAGTTTGCATTTTTGACTTGCCATGTTACAGTGGTTTAGTTGCTGCAGTTGTGTTGAGTCAGTGACTTGACCTCTTTGCATTTTGGGTTAGTTTGCTGCCTTCTTGAATTTGCAGTGTTGTTGCACATGATTGCATCTTTGAATTTGGGTAGCTCGTCACTGTGTTGCACTTGCTTGACCTAGTTTAGAAGTTGTATACTTGCTGTGTTGCCATATTCTTGGTATTTGCAGTTCACTACCGCCTCTTTAACTTGCACATGCTCCTTGGAGACGTGGCATTCACTCTTTACTACTTTGATTTTGTCGCAGTCGTTTTACTGCATATATTGGGGACTGTACATTTGAGTTAGTTCACTGATGCATCACCGTCACCATTTATTTGATGATGTGGTTTGGTAGCACTTCATGTTACCTCGATTACACTATCTTTATATCTAGTGGTGGATGCAGTTTTTGGTTGCAGTCTTGTCCTTGTGGTTTGCATTGCATTGATGCAATTGGGTTTGTGTTGGCATTACACTTGAGTCGAACCCGATTTTTGGGTTTGACCTTGTGTCCATTTGTGACTTTCATTGAACTTTCGTGGATTTCATCACGGTTGTGGCGAGGCAGTACACGCGTGCGTGTACTGCAGCCACACAGATTTGTCGTTTTAATTAATATTTCAATTATATGAATTGTTTTGTGTTCAATTCAGTATTCGGGATTTGTATTTGATTCAGTTCGATTGATCATTTTGTTGTGTCTAATTATCTATTCGATAATTAGATTCTGATTTTCTAATTATTTATTTAATAATTGGATTTCGTTGTTAAATTGCTGTTTAGGCAATTCTGTTGTTTTCTAAATTATCTACATTGGTAATATTTTATCTATCCTTGTTGGTGATTTGGATTAGCTGATTTATTGTTTAACGCTGTTTAGTGTTATATCTGTCGTTATCCGATTCTCTTACCGAGGAGTCAGATATAAGAGATTTTTGTGACTGTCGTCTTTTTGATATTTATTATTATTGATTCCGTGCATTAATAACTAAGTTTGAATTAGACTGACCCATGTATTATTTTCTTTTTGAATTTAATACTCGGGTTAGACCCGAGTTATTTCAGGTTGTAGATTTCCTACTTTGAGTTGCTGTTTGAGCTGTGAAGACTTTTCGCATCTTTTGGAGTAGTCGTGTCTTAGTATAGGTAGATATGTATTCATGTACATTAGTTGATAATGTATTTGTATATATAACTTCCAGAGTCGACAGTTATAGTTGTATCATATGTATTGAGTCAACTGTATTGTAACTGACATCAGTTATATATATATAACCGATCTTTTGTTATCTGTGTTCCGCATTCTTTTGTATCTGTGTTATTATTATATATATTGTCCTAAACTATTATGAACCATCGTAGTTCGTTTTATACTGGTAATTGGGTATGTCGATGGGAGTAATTAAATAAACGATGAAAAATGAAAAATATATACCACTCCGATCGAGGTAACCAATACTAGTGTAAGGCCAACTACGGATGGCCGCTCCTATCCAGCCTTATTCTTCGTAATAACGGATAGTATTCCTTTTAATACTCTTTGTTATTGTGAGCATAGAGGTGGGGCGTTACATCAATTGCTTAGTCTAAACCTGTGAGAGAATTTTCATAAAATATATTTTGGGAATGCCTTAGATTTTGGAAAAAGGTTTTAAGAGGATTTTTTTCTCAAGGATTTATTTTAGAATTTTTGGAAGTTTTGAAATTTTAAATTTTCAAGAAACATGTATACCACTAAGTTTGTCGTGTTAAGAAGTTTTGGTTTATAAAGGAGAAAGTTTTGAAATCCTTAAATATTTATGTGTGTGTGTATCAATAAAGGTTTGATTTTGAATTTTGGCAAGATAATAGTTTTCGATTTGGAAGTGAGTTTCAAAGGGTGAATATTTAGCCCAATGATTTTCCTGTTTATAAAAAAATCAAAGTTTTCTCTCTTCTAAGGGACGGACAAAATAGGAATGACATTTAATTTTATTGGCGTATGAAGTTAGAAATGTTGTTGTACCCGTCATCTATTGGATGAAATATTTTTGTGCGAAATATGCAGAAAATAGCAGCTAGAATATTATCGGGTTTTTTGAATTATTGATGGTTGAAGCAGTATAAGTCAGAAGTACTGTGGAATAGCAGAGGAATGGTTCGGAAAGCTAGGTGATAAGCTTGGGCACCATCGTGAAGAGGGCAGCGATTTTTCGGATTGTGTCGAGTCAAAAGAGACAGTGCAAAACAATTATCGTTATTATTACTATTAACATTATAAATTTACCCAACCCATATAGGGTCTGGTTCAACCTACGCAAAAATGCCACAGAGCGGTTGACCACCTAGCGATCGACCGGTAGTAGTTAAGGGGTAACCCTAGAGCAGTCGACTAGTCAATAGGTTTTTGCCCAAGCACAACCTGGAATGCGACAATAAAATGGCGTCCAATTCTCCCAAGCCGCATTAGAACTCCCCTTTCCATTTCAACTGAATTCAAATCACCACCTCCTCCTTCTCCAAATCAGCTCCCGCTTACTCTACTCCATCACCAAATGACGTTGTTTCTCCCTTTCTCCAATGAGCAGTAGCCTCACATCCCCCTTGCGTCGGTTTTCATGCGTTAGATCTTGCTCCACCGCCACTCTAGATCCGAACCCTATTTGTCAACTTCTTAGCCCATGGAACCTACTCGCACCGCTGTTTCCTCCTCATGCCACTCTAGTGTCACTCCTCAAGGGATCAGGTGGTTAGACCAGAATGACCAAAAGATCTCCACCTTTCTTAGCTTCGCCGGTTTCAAATTCCTTCAGGAGTGACCGGTGAAGTTTGGAGACTTCATAACTTTTAGGCTAGAAGAGCTTTTTGAGGTGGCAAGACTTGCACCGATCCTGCGCTTCGAGACTTTTGAGCGGGAATGCTACTCTTGATGCATTCTCCTTTTCGATGCTCATTTGGCATCGAATTTCGATGAAGAGAATAGTTTCATTCATTCAGATGTTAAAGGAGTTAGAGTCGAGATGTCTGACGTTGACTTCAGCGATGTTTGGGGATTTTCATGGATAGCACAGATTTGGATGATATTGAGATGACCGACTCGGAGATCTTGTAGCAGATCTTTTCTCAAGATGTCAATGTTTGAAGGACAAAGAATCAGCATCCAACTGCCCATCTTATTTTGCACATAGTTCAGCACAACATCATCCCTAAGGTGGGAAGCTATGATCAAATTTATTCTTTGGTGCAAAAGACCACTTATGCAGTTATAGATGGTGTAGCTGTCAATCTGTGCAGTTAAAGCGCTCGGTGGATTCAATGCGGTAGAGGTGCAAAAATTCATAGTGGGGATGTAGTGAAGATATAACGGGATATATCGAATTACTCTAAAATAGCATATAAATCCCGTACTTGTTGTTTTTACAAATATATAGATAGTAATTATGTGAAAAATTAACATTCAATTGAATTATAATTAATACAAAAATAATTTTAAATAAAAATATGTGCAAATGTATTGTAAATGAACGTAAAACTGTTATATAACTTAATTTAATTTAGTAGAATATTAGAGTATTATCATTTCTAAACATATATCAAAAATTCAATGAAATTAATTAATTTCATAATTTTTATAGCGTATAAATATCATTTTTCAATCCAATTTTTTATAGAAGATATAGCGGAAATAGCGGAATATAGCGGAAATAACGGGATATAGCGGAAATAGCGGGGATTAAAGCGGAAAGGCTATATGTTGGGGATATATGGAAAAATCGTAGCGGTAGGAATCCGCTATAAGATATATCGGAGTTATAGCGGGGATATAGCGGGGCATTAACTGCACAGCTGTCAATTAGGCATGCACTCTTATGATTCATTGTTCTGACCAAGGAGTTGGAACCCCACGGAGTTACTTTCCATATTATTACCTATTCGCTCTCGTCTTTAGACAATACGTGGTGAATCTTAGTGGGAAGACTGCCTAGACAAAACTCCCACCTGCCATCGATAGAGCCTCTATTAGGAAGATGGGAATTCCTTTCCCACCAGCCACAGCAACTGAGCCAACAACATAGTAGCAGTCGCAGTAGGAGGCGGAGCATGTATAGGGTATTGAGAGATATCAGAGTCTCAAGCAAGTTGCTATTCGGTAGGTATAGACTGAGCTCCAGGGTATCCACCCCGACCAGCGAGAGATGAGGATCGAGCTATTGCACCTGATTCATGAGATTGGATGCTTAGCTACTATGCTTTGCCCTTTTCGAGGCCTTGACAATGGATCGATATCGCATCAAGGATCGGGACCGTCCCATAGTCTGTAGGTAGTGTTTTAAGTTCTGTAGTGTGTTGTTGTATCTTTTCTTTTAGCATTTGTTCCCTCCATTTTAGGTTGTTGGGTTGTAACTATTAGTTGTCTCTTTTTAAAACACGCACGATATTATGAGATGTATTTCTATTTATTTATCGTGTTTGTGACGGCCTGCAAATCCGTGCCCTTTAAATCGACAATAAACCACACATGTCCGACCCAAAAGGTACAGAATGATGGAAAGTCATGGAAAAGAAGAGAGTGGGTGAGAAGAAAGAAAGAAGGAGAAATAGAAACAACACATAGAATCTCACAAATCGCAGCGGAACCATATATAATAGACAATAATATATCTTTATACAAAGAACTATCACTGTTATTATACATACCACCATCAGAGTACAACAATCAACAATCAATCTGGACAGTTATGATAACCAGTCCTTATAAATGCTGAATATACAACATGCTTACACACACACACAGCGGAACATAATCAAGTACGTGGAAAATGCCTGAGAGTCCTCCAGCTCGTCTCCTGAGGTCCATAGCATCCTAACTGAATCTGTAATACTCGGTCTGACATAAGCATTATAATAAAATAACACCTAAGTCGGTCTGGAAAACCAGCGTAAGAAAACATAGTCAATTTGAATTATTACCGTTATCAAAATCCTTTGAAAGCAAAGGTATCTCGTAAGACCATGTCACACATAAATGGATATCCTTTGAAAGCAAAAATGCTCCAAACCCATTAAACTTATCAAAACCCACTTATTTAAAACTTGATATTTCACTTTTCTAAATCCTTTAGTTCCATACAAAACATTTAATTTCCATTTCTAAACCATAATCCCTTAGTCCAATTACAATACGAAATCAAATTTTGGCTAACAAAAATTTCCAAAATTTTTCTAACACCCTAATTTTTCAAAACAAATTGGCAGTCTCCCTTGTACGGAGAGTCATTTGCAATATGACAAATCTTATAAAAAGATATACATTGGCTCTCCTTGCCGGAAAACACAATATATATATATATATATATATATATATCAATATTTTTATTTTCAGCGCGCTAAATTCGTAAGCATACCTTTCTTTAGCGTTATTAAGCAAGCTCGCTAAATTTATACGCAATCGCGCAACTAGCCAAATTCTCTTCTTGTACCTGTACTTATTCAATTTAAACATGTAATTCCCAAAAATATGAAATTTAATAACATTTCATTTATTTAACTAGTTAAACACATCATTTGCATAACCCAACATGTAATACATGTATTTGTAAGCAATTCAAGGTTCCAACATTAACTTAGCTACTTTCATTCGATTTATATACCATTTGATTCACTTCCAAATGATTCACGACAATTTATGTGCATCCAATTCATATTCACACACATTATAATCATGTCTATTCCAAATTGATTCTAAATCAATTTATTCACTTTCCATTAATTCACAAAATCTTGTTCACTTCATTTTATATCTACTTGTATTTCATTCCACGCCAATTTATTTGCGACTCACCTCATAAAATACATAATCAGGTTTATTATAACCTTTTATACAACACTTGAATTTATTTCCACTTCAAAACTTAAGTTCATACTCAAATTTTATTTACATAACATCTCAAAACCATATTCAATTTATTTACACTTACACCAAGCTCATTTTTGATTTAAGTCATCGCTATTTCAATCCATTTCCGTTTATTTGACAACATTCCAAAATATATTTAATTTGCTTACATATAAGTCGAATTCCATTTTTAACTCAATTCTCATTTCAACATTCAATTCACTAATTAATTCTCTAATTAATTTGCTTCCAATTTACTTAATAGTTAAGTTTCATTTCGAAAAATCACTTTATTTATCTTGACTTGAATTCCATTCCATCTTAAGTTAATCTTCTTTGCAAGTTTAAATTTCCAATCATATTCAGTTTATTGATTTATCCCAAATCAAATTCAATTTCATTTAACTAACTTAAGTTAAATTACACCTCATAACTCAATTGATTCATATTCAATTTGCTTGTATTCAATTCATATTTCACCCATTTTATATTGTTAGTTCATTCAATTTATTCATCTCAATTCACCATCAATATCTTTTTCATTAACACATTCAAACCATATTCAGTTACTAGCCACTTAAGTCGAATTCTATTTATGACTCAAGTCCACAACTATTCCTTTTAATTCATTTCAAAATAAATCCAATTTCATTCGAATTCCTTATTTAACTTATCCTAAGTTAAATTTCAATATCCAAGGTTAAATTTTAAAATCAATCCACTAATTAGATAATTGATTCATTACCAATTTCCAAAATTAAAAACCCGTTTTATTTCAAAAATCATTTTGAAACCATTTATACATACATAACTCCCTTGTATATCGAATCATACCATTCAATTCATACCAAATTTGTATTCCCAAAACAACTTCCATAGCAAATCAATCCTTGGTAGCAATCCATCACTTAGAAACTCGAAAATGAATACCGATGATGTCGCGATCATCATCGGAATTATTTTCCAGCGACTGAAGTGAGTTCAATGCTTTTATCACCTTCAAAACCCATTTAAAACAATTTTTATTCAGAATATTCCAAAATAACACCACCATTATTTATTTCAAAATGCTTTGGAAAACTTTCCAAACTTTCCGGGATTTTAAATTTCCAAATTCTGGTTTGAGTCCAAATTTATTTATAGCTCATTTGTATAAATCATTCTTATACAAATTCTATTTGGTTATATATAACCATTTAAATTTTATAATCTTGTTTTGATTATAACAATATCAACCAAACACACCAAATATATATAATAATTTCGAGAAATTATTTTCTTTTATATAAAAATATAGTTGGGGCAAAATTATTTCATTTACCCACTTAAAAACAATACTGTGTCGATTTAACTTGTTTAAGAGTTTAGAAACCTTTATCGATACTGTTTTTCAGACTGTACCGACCAGAATTCATAAACACATAACCGATAAGTCAACACAATATAAAAAAATTTATATACACTAACAAATATGCGCTCATATCTATTAATACACTCAAACTCATTCTAGGGTACTACTAACCCTATCTCTAATGAGTAATCCCCACCAAAGCCTAGGTATTCACTCAACCTAAGCTCTGATACCAAGTGTGATGGCCCATAAATCCGTACCCTTTGAATCGACAATAAACCACAAATGTCAGACCCAAAAGGTACAGAATGACAGAAAGTCATGGAAAAGAAGAGAGAGAGTGAGAAGAAAGAAAGAAGAAGAAATAGAAACAACACATAGAATCTCACAAATCCCAACGGAACAACATATAATAGATAATAAAATATCTTTATACAAATAACTATCACTGTTATTATACATACCATCATCGGAGTACAATAATCAACAATCAATCTGAACAGTTATGATAACTAGTCCTTTCAAGTGCTGAATATACATCATACACACACAGCGGAACATAATCAAGTACATGGAATACGCCTGAGACTCCTCCACCTTGTCTCCTGAGGTCCATAGCATCCTAACCTGAATCTATAATACTCGAACCCGAGCATTATAATAAAATAACACTCAAGTTAGTCAGGAAAACCAGCGTGAGAAAACACACTCAATTTAAATTATTATTGTTATCAAAATCCTTTGAAAGCAACGGTATCTTGTAAGACCATGTCACACATAAACACGATGGGTTTTTACCTTACGATAACCAAAACACTTTATATCAAAGTCATCTGATATTATAATAGTGTCTATAGAAAGTAAACTATAAAATAGCTGAAATGCTTGCATCTCACATTTCAACATAGTTGGGTACAATCAAAACCGTACAGGCTCGTAATGGATATTAGATTCCATACAATGACTGGGTTACTGGGGTACCCCGCCCATCACAGTACACCTCTAGAAAAATGTACCGAGATCTTACCTGACGATCCCTGCCAACACAGGACTGGCCAACCCCTTGCTGGATAGTATCGAATATGTTATCACCCCGGTGTTCCTACCCAATCGAGCGCTCTCTTTTCCATGCACACCCATATCCATAATTATAATATATCCGAGGGTATCTAAAAAAGTAATAACATACTCTACTTGGTTGCGACCCACTTAGCCCTGCTACATCTCCCTGTTTTAGTCATTCCCGGTTGATGAGGCTTGAGGCTATCTTTTACATTTAGAATAACATTCATACTTGGAATGCTAACACTGCCTCCCAGACCACGATGCAAATGATAACATTCACCCATACAAGTTGTTCTGGGTCTGAACAAACTGAATCTCCTTCAAGATCACCATCATTATTATCTTCGAGATATCACAATTCGTATCGCACAAATCAGATCGAAGTGGTTTTTGGATAATTAAATCTGATCCCAGTCCTTCGAAACGGTTAACGAATTTGGCCAAATTTGTTAGTCGATTATTTAACTATCAAATAACATCCATAAGCAGTCACAATGCCTCATTTTATAAATCTTTCAAACATTCATTTCAAAATATCTTTTCAAAGATATATATTCAAATCTTCTCAAGTATATTCAATTATTGAAAATAAATTCAAAATCTTATATCCATAACAGGATATTTAAATCCATATCAATACTGAGAAATATTTCCAAACTCCATTTTTTTTAATTCAACACTTTGAAAAATATATTTCTATAATAGTAATCTCATAGTTAAAATATTTCAAATCCTTCTAGTCCCATACTTAGGAAATATTTATAAATATATTTCCCTAAAATCATTTTATTTCCAGTACTTAGGAAATATTCCATTTTATTTCATACTTCTCAAATCCTTTACAATTTACTTGTAAATTACTTCTCTCATTTATAACGGATTCTTAAAGTTTTCGGAATTCATTAGTTAACTTCCTTTAAATTTTCCAAAATCGATTACACTTGTCTATAATTCCAACTACCCATTTCTAACTTCTTTTATGAGTTCTAATTCATTTTCAAAGTTCTCGTATTTCAATAATCTAGAAGTTTCCTTAAGTTTTCAGAGTTCCATTACAAGATTTCCCCTTATAAAAATCATATTCGTTAAATAAACCCCATTTACAAATCTTGAGAGGATTTATAAATAAATTACAATCATCTCAAAACTCTCTATATATAATAAGTATTTTTAAAGAACAATATTTTATTTTTAAAACATGTTTAAGTAATTATTTAAAATATTAAAACACTTTCAATAAACATCGATAACTCATTTCCAATTCATTTTTAAATAAAACTAATAGATTTCCAAAGCTTATAATAAAAATGTGAATTCATTTCAATAAATACTAGATATTTGAATAATCCACTTTCCAAAATATTTCAATACTAAAACAGCTTCAACTATATAGTTAATAAATAAAAGATCCCACTTTAAAACAATTTTAATTTCTCAACAAAAATCTATTTTTAACATCCAATATTGCTAATTTCAATTTATAAATCCCTCTTGATTCATATCACATCGACTACATTTCAATTTCATGCTCATTCTCACATTTCAAAAATAGAATCCACTATCTTTTCTCAAAAACCGATTTCCATAGCTCTATATAAATTCACACTGTAAATTTATATTTTCAATTTATCAACCGATAATCATTTCCCCTTATTTATAAACATCGATTATAAATTTACAAACTCATTTGAGATTCACCCGTTTATAAAAATAATCTCATTTATAAAATTTCATTTATGAATCAATTTCTTTATAAATCCCATTTATTTTACAAATTTACTTTAAATATCGATTTCAACTTCTTTTCTATATTTTCATAAATATCATTTAAAAATCCATTGTTAAAAATCCTTTATATATATTATTTTAAAATCTCTATTTAAAACATATTTCGAACAGTTAAGTACAATCCAAAATCAAATCATTTTTTTAATTCAAATCAATTTTCTTTAAAATAATCTAAATTCGATATAAATATTTTTATATCCAAAATCTCCTTTTAATCCCTTCAGATTCAAAAATAATATTTATGGTATTTAATTTACAAAAATTAAGACTAGTGCTACTATAACATCCAATAAATCAAATCACACAACAATCCATACAGATTATTCAATTACATCGTATATCGCTATATATGAAAAATAATTAATATATTTGAGGAATCCAGTTGGATCCCTCCAACCTGTTTTCCTGCATCCACGGATATTATACAACATAAAATACTAATCCCGCTTCAAGGTGGAATACGCGGTAATATAGGGTCACCTGCTATTATGCGGGGAGCATAGTGTCTCATCCGCTCCAATCGGCGGGAATTATATCCAACTACTAATATATATATATATATATATATATATATATATATATATATATATATAGACACACACACACAACTATAAATAATATAACATCCAACTGATAAATTATTATCCATTCATTCAATCAACCAATAAAATATTTTTAACATTATAAATTAAACCAGCAATCCAAATAAGTGAAACTTACTCACTTTGATTTTCAATTTGCAATACATTCCAATTTTAAATTAAATTGAGCTGACGATCAATTTAATCTAAAATTCTAGTTGACTCCAAAAATCTCCAAACCAATCCTATTGCGTAGATTTTCACAGCTACGAACCAAACTCGACTTGTTTCATTCATTTTGGATCTCGTACGAAGGAGTTACATATTTTATAAGATAACGATTTAATTAAATAATCATATAACTTAATTAACGTTTAATAATCTCACCCTAACCCTGCTGCTAATCTCGTTTCCAAGCGCTGCTACTTTCCCTCATTTTCAAATCGGGCTAAAAAACCTGATGTCGCCGACCCCCTGAATGGCTGTAGCCTTCACATGCCTGCCTTCGCTTGCACGTGTTTTTTTTCTTCGCGGCTTTGTTCAACCACCAACTGCTCCATGCCGCCTTTGATATACCTGCAACACTGCCCTATCCCACGCCAGTGCCACCACTTCTCCCCTGTTAGTCCCTGAGAAGTTGGTTTTGATGACAACAACCTTAGAATAAGATTATAAAATATAAATACTAACATTATTGTTTAGATATATATGTATATGCAGGATATATATACAGATACCAAAGAATGAAGACTGTACAGTATAGAGATTCAAGAACTGATGAACTCAAGATCGAAGATATCAAGATTCAAGACTCATGAGTATCAAGATTATTAAGAGTTCAAGATTTCAAGATAAGTAATTTAGTTAGGAATTTTGTTAAAACTCCTAGAAAAGAACTGACATCTTAAAATCCATTTTATTCGTGGAATGGAATCCACTTCAAGCCCGTTAAAGGGATGGAACCCTAAGTAGGATGGAACCTATGAAAAATCTAGTGGAACATTGTTTTGTATCCACTAACTTTTATTCAAATGTTTTACAAAATTATATCTTTTTTTCAAAATGATGTCAAAATCTTCCTTTTTAAATCAAAAACATCTATCCTGATTTTAAAATACTTTTAGCCTCAAAATAATCTTTATTTTCAATATCAAATTATCCTTGGTTTTAAACTATCTTTTAATTATAATATATTTAATTTTTAATATTTATACTTAGATTTAAATATAAAATTATAGTAAAATTTTATATATACCAAAATATTATTCTCTATACTTATTTATGTATTTTAACTATAGTTAAGTATATTTATAAAGTTTAAAATAGTTTTAATACAAGATAGAAGTTATTTTCAAAGAAAAACAAATTACCAAAAATAACTTAGGCTTGTCGACAACCCCAAGGACCCCTTGTCGACAAGGTGACAGTTTATTTCAAAAGTTTGAATTTCAAAGGAAGTGTCTATTCGTCATATCCTTTCACGAATGGACATGAATGTTGTTCTACTATAAATAGGGGCTGTTTTAAACGAATTTACATTCATATTTTCTCTGATTTCACTCCTCTTCTTCTTCCACATTTCTTTATATACATTTTTACCATTACTCTGCCGAAATCACCATTGAATCTAACTAGATCATCTCTGGTTTGATTCTCTATCACTATCTCAACAAGATCCTAGTGCTATTCAGAGTTATAGACTTCTTTGTATTCAATCGAGCGAGAAAAGGTGTGACTGTACCTTGGAAAATCAATCGGGTGAACTTGTTGCCCGTAAAATCAAGTATCTCTACCCAGAGGATTGTGAATCTGGAGCGGTGTACCTCGTGACCTTGAAATCGAGGGTGTAATTATAAGAATTGATTTTGAAAGGAAATCCGTACTTGTGTTGCGGGACTGGATGTAGGGTAACTCCGAACCATTATAAAATCCGGTGTGTTCTTTCCTTTATTGCTTTTACTTTATATCTGCATCTGTGTTTGATCTGTGATCATATATGTGTCTGAATATTGCATACATTTGTGTTCAAATTAATATAAACTCAAAAAGAATTAGTAATTCCTTAAAACACTATTCACCCCCTCTAGCGTTAATTCTAGCCTTAAGATCCGTAATCCTCATTTCTCACATTTGGTATTAGAGCAAGGTTTCAAAGTTTCATAATCTGAATTTTGAAAATTTCAAAATGGCTACCAACACTGGTACTGTTACTACTACCAACACTGGTTCTATTACCTTTGTCACTAGTTCATTTATAGAAGATATGTCTACTGTCAGACCACCACTTTTTAATGGCAGTAACTATGCATATTGGGCATGTAGGATGAAAATATATTTACAATCTGTAGGACTAGACACTTGGAATATCACACAGACTGAATATTTTGAACCCACAACTGGTTTTGCACAGTGGACTGCTGAGCAAAAGACCGTCGCATAAAATAACTCTAAAGCTATGAATATTATGTTTTGTTCACTTGATAGGAATGAATTTTATAGAGTGTCAGTTTGTAAGTCTGCATATGAAATCTGGAAAACTTTGCAAGTTACTCACGAAGGAACAAGCAAAGTTAAACAGACCAAAATTTCCATGCTCACAAATCAGTTTCAATTATTTAAAATGAATCCTAATGAGTCTATTCCAGATATGTATAGTAGATTTCAGGATATTGTGCATTCTCTAATATCCTTGGGAAAGGTATTTTCGGAAGAAGATCAAGTCAGAAAAATCTTAAATTCTCTTACTCCGGAATGGGATCAAAAGACACTTGCGATCGAAGAGGCAAATGACATCAGTACCTTAAAGATAAAAGAATTAATTGGAAATCTAATGTCCTTTGAAGTCCAAATGCTTGGGAGAAGAGAAAGCAAAGCATCTGGAAAAAATCAATTGCATTCAATGCATTGACCGATGGATCAGACTCAAATAGCGATAATGATGAAGAGATAGCCTTTATGACCAAGAACTTTCGGAAATTCCTGAAATACAAAAAGATGAATAATCTCAAGAGAAACAACTATAAGAACTCTGGTAAACAGAATGTAGTGCCAAACTATATCAAATATTTCAACTGTGACGAACCAGGCCATATCAAAAGAGACTATCCGCATCCAGATAAGTAAAATCTTCCTATAAACAATGATTCCGCAAAGAAACAAAAACGTGCATTTACCGCTACTCTAGATGACTCAGACTCGTCCTCAAGCGATGATGATCAGAAGACAGATAATTCAAATATGTGTTTCATGGCAGTTCACGACTCCGACGAATTCAGAGAAACGGACTCAGAAAAAGGTACGCGTTTACAATACATTGGTTGAAATTGCATGCTTAGGATTGGATGTTTGATTGGTTTATTTTGAATTGGTGTGTCGTTTGAATTTTAAAAATTTTATTATTATTTTATTATATTTTTACTATTATTTTATTATTATTTTTATTTTTAAATAGTATCATAATATTTTATGGAATATACTATAATTCTAGTAATATTCCAAATATTATATAGACATTAAAAATAATAAATATATATATATATATATTAGAATACATAAGAGAAATAAATCATGAAAATTCAGAGACACATGTGGACAAGGGCCCCCACACGTTGCCGACAAGGGTACAGAAATTTGAAATTCAAATTTGAATTCAAATGTTTGAATTTCCCTCCATCTTTTCACTTCATTCAAGTCTCTGAAAAGTCACCTTTTGACCAGAGAACCTGTCCCTTGAGAATCTATTTATTTACTATCTCTTATCACAACTTTTCACTTTCATTTTCAAATTCAAACTCTTATTTCAAAATATCAAGCTCTCTACTCTCTACTCTAATAGCTTCTTCAAGCAACCCTTCCACAATGAGACTTTCCAGAAATATAAAAGAGCAACTTTTCAATAATCCGGAGGCTATAAAAGCATATATCAACTATGCTAACTATGGAAAAGTCCATCCCGGAAAGTTTGCTTTATTTCAAGATTTCTCTACTTATGAAATCGATTCTCCTTTTGCAAACAACCAAGTTCTTAGTCTTGTTGATGCTTCACAAAATGACTTTGTTTGTTATCCAAATCTTGTTAAAATTTTCTATGCAAATTTCAACCGTGGATTTTATAATGGAAATGATGATGAAATTTGGAGTAGTGTCAAAGGCACTAAAATCATTTTAAATTATGATGTTTTGGGTACCATTCTCAATTGCAAGAGCACGGGAATGGATCTTTCTAGTTTTAATATCGATGAAAATGATCATGAGACATTTCATCACATTTTCGAAGGAGATGATAACTTTGAATTCATAAATCGAAACTTTCGACCAAAAGCAAGAATTGTTAATCTTCTTTTACAACATACTTTGACCCCAAGATCGGGGAGTTTTAACAATCCAACTTCAAAAGTTTGCAAAGCACTTTTTGCTATTTTTGGAAATTATGATATTAATTGGGCGCAAGTTATTTTGGATGAACTTCGTCCCAAAAAATTTGAAGTGGGTGAAAACACTTTGTATCATGGAATCTATCTCACTCGGATTTTTAATTATTTTGGAGTGGATTTCAAAGGAGAAGAATTTGTTTCAAGAAAAGTTTTTAATCACTCAGACATTTCTCTTATGAAAATTCCATATGTTTTTCAACCATATGAGACTCTTGCCGAAAAGGAAGAGCATTTGGCTCATGAGGAGATGGAAGAGGAGGAAGAAGAAGAAGAAGAAGGGGATGAAATGGAAATAGAAGAAGAAGAAGGTGAAACATCCTTGGAAAGTATTGACTATCCCTCTAATCTAACCAACAAAACCTTACTCAAAAATCAAAAGACCATTATTGAGAATCAACGGACTCTTAAACGGTCCGTTAGTAAGAAATTGGATAAAATGTCATCTAAGATGAACAAGTTTTTCTCCAAAGTAAGCAAGAAGCTTGGATTATCTTCATCTTCGTCATCCTCTAACTAGTTCTACCTTTTCATGTCATGTTGTATTGGTTTTAGTTTGTTTTGATTTGAATGTTTGTATAATTCTTAATGTTTAATCATTGTATCGTTCTACTATGAATGAAATTGAATTACTTTTATGTTATCTAGCTTATCTTATCTCCAGAATAAATGTTAGTATATTATATAAATATATATATATACACAATTATTCACAAAATCAAAATGAGTCATCAAAATTACTTGACATCTGTCGACAACCCCCCAGAGACCCTGTCGACAAGTACTGGTTAGAAATGACTTTTCATTTTAAATTTGAAATTAGAATAACTACCTTGTGTTTATTCATTTTAAATGAATTTTTACACCTATAAATACATATTTCTTCTAGAATTCATCACTCAAAATCATTTCTTATCTACTCTATCTATATTTCTTCTCACAAACTCAAATATGGTCGATCCAATTCATAGTTTGACCGAGAATCTTGAAGAAACCCTTAATTCTTTCAAGAATATTCTTTCTTTCATTCTCCGTAATCAGCGACACTTAGAGTTGAGTCAAATGCTGATGATCAAGGAGCAAGAAAAGCATTTTGATGCGATTCGATGGATGATTTCCTCCCTGCACAAAAATGATAATGAAGCACATCCTCCAGTCTCTCTCACCAATGAAAATGAAAATTGGTGTGACGCCCCACCTCAATACCCACGCTAGCCAAGGACACTACGATGTAGTGCTGTCAACTAGCACGGAGAATAAGGCTGTTGAGGAGCGACCATCCATGTAATTGATTATCACACGGTGGCTATAAAATAATCTTCGGAAACAAACATAGAAATAAACATAACACAAAGCAGTCACAGACATCCATATCACAAAGGCGGAAGAAGATATGAATATATAACTAACACATGAAAGTGTACATCAGAGTAGTGGTCAAAAAGTTCCACAATAATACAAAAGAATAGCAACCTGTGCTATACAAAAAGAATACAACTATGAGTCCATATCTCAAGTGTATACAACAAAAACTGCTAAACTAAATAGTCAGCCAAAAGTCAGAGTAGCAAATCCCGGAAGGAAGTCAAGCAGAAGCACCTGTAACATCTCGGTCTGACCCGAGTATTATTTAAGAAAATAATAAACGGATCAGTCTAACTATAAATATCAGATGACATGATATATAATAAAAGATATGGCATAAACATAGAATATCCATACTGACATACTACTACAAGTATGAAAATGATGATCAACAGGAGATCAACCGATGAGAAATGATCAATATCACGAGAATCTTCTCAAAGATCCAAAGAGGGCATCATACCCTAAACTTGTACTCATAACAAGTCAATGACATAAAAATCCAGAAATCAAACAAGAAATCCAGAAATCATAAAAAGAGAAAGAGGCCTATCACATGATGGTCCGAAGACCATGGGGAGCTACCCCATATGTGTGAGTCGGAATCACACTGATTGAGGCTTAGGCTAACCAAAAAGCAGAAAGGTATGTGTGAATGGAATCACACAAGTGGTGTCTAGCCTAACCTCGCAAACATAAAGATATGTGTGAGTCGGAATCACACTACTGCGGCCTAGACTAACCTTGCGGACAAAGAGATATGTGTGAGTCGGAATCACACTATTGCGGTCTAGTCTTACCTTGCAAACAAAGAGACATCGCACAATTGCTAGTCTAAATCATAAAATGATCATCATGATCAGCGAGAAGTGTCAATCACACCAAGCTAGTAAATATATGAGTTTAGCTTCATGTCCCATAACCACTTGCTTAACTTAAATATTTACGAACAAGCTGTAAATCTTCACTAGGAAATTGTCACGAAAAGGGTTCAATCGAACAAGTCCAAGAGCTAACCGACGAAGTGAACGCAAGCGTTTCATACCACTCGTTTTACTAAGTCGTTTAAGTCGATTTCTCATTCGAGTGAAGTAAAGGCTTGTATATACTAGTAGATTGAAAATCGGTTTGAGAAAACGAACTTTAGATATTTAAAATAGGGTTGAAATAGCTTTGATGAAAGAGTTTTGATATTTACTATTAGTATTGAAACCTTCATATATCTTTAAAGTGACAAGTCATAAAACGATTGTTGGAACAATCTATCACAAAAATTCACATTCGGAGACGTGAATAAAATCCAAGGAAATCAGCTTAAAATGCATCAAAGTGGAAGTTCTGATGAATGCTTTTCAGATAAGATTGCCTTCGCAGAGTAATACGGGGTTCGACCTAAGTGGAGAATGCCACGCGAGCTAGCAGAAGAACAGGTCAAACGACCAAGTACTAACTCGCGAACGACTTACGACTTAAGGGAGGAAAGCGACTTAAGAGAAGCAACGACCTACGACTTAACGATTTAAAGCCAACGACCTAGGACTTAAGAGTCATACGACCTAGGACTTAAGGGAGGCAAGAGACTTACGACTTAAGGGAGGCAAGCGACTTACGACTTAAGGGATAAGGTCATACGACCTAAGTCTTGAACGACTTAACGACTTAAGCCTTTAACGACTTAACGACTTAAGCCAGGGCGAGCGAGCTAACTGCAAAACGACCTACGACTTAAGGCCTTTAACTCCTGAACGACTTATGCCTTTAGCTCCTGAACGACTCAAGCCTTTAGCTCCTGAACGACTCAAGCCAGTAACTCGCGAACGACTCAGCCTTTAACTCGTGAACGACTTAGCACACCCAGAACGACTCAACGCCTGGAACGACTTAACACTTTAACTCGAGAACGACTCAGGCCTTTAACTCGTGAACGACTCAGGCCAGACGAACAGAAATACACGCGCGCGACCTAAGCCCTTAACTCGTGAACGACTCACGACTTAGGCTTAACTCGTGGACGACTCAGCGAAGGCCAGAAACGACTTAAGGCCAGGAAAATCACCAAAACGCTGAAAATTGAAGTTTTTCGCCAATCCAATCCAAACCAAATGCAAATGTTGATGCAAATACAATAGGGGATCATTCCCAACAGTCCAAGATAGATATAGGCAAGATGTGAGATCAAAAATCTCACCTTTTCCACGAAATTGATGAAGATGAAGATTGAAAGCAAGGAGAAGCAATCCAAAGCTTGAATCCACAATCTTCTACTTGAATTTGATGTTGAATCTCGGATTTGCAATAGAATTTGAGTTGGGAGTTTTAATTTCTCTTTCCCACCACCATTTTTGACAAAGCTTGAAGTGTTTGAACAAATGAGGAAGAGGGTTGGGCTGAACTAAAGGGGTGCAGTCCAAACCAAAGTCAAAGGCGGGAAAAATGTCGAAAATTTCACTATCTCCAAACATATCGAAGTTTACACTCAAAAAGATCGCAAACGTCATTTTGAACTCAATGGGGGTGGTCTCGAGTCCTAATTTGACCGTATGCAAAAAGTAGCTTTTCGGACTAACATCCGACTAACGATAAAATATTTAAATAAAATATTTAAATATAGAATCGATAGATATGCGGGTTGTTACAATTGGGATGCCATTAAAGCAGACCTTATATTTAGAGAAGAAGGATGGGTGAAAGTTCCTCGTAATGTTTGATTTTATTTGATTGCTTTGTTTGATTTGAATTGATTGCTTGGATTGATTTGATTTGATTTGGTTTGGTGTGGATTGATAATTGGTGTGCAAAACATAATATGTATAAATACACATTGATGTTTATATGATCTTTGATTAGTTATCATGTCTATCAGTATAATTATCTCTTAATCTATCTATTATATACTCAATTACATATTTTTAATGCAGGTACTTTAGTACAAGAATAAGGGGGAGTTATATAGTTTGGAGTTAGTTTTTGTTGATGATAAAGGGGGAGAAGTATAAAATATGATAGTTAGGCATAGATTAAGGGGGGGTTATTAGTTTTAGGGGGAGTTATTAGGATAGAAGTAATATTTTATAAACAAAGGTTGTCATCATCAAAAAGGGGGAGATTGTTAGTCCCTGAGAAGTTAGTTTTGATGACAACAACCTTAGAATAAGATTATAAAGTATAAATACTAACATTATTGTTTAGATATATATATATATATATATGCAGGATATATATACAGGTACCAAAGAATGAAGACTATACAGTATAGAGATTCAAGAACTGATGAACTCAAGATCGAAGATATCAAGATTCAAGACTCATGAGTATCAAGATTATCAAGAGTTCAAGATTTCAAGGTAAGTAATTTAGTTAGGAATTTTGTTAAAACTCCTAGAAAAGAACTGACATCTTAAAATCCATTTTATTCGTGGAATGGAATCCACTTCGAGCCCGTTAAAGGGATGGAACTCTAAGTAGGATGGAACCTATGAAAAATCTAGTGGAACATTGTTTTGTATCCACTAACTTTTATTCAAATGTTTTATAAAATTATATCTTGTTTTCAAAATGATTTCAAAATCTTCCTTTTTAAATCAAAAACATCTATCCTGGTTTTAAAATACTTTTAGCCTCAAAATAATCTTTATTTTCAATATCAAATTAACCTTGGTTTTAAACTATCTTTTAATTATAATATATTTAACTTTTAATATTTATACTTAGATTTAAATATAAAATTATAGTAAAATTTTATATATACCAAAATATTATTCTCTATATTTATTTATGTATTTTAACTATAGTTAAGTATATTTATAAAGTTTAAAATAGTTTTAATACAAGATAGAAGTTATTTTCAAAGAAAAACAAATTACCAAAAATAACTTAGGCTTGTCGACAACCCCTAGGACCCCTTGTCGACAAGGTGACACTTTATTTCAAAAGTTTGAATTTCAAAGGAAGTGTCCATTCGTCATATCCTTTCACGAATGGACATGGCTGTTGTTCTACTATAAATAGGGGCTGTTATAAACGAATTTACATTCATATTTTCTATGATTTCACTCCTCTTCTTCTTTCACATTTCTTTATATACATTTTTACCATTACTCTGCCGAAATCACCATTGAATCTAACTAGATCATCTCTGGTTTGATTCTCTATCACTATCTCAATAAGATCCCAGTGCTATTCAGAGTTATAGATTCTTTGTATTCAATCAAGCGAGAAAAGGTGTGATTGTTGCCTGGAAAATCAATCGCGTGAACTTGTTGCCCGTAAAATCAAGTATCTCTACCCAGAGGATTGTGAATCTGGAGCGGTGTACCTCGTGACCTTGAAATCGAGGGTGTAATTATAAGAATTGATTTTGAAAGGAAATCCGTACTTGTGTTGCGGGACTGGATGTAGGGTAACTCCGAACCATTATAAAATCCGGTGTGTTCTTTCCTTTATTGCTTTTACTTTATATCTGCATCTGTGTTTGATCTGTGATCATATATGTGTCTGAATATTGCATACATTTGTGTTCAAATTAATATAAACTTAAAAAGAATTAGTAATTCCTTAAAACACTATTCACCCCCTCTAGCGTTAATTCTAGCCTTAGGATCCGTAATCCGCATTTCTCACAGCCCCATCCGCAACCGCCACCTGCGCCTCCAGTCGCGACCCCTTGGATGTGAACGCCCCCTTCTTTTGAAAGAAATCGACCTAGTTTAAATTTGTCGATGAAGATTTTTTTCTTTTTTTTTTCAGTTTGCTGAAAATCGAAGAGATGAAAGGAACACGCAAGTTTTAAAGAAGAAGGAAGAGGTGGCTTCGTACATGATAAGTGGGCTGGGTTCAGAGTTAGGTGGGCTAGGTCTGCTTATAGGGTGGTTAATGGATTTAAAATTTATATTTTTATATTCAAAAATATCTCGTTTACGTACCTCAAAATCCTGAACCCCTATTTTGAACCCAATGGAACTAGTCTCGAGCCCCAATTCGATCGTATGGCGAAGATAGCTTTTTGAACCTAATTTTAATGTTAAATTTTCAGTATAAATTTCAATGCATTTCTATCCCGTACGACCAAACGGTAACTCCAAACGCTACGAAATTTGAAATCTGATGATAATACACTATTACAGATCAAATGGAACTTGTTTCATCTAATTCCGAGACTTTGCCCCGAATCGCTATTTTAACACGTCGATTAAATCGAAGATTTCAAAAATTGAGGAAATCACTTGAAATTTCAATTTTAAATGTTTACTAACTCAATTCTAATTCAAATTGAATTTATATCAATATTAGAAATCATTTTGATTCATTTTCATATTATAATATTTGAAATTTAAATTCATTCTATAATTTCAACCAAATCTTCATAATCAAAAATCAATTTATATTCCATATCAATATTTAAATATTTAAAATCAAACGATGGAAAATCTGGGTCGTTACAGTGTTGTTATTTTCTAATATGTGAACCACTCTTATATGTATGTTTGGAAGATATAGCATAAATATGAAAATCTCATAAGGACACATAAATAATAGTAAAATGCAATATGAGACTAGAAGTTTTGAATAGGTAGAAATTTTAGCAAGCGAAGGACATGTTAAATTGTTTTGAAATTACGGGTTATTATTCATGTTCCTTAAAAGCTAAATTTTTTGAATAACCGAGTATGTCAACGTTTTTAAATAAAATGTTAATTTTTATGGGTTAAGGTTAATTGTAGAATGCTAGAATTGAGCTTATGCATTTAGCGCATAACTAACTTCTAATTACGCTAAAAATGTGACTTGAATTGCCAAAAAATTTTGGAAGGAATATATTTTGAAAAGTTTATGTCGATTTAGAAAGTTTCGCTTGAAAAAAAAGTTTTGGTTTTTAAATTACTTTTAACGCTCAAATAATTTTTAGAATTTCTGCCCAAATTTTATCTCAAGGGAAAAATTTGCGTCCAAATATTTTGAAAAATTATTTTTCAAGCGATGTACAAATTTGAAAAGAGAAAAAGGTTTTTATGAAGTTTTTGATTTTGAAGGTCATATGCCAAGCATAGGGAAGGAAAATAGATTAGAAATGCGAATTTAGCGGTGCACTAGGATCGACCTTGCGATAAAATGTAAGCGATAACAAGGGAAAATCTATTTTAGGCTTGCAATTTTTATTTTCGTACCTTGTCGACGACTCGCATGAGTCTATTTTTGAACTTAATTCTGTTTTAGAGCTTGGGAACAAGTCTCCTTATACATTTTGTGCATGGAAAATTTAGAGTAAATCAGGGGCAGTAAGGAAATTTCCATGGTACAACGGGAAATGGATGGCTTCTAAAGTGGTAAGAATGTAAAATTCTCTACCTAAATCCCTTTTTTAGCATAGGAGTGACGTTTAGGAAGCGAGATTTTGATGCATTAGATTTTTGGTTGGTAGGAGTGGGATGCAAATTGGTTGCACCTTAGTTCTATTTGTAGGAGTATAAGAAGTTTTGGTGAAAGGATTTTTTAAAAATCGGCATTCATATAGAATGTCGGTATATACATATGTTGTTTGCACCATATTTTCAAAATGTTTTCAAAGGAAAAACATTCATAAAGAAGGGTCTGATTTAGAATCATTATGCATACATGTTTTCTATGTTGTGATACACTATGCACTTGTGCACATTGATTGTAAAATTGATTGTACACTAATTAGTTGTGTAGTTCTAGACAATTGCTAGCTAGAAGCATGACTTAGTCGTTGGTATAATTTCAAGAATGAAATTCTTTTAAGGGGGAAGAATGTAACACCCCATAAATTTGGCGATGGTTACTTAATTAGTTAGTTAATTAGGCTCCAAAAATGAAATTTGTGCAAATGATGGAATTTGACCATGAAACTTATACCATTGCATTTATGGCGAAATTCTGAGCAAATTTCACATTTGGAGTTTTGTGATCGGAGTCCGAATGAAGAATTTACGGACGAAAAATGAATTTGGAACAAAAATAATTAGATTAGAAATAATTAACGTTTATATATTAATTACCGGACCCCACGGGTCGACAAGTCCATTACGACCAGTCGATATGTAGTGGTCGACCGGTGCCAATGAGCAGTTGACCAGTTCGCAAGCCAACGGCTAGGGTTTGCCTAGGCCAGAACAGTCCAAATTCAATATATTTAAATCGTACAACTGTGGTTGATTCGAGTGCCAATAAATTCAGCCCTAACCCTCTCTTCACTTATCATATTTTTCTGAAAGTAGTAGCGAAGCTTTGCCATTTTCTCTTCTCCACTATTTTCTAAATTATAAAATAGAATATTTATATTTGTGTATAAACAAATTGGAGAAGAATAGAAATCAAATAAAAAAAGAAGAAAAGCGAATCAACACTATGGAATAACGTGTCATTTTCTCTTCTCCACTATTTTCTCTATTATAAAAGAGAATATTTGTATTTCTATATAAACAAATTGGAGAAGAACAGAAATCAAATAAAAAAAGAAGAGAAGCGAATCAACACTACGCAATAACGAGGTAATATATATACATATACATGTACATATACATACGTACATATGTACATACATATACATATACAGATACATATACATACATACATACATACATATACATACATACATATATATATATTTCTCTTCAGCCCGTAATCACTTTTAAGATCCATAATTTTAATATATGTATATACCCTTTTATACATATTTCCTGGAATAAGAAAGAAATGGAGTTGAATATAAGGTTTTACTTTAGATATGAATACATTGTTTATGATTTTGAATCTATTTCATTAGCATAATTTGATTTTTATGCCTAAATCAATAATATATGTGAATTGTAGGCTCAAATTAGCATAGAAAACTATTGCCTACATATTCTTCTTTTAGACCCGATAGGAATTATTGTTACACCCTGATCTGCGAATCAATCTCAAAAGTTATAGGTATGAATATTGATTAGATATGAATTATTCCAGATCTGAAATTGGGCTATATATTATTAGTATTTTTTTGATTATTACTCTATTTATGTTATTTGGAATTTTTTGTAGTTTAATTTGTGGAAATAATGTCCGTTTGATTTTTATAAATTTGTTTATATTTCCAAATTGCATAGAAAGTGCAGCCATTGATTTAACAAGCATATATTCAGATAAAAAAGAAGATATGTGTAAAATATAGTTTTTTTCTTCGTAATTTGCACTGTCTATTCCAATAAAAAGAAAATAATCATTCCTTGTAATTTCAAACGAGGCAAATCTTTCCTTTTATTCTTGATCTTTTGTTTTAAACAAATTTATGGAAATTATATTGGAGAATCTTTCAAAGAAATATAATTTCAGCAAATTAAATATGGAAAAAATATTCTAGTTAAAGACTAGAATGTTTTTGGTAGACATAGGTGTTTATATGTGTTTGTACGCATTAATAAATATGATGATTTACACGCAACGCTCATGTAGGATATTAGTTATACATAGTAATAAAGTTGATTTGTGGATAGAAATTAGGAAGGAAAGCGAGGAAAGGTTGTAATTCCAATTAATGGGTAATAAATGGAAAATGAATTTGGGAGTTACAAATAATTAATAGGGTAAATAGATTAACGAGACTGATAGATAAAGAAGTTAGATTAACAAATATGCAATAGTTAGAAAGATATTACTAATTGGAAACTAGAAAAAACATATAAATGTCTTAGGAAATATCCTTAGGATGATAATCTTTTATCATAGACAAGTTGACGTTTTTGGAGAAAGAGATTAAAAAAAGGGATTTATTGAAAGTTGAATATTTAAGGTAAATATATAGCCTTAAATAAATAAAAGGAAGTTAGTAAGCTATGTCCAATATCTAGTTTAGGACGATAAAGCTTAACAATAGTAAAGCCAAGGAAAATATGACTTAAGTTAATAAGCCATAAAATAATTAATTGGACTTAGTAGGTTGCGATGCGAGGTCAGTAGTGTTACATAATAGAAGTCTTCCCTTCACTTTGAGGCCGCCAGTAGTTGTGTGTACTTCCTACTAATGTGAGACATTTTTAACCATAGGACCCATAGAATAATCGGGCTTAGAAGATTGGGATGCGAGGTCAATAAAGTGACACAACGGGAGTCTGCCCTTTATTCAGATGCTACAGTAGTTGTGTACACTTATAACTAATATGGGACATCACCAATCATAAGGTCCATGTGAAATGATTTTTGGAATAATAGGATCTGTTTAGGGGTTAGAGGTATTAGGTGGTTGTTTGAGGACTCATCTCTTTCCTAATTAAATTATTAAATGGTCCGAATTATCAATTAGGAGCGGTAGTGGATATCTTAGGAAGGGTCCGATTTGAGTTTGAGGTATTTAATAACTAATCAAGGGTTCGTCTCTCTTTTATAAAGAAGTATTTAGTGTCACAGTGAGATTCCAAGCGATGTTAGTTAGATAGTACTACTGAGGAGTCCGCCTTAGGATTATGTAATATCCCCTATCTAGAGGCCCAAAACTAAGCGTTGTAGATGCTGCAGTCATCTATAGTATTAGCTTCCGATGACTGCATACGGCTATGTTAATGGTATCTACAATATCAGAAGCACTTGAATATGAAATAAAACATAGATTTCAAAACATTTTTTCTTCATTACATTCAAAACAAATGTTCCAAATTCATTTCACATAATCCCAAATTTGTTCCCAGGCAAGATCAAATGTACTTATTGCAAAATATGCGAAGCGGTATGTGAAGATACCCCCTTGGATGATCGGAGTTATATAGTCATAATTGACTTAATACAAACACAGCGGAAATACAACAAAACATAAAACTGCAACTCCTAAATAGCTATCTGTTTGCCTCCTGCATGCCTCTGGTAGAATTACTCATCATCCTACTAAATCTGAAAAGACCATAACCCCTCAGCCTACTCAAATTAATTTTGAGCACCCGAGAGTTTAAGGGGAAAACATAAACCTCGAGTCAGACATAAAACTTGGTATGAATAATATTATACATCCCGGTTTAATATGTTAAGTGAGACTACACCGCTTAGCGGAACGGATTTCCCCTCACTAACATCCTTTTAAAACATATCTTTCCAGAACCTTTTCCTACAACCAAAATTGGTTAAATACTGTAAAGCAATTCATTATGTAGACATAAATAAATATCAGGTAATAATGAACTATCTGTTCAAACACATAAGTTTTATTTAGATAACTTTTAACCTTTGGCTGACTTGGGCTTACCAGACAATACAATCAAAATTAATCTAACACCTATTAGTTATTCTTCTCCTGGACTATCTATCATTAACTATCTGTTAAATACTTCACTTCTGGACAGTCTGTCCTTCACTATCTATTAAATACTTCGCTTCTGGATGGTCTGTCCCTAACTTAATCATCTCCCAGGTCTTCCTGATCCTAATGGTTTTTCGGGCTCACCAATAATCTATCTATATACAAACATATATTCTTTTCGGTATGTAATCATAATTTTAGTCTATCTGTGACCATGCGCTACACACTGCAATTTTGGATAACTAAACTATTAGCTGGGGCTAATAGCTAATGTATAGGGCGCGACCCTATACTAGTCTCATCTGGTATTCTAATATCTGAGTCATTTTCACTTAAGGATCCCCTCCCATAATTTTCCTTGAAAACATTTTCAAAATGATTTAAAACCTTCAAATCAAACTGAACAAGGAAAATATATAATCTTTATGCTTCACTCAAAATCACATTACTATGTTATATATATCTTCTTTACTCAAACCTTAGTTGATGAAAACATTTAAACATTTGAAAGTACCTCTTTCTAAACTTTTGAAAACATCTCTATCAAAACCAAGTGAAACCCTTTAATTCTCAAAGCCAAAAGGCCAAACCATACCTTTCGAAACCAATCATCAAACCTTTTGAAGCTATTGAAATCATTCCATTTGAGTGCAATAAAACTTTAGACATTCTAGTTTAAATACAACTTAAAATAATGCCTTAGAAAACCTTTGGAAAACCTTTTGAAACAATTCAAAGCAAACCTTTCGAAATCATTGAACTCAAACCTTTCGAAACCATGGAACTAAAACCTTTCGAAACCATTGAACTCAAACTTTTCGAAATCATTGACCTAAAACCTTTTGAAACCATTGTACTCAAACCTTTCAAAACCATTGAAATAAAACCTTTCGAAACCATTGAACTAAAACCTTTCGAAACCATTGAACTCAAACCTTTCAAAACCATGAACTAAAACCTTTCGAAACCATTGAACTCAAACCTTTCGAAACATAAAACTTTCGAAGGCTTACTGGGTTCAATTTAAAACATGTGGAAAACCTTCTTTAAAACTCTTCGACTACATTGGACACAACCTTTCGACTTTGTGGAAAGATCTGCTTCGAAAGCTTTAAAACATATCATTTAAAACAATAGGCTTCTGCCTTTAAAACGACTCCTTCAAAAGCTTTAGGTTAAACTTCAATTATAAAACAAGGGTAAATCATCTAAGTCGAAAGCTTGAAGAAGCGGCTGGTTTTTAAAACAGGTAAACCTTTCGACTTTGTCGGAAGGTTCAAAACAAAACAATAAAGCGGTAGTAACCTTTCAACCTTGTCGAAAGGTTTAAAACCTTCATTTTAAATGTTTGACCAGTTCGAAAGCAACCTAGTCGAAAGCTCTTATTCGAAAACAAAGCAGGTGACTCTTTTGGTTTGTAAAACAGACATACTCCAACCTCTTTGGCAACTAACCTTTTGACTAGGTACCCTTCGACCTTGTCCAATTCATTACGTACCAAGTAACTTGATACCATATACATTGGTTTGACCTTGTCGAGAGCTATAACCTTTCGACTTTGTAGGAAGGTCTGGGTCGGAAGGTTTGATGCCTAAAATGGTTGAAACATGCTAAAAGCGTGATTTTTTTGTTTTTAACTTAAAAGGATAACTTTTCAACTAACCTGCCATTGTTTGTCAAATTCTCATTGGTTAATAAATACTTTTCAGAAAAATGTTGCCACTAATTTCAAAATTAAATAATAATTTTATTTTATAAAATGCTCCTTCTCCTTAATTAAATATATAAAACATTTAAGTCATATACCTTAAATAATTTTATATATTCATCAAAGCACTTAGGAAAAATCTAGAAAAATCCCAGAAAATCTATTTTAATATGTTTTCCAACATATAACAATTTCAAACCCAAATAATTATTATTTGAGCCATAAATAATTTATAACCCAATAAATCATTTTCTTCACTAGAAAATCAATATAAAATCCACATAAATTCAGAAAATTATGAAAATTGGAACCTATCTCTAAATACCATTTCTGACCTAATTTTCAAGGCATTTGTATGTTATTTAATAGGGTTTTCATATCAAACATTTCATAAATACTAATATGAACATGTATAATTCACCAACAAACAAATATATAACTTGAATCATCAAAACATGGCATATACTTGCAAAAACATTTCGGATCTAATCTTAAAATCGAAAACCATAAGAACATGGGATGTAGTAATTATTCACCTTAGCTTTGAGATTAAAAGATGTGAGATTTGATGTTGAATTAATTGATTATCTTCCTTCTCTTGAATCCTAGCTTTAAGAGTTTTTAGTTTGGTAAAATGAGAATGAACGTGAGTTTCAGTTCCTATGGGTTTAAGGTATAAGCCTTTCCTATTTCCTATAATGCCCTTACTCATTTCCAAACACATTAGTTTATGTTTTCTCATCTTAATTTACACATTAACATGGCACAGCTATCCTTAATTTAATCAAATCTCAACCTATTAATCTTCACATTATTTATTTAATTTAACTAATTAAATATCCTAGATAATGTTATAAAAATATAGGGTGTTACAGACTCTCCACCTTAAAGAGTTTCGTCCTTGAAATTACTATAAGGCACACATAAAACAACCAAAGGTAAAACATAACATCAAACAAATCAGGGTAAGCATCTCTAATCCTGCTCTCTATTTCTCAAGTACAGTCTCTTACATCGTCACTCCATTGGACTTTCACTAATCTGAATGTCTTGTTCTTCAACTGCTTTTCATCCCTCTCGACTATCCTGACAGGCTTCCTAACAGTAGTCAAATCCGGCTCTACTACTAAATCTTCTAACACTGTAGGTGCTATAGCGGTCTCCGGGTCCCTAACACACTTTCTAAGATGAGAAATATGGAAAACATCATGGAATTCTAACAAACTATTTGGTAACTCCACTTTATAAGCGAGTTTCTCAATCCTTTCAACAATATGAAAGGGTCCAATGAATCTAGGTGCTAACTTTTCTGACTTTCCAAATCTGATCACACCTTTCATCGATGAAACCTTAATAAACACATAGTCTCCAACAGAGAATTCCAAGTCCTTCCTTCTTCTATCTGCATAACTTTTCTACCTAGACTGAGCTTCCTTCATCCTAGCTCGGATCAACTCAATCTTCTCTGCGGCTTCCTTTACCAAATCTGGACCACGAACCAATCTATCCCTAGTCTCTAACCAACATATGAGAGATTTGCATGGTCTTCCATACAAAGCTTCAAACGGTGCCATCCCAATACTAGTTTGATAACTGTTGTTATACGCAAACTCAACTAGATGAAGATGGTCTTCCCATGATTCCCTAAAATCCAATACACAAGCTCTTAACAAATACTCTAAGACTTTGTTAACTCTTTCCGTTTGCCCATCATTCTATGGATGGTAAGCGGTACTCATGTTGAGCTGGGTTCCTAAAGCTTCCTGTAGACTCTTCCAGAACTCACTAGTAAACAAACAATATCTACCACTAACAATACTGCTAGGAATTCTGTGCAGTCTAACCATATTCTTCATAAATAACTTCGCCAGACTAGGTGCCGTCCTATTTGACCTGACGGGAATGAAATGAGCACTCTTAGTCAATCTATCCACTATGACCCGTATACTTTCATTCCCTCTATTAGATCTTGGCAACCCATCAATAAAATCCATAAAGATAGAATCCCATTTCCAAATCTGAACATCTAATGGCTAAAGCAATCTGCTCGGTTTCTGGTCTTCAGCCTTTGCCTGTTAGCAATTCAAGCACTGCTTAACACATAAACCAAATTCTTGTTTCATACCTTCCCAGAAGAAACTTCTCTGCATATCTTGATACATCTTCATTCCTTTTGGATGGATAGTGAACTTCGAACGATGGCATTCATCCAAAACTTCTTTCCTTATGTCCCCTACTTCGGAACACACAACCTTCCTTTCTTTCTTAACCATCCCTTCTGGTCAAGACTGAAATCCTTTAAGTTATCACTCTATGTTCCTTCCTTTAACATTCTGATCTACTCAGCCAATACTGGATCCTCCTCCTGTTTAGAAGCTATCTTCTCAATCATTATTGGTCGAGCTTCTAAACAAGACAATACATCACTTCCTGCACTAGAACCTACCTTGGATCTAAACTGCACTCTACAAGCTGTCAATGCTTCCAAGTCTTTCCACTCAGCAATCATAGCCAATACTGCATTCTGATGTTTCCTGCTGAGTGAATCCACTACCTTGTTTCCTTTTCCGGGTGTGTACTCAATTCCAAAATCATAAGCAGCAACAAACTCCAACCATCTCCGTTGTCTCATGTCCAACTCCTTCTAAGAGAACAAGTACTTCAATGACTTATGATCTGTATAAAGCTCAAATCGCTCTCCCAACAGATAATGCCTCCACACCTTTAAAGCAAAATAATGGCAGCTAACTCTAAATCATGCGTAGGGTATCTAAATTCATGTGGTCTGAGCTGTCTGGAAGCATAAGCAATCACTTTACCTTTTTGCATCAACACAGCTCCTAATCCAGTTCCACATGCATCAGTATAAACTACTAAATCTTGATTCCCCTCCGGAACCACCAACACTGGTGCATGGGTTAATAAGTGTTTCAAGGTTTGGAACGCTGCCTTGCACTTATCGGTCCATACAAATTTCACATCTTTTCGCGTAAGCTTAATAATCAGTGCAGCTATCCGCGAAAAATCCTTTATAAACCTTCGATAATATCCAGCTAATCCAAGAAAGCTCTTTATATAGGTCACCATCTCGGGTCTCTTCCAATTATTCACCACCTCAATTTTTTTTGGATCTATAGACAACCCTTTCTTTGAGACTACATGACCAAGGAATTTCACTTCCTTCTTCCAAAAATGGTACTTCGAAAACTTAGCCTTCAACTGATGCTCCATCAACGTCTAAAGCATAACTTTAAGATGAACTTCATGCTCCTTCTCATCATTAAAGTATATCGGAATATCATCTATGAAGACCAACAAAAATCTACCCAAGTACCCTCTAAAGATCCGGTTCATCAAATCTACAAAGAATGCCGGCGCATTAGTTAGTCCAAATGGCATAACTAACCATTCGTACGATCCATAGCGGGTCCTAAATGCTGTCAATGGTATACTATCTTCTGCAACTCTAAGCTGATGAAACCCGATAGCCAAATCCAACTGAGAAAATATCTTCGCTCCACTCAATTGGTCGAACAAATCATCAATTCTTTGCAATGGATATCGATTCTTTATCGTCCTCTCATTCTACTTACGTTAATCGATACATAGCCTCAACGATCTGTTTGGCTTTTTAACAAACACTACGGCAGCTCCCTAAGGTGAACTACTTTGTCGAATAAAACTCTTGCCTTCCAAATCCACCAACTGCACCTTCAACACTCCCATCTCAGTTAGTGTCATCCGGGTTGGTGGCTTATCACCAGTTCTGTTCCCGGTACCAAATCAATCTGAAACTCAATGGCTCGTTTCGGTGGCAATTTAGTTACTGGCTCAAACACATCAGCAAACTCTCTAACTACAAAGACTCGATGCAACTCATCCTCCAACTCCATAATACCCAATAAAGCATTCACTTCACAACTGGGGTTCTCTACGGTATAAACTATCCGATCACTGCAATCCTTGCGACTAAGTGATATTTTTCTATCATGGCAAAATTTCCTATCATCATATTTACTTAACCAATCCATCCCAAGGATAATCCCAAATCCTACAAAATAAAACACATGTAAACAGCAATCAAAAGTATGACCTAGCAAGTCAGACTCTAAATGGTCACACCTCATCCCAAGTGTCGCATACCCTCCTATCGGATTTGCAGCCCTTATGGAAGTAACTAAATATGAGGGTTCTAGGTTAAGCTTATCCACCAAATATCAAGAAATAAAAGAATGTGATGCACCAGTATCAATTAGAATGCTAACAGACATACCGTGAATCTGTAGCGAGCCTCCCAGAACAGCCTTTCCTTTCTCCTGCACAACTGGCCTTGAAATTGCAGGCTCTAATGCATACATTTGTCCCTTTCCATCTCTAGCAGGCTCTTTGCATTGGTTCTTATAATAGCCGATTTGATCACAATTTAAGCATCGGATGTTCTTCCTCCTAATCACCTCCTTTCCTTTCTCTTTTCCTTTTCCAGTATGACACTCACTAGCATAGTGTCCTATCTTATCACATTTATAACAAACCACCTCTGCTTTTCCCTTCTTCTATGATCCTCCCTTCTGAGCATTCTTCTTTTGGAAAAACTTTCTTTTCTGCACTTGTCCCACTTGGGCCTCCTTCATTTTCTTCCTCAAACAAGCTACGCCTCTTCCTGCCTCAGTGCTATTTCTACCACTACATCACTTGGATCTCTTAAGTGCGATAAGGTAGCACTTATCAACTCTGACCTCAAGTCCTTTATAAATGTCTCATTCCTCTTGATCACCATATCAACTAAGGCATACCCATACCGGGCCAACTCTTCAAATCTTCTTGCATACTCCGGAATGGACATCTCCCCTTGTTCTAGTTCAGCAAACTTCCTAACCAATGCTAGTTGCACCATCACCGACATAAACCTTTCTTGAAACCTTCTTCTAAACTCTGCCCAAGTCATGGTTTCCTTATCAACACCAGCTACAATATTATTCCACCAAAATAGAGTAGCTCCTTGAAGTTGTCTCGAAGCTAATCTCCTCTTCTTCTCGTCATTCAGTCCTAGGTCAGCAAAGATTCTCTCACAATGTAGTAGCCAATTCTCCACCTCAATCACATCTTCAGTTCCAATGAATGGCTTCCCTCTAAGCCTGGTATAGTCTTTGCTTAAGTTAGCATAGTGGTTGACCATTGGAGCTTCCTGAACTCCTCCTCCAGCAGTATTCCCTCCGACAATCCCAGCTACAATTCCAACTTGCATCATGTTTACGAAGAACTGATACATGATTCCCATATCCACTTAGGGAACCCCAGCACCAACAGTTTCAGCTTGAGCCCGACCTGGACCTCTTCTAGCATTTGTTCGGGCATTTCCATTAGTGGTGGTGCTATCTCCTCAAAGATTAACCCTGCCCCTTCTTCCTTCCATATCAGTATTTAAGCTTCGTGAGATACAGATGAATAGCCTAACTAAGGTAGGAGTCTAGAGATATAGCGTATACTTATATATAACAAATACAAGTATGTTACTATAGCGTTATCCCATACCCCGATCTTAACTCTAATTACTAAGTATTATGTTTTCAGAAACCATTTTTAGTTAAAGTATTTCATAAACCAAGCTCTGATACCAAGCTGCAACATCTCATATCTAGAGGCCCAAAACTAAGCGCTACAGATGCTACAGTTGTCTATAGTATTAGCTTCCGGCGACTAAATACGGCTATGTTAATGGTATCTATAATATTAGAAACACTCGAATATCAAACAAAACACAGATTTCAAAACAACTTTTCTTCATTACATTCAAAACAGATGTTCCATATTCATTTCACATAATCCCAAATTCGATCCCAGGCACAGATCAAATATACTTATTACAAAATACGCCAAAAGCGGTATATGAAGATACCCCCTTAGATGATCAGAGTTGTATAGTCATAATTGACTTAATACCAACACAGCGGAAATACAACAAAACATAAAACTACAACTCCTAAATAGCTATCCATTTGCCTCCTGCATGCCTCAGGTAGCCTTATTCGTCATCTTACTTAACCTGAAAAAGACCTTAACCCCTTAGCCTACTCAAATTAATTTTGAGCACCTAAGAGTTTAAGGGGATAACATAAACTTCGAGTCAAACATAAAGCCTAGTATGAATAATATTGTACATCCCGGTTTAATATGTTAAGTGAGACCATGCCGCTTAGCGGAACGCGTTTCCCCTCACTAACATCCTTTTAAAAAATATCTTTACAAAACCTTTTCCTACAACCAAAACTGGTTAAATACTGTAAAGCAATTCATTATGTAAACATACATAAATATCAAGTAATAATGAACTATCTGTTCAAACACATAAGTTTTGTTTGGATAACTTTTAACCTTTTGCTGACTCGGGCCTAGTAGACAATAGAATCAAAATTAATCTAACACCTATTAGGTATTCTTCTTCTGGACTATCTATCCTTAACTATCTGTTAAATACTTCACTTCTGGACGATCTGTCCTTAACTATCTGTTAAATACTTCGCTTTTGGATGGTTTGTCCCTAACTTAATCATCTACCAGGTCTACCTGATCCTAATGGTTTTTCAGGCTCATCAATAACCTATCTATATACAAACATATATTCCTTTTGGTGTGTAATTATAATTTTAGTCTACCTGTGACCAAGCCCTATACACTGGAATTTAATACAGCAATTAGCTGGGGCTAATAGCTAATGTATAGGGCACGACCCAATACTAGTCACATCTAGTATTCTAATATCTGAGTCATTTTCACTTAAGGATCCCCTTCCATAATTTTCCTTGAAAACATTTTCAAAATGATTTAAAACCTTTAAATCAAACTCAATAAGGAAAATATACAATCTTTATGCTTTACTCAAGATCACATTACTATGCTATTATATCTTCTTTACTCAAACCATAGTTGATGAAAACATTTAAACATTTGAATGTACCTCTTTTTAAACTTTTGAAAACATCTCTTTCAAAACCAAGTGAAACCCTTTAGTTTTCTAAGACAAAAGGCCAAACTTTACCTTTCGAAACCAATCATCAAACCTTTCGAAGTTATTGAAATCATTCCTTTCGAAAGAAATAAAACTTTAGACATCCTACTTTAAAAACAACTTAAAACATTGCCTTAGAAAACCTTTGGAAAACCTTCCAAAACCATTCAAAGTAAACCTTTCGAAATCATTGAACTCAAACCTTTCGAAAACCATTGAACTAAAACCTTTCAAAATCATTAAACTCAAACCGTTCAAAACCATTGAACTCAAACCTTCCAAAACCATTGAACTAAAAACTTTCGAAACCATTGAACTCAAACCTTTCGAAACTATTGAACTAAAATCTTTCGAAACCATTGAACTCAAACCTTTCAAAACATAAAACTTTCGAAGGCTTACTGGGTTTAATTTAAAACATATGGAAAACCTTCTTTAAACTCTTCGACTACATTGAAACAACCTTTCAACTTTGTCGAAAGATCTGCTTCGAAAGCTTTAAAACATATCATTTAAAACAATAGGCCTCTACCTTTAAAACAATTCCTTCGAAAGCTTTGGGTTAAACTTAAATTATAAAACAAGGGTAAATCATTTAAGTCGAAGCTTTCTTTCGAAAGCATGGAGAAGCGGCTGGTTTTTAAAACAGGTAAACCTTTCGACTTTGTCGGAAGGTTCAAAACAAAACAATAAAGCGGCAGTAACCTTTCGGTCTTGTCGGAAGGTTTAATACCTTTATTTTAAATGTTTGACCTGGTCGAAAGCAACCAAGTCGAAAGCTCTTATTCGAAAACAAAGCAGGCGACTCTTTTGATTTGTAAAACAAACATACTCCAACCTCTTTGGCAACTAACCTTTCGACTAAGTACCCTTCCACTTTGTCCAATTCATTACGTACCAAGTGTTAAATATGCAAGTATATGATTTTTGTTTGATGATAATAAACATATATATATATATATATTCATTTAAATGTATTTATTAATGTACTATTTTATTTTTCACATAATTAAATAAATATTTGCTGAATAAAATAAATAACATAGAATTTAAATTCAAATGGATATTTTATTCAAACAAATATTTATTACAATTTTGAATAGTACAAATTTGAGCTCTCACTATATATATATATATATATATATATATATATATATAAATTTCAATTACATTACAATTTCAATCACATCACAAATTTTCATTTACAAATGCACCTCACTACATATCACTCATTCATTCGTATTTATCTTCAACTCTATTAAAGATTGAATCCAGCATCTGAGCTATCTGCAAAAATACACACTGATGCAGTAAAATTGAAAAATAAATATTTTTGCAGTGTAAAAGAAAATGTAATTTTGAAAATATTATTTGCCTCAGTTATTTAGGTTGTTCGTCATCATATTCATTTTTGAATTCATCATACACGAACAGCTTGTGATATGCACAGGTATCACTGTACATGCCACAAGGCCGTGCACACCAATATACACTTGATAAAATTGCAGGGACAGGTGAGCACAAGGTCAAACCCAAATCAAAAGCCGGGTTCAGCTCAAGTGAAATACAAATAAAGTCACGATATTAGCACAAGGTCAAACCTGAGCTATAAGCTGGATTCAACACAGGTGCAAATTCAGGAAAATGGTCAGGACAACTAAAACAAGCCTCGCCCAAAAAGTTCAGAGACTAGACAGTGATGTACACATGAAGCAGAGACTAGACAGTCCAAACCAGACTCAAGGAAATGAACAAAGAAAGTATGCATATATACATGTTGACCAGGCTACACAATGAACACAACCAAGTGAGTATGCAACATGTACACAAATGAGATGCAACCAAACAATCGAGACAGACCAACAAAGAAATAAGTGAACCAGTGAAAACACAGCAGTATGGAAGTGAAGACTCAAGTACTACCAGAGTCCATCACTGCAACCTGAACCAGATTACATGATCAATCAACACAGCAACTATCAAACGAAGACTCGAATATCAATGGCACTGCCTCAACAGTCAGAGCATCATCAACAAACTGAAACAAGCAACTGAGTATGTTACAAGTTCAACAAGATATATATGCAAAGTCGACATGCACACATCAAGTATACATGAGGAACCAAATACAATACGAAATGAAGACACTACATGAACTGGCTCGAATACCAGTAAACAGCAAGTAGAGCAAGATCACATGAACAAAATGATCTGAGTCGAATCAGAAACTCAACTGTATACAAGTGCAAGTAGCACAAGTTCAGACATGTACAAATATGCAAGACTAAGTGCAATCAGACTCACTGAAACAGAGGAACAACCAGACCAGTAAAAACAACATACTCAAATACAAATGGAGATGGACAGTGCAGACTACACAATCACAGTCAATGGTGTGCATAGAGTTCATCAAGCAACAACAAGTGTACAGGTCAATGAAGTTTCAAGTCAAGCAAAAATACCATAGTATGCAAGCATGAAATAATAACATATAAAACAGTGAACCAACAATGTAACTACCATATATATATACATATGTACACACACACACACATATATATATACATATATAGGCAGTGCAAACAAGCTTAGAGGCACCAGGGCAATACAGTGTTTAGTTAAATATGTACACTGAAGTACACGGCATGGACAGCAACAAATTCGAACAAGTGAACAGAGCATAAGCAAGTGACAATGAACAAGTCAGAGTCAAGCTAGAAATTCACATAGCAGTATCAACTGGCTGAAGTCAACAAGTACAAAGAAAAGAAATAACCAAGGCAAGTTTGAACAAATCCATGTCAAAGCCAGGTGATAAAAATCAAAGTGGCCGAAGTCAAAGGGAAAAAAGAATGAAATTGAACAGTTCAAAATCAAGCCGTGGTAGCCAAGGGATCAAACACAAGTCAGAATCGAGCCGTGATATTCAAGTAAACTCAAATTCTATGAATTTGAAAAAGTCAGAGAAATCACCAACATCTAAGCAACACGAAGGGCCGAGTTAAATTAATTGATGAATTCAAATTAATTAATTAGAACGAAATTATAGGGGATCGAACCCTATTTAACCCATTCATCATCGGCGTTCTCAAAGCATTCGATTTTAAGAAAAACAGAGAAGAAATCAATCATTGAAACTCGAATCAAGTCGAGCATAAGCAAATTGGAAAAGCAAAAATCACATACCATCTAAACATTCAAGCTCGACATTTTTGAAGAAGCCGAAAGCAAAATCAAAGAGAATGCAACCATTTTTCACAAAGAAGAAGTATCGAACCGACGTAGAACAAAGAAGCCATCAATCCAGATATCAATCGAAGCATCATTTCAAAGCGGCTTCTTCAAATCTTAACAGCCCTAATTTTCTCAGAGAGGAACAAACGAGCAAAGAAACGAAGCAGAAGACATTATTCTCAAAAGAATACGGGCCGATAAAAAGGAGAAAGGGAAATATATTTTTTGTTTATTGGGTCGGCATACTTAGTTTCTTTTGGGCTTAAGATTTTTAAATTAGGGTTTTTATTGTTTTAAAATTGTTTTATTTGTAATTTACTTTTAAATCTTGTAATTTCTAGTCGTGTGACTAGGGGACGAACTACGGTGGTGTAGTTCGAGAATTCGCAACTCAGTGGCTTAGTTGTGGAAGGGTTTTGAGCGTAGAGTTAGGTTAGTCGGTAGCGGGTGTCGTGAGTTTACTTGTGCTGACTACTTAATTTATAGTAGAAACCTTGGGGGCAGCACGTAGGCAGGGTTTTGCCGAAGCTGGGTAAATCTGTGTGTTCTATTTCCTGCTTTTATTATTCTGCTATTATCTGTGCTGCTATTATTCTAGTATTATCAGAGCTGTGATTATTTTATATACTTCCGCATTAAATTTTTATAATTAATAGTATCACCCTATTCACCCCCCCTCTAGAGTGAAATCAATCCTACACCAAGTAACTTGATACCATATGCATTGGTTTGACCTTGTCGAGAGCTATAACCTTTTGACTTTGTCGGAAGGTCTGGGTCGAAAGTTTTGATGCCTAAAATTACCGAAACATGCTAAAAGCATGATTTTCTTGTTTTTAACTTAAAAAGATAACTTCTCAACTAAACTGCCATTGTTTTCCAAATTCTCATTGATTAATAAATACTTTTCAGAAAAGTGGTGCCACTAATTTCAGAATTAAATAATAATTTTATTTTATAAAATGCCCCTTCTCCTTAATTAAATATATAAAACATTTAAGTCCTATCATAGCGAACCAGGATTTTCGATCCTCGAAAATCAACATAAATACATTCACTATATGAGATGCCGAATATTCAAGTGCCGGATATACAGATTGCTAGGGGTGAAGAAGAAAAGATAGAAGAAAACAAAAACAACAACACAGAATCTCATAATTGCAGCGGAACAAAATATAATATATAATAACAAATTTTTATACTGAAGAATCTGTAGCTGTAAATATATATATACAATCATCAGAGTACAACAATCAATACATCGATATGAACAATTATTATAACTTGTCCTCACCAGTGCTGACTATACAGTCTACACACACAGTGGAATATAATAAAGTACGGGTATACGTCTTTATAATCCAGCTCGTCTCCTAAGCTCCATAGTATCCTAACCTAAATCTGTAATACTCGGTCTGTCCCAAGTATTATAATAAAATAACACCCAAGTCAGTCTAGAAAACCAGCGTGAGAAAACACACTCAATTTGAATTTTATCATATTTCAGAAAAATCCTTTGAAAAAAGGTATCTCGTAAGACCACGCCACACATAAACACAACGGGTTTTTATCTTACGATAACCAAAATATTTTATATCAAAATAATCTAATATTACAATAGTGTCTATAGTAAGTAAATTAGAAAATTGCTGAAATGCTTACATCTCACGTTTTAGCATAGTTGGGCACAATCAAAACCATAAAGGCTCGTAGTGGATATTGGATTCCATACAATGACTGGGCTACTGGGGTACCGCCCATCATAGTACACCTCTAGAAAAATGTACCGAGATCGTACCGAACAATCCATGCCAATACAGGACCGACCTACCCCTTACTGGATAGTACCGAATATGTTATTACCCTGGGTGTTCCCACCCTTATCGAGCGCTCTCTTTTTCATGCACAACCATATCCATAATTATAATATATATCCAAGGGTATTTAGAACGGTAATAACATACCCTACTTGGGTTCGACCCACTTAGCCCTGCTGCATCTCCCCTGTTTTAGTCATTCCCAGTTGATGAGGCTTGAGGCTACATTTACCTTTAGAATATCATTCATACTCGGAATGCTAACATTGCCTTCCAGGCAAACAATGCAATGATATCATTCATCCATACAAGTTGTCCTGGGTCTGGACAAACCAATTCTCCTTCAATGTTACCATCTCCATTATCTTCAAGATATCACAATTCGTAACGCACAAACCGGATCGAAGTGGTTTTCGAATGATTAAACCTGATCCTGGTCTCTTCGAAACGATCAGCAAATTTGGCCAAATTTGATAGTAGGTTATTTAACTATCAAATAACATCCATAAGCAGTCACTAGGCCCCATTTCATAAATTTTTAAAACATTCATTTTAAAATATCTTTACAAAGATATATAAACATATATTCGAAGCTCTTCCAGTATGTCAATTCTTATATCCATAACGAGATATTTTGACTCGCCTCAATACTTAGAATATTCTCTTTCAATTCCATTTTTATGATTCAACATTTTGAAAATATTACTAATAATAATAATCTCGTAGTGAAATATTTCATATCCTTCCAGTTTCATACTTAGAAAATATCTTTAAGTGTAACTTTCCAAAATCATTTACTTTCCAATACTTAGGAAATATTTCATTTATTTCCTATTTCTCAAATCCTTTGCAATTCACCTGTAAATTCCTTATCTCACTTTTAACAAATTCTATAAATTCTGGAATCCATTAATTAATTTCCATTTAAAATTTCCAAAATCGATTACACTAGTCTATAATTCCAACCACCCATTTCTAACTTCCTTTATGAATCCTAATTCATTTTTCGAAGTTCTCTTATTTCAATGATTCAGTAATTTCCTCTAATTTTCTAGAATTCCACTATAGATTTCTCTTATAAAAAAATCATAACCATTTAACACACTCTGTTTATAAATCTCGAGAGCATTTATAAATCAATTCTAATCACTTTCCAAACCTCAATATATATAAAACTAAATATTTTTTAAAAATAATAATTTATTTTCAAAACACGTTTAAGAAATTATTTAAAATATCAAAGCTCTTTAATTAAAACATCTGTAATTCAATCCCAACTCATTTTTAAATAAAACAAATCGATTTCCAAAGCTGATTATAAAATTAGAATTTATTTCAATTAATATTAAATATTTGAAAATTCCACTTTCTAAAGTATTTCAATACTAACTAACTTTAAATTTACATAGTTTAATAAATAAAAATTTCCTTTTTAAAATAAAACTTAACTTCTTAATAAAAATATATTTTTAAAATCCCAATAACCAAATTTCAATTTATAAATCCCACTCGATTTACAACACATCGATTTCATTCCGATTCCTTAACAATTTTCACTTTTCAAAATAGAATCCACCTTTTTTTTCAAAATCTATTTTCATATCTCGATATAAATTCACACTATGAATTTATATTCCAATTTATCAACTAATATCATTTCCCTTATTTATAAACATCTTTTATAAATATTATAAACTCATTTCCAAATTTATAACAGATTTACATTAATCACTCCATTTATAAATCAATTTCTTTTAAAATCTCATTTACAAATCTATTACTTAATAAATTCCAATTATTTCTTAAACCCGTTTAAAATTCCAATTTCAATTTCTTTGCCATATTTTTCAGAAATATCATTTAAAAATCCATTATTAAAAGTCCTTTATATTATTTTAAATTTCTACTTAAAACATTTTACGAATAGTTAAGTACAACTCCAAATCAATTACTGTTTTATCCAAATCAATTTCTTTTAAATAAATCCAATTTTGATATAATTTTTTTATAAATATATATTCAAATCTCCTTTAAATCCTTTGAAATTCAAAAATAATATCTATGATATTTAAAATACCAAATTTAAGGTCAGTGCTACAATGACATCCAATAATTCTAATCACAACAATAATCTATAGCAGATTATTCTAACACATCATATATTATTACATATGAAATTAAAATTAAAATTTTGAGGAATCCAGTTGGATCCCTCCAACTTGTTTTCCTGCATCCACAGATGTTAGATAACACAAAAATACCAATCCCACTTCGAGGGGGATATCGCGGTAATATAGGGTCATCCGCTATTATATGGGGCGCATAGAGCCTCATCTGCTCCAACGGTGGGAAATAAATCCAACTACTAACATATAATATATATATATATATATAACATCCAAACTGATAATAATTTATAAATTCATCCAATCAACCAATAATTAATTTTAATTGCTATAATTTAAATTAGCCAACCAAATTGAGTGAGATTTACTCACCTTGATTTTAAGTTTGCAACCCGTTCCAATTTTAAATTAAATTAAACTGACATTCAATTTAATCTAAAATCCTAACCGACTCCAAAAATCTCCAAACCAATTTTTGTTGCGTAGAACTCGTCGATATGAACCCATTGCTGCTTGTTTCACTTGATTTCGACCTCTTTTGACAGAGTTACATGGTTTATAAATTAATGATCTATATAATATAATTATTTTAAACTAATTGCAACATCAGTAGTTAATTACCGTGGTAAATCAACCCTAATCCACGAGTTACTTCCCAGGCTACGAACGCTACTTCGTCTTCATCCCTTCGCTCACTATGGCCTCCTCAAACAGCCGGAACACCGCCCACATGCTCAGTCTTCCCTGCCGCGTCGCCCATCGCAGTCAAGCAGGACTGGACGTAGGGTAACTCGACATTGAGGATTGTGATCTCGACATTGATTTAATAAAAATCTGTATGAGGTGTTTTGCCTTGGTACATGAATGGACGTAGGGTAACTCCGAACCAGTATAAAATCCGGTGTGTTCTTTCCTTTTACTGCTTTTTATTTACTTTCTGCATATGTGTTTGATTCTGTGATTGTTCTGTGATTAAGTTCTGCATTGTTTATAACATAATTTTTAAATTAGTCCATATAAGTCTTAGAATCCATTAAACACTATTCACCCCCCTCTAGTGTTAAATTAGCCTTAAGATCCTTAATCCGCACTCCCTTTCAATTGGTATCGGAGCCAGGTTTTCATAGTTTTCATAATCTGAAACTTGAAAAGTTAAAAATGGCATTTTTAGTAAATTTTCTTAATACTAGTTAGAATTTATGCATTTCATCAAAGTATCATAAGTCTGCATATAGTTTTTATGAAAAATCAAGTTATCTACCGAATTGGTTTGTTATGCAGGAACAGGCATGTTATGGATTTTGAAGAATCAACAACCAATGGACAAACTGTGCAAATTGAGAAAGATAAATGGATACTTGATAGTGGCTGTTCAAGGCATATGACTGGAAATCCCGAGATACTCAATGACATTATATATCAAGATGGTGGATTGGTCAACTTTGGAGATAACTCAAAAGGATATGTGATTGGCATCGGCAATGTCGGTAATTCTAAAACTCCTCTTATTTCGTATATTTTGCTAGTTAGGAATTTAAAACATAATCTGCTTAGTATAAGTCAACTATGTGATAAATGATTTAAAATTAAATTTGGAAAAGATAAGTGTCACATCGAAGATAATAAGTCAAATATTATCTTTTAAAGAATTAGGAAGAAAAACATTTACATCCTTAGTATGAAAGTTTCAAATAATAACTTATGTTTTTTGGCTAATACAAGTGACCCTTGGATTTGGCATAAAAGATTTGGTCATTTAAATTTAAAACTGTTATCTAGGTTATCAAAACTTAACTTAGTTAGAGGTCTTCCCAAGTTAAACTTTAAAGTAGATAGTATATGTGATGCTTGCCAATTAGGAAAACTTAAGAAAAGTTCATTTAAATTAAAGATATGATTTCTACTTCTAAACCTCTAGAATTACTTCATTTAGATTTATTTGGTCCATCTCAAGTTCAATCAATTAATCATAATAAATATTTTTTTGTAATTGTAGATGATTATTCTAGATATACTTGGACAATTTTTCTTAAACTTAAAAGTGATGCTTTTGAATTATTTAAGAATTTTGCTAAAAGAATTCAAAATCAACTTTCTTTAAAAATAAAAACTATTCGTAGTGATCACAGTGGAGAATTTGAAAATGAAAATTTTGAGAATTTCTGTAATCAAAAAGGAATTACTCATAATTTCTATTTTCCAAGAACTCCACAACAAAATGGAGTGGTAGAACGTAAGAATAGAACGATTCAAGAGTGTGCTAAAACAATGCTTTCTGATAGTAACTTACTTAAAAACTTTTGGGCTGAAGCAGTCGCTACAGCTTGTTATATATTAAATAGTATTTTATTTAGACCATTAACTAATAAAACACCATATGAATTACTTTACAATAAGAAACCCATAGTAGCTTATTTTAAAGTTTTTGGTAGTAAGTTTTTTATTCTTAATACAAAAGATAATTTAGATAAATTTGAACCTAAATCCGACAAAGGTATCTTTATCGGATATTCTAATAGAAGTAAAGCATTTAGAGTTTATAATTTAAGAACTAATACTATTGAAGAAACAATGCATGTATCTTTTGATGAAAATTTTAAAGATACTGTACAAATAGAAGATTTTGTAACTTTAAATAATGAACCTAATGAAACTAATTGTGAAATCATTCAACCTAATAAAAGAATTAGGCTATTAAAAGATCATCCTATAGAAAATATAATAGGAAATATTGAATCAATAGTTATAACAAGAAATCAACTAAATAGTATGAGTAATGTAGCTTTTATATCAACTATTGAACCTAAAAATCCAAAGAAAGCATCATCTGATGATTCTTGGTATGCAAGAAGAATTGAATCAGTTCGTTAGAAATGATGTTTGGGAACTTGTTCCTAGACCTAAGGATAAAAGTATAATTGGAACAAAATGGGTTTATAAAAATAAAATGAATGAACTTGGTGAGGTCGTGAGAAATAAAGCTCGTTTAGTCGCGCAAGGTTATTGTCAAGAAGAAGGAATTGATTATGACGAAACCTTTGCACCCGTAGCAAGACTAGAAGCTATCAGGATTCTACTTGCTTTCGCAAACTACAATAATTTCAAGTTATATCAAATGGATGTTAAAAGTGCTTTTCTAAATGGTTTTGTAAAAGAAGATGTTTATGTTGAACAACCTCCACTTTTTGAAGAAAATAAATTTCCAAATCATGTATATAAATTAAAGAAAGCTTTATATGGTCTGAAACAAGCTCCAAGAGCCTGGTATGAAAGACTAAGATCTTATCTACTACAATCTGGTTTTGAAATTGGTAAAATAGATACAACTCCTTTTATTAAAAGAAACAAAAATGATATTCAATTAGTACAAATATATGTAGATGATATAATATTTGAGTCAACTAATAACATAATGAATAAAGAATTCTCAGATATAATGACTAAAGAATTTGAAATGAGTCATATGGGAGAACTAAGTTTCTTCTTAGGACTTCAAATCAAACAATTAGATAAAGGAATTTTCATTAGTCAAGAAAAATTGCTAAGGATTTAATTAATAAATTTGGATTGACCACTTCTAGTGGGAAACCAACTCCAATGACAACTAATGTAGCTTTAAGTAAAGAAGATAAATCAAAAGATGTTAATCAAAAATTATATAGGGGAATGAATGGTTCGTTGCTTATATAATAGCAAGTCGTCCTGACATCATGCATAGTGTCTGTCTCTGTGCAAGATACCAATCTCAACCTAAAGAAACTCACTTAAAAGCTGTTAAAATAATTTTAAGATATGTAAAACATACTTTAGATTATGGTTTATTTTACCATAAAAATGATGTATTTGATTTAATTTCATATTGTGATGCTGATTACGCTGGTTGTAAATCAGACCGAAAAATTACAAGTGGAACTTTGTCACTTTCTTGGACATTCTTTGGTTTCCTGGTTTAGTAAGAAGCAAAACACTGTATCCTTGTCAACAACTGAAGCAGAATATATATCTGCTGCTTTGGCTTGTTCTCAAGTTATATATATGCAACAAACTTTAAAAGATTTTGGATTAACTATAACTAAATCACCAATTTATTGTGATAATACTAGTACAATAAATCTATCTAAAAATCCTACTCATCATGCTAGAACAAAACATATTGATATTAACATCATTTTCTTAGAGATAATATAAGTAAAGAAGTCATAACTCTTGAATATATTAATACTGAAAAACAAATTGCTGATATATTAACCAAACCATTAAATGAACAAAACTTTACTAAATTTAGAAGAGAATTAGGTATATGTTCATTAACTGAAATATAATTATAAATAATACAAGTATAATTAATAATTAATATAAATAAAAATTTATCAAAAATTGAACTGGGCATGTCGACATGATCCATCCCCCTATGTCGACATACATGCCGAGATTTTCAAATTTAAACTTCCCTCTAAAATTAGTTATTTGGTTATATATTTATATATTTCGACTTTTACTCCTTTTCTCTGGTCTATTCTCTGTAATAAACTTCTAAAACAGAAAATTAATGGCTTCCTCTTCTAATAATGAACCTTCTTCACCCACTTCTCCTCATTCTGGTCCTTTTCAACGTTCCACACACGTACGAGTCATCAAACTACAAAAGATGATGTAAGATTTGCTTCAAATGATGACAGAAATTCAAGTAAGTCAACTGCAATGGCTAAAGAACAAGATAGGCAAGGCATAATTCTTAGGAATTTACAAACATTTCTTATGGATAACCATGCCAATCCCATTGTCATCGAAGAATCATCACAGGCCAAGGATTCTGAAGAAGAAGAGCCTCTAGAAGAACCACAAGAGGATCAAAAAGAAGAACATCCTCTGCCGAATCCGGATGTTCATATGGATGAAGACGATGGCGTGATTTGCGTTAGAGAGGTCCTTTTGGACGCTAATGGGAACTTGGTCGAACAATGTGGAAACTTTGGTCTCCACTATCCAAATTGTTCGGTCCATAAATCACCAATAGTTAAGGGTCCTCGTTAAGCGTTTTTCGTTTTTCTTTTTCTTGATTGTATATTGGTTTGTTAAATTGTATATAAGTGTTATCTTAATTAATGTTCTTCTAAAAACAATCTTTGGTTATTATTCTTATCTCATATGTTTGTTTATCTCATTTTCTATTAAGTTCAAGGTTTATAGGTTATTTTTGTTGATGACAAAGGGGGAGAAGTTATATAAAATAGTAGGCTTGGAGTAAGCGGGAGTTGTTGGTGTAAGGGAAAGTTATATAAAATAGTAGGCTTGGAGTAAGGGGGAGTTGTTTGTGTAAGGGGGAGTTATGGTATGATCGAAGTGGTAAGTATATTTTATAAGGTTGTCATCATCAAAAAGGGGGAGATTGTTAGAAATTGGAGATAGTGGTTTTGAAGACAACAGCCTTTGTAACTTATTTTATTATAACTTATATACTAACACTATTGTCTAGATATATATGAATGTTATTATGCAGAATATATAAGGCAGGTACTGATTATTGAAGACTGTACAGTATAAAGATCAAGAATGAAGAAATCAAGTTTGAAGACTCATGAGTATCTAGATCAAGATTTCGAGATAAGTGTCTAGTTTATTATTAAAACTTCATAGTAGCACAGAAATCTTCATTCCATATTTCATTTGGGATGGAACTCATTTCTACCTTCTTAGTGGCTTACAAAAACACGATAAGTAGCTTACAAACCTACGACAAGTGGCTTACAAACCCACGAACATCCTGGTTTTGTACAAGTTCTCGAGTCCTGATGTGATGAGATATTCTGCAGAAAGAAGCTTGCAAAACTACTTCAAAATGGTTTTTCAATTTGATTTTCAAAACGGATTTTCAAAATGTTTTAGCCTTAAAAATTACCTTTTCAAATGATTTTCAAAAAAGATGTTTTAGCCTTAAAATATTCTTTGTTTTTGTTTTTTAAATAAACTCTTGTTTTAAACTTCACATTGTTTTTAACTAAGGGATGTCGACATCATAGGATACCCCATGTCGACATGGTGGCGGCCGTTAAATTCAAAAGTGTAACGACCCAGAATTTTGAACAAATTAAATTGAAAATATTTAATTAATTTTAAATATTTGAACGATGATTTAATTTGAATCCCCAATATTTTATTGAATTTGACGATTAAATTATAAAATTTAATCTATTGTATGTTGAATAAAAATTTAAATCTTCAGTTTTAAGCTGGAGAAAAATATTTCAAAAGCTTTTAAAATTTATATTGATAATACTAAAGATGACAGAAGCTTCAAAATTGAGTTTGAAAATGATTTGTTCAGTTTTGAAATTTATATCGTTCGAATCGATATTTAAAAATAGCCGTCCGAGGCACAGTCTCGGAATTCGACAAAACCAGTTCCATTGGATCCGTAATAGTTTGTTATTATCGGATTTCAATTTTCGTAGCAATCGGAGTTGTCGTTTGACCGTGGCAGCTTGAAACGTCTAGAAATCGATTTAAATCGGTTTAATTTAAATTGATCGTTTAATTTCATAACTCTTACAGATGATCGATTTAGCTTCCAAAACCTGTTCCATTGTGTCCGGAACGCGGGGTAAACCACAGGAACGCCAGTCACTGCGCGTAAATCGGAGTTCGGAAAAACGGAAATGAATAGTGTTCGTTGTTTTCCTATAAATAGCCCCTTCATTTCAAAAAAAAAAGAAAGAAAAATTAGCTAGGGTTTTATATCTTCAGCCACCATTTATATAACCGATGGCCAGAAATCGTCGAATTTCATCTCTCAATCTCTCCCAATCCACTCAATGATTTCGAAAACTCTCAACTAACAAGATGAAGAGCGAAGTGAGTTCTATCGATCCATATGGCGATGATCGCCTGGATCGTGACATGGTGGTTGGAATTCGTGAGTAAAGGTCACACGTTCAACACGTTTTTCAAGGAAGCACAGGCGACCGGGCCAGGCCACACTCTGGCCGTGGGTTGGGGTGGCGTGGGGCTTCGTTCTGGGGGTGATGTGATGAAGTATCGATGCTTGTGGGCGGAGCATAATTGAACCCTAAAATGGCGGTTATGGGTTTGTTTATACGCAAGTTACTGGAGATGGAGGAAGATGAGAGCAACGGCCGAGATTTGATATCCAGAAAACGAACGGCAGATATGCAATCTAGGTTTTAAATTATATAAATAAAGTTGTAATTTAATTGTATATAAATTCGTTTAAAGTTTAAACTGTTGTAACTTCTTCATACGAGGTCCGTTTCGGACGAAACTTTTTGCGTTGGGTTCGTATTCGAGAGCACTACGCGATGGAACGGGATTGGAGTCGTTTGGAGCTAGCGAATATTTTGGGTAAAATTAAACGTCTGTTTAATTTTATTAGAAATAAATCGCTACGAATTGCTATTAGAAAATCACGGTGAGAATTTCTCACTCAATCTAACAGTTTCGATTTTTATTTTAAATAGTTAGATTTAAAATTATTGATTGTATGCCTGGATGATGATTTTGTTTGTTATTGATTGTTAAAATAGACATTATACGCCGTTAGTAAGCGGAGGTTATTTAATGAAAACATATACCGCGAATATTTCACCTTTGTGTGGGATTGGTATTATATACGTATGTAGCAATATATACATATTGGCATATGTATATATTGGAGTTGTTGATTTTCCCGCCTTGTGTAGCGGATGAGACCCTATTGCGCCGCATAATAGCGGATAATATTTATTAATCCTATATACCACGATAATTCCGTACTGGAACGGAAATTGGTATTGTGCTAACATCTTTGGATGCAGGGGGATAGGTTGGAGGGATCCAACTGGATTCCTCAACTGTATTGATTTATTTACATATATTGTGATATATTCTGTTATCATATGATGATATGTGATGTTTTGTTGTCATGATTGACAAATTGATGTTGTTGCATCATCGAATCCATTTTTGAAGTTTAAAAATAACAATTTCTAATTTACAAAGGATTTTAAAGTGATTTTTGAAAGTATACGTTTTATTAAATTTTTAAACTGATTCATTCTAAATAAATAAACGTTATAATTTTTATGTAATTAAAATTAGGATGTTTGTGAAAATATAATAAGAATGTGGTTTTTGAAATATAAGTTGATTAAATTGTAATTGGTTTAAATTGAAATTTTTGACTTATTATAAATGGATTATATTTATAGAAGATGTATAAAATTGTTATTTTATAAATAAAAATAAGGAGATTATTTAGGAGTACAATAAATGTTAAAATGAACTTATAAACGGATTTTATAAGTAAGTAATATTAATAGAATTTAAGATTTGTGAAGTTATAAAATGAAGGATTTTGAAACTAAATGAGTTATAAGTTATCAACTTATGATTTGGATTTTTGTTATATAAATGAGTCAAATGGAATTGTTTAAAATAAGGGATTTTATAACTTGAAATTGTTATAAAATATAAAATTGTGATTTATGAACGTTGTTATAAATCCGAAATCACTTATTTTGATAAGTGAATTGTAGAAGTTAATTAAAGGAATCATATCCACGATTTTGGACAGTGGATAATCTTTTAAATAAAATGTGTAGAAATGTTGAATTTGGATAACGAAGTATATTCACGATTTTGGATAGTGAATATATTATTAAATAAAATGAATATGTTTTGGAGAAGTGATATTACGAAAAGAAGTAATTGTTTTAAAAGATGTTTTAAAACGTGTTAAGTATCGAATACATAGATTTCAACATTTATTGTTGAAATAGACGTTTCGAGAAAATAAGGAAATGATGGACTGTAACACTTTGTTATAGTAAATGGTTTCCGAAAGGAAATATTTTGTGTAGTATTGGGATTTATATATCTATCAAAATTTCGAATCCCTATACTAGTGATTTTGAGTTGTCGTAACGATGTTTTACGTAACATTCGTTTTGACTCAAATAAAATTTGTGAAAGAGAATGATTTCCTTAAAGAATGAAATATATACTTAATTATGATTTAAGTATATTGAATATTTTCAAGTGTTGAAAATTTATAAGATTTGTGAATTACTTATTATTAAATAAGTATGGAAATGCTTTTCTAATATGAAATGAAAGGTTTGAAATTTTATCTTTTAAAGATAAATTGAAAGTTAATATTTGAAATTTATTTCAATTGATTAAGTGTGGAAAATTTTATATCTAGTAAAGATATTTTGGAGATTAAATAATTTGGAAAATTATTTGGAATCTGATGATGTTGCACATCTTTATTGATAGTTAAATAACCGACTATCAATAATTACCTTGAATGGGTATTTGTTTTGAATTGCTTGAATTTGAATGCCATACTTATTTTTGAATAAGCGCTCACTATTCGGGTTAGCCGGGAAAGGACCATGGGGTCGTAGAACCCATTCCGAATATGTGATACGTCGTAATGAATTGCATTTAATGACCGGTGTTGAAGATCGGATATTTTTGAAAACTGAAGGATTACCGTCGAGTTACTCTACATCGGCTGATCTCCGATTTAGAGGTTTTATCACCCTTAGTGACGGGAAGTCCGGACGTGATTTGAAAATTATCCGGATTTGCAAGGGCTTCGTGAGAAGTGCCTTCGGTTCTGTACGATCCCGGAACAGACTTGTATGGATTGTGTGTCTGACATTACAAATTGAGATGTAAAGCTGATTTCTTTCAAATACATATCTGTTGGTGGCGGAGAATTTATTCTCTTAGCTTAAGACCCTTCTCTAAGACGTACGAGCTCAGAGGTTATGTAGTTGAAATTTATCAGCGATATATTCCCAATTTGGTAATGTGACATGCTGAGTGTTGTTGTGATGGTCGGTGTTTGATCATTTGTGATATGATCATTTGTTTGATCATTTATCTTTGTGATCATAGGTTGATCATTTGTTCGACCCAAGGCATGGCTTTGTGAACAAATCATAGCTTTGTGGACGAGACTTCGTCGAGCCTCACACCCTGGAAATGGTCAAAACAGGAAGGATGCGGCAAGGTTCTAGGGAGTAGCGCCCCTTAGTGTATGTCATTCCTTCTGGATAAAGGTGGTATCATGGTATGGAGCCCAGATACTTAACCTATGTGGTTACTGCATTATTATTCTTATGTGGTTGTTACGAATCGAGGATCCTCGGGAAGATCGGTGACGATCGGGGGATGGCAAACGCGTGTCAGTAGTTACCTATTTTTGCAGAGGTAACCCGGCCTTGTGTTGGCAGAGATCTGGTTAGGTTCTTAGGACGTCATTCCAGGGGCGTTCCTTCGTGGAATAGGAAGTTCCTTAGCCTGACCATTTGTTGGAAATCCAAAGAAACAATACGTGACTTGTACGGTTTTAGTTGTAGAACCTGCCATCTAATATGGTAGCTATAGTAAGCATACTATAATGGTACCTATGTTGGCTAAGATTTATATTCTACTTTGAAATGTTTCTACACTATGCACTAATAATAATATCAAAAATGATTTGATTTTGCGTAGTAAGCATCTTTGGCGATCATAAGAAGAAATCTCCTCCAATTCTGCGTTTGCATTGTGTGTGTGGCGGAAGGTCTTATGGTAGTTTCATTTTCCAAAAGCATTGCGAAATTGACTTTAAAATTTTTCCTATTGTTGTTTTTAAAGATAAACTGTTTTACGATCTCACACCAGTCACCATGACTGACTCGGAGTTTATTGTTTCCCTTCTAAACTCTAGGTGCCCACCAATTTCCACACGGGCAGTCTAGAGTTAGGTTATCAGGATATTCTGGAGCTTTGGAAGCAAGCTGGATGGCGAGGCGTAGTATTTGTATCTGATGTTATTTATTCCGCTGTGTATTCTGTTTGAGGACAAGTTATACAACTGTCCATTGATGTGTTGTGTTTTATTGAGTTGTATATTGACTCTGTTGATGTATGTATAAAACAGATATAGTTCTTTGTTTTAAAAGACTAGTGATTATCTATTATATATTGTTCCGCTGCGTTTGTGAGATTCTGATATTGTTTCTGTTTCTGATGTTGCTTCTTCTTTTGTTCTTCTTTCTTTTTCTTCTATTTTCTTCTTCTTCTACCTTTTTCTTCTTTCTTAAACCATCATGGTTCGTATTTCCGTTCATCTTAAGTTAATCAATGGAGATTAGTGTTTAATCAAGAGGTACGGATCTGCGGGTCCTGACAGAGTGGTATCAGAGCATATGGTTAAGCGACAACCCTGCTCTGTTGGGTGTTACTCATTAGAGATAGAGTCAGCAGTACTCTAGAATGAGTGTGAGTATAATAATAGATATGAGCGCGTATTTGTCATTGAATATAAAATTTGTTTTGTATTGTGTTGACTTATCGGTTGATTGTTTATAGATTCTGGTCGGTGCAGTCTAGCTAACTGTGTTGATAGGAGTTTCTAAACTCTAAACAAGATAAACCGACACAGTATTGTTTAAAATAGGGTAAATGAGATAATTTTTCCCAAAACTATTTTTGTATAGAAAAGAAATAATTTTCTATGAATTATCATAGTAGATGGTTGCATGGTTGTTGGAAGTGATAGTATTAAGTTATTATCTTCGAAATTAAAATAAGAAATTGAAATCATAACTCCAAAGTTAAGAAATAAATTCACATACAAATGAAATTTAAGAATGTAAATTATAAATGTGATTTGTAATTTGAAACGGAATTCCAGAGAAGTTTTTGGAAATGTTTTGAAAAGAATTTGAAAATTTTGGAGAATTGGAAAGTTAAATCATTTTTGATTTGAAAATGAATTTCAAAGGTTTTGAAAAGTATTTTGGAGAGTTGAAAGCTCTACACTCTTTTCAGGTCGCTGGAAAATAATCCTGATGATGATGGCCACATCATTAGAATTCATTTTCGGGTTTCCAAAAGAGAAATTGCTGCCAGATTATTTTAAATGAAAGTTGTTTGGGAAATTTGGATTTTGTTTTGCGAATTCAAAAGATAATTTGAATTGATTTCAAAAATGGTTTTGAAAGATTGAAAAGACTTTGGAATCCTATTTAAAATATATATGGGAATGATAAATAAGTTTATAACTTATACAATTTGAATTTTGATAGAAATGAATTTAACTTAAAGAATGGAGTTAAATTAAAATAAGTATAAGTGAATCAATAAATGGAGTTAAATTAAAATAAGTATAAGTGAATCAATAAAATCCAAGCTGTAATTGTTGAATATAAGTAATTAAGTTTGAACTTATAAAATGAGAAAATGTTAGTGAAACAAATGATGTTTGAAATGGAAAATAACTTAAGTGATGTTGAATGAAATTGATTTTGATATCAAAGTAAATTAATAAAGTGAATTTATTAAATGGATGTGAACTTAAGTTATATAAATGAAATCCTATTTTATTTGTTAAAATGAATTAGCAATTGAATTAATAAATGGATTGAATGTTAATCAATTGAATGTAAATAATTGATATGAAACAATGAATATAAGTGTTAATTCATTAGAAGCTAATGAAGTTGAGAAATTGAATAAATTGAATGGAAGTCAATTTAATATCAACCAATTAAATTAAAGGTGTTGAACCAAATTGGATGTAAATTAAATAATTTGGTTATGTTGAATAAACATTGGTTGTTATTTGATTGTTAGTTGATTGTATATAAATTCATTAAGTGTTAATGAAGTTGAATTAATTAAAATTGGAAGCTATGTAATTAAATTCAAATTGGAAGTGAAGTAAATTTAAACAAATTAAATTCGATTTGAATTGAAAATGAATGAATGTTGGTAAAATTCCAACGTTAATGAATTCAACATGAATTAAATTGAAAACCAAATTCAATGAATATTAATGAGAATATGAATGAATATTGAAATTGTTGGATGATTGTAGATGGTTGCATTTGTTGTTTTGTTGCATTTGCTATATTGACATATGTAGTTATGTTGCTATATGATGTATATTGACTATATTTTCATATCTACATGTTCTCATTTGTTTAATTGAGTGTTTAGTAGGGGCGGATGGCGTTTGCTTCGCATTTGGAGCTCGCCTTCGCGCTATAATAGCCGTATACGCTCGCTAATAATATATAAGGTACATATCTCGGATTAAATATCGTACTTTTACACTTTTTTCCCTACGGGATGCCCCATCACTTGATGAGATGTATATTTGTGATATATATACACTGTCATTTTTTTTCAGATCGAGCCGCGCAAAGGAGGCTATGGCGAAATTTTCCGAAAATTTAAGGCGTTAGAAAAATTTGAGAAAATTTGAAAGTTAAAATTTGAATTTAAATTTGAATTTGAATTTTGAAGAAAACAATGTTGTTTTGAAACTTATAATTGAAGTTGGAAAGTTAGTTGAAATGATAACGAATCTTTAATAGAAAGATTTGTTTTGAAAATTGATAAAACTATTGAATTGTGGAAAAATAGTAGACGAGTTAAGGACTGTTTTTCCTGACTTGTAATTTCGGGACGAAATTCTTTTAAGGTGGGAAGATTGTAACGACCCAGAATTTTGAACAAATTAAATTGAAAATATATAATTAATTTTAAATATTTGAACGATGATTTAATTTGAATCCCCAATATTTAATTGAATTTGACGATTAAATTATAAAATTTAATCTATTGTATGTTGAATAAAAATTTGAATCTTCAGTTTTAAGCTGAAGAAAAATATTTCAAAAGCTTTTAAAATTTATATTGATAATACTGAAGATGACAGAAGCTTCAAAATTGAGTTTGAAAATGATTTGTTCAGTTTTGAAATTTATATCGTTCGAATCGATATTTAAAAATAGCCGTCCGAGGCACAGTATTGGAATTCGACGAAACTAGTTCCATTGGATCCGTAATAGTTTGTTATTATCGGATTTCAATTTTCGTAGCAATCGGAGTTGTCGTTTGACCGTGGCAGCTCGAAACGCCTAGAAATCGATTTAAATCGGTTTAATTTAAATTGATCGTTTAATTTCATAACTCGCACAGATGATCGAATTAGCTTCCAAAACCTGTTCCATTGTGTCCAGAACGTGGGGTAAACCCCAGGAATGCCAGTCACTGCGCGTAAATCGGAGTTTGGAAAAACGGAAGTGAATAGTGTTCGTTGTTTTCCTATAAATAGCCCCTTCATTTCAAAAAAAGAAAAAGAAAGAAAAATTAGCTAGGGTTTTATATCTTCAGCCACCATTTATATAACCGATGGCCAGAAATCGTCGAATTTCATCTCTCAATCTCTCCCAATCCACTCAATGATTTCGAAAACTCTCAACTAACAAGATGAAGAGCGAAGTGAGTTCTATCGATCCATATGGCGATGATCGCCTAGATCGTGACATGGTGGTTGGAATTCATGAGTAAAGGTCACGCGTTCAACACGTTTTTCAAGGAAGCACAGGCGACCGGGCCAGGCCGCACTCTGGCCGTGGGTTGGGGTGGCGTGGGGCTTCGTTCTGGGGGTGATGTGATGAAGTATCGATGCTTGTGGGCGGAGCATAATTGAACCCTAAAATGGCGGTTATGGGTTTGTTTATACACAAGTTACTGGAGATGGAGGAAGATGAGAGCGACGGCCGAGATTTGATATCCAGAAAACGAACGGCAGATATGCAATCTAGGTTTTAAATTATATAAATAAAGTTGTAATTTAATTGTATATAAATTCGTTTAAAGTTTAAACTGTTGTAACTTCTTCATACGAGGTCCGTTTTGGACGAAACTTTTTGCGTTGGGTTCGTATTCGCGAGCACTACGAGATGGAACGGGATTGGATTCGTTTGGAGCTAGCGAAAATTTTGGGTAAAATTAAACGTCCGTTTAATTTTATTCGAAATAAATCGCTACGAATTGCTATTAGAAAATCACGGTGAGAATTTCTCACTCAATCTAACAGTTTCGATTTTTATTTTAAATAGTTAGATTTAAAATTATTGATTGTATGCCTGGATGATGATTTTGTCTGTTATTGATTGTTAAAATAGACATTATACGCCGTTAGTAAGCGGAGGTTATTTAATGAAAACATATACCGCGAATATTTCACCTTTGTGTGGGATTGGTATTATATACGTATGTAGCAATATATACATATTGGCATATGTATATATTGGAGTTGTTGATTTTCCCGCCTTGTGTAGCGGATGAGACCCTATTGCGCCGCATAATAGCGGATAATATTTATTAATCCTATATACCACGATAATTCCATACTGGAACGGAAATTGGTATTGTGCTAACATCTTTGGATGCAGGGGGACAGGTTGGAGGGATCCAACTTGATTCCTCAACTGTATTGATTTATTTACAGATATTGTGATATATTCTGTTATCATATGATGATATGTGATGTTTTGTTGTCATGATTGACAAATTGATGTTGTTGCATCATCGGATCCATTTTTGAAGTTTAAAAATAACGATTTCTAATTTACAAAGGATTTTAAAGTGATTTTTGAAAGTATACGTTTTATTAAATTTTTAAACTGATTCATTCTAAATAAATAAACGTTATAATTTTTATGTAATTAAAATTAGGATGTTTGTGAAAATATAATAAGAATGTGGTTTTTGAAATATAAGTTGATTAAATTGTAATTGGTTTAAATTGAAATTTTCGACTTATTATAAATGGATTATATTTATAGAAGATGTATAAAATTGTTATTTTATAAATAAAAATAAGGAGATTATTTAGGAGTTCTATAAATGTTAAAATGAACTTATAAACGGATTTTATAAGTAAGTAATATTAATAGAATTTAAGATTTGTGAAGTTATAAAATGAAGGATTTTGAAACTAAATGAGTTATAAGTTATCAACTTATGATTTGGATTTTTGTTATATAAATGAGTCAAATGGAATTGTTTAAAATAAGGGATTTCATAACTTGAAATTGTTATAAAATATAAAATTGTGATTTATGAACGTTGTTATAAATCCGAAATCACTTATTTTGATAAGTGAATTGTAGAAGTTAATTAAAGGAATCATATCCACGATTTTGGACAGTGGATAATCTTTTAAATAAAATGTGTAGAAATGTTGAATTTGGATAACGAAGTATATTCACGATTTTGGACAGTGAATATATTATTAAATAAAATGAATATGTTTTGGAGAAGTGATATTACGAAAAGAAGTAATTGTTTTAAAAGATGTTTTAAAACGTGTTAAGTATCGAATACATAGATTTCAACATTTATTGTTGAAATAGACGTTTCGAGAAAATAAGAAAATGATGGACTATAACACTGTTGTTATAGTAAATGGTTTTCGAAAGGAAATATTTTGTGTAGTATTGGGATTTATATATCTATCAAAATTTCGAATCCCTATACTAGTGATTTTGAGTTGTCGTAACGATGTTTTACGTAACATTCGTTTTGACTCAAATAAAATTTGTGAAAGAGAATGATTTCCTTAAAGAATGAAATATATACTTAATTATGATTTAAGTATATTGAATATTTTCAAGTGTTGAAAATTTATAAGATTTGTGAATTACTTATTATTAAATAAGTATGGAAATGCTTTTCCAATATGAAATGAAAGGTTTGAAATTTTATCTTTTAAAGATAAATTGAAAGTTAATATTTGAAATTTGTTTCAAATGATTAAGTGTGGAAAATTTTATATCTAGTAAAGATATTTTGGAGATTAAATAATTTTGAAAATTATTTGGAATCTGATGATGTTGCACATCTTTATTGATAGTTAAATAACCGACTATCAATAATTACCTTGAATGGGTATTTGTTTTGAATTGCTTGAATTTGAATGCCACACTTATTTTTGAATAAGCGCTCACTATTCGGGTTAGCCGGGAAAGGACCATGGGGTCGTATAACCCATTCCGAATATGTGATACGTCGTAATGAATTGCATTTGATGACCGGTGTTGAAGGCCGGATATTTTTGAAAACGGAAGGATTACCGTCGAGTTACTCTACATCGGCTGATCTCCGATTTAGAGGTTTTATCACCCTTAGTGACGGGAAGTCCGGACGTGATTTGAAAATTATCTGGATTTGCAAGGGCTTCATGAGAAGTGCCTTCGGTTCTGTTCGATCTCGGAACAGACTTGTATGGATTGTGTGTCTGACATTACAAATTGAGATGTAAAGCTGATTTCTTTCAAATACATATCTGTTGGTGGCGGAGAATTTATTCTCTTAGCTTAACACCCTTCTCTGAGACGTACGAGCTCAGAGGTTATGTAGTTGAAATTTATCAGCGATATATTCCCAATTTGGTAATGTGACATACTGAGTGTTGCTGTGATGGTCGGTGTTTGATCATTTGTGATATGATCATTTGTTTGATCATAGGTTGATCATTTGTTTGACCCAAGGCATGGATTTGTGAACAAAGCGTAGCTTTGTGGACGAAACTTCGTCGAGCCTCACACCCCGGAAATGGTCAAAACAGGAAGGATGCGGCAAGGTTCTAGGGAGTAGCGCCCCTTAGTGTATGTCATTCCTTCTGGATAAAGGTGGTATCATGGTATGGAGCCCAGATACTTAACCTTTGTGGTTACTGCATTATTATTCTTATGTGGTTGTTGCGAATCGAGGATCCTCGGGAAGATCGGTGACGATCAAGGGATGGCATACCCGTGTCAGTAGTTACCTATTTTTGCAGAGGTAACCCGGCCTTGTGTTGGCAGAGATCCGGTTAGGTTCTCGGGACGTCATTCCAGGGGCGTTCCTTCGTGGAATAGGAAGTTCCTTAGCCTGACCATTTGTTGGAAATCCAAAGAAACAATACGTGACTTGTACGGTTTTAGTTGTAGAACCTGCCATCTAATATGGTAGCTATAGTAAGCATACTATAATGGTACCTATGCTGGCTAAGATTTATATTCTACTTTGAAATGTTTCTACACTATGCACTAATAATAATATCAAAAATGATTTGATTTTGCGTAGTAAGCATCTTTGGCTATCATAAGAAGAAACCTCCTCCAATTCTGCGTTTGCATTGTGTGTGTGGCGGGAGGTCTTATGGTAGTTTCATTTTCCAAAAGTATTGCGAAATTGACTTTAAAAATTTTCCTGTTGTTGTTTTTAAAGATAAACTGTTTTACGATCTCACACCAGTTACCATGACTGACTCGGAGTTTATTGTTTCCCTTCTAAACTCTGGGTGCCCACCAATTTCCACACGGGCAGTCTAGAGTTAGGTTATCAGGATATTCTGGAGCTTTGGAAGCAAGTTGGATGGCGAGACGTAGTATTTGTATCTGATGTTATTTATTCCGCTGTGTATTCTGTATGAGGACAAGTTATACAATTGTCCATTGATGTGTTGTGTTGTATTGAGTTGTATATTGACTCTGTTGATGTATGTATAAAACAAATATAGTTCTTTGTTTTAAAAGACTAGTGATTATTTATTATATATTGTTCCGCTGCGTTTATGAGATTCTGATATTGTTTCTGTTTCTGATGTTGCTTCTTCTTTTGTTCTTCTTTCTGTTTCTTCTATTTTCTTCTTCTTCTACCTTTTTCTTCTTTCTTAAACCATCATGGTTCGTATTTCCGTTCATCTTGAGTTAATCAATGGAGATTAGTGTATGATCAAGAGGTACGGATTTGCGGGTCCTGACAAAAAGTTTCAATTTTCAAAAGAAGCGTCTATTCGTTTAAATCTCTTCATGAATGGTTATGACCGTTACTGGTCTATAAATAGCCTTCACAAATGAATTTTTTAATTAACTATTTTTCTTATTTTCTTCACTCCTTCTTCTCCACAAATTCATATTCTAAAATTTTCATATTTTTAAGATCATGCCGAAATTCTGCCGAATTCTCAAGTGAATCAAATTAGAATCTCATTCTTGTTTGATTCTCTGCCCTCTCTCGAAGATCAAAGTGCTATTCAGAGTTATAGGTTCAATTTGTAATCAAACATTTATCGAGTCTCTCTATAAGGTGTGGTTGTGCCTGGAAATCAATTGGGTGATCTTGTGGCCCGTAAATCAAGAGAGTTTGCCCCGGACTCGAGAGATAAGAGGCTACCTCAAGACCTTTAGAGATTGAGGATTGTAATCTCGACATTGATTTAATAAAAATCTGTATAATGTGTTTTGCCTTGGTACAAGACTGGACGTAGGGTAACTCCAAACCAGTATAAAATCCGGTGCGTTCTTTCATTTTACTGCTTTTTATTTACTTTCTGCATCTGTGTTTGATTCTGTGATTGTTCTGTGATTAAGTTCTGCATTTGTTTATAAAATAATTTTTAAATTAGTCCATATAAGTCTTAGAATCCATTAAACACTATTCACTCCCCTCTAGTGTTAAATTAGCCTTAAGATCCTTAATCCGCACTCCCTTTCAGTTACAGCTTAGGTATTAAATGACAAAGACCTACCTAGAATACAGGTATTAAATGGTCAGGGGTCTGCCTAGTCCTTATTAATAAGGTATCAAGTGGCTTAAGTATTGTCTCTCATATAGCTAAGACTTTAATGATGATAAATGGTTAGTAGTATGGCTATTGTAGATTATAAAGCCATAAATAGTGGTCAAAATTCTCTAGAGCTATGACTAAAAGAACAAAGATGGCAATGCTAGGAGCCCATTGCATATTTGAAAGTATTAAGTGGCTGATAGACTTACATCAGTATTTTATACCTTGGAAAGGGTAGGTAGGTGAATCAACTTAGGTAGGAATATCGTGTGTGCAATATTAGGATAATTTGATTAACCTTAAAATAGTAGACATGATAATTAAATGGAAACCAATCGCTATAAATTTATATTATAAACACTATATAGATTTTCCAATCACCAAAATGTAGTTCTGACCCCCTCCTCATTACAAACCCACGGGATAGATTTAGAGGAACAAGCCATTGGAGCTGGACGTGATTGATTGTTGGATAAGTATTCTTTTCTCTCATTCTTGATACTGATGTGGCGATTTGATATTCAAGGAATACCATTAATTCCAAGGTAGTAATCATAGTCAGTACTTGTATCCTATTATTGTTTTCGCTTAGATTTTTATCATTCTCTGATAATGCTCATGCTTATTTACAAGTACCGAATCTAACAATTTGTGCTTTGATGGACAAGATTTTTGATTCTTGTCGAAATTTAGGCTCACTAAAGTGCGGGTTGTTACACTTTATCAGTGAGATCTATAATTAGAGTACCTATGTAAGGATATAATTTACGTGGCTTCGTTTCAAGACGAGGGATAGGGTAAGTCGAGAATATCAAAAACGCGACAAGTGTAGGAGATTAGATTTCCATAATTGATCTTTACATCTTATGGTGGTATGGAAAGTATTTTTTGCATACTTAACACTAAATTTTGAGGTATGAAACTCATCTCTATCCTAAGAATTAAGAATGTATGTCGAGGCAATGATAGTTTTTTAACTTGTCTGATTTCATTACTGATCAAGGGATAGTACTGTTTAAAATTGAAAAGTTATGGTAAGTATATTTGGTCTAATTTCTATACGATCTATTTATTTACACCAAAAAGAAAATGAGTTTGGGTTTATAGTAAACAATGTTTTTAAATAACAATTGTTTTTGACCCTCTTTAATATGGTTTGGAAAAATATAAAATCTTCCTTAAGATTTGAGAATATACTTATATCGTTGAGATAAATATATTGATACAATTTCTAAGTATTAAGAGCGTAGTGTTTGTGAATATACTTGTACCATTGAAATGAGCATATAGAATTTTTCCAAGCCTTGAAAAAATATAAATGAATAGTGAATGAGAAATATACATATTTATATCTTTTGTAAAATGTACTTTAATACAAGTATTTATAAAGTGATTTTTAATTAATGAAAGGATTAATTAAAAGAGACTTAGTGGTTGCGCTTAATCATGCTTGGTTTTTATGTGAAATTAAATATTTGGCTTTGATTATTTTTTTATTTGATAGTTAAATAACTGACTATCAAATCTTGCCTAGTTTTAAAATTATCGGTTGTTGGTTCGAATAGATTGAGATTAGATAAGTTATCCAAAAACCACTTCGAACAAGCATAAGCATTCGAATGGTAGACATCTTGAAGATAATGGACTCGAAGATAGAGTTCTTTGAAGTGCAAGGGTTACTTGCTACTAATCCTGAAGATATAGTAGAAGTGTGCATTTAGTTTGTTCATATCCTGAACAACTTGTATGGATGAATATCGACATTTTATTGTGCCTGAAAGGCAGTGTTAGAATTCCAAGTGGGATTTGCTAAAGATGAAGAGGTAATCGTAACCTCACAACCCGACAATGACTAAAATCAAGGCATGCAGCAGAGCTATGTGGTTCGCTACTATTAGGACATCATTCCTCGGATCTAGATCGATATTTATGGATTTTGCCATGCGTGCGTATGGAAATAGGGTGTGGTCAAGTGCAATGTTTGCAAACATGATGGCCGATGAATGATGTAATCTGGTATGCCATGTTAAAGTGGTAGTCGTCTTTGTGTTTGCGAGGGGGTCAAAGTAGGGCCCTCGGTACATTTTTTCTAGAGATGTATTATAGCAAGTGGTACCCCGATGTCTTGTCATTGTATGGAATCCAATCTCCAATATGTGCCTTATGGTTTTAGTTTTAGAACCTAGTACTGTTAAATGTAATTATGGATAACCATTCCAAATATGTTGTATATTTATTTTAAAAACTCTAAACATTATTATAACATCACTGGATTTTCTTATAAAATGGCTTGATTATTGTAAGTTAAAAACCCGTCCTTGTTATTTACGGCGTGGTGTTACGAGATACCTTTATTTTTGAAAGGTTTTATGACATTAAATAATCCATATGATTTGAATTTCTTATGCTGGTTTACGGACTGATCCAGGTGTTATCTTCTTATAATACTCGGGTCAGACCATAGTACATTTTCAGATTTAGATATGGATGCTTTGGAGTTTTCAAAAGACGAACTGGTTGTCTCCAAGTCGTATTCACGTATTTTATTTCTATTGTATTTTACTGTTTGTGTTTATTAGCAATTGTATGGCAGACTGTTATAACTTTGCAAGTTGATGATAAGTTAGTTACTCTGATTGATGTATGTATATTACAGTTTTCTTTTGAAAAGATCATGTGTATATTATATATTACTCGTCATCATGTGAAATTCTGTTTTGTCTTTTCTTTTCTTTTATCCCAACAATCTGTTTTTTCGGCACTTGAATGCTCGACATGTAAATACCGTGAATGTATTAATATCGACTTTTGAGGGTCGAAAAGGCTTGTCATTACACCCATAATGAAATGAGTGGTTATTTCATCAGTGACATTGTTCGAGAATAAAATAAATTGGTATAGAAAAAAATAGAGAGGTAATCACTAATTAAAGTTAAGGACAACTTTAAGATTGATATCTAAATAAGAGTCTAGATGATGCATGTGGATATGTATGATGGTTCATAAAATGTTGACAAGTGTGGTATATTTAAAATGAAATGGAAGAATGTATAAAATGGTTTATAAATGATTAATACCTACATCTACGTGGGATACTTGTGTTTGAAACGATGCTTATAAGTATGTTCATGAGATGATGATTTGGTTGTATGATATGATGTAATTACTGTTGTTAATTTAGGGAGGGTAAAACATATTCCTCTAGGCGGCGTGGTTTTACTACATGTTATGATTAGAGTATGAGACTTTATATTTAATTCATGCTGTTATTATTGTTTTTACGTAAACTCACATATACTCATTTGAGTGGGCTAAGTTTATGTAATCCAACTGTATCAACCGATAAATGAAATCCAACTGTATCAATGTAAACTTACATATACCCATTTCAGATAAATGAAATCCAACTGTATCAAACTGGTAAAGCGATACAGAAAACCACATCGTATTTCCAAACTAAAAATATATTAAAATCGTATGGTCCATATTCTATACATTTCCATTGCACTTTGAATGTCCGAATTGACAGTATTAAACGGTATCTGGCCACATATTAAACTTTAAAGATTTTGAAAAAAAAATAGGGTATTTTGTTGAGTTAGCCAAGGTCATTTTCTTTGTTTGCAATGGGGCAGTGAACTCGGGGAACTCACTTTAATGACTTGCTTCATTTCTGTAAATTTCGTCCATATTCTGTTGTTTTTTTATGATTGTTGAGCATAAACAAAAAAATTGATACTGATAAGTTTTCTGATAGAAGAACTTTTGTCCTCGGTGGACCTTCAAAATCAAACTTTAAATTTGTGAACAGATTATTTGATGTTTTAACAGCAAAGACGTCTGTATATGTTTGTACATTGTTGACTACAGAGATTTTTAGAGCAAACATCCGATCATATTTTTGTCTGCTAAGGCGATAACATTCGATCTTCACCATAGGTCAAATTTCATAATTAAAATTTGACTTAAACGTCGGCATCCAATCAGTTTCTGCCGCCCACCCCATTAAAACCCACTCGTGCGCTTCTGCATCCGTGCGCCATTATATCTCTTCCATCCACGACTTTCACGCACAATTAAACAAAGAAACTTCTTTGCACTTTCGGCTGCATTAAAATTTAAATATCTTTACTGCAAAACCATGCATTCACACGTGAATGAATGAACAATGGCGAAGTCAATATTAATTTAAATGCTCAAATTTGTTTCTGCTTTTGATTATCATGTGTGGAAATTTTGCCCATATATTCAAAATTTTATATTGAATCCTAACCTTTTATTCTATTGGTACTGTTAATCTACTATTACAAACCCCTAACGGTGAGAAGCATTCAAAATTTTATTTTGGCACGGGAAACACACGTGCATACAATAGTCTCTTACCAAATTATTATATTTGAAATTTCTACGCAGTTTGATAAAAGTAAACCGAAAAATATATATAAAAAAAAGTGATTTTATTGTTGGAAAATGATTTGAACTTGTAGTCTTGTTTACTTTTCAAAATTTTCATATGTAGACAGATGTTAATTTTTGTTCATGGTGTGATTCGAACTCCTGACCCTTGTTTGCATATACGGGTATTTTTGGAACTTCACGGTTGGATCAAAAGATTGTGTTTCTATTTCAACTATTGATAAATAAACACAAACACATACACACACGCGTCTGCGCAATATAGTTTTTTTAGTGGTTTTAGTTAAACGTCAAATTACAATATGTTGAAATTTTTTAAAATTGAAGAGATTTAAGGTGAATATAATGTAGTTTTGCAATGATTTAGTTAAACATCAAATTATATATGTTGGAAAAATTTGAAATAGAAAGGATTTAAGGCGGCATTTGCGGAGAGAACAAATTAAACAAGACATGTTTTTTTCTTCTGGCTTCACAATCTTCGGTTTTGCAAGTCAACCGGTTTGATTGAATTATATACAACATGTATTAGTAATTTAATTTTATGTCATTTGCATTTAAAGGTTCGATGCTCCCTTATTTGAATCTTAAATTAAACCACATCAATGTGCAAGTGTTATTTTTTAATGATATTAGTCAACTAGGTTAATATTAAGTTTTACGGACTAAATAAATTAATCTACTAATGGTAAATTTTCAATTATTATTATTTTAGAAAAATATTTCAGTATGGCTACATCCATATTAAATATCATTCTTAATCAAATTAATTGTTAAGGATTCTATATACTTTAAAAAATAATTAATTAAGAAACCATCAATTTGAATAAATAATCTATTTTGATTTCATTAGGAAGAATACAAAAATGCGGAAGTCACATTTGAATATATTAATGATAATTGGAAGAAAATTGAATTAGATCTGACTTTCAAATTAGCACACAACCCCATATATATACACATATGTATATACATATGTATATATGTATATGTGTGTGTGTATTTCAATATAGAAGAGGGTTACTCAAAAACAAAGTGTGACACCCCTAAATTAATAAATAATCAAGTAAATGATTAATTAAGATAATAAAGGTTTAAATGATTAAGTTAATGCTAAGTGACAATCTGGGGGCATCTATGTAGTTAGTTACATTCAAATTTTAATATTAAAACAAATGAACTTTATGGCTACCCATTTTATTATGAAGAAGTGTAGCCACCCATTTTCTTCTTTCACTTATCCTCGTAAAAATAAAAGTAAGATAACATTGCAAATTAATGGTGGTTGTTTCTTAGACAAGAGAAACAAGATAAAAGCTAAGAGAAATTGAGATAGAAATTAATCACGAATTAGGTGAGTAATATAATCTCAATTCCATTTTCTTTCCTACAATGCTCACGACTGACTTATATTTGATTGTTTCTCATGTCACTAGTAATCTAGTTGGCCTGAGAATCTAATACGATATTAAGAACATGTTTTTAAAGAGGGATTTTGATTTATAGAATTTTCCCTTAATAAATGAATTAATATGAATTAATTGAGTGTCGTATAATAAGGAAAATGAGGAGAAATGAGGAGTTTGAGTAATTGTATAGAAACAATCCATGATTAATATTCTCTACATACTTCGTGAAACCAAATACGAAACTTCTGAAGGGATTTGGGCTTAGCCGAAGGGTTATAATAGGGAGCCGAACGATATTTAATTGAAGCTGGAAGGCACCTTATGGTAGTTACCAATGAAAATGATCCAACTAATATACTGGACTTGGTATCCCAGTATACGCTATACACCTCATTCAAACAAATTAATAGACCGGGTCCTCCGCCTTGTAGCAACGTACCGACGAGCTTATTTTACAAAATGTTCATGAGAGAAAGAGGATCTGGGGAGGGTCAAAAAATCGTAGAAGTTCGTCAAATGGTCAGAGGGAGTATTAATAAACCGGAGACAAAGCATCTCTATAAGGTGTCCGGTTTTATTGATAATCTCTCTAATAAAGTATAAAATAATGGGTCAAGAGGCCAGATCCACAGTTTGTGTTGGAAACGTCTATAAGTAGTGTACAATCAGAAAGTACTAAGTCAAATGAATTAGGAGTCAACACTTGTAAAGCAAATGTCAGAAGTACAGAAGGCGGTTCCCAACGTATGCCGAACCAAGAGTAATATATCGAAAACTAAGTAACCAAACTTAAATAAGAAATCTTTGAGGGGTTCACTTTAGTCCATTAACCGAAGGGCTACTCGAAGGTCGATGGTGAACCAAGGGTACGAGGGCGGTTAAGAAAGGAACTATAGGAAGAGGAAAGGATTTTGATAGTTTAAAGAGTTCATTTCATAAGTCTCTAAAGATAAACTAAGGTACGCGTCTCTAGGACGATGTAGTGACTCGATAATCGAGACCTATTGACTTTCGCGGAGAGTCAATATCGACTTCTATTAGCTTTTAGAGGAACCTAATATCGAGACCTAAGGCTTAAGATGGCCGAAGGTTGAACTTAGTGTTTTCAGAAGGAAGATGCGTTGCAGAAATATTTCTGGGGTTTAATACAGCCAAATGTGGGTTGGGAGCCGAACAAAGCAAGCTAAAGCCAAAACCTAATGAATAAACCATTAGGTTAAGATTGGAGGGTTAAGTATAACTAAGAAGTAAATAAGTAAGACCCTAAAGATGATGTAGGTTCAGAAATGCTATAGAAGTCGAGTGGGGATGCCCACTTGAATTATCACCTTCAGGGTAAGGGTCGACATTCGACTTTCGAAGGGACGTGGGATGTCCAGGTGGTTTGTACACTTTTGCAAGAGGGGATGTAACTCTTTTATGGGGTTCAAACTTAAGAAAAAAATCAAGAAACCAATTTGCTTAAGGTCGTACTTTGCAGTATAAACTAAAAAGAATCATAACTGCATAGGGATCTATTTTTCAGTACAAAATTTCAATGAACCGAGTCTGCTTAGGGATGTACTTTGCATCAAAATAAATTATAATTGCTTGGGGATGTACCTTGCAAAATAACCTAAATAAAATGGATTTACTGTAAGGGGATATACCTTATAGAGTAAAGTAAAGAGAAGTTTAACTAAACCAATTGGGGTGGTACCTTTAGGTATATAAGAATTAATAAAGAATATCAGGATATTGTATGACCAAGACCGAAGATGAGGTACCTTTCGTTGTTTGCATTATCTACCTTAGTGTAAGAAGTCAAGTGTTTACGGGTTGGGACCAAAGGGGGAGGTACTTTTAGTGTTGGCCTTGCCTTATGCATTTTGATTTGAGTATGTATAGACTTGACTTCTATGTTGGTTTTGGCTGTAGTTATTTTCGGCTATCATTCATGGTTATAATGAACTATATCATAAAATATTGTGATGTAGTGATGGGAAAACCCATTCCGTGCTTTAGCGGCGAGGTCTATCAAAATTTTGGTCTAGGGTAATATGTTACTCACACTAGACTTTATATATGACCCGTTTTTATTGTCTTTTCCCCATAAACTTATGGATTCTCATTTTTGTAGGTTGATGTATGAATTTTAAGAAGGTTGCTTTCGGATAAAGAGAAGGAGTTCCGAAGATGAAGCAAATAGGTTGGATGATATAAATGATTCTGTATTTCGCTGTATTTAATACCTATATCAATATCTCAGTATTCACTATGTTATATATATATATATATATAATATTTTGACTCATGCATGGGCATTTGGGTTAATGAAAATTGTAAAGAATACTGCAAAAAATCCATGTAATGAATCTATTAGTTGTCTATTTGCTTAAATTGTTTATATAATATTGAAATCATCTTTGTTGCTGAAAGAGGATTCTAAGGATACTGTAGCACATTGGGGTCCAATCATTGGGTCTCAGAATGAGCAGTTGGTGTCAAAGCTTTAGGTGCAACGACCCTAAATTTAAATTAATTATATAAATTAATTAAAAGGCTCGGGCGGCTCAAATAAGAAAAGCAAGGGAAATAAATAAATGAAAAAGGGGAATAAGTGCCCAAGCCCAAATTATTGTGGGACAATAAACTTTATTCCTTTCTATTCATTCATTTCATCCTACCTAAAATAAAAATGAAAAGCTAAGGAAGAAATTTAATGGTGGTAGCTTAGAGAAGGAAAATTGGAATAAGATTATGAAAACGCAACCTAAAGGGGAGTAAGAAGAATATAGCAAGACATCTTAAAGATCTTGGTGAGTAATACTTAACCTATCTATACCGATCTCTACTATATGATTTCGGTTTAGATTTGTATGCTTTGACGTATGATGGGGTCATTGGGTTTCTATTAACAAATCTAAAATGGTTTAATGAATGTTTTGGGGAAGAATTGATAAACATAGGATGTTTAGATGTGTTCCCCAATTTTAATGATTTTGAAATGTAGTGAAATTTTTATATGGTATCGTAGTCATGATTTTAGAGACTGTTTTTCAGTTTGAGAGATTCCTTAAGTATATTTGATCTTATATGATTTATTGAAGATACAAACTAGAAAATAAGTAGGGAAATTACCCTTAAAAGTCCAAATGAAGATTTAGCACATTAGAACAAATGTTCACTAATTTTATAGGAATTTATTTGAATTTTCTACATAGAAGTTAAACCTGAATGATTAAGTACTGCGCTAGGGCAGGTGGAGAACTACAGGGATGTATGAGAATAAATTTATGTGGAAAAATATATTAATAAGTGTTAGGAAACCAGATCCATATCATTTGCTAAAGAAAAGTACTCTACAAATAATGGAAAGTTAAATATGGACGAATGAGAGAACGACATGTGTAAAGACGTTGTCAAGGATGTCAAAGTTTGTCTAAAGCGGCATTGGGGCTGTTCCTCTATGTCAAAAATATGAACTGCGTGTGATATGAAGGGGTCATAATACACCAAAAATTGGAAAGACTACACTTAACAATGGAAGTGGGTAGCACTCAGCATTGGGGCATGGTGGTACTGCGCCAAGAAAAGTAGTAAATAGTACCTAATAAAAGATAAGTAAATGGGGCTCGGGGAGAGGCCAGGTCAGCATGGGGATGGGATTCTACATTAGAATAAAGTTGGAAGGGCTATTAACGTCAAGTGGAGACGCTCACTCGAATGCACACCTTGGAAAGGTGAGGACAGACATTCAAATTCCAAAGATTGTAGGGCAGTTCCATAACCTAAACAAATGTTTAGAGTGGATGCACATCTTAGGAATGTGAGGAGAGGCGTTCGCGAATGCGCACCTAGGGATGGTGAGGCGTTCAACTGCACAGGGCACAATATTAAATTGTAAAAGAAAAATAAGTAAGAACCGCGCAGGGTGCAAAATTAAGTGTTTAAAAGAAGAACAAATAAGACATGCGCGGGGCGTAGTACTAAACAATTAAAGAAGAGTAAGTAAGACCTGCATGCGACGCAGTAATCAACAGTTAAAGAAAAAAAGTAAGGCCTACACAAGGCATAGTAATTAGTTGTTAAAAGAAGAATAAGTAAGATCTATACATTAAACAGATAAAGGGTAAGTTTGACCTGCGTGGAGAGTGGCATTGTGGTAGATTAAACAATAATCTAAGGTGAGAACCAAGTGGAGCCTGCATAGAGAACGCAGTAGTAAAGCATTATAATTATATAAAAGAATGATCCAAACTTGGAAATTTAGTGGGGACTGCGATTAGGGTAGAGAAGCAAATGGGAACCACTTAGGGAAGCGTAAACTGCAGACTTAGTTGAGAACCAACAATGTCAGTATATTGAGTGTTCCACTCTTGATGGTTGAATAGCAGGGGGGAAACCCAACCTGAGCAGTGCAATTTGGTCTCACTACACGATTGTTTTAGGGTAAGTATTATTCACACCAGACTTTATGTCTGACCCATGTTTTTATTATAGTTTTCCCTGTAAACTCATGGGTGCTCATTTGAATAGGCTGAGTTTATGGGATTAGATAGGTTTGAAATAAGAGCCGCGGTAGTAGATTGAAGGCAAAGAAGGAGTTTTGTAGCTAATAAAGATTTTTATTTCTGTTGTAGTAAGGAGTGTGGGTCGCATCGTCATATGTTGATCTGCCTCTTTATTATGTTTATTTTCTGTTATATTTGACCCTTTCATGGGTATGTTTTTGGGTTTAGTTGTAACTCAATTATCTGTAAAGAATGTTAAAGAAAACTTACGATGTAATTAAAACATTTAGATTTTCTACGTACTTTATTTGTGCATATTATAAACTGAACCCATTTTCGTTATTGGAAGATAATTTCGATGATGACTGTGTCATCATCGACGTTCATCTTCGAGTCTCAAGTAGTAGGGGATGTTACAGTTTGGTATCAAAGCATAGGTCAGGGATACTTAAGTAAAACAAAGCTAAGAAAAGATGAGAGCAGTATGTAGGATAAAGTAAACATTATAGGGAGAGGATGCGCTAATATATTTATAACGTACTTGTATATATAGGAAGATATATCTATCCTTCTATTATTACACACTCCTTATCTTTTCATTTCTGATGAAGAATTGCTCAATAGAAAAGCAAGTTGGATTTGAGAAGTGGATGATTTATGATAGAAGGAGCAAGTGTAAGAATAGAGGCTGAAAGTACACTGACTAATGAAGGGAATGAGGAAAGAATTCCAAGGGCAGTAGGAGAGGAAGCTGCACAGCCGACAAATGAGGCAGGCATAAATGTGAATGCCTTATATAGACATTTTATAGCTCAGGGAAGCTACATTGGAGGTATTTCAGCCGAGACCTGCGGCGGTGAGAGAGGATTTCCCAAAGATGAACAAATTTTTAAAAAAACTGGGAGGGAAGGCATTTACAAGGACGGAGCTTGCGGTAGAAGTGTTAAATTTGCTAAGAAGCTGTGAGCGTATATTCAGAGACTTGGGATTGAACGATGCACATAAGAGAAGATTAACATCAAGACAGTTGTATGAAGATGCACTGGACTTGTGGGAGACAGTAGTACCGAAAACTCCAGAGGGAGAGATCACTTGGGAGCAGTTCAAAGAGAGGTTTGAAGCACAGTTTATATCAGAATCTCAATAAAGTGTGATGTTGAGAGAGTTTATTAATTTGAAGCAGGGTAACCTTACTGCAGAGAGGTACATGTAGAAGTTTAATTCATTGGTTAAGTATGGAAGGGAGATCATCAACACTCCAATAAAGAAGAATGGGTAGTTTTTCATAGGCTTGAAGCAAGGTGTTAATCATAAGGTGATGACTCATCTAGCATATCCTTTTGAGTTTTTTGTTGACATGGCTAGAAGATATGATGGGATGTACCAAGAGTAGAGGAGGATGGAGTGAGACCTAACGCAGAGCAGAATAAGAAGTTTACTCCATATATGAAAGGCTCGAAAGGAGCACAGAAGGGGAAGGCTGCATTGCTAACGCAGAGTTAGTATGCTTTAACTAGGACAGAAGGGGCATTATGCTTCGAGATGCCCCATGCCTAAGGAATCTGGGAAGATGAACTGCTTTAAGTGTAATAAAGCATGACATTTGAAAGAGGATTGCCCAGAGCTTAAAGCGTAGGTTTATGTTGTGAAGAGACTAAGCGAAGGACCATCTACCGAGGAGAAAGGCAAGGGGAAAGTCTTGGAAGGTATGACTTTGATTTCTAGTATTTCAGTTAGAGTACTATTTGATGCTGGTGCTACACATTCATTTATAGTTAAAGACTTGGTTGATACGCTTGGGTTAGAGGTCACCTATTTAGTCACTTCTATATGTGTAGCAAATCCGATAGGAGGATATGCCACTCTTGAATTCAGATGCACTAACCTAAATATTAAGTTATGTGGGTATAATTTTTTTGTGATCCCTACATGTTTGACTTCATAGGCTACAGAGTTATTTTAGGGATGGACTGGTTGGAGAAGTATAGTGCATGGGTGCATTGTGCTGAAAGGATAATTACCCTGAGTCATCTGGACCGTAGAGATGGAATGTATGTGGTCTTGGAAAAATATGGTGAACTGCATAGGAACGCTTTATTTTTTAGCATCGGAAGAAGAAGATCTTGGAGTAGTACGTGTAGTGAAGGAGTTCCGAGATGTGTTTGAATCGGTTTTGAGGTTGCCACCCTTGAGAGCGGTGGAGTTCGAAATAGATTTACTACCAAAGACCGAACCGTTTAGTCGACCCCCAAGTAGAATGCCTCCAAAGGTGATGGAGAAGTTGAGGAAGCAATTGGCAGAGTTAGAAGGAAAGAACTTACCTTGGGGAGAAGCAGTAGTATTTGTAAGAAAGACTAATGGTCATTAAGGATATGCATTGACTATCGAAAGCTGAATGAAAGAACGGTGAAGAATAGATATCCTTTGCCCAATATTAATGAACTATTTGCTCAATTAATGGAGCTAAGGTGTTCTCGCGGTTGTACTTGGCTAAAAGGTTCCATCAACTGAGAGTTGCAGAGGAAAATATTCCTCTGACTGTATTCAGAATGAGATACAGTTCATTTGAGTGGTTGGTTATGCCATTTTGGTTGACCAATATGCCTGCTATCTTTGTAGACTTGATGAACAGGATCTTTCAAGATAAGCTGGATAGAAATGTGTTGGTGTTCATAGATGATATTTTAATATGCTTTAAGGATGAGGAGAAACACATAGTTCACTTAAGGCTCGTATTGGAGATGTTGAAACAACATAAGTTAAAGGCAAAATTTTAGATTGCGAAAGAATGGTAGGTTGTATGTTCCGAGTACACATGAACTAGGGCGGGAAGTATTGGACAAATTCCATCGTTCGAAGTTTACCATACACCCTAGAGGTACAAAGATGTATTGAGATATGAAGAGGAGTTTCTTCTAGGAGGGAGTGAAGAAAGATGTGGAAGAGTATGTGAGAATATGTCTGACATGCCAATAGGTGAAGGCAGAACATCAGAAGCCAAGTGGGCTCCTACATCCTTTAAAGTTTCTAGTATGGAAATGAGATTTAGTATCTATGGACTTTGTAGATGGATTGCCAAGGACTGGGGCAGGGAATGAAGGCATATGGGTCATAGTTGGTAGACTAACTAAGGGTCCCCATTTCATTTAAGTGAAGGTTAAGAGGACTGTGTCAAAGTTAGCAAAGATATATGTGAAGATAATAGTAAGACTGCATAGGGGCCCAAGTACTATTATTAGTGACCGAGATTCGTTGTTAACTAGCGTGTTTTGATGAAGTTTGTAGAAGGCATTGGGTACAGAATTGCACATGAGTACTACATTCCATTCACAGGTAGATGGGTGGACCGAGAGGATTAACAAGGTCCTAGAAGACTTGTTGAGAGCATGCATTTTAGACTTTGGTGGATCTTGGGAGAATTCTTGCATTTGGTAGAGTTCTCATACAACAACAGTTATCAGAGCAGTATTGGGATGGGTCTATTTAAGGCATTGTATGGAAGGCCGTGTAAGTCTCCTGCATGTTGGTTGGAGGTAGGGGATATAATCGTTTAGGGACCAGATGCGGTGAAGGATGCCACTGAGAAGATAGAGCTGATCCGAGCTAGAATGCGGGTAGCGCGGTTTAGGCAAAGAGTTACGCCGATAAGAGTTGAAAAGAACTAGTGTTTGAAGTAGACGATCAAGTGTTCGTGAAGGTTTCTCCGTTAAGGGGCATAATGTGCTTCGGGAAAGCTGGAAAGTTAGTACCTAGCTATATATAGGACCATTTTCGATCATAGATAGAATTAGGAAGGTGGCGTATACGGTGGATCTACCTAGTGTTTTGTAGGGATTCATAATGTGTTTCACATACCATGTTTGTGGCAATACATTTGGGATTCGGGAGCAGTAGTTAATCAGAACGCAGTAGAAGAGATGGTTATAAAACCAAATATGATATATATGCACAGACCAGTTTGAATAGTAGATCGGGACGAGAAGCAGCTTCAGAACAAGGGAGTGAAGCAAGTGTGTGTCCAATGGAGTGCAGATCGGGAGGGATGCATATGGAAAACATATGACAAGGTTAAGAAGACCCATCTAGAGTTATTTGGTTCAAATTAGTGCATGAGCTATGTGTTGAGTTGTACGCTGTAGACCATATATATGTATATTATGATTGGTTATCGTATTAGTAGATAGCACTACTACGTTTTATATGCATGGATTGGGAATTCATGGGTACGCTTAGGGTAAGCATGGAATATAGGATAAATCACTACTAAACCTTAACTGAATTTCGAGAGCGAAATTCATTTAAGGAGGAAAGACTGTAACGACCCTAGATCTAAATTAATTAAAAGGCCGAGGCGGCCCAAATAAGAGAAGTAAGGGAGTAAGAGCCCAAGCCTAAATTATTGTGATACAATAAACATTACTCATTTCTATTCATTTGTTTCATCGTACCTAAAATAAAAATAAAAGGCTAAGGAAGAAATTTAATAGTGGTAGCTTAAAGAAGGCAAATAGGAAGAAGATAAAGAAAATTCAAGCTAAAGGGGAGTAAGAAGACTAAAGCCATACATCTTAAAGATCTAGGTGAATAATACTTAACCTATCTATACTGATCTCTAATATATGGTTTTAGTTTAGATTTTTATTTTTTTTTAAATATGATGAGATCGTATAGGTTTCTATTAACAAATCTAAAATGGTTTAATGAACGTTTTAGGGAAGAATGGATAAACATGGGATGTTTAGATGTGTTCTCCTATTTTAATGATTTTGAAATGCAGTGAAAATTTTACCTGATATTCTAATCATGATTTTGGAGATTGGTTTTTATTTTGAGAGATTCCCTAAGCTTATTTGATTTTATATGATTTATTTAAGTTACGAACTAGAAAATAAGTAAGGAAATTACCCTTAAAAGTCCATATGAAGATTTAGTGGATTAGAACAAGTGTTCACTAATTTTTTGGGAATTAAATAGAATTTTCTATAAGGAAGATAAATTTGATGGCTAAGTACTACGTTGGGGCAAGTGGGGAACTGCAGGGGCGCACGAAAATAAATTTATGTGGAAAAATATATTAGTAAGTGTTGGGAAATAAGGAAAACAGATCTAAAGCATTTGTTGAAAAGAAAGAAAAGGGCTCTGCAAATAACAAAGTAGAATAGGGACGAATAAGAGAACGACACATGTAAAGACGTTGTCAGGGATGTCAGAGTTTGTCTAAAATGGCATCGGGGCAGTGGCTCTACATTTTAAATATGAACCGTGCATAATATGAAGGGGTCATACTGCACTAAAAATTGGGAAGAGTACACTTAATAAGGGAAGTGGGTATCACTCAGCGTTGGGGCAGGGTGGTACTGCACCAAGAAAAGTAGTAAACAAAACCTAATAAAAGATAAGTACGTAGGCTCGAAAAGAGGCCAGGTCAGCATGAGGGTTGGATCCTATGCTAGAAATAAGGTTGGAAGGGCTATTGATGTTGTGTGGGGATGCTCATTCGAATGCACACCGTGGGAAGGTGAGGATAGACATTCAAATTCTAGGGATTGCGGGACAGTTCCATAAGCTAAACAAATGTTTAGAGTGGATGCACAACTTGGGAAGGTGAGGAGAGGCATTCACAAATGCACACCTAGGGAAGGTGATGCATTCAACTGTGCGGAGCGCAGTATTATATTATAAAAGAAAAACAAGTAAGAACCGCGCGGGGCATAATATTAAGTGTTTAAAAGTAGAACAAATAAGACATGCATGAGGTGCAATACTAAACAGTTAAAGAAGAATCAATAAGACCTGCGTGTGACGCGGTAATCAACAATTAAAGAAAATAAGTAAGGCATATGCGGTGCGCATTAATAAGTTGCTAAAGGAAGAATAAGTAAGATCTATGCAGGGTGCAGTATTAAACAGATAAAAGATAAGTATGACCTGTGCAAGGCATGGTATTGTAATATGCTAAATAATAATCTAAGGTGGGAACCAAGTGGGGTCTGCGTAGGAAGCGCAGTAGTAAAGCATTGTAATTAAATATAAGACCAAACTTGGGAATTTAGTGGGGACTGTGCCAGTGGTACATAAGCAAATGGGAACCGCTTAGAGAAGCGTAAGATGCAAATGTTGTTAAGAGCCAATGAGGTCAGTATATTGAGTGTTCCCCTCTTGATGGTTGAATAGTATGGGGGAAACCCAACCTGTGCAGTGTAGTTTGGTCTCACAACACCATTGTTTTGGGATACGTATTATTCACACCAGACTTTATGTTAGATCCGTGTTTTTATTTTTGTTTTTCCCATAAACTCACGGGTGCTCATTTGAGTAGGCTGAGTTTATAGGATTAGACATGTTTGAAATAAGGTCCGCAGTAGCAGATCAAAGACGGAGTAGAAGGCTTGTAGTCAATAAAGATTTTATTTCCGCTATATTAAGGAGTGCAGGCCGCATCATCATATGTTGACCCGACTCTTTATTATGTTTATTTTCTATTATATTTAACCCCTATGTGGGTATGTTTTTGGGTTTACTTGTGACTGAAGTATGTGTAAAGAATGTTAAAGAAAATTTATGATTTAATGAAAACATTTAGCTGCTCTGTTTACTTTATCTGTGTTTAATTTATAAATTGAACTTGCTTTCGTCGCTGGGAAATAATTTCAACGATGACTGTAGCATCGTCGACGTTCATCTTCGAGTCTCAAGTGGGGGATGTCACATTAAGGAATGCCTAAGTAAGCCAGACCTAGGAATATGTCATTATACTGTAGACATGGACTCCTTGGGAAGGGTATACACTAACATATTTGTGCTTTATTATATAAGTATATAGGAAGGTATATCTATTTATTTGTTGTTGTTTCACTTTCTTACTATCTGTTCTAATGAATACTTCCTTGATAGAAATAACAAGATGGAAATGAGTAGTGGAAAGAATATTATAGGGGGAGCTAATGTTAGAAGGGATATTGAGAGTACCTAGACAGACGAGGGGAATGGGAGAGAAGTGCCATCAGAAGCCGTGGACAAAGCTGTTCCACCTGTAAATCGCAGATATGGATGGCATTGTCCTTTTTTGGTAATCCATGGTGCAAATTATGAGGGAGAATATGACTGAGGTTGTGGGCCAAGACCAACAGTAAAAGAGGAATTCTCCATGCTGAACCAGGATTATAGAGACTTGGGATTAAAGGAGTTTAGGGGGAAGGAGCCTGTAGTGGATGCGTTGAATTGGTTGGGAGTGTGCAAGCGCATCTTTGGGGGACTTAGGGTTGGGGGATGTGCAGAGAAGAAGGTTGTCTTCAAGGAATTTACATGAAGATGACTTGGATTGGTGGGAGACAGTAATGGCTGAGATTCCAAAGGAGGAGGTAACTTGGGATCAGTTTAAGGAGCGGTTTGATGCTGGTTCATATTTGAGTCTCCGTGAACTGTGTTTATTCGGGAGTTTATTGATATAAAGCATGTAGAATTTTTAGTGGAAGGGTATGTCTTAAAGTTCAATGCCCTATCAAAGTATGGTCGTAAGATGGTTAATACCCTAATGAAGAATAATGAGAAGTTCATTCGAGAGATGAAGCATGGATTATACCATAAGGTGGTGCTGCATTTGGCATCTCCTTTTGCGTTTGTGATAGATATGGCATGGCTATATGATTGTATATACTAGGAGAAGAAGGGAGTGGAGGTGAAGCTCAAGGCTATGCAAAAGCAGAGGTTCATTCCATATGAAAAGGGCAATAAGGCTATGTAGAAAGGGTAGAATATTGAGACCGCTATTGTTGAAGTGGTTTGCTTTAATTGTGGGCCGAAGGAATAGTATGCATCTAAGTTTCCAACACCGAAGAACTAGGTAAGGATGAAGTGCTTTAATTACGACATGATAGGATATCAGAAGAAGGATTTTCCGAGACTGAAATAGATAAGTCTGTTTTTTTTGAAGGGCCAAGAAAGGGACCATCGGCCCAGGACAAAAGCAAGGGTGTCTTGAAGGTATGATTTTGATCTTTGGTTATTCAGTTAGAGTTCTGTTGGACACTGGGTCAACATATTCATTCATTTCGTAAGATTTGGTAGACAGGCTAGGGTGGATATTACCTACGTAGTTACTTCTCTATGTGTAGTTAATCCAATTGGGTGACACTCCACTCTCGAGTTAAGGTACACTAGTTTAAGTTTTGTCTTGTATGATTATTTTTTTGTTCCAATCTTTATGTTTTTGACTTCAAGGGTATGGAATAATTCCACGGATAGATTAGCTAGAAGAAGAAGAGGCCAGGATTTATTGTGCCGAAATGGTTATCACCTTACGGAATCCGAAGCGTAGAAAGAGGATCCTACCGACTTTAGATGCTAAGACAAGGAGATCTAGGGTTTCATTTTATGCGATGGAGAAGGAAGAAGAGATTCGAAAGTTTTCGGTACTTCGGGAATTTGCTGATGTGTTTGAGCTAGTCTTGGGATTTCCACCCCCAAGAGTAGTCGAGTACCGTGTAGAGTTGATACCTGGCGCCGAACCATTTAGTCGATTTCTTAGTAGAATGCCTCCGAAAAAGATGGAAGAATTTTAGAAGCAACTAGTGGAGTTGGAAAGCAAGAGCTTTGAAAGGCTAAGTAGTTCCCCATGGGGTGCTTCAGTTGTGTTTGTGAAGAAGTCTGATGGATTTTTACGACCATGTATCGACTATCGGAAGCTGAATGAAATAACGGTGAAGAATAGATATCCACTGCTGAGGATTGATGATCTATTCTATCAATTGAATGGAGCCAAGGTATTCTCATAGTTAGATTTGGCTTCAAGGTTCCATAAAATGAGAGTTGCGGATGCAAGTGTTTACTTGACTACTTACAGAATGAGGTATGGTTCATACAAGTGACTAGTGATGTCGTTTGGATTGATGAATGCATTTGAATTTTTTTGTGGATTTGATGAATAGAATCTTCCGAGATCGGTTGGTTCATGTTGGTATTCATAGATGACGTCTTAGTATACTCAAGGGATGACAGTGAGCATAAGGTTCATCTAAGATTTGTGTTGGAGACATTATGGCAATATAAGTCAAGGCAAAAATTTTCTAAGTGTCATTTTTGGAGAAAGGAAGTTAAGTTTTTAAGCCATGTTGTTTGGAGAGAGGTTTTGCCGTAGACCCTTCGAAGTTAGAAGCCGTGAATGAATGGAAGAGACCTGAGACAATTATTAAGGTTCAGAGTTTCTTAGATTTAACAGGCTACTACTAGAGATTCATTAAGGACTGCTCTCGGTTAGTAGCACCGATGACAAGATTTACTTAGAAGAACAAGAAATATGCATGGACTAAGGAGTGTGAGACATTATTCTGAGAATTAAAGCTTTAATGGACAAATGCTATAATTTTACTTATACTAGAGGGGAATGAAGACATGATTATATATATATATATATATGCTTCAGCTTTGGGGTTAGGAGCAGTGTTGATGTAAAGTGGAAAGGTAATTGCTTATGCATCTAGGTAGTTGCAACCCACGAGGTTCAATATCCGATGCATGATTCAGAGTTAGAATTTGTTATTCTTGGATTGAATATTTGGAGATATTACCTTTTGGGGGAAAGGTTTAAGTTGTTTTCTGACCACAAGTCCTCGAGATATTCATTCCCTAGAAGTAGTTGAACATGAGACAACAAAGGAGGTTGGAATTTCTGACTCTTGTGATTTTGGGATAGAGTATACACCAGGTAAGGGAAATAAGTTAGTTGATGCCTTAAGCTGAATGCAGCATAGTTTTGCTTTGTCCATGATTGAAGAGTAGAATGTGTTATAGAAATTAGATTCCTACAATATAGATCTTCAGTCGAGTGTTGGTTCAAGCAGAGCTTATAAAATGTTGTCATGCTTAGAAGTTCGGCTTGTGCTTGTTGAATAGATTGCTGAAATGCAATGGGTAGGTTTATTCAGTGCCGAAAGGATTAGATGCCTAAAATCGGGGAAAGAAGCCGATGTAATGAAAGGGTTCGGTGTCGATGAAAGGGGTAGACTATGGAAGGGAGGAAGATTGTATGTTCTAGTTGCAGGAGGCCTTCGAAAAAAGTATTGAGCTAATGTTATTGTTCGAAATTTACCATTCACTGAAGAGGTACTAAGATGTATCGAGACATGAAGAGGAATTTTTTCTGAGAAGGAATGAATAAAGATGTTGGAGAATATGTGAAAATATATTTTGCACGCCAACAAGTGAAGGCAGAGCAGTAGAAGCAAAGTGCTCTTTTGCATCGTTTAGAAGTTCCAACATGGAAGTGGGATTTAGTTTGTATGGATTTTATAGATGGTTTGTCAATATCTCGGGATGAGAACGAAAGCGTATGGGTTACAGTTGATAAGAATGCCCATTTCAACCTAGTTCAACCTACAACGACGACAACAATGTTGACCGAGATGTATTTGAAGACTACAGTAAGATTGCATGGGGTGCTAAGTACTATAGTTAGCAACCGAAACCCATTTACTTGGGCTTTGGAGTTATGCATGAGTACTACATTCCACCTGCTGATGGATGGGCATAGCAAAAGGATCAATCGAGTGCTGAGGAATTTGTACGAGTTTGTGTGTTAGATTCGATGGATCCTTAAAAGATCATCTACACTTAGTAAAATTTTCATACAATAATAGTTACCAATCTAATAGGGGTTGAACATTTTTAGGTGTTGTATGGAAGACTATGTATGTCACCTATATGTTTGTATGAAACGAGAGATAGAATCGTATTGGGACCAGATCTTATTAGAGAAGCTTTGTTATGGTTCAAGGTACTTCGAAAAAAGATGAAAGAAGCCCAGTAGTCAAGGTAGAAGAGCTACGCCAATAGAAGGTGGAAGGACCTGGAGTTTGATATAGGAGATCATGTATTTGTTAAAGTTTCATCGATGAGAGGCACTATAAGGTTTGGAAAGGTAGGAAAGTTAGCGCATACATTGGTCCCTTTCCAATACTTGAAAAGGTAGCCTATAGGGTTAAGTTACTGAATACTTTAGCCAGGGTTCATATTGTTTTCCACGTTTCACATCTAAGGATGTGTATCCGAGACCCTGATGCAGTATTAGATCCGAGAGCCATGGATGATTTGGTGGTTGAACAATATATGATTTATGTCAAAATACCTATTTTGATTTTAGACTGAGACATAAAGAAGCGTTGAAACAAAGAGGTGAAGCTAGTGAGGGTCCAACAGAGTGAGGACAGAGAGGACTGTACTTGGGAAACCAAAGTAAGGTCTTAGGGATTTATCCCGAGTTATTTCTCTAGATTGGCATGTATAGTTGCTCTGTATGTTTTAGACCATGTATATATGAAACGATGGTTGCTTTTGTTATGTATTAGTACATGGACTAGTACCTTTTATTGTGACACATGGTTGGGAACCTCTATGTGTGTGTGTGTGTGTTTATGCTAGAATAGGCATGACATGGATTGGGAATCACTAATGTACCTATTTTGAATTTACAAGACAAAATTTCTATAAGGAGAGAAGCCTGTAACTCCCCATAAATTAATGAATAATTAATTAAATGATTAATTAAGATAAAGGTTTTAAATAGTTAAGTTTATTTTAAGTGAATATTTGGTGCACAACTATTTATTTAGGCACATTAAAGTTTTGATGTTATAGAAAATGGGCACTGTGATGGCCTAATTTATTATGAACAAAAGTGTAGCCAGTCCTTTTTCTCTTTCACTTACACTGTTGTAAAAAATCCATCTAGGCCTCCGCCTAGGCTGCGCCTAGGCACTAGGTAAGGCTTACCACCTAGTGGTTTGCCTAGACTGGCCAAGACAAGGTTTACCGTCTCAGGTAAGAATCAAAACATGTATTTAGGCTCTAGTTAGGCATTATTTTTATGGTTCAATGTCACATATAAGCATCAATGTGCTAGTTTTAGGCGGTCTTGCGGCCTTGGCTACTCCTAAGCACATTTATATCAATCAACAGTAAACAAAACACTAAAAATTAATCAGAAATACATGGGTCATTGAAAATTCCAAGCTCCGATTGATCCCCGTCTAAACGAAATCCCTGTTACGTACCAATCACCTAGCAATTTTAACAACCTTGATCCTCATAAAATAAAAATAAGAAAGCTTTGGAAATTAATGGTTGTTGCTTCTTAGACAAAAGAAAGAAGGAAAAAGCTAAGGGAACTAGAGACAAAAATTAATCACTAATTAGGTAAGTAATATATTATGTAATTCCACTTTCTTTACTATAAAACTCAGGCTCGAATTATTTTTGATTGTTTCTTATGCTTTTAGTAATCTATTTGACCTGGGAATTTAACATGATATCGAGAACATCTTTTTAAATAGGGGTTTAGATTTATAGTATTTTCCCTTAAATAAATGATTTAATATGAATTAATTGAGTGTCTTATACTAAGGAAAATAGGTAGAAATGGGATGTTTTGAGTAATAGTATGGAAACAAATCATGATTAATGTTCTTTACATATTTCTTGAAACAAAATAAGAAATTTCTGAAGGGTTGTAATTAGGAGTCGGAAGATATTTAATTCAAGATAGAAGGTTTTTAATTAAAGCCAAAAGGTAATTTAATTTAATAAAGTATGACTTAACTGGTTAAGAGAGCAGATCCACGGTTTGTGTTGAAAATGTCAATAAGTACTAAATAACGGTCAGAAATTACTAAGTTAAATGAATCAAGGGTCGACACGTGTAAAATGAGTGTCAGATATGCAGAAGGCAGTTCCCAACATTTGCTGAATGGAGAGTAATAAACTGAAACCTTAGCAACAAAACTTAAGTAAGAAAGATTTAAGGCGTTTGCATTAGTCCATTAACCGAGGGGGTACTCGAAGGCCGAAGGTATACCAAGTGTACGAGAGAGGTTATGGGAGGAACTATGTGAAAAGGAAGAGATTTAGATAGTTTAAAAAGTTTGTTTCATAAGTCATTAAAGACAAACTAAGGTAGGCTTCTCTCAGACGAGACCTTAGGGTAGTGATTCGATAACCAAGACCTATTGACTTTCAAGGAGAGATAATACTGACATCTATTGGCTTTCAGAGGAAAGCTAATACCAAGACCCAAGGCTTAAGATGGCCGAAGGTAGAACTTAGAGTTTTCTAAAGGAAGATGTGTTGCAAAAATAGTTTTGAGGCTTAAAATAGCCAAAGTTGGGTTAGGAGCCGAACAAATCTAAAAAATACTTAAAGTCAAATCCTAATGAATTAACCATTAGGTAAAGATCGGAAAGTTAAAGACAACTAAGAAGTAAATAAGTAAGAACTTACAATGAATACGAGTTCGAAAGGTTTATTGACGCTGAGTGGGGATGCTCACTTGAGTACCACATATAAGTAGTGTTCGACAATCGACTTTCGACGGGACGTAAGACGTTCAGACAGGTCGTAAGCTTTCGCGAGCGTGGATGTAACTCTCTTATGGGGTTTAAAATTAAGAAAAGATGAAAAAACAGCTTAGGGTTGTACATTGCATTATAAAGCAGAAGATAAAGAAAACTACTCGGGTTTGTACGTTGCAGTTTAAAATATTAAGAAATCGAGACTGCTCGGGGTTGTACTTTGCAGTATAAACTAAAGAGAATCGAAACTGTATAGGGATGTACTTTTCTATATAAAAATTCAATGAACCAAGTCTTCTTAGGGATGTAGTTTGCAAAAAAATAAATTATATTTCCTACGGAATGTACCCTGCAAAATAAGCTAAGTAAAGTAGGTTTATCGTAAGGGGATGTACCTTACTGAGTAAAGTAAAGAGAAGTTTAACTAAACCGATCGGGTTCCACCTTTCGGTATAAAAGAATCAATAAAGAAACTAAGAGTAGTGTCGGGATATTGTATGGCCGAGACCAAAAGGCAAGGTACTTTTGATTTTTGGTTTTTCTACCTCACTGTAAAAAGTTAAGTGTTTAAGGGTTGGGACCGAAGGGGGAGGTACATTTCTGTGTCGGCCTTGCCTTATGCATTTTAATTTGAGTATGTTTAAAGTCAACTTCCATGATGGTTTCGAATGTAGATGTTTTGGCTATTATTCATGGTTATAATGAATTATATCATAAAATGTTGTGTTATAGTGAGGGGAAAACATGTTCTATGATTTAGTGGCGAGGTCTCACTACATGTTTGTTTAGGGTAATATGTTACTCGCACCAGACTTTATGTGTAACCCGTATTTTTATTGTATTTTACCCATAAAATCATGGTTACTTATTCAAGTTGGTCGAGTTCATGGATTTTAAATAAGTTGCTTTAGGATGGAGAGTGGGAGTTCCAAAGACGAAGAAAGTAGCTTAGATTATATATATATATATATATAATATTGTGTTCTGATGTACTTAATGCCTGTGCCAACATCTTCATATGTTGGGCAATGCATTATTAACTATGTTTTATTATATTATGACCCTTGCATAGCCATGCTTTGGTTAATGAAAATTATAACGATTATTGTTAAAAATTTGTATAATGAATCTATTAGCTGCTTTATTACTTAAACTGTTTATATAATACTGAACTCACCCTTGTCGCAGAAAGACAATTCCATGGTAATTGTAGCACATTAGGGTCCTATCTTTGAGTCACAGAATGAGGGACGTTACACAGAGTGTGTGTAATTTGGGGGGACAATAACCGTGTATTTGTAATAGTGTAACATTTCGATTTAATCATTTAATAAATTAGAATGTTTCGCTATAAACATTAAATCTACATTATTATTATATATTTAAGCCTCAGAATATCTTCATTTCAAAATTAACCACTTTAGTACTTTGTCAAAAATAGCTTCGTGCATTCAAATTTCACATATGTGGCCCAACGTTGAATATTTTTAACAAACCCTTGGGCCACTATGTAAGACGATAATTGTGTGTAACTTTATGAGCTTCTTAAGATTGGCTATCTTATAGTACAAGGTATATCCAAAAAATATAGTCCATTAATTGTGTTAACATAGGATCAAATTGGCTTTTGATACCTTTAGTGTAACCAAACCTATCAATGATCACATATATTAATATAACCAAATGACATATATCAATAATGTATGTGTAGTATGAAAATTACATGAAGTGTGATCTATACAAATCCATTTCCAACTGGTCCTGCTTTACTTTAGTGAGATCAAAAGTACAGTATATGAACTAATGGAGTGAAAAATAACTTTGCAACTTTACTTTTGGTTGAAAAACTAAAATGCTAATACATGTCCATAATTAAGATATAGAGCAATATTATAAAAAAATACAAATACCAACTCTCCCTAAACTAAAATATACCCACATAAAATTACACTCATTTTAGAACTTTCTTATGAAAGAAGTTAGGTGGTAATCCTTTTGTAAGTGGAACTGCTTGCATGGAGTTTGTCTCAGTATGCTCTACGGATATCAATCCATTTTGCACTGTCTCTTTCACAATAAGATGCAGAATATTGAAATCTATGATTTTTTTATGCTAATAAACATATATTTCTGTATTTAATGTATTTGTTAAGTTTCTATGCATATTACAGACTCATAGAAAGAAAACAAAGATATTCGACAAAAGAATAAACCAATAGATATTTTATTTATTTCAATAACGATTTTGAGAAGTACAAATTCATATTAATACAAGCGCTCTCATACATTATTCAACTCACTCTCTCATACACTATTGTTTTCCCTCACTCACTCAATGTACATTTTTTAAATAAAAAATAATATATTTATATACTACTAGTGTAAATCGCACGTATGTGCATCTAATAGCTAGAAATATTTGCTTTTTATTTAATAAAAAATTATGTACGGATGTGTGCTATAAGTGCAAAAACTTTGATGGTCACCTCACTTTTATTTCAAGCAAAGTCATAGTGGATTCCGTTGATGAGTGGTTGAAAAGTGGGTGGTGGTGGAGGTTGCAAAGGATGGTGAGATCACGTTGATGGATGTAGGGTATTTTCGGTATTTCAAAAAGACACCGTGGAAATCTATTCATTGAATTCTCTTTATTAATAGTAGAGATAAGAGTGTCTCCTTGTTCCAGCTTCCATCCAGATAGTAGTCTTTTTCTGACAAGTGACAAAGCGATAAAAAGAAAATAGAAACAACTGAAACTGCATGAAAAGGAAAAGTTTTAAACTCCATCAAGCCTCAAATTTTGGTTTTGTTTCTTTTCATGTTTCAAACAGGCACTAAGTTTTACGAACATGGCAGTGCAACATGTATACACAAGGACCAATATGAAATGTTTGTCTAAAGCTCAGAGGGACATCAATTAAATCTCAAGCCAAATTATGCACGAACAACTTAAGACATGCACAACATGACATTGTACATGCCTTAAGGTAGAGAAAATAAAAAAATCTAAAAATTTACAAAGGCTCATATTTCAACAGCCAGAAACATGCATACATCAAGAGCCACGCATTCAAGAATCTACACGCAAGTGATCAACCACACAGTAAACACTTTCAGGCAACATGCACAAACCAAAAAAGGAATGCATCAGAACATAAACACGTTTAGGCAATATGCACAAAGAATAAAAGGAATGCACAAGTACAAAGACTACAGGAAGGAAAATGTGCAACAACAATACAAGGCCACACAAACAATCACAATGCATCAGGACACAGTTCAATGAGTACACCAAGGTAGCAAGTTCAAAGGCAACATCAATAAACAGAACATGTACAACAAATAACAAGTTCAAGTCACAAAATGCACACTGTATTTGTACATGCCACAAACCAGTTCAAGTGCAACATCAAAGAATAGCAACGTCACAAGCCAGAAATGCAGCAAATACTTAATCCAAAGAACAGCCAGACTCATCGACTCAAGTGTAACAGATACACGAGGAAATGCATAATGTCACAACACATAACTGCTACAAGAAACAAAGCCCAGTGCCACAAAGCAAATGCAGTTCGAGATTAAATGAATAACAAGCTTTTCTAACCAAAATGCACAGCAACAAGATACATGCATCAGGGAGATCATTAAGTACATATATGCAAGGTATTAATCAGTATTGAAGTCTGTTGAACAATTCAAAGTCAAGGCCAAAACCTCAAAAAAATCAAGCTAAAAAGCCAAGTCAAAGTTCAAATTAGAGAATACAGGAAAATTATAAAATCAAAATCAAGTCAAAGCGATAAATCTTCTATTGAGTAATTCAAACTAACATAGCCGCAAGTTAAGAAAAGTTTAACAAGATTTTTCCATAATCGATCACTATAAATACTAAATCATCATCGATAACCTAAACTAGTTGAGTTCGAGAGAGAATAAAAAAATAAGATCGAATCAGTAAAAGGGAAAAACGAGTACTTAATAATTGCTTCGCATAGAGATACTCGACTAGAAGGCAACCGAAATAAGCTTCATCGACTCAATTCAAGTGGAATAAATTTCCAAACGGCGATAGTGATTCATCTCGTCAATAATTTTTCCTTGGATTGCTATTTCAGATCTGAAGAAAAGAAAGCGAGGATGCAATTAAAATAAAAGAGGGACATGTGAAAGAGGAGTGTTAATTTTAGCCTTTATTTGCTTAATCCTTGTAAAACACACACACACTCTTATGGACTATTTTCTTTGTTTTTATTTTGTAAACCTTTACTTCTATTTACTAGGGTTGAACTACACTTTAGTTGTTTAGGAAATTCTCTACTTAGGGACATAGTTGAGGTAGGATTGTTGGAAATGCGGATTACGGATCTTAAGGCTGGATTAACACTAGGGGGGTGAATAGTATTTAATTAATTTTATGTAGCTTTTTGAAATCTTTTCTAATTAAACTCAAACAGATGCAATTCACAAACATAGAAATAATCACAGTATCAGACACAGATGCAAATAGTAAATAAATGTAGTAAAGGAAAGAACACACCAGAATTTTACACTGGTTCGGAGTTACCATACATCCAGTCCCACACAATTTATTGTGCAGATTTATTTTCAAATATAATGCCAATATTACAACCTTGATTTCAAGGCCATGAGATACACCCTCCTGTCTTCAAGTTCAGGGCAAACTCTCTTGATTTAACCAGGCTACAAGACCACCTAATTGATTTACGGGCTACAATCACACCCAATTGATTTAGAGGCCACAATCACACCATTTTCAATCACACTTTGATAGAGAGAAACTCGATACACTTCGATCTTTGATTACAAATGATTCTATAACTCTAAATAGCACTGAGATCTTTGAGAGAGAGTGACATAAAATCAAACTAGAGATGATCAAGTTCGATTCACTTAGGATTTCGACAGAGTTTTGTTAAAATATAAGAAAATACTTGAGTGGAGAAGGAGTGAAGAAATGAAGAAAAACTAACTTAAAATTCGTTTAAAACAACTGGTATTTATAGAAGAACAACAGTCATGTCCATTCGTGAAAGGTTATGACGAATAGACACTTCATTTGAAATTCTGAAATTTTAATTTCTACGGCTACCATGTCGACATGGGGGGATGGGGTATATCGACATGCCCTTGTTATTTTTGAAAATTGAATTTTGTTTTGAAAAGAGATTTTCTTTCTAAAACTTGTCAAAACAATTTCTGAAGTTTATAAACCATTTTGAATATAGTTTAAACTTATAAAAGAGATTAAAAAGTAACCTTAAAAAAATATATAGTCTATAATATAAAATTAATATTAAAAACTAAGTATAGAATATATTTTTGAGATTTAAAGGCTATAATATTAAAACTAGGAGGTAGTTTAAATACAAGAGATGATTCTGAAATCAAAATATAAAAGATAATAAAAATAGTTTAAGACTAAAATATTTAAACCGAGAGAGATAACTTTTAAAAAGATAGTATTAAAAAAAATCTTAAAAATAAATAATTTTGAAAATTTCGTGGATTCCATTCCACTAGAGAAGGTCGTGGGTTCCATCCCACTAAAGATGTCATGGGTTCCATCCTACTATTAAAGCGAGAAGGTGGATTCCATTCCACAATTAAAATCTGAATAAAGATTTAAGTGTTATTATGTAGTTTTAACATAAATCTAGACACTATTACTTATCTTGATATCTTGAATTATTGAAATCTTGAACTCTTGATATCTTGAATTCTTGATACTCATGAGTCTTCAATCTTGGTTTCTTCAATCTTGAATTCGTCAGTCTTGAATCTCTATACTCAGTCTTAAATCTTTATACTGTACAGTCTTCATTCTTCAGTACCTGCATATATATATATATATATATATATATATATATCCTGCATATACATATATATCTAGACAAGAATATTAGTATTTATATTTTATAACAAGTCCTAAGGTTGTTGTCATCTAAACCATCATCTTAGGAACTAACAAGGATTTTTAGGTATAGGATTAGAATGATCAGGTTGACGATAGTCGCAAGTTTACAGAAGAATTTGTAAGTAGACAATTATTTAATCTTAATAGAAATCTTAAGAGCAGTAATAGGCAGGTGTAACACCCCTTCAAAATGGAAATAATAGTCCCATATCGTGGATAATACTATAAAGTGGGTGCTTATATACCAAAGCCCTCACCTCATAATAACGTCGAGGCCTTTTGAGGAACAAAACCCCACACCCTGGCTTGGCCTATGAGGCGGAGGTGACTAAGTTGGGGACAATATCTGCATTAAGTAAGGTGCGGCCTGTTACAGCAGGTTTGTCGAAACTGAGTAAATTTGTGTGTTGTTTTTATTTCTGCATTAATTTTATATGTGCTATGATTATTATTTTTAAACTATGAATTTATTATAAACCCTATTCACCACCCTCTAAGGTTAATTCGATCGTACAAGTGGCATCAGAGCTAGGTAGTCAAATTCACATCTTTAAAATATGTCTAGTTCTAATTAAGCTTTTTCTAAAGGCCAATCTATAGCTAAACCATATATGTTTAATGGCACAGATTATGTTTATTGAAAAACTAGGATGAAGAATTTTCTAGATACTATAGAGACATGTGATATAGTTGAAACTGGTTATAGTTTGTCTATGGTAAATATAGATGATCATGAAGTTCTAAAGCCAAAAGATAAGTGGGTTGCAAATGAACTTAAACTTTCTCTCTCAAATGCTAAAGCTATGAATTCTATTATTTATGCCTTAGATAAAATGGAATCCAATCATGGTTCTCATTGTGTGACTACATAGGAAATTGGACATACACTTGAGGTGACTTATGAAGGTACATCACAAGTCAAGGAATCTCATCTAGCCCAGCTCAACAATAAATACGAGAATTTCATAATGTCAAAAGTTGAAAGTATAAAGGCGTTGCATGGATGATTTTCAAATCTAGTTTTCAAATCCAAAACTTTAGGAAAACCTTACACAGAATTAGAGATGGTTCGAAATTTTTTGAGAATCCTCCCTAGGAGTTTTGAAGCAAAAGCAACGACAATTCAGGAATCTAAAGACATGAAACAGCTAAAGCTGGAGGAATTAATAGGAAATCTCATTACCTATGAGATGGAGCTGAAAGTCAAGGAAGAGCATGAAAATGGAGACCTCAAAAAGAAATCAATTGCTTTGAAAGGTACAATTGACAGTAAGGAAGAAGATGAAGTTGTAGCCGATCTAGCAGTATTAATGAAGCGATTCAAAACTTGGACCAAAAAGCATAGAAATCCAGCAATAAACCGATGAATAAAATCTAACATTGTCAAAGTACTGGATGATTCTAAGGAAGAAATTATATGTTATAGATGTACAAGGCAAGGTCATATCAAACCAAACTATTCGCTCAATCGACTTGACAAGGGAAAGAAGAAGAAGAGAAGGAGTTTCGTAGCCACCTGGGATGAGAGTGAAGAAGAAGAAGAGGGAAACACTGACAGTGAGAAAGAAATGACAAATCCGTGTCTGATGGTAAAATCAATTGATGGTGACGGTGAACCTAATGCGGTAGCACACTTATCCCGTACCGATTTACTTTTGTTATATCAAGAGTTAAAGGGAAACATTGATAGATTTCAACAAAGAAATAATGATCTAGACTCTGAGGAAAATAGTTTACTTTTTTTAAATAATGAGTTAGAACCTATGATTCAAAACATTAGAAAACTTAACTCTGAATGTGAAAAGTGTCGGCCTTTAGAGGAAGAAATAAACAGATATAGGACTAAAATTGAAATACTTGAAAATGATACTTTGTCTTTATAAAACGAAGATGGCACAAAAAGAGAAAATTCCATTAGAAGATGCACCTCAGTTTTAAATAAAAACGTCGCTTTTAGATCTAAGGTTCAACAACTTGAATCGATAATAAGAAAATTTTCTAAAGGAGAAAAATCGCTGAAAATGTTGTTAGGTAGTCAAACTATCACCAAAACAGAAAACGACTTAGATATGATAGAGATGAACAAATTAAAAAAAAGAATTATGATAAGATCAAATTTCATGGAGAACCATTAAAGTGTTTAATTTGTGGAAAAATTGGGCATAAACAAAATAAATGTTATAATAGGAACAAAAACAAAACTGTTATACAAATCCGGATTTCAAAAGGTACAGATGTAAATTTTCCCAAATTTAAACAAGTTTATGTACATATATACTTTGTCACTAACATTAATGGACCTATGAAGACTTCAAGGTCATTTTACTCTTTTCTTGCATAGGTACGTTGGCAGGCTAAAGAACAACAGAAGTGGTTCTTGGATTCAAGCTATTCCATGCACATGAAAGGTGACAAATGAAACTTCCTAAGTCTAGAAGATTACAAAGGTGGGTGTGTAACAATGGTAAATAGTGGTAAATGTGATAGAGTTAGGGCTAGGTCCTAAGGGCAATTGTGTAATTTATTACATAAATCTAACTCGATAATAATCTTGTTCAAAATAAAAGGTGTTTCCTTTTTGTTATATACTTGTTATAAAATATTATATATAATTTATTAGTTAATTTAAGTAAATATATCAAAAATTCCATAAATGGTGTGTTTGTGATAGCAGTTACAAATAGTTATAATCAAGAGTATTATATCATAATATGATAAGCACATCATTTTAAATATTGCTGGTCAAGATGTATCGAGACTGGACATCAATGCATCCGTTGAGACTAGAGTACATAACGCTCTCCAAATTTTGGGTAGTGTATTAATTATGGTTATTAGGGGAACCAAATATTATTTATGAAATAACAAATATTATTTATGAAATAATAAATGTTTTCAGTATTGACTGAATATATGTATAGTTTTATTTTGTTATGAATATTCATTATTAATAAATCTAGAATAACGGTGAAATGCCCCCACTCCCCTTAATATACCCAAAAAGGGCACACCAAAGGACGTGGTGCATTATAGGTATAGCTAAAGCTTCGTAGAGACTAAGATTCACAAGACAAATAAGTAAAAACAGCGGAAACATTTAAATAATAACTTATCATTCAAAATTAAAATTCATCTCAAAATAAGTCATAAAAACATAACATATTTCAAAAACTCAAAATATCTCATGTCTCATGAAAATACATCTCAGTCTCATAAAATCAGAGTATATAAGTAACAACAATAATAGTAATCCCTCTCACAAGTGCAAGTCCATCATAAGCCAAATGAAAAATATGAAGAGTAGAAGAATACATCTGAAATGAGAAAACTCCAGGAATATATATCCAACCAATTTGAATCTACTGTCCTCGACTCTCTGGCCTATGGGGGAAAAGGGAAAATAGAGGAGTGGGTTAGACAATTAGTCTGGTGAGTGAAAGTAATCACTAGTATTTCTTAGCAAGGTAAAGATAATAGATTAAGAAATAGTTCTAGCTTGAAAGGAAAATACAGAAAAGATAAAATTTGGATAAAATATTGTTTCTGATCCTGTTTGACTGTTTGCTTTGATTTTTTGATTTGATTGTTTGCACTTGTCTTAAACTACTGTGATTAGGTTGAAAACCCTAATCTTATCTCAACTGCTAATTTGATTAGGCTGAAATCCTAATTCTACCCGTTGATCGGCCTATACTATCTCTGTTGTGCCACTGTGAACCAATTCTGTTGGTCACGGCAAAAGACACCTCTTTAACGCTTAGGATGCAGTAGAGAATTATTTACCCTAATCGATGCCGTATGCTCGGTCATCGCTGGTACACACTAACTGTCTCCCACTATTTGACCCTTTATTTACCCTAATCAGCATAAGCGTGCCCAGCCTCACCTAACTATTGTGAGACCATCAGTTCTAGACCTAAAAGGGAATGCTGCCCAGCCTCACCTAACTGTTGTGAGACCATCAGTCCTAGGCCTGAAAAGGAATGTTGCCGGTACTGGTCCTAACAAACAATCTTCTACTTTTGCGCCCTTTGCCTAAATCCCCAGATTTGAGCCTCTATCTATTGGCCACTTATTTACAATAATCAGCATAAGCGTGTCCCAGCCTCACTTACTATGGTGAGACCATCAGTCCTAGATCTGAAAGGGAATGTTGCCCGTACGGACCACTACTTCTATATTTGCTTATTAACTTAATCCAAGATCTAAGTTTTAAAATAAGCCTCTTATGTTATTTCTTTCTTTTCTAATTATAACCTATGTGTTATAATCTGCTTATTAACTTAATCTAAGTTTTAAAATAAGCCTCTCCTATTTTCTCTTTTTAGTTATAACCACTTGTTATAATTATTCATGGAAATATCTTAAATTTGCCTATTTCAGTCCATTTCTATTTTTATTTTAGTTCTTCTTATTTTTACATCTGATTTCTGTAAATTTAGTATTTTTCTATTTTAATCCATATTAGTGAATTCTTCTCCTTTTATTATCTTATTCGTGTCAAAATGGGTTAAATCTCTATAAAAAGAAACTAACATTTATAGGCTAAATTCTAACTTTAAAATATATGTAAATAACTGTAAAATAGCTGAATAAAAATAGCTGAAGAAAATAGACTGAAAAGAACTTATGAAATTTACTAAAAAACTAACTGTAAATAACTTATATAAAAGCTGTCTCAAAATTGTAGAAAAACTACAACTATTGATAACCCTATTATTTTAAATTACTTAAAAATCTAAAATAATTACAAAACACTCACTTGTGGTCCTTAGCTCTAGTCCTTGGCCTTCCCGGATCCACTTCTAGGGCGTAGAATATTTTTAATCAAAAAGATTTCCTCCCTAGAAAAATCTTCTATTTAGGGTTCAGCCTTTGGCAATGAACCCAAATGGGAGAAAATCTGAATGAGAAAAATAGCTAGGCTTAGGGTTCTATTTATAGTGTGACTTAGGGATCTCAGGCTGTCGGATTTGAAGATTAAATCCGGTGCAACCACGTCATAGGCTCTCTAGGAACCGTCAGATGCAACTACGGACACACGAGATTTGACAAAAAAAAGCAAAATATGGTTATCAGCTCGTACCTGGACGTTTTCACGTCCAGGCAGAAACATGGGTCGACCCGACCCCTTTGGGGTTCGACCCATAGGTTGACCTGACCCTAATGCGGGTCGACCTATGAACGTGTATTATTATTATTATTATTATTTCGTTTTCTTTTTATAAAATTCTGATTTCTTATTTCTTTCGTAACTTCTTCATACTAGCTCGGATTTCGACAAGTTATATATGAAAATTGACCAGAAAATTACCACGGACCCAATGATGCAACTCCCGTAGCTTGATTCTTACAATTTCACAAATTTATTTTATTATTTAATTAATTCGTTAATTAATTATTATAGCTCAAATTTTGGGTTGTTATGTTCTCCCCTTCTTAAAGGATTTCGTCCCTGAAATCTCCAAGGACAGAAGAATGAAATAAATATTTTCATCCAAATTCTACAACAACATATCCAACCATTATCCATTACATCCATTGTCCTTAAGCTTTCTAATGCAATTTATGATATATGCAATAGTGTATTGTCAATGTCTCTAACTAATGCAAAAGATTAGGTTGTCTACTAATTCAGTCAACCTCCTTTTTATGCAATCATGTCCGTACCGTGTATCCAATTAAATGCAAATTTCCTAATGATAACTGATAGTTCTACATGCGTGCTACAATCATCATCCAAATGCAACACTCATTATAGCAACCATGGAAATAAAATAAAAATGCAAGTGCACATACATCCATATGCATATGCTTTAGTGACCTAGTTAGGCCGATCCCTAACAGATAATAGTGCCTAGTGTGTGTGTATATGCATCCATTAGCGTTCACTAGCAAACACTTGCAACCACTAGTGTCCAACATACATAACATGTTCTAGTAACATGTTTACATTCAGTCCTACCATCCATAGGTTAAACCCTAAGATCTACCCTCCCAAAGGATACTAAAGGAAGGAATCTATTCAAAACTAAAGATGGAAATAAAAATTCAAGACGTACCATCGAAAAGATGCGGATAAGAGGTACATATTTTCTCCTCGGCCTCCCACATAGCATCCTCAATACTATCTCCCCACTGCTCCTCAACCAAATGGACTTCCTTATTCCTAAGCTTCTTAATATCATGTCCAACGATCTTGGTAGGAAAGCAACGAACCGATACCTCTCTCTCCACTTCAACTTCCTCAAGTTGGCTAGGTTCCACTACCTCTGCTGAATCATGTAAGCACTTTCTCAAGTGCGAAACATGAAAAACATCATGAACTCCCACGAGCCTCTCCGGTAGCTTTATCCGATACGCCATCTTCCCTACCCTTCCCACAATGGGGAACGGTCCTAAGAATCTGGGAGCAAGTTTCCCACTTGATCCAAACCTCACTACCTTTCTTAGCAGAGATACCTTAATGAAAACCAAGTCTCCTACCTCAAACTCAATATCCCTTCTCCGCTTATCTGCATAGGATTTCTATCTATCTTGGGCCGTCTTTATTCTTCTTCTAATCAAATCAATCTTTTCCAAAGTCTCTCTAACCATGTCAGGACCAAGTAACAATCTTTCTGTAGACTCCAACCAACATGATGGTGCCTTGCAAGGTCTTCCATAAAGTGCTTCAAAAGGAGCCATCCCGATGCTAGCTTAAAACTATTATTATATGCGAATTCCACTAATGGAAGGTGCTCCTCCCAATTCCCTCCAAAATCAAGAATGCACATCCTCAACAAATCCTCAAGAACTCTACTAACTCTCTCCGTTTGGCCATCCGTTTGAGGGTGGTAGGCTGTGCTTAATCTAAGTTATGTCCCTAAAGCCTCTCGCAAGCTCCTCCAAAACCCGCTAGTAAACCAGGTTCTCTGCCACTCACTATGCTAGAGAGAACTCCATGAAGTCAAACTACCTCACAAATGTATATGGATGCCAAATAAGGTGATGTCCTCTTACTCTTGTCCGGAATGAAGTGGGCGCTCAAGTCAAACGATCTACAATCACTCAAATACTGGTATTCCCCTTCCTAGATTAGGGTAAACCATTAATGAAGTCCATCGAAACACTATCCCACTTGGGTACATTCAATGGTTGAAGCAATCTGCCAGGCCTCTGCTGCTCCGCCTTAACTATTTGGCATACAAGACACTTAACCACAAACTCTACTACGTCCTTCTTCATGCCACTCCAATAAAACACTCTCTTCATGTCCCTATACATCTTATCACCACCCGAATGAATAGTCATTCGAGAATGGTTGCTTTTGCTAGAACTGCACTCATCAAATCACTAGTGCAGGGAACACAAAGTCTTCCATCTCTCCTTAGTCATCCTTTACCATCGATGGAATAGCATTAGAGATGTCTAGAGACCTCTCCTTTGCTAATTCTATCCAGAATATCCACAAGCTCTGAATCCTCTCGTTGCCTTGAGCCAACCTGATCTATGAGGGTAGGCTAAACCTCAAATGATCAAATCTTAGCAAAATCTCTGATAAACTTCCTATAATAACCCGTTAAACCTAGGAAGCTTCTAACTTCGGTAGCGTTCTTAGGGGCCTTCCAATCCTGTACCACTGCTACCTTAGTGGGATCCACTGCTATACCCTCTCTTGAGACTACATGCCCCAAGAAACGCACCTCCTCACGCCAAAAGTGACACTTCGAGAATTTTGCTTTCAACTGATGAATAGGAAGTATACGAAGAACCTCCTCAAGATGAATAACATGCTCTTCCATACTCTTGGAAAACACCAAAATGTCGTCAACGAATACTACAACGAACTTATTTAGAACATCTCGTAAAACACGGCTCATCAAATCTACAAAATAGGCTGGGGCGTTGGTCAGCCCAAACAGCATAACCAACCACTCAAAGAATCCATCGGGTGTCCTAAATGCTGTCTTATCGATGCTATCGTTAGCGACCCTAAGCTGATAAAATCCAGTGGCTAAGTCAAGCTGAGAAAATACTGAAGTGCCAACCAACTGATCGAAAAGATCATCTATCCTAGGAAGTGGGTAACGGTTCTTCTTCGTGAGCTTATTCAACTCTCTATAGTCTACGCAAAGTCGAAGGGAACCATCTGCCTTTGTAGCGAAGACGACTGGTGCTCCCCACTCAGATATGCTCTGTCTGATGAAGCCTTTCTCCAATAGCTCACTAATCTGCTTACTTAACTCCTTCCTCTCCCTAGGAACCATATGTCTCATGGGCAATTCCACTGGCTTAGCATTGTCATTCAGATAGATCCTAAAGTCGATCTCCCTCTTAGGTGGTAGTCCCCTAACATCCTCAAAAACGTCTGGGAAATCTCTAACAACTGGAACTGAATCTAACTCTCCTAGTGATGAATCAAAGGAATAAAGGAAGCTCGACATGACTGACCCATGTGGCTCGCAAGAAACCTCGAGAGTCCGCCTGCTACATGTCTCTAGCCTAACGACTCTCCTCTCGCAGTCTAATATCGCACCATAAGTGGATAACCAGTCCATCCCCAAAATCACCCCATATCCCGAAAATCCCAGTACATAGGCATCACAATCAAACTCTATGCCTAGTATAAAAATTTCCAAACCCCTACAAATCATGGATAAGTGTGCCGATCCTCCTACGGGGTTTGAAACAACTATAGGGTCTACAACTAGAGAAATATCTAAGTGCAAACAATCAACCAAGGAACTAGAAATGAAAGAATGCAATGCTCCGGCGTCAAAAAGAGTTCGAATAGGAAAATCTGAAATAGAGATCAAACCTTCTACAGAGACTTTCCTACCTTGATCCGGTCCACTACTAGAAGGTGCTGCATCCAAAGCCTGTACTTGCACCGTAGGTGTGCCTGCTCTCTGCCCCGTCCTCTGAGGACAAGCTCTACTAAGGTGTCCAGGCTACCCACAGTTGTAACACCTCCCCTTCATTGTGTCCTTCTTACAGTCCTTTTTGAAATGCCCAACCAATCCACAACTATGACATTTCTCGCCTTTCTTGATCTATCCTTTTTAAGGTCCGCCTCCTTTCTTCTTGTCCTTATCCTTCTTATTCTTCCACCACTGCTTCTTAGAGTTTTCTGATTTAGGAACCTCCTTACCCTCTTGTTTCTTAGCTACATCTGACATGAGAGCCATCTCCACAAGTGATTAATATGTCGCTCCCATAGGTACATGTGTCAATGCCAACCCTTGGAGGGGCTGGTTCAAACCCTTAGCAAACTTGGTGGCCTTCTTATGCGGTGTACTAACAAGCTCCATTCCGAACCGCGATAACTCATTAAACTGATTTATATAATCTTTCACCGAAAGACTCCCTTGCTTCAGACTAATGAACTTCTCCAACTACATGCTTTCCTCGGCTTGCGACGAGAACTTTCTCTCAAAACTTTCCTGAAATCCAAACCAACCAATGTCTCTACCCTCCATATCTACAATCTACCACCAGTAAGAAGCCTCTCCCTTCAGCTGCCAAGATGCAAGCTGAACTCTCTGCTGGTCCTACAATGCTAATAGTCCAAATATCCACTCCATATTCCTTAACCAAGCTCGTGCCTCTATGAAATCCTATGTGCCAGAAAACGTCCTGCCTCCTAGATTAGCGAAGTCCTTACATAGCTTAGAAAAATTGGCTGCCGCAGGTGGATGAACGGGATCTCCACCCGCCAGTGCTGCATTGGGCACTTGCCCTTACACCTCTGGTGCCGTAGCTTGGAGGTATCTATGAAACCAGCCAGGGACTTGGACACCCTCTGGAAGATTTGGGGCGTCCGCCATTCTATGCGAAGAAAAGAAAATTTAGGCTCGAAAGAATCGAAAGATGGTTGAACTGAACTTTGAGGAGATTTTTATAAAAACTCTCTTATACTTGAAAACTATTTCTAAGAGTATCTTTTTGAAAAATAGTCTGAAAATATGTTACCTTTGAAAAATACTTTAGTTTTAAAACAAGTTTTTAGGAATCCTATAACCTTAGGCTGATACCAAATGAAACACCCCACACCCCTTAATATACCCAAAAAGGGCACACCAAAGGATGTGGTGTGTTATAGGTATAGCCAAAGCTTCGCAGAGACTAAGATGCATAAGACAAATAAGTAAAAATAGTGAAAATATTTTAATAATAACTTATCATTCAAAATTAAAATTCATCTCAAAATATGTCATAAAAACATAACATGTCTCAAAAACTCAAAATATCTCATGTCTCATAAATAAATCTCAGTCTCATAAAATCAGAGTATAAAAGTAACAATAATAACAGTAATCTCTCTCACAAGTGCAAGTCCATTATAATCTAAATAAAAAAGATGAAGAGCAGAAGAATACATTTGAAATGAGAAAACTCCAGAAATATATCTGCAAGCAATCTGAATCTACTATCCTCGACTCTGCTAGCCTATGGGGGAAAGGGGAAATAGAGGAGTGGGTCAAACAATAAGTCTGGTGAGTGAAGTAATTACTAGCATTTCTAAGCAAGGTAAAAATAATAGACTAAGCAATAGTTCTAGCTTGAAAGGAAAATACAGAAAAGATAAAATTAGGATAAAATACTATTTCCGATTCTGTTTGACTGTTTGCTTAGATTATTTGATTTGATTGTTTGCACTTGTCTTAAACTGTTGTGATTAGGCTGAAAACCCTAATCATATCTCAACTACTAACTTGATTAGGCTTAAATCCTAATTTTACCCATTGATTGGCCTATTCAATCTCTGTTGTGCCACTGTGAACCAATCATGTTGGTCACAGCAAAAAACACCTCTTTAGCGCTTAGGACGCAGTAGCGAATTATTTACCCTAATCGATGTCGCACGCTTGTTCATCGCCGGTGCATACTAACTGCCGCCTCCTATTCGACCCTTTATTTACCCTAATCAGCATCAGCGTGCCCAGCCTTACCTAAGTGTTGTGAGACCATCAATCCTAGACCTGAAAGGGAATGCTGCCCAGCCTCACTTAACTGTTGTGAAACCATTAGTCCTAGACCTGAAAGTGATTGCTGTCGGTACTGGTCCTAACAAACAATCTTCTAGTTTTGCGCCCCTTGCCCAAATCCCCAGATTTTAGCCTGTATCTATTGGCCAATTATTTACCCTAATCAGCATAAGCGTGTCCTAGCCTCACCTACTAGTATGAGACCATCAGTCCTTGATCTGAAAGGAATGCTGCCGGTATGGACCAATACTTCTATATTTGCTTATTAACTTAATCCAAGACCTAAGTTTTAAAATAAGCCTCTTCTATTATTTCTTTCTTTTCTAATTATAATCTATGTGTTATAATTTTCTTATTAACTTAATCTAAGTTTTAAAATAAGCCACTTCTATTTTCTCTTTTTAGTTATAACCACTTGTTATAATTATGCTAGGAAATATCTTAAATTTGCCTATTTCAGTCCATTTCCATTTTTATTTTAGTTCTTCTTATTTTTACATCTATTTTCTGTAAATTTAGTGTTTTTCTATTTCAATCCATATTAGTGAATTCTTCTCTTTTTATTATTTTATTCGCGTCAAAAAGGATTAAATCTCTATAAAAAGAAACTAACATTTACAGGCTAAATTCTAACTTTAAAACAGATGTAAATAAATGTAAATAACTGTAAATAACTGTAAAATAGCTGAATAAAACAGACTGAAAAGAGCTTCTGAAATTTACATAAAAACTAATTGTAAAAACTTATATAAAAATTGTCTCAAAATTGTAGAAAAACTACAACTATTGAGAACCCTATTATTTTAAATTACTTAAAAATCTAAATAATTACAAAACACTCACCTATGGTCCTTAGCCCTAGTCTTTGGCCTTCTCGGATCCACTTCTAGGGCATAGAATATTTTTAATCAAAAAGATTTCCTCCCTAGAAAATTCTTCTATTTAGGGTTCAGCCTCTGGCAATGAACCCAAATGGAAGAAAATCTGGATGAGAAAAATAGCTAGCCCTAGGGTTCTATTTATAGTGTGATTTAGGGATCTCAGACCGTCGGATTTGAAGATTAAATCTGGTGTAACCACATCATAGGCTCTCTAGAAACCATCGGATGCAGCTATGGACGCACGAGATTTGACAAAAAAAAGCAAAATATGGTTATCAGCTCGTACCTGGACGATTTCACATCCAAGAAGAAACGCGGGTCGACCTATGAACGTTTATTTTTTTTCGCTTTCTTTTAAAAAATTCTGATTTCTTATTTCTTTCGTAACTTCTTCATACTAGCTCGGATTTCGACAAGTTATATGTGGAAATTGATCAAAAAATTACCACGGACCTAATGGTGCAACTTTCGTAGCTTGGTTCTGACAATTTCACAAATTTCTTTTACTATTTAATTAATTCGTTAATTAATTATTATAGCTCAAATTTTGGGTTGTTATAAACGGTATTTGTTGCATTAGCTACATAATACAGAAGTGTCTAAAGTTTTACTATTATATTTGTATCGTGGCTTATGCCATATCATTGAGAAATAATATAATAATCATATGATTGTGAAACATATGGTATTGGTGAATTGTTTCCTAAATGATCAAGGGCAACACCCATTCGTGCGAGCAACAAAAGAGATGGTGAGCTCTTCAAATTGATATATATAGACGTATCCAATCGTAGGTCTAATAATACCAAAACGATCTACATATTTCATTAAAATTACTAAATGAGTTACGATAGAAATGAACATGTGCACCTGACACACAAGTGGTGTATCTATGATAAGTTCATTGAATATAAAATGAAAGTAGGAAACATAACATGAAAAAGAAATAAAATATTTCGATTTGATCAAATAGGTGAATGCATTGGAAAGAGTTCCAAATATACCTAAAAACGAATAAGGTTGAATTTTAAAAGTCATTCCTCCCTATGATACATAACAATGTATCAATAAGGAGTAATTGGACTTTTATGAACAATGTATGATTGATAATGAGCAAACTTGAGTTAACCTCTTTCTGTATAGTCGTGTACTTAAGAGTAGGTGCATAATGTTAACATTAATTTCATCTAAATCATAGTTTACAAGATCATACAAGATAAGAATTTATAAAAAAACCTACATATCCAAAGTCAAGGAATTGATAGGTAGCGTAAATCGAGAAGCTACATGTAATATTTGCTCGTGAGGGATCTTGTGTGAACCACACCAAAGGATTTTGGGACCAACCCTGTGCAGTTAAAACGCTCGGCAGGTTCAATCCTCCGTAGGTGAAAAAAGTAATAGTGGGGATATAGCGAGGATATAGTGGATGACTCTAAAATAGCATACAAAACTCATACTTAATGTTTTTTACAAATATATAAATGGTAATTAAATGAAAAATTAACATTCAATTGAATTATAATCAATGCATAAATAATTATAAATAAAAACATGTGCGAATATATTATAAATAAATGTAAAATTGGTATATAACATAATTGAATTTAGTAGAATATTAGAGTATTTTTATTTCTGAAAATATTTTAAAAATTCAATTTAATTAATTTCATAATTTTTATAATGTATAAATGTCATTTTTCAATTCATTTCTTTTAAGAAGATATAGCTGAAATAGCAGAATATAGCGGGAATAACGGAATATAGCGGAAATAGCGGGGCTTAAAGCGGAAAGGCTATATTTGGGGCTATATGAAAAAATCGTAGCGGTAGAAATTCACTATGAGATATAGTAGGGTTATAGCGGGGTAATAGCGGGGCATTAACTGCACAGGACCAACCAATATTGATTGATTAACTTATGTTATGAACATAAATTTTGTAAACCAAAAACTAAATCGAGTTTATACATATATAAAGGTAGTTCATAAAATACATATGAATGACTATTTAATTGCAATAAGAAATAATTTTTGTTTCAAGCAACGCAAACCTCGTGACAAAGGAATTTCTTTTAAAAATTATTGGTAGTAAAATGGAATTGATTATAATCCAAAGATAAAACTAGTTATGGAAGATGAAATGAAATTAACAAAGCCTAAATAGATACGGCACACTACAATGCCTAATAAGAATTCTCGAATATTAAAGAGAAACTATGAGTTTTATATTGATGTCAAGAAAAGTTCCTCAGTTTTCAATAAAACCATTAAGAGTATTGACTCTGCCATGTGGTATGATGCCCAAATTGAATAGATTCTAAGTACATGTATCAAAATATGATTTTGATAGTTGTACTCGAAGGGTTATAATCCATCAGCCACAAATGTGTCATCAAGAACAAGATCAATGCAATTGGAACATAGTAAGCATCATTGATAAGAATAACATTATAAATTCAATTGTTGAAACTAGGATAACATATTCGTCACTCAACGTGCTAAAGTTAGCTCAGATTTTTCTTACAAAATTATCGCCAGATATGACTAATTTTTGGTATATATATTGAAATACTGTTTGCATATAATGATCAAAGTGACTCAAAATCAGTGGGAGGGATACTGAGTTTGTGAGTTTTAGGTATGATCCAAGAACTTATACAAAAGTATCGTTCGATAACAATTAGACTTGAATTGAACAAGGATTGTTAAATAAGTGTTTTGACAGAAATATCAAATTAGTTTGATTTTTAGTCAAAATGTAAAGGAAGCATGTGTGCACAAGAAAGAACATTAAAAGGAACTAAGATATTTCTAAAATTGTAAGTAAACCACATACTACTAATTGTTAACGATGTACCTATGTTAAAGTCGGTTCTATTTTTGTTGTTAAATTCTCGACATAGGATATAAGAGGACATCTTTTATAATCAGTATAAAAAGATGTTACGAGTGTCCCTAACAATGTACACAAACACCATATTAAATTGTTTAATATGAAAACTTGAGATAGATTTCTTACGCTTCGGTAATAGGAATTAGCATATATGTTGTATTATCTACTATATTGCAATTTTCTTTTATAACAGGTACAGTGAGCAAGTGTCAAATCTGAATTAAGTACAATAAATGATAGTTAAGAGTATTCTAGATTATTTATAAAGTACCAAAGAATTATTTATGTTGTGGGCATTACATCATGATGAATACGAAAAGACGTCAAGGAGCATAGAAATGGGAGGAAGATGCATAATAAAGGTGCCATCACGTAATCACAAGGATAAAGCGAAGTGTTAGGGGCAAATTTGGAATAGTCCGAAAATATAGTTAAAGCTCTTGAAAAATGTTCCTAAGATCAGGATATTCATATAGGTCGAAACTGCATCTCAATCCGAGCTATGGATTGGAAGAGATGACTATCTTAACAATTTGTCCACTACCTAACCGACTGGGGCTCCACCTTAGAGATATACTACCTACTTCAGAAAAAAGGGAACATTCAGAGACATTGGAATACCCTACTCAACGATACGAAGCTATTGGAAAAACTTTTATTCAATTCCGACTTTAAACGAAGGAGTTGTCTACAAAAACTTGTAGCTCAAGTGGTTGAGCATCAAGTTCCAACGGAGAGGTCAGGGTTCTATCCTAGCAAGCACATTATTTTTATGGAACATGAGAAATCGTCCAATAGGGAATCTATCTACTAGGTGCCTAACCATTTCCAATGTAAGGAAGGAAAAGGGACTAGGCAAGAGAAAGGTAACATGGCAAAAGAGAAGTATGTTGGGAGGCTAGGCAAAGGAAAGGAGAAGGAAGCAAGTCTTCCCCACCCCCACCCCCTCGCTCAGTACCCAAAGGATTGAACCAAAATTCCCATTCATTATCCCAAGGTACCGAACATAGTTTCTTGTTCGGTACCCTAGGGTACTGAACAGGAACGTATGAGGAAGGAAGAAGCCGGACCAAGCCAAACCATGAAGGACCAGACCAAGGAGGGCTGTGCCGACCAAACCACATCCACAGAAGCCCATCGAATTGTGCATATGGGCATCCACCAAACCACGAAGACAGGAACTTTCCCAGCAAAGTGTCCAAATGCATTATTGCCAAACCAGCCTACCCCGAACCAATCTCTCAATCGAACCGAGAAGGCTAGATATGGAACGAAACCTATGTATATTCGAAAATTATCAATTATATTCCTGATACCTAGGAATATTCCATCTGGATGAGATATACATGGAAATTGCCTAATTTACCAAAGTGCCTACCATACCTATCCACTGCAATAAATACTGAAGCTTCCAACAACAATGGGGGACAATCTGGGAGAGCCAAGTTTACAACAGTAATGGCAGATAAGTCAGGTAAATCCAGGATCAACCTAGCAGGAACAATCTAGTAGGATCTTTCTAATAAGATCTGCTTAGCACGAACAACCTAGTAGGAACAGCCTAGTAGGATCTTCCTAGCAAGATCAACCTAGTAGGAATAGTCTAGCAGGATCTTCTTAACAAGATCTTCTTAGCAGGATTAGTCTAGCAGGAACAACCTAACATGAACTGCCTTACCGAGGTAGCCGAACAGGAATAGGCAGGCAGGAATAGCCGGACAGAAATAGGCAAACAGACTCCCTTGAGCTATATAGTACTCATTTGAGCTACAGATCATTATATCTTGTATCTTAGGCATTTCATCAAAAATCTACATGAAGAATAATGAAAATGAACAGTGGATGTAGGCACATTCTGGCTGAACCACTTTAAATCTTTGTGTTCTTTACGTTTTGCAATTCACTTTCTGCATGACCTATATGCAATTCACTCTCTCAAAATTAATCATCATATAAATAAAATAGTCGTGTTACACACCATTTTCATGGCTTTACAACAAATCAATTAGAGGTGTTTGCCCATTTTTTATGCAAAAAAACAACAAGCTCCTTATGTAGGAGACTCGAACTTGAACTTTATAAGTGATGTCGAGTAAAATATGTCAATCCTAAATTCACAATCAAATCTATCCGGCTAGGGCTTGAACCAAATTGGATTGATGCAAAATTAATCGGTACAGGATCAATGATATAGGCTATGTCGGACCAAGGAAGATGTCTCGCCCGAAGTCTATGCTGAGGTTGGAACCACATTCTTGGCTACTGAAATAGGGCCTCCTAAGTTTATATGGAATGGTCTCAAATGATTGATATAATGCAAGGAAGGCATGATTTGGCCCACCAAGAAAACTAAGGAAGCATTATGGTAGCGGGAACGAGTCACTGGGCTAATGTGTTGAATGTTAGGTAAGAAGAGCAGGAGACCAAAGAATGACAAGATGAACCACAGTTAGTTCACTACGAACATTAGATTTGTAGTCAACCTCCATATTTTAAGACACTGGTCATAGAATAATATATTAGAAAAACTAACCCTTGAACACATTTGAGGTGCTACATTTAGCGTATGGAAGCAACTGGAACTACGAAGGAAGAGGATATCATTACTTCCCCTATTCATGTCATACTTAGAGACTATTTGGTTTAGTCATTTGGAGAACTAATCCGTGAACATTTGGATATCAAGCAAAAGGACGGATAAAACTTACAAAACAATCTTGCATGATTCAATGCTATAGCAACTGTTGTGCGTCAACTCAATAAATGGATTGAACCTGTAGCTATGGCTTAAGGAATTAGTAGGAAAACAGATTTATATAGGGAATTTGAGAAGAATCCAACTACCAAATTGCAGGACTTATACTACCCGGCCTACACGTTTATGATTTTGGAGGATTCTAATATCGAGGCAGGACTGACAAATGTCAGCCGAGTTGGAAATGAAAACCCTTAGGATAAGGGTATGTGAAAGATGTATAATAAGACTGAAGAAAGGAAACACTTCAGGAGACATGGAAAGTTTCCATGTCATAGCTTACGAAGACTCCAGAAAGAATCTATCTTGCTACTAGAGAAACCATGGAATACAGTGAATCAAGAACCATAGATCTAACTATGGAAGAAATGGGAATCGATATGCTCCAAGTTAATACCTAAGATAACTCCAGTGAGAGTGCTATAAACTATAGGCTATAGTCCCTCGAATAAACCGAGTCCTTATGGAGGAAGGGTATAAACCACGCTCGGAGGTGTAGTGTCAGTTTTCCCCATGGACATCAGAGCATATCCTCCAACTAGATATCCAAAGGTAGATGCACATGAAAATTGTAAAGAACACAATAATTAAACAACAGAGCACAAACTTCCTAGTCCCAGAGATATGATTCGACTCTATCAGAGAAAATGGAAGACTAGGTACAGCTCCTCCAGAAATAGTGGAGTGTAATTCTAAACCATTCCATAGGTGGGACCAAACATCTCTAGAGATGGTGTATCATAATCTTTTCAAAAATCCCCAAAGATAGAGTCAACTTCATATGACTGTAATAAAAAAACCTAAGGCATAAATAATAACATGCCATATGACCATGCAACACTCGCGAAAGTGAAAAAAATACTAATAGCTAAGCAAGAACGATTGTTTTTGACATCCTACAGGTCAGATAGACCTCTTACATTGTAGGCTAGACTGAATGACCAAGTACGAGACACTAATAGCAGAATTAAAAATAACAAAAGAATTGGGAATTTGGACACTATGTGTCCATAGCGACCTGCAAATGGCTGTGAATCAAGCATTTTGGGTATTCTAAGTCAGTGGAGAGCAGTTGGCATCCTACTTAAATAGAAAAAGGGCAAAGGCTTTGCTTAATGTGCAGGACAATTCGGTACATCATATAGGATGTCATCTTTTACAAAAGGTATTTTCACTAACCTGATACAAAGATGCATGGCTGTAAGAGAGGCCAGGGAAATATTAGATAACGTCCATTAAGGCAATCGAGGAGACCATACTAAGGGGCATATCCTAGAAAGGGAATATCATAGGCATTGATCTGAACTGGGAACTTCTAGGAGCTATAGGTGAGCTGAGTGTGCAATAGTGGTTGTGGATTAATTTAACGAGTATGAAGCTCAACCCCAGTTTGATAGTCAGTAATTTGCCAACTTCTATCGGCAACACGGAATCAAGATATGCTTTCTAATAGTGCCTTACCTATGGGCCAATGGATAGGTTGAAGAGGCCAACAAGGTACTTGGAACTTACATAAAGGAGCATTTGGAAAATGATAAGGGAGCTCGAATGGATGATCTGCTATTGGACTTTATGCATATCGCACTTCCTACGACTATAATGGGATATCCATTAGTCATGATTCCTATCAAAATTATTGTCTAATCTCATTGGAAAATCCACTATAACTCATAGAAGAATGAGGAATTTCTAAACATATCCCTAAATCTGGTCTAGGAGAAGCAGGATGTGGCTTCTTTGAAAACCATGAAGCTCTAGCCGAAAGCGGTGAATTGATAAAACTCTAGGACAGAGCATCACCCACTCAAGTAAGAAAACCTAGTCCTAGAGCGAAATTCCCCTAATCGAGGGAAATTGACCTAATTTGGGAAGGATTATATTTTATTAGCAGTGATCTAGGTAATGGAAACTACATTCTCATCATCGTAGATGGATATGTGGGTTAGTCAATCGTCGTAGTCTTATCGAACCCTATGGATAGGTGTGTGAAATTATAGTAGATGGCTAGTGCAACCAAACCACCACAAGAACAACTGTCACATGCTAAATAAAATCCCCAATTTCTAGGACTATACAGACAAAGCCCGCGCATACTTGGGCACCAAACTCTGGCGCATCTTGGAAAGCTTGGAAAAACCATTAGATGGCAATGACGAGCCATGTCAGCCTATGGCTAGGACACGACTGCCAAATGGGTGCTCACCACTAATGATCAGCTCAGAATCTTTTGCTGGCAATGGCGAGCCAAATCGGTCCATAGTTAAGACATGACTGCCTAATAGGTGCTCATCATTGACGATTGGCCCAAAACCTTTGACTGGCAATGGCGAGCCAGATAAGCCTATGGTCAGGACATGATTGCTAAATGAGTGCTCACCGTTGATGAACGACCCCAAAACTTTGGTCGGCAATGTCGAGCAAGATCAGCTCTTGGTCAGGACATGACCAACAAATGGGCGCTCACCATTGACTATCGACCCAAAATATTTAGCCGGCAATGGCGAGCCAGATCAGCCCATGGTCAGGACATGAGTGCCAAATGGGTTCTCACCATTGATGATCGGCTCCAAACTTTTGGCCGGCAATGGCAAAGCAAATCAACCCATGGTCAAGACATGACCACCAAATGGGTGCTCACCATTGACGATTGGCCCTAAACCTTTGGCCAGCAATGGCGAGCAAGATCAGCCCATAGTCAGGACATGACCGTCGAATAGGTGCTCAACATTGATGATCGACTCCAAATCTTTAGCCAGCAATGGCAAACCAGATAAGCCCATGGTCAGGACATGATAGCCAAATGGTGCTTAACATTGACGATCAGTCCTAAACCTTTGGTCAGTAATGGCGAGCCAGATCAGCCCATAGTCAGGACATGATTGCCAAATGGGTGCTCACTATTGATGATCGACCTCAAACCTTGGGCCGAAAATAGCGACCTAGATCAACCCGTTGTCAGGACATGACCGCAAAATGGGTGCTCACCATCGATGACCAGCACCAAACCTTTGGCTGGCAATGATGAGCCAGCTCAACCCATGGTTAGGATATGGCCGACAAATAAGTGTTCAATTGATTATAGGCCCCAACCTTTGGAAGGTAATATCCAGCCAGATCAGCCCTTGGTCAGGACATGATGCCAAATGGGTGCTCATCATTGACGATCGACCCTAAATTTTTAGCCAGCAATGACGAGCCAGAACAGCCCATGGTCAGGGCATGATTGCCAAATAGGTGCTCACCTTGCCAAACTTATTAGTGATTGATCCTGTGCAAATACGCCAAGGGTAAAGGAAGAGTTGTTGGAAGAACTAGCAAAATAACACGTAACTACTTCACCAGTAATCTCACAGTGTCGAATTTGTCAGTGATGGGCCCTATACAAGTACGTGAGGAAGCAGTAAATGATTACTAATAGGCTAACACTAAGCAAGGGTACTATACAAACACAATGCAATAACTAATCGTTATCAGGTATGATAATTTCATTCGTAATTTCTATAAGAAACATATGCGCTGGTGTAAGTGTTCATACATGAAGTATAAAGTATGGGCTAAGGGAAGCATCGGTCATAGAAACTACTCACCCTACCGAACTTGTTAGTGATTGATCCCATACAAGTATGCATGATAGCGATGAGAAAGGTTGCTAATGGAACAAGCGAACCAAGCAATCATATGGAACAAATATATCATGATCACTAGCCAGGAAAAGAAGAATATGGATATGAATAAATATCAAATGCAACAATGCATAAACATCAAAAGAAGATTAGCTTCACAACACAAGCTCATAATCAACCCACATTCAAAACTTCAGAAGAAACTACTTAGCCAGCCAAACATTTTGGTGATTGACCTATACAAGTATGCATGCTAATGATAAGGGAATCACTAGTGGAATAACTTGGTAATCATGTATGAAAAATACATCGCAGCCACCAGTCTTAATTGGCCAAACTACAATCAATGCAACAAAATACACATCTCGAAGTTCACGTATCATGGAACCACTATATATTCCTTTTTCAACGACACCTTGATATTCTCAGACGTTCATAAGACAACGCATGGCCCTCAGGACCGGGGGGTAGGGAGGTTGAACTAGAGGGAGCAAAAGCCTACTGGATGGAAATGACAATTAGTGGGAAATCATGCTAGATGATTATACTACCCAGAAAGAATAAACTACTAACATCATACAGATAAAGGATGTCTTGGAACAATCGACAAGCTTTCCTCGAGTGAACAAGGCTATGCAACATATTAGCAGCCAAAAACTTACTAAAAGGACAAGAATGAGGATATAGATATTTGAGGTTTGAGATAACCATTGCATGAGAAAGAAAGACGAGTTTGGATGAAACAAAGCATACTTTCTATTCTACGAAAGCATGCTTTGGGCAGCAAGTGTTATAGTTATTTTTGCCCACATCATGATGAATATGAAAAGACGTCAAGGAGCATAGAGACGGATGAAAATGATAATAAAGGCGTCATCATGCGACCACAATGGCATGGCAAAGCATTATGGGAAAATTTGGCATAGTCGGAAAATTTAGTCAAAGTTCTTGAAAAATGTTCTTAAGGTCAGGACATGCACATAGGCCAAAACCGCATCTCAATCCGAGCTACAGAATGGAAGATATGACCATCTTAACAATTTGTCCATAACCTACCTTAGGCAAATGGAACATTCAAAGACATTGAAATACTCTACTCAGCGATACGAAGTTATTGGTCCAAATTTCATTCAATGCTGACTTTAAATGAAGGAGTTGTGCATGAAAACATGTGTAGCTCAAGTGGTTGAGCATCAAGCTTCCAATGGAGAGGTCAAGTTTCGATTTTTGACAAACACATTATTTTTATGGAGCATGAGAAATGGTCCGGTAAGGAATCTAAATACTTAATGCTTAACCATTTCCAACATAAGGAAGGAAAATGGACTAGGCATGAGAAAGGTAACATGGTAAATGAGAAGTATGCTACAAGGCTAGGAATAGGAAAGGAGAAGGAAGCAAGTCTTTCTTCCCTCTCTCAGTACCCGAAGGACCAAACCGAAATTCTTGTTTGGTAAACCTAGGTACTGAATGGAGTTTCTTGTTGGGTACTCTGGGGTACCGAACAGGTACATGTGTGGAAGGAAGAAGCCAGACCAAGCCAAAGCATGAAGGCTCTTCCTAAAATGATCTGCCTAGCAGAAACAACCTAGTAGTAATAACATAGCAAGATCTTCCAAACAAGATCAATCTAGTAGGAACAGCCTAGTAGGATCTTCCTAACAAGATCAATCCAGCAGGAATAGTTTAGCAAGAACAACCAAACAGGAACTGCCTAACGGAGACGGCCGAACAGGAATAGGCAGGCATGAATAGTCGGACAGGAATAGCCGAACAGAATCCCTTGAGCTATATATTACTGTCTTCCAAGCTACAGATCATTGTATTTTGTATCTCATAAGAAGAATAATGAAAATAGACAGTGGATGTAGGCACATTCTAGCTGTACCACTATAAATATTAGTGTTCCTTACTTTATTGTAATTAATTTTCTACATAACCTATATGCGATCTTCTCTCAAAAATAATCATGATATAAATATAATAGTTGTGTTATACACCCCGTATTCACAGCTCTAAAACAAATCGATTGGAGGTTTTTGCCCCCGTTTGTGCAAACAGTTTATAAAAACAACAAACTCCTTATAAAGGTGTACCCGGACTCAAACTTTATTAGTGATGTCGAGTATGGTATCTTAATCCTAAATTCATAGTCAATCATATTTAGGAACCTTTATGTTGGAAATGTTCCAAACAATAAGTTGTGGCCAATTCGAACAATATGCTATGTACATCGCCTTGAATAAGCGCAACAATGAATACAATGTATATATATAAATGCACAAATTTATAACTAAGGCAGAGATGATTCTGAATGTTGAGAATCCCATAATATTGTTGTATGATAACAATGTCATGATGCAGTTCGCAAAAGAACCTAGAGCTCACTGGAAGTTCAAGAAACATAACTTAAAAAGTTCCACGTGATAAAGGTTATTTATCAGCATCAAAGAGAGTTGATTGATAAATTAGATAATAAACCAACATAGCATACCCATTTACTAAGAGACATACTTAATCAACATTAAGAAAACCAATCGACATCGAGGAATAAGACTCCATAATTAACCCCAAGTGCAAGTAGGAGATTGAAAGTGTTTGGAGTATGCATAAGAGGCAATTATTTAATTTTCTACTTATATTTAATTCTAAAATCAGTCTTGTTCATGATAAAGGTATTTAATTTCTACAATATACTTAGTCATATAGTGATATAATTGATAAAATAAATTAATTTATAGTATATTCAAAATGGAAATTCCTTTAATGATATGTTAATTGATAATAATTACAAAGAGTTGTAATCATGAGAAAACTATCACAATATAAAATAACATATTATTTTAAATATTCTCGGTTAAGGTGTTTCGAGAAAGGATATCGATACATCCATTGAGACCTGAGTACATAATACTCTCCAAATGTTGGGTAGTGTATTACTCATGGCCATTAGGCGAACCATGAGGTTACGTACTACTTGTTATTGGATAACTATGGAATGCCTCCTCCGAGAGATTTCTGTTAGTTAATAACAACTAGGTCAAATTGAATACCTCAACTTATGATATTACATAGTTCTCTTGACTCGATAATACTGTTAAACTTCAGTGTGGAAGCTCCACTTTTATTATAGTGAAATCATGGCATGATGTCTATTGAACGACAGTAGTTATGTCCGAGTTGAAGTATTGAAATTAAAACATTATTCAATAGAGAATTTTCCTTCTCAATTCTATGAAGTTAGTATTACGACCAACTGTCGCTAAAAGTCAAAATCTTTAACCAGAGTAGTACGGTTGATAATAAAAGTTATTATTGAACCAAGAACTTTGTTCAATGACTAACCGAGTTGATTATGGACAATATTGGAAGTTTGACCGAAACCACGTTTCATGAGTCTTGAAGTGATATAGTGTTGAACAAGAGAACTGGTGTAATTAATCATTACTAAATGGAACCACTTAAAATTTAAAATTGGATTTTATCGATGAGATTCATACATGAAGAATTAAGTCAAACCATCACACGCTGGATAAAGTGATGTGTGAACATTAGTTTTTTAATTGTTCAAATATTAATCACCGATTAAATTCACATATGTGATCGTACAACCAAATCCGTTCTTTCTCCGAAACGCTGCTGATTCAATTGATTTATAATGGTTATAAATTAAATAATATTTGTGAAATGTTAATTAATGTTATTTTTATTATATAAAGTGTGTTTAGTAAAATGGAGTTGCCTCTAGAATTGTTTGGGGTGCTATTACTAATTTATATTTGTGTATTGATATACGATATCGATAAAAAATTTAATTAGATTTAAATGATACAATTTACTGACGCTTTGGGAGTTAATTTTGTCCACTTAGGGCTGATATGGTTAGCCGAAATAGGAGGGGATGAAGTCCAAGTTTTTAATTTGTAAGGAGAGATTGGTGCTAGATATTTTGGCCATCTCTCCCTATAAAAAGCAACCTAAAGCATTTTATTTTGGTTTGCTTTTTAGCCTCCTTCTTTCTTTATTTCTGGCAGCAAGCTTCCTCCCTCCTCCATCTACGTTCCAAACTCTATCTCCTCCAAGTATTTAAAACTGGCTAAATCTGGTGTTTGCCAGTCGTCTGTTTGCAGCAATAAGTGTGGATATATTAGATTAAGGAGGCATATTTGATCATAGTGTGAATCAAAGGCAAATCATCTTAGGTAACTTCATATTTATATTTAATACTATATAATTATATCATCAGTTGTATACATATATGTAATTGCCTTTATCTAGTTATATTCATTTTATTGATTGTTAAATATTAATTGTGATTGATTAATCTGATCATGGTGTATAAAAAAAATATAAAACTAATTTATATATATACAAAATATTTTCAGCTATTTTATTTTATATATACATATAATTTCTTTAACATATATGTATTCTATTTCAAACATTGTTTATTAATTATTTATACATACATACATATATATAATAATAGCTTTCGGTAATTAAAAAAGTTAAAACCGAAATTAGAATTGTAATAATTTTAAAATATTTTACTTTAAGATAAACTATTTTCATATTATACTTTTATATTTATATTATTAAACTAATGTTTATTTAATAAAAAAATTAGCAATTTTATAAAAAATTCGACCGAATATATGCTATATATATACAAATTATTTTAATTTTCAATATCTTCTTTTAAGTAATTTAATATATATATATATTAATTTATTATTAAAAATTTATTTGGTCTATACATATTTTATTATTTTATATTTAATTTTTTTTAAAGTACCTAAATAACCCACTTTGGATACTTATTACAGGGATGTCATTTTTAGGATTCAAGCTCATGACCTTTGGTCTTGCAATCTAGACCATCAACCAACTGCGCTAACCCCGTTGGCCTTTTTATATAAACGTTATTTTAAAATAAATATTATCAAAGTTAATAGCCTTTAAATTTGGATCTTAGGGTCTTGTTTTAAATTGAAATTTGGTTAACATTTCGAATCAGATATTTATGTAATAAGATTAGCCAAACTTTGTATGATATTTCAAAATTTTATTTTATATATTATATATAATATTTTCAATTTACATAAATATTTATATTGCATGTACACACACACAATGCGCGAAGTATATATACAGTAGATGCAAATCACAACATCTATTTATGTATAAACTTAACAATGTACACCCTATGTTATGTTGCACGTGCACTTTATACACACATGAGTATACAATGATATATTCATAAACTATATAACTACTTTTTATTAAATCCATTGATTAATTAAATCAGAAAATTAAATAAAATATGATTGTATTTAAGTTAATAGATTGAATCTAATACAACCTTTAGACTTCATAGGCCCACTATGATCTAAAATAGGATTTTTTTTATTGAAACATACATATTTCACCCACTTCTGACCGGCCCAGTTTCAATATGCTCTTCTTCTTTTCATTTTGTTTTGATATTCTTTCTTCTTGTTCCTATACTTTTTTTATATGTGGTTGTTGAGAACTCCTGTTCTATAATTTATTTCCCTAAGTTTATAATGCATATCATATGTTTGTTCAAATGCACAAATCGATGTTGTCAGTCACGTGTTTGATCAATGCCTTTGATTGAATTTTCCCCTTCTATTGTTGTATATACATGTTTTTATAGATATATTCTACGTAAACATCACAGATACTTTTTCGGGAGTAACGTGCATATTGAAATTGAACAGCTGCAAATTGTAAATAAAATAGAATTTTAGTGATGAGCTCTAGAAAACTTCCATGATTTGGTTTTTCTATATCCTTTCTTTAAGTTAACCATGTCATCAAATACTACTCTAACTACCTTGGGTAGGATTAGTGCTTCCTATATGAATGTCATTTCTTTTCTCCGCACTGAGTAGAAAATCATGCATATCCTTAATAGGTTTGGCATTTGGGTTAATCTTACAGTGTTCTTTCCCTTTCTGAATGCACCTACCTTCTGTCAAAAGGTTATACCTCTCTTACTACGGAGCACCTTCACTTCCAATAATTTTCCCCAATTCCAGTAGTTAAAAGATGGTTGGATAGCTTAGGGATAGCTTCCATCTAATTGGGCATAGTATCAAACTATCTTTTTATCTATACCTACATTTTATATGATGAACACTTGGCTTCTCCTCCCACATTCTACAAGCTTAGAATTCTATACTCCTTATGAGAGAACCCTACTTCAGGATGTGCATAATTCTGTCATATATAGACTCAGAAGTTCATCTTGGACATTTCATCTAGTAAAACTCATCTTAGGCAAGATTAGTGTCCTTTTGTTTTCAACAGTGATTGGTTAGTCGTTTCTTTCATGCAGCAGGTATAACTTCTCTTATCCCTTCTCTTTTCTTTCCTTAACCATACTGATCCATGTTAAATTCATTTTCTTTATTCTCTTTAGCCCCTCATCCTACCATCACGAAGGAGGAGAAGTACCTTTATTGGGAGCAAAGGTCGTCGATATGCGCTTTAGATACCAACATTCACAAGTGTTCAAGCATCTTTACCTAACTTTACTATGCAAGCACAACTTCCTTCAAGAACCTTATATTTTCCCTCGGTCCATTATTACTTAAGTTCTTGATTACAACCTTAAGGGGCAGGCTAGCACTCTACCTACACATCTAAGTAGGTTATAGGATTAATTATTAGCTTTTATATGCATCATACACCCCACTTTTCTATATATATGTTCTTTTGTGAATGTTCTTATTTTTATGTTGTTATTGCTTATTTGATGTTTATTTAAACTTCACAGGTAGAATGTCTTCTCAGTAAAGGAGTAGGTTGATGCTGTAGTCGATGTTGCCCCTGTATCTCGCCTAAAGAAGCCCACACGTAGTTGTAGAAAAGAGAAGAAACGAACCATGGATGGAACCACCAATCTAAGCAAGAAGGTGAAGCCTTTTAAAGGTCTTTGCTTTGGTTCTCTTCTTAAATGTGACAATCCACCTCCTCGACCCTCAAAAATCGACAATAATACACCCTTAGTGTTCACATGCTACAAATCCAAGTGAAGGAAAGGCATATTATCATGGAGTAAAAGAAAATAAAGATAGAACAGAATCTTACATGAATGGAATAACATATATTATTTCAATATTTATATCTTTACAGTGGAAAATTTAAATACATTTTTCAGAGTCTATCCCATAAATCGGCCTGAAGAGTTATAAATCTAAGTCCTTTTAAATGTTGGATACAATCAATAAGCTAATACTGCAGGAATGGAAATGGAGAACTATCTATAGGAACATCTTCAGCTGAACTTCAAGCTCCATCACAATGCTCCAAGTTAAACCTGACTACTTGGCTTCCTAGAAAAATAGGACACCTAGAGTTTAAGGAAAAAGAAAAATAAACTCCGGGTCAGTCATGGGACTGGTCTGAGAAAATCAAAATACGGATATTTAAAAACAAAGGGTATCTCATAAGACCACGCCGCACATAAACACGAAACAGGTGTTTACCTTATGATAACCAAAATATTCACTACGCAAAATCTAGTAATATTATTTTAAATGACATTCTTTTGAAAACACTTTTCAAGTAAACTTATATAATCTTAGCCGAAATTGTTACATTGATTAAAATCCAGCATAATAGGTTCTACAACCAAGTTCGGAGGCACTTATTGGAGAATGGATTTCCATACAATGGCAGGTACGGAACTACCTTCAATATAGTACATCTCTAGAGGGATGTACCGAGGATCAATACCTTCGAAACCTCTGCACCTAGAAAGACCGGCCTACCTACAAATCCATCTGGTGGCGGATAAAGCCGAATATGACATCACCCCGGTCGTTCCCGATCTATCCAGTTCTCTTAGAATTCATAACATACCCAATATATATAGGGTAAGGTAGAAAGGTGATGAGCATGCCCTGTTTATGCCATTTCCGGGTGATGAGGCCCGAGGTAACGATTACCTTTCACATAGCACGTTCCACTTTGAATTCCCTATTGCAATTCCATTACAATTATTGATTTCCATAAATTTACAACCTCTGAGCTCATACGTCTCAGAGAAGGGTGTTAAGTGTAAGAGAGTTATGTTCTACACTACCAAATAGATCAACATTTGTAAAAATCAACGTTTGTGTATTTTAGAAATGCATTTCAGACATTCATCCATACAAGTTGTCCACGAATAGGACAAACCAAAGGAACTCTCCTTCTTCATCCTATCGGGAATCATCTTTAGGATTACTAGCGAGCAGCCTTTACATCGAAGATCAAATGAAGATACTACTGCCACATATATATGATAGGAAAAATTACCCTCGAGAGTCAGTGACAAGCAGCCCTTCATTCCGATTATTATCATTCCATGTCTTCCCCTTCGAATGCGTAAATTGTTCGAAGTGGTTTTGGAATAAGAATCACCCAAACCGATCCTGATTCCTTTAAACCAATCACCGCTAGAAAGATGTTAAGTAAATAGGTGCTTATCATTTGATTGATTACTTTCTCTTTATCAAAAATATCTTCTAGAGATATATATCTTTAAAACATTTCTTTCTAGTATATACGGAATCATTAAACCTCTCTTTAATGTTGGAAATACCAAATCATTTTTATAAGTCATATTGGAAAACATTATTGAGTAAAAAAGGGTCGATAGAAATTATACTAATTATACTCAACATCAATTTCCTTATTAAACCTTTACTATCCATTGAATAGAGGTGAAATCACCTTTTAAATTCACACGGATAGTACGGGTACCCTCCTCGGAATTAAATACCAAGTATAAGAAGATTATTTCTTCACAGTCCAAGTTGTATTAAATTTTGAAAAAATTAAATCTTTTATACCTCCCTCGTTTCCTACATTTCGAACTTATCTATCCCTCGCCCAGGAAAGAGACCAGGTGAACAAGGGCGCTGGTTGCTCCTGTACATCTTTTTAGTTTAAGCACCCCATACTCGGATCTCATGAATAGAAAAATCCTTAAAATAAATTGCGAAACCTCCACATCATTTTTAAAATACTCAATTATTTATTTGAAAATATTTATAAAAGATTTGGGAAAGGATACTTAAGCTTAAAGCCATATTTCAAAAGTTATTAAAAGTGTTGTGAATAGTGCTTTTAAGGCTTATTTGATCAAAACAACTTTTCTGTCATTTATAAGTTCATTTTTATAACTCAAATCTTTTTTAAAAGATTCATAGAATTTATTCCATATTTTAAAAGAATTAAAAATACCAATTTAAAAGAATTTATCGCTTTGGTTTCTGAACTACCAAAGCGCGACTATTTAAAAACTTGATCTACTCATATTTCAAAAATCTACTAAACGAAATCTCGATCTTTTTCTTGTTTGAAAACTATGATTATAAGAGTTCGAAAAATTATTATTCCAAAGAATTCTGACTCCGATTCCATCGTATAAATGGATTTAAGCTTTTACTGTGTGAAATCGTGAATTACTGTTACGCGACGTGCCTATATTTGGCTCAATTTTCATAGCTTGTCAAAATTTCACAAAACTTGGATTTAGTATTTACAAAACATTTATAAACCATTTTAAACCATTTTAAAGAGTTTTAACAATCTCATATGCATCATTTCATTTATTTAAGGAAAGTGATTTCCTTTGTGATATTCGACGTGTATTAAACGTGAATTGTTTTGCACATCCAAACAAACATATTATCATATCCAACTATGGTTCACAATCATCACAACCAAACATAACCAAACAGATATATTTTCTAAAATATCATAATATAAATAGAGTTTCACACCTTCATTAGTTTCTAACTTTAAGAAAATTTGCTATAGTTTCACTACGATCGAATCAAATCCTATGGAATTGAGCTGTGGACCTTTGAATGGGCTTGACCTATGCTTGCAAATGAAAGTGAACTCGGTCTTGGTGGTAAGAGGTGGTGGTCGTGGGTTTTGAGTGAGGGAAGGAGTGGATTTGAGCTTGTTTTTAAGTGGATTTCAAATGCATATATACTTACATAAATTTATTTTCTTTTTTCTAATTTTTCTTCATAATTTTCCTATGGTAGGATGCCATCAAAGAGAAGTACAAGAAGATGAAGAAGCTTAGGAATTTATGAACAAATGAAGTGAAGATGGATGGTGGTATTTATAGGAAAATTTATGAACTAAAATATCATGATATTTATGTGCATATACATCACTATTTCATCACCACCACACCCTCCTCCTCCATCACTTTGCACAGCCGAACAAGCCCCCCATGTGTGTAGCCATGTGTGTGAGTTGATGTGTGTAAGAGTGAAGTGAAGTGTGCTTTTTTAGTGTGAAAATATCTTAGATCTTTTGTTATATACATATATATAAGTTTATATGTATATTTGTATGTATATATGTGTTCATGTATATGTTAGGGTGTGCATGTGTATGTTATATATATGCACAAGACATATAAATAAGGTTGCAATGGCTTTGAACAACTTCCGTTTGTTAAACCGTTGAAAATCGGGAAGTCGATTCCCGATCACATTTTCACTAACAAATTTAATTGCGTATAAATGTAAACGAAATTTGAAAACTAATTTCCATATTATTAATTAATTAAAACGATCTCATTTGAATTATAAAACCATATAAATTAATATTAAATAATTTTTTACAAAAAGTGATGTTATATCAATAAAGCGATATCAATTTTCCTTATAATTTCAAATCAAATATATCTCTTTATAAAACTATTATAAATGATTTATTATCACTCCTAACTAATTAAAGTGAATTATTATCATTTAAAAACAATTATTTGAATAATTATTAAATCATTAAATCTTAATTTAAATTCATACCTCAATTATTAAATATGATGCCATAATTGATGATGTCATAAATACATTTTATTTCCCAAAAATAAAATAAATTATTTTATTTCATATTCTTGTTTAAATGGATAAATAAGTGTATGTATCCAGCTCCGTGCACAACTTTTGATAATTACAGAACTGTTTATTGATAAAATGATTTTTGACCATTTTATCGATATTTTTCCAAAGTATATATTTTTGTAAATACTTATTCAAAATAAGATTACCGTCATTCTTGTTTAAAACTGTGAGAAATGCGGATTACGGATCTTAAGGCTGGAATAACACTAGAAGGGGGTGAATAGTGTTTTGTGGATTTTCTAAATCTTTTTGAAACTTATGTAAATTTAATTACCAAGAAATGCAATTCACAGACATAGATATAATCACAGAATCAGACACAGATGCAAATAATAAATAAAAGCAGTAAAGGAAAGAACACACCGGATTTTATACTGGTTCGGAGTTACCCTACATCCAGTCCCGCACAAACGTACGAATTTCTTATCAAAAATAATCTCCCAGATTACACCCTCGATTTCAAGGCCACGAGGTACACCCTCATGTATTCGAGTCTGGGGCAAACTCTCTTGATTTACCAGGCCACAAGATCACCTAATCGATTTCCGGGGCAACAATCACACCCAATTGATTTCAAGGCTCAACCACACCTTTTACTCAACAGTTTGATTTACAAATAATCCTATAACTCTGAATAGCACTTTGATCTTCGAGAGAGGGAAGAGAATCAAACAAGAGATAATCAAGTTTGATTCACTTGGTATTTCGTCATAGTATAGTTTGGGATTCTTTAGAATAAATATGGAAGATGAAGAGGAGAGAAAATAAGTGAAATCTAATAATAAATTCGTTTTGGTATTATAGGAAATCAACAGCCATATCTATTCATGAAAGAATACGACGAATAGACACTTCTTTTGAAAATTTGAATTTTGAATTTAACGGACACCATGTCGACATGGGGGGTTGAGGGATGTCGACATGCTTTAGGCAAAATTTATGATTTTGATTTTCTTATTAAAATTGGTTTCTATAATTTTGTCAAAATGATTTTTAAACTTTGTAAATATATTTGAATATAGTTTAAACATATAAAAGAGTTTAGAAAGTAATTTTTAATATATATAATCTTAATCTAAAAAGTGATTTAAAATCTGAGTAAATAAATATTTTAAAACAAGGGATAGTTTAAAAACAAACGAAGTTTAAAACAAGATTTTATTTAAAAACAAAAACAAAGAATATTTTAAGGCTAAAAAATTTTGAAAAATAATTTTGAAAATCATTTTGAAAAACCATTTTGAAGTAGTTTTGCAAGCTTCTTCCTGCAGAATATCTCATCACATCAGGACTCGAGAACTTGTACAAAACCAGGATGTTGTGGGTTTGTAAGCCACTTGTCGTAGGTTTGTAAGCTACTTGTCGTGGGTTTGTAAGCCACTAAAAAGGTGGAAATGGGTTCCATCCCAAATGAAATATGGAATGAAGATTTCCATGCTATTATGAAGTTTTAACATAATTCTAAACTCAATACTTATCTTGTACTATTAAAATCTTGAACTCTTGATAACTTGATTTCTTGATACTCACGAGTCTTCAATCTTGATATCTTTGATCTTTAAATTCATCAGTCTTGTATCTTTATACTGTACAGTCTTCATTCTTGGTACCTGCATGTTTATATCCTGCACACATATATATATATATCTAAACTATAATGTTAGTATTTATATTTTATAACAAGTCCTAAGGTTGTTGTCATCAAAACCATCCTTCTTAAGAACTAACAAAAACATCATAATCTATGTTTTAAAAAGCTTATATTTGAATAATTAAAAATAAATATAATTTAACAAATTGATAAATTTGTGGATCGTTACATACTTCCCTCCTTAAAAGAATTTCGTCCTCGAAATTACAATGAAAAACCCAAAGGCGTTTGCCCAAAATATTTATTTTTAAACTTACACTTGTATAATGTATATAGATTATACGTACACAATATCTGATTCGATCTACCATTCGAATATACAACTTTACTTCCGAACTGGTATTGATACCACGATCCTCTAGTGAAGACTCTGATCAGGCTCAGAAACTTCTATTTTCCTTGCGTAGCTCTCAACTATGATAGAAAATGTAAGGATCCGACTACAAATCCTCATCAATCTTTGCCCTAAAGCATCGAGTGATAAATCCTTTCGGATATCAAAATCCTATATTCAAATCTTTAGGCCAAATTAGTATTACAAAATAACTCGTGCAAAATGCATATACTTTTTAACTTTTGCAACATATTTAGAGAATCTTGGTTTAAGTTTTTAAACATTTCATAAAGATATAGTTTTATTCCTATGAAATTTTATTAAGTGGTTTATGTATTTACATTTGAACAAAGTCATAAACAAAGGACATAATTAAATTATACATGCTTAATGTTTTACATTCATCCTTATTTTACACACATCATTTCTCCTTACATACTTAAACCATTCTTAAGTCCTTCTAAACCTACTTGGATTTTCATAATACTGATACAAACATACTACCATACAAGCCATGCATATATATGCTACTACATAATATTAATACTAGATAGGTGTTTCCAAATATTCCTACCTCACATCATAATCACTCCTCTAAGTCCAATGCTGACGGTCCATTTATGTATCCAAAATCAAACAAGACTTCTTCATTGTCATCACTATCATCTTGTTCGTTATCAGCTTCGTTTTCGTCCTCAATCTGTGGTATCGCATCCACTTCATATGGTAGACAGGGCTGGTTCCATGGCACCTAAGTCCGGCTGGCACTTCTTGAATAACTTCTCCTTTTTCTAGTTCTTCTAAACCTTGCACTTCTTTTTCCTCAGGATCCTTAAATTCTTCCTTTGGATCCACAAATTCTTCCTCTTCGTCCTCCATGTTGTCCTAATGAATGGGGGAATCTTACGACTCCTCGCGTCAAATAATATGGTCACCATCCATCTCCCATATGAAATTACTATCTCTACTGTTATTGTTTGATTCATGAGATATCATAGTGTTCGGGTCCTCTTCTAGTTCAAATTCTTCTTCAATTGACTGCTCCTCACGAATTTCTTCTTCCGATTCTAGTTCTGAACTTTCTGGGTCAGTGATCCATATTCCTTCTAAGGTCTAAGGGGTCTCTTTGTTACTAAACACTATAATAAGTTCTAGAGTCGGAGAAGATATAGGCATTTTGGCCATAGGGTAACGATCTTTATCTAGTCGGTTGTATGGATCTAATTCTCCTTTGATAATCAGAATAATATTACTAAGTGGCAGTTTCTCGGGTTCTTCCACGTCACTTGAAAGAATGATTAGATAATTCTCCTCACCCTAGTTTTCTCTTATGGTCTCTCATTTTGAATACTTCCCTCCGTATGGATTCAAGAAATACAAATACTTAGAAGCCGACACTAAGTTTTTATCATAACTTAACAAGTATACTGCTTTTTAAATCAAGGTTCGATCGATACTTAGGAAACAAATTGAGATCTTTATCAAATGTTTTATCTCTTTCCAAAAATTCTTTTGATTCTTTTTAAAAATGTTTCCAACATTATTCTCATCGATTTTCAAAATCCTTTCTAAGAAAAAAACCTTTTAGGCAAAAATTTTCATTATCCAAATCTTAGGTTTTCCTCCCTATTCTCAATCCTCTCAATACCATTATTAAACATCTTATAGTCAAACTGTGAAATTCTAAACATAAGATGTTTAATCTTGATTTAACTAACTTGTTTTTAAAACAATTATCCAATTTATGACTTTAATATCATAACTAACGATATTATCCAAAATATATTCTTTATATTTAAAATATGACCTTAGGTAAAATTATTTCATTTACAAACTTTTTAAAACAAAAATCATTTATATATATCATTAAAAAATATGCGCTCTTATATAATACTCTCAACTCATGCAGGGGTATTACTTACCCTCTCTATAATGAGTTACTCATCCTAGGATATTACTAACCCTATCTCCAATGAGATTTTACTCTTATCATGCTCAGGTGTTTGCTCAACCTAAGCTCTGAGACCAAATGTGATGACCCACCTCCTCGACCCTTAGATATCAACATTAATACATCCTCAGTATCATGTGCCGCAAATCCAAGTGTCGGAGAGGTAGATTATCATGGAGTAAAAGAAAATAAAGACTGAACAGAATCTTATATAAATGGAATAACATATATTATTTCAATACATATATCTTTATAGTGGAAATTTTAAATACATTTATTAAAGTCTATCCTATAAATCAACCTGGACAGTTATAAATCTCTGTCCTTATAAATGCTGGATATAATTAGTAAACTAATATAGCAGGAATGGAAATGGAGAACTATCTATAGGAATATCTTCAGCTCGAGACTTCAAGCTCCATAAGAATGCTCTATGTTAAACCTGACTACTTGGCTACCCGAAAAATAGGGCACCCAGAATTTAAGGGAAAAGAAAAATAAACTCCGGGCCTGTCATGGGAGTGGTGTGAGAAACTCAAAATACATATATTTGAAAACAAAGGGTATCTCATATGACCACGCCGCACATAAACACGGAATGACTTTTTACCTTATGATAACCAAAATCTTTACTATGCCAAATTTGAAAATATTATATTTAATGAATTCTTTTGTAAACACTTTTCAAGTAAACTTATATAATCTTTACCGAAATTTTTACATTGATTATTCTAAAATAATAGGTTCTATAATCAAGTCTGAAGGCACTCATTGGAAAATGTATTTCCGTACAATGGAAGGTAAGGAACTACCTTCCGTATAGTACATCTCTAGAGGGATGTACCAAGGATCAACACCTTTGAAACCTCTACACCTGGCAAGACTGGCCTACCCGCAGACCCATCGTATGGCAAATAGAACCGAATATGACATCACCCTGGTCATACCCGACTTATCCGGGAGCTCTCTTAGCATACACAACATACCTGATATGTAAATGGTAATATAGAAAGGTGATTACCATACCCTAATGGTTGCGAACCACATAGCCTTACGACATTCCCTGTTTAAGCCATTTCTAGCTGATGAGGCCAGAGGTAACAATTACCTTTCACATAGCACATTCCACTTTGAATGCCCCATTGCAATTCCATCACACACTATTGATTTCCATAAATGTACAACCTCTAAGCTCTTACATCTCAAAGAAGGGTGTTAAGTGTAAGGGAGTTACTTCCTACACCACCAAACATATATACGTTTGTAAAAATCAATGTACGTGTATTTTAGAAATGCAATGTTAGATATTTTTCAATACAATTTGTCCATGAACAGAACAAACCGAAGGGACTCTCCTACTACATCCTGACGGGAATCATCCCTAGGATTATTAGCGAGCAGCCCTTGCATCGAAGATCAAATGAAGATACTACTACCACATATATATGATATGGAAAATTTCCCCCGAGGGTCAATGACAAGCAGCCCTTCATTCCATTTATTATCATTCCATGTCTTCACCTTCGAACGAGTAAATTAGTTCAAAGTGATACTAAGATAGGAATCACCCAAATCTGATCTCGGTTCCTTCAAACCAATCATCGCTAAAATATGTTAAGTAAATAGGTGCTTATCATTTGATGGATTACTTTCTCTTTATCAAAAATATCTTTTAGAGATATATATCTTTAAAACATTTCTTTCCCGTATATATGGAATCATTAAACCTCTCTTTAACTTTAGAAATACCAAATCATTTTTGTAAGTCATATTGGAAAACATTATCGAGTAAAAAAGGGTCAATAAAATTTATACTAATTCTACTCAACATCAATTTCCGTATTCAATCTTTACTGTCCGTTGAATAGTGATTAAGTCACCTTTCAAATTCACACACGGATAGTATGGGTTCCCTCCTTAGAATTTAATACCAAGTATAAAAAGATTATTTCTATACAATCCAAGTTGTATTAAATTTGGAAAATATTAAATGTTTTATACTTGCCTTGTTTTCGACATTTCGACCTTATCTATCCCTCGTCCAAGAAGGAGGCCAGGTGAGTCGGGGCAGTGGTTGCTCCTGAACATCTTTTTAGTTTAAGCATCCTACATCTAGATCTCATGAATAGAAAATTTCAGTCTACTCATCGTCTTTTAGAGCCAAGATTAAATCACTTGATTATTACACCTTTTCTTTAAATCATCTATTTAAACTCTTTAAAATAAATTATGAAACTTCCACATCATCTTTGAGATACTCAATTATTTATTAGAAAATATTTATAAAAGATTTTGGAAAGAATACTTAATTTTAAACCCATATTTTAAAAGTTATTAAAAGTGCTGCAAATAGTGCTGCGAATAGTGCTTTTAAGACTTATTTGATCAAAACAACTTTTCTATCATTTAGAAGTTAATTTTTATAACTCAAATCTCTTTTAAAATATTTATTAAATTTATTCCATATTTTTAAAGAATTATAAATATCAATTTTAAAGAATTTATCGGTTTGGTTTCCGAACTGCCAAACCACGACTATTTGGAAAACTTTATTTGCTCATATTTTAAAACCTACAAAACAAAATCTCAATCTTTTTCTTTTATTTTAAAACTATGATTATAAGAGTTTGGAAAATTCTTATTCCAAAGAATTCCAACTTCGAATCCATCATATAAATGGATTTAAACTTTTACGATGCGAAATCGTGAACTACCGTTGCCCCATGCGTATAAATGGATTTAAACTTTTACGACGCAAAATTGATGATGTCATAAATACATTTTATTTCCCAAAAATAAAATAAATAATTTTATTTCATATTCTTATTTAAATGGATAAATAAGTGTATGTATCTAGCCCCATGCGTGACTTTTGATAATTATTGAGCTGTTTATTGATAAAACGGTTTTCGACTATTTTATCAATATTTTCCCAAAGTATATATTTTTGTAAATCTTATTCAAAATATGATTACCATCATTCTTGTTCAAAACATCATAATCTATGTTTTAAAAAGCTTATATTTGAATATTTAAAAATAATTATAATTTATAAAATTGATAATTTTGCTGGTCGTTACATTAAACCTCCTCATTCAGTACCCCTTATTACCTAGCTCAACCCCACCTCCTCGTGCTTGCTTTCCTTACCTAAAGGAGTGGATGGCGTGGACCTTACAAAGAAACTATATCATCTTTTGATTGCTGACTTCTTTAAGCCCTCTCCTAGTCCTACACGAGCCTTTCTTCCGTTTCATGCTCTAATAAAAATGTCTTTGAATAATTTCATAGGGGTTATTCCAAGGTAAGAAATGTGTGATGTTTATTTTGAAACATGTTTGCTACTTGTATTTCAACTCTTGGTTTGTTTTGCTATAGAGAAATGCAACGATGATTGAGATGAGACAACACTTTGACTACGCCTATAACACCCCTGATTTTTATCGCACCTTATTCTGGATATTCGATTAGGAAATAATTAAATAAATAATATGGGAGAATATAAATATGTTGATAAGTGTGGATAATTGGCATATTAATATAAATTGAATTTCATGCTTAAGTGGAGAGTTGGTTTATAGAAAAAGAATTAATAATGGCTTTAATTTAATAGGAAGGGAATAAAGAAATAAAGATAATACACATAAGTTATATCCCCTAACCTAACCCTTCTCCCCTTCATAATTTCAGCCATAACATAGAGAAAGAAAAGAAACACAAAAACTAAAGAATCTACATTAAAAAAATTCTAGAAGAAGAAAAAGAAGTTAAAGCTAGGAAAAGAATTGAGGCAATTATCTCCACACCAAATAAAATCAAGGTGAATAATTGTAACAACCCGAATTCCAGTGGTCCGGATTTTTCACAAAAATGCTAAAAACCAAGCCCACTGAAGCCCGAGTTGGGTATTTGGTGTCCTGCACATAGGCAAAGACAAATATATCAGAGCTCAATAATTTATGTCACAGCGGGATTGACTAAAATATAATAGTAAGTAAATACTCACCCAAATAATAACACTTTCTAAGCAAGTTTCATAAAGCTGAGAAGTCTCTGCCATCTACCTAACTTGTAGGATGTTATGAGGATGGGGTCAGAACAAAAGTTCTGGTGAATGAATAAATTATATACTTCTAGGCTTAATTCTACATATATCGTTTTATTTCCATTTACTCTTATATTAGGTTCATTAGGTTACAATACTCTCGCCTCTGTTCGTGAACCGTGCCCATCTACTCCATGGTAGATTAAAACCTAATAACTAATATATACATATATGTAGCTATATGCCCAATGACCATATTGGCCCTAGGTACCACCCATGGTACCTTCCGTATCCTTCGCGAAAAGGGCTCCATCATCTTGCTCCGTAGCTATATCTGTAAAGGACTGCTTCGTAAGGCCTACAATACAGATGCTCCATCGTCTTGCTCCACGAGCGTTCCGTAGCTACAGTTGTAAAGGACTGCCTTGTAAAGCCTACAATACATATGCTCCACTACTTACTATGAAAACGTAAATCACGTCCTCACTAGTCTATGCCATTGCTCGGACATCCACAATGTACCACCTAGTGCGTACATTGAGGACTACTTAATCGTTCTGTCTACTATCTGAATCCTACCAACAAGGTCTACCTAGTACGGAATTCAGTCGGGGATTTTCTATATCTGTAAAGGACTGCTTTGTTAGGCCTACAATACAGATATTCTAGTTGGTCTGTCTCTTTTTTATCGTGGCTATGGCCCCACGCAGCCACCCCTCAACTAACCGAAAAACTTCTAAAGAGTTAAGTGGTCGTGCCCTACTACAAACAATCTAACATCCAAATGGCGGTGTCCCCTATCCAATGTCTCGATAGTGAAAGAATCATTGGCATGTTGGTTTAACTCTAGTCTTCCCAAAATAGCTCTTGGTCTTGATGCTGGCCGATATCCGCATGCGGCTATCCCTAAACTTACTTGCAAGTACTGGACATATGAATACCCTACTCTGAACACCAAGCCGTTCTAACTGCCTACAAAGGTCTGCTTCATTAGGCTTACAATGCAAATGCAATCAAGGCATACTCTTTTGATATAACACCTACAGACCTGCCTCCGGGGGTGCAGATTCGTTAGGCCTACCCAGAAGGCCATCCTAGAGTATCCTCACGTCCCGTTGAAGTCTCGTACTTCCTTGAAGCCCAAAAATACTAAGTTGGACGTGCTTCTCCATTTCTGAAATTCGTGATGAACTGCTTCGTTAGATGCTTCATCCTTTGGGCTACTCCAAACGCATCTCAATTCTTTTATTAGACCCTAAGTCTAATCTTTTAATTTGTGTTTAGTTTACTTTCTTATTCTATTTGCTACTTATTTACCCTAATTAGCATATTCTTGCCCTCGTCTCACCTCTATCTATTATGGGATTTCCATTTATTTAATAGGGAATGCTGTTGGTATGAGCCATATTCATTCTCTTGCTTATTTAACTTAATATAAATCTTAAGTTCATTAAAATATGTCTCTTTTATCATTCCTGCTTTATTTTCTTATTAACTTAATATAAATTATTTAAATAAGCTTCTACCATTATTATTGCTCATTAATTTATTCAAAGTCTCAAAATAAGTTTTTCCGTTCTTATTACTTAATTATAACCTATGTTATAATTCTACCTGTAATTGTCATTTTCTCTTCTTTTATAGTTCATACATAATTCCAACATTTCTTTTCTGTTCTAATCTGCCTTCTTTTATTATGATATAGAATATTCTTTTATTCTTCTATATTACATAATTCACTTATCATAATAACTATCTTCTTAAATAGTGTACGCAGTAAATGCAGACCTAGGTTCATTATTGTTTACAGCTTCAAGTTCTTATCTAATAATTTACCTGATTCATACCATACTTTGCTTTATTGTCTTCTATTCTAGGAAGTAATTCTATTTTATTTGGTTAGTTATGAAAACTATATTTAAAAATCCATTTCAATATTTTAATATTAAATAATACTATAAACAATAATCAGTAACTGCTAGATATTTCTTTTACTATTTTTGAATAGTGTAAAATATAGCAGTTTCTCTATTTTATACTAATTCTCTTTTTCTTTCTTTTATTCTAGCAATTACTGTTATCCTGCCTTTTGGCAAGGCCGTAACACCAAGGAATTGACTAGTAACCAATGACGGTCCATCCTAGAGATCAGTTATACACGGGCTCACTATGGATATCGATGAATTTTGTCCGAGTCCGGATCGAGCCAAAATTGATAAGACATGTCAAGCAAGGTCAGGAAAGGCAACGTTCCAAATTTCAAGTCAATCCGAGGTCGTACGCTCAAGATATCGTCGATGCAAATGGAGCACATGGCCTTGAGTTCGAATCCATAGGCAGTAACATGCGTTCGAATCCATGAACCTTCCCCTGCTTCGCATCGATGAAACCCCTCTACTTCGTATCCATCTGGCCTCGAAGCTTCGTAACCATCAGTGAACACTCTGTTCGAATCCATCTATTCGACTTCACGTGGATTCGCATCCATCAACAAGCGTTCGCTCGAATCGGTCCAGATGAGTCGCTTCGAATCCATGGAGCTACGCTAATTCATAACCTTCAGGTTAAAGTCCTTCGAATCCATCTGAGATGAAGTACTTCGAATCCGCGAAGACTAATCGCCTCGTATCCATCCAGTACCATTGCTTCGAATCCACTCCCTCGAATCCACTACGTCAAAGCGGCTAGAATCATGGAGTCGACCCAGTCAACTCGGAGTGAAAGGCGGATCGATACGAAGAAGACGCACCACGTCAACAATACCACGCGTGAAGCCATCGATTCGACCCTATCGATTCGAAGGGGATCGATTCGAACAGACCACATCAGCCAGAAATGAAATCTTGAATCGATCATATCTCGAGATCTACAAGTCCAAATGCTATGAAATTTGGACAGGAGCTAACTGGCAACCTAAGGAATGTCCATGCCAAATCTCAGCTCAATCGGAGCAAATCTTGATCGATTCGAAGCAAGGGTCGAATCGATCCCAAAGTGGGCCCGGATTTCCAAAGAGCGGGCATGTGGGCCCCCTCACGTGCCAGAACTGGTCTCCCCTCAATTTAGGCGAAATATCAGCCTCCTACACCTATAAATAGGACCCCTGGTCATTCAGAAAAGGGGATCTGGATTTTGAAGCGCCCAGACTCGGCCGGATCGAGATTTGCATCTTATTCTTACTATTGAATCCGAATTCCAAGCTATAATTCGCTGTTGTTCGCTGTAATTACTTGTAATCATTGAAAGAGAATCAATAAAATCATCAAAACTTCATAGTGGACGTAGGCGATACGCCGAACCACTCTAAATTGCTTGTCTGCGTATTTACAATTATGTTTATTGGAGTTTTTGTTAGATAATCTCTGTTTTACATTTATGTTCTTCATTTTATCTCTTCAAATAACTCCCGAAGAGTGTTGTGCCCATTTTTGGTACAAACACTTTGGTGCTTTCACTGAGAGCAAACCAAGTTTTTTCTCCTGCTCGTTGGATCTACTACCGTCGTTGGATTGCAAAAATCTAAGGAGGAGATCCAGATCTTCCATTCAGTGGTTTGTTCTGTTCTATTCAGATTGCTCCAGATCTAAGAGGAACTACATTCATCATAGATTCCATACCCATATTTTCGAATCCAGAAAAAGTGCAATTTTTCGTATCCATGAAAGTATGGTGATTTTCGTATCGATGTCTTCGAATCCATGAAAATATGGTGATTTTCATATCCATGTCTTCGAATCCATGAAAATATGGTATTTTCGTATCCATGTATTTGTTTCCAGAAAGTATGGTTATTTTCGTATCCATGTCTCCGAATCCATGAAAGTATGGTGATCTTCGTATCCATGTCTTCGAACCCATCTGGACCGAGTGTTCGTATCCATAAGCATAGCCTCACTTCGAATCCATTGTCTTCGTATCGATCAGAGACACAAGACCCTCGCATCCATCTACTTCGAATCCATCAGGGTGCACTACTTCGTATCCATCCATTCACACCCAATTCGTATCGATACTCAACTGCAGTTCGAATCGATCCAATTGTGTCCAATTCGTATCGATACGAAATTTCAAAAAAAAAATATTTTTCGGGTACGACCCCGAACCCTAGCCGCAGCGCAGGGCACCCGCATAGTGAATTCAATCACCAATTTAGTGAAGGAACATTCCATCCGTGCTTCTAATTGTTCCATGACTGAACAAGACGTATGAGATCACAACAACAAATGTTGAGTTGCAATCAAGGAATGGGTAAAGAAATGCTACTCAGCCGTACTCCTAGAGGCTGGAGAACCTAGTTAATATGCCAAGAACTGGGGTTGATTAATATATCATGCTTGTAAGGTGGAATGCAACTTCCTCCAATTAACCAGCTTTCAAACTTCTGAATTGACAACTATGGCACGATGGCTAATATGACGACTCCCCTACGCTGTCTACTCTACCAACTCAAAGCATAGCTGGTCACCGCTGAACCATCTTCAAATGCCCACATTTTAATCATTCTACGTCCACATGACTAAAATCATTGTATACAACCTCAAGAAGACTTCCTTAGTACCCTATATAGGTCTCCTATCTGGGTGAAAATTAGAAATAATCAACAATCTATGAGCCCATCTTTACCAACTCACCATCCAATCGGTATCACCAAACCACTCAAACGTTGGACAATCGTGCATACATCATTCACCAGTGTTACAAAACCCCTTGGCAATAAAATGGACTTGATCATAATGGCGATTGGAGAATCTTTCCCGGTCGAGACCTATTCTTTGAAACCATCCTACATGCAGAACTTCCAATGAAAATTCGACATGTTAACTATGTCGGTTTACTATGTAAATACGGCCCCCGACACTACCAAGGGTGACGAGTGCCATTAAACGCGGATGTCTTCCCTCATTCCTTAGAAAAGACAGTCAATCACGGTTAGATATACCAGTTATACTTCTCATATGGATATAGTGAATGACGAAGCTGGCAGCCAACGAATTTATCCAAAGCCCACAGCCAGTTGCTGCCGATACCCATAAATGAATTCATCACCAGCGCTTATTTCCAGACTTTAGCAAGAGAACTGGTGGACCGCCGCCGACAATTACACCAACATGTCTAGGCCATTTTTGAGTTGATGAATCAGATGAAGGATCAACATAACAAGATAAGGAGGGGACCTGCTCCATACTCTAGATCGGAAAACTCCTCTTCTCTAAATGGCTACCGTGAACGCCAACGCCATAAGGCTGCTCCGAAAAGGATAGCTCCAACAATATGTGCAAGCCCTATAAAACGAAGGACCGGGAACATCCGACTCCTATCAACCAAAGACTTTGATCAAATTGAACCATTTGCATTAGACTTCCAACTGAGAAGGGCTGGAATGATGTGCAATAGCGATCATACGACGCTGCCTCACTTATCAATGAGATTTGATCTGATCTCTTTCGAATTATTTCTAATTCAATTTCATTTACGTTGCGAAATGTGACCTACTTGAATTAAACTACTTGCAAATGATGCAGGTAACCGAGTACTTAAGATTGGGTGCAAAACAACCTCCGCGGACCATGATAAAATCATTGAGATGAGCATGATTCGACCACTCATCGGCTACTATATGCCCCTAACTGGGGGCAAGGCATCAAAGCGGAAGAGACCGACAAGGTCAGAACCCTAGTACAAAGTGGATGCAACCGACCATCCACTCATCCGCCTATGTAATTTAATTAGGAGATGTAAGAAAAACTTAGAGTTATATGTCCCAACAATGCACTCTCCATCTCGTACTTGAAGCTTGCCAAAATACTTATGCTTCTTCTGATGCCTGATAAAATCGGAGTCACATCTAGGGTGGACGTGATGTCACCATCCATGCATCCAGTCCTACATTAGACATTTGGGATTATTTGAGAACACACGTTTAAAGTGGATATGATTTGACCGTTCACTCCCCAGTTTGCGTCTGTGATTCGACAAAACAATCATGCCTTAAAACCGACTTCATCAGGGGCCAACCCTCAATTTAAAAGTCATCAACAACTGACTGCCTACTCACTAACCATCATGAGCCATCATTTCAACTCTCTTCCTCAGATCAATCAGAAGAACGCAGTATAAAATGGACATGACTTGTCCATCAGCTCTTCAATTCTTGCCCCTGACTTAAGGGAATATGCACAACTCAAAGTGGATGTAGTTCTACCATCCTCTCCTCTTCTCGAGCTCAAAGTTTTCCGAAACAATAATCATACTCCTTAGGCTTGGCAGAAGCAAAAATCCAAATGAACATGGATGCGACTCAACCGTCTATAAATTATATCTCATCCTTCGTTGTGGGCGGATACCAGAGTGCGAGGCGGAGTATAAACATTTTCCTAAAATCCCAGAGTACTCCGAGAGCGCGAGCTGGGTACAAACTTTTCACTTAACTCCGTACTCCCAGAGTGCGAGGCGGAGTATAAACATTTTCCTAAAATCCCAGAGTACTCCGAGAGCGCGAGCTGGGTACAAACTTTTCACTTAACTCCGTACTCCCAGAGTGCGAGACGGAGTATAAACATTCACAAAACCCCAGAGTACTCCGAGAGCGCGAGCTGGGTATAAATATCAACAAACTCCAGCTTCCGAGAGCGTGAACTGGAGTATAAACATTAACCAACTCTGGATTTCGAGAGCGCGAACCGGAGTATAAACATCAACAAACTCCAGCTTCCGAGAGCGCGAACTGGAGTATAAAGATTAACCAAACCCCAGAGTACTCCGAGAGCGCGAGCTGGGTACAACTTTTCACTTAACTCCGTACTCCCAGAGTGCGAGGCGGAGTATAAACATTTTCCTAAAATCCCAGAGTACTCCGAGAGCGCGAGCTGGAGTATAAACATTAACCAACTCCGTACTCCCAGAGTGCAAGGCGGAGTATAAACATTCATTAACTCCGCATTCCCAGAGTGCGAAGCGGAGTATAAACATTCAAACCCCATACTCCGAAGAGTGCGAGACGGAGTATCAGCATTCATCAACTCCGTATTTCCAGAGTGCAAAGCGGAGTATAAACAACTAACTCCAAACTCCCAAAGCGCGAGACGGAGTATAAACATTCCTTAACTCCGTACTCCGAAGAGTGCGAGACGGAGTATCAGCATTCATCAACTCCGTATTCCCAGAGTGCAAAGCGGAGTATAAACAACTAACTCCAAACTCCCAGAGCGCGAGCCAGAGTATAAACAACAAACAAATGCGGCTTCGAGGAGGGTGGATCCGTCCACCTAACGACTTCGACCATATCTCAGCCAAGTTACATCACTTGTTCCCGGAGTGCGAACACAGAAAAGGAAACTCATAATAGACGTAACAGACCGTCTAGTCAATAAACTCCAGACTCCCAAAGTGCGAACTGGAGTATAAACATCAACTAACTCTAGATTCCCAAAATGCGAACTAGAGTATAAACACCAAATGGGTGTGACTAACAACCCATCAACCAACTCCAGTCCTCAAAACATGGTTTGGAGTATGAATACCAAAAGGGATGTGATTCGACTGTCCATCTGTTGGCTATGGTTCCTCGTCAAGTTCTATAGTATAAAAAGAGGATGTGGCTCGACCGCCTGCTTTCTAATCGTCCCCTAACATGGGGGCACACTTGACACACAAAATTGGATGCGATCCGACCATCCAGCACTAAGCGGGCATGACACAACCGTCCATGCGTAACCTCATGTCCCCTTCACGGGACCCATAACACAATTTTATAGGGATGCACTCCAACCCCACAAGACAAAATTTCTTCCTTGATTCGACAGGGAGGCATAGATTCGAAAAACGGACCTAGCTGGATGTCCTATTCTGAATTGATATTACTACCATCCAACCACAAATGAACGTGGCATGACCGTTCATATGCTAACTCTCGCCTGTGATCCGACGGGTTGTGCATGCAGCATGGACGGATGTGACCTAACCATCCGCCGATCAATTCCTTCCTACAGTTTAGTGGGAGAAGCATCAAACTAAAGTTGTAATTTGATCGGCCACACTTCGAATTTTGCCCTTGACTGGGGGCAGAAGTACAAATCACCGAAAGAAGAGAAATGTGACTCGCTACATCTCTAGCTTAGCATCCTTTACAACTTAAGGAAATGACTACAAGGAGACCTTAATGCTAACCAATCAGAATGATGCTCGAAGTTCTAGGCAATCACTTATATTGTACCGCCGGATCGACGGGCAATATCGATCTACACCTTTCACATCGTACCATTGAATCGATGGTCAATATCGATCCTCTTTGACTACAAATCGATGTGACCTGAACGTCCATCGAATACCTTTGACCAACATAGCACGGATAGAAGAATAAACCACGAATGCGTGTGACTTGATCATTCGTCCTCCATCGCCTTCCTTCGATCCGTCACGAAGAGCATGAGACCAAATGAGCATGACATGACTACATTTGAGCTGACTTTATCCCTAGATCTGACGGGGGAACGTAAATCGAAATGGACATGGTTGATCACCCAACTCCAAATGAATGCAACGCGACCATTCATTCATTGACTCTTACCATGATCCAACTGAAAAAGCAATTCAAAACAAGTGCAACCTAAACATCTGCACACTGATTCTTACCCTAAATCCGACAAGGAAAGCATCAATCCTACATTGGATCTGATTGGACGATTCACTCTTCAATTTTTGCCCAAAGTATGACGACATAAGCAGCGAAGTGAATGTCATTCACCGTCCAGAATCTAGCTTATGTCCGAATATCGGCAAAGTAATAATGTATTCCGCCTAGAGGAAAGAACTAGAGCATAATGCAGGATAGGCACGACTTAGCCCTCCATCGGTTAACTAGATCCCATGGTTCAATGGGATAGAATACAAAATTGAAGCGGACATTATCTACCCTGCCACTTATCGAGATACTCCCCAGACTTGGGGGAACGAGCAAGAAGATAAAATTAATATGATTCAACCATTCATCAATCAACTCTGATTCTTAAAGCTTGAACTACAGTATAAACATAGCTAGGACGAGGCTAGACCGTCTGCGTAATGAATCCGCCAACCCGAGACTGGGGGCAAAAGAGTGATTATCCAAGAGTTGACTATGACAATTTGAACTTATGACCCATGCTTGATATTCATAACAACTCTAGGTTGCGACCGAAAGGATGCCTAGAGATAGAATCATCAAATCAATACCCGAACTCATGGGCGACTGATCATCATTCTGACCCTTTCAATGAGCAATGGATCGCGGGTACATTGAATGAAAAGTGCATCATTCAGAAACACATGAGAATTCAATCTCAAAGCTGGAGCCAGCTATGTAGCAGCGTGCAGTACAAGGCTAAATTCTACTAATCCTTTGATTTAACATCCTTATAAGCCTGATCAATTACCGTTGAAAATAAACACATGATGCACCTACAACCCTTCACGTGTATTGTAGATCAGATCACAACTCTACGAAATGATAATGCAAGAGTCGACTGCATTGCTTCAGGTGAATTTGGTATGTTCGCTTGGACTCAATCTCATGTGTATATATGGACTCTCGCCCACCATTAAGAACCCTGCACTAAGTGCCAACCCGATGCATGTCTCGGTGAATAAAAACAAAGCAACATGGATCCAGAAAGATCAGCTACACTTAAGGAAAAGGCGAATCTAATCAAAACCAATAGGTTTATCCGCGATGTCCTCTACCCAAAATGAGTATTCAATCCTTTGCTTATGAGAGAAACAAAAGGAGAGTGGCGAACATACACCGACTACCCAGATTTGCACGAGAAATGGCAAAGCGTAGTTTTTCACTTCAATGATCAACCAACTGATGAACCTGACCATCAGACATGAATTACTCACATCCATGAATGCAAACTCCAGATACAATCGGATACTAAAGCATGTCCTAGGCCAGGAATACAACTGTCTCATTATTGACCTGGGCCTATAGTGCTATGCTGAAATCCCTAAGTTCAAACGTGAGAACGCTTATGCTGCTTACCAAAGGACGATTAGCAGATCATTAAAAAATCATATATTTCAATCGATGAAAGTAGATGTGATTAATATGCTCGTGAGATCATGGCTATCAAACGACCATATCGATGACTTGACAGAGGTATTCAGCGCTCTTCAAAAATGCAGGATCAAACTCAATCCTTCGAAATACTCTTTCACCATTACATCAGAAAGATTCTTTATTTTCATCATCAATTCTCATGGAATCAAGACTAATTTCTAGAAAATTCCGATGGTTAGAGACACCCATGTACCGAGGACAATCAAGCAGCTCTGATAGACCGCTTGAAGAGACCTTCCATTTTACCCAAACCTTTGGATCGCGAAGATTTATACATTAATTGGGCCATGTCAACACACGCTATAAGCGTCGCAATGCTATGTGAAGATAAACGAATCCAAAGACTAGTATATGATGAAGGCTGGCTATTAACAAGCTCACCCCGTTAACGTCTATGTCGACCAACCGTTACGATAGGTCCAATGGAAACCTTAGATGTCTGAAAATTTACTCAAATGGAGTATGAAGCTAAGTCAATTTGATATCACTTATCTCCCTCGAAGAGCTCTCCATGGTCAAACATTATCATACTTCATATCTGAATCCACCATATCAGACGACTATCTGAAGAACAGTGGAGAACCGTCCAACCGATGAAGAACGTACACGGATGTAACTTCCAGTAATCGGCTTTTTAACGTCGAAGTTGCGTTGATGACTACTGAGGAACGATCAATCTACCACGCCCTCAAACTCAACTTCCCTGCAACAAATAACGAAGCTAAGTATGAAGCCTTGGCGCTCAAACTTGCAAGAAAACTAGGGGTGGAAACTTTGCATATATTATGTGATCATTGGTTAGTAGTATACTGAGTCAGGGAAGATTATTCAACTAGGGGGCAACATCTTGCCCCTTATCCTAGCTGGGTCCAAAAGCTACTAGTCGACTTCGACTATTACACCATTACACACATCCTCGGAGAACAGATTGAAAAAGCTAAGTCACTGGCCAAGCTAGCCAATTCTGGGGATACACGGCAAAAAGAATTTGTCCCAGTTGAAATTCTTATTATTCCAAGCATTAACATATGAAGATCAACTAGACCTTAGAGATAGATCTAGAAGAGGAGTCATGGATGACTCCTATCGAAGATTATCCATAATCGAGGATTCTTATTGAATAAACGAATAAGAAATGGCATATCCTCCGCGAAGCATTACTGCATGATTATGTCTGGATCGTTTGACTCCATCGATACAGAACATTACTTTTGTATCCATCGATCCGAGACCCAATATTACGTATTCACCGATACGACGCATACATTCCAACCCTTCGCATCGATTCAGGAGAGGATCGTTACGAAGGAGCATTAAAAAACAACCATCAAACATTGTTACAATGAATTTCACATCGGTTCAGGAGAGGATCGATACGGAATTCAATATAAGATGAACTGACAACGACTCGAGAACGTCAGCGAGAGTCAGATTAACATATATGCATGAATGTCGGCCTAATATTCAATATTCCAGATTTTCAGGAATCAGAAATGCATCCAATAACGATTACAACAATGGACGGGTAACCACTGGCATACAGCAATCAGTTGCAACAAATACATGGTACAATAGTCGATAGTCAACAGTTTACATTATCAAGAAGAATGGTCGAAGGTCACAGCTTCCACCGAAAAGACAATAAATATTCAGAGTAAGGGTAGCAGTATTTCAAAGCACGTCATGTTCCCACAAGACGTACTTTGGGGGGCAAATTTTATCCCGCCTTTTGGCAAGGCCGTAACACCAAGGAATTGACTAGTAACCAATGACGGTCCATCCTAGAGATCAGTTATACACGGGCACACTACGGATATCGATGAATTTTGTCCGAGCCCGGATCGAGCCAAAATTGATAAGACATGTCAAGCAAGGTCAGGAAAGGCAACGTTCCAAATTTCAAGTCAATCCGAGGTCGTACGCTCAAGATATCGTCGATGCAAATGGAGCACATGGCCTTGAGTTCGAATCCATAGGCAGTAACATGTGTTCGAATCCATGAACCTTCCCCTGCTTCGCATCGATGAAACCCCTCTACTTCGTATCCATCTGGCCTCGAAGCTTCGTAACCATCAGTGAACACTCTGTTCGAATCCATCTATTCGACTTCACGTGGATTCGCATCCATCAACAAGCGTTCGCTCGAATCGGTCCAGATGAGTCGTTTCGAATCCATGGAGCTACGGTAATTCATAACCTTCAGGTTAAAGTCCTTCGAATCCGTCTGAGATGAAGTACTTCGAATCCGCGAAGACTAATCGCCTCGTATCCATCCAGTACCATTGCTTCGAATCCACTCCCTCGAATCCACTACGTCAAAGCGGCTAGAATCATGGAGTCGACCCAGTCAACTCGGAGTGAAAGGCGGATCGATACGAAGAAGACGCACCACGTCAACAATACCACACGTGAAGCCATCGATTCGACCCTATCGATTCGAAGGGGATCGATTCGAACAGACCACATCAACCAGAAATGAAATCTTGAATCGATCATATCTCGAGATCTACAAATTCAAATGCTATGAAATTTGGACAGGAGCTAACTGGCAACCTAAGGAATGTCCATGCCAAATCTCAGCTCAATCGGAGCAAATCTTGATCGATTCGAAGCAAGGGTCGAATCGATCCCAAAGTGGGCCCGGATTTCCAAAGAGCGGTCATGTTGTCCCCCTCACGTGCCAGAACTGGTCTCCCCTCAATTTAGGCGAAATATCAGCCTCCTACACCTATAAATAGGACCCCTGGTCATTCAGAAAAGGGGATCTGGATTTTGAAGCGCCCAGACTCTACCGGATCGAGATTTGCATCTTATTCTTACTATTGAATCCGAATTCCAAGCTATAATTCGTTGTTGTTCGCTGTAATTACTTGTAATCATTGAAAGAGAATCAATAAAATCATCAAAACTTCATAGTGGACGTAGGCGATACGCCGAACCACTCTAAATTGCTTGTCTTCTTATTTACAATTCTGTTTATTGGAGTTTTTGTTAGATAATCTCTGTTTTACATTTATGTTCTTCATTTTATCTCTTCAAATAACTCCCGAAGAGTGTTGTGCCCATTTTTGGTACAAACAATTACGTTCATTGTTGTCTTTTAAATATTAAATTATAGAAATGTATCCTATTTTCTAAACCAACTAATTAACCTTTTAGTTACTCCCAAATCCAGTTATTAGATTAATTAACTTTTCTCATTTTAACGTAATTTATTACAGTAATTCCATTTCTCAAACTTTTATTACTTTACATCTTATATCCTTCATTTCAGTATTCATAATTATTTAATCCATATTCAAGTTTAATCTATTCTAATCCATACGCGAAAAAAGAGGAGAAAATAGAAGAAGAATAACGCTTGTAGAGAAATCCAAAACTTAGAAACAGATGTAAATAAATACTAATACTGTAAATAAACTGTAAATTCCTTATAGTTCAACATAACTTAATTAATAGGATTAATTATTGAATAAAATTATCTAAACGGAAATTTAACGATAGTATATCTTAAACTTAAAAGATATAAAAATAAATCCTGTGATGCCCCACCTCTATACCCACGCCAGCCAAGGACACTACTAGGTAATGTCGTCAACTAGCACGGAGAATAAGGCTGATGAGGAGCGACCATCCATGTAACTTCTTTGTGCGAGCGCCGATATGTCAAACAGTATAGCATGCATTTCATTTAAAGAGGAAGTCCGACATACCGACACAAACTCAAAGCTATCACACAGTGGCTATAATATCTTCGGAAACAAATATAGAAATAAACATAACACAAATCAGTCACAGACATCCATATCACAAAGGCGGAAATAGATATGAATATATAACACTAAAAAGTGTTTATCAGAGTAGTGGTCAAATAAGATCCACCATAACACAAAAGAATAGATACAAGTGCAAGACAATAGAATATGTATACATCAAGGAGTCTAATCTCAAATGTATACAACAAAAACTACTAAACTAAAGTAGTTAGCCAAAAGTCAGATGATGGTTCCAGATAGGAAGTCATGAGGAAGCACCTGTAAAATCTCAGTCTGACCCGAGTATTATTTAAGAAGAAAATAATAAACGGATCGGTCTAGCTAAAATTATCAGATAAAATGAAATAGAATATGAGATATGATAATAAAACGTATGATAACAAAAAGATGTCATACTATGATAAGTATACATTAGAAAACCCACAAAAGTCATACAATATCTCAAGAGTCTCAAAACACAGAAAAGAACGTCATATTCTTAATTTAATTCACCAAGCCACAAATAATGACATACATATCAATGCCCATCGTAAATGCTGGTGAAACATAAATTCCAGAAATCAATATCCAGAAATCACAAAAGTTAACAACACACAAATTATAGAAATCATCAACAAGAAATCCAGAAAACACAAGAAAGAGGATGGCCAATCCCATAAACTAAACATCGACGCACCTAGAAAGATATGCCCCATGTAAAGTCTAGCATCGATACACCTAGAAATATGTACCCCATGCAAAGTCGAACATCGACGCACCTAGAAAGATACGACCCATGCTCTAGCATCGACACACCTAGAAAGATACGCCCCATGCATAAATAAACATCGACGCACCTAGAAAGATACGCCCCATGTAATGTCTAACATCGATGCACCTAGAAAGATACACCCCATGCATAAATAAACATCGACGCACCTAGAAAGATACACCCCATGTAATGTCTAACATCGATGCACCTAGAAAGATACACCCCATGCAAAGTCGAACATCGACGCATTTAGAAAGATACGACCCATGCATAGACGAACATCGACGCACCTAAATAGATACGCCCCATGCCCCGACTTATTGAGCCGATTGCTCCACGAAGTAAATAAACATCGACGCACCTTTATAGGTACGACCCATGCGAGAAGTGAGACGAAGCTCATTAAAACGAGGAACAGTCCTCCACGTGGACAAAGAGACATCGCACATTGCTAGTTTAAACCATAAAATGATCATCATCGATCATCAAGAAGTGTCAATTACACTAAGCTAGTAAATATATGAGTTTAGCTTCATGTCCCATAACCACTGGCTTAACTTAAATATTTACGAACAAATTGTAGATCTCCACTAGAAAATTGTCACAAGAATTTCAATCGAACAAGTCCAAAAATTAACCGACGAAGTAAACGCAAGCGTTTCATACCACTTGTTTTGCTAAGCCGTTTAATTATATTTTCTCATACGAATGAGGTAAAGGTTTGTATATACTAATAGATTGGAAAACGGTTTAAGAAACGAGCTTTGTAATAAAATAGTGTTGAAATCGTTTTAATGAAAGAGTTTTGATATTTACTATTAGTATAGAAAACCTTTGTATTTTTAAAGTGATAAATCGTAGAAATGATTGTAGAAACAATCAATCATCAAAATTCACATTCGAAGATGTGAATAAAATCCAAAGAAATCGATACCAAATCCATCAAAATGGACGTTCCAAAAATCCCGAAGAAAAGGTCATCAAAGTCGATAATAATTGATAACAATAAGTCGGATCAACAAAAATCGATAAACTTTGGAAATATAATCAAAGACAGCCTAAACAGGCAAAAATGAACAGTCCAGACGCCTGGTTTGAAACCCAGACGTCTGGATTTAGTTTCTTGAAATTCCAGAAAAAACCCGCCCAAACGTCTGGAATAGAAAATCAGACGTCTGAGACATAGCCAAACATCTGGTTTTTGATCCAGACGTCTGGTTTCATTCTCTGGAAATCCTCCAGAGAAACCCCAGACGTCTGAAACCTCAAGACGGACGTTTGAGACTCATCCAGACGTCTGATCTTGAATTTCAGACGTCTGGAAATAGTGTCTGGCATTTTTTTAATAAAATGCGTGCACACATTTTTCTCTCCAGGTCCAAACCAGACGTCTGGACTTGGTCACCAGACGTCTGGTCACCTGGTCTGGGCAACATTTTGCCTAGGCCAAAGTGGCCAAAAGCGATCGGAAGAGCAACGACGTCTAAGGATTTACGCCAAATGACAACCCGGCCTTAGAGGCTCTTCGATACACCCCGAATATCATGATCAAACATCCATAAAAGGATTTTCACACAAATTAAATTTCAAATTCAAAAATTGGTAAATCAACCATATCAATTCAAATCAAAAGCAAATGATCATGAATAGATGTTAGGAATTCATACCTAACAACCAAAGATAGTTATAGACATAGATGTGAGATAAAAATCTCACCTTTTCACAAATCAATGAAGAAGAAGCTATAGAGCAATGGCAAGGACAATCACTCTTCGATTCCAACCCAACAAGCTTGAATCTAAGCTTAAAAGAGAAACATTTCCTAAATTAGGTTTAGGAAATTTCTGAAATTGAAAGGAGAATGAGTTGGAGAAGAAGAAGGAGATGCTTACCAATAGCTTCTCTTCGAATTTAAAGCTAGAACTTGAGTTTGCAAGAGGAACTAGGGTTTGGAATTTCTATTTCCCATTCTCTTCCCCCATTTTCAGTTGAGCTTGAGTGTTTGCAAAATGAAATGAGTGAATGGAGAGGAGAGGGGCTGAGTTAGGATATAGGGCTGAAACCCAAACCCAAACCCAAAGTGAAAAAGTAGAAAAATTCTACTAACTCCAAACATATAGAAGTTTATACTCAAAAAGGTCGTAAACGTCATTTTGAACTCAATGGGGGTGGTCTCGAGTCCTAATTCGACTGTTTGCAAAAAGTAGCTTTTCGGACTATAATCCGACTAACGATGAAATATTTAAATAAAATATTTAAATATACAATCGATAAATATGCGGGTTGTTACAGACTCCCCTCCTTAAAGAAATTGCGTCCACGCAATACTTAAGAAGAAAATAAAGAGTAACTACCATAAAGTCATATCAACACAAAAGAAAATTTGAAATAATAAGTTCACCATAAAGAGCACGAAAGAGTTAGCCCGAACGTGTTCGCTCGATGGATTCTCTGGATTCCCAAGAGAAATCCTTAGGATTTGAGAACCATCGGACTTTCCCAAAAAGAACATCTTTATTTCGAAGGTACTCAACCCCCCCCCCCCCGAAGAAATGATGCGAATAGAATGTTGCTCAAAAATCATATCCGGTGAAACTTCAATTCCTACTATAACACCAGGCTCAAGAATAAAAATCGGAAACCTAAAATCATTTCCATAGTTAAAAGACGTGGAAAACGTTAAGAATAACAGAAAATTGAGCCGGTGCAACGGCGTAGCACCAAGGCGGTACGCCCAAGAAACTGGAAACTCAAATAATTCCGAACATCGACGTAGTACAATAACGGAATGCCAGATGAACGAAAACTCGAATAATTCGGAACACCGACGCAGTAAAAAAACGGTACGTCTAATGAACCGAACACCATAAAAGAACATCGGACGATAGTCCATAAAAGAAATGAGATAAAGCTCAATAAAACGAAGTATATCAAAACGTCCGATGAACTTGATAAAAATATAATTCCATTCAGACATCATCAAAGAATCAACCACTTGTTACTTACGACTAAGCGCATTGGCAACACGATTTCCCTTCTGGGAATAAAAAGAATATCAAGATCATAAGATGCTAGGAACTCGAGTCAACATTGTTGACACCAGTTAAGTTTCTTATGAGAAAATAAATATTCCAAAGATTTATGATCAAGGTGGAGAACAAATTTCTCCCCCAAAAATGATGATGCCAAACTCTAAAAGCGAAAACAATAACCGCGAGCACTAGATCATGAGTGACATACCTAGTCTCGATCGGTTTTAATGATTTAGAAGCACAAGTGATAGCACGTTCTCTTTTGCAAGAGAACGTCATCCAAACCAATACGAATAGCATTGGTACAAAAGATAAAGTCTTGGTTCCCTTTGGGAATCACAAGAATAAGAGTATCGGAAAAGAAAGAATTTCTTTTAAATAATCTTCTTTCCTGAAAAGCTAAAACTTTCAAAATTATATTTATCTTTATGTAATAATCTTTCTAGAAAAATTTACATTTTTACAAGTCAATATATTGTGTCTGACTGTCTCATCAAAGCGTTTAGGAAATTCTTATCGATAACGTTGATCAAGCGCATCGACCAGAATTCTTAAAGCACTCAATGGGCAATACAATCACAAAATCATCTTCTATATGATAAACATGTTTCTAAAAAAACCTTTAAGAATATTCTTTGCTCTTTTAAGAGCAAAATCAAATTGTACTTATTAATAAATCTTATGAAAAAGATTTGCAAAATTTTAATTTGCTATTTTCATTCAAAATCAATATATACAAGAATGGAGTCATCGAGATCATAGAATACTCGATTCATAAAATGGATTAAATAAGCTGGACAAACTGAATGACATAATAAGTCATTCATAAGTTTCATAACGAGTGCGGAATGCGGTAAATGGAATGTTAACTCCCGCAACTCGTAGCAAATGAAAATCGGTGGCAAGGTTGAGCTAAAAAGACCTTAACACCACTCAAAAGATTGCTTAGGTGATAATCCTAAGACAAACTCAAAAATACCGGAAAATTCTCAAACTACATGAATGAGAGAAATAACACCTTCCTCATCATGTGAGCTTAAAGAATAAAATGATGCCATCAAATTGGAATCAAAATCACAAAGGAAAAACAGGAATCTGCTTAACAGATTGAAAATGTCGAAGATGAATAGTCCACACGGGACAAAGGATATGGCTTCATAATAATTCAGCCAATCCTTACAAAAGTCAATTCCGAAGCATAAGTAAAAATCGGCTCGGAAAGAAAAATCACATAAAATAATTTCGACATCAATAAAAAGCAAATTGAGTGTTGCAGATCCACCAATCCGGATTCACAATCCTCAAGGAAGTCATCAAGCCAAGAAATGTTTAAAGAAAAAGAATCACAAGTTCTTTTGATATAAAAATAATGAGATGAAACCCATATCAAAAAGAACTCGAATAAGATACTCACAAAATAAATATCGTCAAGGGTAGAAAATACCTTGACCCAAAAGAAGTGCTAGAAGAGGCTTGCACAACCTTTAGTTTTCCCTCCTTCTTGCTTGAAGTATGGGACACGCAGATATATGATGACTCGAACTTTTGCAATAGCGACAATAGAGGGTTGCGGACACTCTTTAGCATAGTGGTCCATAGAATCGCAATTGTAGCATCGTCCACGACTAGTGGTAGGAGTCTTTGCTACAAAAGTTTCTTGCTTCCCTTCCTTGTCGGGATTGGGATTGGGGCCTTTGAACTTAATAGGCCTCTTCAGGTTATTGTTGAAGTTCTGTTTGGCACCCACAACTTCAACATTACCTTCATTATCGGCCTCTTCAAGTCGAAGAGCGATATCAATAAGCTGATCAAAATAAACTTCCAGTTTCAGAAGCAAAGGCTTTTTAAGGTTCTTATTCAACCCATAGACAAACCTTTGATTTTTCTTCAATGGGGTATTAGTATACTCGACCCCATATTTAGAAAGAGATTCGAAAGAAGCGACGTAGTCCGTCACAGAAGATTCACCTTGAACAAGGTCGATAAAACGCCGGGCCAAAGTTAATTTTTCAGCCTCCAGCACAAATTTCAATTCGAATCTTTCCCGGAATTGCTCCCAAGTGAGATCCGCTTCAACGATTTCAGAAATAAGAAGCTCATACCAATCCAATGCTCTTTCCTGGAGCATGCTAGAAGCCACTTGGACTCGGTGGAGATCAATAAGATTCATGCGAGAAAAGATTCGATCGCATGATCTAAGCCAAGCTTGGATTTCAATGACACTCTCGGATCCCCGGAATGGCCTTCCACCCAAATCGGTATAGTCTCTGCACAGGCGTGCAAAACTGGATCTAGGATGAGTAGGCTCTGGAATAGGTCCGACAGCTTGAGCATTTTTCACAAGATCTAGAAGTTACTGAGCAGACATAAATACTCCCTCCTGAGGAGTAGCACTAGATTGACCGGCGCTGGGATGACCAGGTCTAACCATTTCTTTTCTTTAAGAAAGAAGGAAAAGAGAAAAAGGTTAATCTTAGAATGAATATCAAACAAACTTGATTGATAAAACAAGGAATCATAAAATGAAATAGGATAGAACGGTACGAAGGCCCGAATTAAATCCCATGGCACGATTCCTAAGAAAGACTTAGGACAATGATCCTTGCTAGATTATTCTACATTGTTCCGAAGTTTGGCTCTGATACCAAGCTGTGACGCCCCACCTCTATACCCACGCCAGCCAAGGACACTATTAGGTAATGTCGTCAACTAGCATGGAGAATAAGGTTGATGAGGAGCGACCATCCATGTAACTTCTTTGTGCGAGCGCCAATATGTCAAACAGTATAGCATGCATTTCATTTAAAGAGGAAGTCCGACATACCGACACAAACTCAAAGCTATCACACAATGGCTATAATATCTTCGGAAACAAATATAGAAATAAACATAACACAAATCAGTCATAGACATCCATATCACAAAGGCGGAAATAGATATGAATATATAACACTAAAAAGTGTTTATCAGAGTAGTGGTCAAATAAGATCCACCATAACACAAAAGAATAGATACAAGTGCAAGACAATAGAATATGTATACATCAAGGAGTATAATCTCAAATGTATACAACAAAAACTACTAAACTAGAGTAGTTAGCCAAAAGTCAGATGATGGTTCCAGATAGGAAGTCATGAGGAAGCACCTGTAAAATATCAGTCTGACCCGAGTATTATTTAAGAAGAAAATAATAAACGGATCGGTCTAGCTAAAATTATCAGATAAAATGAGATAGAATATGAGATATGATAATAAAACGTATGATAACCAAAAGATGTCATACTATGATAAGTATACATTAGAAACCCACAAAAGTCATACAATATCTCAAGAGTCTCAAAACACAGAAAAGAACGTCATATTCTTAATTTAATTCACCAAGCCACAAATAATGACATACATATCAATGCCCATCGTAAATGCTGGTGAAACATAAATTCCAGAAATCAATATCCAGAAATCACAAAAGTTAACAACACACAAATTATAGAAATCATCAACAAGAAATCCAGAAAACACAAGAAAGAGGATGGCCAATCCCATAAACTAAACATCGACGCACCTAGAAAGATACGCCCCATGTAAAGTCTAGCATCGATACACCTAGAAATATGTACCCCATGCAAAGTCGAACATCGACGCACCTAGACAGATACGACCCATGCTCTAGCATCGATGCACCTAGAAAGATACGCCCCATTCATAAATAAACATCGACGCACCTAGAAAGATACGCCCCATGTAATGTCTAACATCGATGCACCTAGAAAGATACACCCCATGCATAAATAAACATCGACGCACCTAGAAAGATACGCCCCATGTAATGTCTAACATCGATGCACCTAGAAAGATACACCCCATGCAAAGTCGAACATCGACGCACCTAGAAAGATACGACCCATGCATAGACGAACATCGACGCACCTAAATAGATACGCCCCATGCCCCGACTTATTGAGCTGATTGCTCCACGAAGTAAATAAACATCGACGCACCTATATAGGTACGACCCATGCGAGAAGTGAGACGAAGCTCATTAAAACGAGGAACAGTCCTCCACGTGGACAAAGAGACATCGCACATTGCTAGTCTAAACCATAAAATGATCATCATCGATCATCAAGAAGTGTCAATTACACTAAGCTAGTAAATATATGAGTTTAGCTTCATGTCCCATAACCACTGGCTTAACTTAAATATTTACGAACAAATTGTAGATCTCCACTAGAAAATTGTCACAAGAATTTCAATCGAACAAGTCCAAAAATTAACCGACGAAGTAAACGCAAGCGTTTCATACCACTTGTTTTGCTAAGCCGTTTAATTATATTTTCTCATACGAATGAGGTAAAGGTTTGTATATACTAATAGATTGGAAAACGGTTTAAGAAACGAGCTTTGTAATAAAATAGTGTTGAAATCGTTTTAATGAAAGAGTTTTGATATTTACTATTAGTATAGAAACCTTTGTATTTTTAAAGTGACAAATCGTAGAAATGATTGTAGAAACAATCAATCATCAAAATTCACATTCGAAGACGTGAATAAAATCCAAAGAAATCGATACCAAATCCATCAAAATGGACGTTCCAAAAATCCCGAAGAAAAGGTCATCAAAGTCGATAATAATTGATAACAATAAGTCGGATCAACAAAAATCGATAAACTTTGGAAATATAATCAAAGACAGCCTAACCAGGAAAAAATGAACAGTCAAGACGTCTGGATTTAGTTTCTTGAAATTCCAGAAAAAACCCGCCCAAACGTCTGGAATAGAAAATCAGACGTCTGAGACATAGCCAAACGTCTGGTTTTTGATCCAGACGTGTGGTTTCATTCTCTGGAAATCCTCCAGAGAAACCCCAGACGTCTGAAACCTCAAGACAGACGTCTGAGACTCATCCAGACGTCTGATCTTGAATTTCAGACGTCTGGAAATAGTGTCTGGCATTTTTTTAATAAAATGCGTGCACACATTTTTCTCTCCAGGTCCAAACCAGACGTCTGGACTTGGGCACCAAACGTCTGGTCACCTGGTCTGGGCAACATTTTGCCTAGGCCAAAGTGGCCAAAACGATTCGGAAGCGATCGGAAGAGCAACGGTGTCTAAGGATTTACGCCAAACGACAACCCGGCCTTAAAGGCTCTTCGATACACCCCGAATATCATGATCAAACATCCATAAAAGGATTTTCACACAAATTAAATTTCAAATTCAAAAATTGGTAAATCAACCATATCAATTCAAATCAAAAGCAAATGGTCATGAATAGATGTTAGGAATTCATACCTAACAACCAAAGATAGTTATAGACATAGATGTGAGATAAAAATCTCACCTTTTCACAAATCAATGAAGAAGAAGCTATAGAGCAATGGCAAGGACAATCACTCTTCGATTCCAACCCAACAAGCTTGAATCTAAGCTTAAAAGAGAAACATTTCCTAAATTAGGTTTAGGATATTTCTGAAATTGAAAGGAGAATGAGTTGGAGAAGAAGAAGGAGATGCTTACCAATAGCTTCTCTCCGAATTTGGAGCTAGAACTTGAGTTTGCAAGAGGAACTAGGGTTTGGAATTTCTATTTCCCATTCTCTTCCCCTATTTTCAGTTGAGCTTGAGTGTTTGCAAAATGAAATGAGTTAATGGAGAGGAGAGGGGCTGAGTTAGGATATAGGGCTGAAACCCAAACCCAAACCCAAAGTGAAAAAGTAGAAAAATTCTACTAACTCCAAACATATAGAAGTTTATACTCAAAAAGGTCGTAAACGTCATTTTGAACTCAATGGGGGTGGTCTCGAGTCCTAATTCGACTGTTTGCAAAAAGTAGCTTTTCGGACTATAATCCGACTAACGATGAAATATTTAAATAAAATATTTAAATATACAATCGATAAATATGCAGGTTGTTACAGACTCCCCTGCTTAAATAAATTGCGCCCTCGCAATACTTAAAAAGAAAATAAAGAGTAACTACCATAAAGGCATATCAACACAAAAGAAAATCTAAAATAATAAGTTCACCATAAAGAGCACGAAAGAGTTAGCCCGAACGTGTTCGCTCGATGGATTCTCTGGATTCCCAAGAGAATCCTTAGGATTTGAGAACCATCGGACTTTCCCAAAAAGAACATCTTTATTTCGAAGGTACTCAACCCCCCCCCCCCCGAAGAAATGATGCGAATAGAATGTAGCTCAAAAATCATATCCGGTGAAACTTCAATTCCTACTATAACACCAGGCTCAAGAATAAAAATCGGAAACCTAAAATCATTTCCATAGTTAAAAGACGTGGAAAACGTCAAGAATAACAGAAAATTGAGCCGGTGCAACGGCGTAGCACCAAGGCGGTACGCCCAAGAAACTGGAAACTCAAATAATTCCGAACATCGACGTAGTACAATAACGGTATGCCAGATGAACGGAAACTCGAATAATTCGGAACACCGACGCAGTACAAAAACGGTACGTCTAATGAACCGAACACCATTGGCAACACGATTTCCCTTCTGGGAATAAAAAGAATATCAAGATCATAAGATGCTAGGAACTCGAGTCAACATTGTTGACACCAGTTAAGTTCCTTATGAGAAAATAAATATTCCAAAGATTTATGATCAAGGTGGAGAAAAAATTTCTCCCCCAAAAATGATGATGCCAAACTCTAAAAGCGAAAACAATAACCGCGAGCACTAGATCATGAGTGGCATACCTAGTCTCGATCGGCTTTAATGATTTAGAAGCACAAGTGATAGCACGTTCTCTTTTGCAAGAGAACGGCATCCAAACCAATACGAATAGCATTAATACAAAAGATAAAGTCTTGGTTCCCTTCGGGAATCACAAGAATAAGAGTATCAGAAAAGAAAGAATTTCTTTTAAATAATCTTCTTTCCTGAAAAGCTAAAACTTTCAAAATTATATTTATCTTTATGTAATAATCTTTCTAGAAAAATTTACATTTTTACAAGTCAATATATTGTGTCTGACTGTCTCATCAAAGCATTTAGGAAATTCTTATCGATAACGTTGATCAAGCGCATCGACCAGAATTCTTAAAGCACTCAATGGGTAATACAATCACAAAATCATCTTCTATATGATAAACATGTTTCTAAAAAAACCTTTAAGAATATTCTTTGCTCGTTTAAGAGCAAAATTAAATTGTACTTATTAATAAATCTTATGAAAAAGATTTGCAAAATTTTAATTTGCTATTTTCATCCAAAATCAATATATACAAGAATGGAGTCATCGAGATCATAGAATACTCGATTCATAAAATGGATGAAATAAGCTGGACAAACTGAATGACATAATAAGTCATTCATAAGTTTCATAACGAGTGCGGAATGCGGTAAATGGAATGTTAACTCCCGCAACTCGTAGCAAATGAAAATCGGTGGCAAGGTTGAGCTAAAAAGACCTTAACACCACTCAAAAGATTGCTTAGGTGATAATCCTAAGACAAACTCAAAAATACCGGAAAATTCTCAAACTACATGAATGAGAGAAATAACACCTTCCTCATCATGTGAGCTTAAAGAATAAAATGATGCCATCAAATTGGAATCAAAATCACAAAGGAAAAACAGGAATCTGCTTAACAGATTGAAAATGTCGAAGATGAATAGTCCACACGGGACAAAGGATACGGCTTCATAATAATTCAGCCAATCCTTACAAAAGTCAATTCCGAAGCATAAGTAAAAATCGGCTCGGAAAGAAAAATCACATAAAATAATTTCGACATCAATAAAAAGCAAATTGAGTGTTGCAGATCCACCAATCCGGATTCACAATCCACAAGGAAGTCTTCAAGCCCAGAAATGTTTAAAGAAAAAGAATCACAAGTTCTTTTGATATAAAAATAATGAGATGAAACCCATATCAAAAAGAACTCGTATAAGATACTCACAAAATAAATATCGTCAAGGGTAGAAAATACCTTGACCCAAAAGAAGTGCTAGAAGAGGCTTGCACAACCTTTAGTTTCCCCTCCTTCTTGCTTGAAGTATGGGACACGCAGATATATGATGACTCGAACTTTTGCAATAGCGACAATAGAGGGGTTGCGGACACTCTTTAGCATAGTGGTCCATAGAATCGCAATTGTAGCATCGTCCACGACTAGTGGTAGGAGTCTTTGCTACAGAAGTTTCTTGCTTCCCTTTCTTGTTGGGATTGGGATTGGGGCCTTTGAACTTAATAGGCCTCTTCAGGTCATTGTTGAAGTTCTGTTTGGCACCCACAACTTCAACATTACCTTCATTATCGGCCTCTTCAAGTCGAAGAGCGATATCAATAAGCTGATCAAACGAAACTTCCAATTTCAAAAGCAAAGGCTTTTTAAGGTTCTTATTCAACCCATAGACGTACCTTTGATTTTTCTTCAATGGGGTATTAATATACTCGACCCCATATTTAGAAAGAGATTCGAAAGATGCGACGTAGACCGTCACAGAAGATTCACCTTGAACAAGGTCGATAAAACGCCGGGCCAAAGTTACTTTTTCAGCCTCGGGCACAAATTTCAATTCGAATCTTTCCCGGAATTGCTCTCAAGTGAGATCCGCTTCAACGATTTCAGAAATAAGAAGCTCATACCAATCCAATGCTCTTTCCTGGAGCATGCTAGAAGCCACTTGGACTCGGTGGAGATCAATAAGATTCATGCGAGAAAAGATGCGGTCGCATGATCAATGGCCTTCCACCCAAATCGGTATAGTCTCTGCACAGGCGTGCAAAACTGGATCTAGGATGAGTAGGCTCTGGAATAGGTCCGACAGCTTGAGCATTTTTCACAAGATCTAGAAGTTGCTGAGCAGACATAAATACTCCCTCCTGAGGAGTAGCACTAGATTGACCGGCGCTGGGACGACCAGGTCTAACCATTTCTTTTCTTTAAGAAAGAAGGAAAAGAGAAAAAGGTTAATCTCAGAATGAATATCAAACAAACTTGATTGATAAAACAAGGAATCATAAAATGAAATAGGATAGAATGGTACGAAGGCCCGAATTAAATCCCATGGCACGATTCCTAAGAAAGACTTAGGACAATGATCCTTGCTAGATTATTCTACATTGTTCCGAAGTTTGGCTCTGATACCAAGCTGTGACGCCCCTCCTCTATACCCACGCCAGCCAAGGACACTATTAGGTAATGTCGTCAACTAGCATGGAGAATAAGGCTGATGAGGAGCGACCATCCATGTAACTTCTTTGTGCGAGCGTCGATATGTCAAACAGTATAGCATGCATTTCATTTAAAGAGGAAGTCCGACATACCGACACAAACTCCACTACAACAAAAAAGACTTTTCACAGCGTTTGAAAAACGCTGTTAAAAGTTTTCACAGCGTTTTTAAAAACGCTGTATAACGACATGCGGTCGTTGACCCTAAATTTTTAACTGCAAAATATAAACGCTGTCAAAAACCCACTTTCTACAGCGTTTTTTAAACGCTGTTAATAATTTTTCTACTGCAAGGTATAAACGCTGTTAATAGTTTTCTACTGCAAAGTATAAACGCTGTCGTAGGGATATGCATTTTTTTCCCAATGAATTGACAGCAATGTATAAACGCTGTCGTAGGGATATTCATTTTTTTCCAATGAATTGACAGCAATGTATAAACGCTGTCGTAGGGATATGCATTTTTTTCCCAAAGAATTGACAGCAATGTTGTGCCATTGCAATATTCACACATATCATTAATATAAACTACATTTAATTATATTTTAATCAGTTAATGTACATAACATAAACAAATCAAACTAAAAATTGTAAAATAAAAGCATAACTATTAACCACTTCCATAAAATAAGTTGAACACAATATCCATGAACAAAGTTTACATAAACCCGTAAAGAGAGATAAAATTTATAAACCAACTACATACAAAATTAGACAAATGCACAATATCTAGAAAGCAAGTTTGCATCTAATATTATCGACAAAACGTGCATAAAAGTAGTTCAAATACAGGCTGAATATGAAAAGTGGCAGTACGAAGATAGTTAGACATTGGTTAACTGAATTGTTGCCAATAGGGCAGTCTGAACTCGGCAAGATTCCTCCTTCCGTCTTTTTTTCTTGACTTTTTGTTGTTGAGCTATCACTAACCATGGCTTTGTCAACATCCTGTGAGTAGTAATTACAGTAAGCTTTAGACGTATAACTGTTAGTTAAATATAAAGAGTACAATTTCCAGTTGAAAAAAATGTGTTTTTCAATAAACATGTAACTGGAAGTTCTATGCAATATTTGCACAGTGATATATTTAATGCATATTTTTCAAGTTGCAGTAATTTTATCAGTCACATACTTTTACTTGATAAGGCAGTTCTAGTGAATATATCAAATCGGTTGAAACGTCAACCAAGTTCCAGCTATGTTGATGGGCAATAGTGTACAGAAAATTATATCAACGAATGTCTAGATAATAACAGAATTATTCATTCATCACACCATGTGTGTTGACATATATCAATGTTAGAAAAATTGATGGTATCTTTACCATATTAATAAATATGAAATCATAAGCATTCAGTACAGTATTTGATAATGAAGTGTACAACTATCAGGAATTTAATTGGATTAGTATGCTTGTTATATGAGAATAACTATATCTATTTTATGGAGGCAACTATCAGTGCTACATTATCATCCACGAAGTTCTGATCTGAAACCTCTAAGTAAGTTAAAAATGATTTTGTATCAAATGAAGTGACTAAATATGTTCGTTTATGTATAGATATCATGTCGAAAAGCAAAGTAGAGCTGATATAGAAATCCATATAAACTTCATGTATATATCAGAGGATGTTAAAGCACCTGTAACACTACCTATAGAATCTCTGTGAAGTCTATGAAAGCAGAATTGCTTTTTCGCCTTCTTGAAATTAACTGCATTTCCTCCATTCCTTTCATGATCACTTCCATTTTTTATTGAGTTTATCATCTTTCTCAAATCCAGAGTTCTCCCAAAAACCTCTGCGTCGAACCTTAAACTGCAAATTTTGATGTTATTTCAAGGATGAGGATAAAAGGCCTGACATCATACATTAGCACATAAGGATGAACTAATTTGATTTTTCAAGAAACTTATTTGTGAAATAAATACTTTCTAACCTGGTCGATTGACTGGCTTTTCGAAACTACTCCATGTGAAGCTGCATGTACTGGAGTTCTCCACAACCAATCAAATAATTCATTGTTGTGTAGTTGCTCAATGAACAATGCTTTCATGCGATTCAGAAAAGACTTGTGTTTCTCGTTTGTCCATTTTGTTGCAACAGATTCTACCACCTAATAATCAATAGCATAAGCCTCTTTCCCCGTACAAGATTTTGATTCTGAAGATATATTGTTATTCTGTACTGTTCTTTATTTGCGGTTTATGTACAATAATTCCTTTAGCAGGCTGTAATGGAAAATAAACAGAAATTATGTTAGCGTTGAGCAGATGAATATATCATATGTACATCAGAAAAATTCATCAGACACTGTACTGGGCTATGGTACCAACATATACATCTTTAATCGATGTACCACAACAAAAGGTATGTTATTTGCCTAGTGAAATTCAGTCTATTATGTTTCCAAGTAGACACGTTGCTCAGATGATCCAAGTACCTAAATATATATATATATATATTTGATATATATTGACAAACATGGTTCCTTAAACTATATTTTTTATGGTACGTTTATATTCTCTTGGTTTAATAAATTTATCAAGACATTACTAGTATAACAATTATTTCTAATTACTAATTATTATTACTATTTGTATACAAAACGTTATATATATGTATGTATGTATATGCAATTAACATATATGATTTATATGATTTGAGTGTATATGTAGAGATATATGATATGGTATATATGCATGTATATGTAGAGATATATGATATGATATATATGTATTGTTTATATAATATTTATTATATATATATATAATTTGTATTAATTCATATACTTATTATATACATTTATTATGTTATTTGTTATATATTAATTCATATGTAATTTATATTAATTAATACATATAATTCTATAATACGTTTTCAAGCTTTGGTTAAGTTCATCAAGATATTATTATTACTCCTCCTACTATTATTACTATTTACAATACACACACATGCACGCACTCTATTTACAATATGTGTGTGTGTGATTTAAATGTATAATTTATATGATTACATATTATGTAATTTATATTTATTCAAATATATATTTTATATAATATATATGTGTATAATTTACAAAGATAACTCTATGTAATATATATAATTTATAATAGTATATATTTTCACACATAAACTTAATTATTTTGCATATACTTATTTAATATATGTGTGTGTGCGCGCGCAATTTACATGTTTAATTTATATGATTTGCATGTATATGTACAGATATATGATATACTATATATGTATCGTTTATATAATATTTATTATATATAATAATTTGTATTAGTTCATATACTTATTATACACATTTATTATATTATTTTTTATATATTAATTCATATGTATAATTTTATAATACTTTTTTTTAGCTTTGGTTAAGTTTATCAAGATACTATTACTATTTACAATATGTGTGTGGACTTATCATGTTTGCGAAACTAAAACTAAAACGTTACAAATGCGTTATCTTGTTAGCAAAGCCTAACTTGTGCCTCATTAGATTTAAAACTAAGTCGCTAAAAAATTATTCGAATGGCTACTTAAATTTTTAGCTCGAGCAAATGATTTTTCTACCATAATCTCCCCACTTTAGTAATGCGTGCTAATACGTATAATGTTGCCTTATAACAATACATTTTAACCATTCATATTATAACCAAGCACAAAATGCATTGGTTAGAACAGTTGAAACCGAGAGTATTTATCATAAATGAGGATTGTTCTATGATCACAAGTGACGGAGACTTGTAAAAAAATCACAATCTTTTGCATGGTCAGTTTTATGCTCAATTTGCATTCTCAACAGCATGCTCAGTTGCAAATTGAGCTTAGTTTGAATTCTCAGTTGCAAGCTGAGCTTGCATACTGAGCTTGCACAGTTGCAAACTGACAACTTTAATGTATTTATATGTTCATAAATAAAGGCAGTTGGAACTGATGAAAAAGTAGCTTATATCAATCTACTGTAGTGCAATCTAATAGACTATACCTTATATCAATCTACCGTAGTGCAATCTAACAGACTATAGCAAGGGTCATGTAATATAGTTCCATTTGAACCTTGAAATAAGATCAACTCGAATACTTTGTAAAATTTCAAACATGGTATTACCAAAGCAGCAGCCTGAAGTTGCTTCATCATCAATATGACTTCAATGATCGAATGAGGTGTTCACGCAACCAAGAGCACCTTTGTCGAGAAGGCAATGGCAATAAAGCTAGAACTCGAAGGCCAAGCACCCATGAGTTAAGCCTTGAAACCTCAACATTTGACAAATTATCGACCCTCCTCTCAAGAATAAAATGAACCTGCATTGTACAACAAGTAATCGTTCAATCTTGAAACCAAAATAAAAGGCCTGTAATTTCAGGGTAAGAATTTATCAATAAGAAGGAAATAGGCTCGCTGTAGGTTGTTATCAACACAGTTGCTTGAATGACAAGTTTTAACCGATTAGTAACAGATATATCATTTAAGAAAAGTAGTAGACAAGTTGGATAAAAGTTTCCATCCAAAAAACTATGGCCCTAATTTCTTCACTTCAAGGAATATGGGTACTTACACTAACAAGCCTAGAACTTAGAGAACATGGGTAGGGTGGGTGGATATATTAGACTGTGACCTTAGAGGTATCCATGGAGAAAGAATGGTACAGGTTGAATTACACTACGCTGGTTTTGAAGGTTTTTTTTCAATACAAAATTACAAATAGTAAAAGTCATGCTCGGATGTAAATTAAAATCCAAACTGCCTACTAAACTCATGACAGTACTATATAAACCAGTTGAAAATACTGGTATTAATCTAATTACTCGAATATACAAGGATGTCTATATAGGAACAGTGGTAAGTCTCTAGATTGTTTACATGAAGGGTCTGTATCAAATCTCATTAGCATTAATTAATCAATGTTTAAAAATGAAAAAGAGAAAGAAAAACCACTCAAATATACAAATAGATGTAAAGCACAAACCCGTGGTAGATTTTTCAGAGCTAATTTCTTAAAAAACAGCGGACATGACTTCTTTAGGTTTTGATGGTGATGTAGATGCTTCCAGATGAAATACAACAATTACCTACATTAGTTTGCATTGAATTGTTTCAACTAATGCAGATTGTCTTTTCTTTGACTGTTGTTGCCTTCAATATGCTTAGTCCGTTGATGACTCCTTGAGTAAAATCTCGGCTTCTTTGTCTTTTTCCCGTTTTCCTATAATCCTCTTCATTTCCTATTAATAAACCACAAGGAAGAGAGCATGATTACACATGAATTGGAAGCTAAAATTGAGATTTATAAATCAGTATTTACTCATTCACAAACCACATAATTGTGAACTAATCACATCTTCAATAACCCCCAATAGTATTACTCTAAAAACAACAAATAAAATGAAGAAAAAAAGGATCATTAAATTAAGCTTTTGGTTGGATAAAGAATCACTAAAAAATACTAGTAACAGAACAGTCATCATGAATGCGCCATATTGTCTCGCCTAAAAGATTTGTCATGGTAAGAACCGTTAGCTGAGGGAAGAAATTTTGCTCTGAAACATGGATAGTATTTGTTATGATAACTTCTTGAAATAGTCCACTTGATAATCTCTCTATAGCAAGAGGCTACAGTATAAGTTGCCAATAATTAAAACTTTCAGAATGGTATTAATTTGTAAACATGGACAATTACATCGTATTATTCGAAAAAACTGGAAATTTGAGGTCTGCAATGTTTATCTTATAACAATGGGACCTATGGTTGCAGAAGCAAATAGAGATGAGAAATGAAATAGTATTAAACTGGAATTTACAACATGGTTAAGCTTATCCAACAAGGATGCAAGAATATCATCAGATGATTGTTTGAATACTGCTATACTTACTGGATTATGAGCGTTCTTTTGGCAGTTTTGCATTTGAATATAAAGTAGGAACTAATCACAAATTAAGAAGACATTTCATTCAATAAAATGAATTATTTTGATCCACAAGAAGTGGAATCGACTGGGCCATAAGAGAATTGACATATACCTGAAAACAACATGTGTGCAGCAAGCATATACTTCTCTAGCTCCTTCCTAGTGCACCAGTTCCGCGCCTTTAGTAATAGTTCCTAACCACTAAACAGGCCCAATATAAATACCGAATAACATTAAAGATAAAAAAATACATATAAGCTGACTGATAATGAAAATTATTATGGTACTTAAAAAAAGGATAATAATATGAATAAATTACCGGCAGTATCAATCATATCATCCACCATTACAGCCACTTTCCCTCTTACATCACCACTTAAGTTTAAAACCTGCAAGTACCAACATCTTTAACTTTGCACTTTGCACCACTGAAAATAACAATTTGGTGCTAATGCTACAGCTATAATAAACATTTCATATCACTCTGAATGAGTACACAGTAAAGAAAAAGAAAATTCCTCGACTAGCTGAATGAATACGTCTTTTGACATAAACAAATATTCGGGTAACCAACTCTTGATTTGGAATCTGATTCAATTTCAAGTCTTTTTTCCCTCTCTTTCTCTCCTTATCTCGTATATATTCAATATTTTGATGCTACCTACACAAATAGGTAGTATCATAGAAGCTAATAAATTGTATACGCCAAAAAGGCAATATGAATCTTATCGTGTTTATATGGCACAAGATGCCACAATGTTTAAACATGGTTACAAGTACTTGAGGTTTCTTGAATGGTGATGATTCTAGGCTTGCCAGATAATCCGAATACTTGAGAATTAACCTAGACTTACTATTTATTTTATCCATTTTCCCTTGTGTAGATTTATAGGGGTGTAGATTTATAGGGCTGATAGAACCAAGGCATGTTTCATATATCATATTTGAAATAGATGACAGATCATGTGAGTCTTAGGGATTATATGGTAGTTAATAATGGAATTCTTATATCATCTAGCTCCTTTATCAAAAAGAAAAAAACTGAGATAAAGTTTATATAATACTTGGAAGATTCCTTGGGCACGCAGCTAGTCATAATCAATAGGTACTTGACCATTTCGAGGTACCAATAGTGCATTAACATAATTATACGACTGCATTATAAAAAAGGAAAAATATTACACAATAAAGATCAACAACACTATTTACTTGAATAGTTATCAATATGATGTGTCTATGTAAAGATAAGCAGACTATCAGTATTACTATTCAACTCTGGGAGATGCTTGTAAAGATACCATAAAACTTTTAGAACTAAATACCATAAAAGTTGATTATGTTGCACCATCAAACTTTAAACATGTTAAATAGATGAAAAGTGTATTGACGCAAAAATTGTAGGTGTTATTTGTATAAAGGAGTAGCTAAAAACAGGAACCTGAGAAATATGAAATTTATAATGTCCATTGTCATATGTATGAGTATAGGGATTTCTTGGTTTGATTTCAACACCTGGGAAAAAAGGATTTGAAAGCAATGGGCTATGTGTATTAGAAAATAAAGTAAATTAGCAATGCATTACGGGGAGAAACTATTAAAGAAATAGAGAAAATGAATTTTCTATTATCATACCCATAAAACAAAATAAAAATAGAACAACTATAGCAACGTCAGGGACCATGAGTAGATGTAGTATAATAGAAACTAAAAGTGGAAAAGTCAAGTCATACCAACTATCACATATATGCAGATCGAGTGAAGTAAGTGGGTGTATTTGGTAAAATGAGTAATATTAGCAGGAGTAATCAAAATGAATACAGTCCATAGATAAAAAAAGAGGAAGCACATTCAACTAAAGGAGTAATCAAAACATATATTTTCTTGTAGTGTACCAATCTTGAGATTAAAAATTACAGAGGAATTCAAAACTAATAACACAAGGTATTCATACCAAGACCCTGAGCAGCAACATCAATTGCAACCGTTATTGGACTATTATCATTTTTGAACAATGCCAAAACCCAGTCCCTTTTTTATTGTTGTTTATCACCATGAATAATCAATGCAGACCATCCATTCATTTTGAGCTCCTTAGTCACATGATCAAAGCCTCTTTTAGTTTGTGTAATATCAGGATTTAACTTCAATCCACCAACTCCCCTATTAATTTCAATAGTCTGTTGAAGAAATAAAATAAAAGAAAGAAATGATCTGTATCATTTGAAACCCAAAAGATTGCAAGTTAATGAATTGAATTTGTATTTTGATTAAAACATACATATTTTACATGGTCACAATTTCAACAGTCTTTCATAACACTTGTATTATGATGCAAACATTACATAAAAGAGGTTCAGATGGAATATTGAGAAACTTTTGTACTGTTGCATCTTAGATTGTACCTGAAATTGTAATAGTCCTATACTGCATTTGATGGTTGTATTATGGGGCAACTAATAAAGTATTGTCTACATATGCAATAATATCAATATATCCAAATTAGACAATACTTTATATTTATATTTAAATGTTGTACAATAGTTCCTAGATGTATCATAAAAAAAGGGTGGAAACATAGAGTACATAACGTATTGGCATGGTATTTGTGCCATAAAATCCATAATTCTGATAGGAAAAGAATCTATCTAACACTCATTTGGCATGGTATTTGTCATCTCATATATTGGCATATTACTACAACATCGACAACAAAAGCTTCATTTTAAAAACTCATTGCATGGAAGAAGATTGTTTGTTATGAATTCAATGACTCAAATGATGCAGCCTTAAAATTGAAGTATCATATTGTATACTCAAGCAATATCAAATCTGCAAAATTTAGTTAACTCATTACTAAAAATATGAGTCTTTTTGGTTAATTAGAAGTTAATACTGAATTTCTTAGCTTATAGGTAAATTGGAGTCATATTAATCTAACCTCCCTGGTATAAGTCTTATATTTTCTCTTTCATTTTGCTCGTTTTTGGTTATTTATGCATACAGGTCATAAGATCTTAAATTATATTTTGTTCTAAATGTACTATTCCATTTACTTTTTTGAGTAAAAGCTAGAAATTCAAAATCAATGTATGAATCAGAGTAGTTCGACTAACGTAATGAGTACCTGAGATCGAAGTCCAAATCAAATCTAAAAATCCATGTCTGAATCAAAGTCTGAATAAACCTAAAACTCCGTGTCTGAATCAAAGCCTGAATCAAAACTGGATACTTCTAGAATCAACGTTCTTATGAAAACAAAATTAGTATATGATCAATGAATCTAAAAATAGAAAAAAAGAGAAGAATTAGAGAAATATCTGAGTCGATCGAAGTACCGAAACTAGGGAAGTAAGGTACAACGAAATTGAAGAAGAGGGAAATCTGAGGGGAATGAAAATAAGACGAGGGAAAACATAAGTTTTTAATGAGAGAGGCGGTGGCAAATGCTTTGTATGGTAACCCTAGTAATTCTCAGCGTTTTTACGAAAATATAATTCAACTGAAATAACTTTCAACCGCATCCATGGGATAAACGCTGAGAGAAACTGCGGTTAAAAGTGGGTTTTGTTGTAGTGCTCAAAGCTATCACACAATGGCTATAATATCTTCGGAAACAAATATAGAAATAAACATAACACAAATCAGTCATAGACATCCATATCACAAAGGCGGAAATAGATATGAATATATAACACTAAAAAGTGTTTATCAGAGTAGTGGTCAAATAAGATCCACCATAACACAAAAGAATAGATACAAGTGCAAGACAATAGAATATGTATACATCAAGGAGTCTAATCTCAAATGTATACAACAAAAACTACTAAACTAGAGTAGTTAGCCAAAAGTCAGATGATGGTTCCAGATAGGAAGTCATGAGGAAGCACCTGTAAAATCTCAGTCTGACCCGAGTATTATTTAAGAAGAAAATAATAAACGGATCGGTCTAGCTAAAATTATCAGATAAAATGAGATAGAATATGAGATATGATAATAAAACGTATGATAACCAAAAGATGTCATACTATGATAAGTATACATTAGAAAACCCACAAAAGTCATACAATATCTCAAGAGTCTCAAAACATAGAAAAGAACGTCATATTCTTAATTTAATTCACCAAGCCACAAATAATGACATACATATCAATGCCCATCGTAAATGCTGGTGAAACATAAATTCCAGAAATTAATATCCAGAAATCACAAAAGTTAACAACACACAAATTATAGAAATCATCAACAAGAAATCCAGAAAACACAAGAAAGAGGATGGCCAATCCCATAAACTAAACATCGACGCACCTAGAAAGATACGCCCCATGTAAAGTCTAGCATCGATACACCTAGAAATATGTACCCCATGCAAAGTCGAACATCGACGCACCTAGAAAGATACGACCCATGCTCTAGCATCGACGCACCTAGAAAGATACGCCCCATGCATAAATAAACATCGACGCACCTAGAAAGATACGCCCCATGTAATGTTTAACATCGATGCACCTAGAAAGATACACCCCATGCATAAATAAACATCGACGCACCTAGAAAGATACGCCCCATGTAATGTCTAACATCGATGCACCTAGAAAGATACACCCCATGCAAAGTCGAACATCGACGCACCTAGAAAGATACGACCCATGCATAGACGAACATCGACGCACCTAAATAGATACGCCCCATGCCCCGACTTATTGAGCCGATTGCTCCACGAAGTAAATAAACATCGACGCACCTATATAGGTACGACCCATGCGAGAAGTGAGACGAAGCTACCATAAAATGATCATCATCGATCATCAAGAAGTGTCAATTACACTAAGCTAGTAAATATATGAGTTTACCTTCATGTCCCATAACCACTGGCTTAACTTAAATATTTACGAACAAATTGTAGATCTCCACTAGAAAATTGTCACAAGAATTTCAATCGAACAAGTCCAAAAATTAACCGACGAAGTAAACGCAAGCGTTTCATACCACTTGTTTTGCTAAGCCGTTTAATTATATTTTCTCATACGAATGAGGTAAAGGTTTGTATATACTAATAGATTGGAAAACGGTTTAAGAAACGAGCTTTGTAATAAAATAGTGTTGAAATCGTTTTAATGAAAGAGTTTTGATATTTACTATTAGTATAGAAAACCTTTGTATTTTTAAAGTGACAAATCGTAGAAATGATTGTAGAAACAGTCAATCATCAAAATTCACATTCGAAGACGTGAATAAAATCCAAAGAAATCGATACCAAATCCATCAAAATGGACGTTCCAAAAATCCCGAAGAAAAGGTCATCAAAGTCGATAATAATTGATAACAATAAGTCGGATCAACAAAAATCGATAAACTTTGGAAATATAATCAAAGACAGCCTAAACAGGCAAAAATGAACAGTCCAGATGTCTGGTTTGAAACCCAGACGTCTGGATTTAGTTTCTTGAAATTCCAGAAAAAACCCGCCCAGACGTCTGGAATAGAAAATCAGACGTCTGAGACATAGCCAGGCGTCTGGTTTTTGATCCAAACGTCTGGTTTCATTCTCTGGAAATCCTCCAGAGAAACCCCAGACGTCTGAAACCTCAAGACAGACGTCTGAGACTCATCCAGACGTTTGATCTTGAATTTCAGACGTCTGGAAATAGTGTCTGGCATTTTTTTAATAAAATGCGTGCACACATTTTTCTCTCCAGGTCCAAACCAGACGTTTGGACTTGGTCACCAGACGTCTGGTCACCTGGTCTGGGCAACATTTTGCCTAGGCCAAAGTGGCCAAAACGATTCGGAAGCGATCGGAAGTGCAACGGCGTCTAAGGATTTACGCCAAACGACAACCCGGCCTTAAAGGCTCTTCGATACACCCCGAATATCATGATCAAACATCCATAAAAGGATTTTCACACAAATTAAACTTCAAATTCAAAAATTGGTAAATCAACCATATCAATTCAAATCAAAAGCAAATGATCATGAATAGATGTTAGGAATTCATACCTAACAACCAAAGATAGTTATAGACATAGATGTGAGATAAAAATCTCACCTTTTCACAAATCAATGAAGAAGAAGCTATAGAGCAATGGCAAGGACAATCACTCTTCGATTCCAACCCAACAAGCTTGAATCTAAGCTTAAAAGAGAAACATTTCCTAAATTAGGTTTAGGAAATTTCTGAAATTGGAAGGAGAATGAGTTGGGGAAGAAGAAGGAGATGCTTACCAATAGCTTCTCTTTGAATTTGGAGCTAGAACTTGAGTTTGCAAGAGGAACTAGGGTTTGGAATTTCTATTTCCCATTCTCTTCCCCCATTTTCAGTTGAGCTTGAGTGTTTGCAAAATGAAATGAGTGAATGGAGAGGAGAGGGGCTGAGTTAGGATATAGGGCTGAAACCCAAACCCAAACCCAAAGTGAAAAAGTAGCAAAATTCTACTAACTCCAAACATATTGAAGTTTATACTCAAAAAGGTCGCAAACGTTATTTTGAACTCAATGGGGGTGGTCTCGAGTCCTAATTCGACTGTTTGCAAAAAGTAGCTTTTCGGACTATAATTCGACTAACGATGAAATATTTAAATAAAATATTTAAATATACAATCGATAAATATGCGGATTGTTACAAATCCACTCACATGTCGTCCTTAGCTTCAATCTCTATCCTTTTTAATTTACTATGCTTTTCCTCCTTTTTAATTCGCTGTAAATTCCCTGATTTGTTTGCGCAATTCTCTGATTTGCTTGTATGTATATCCTTGCTTAATTTTATTTTTTGTTTGGGGAAAGATTTAATTGATAGAGGTGAAAGGAAGAGGGAGAATAGAAGAGGAGTTTGCTATAAATGATAGCAGCTGATTCAGAGAAAATAGTGTGGGCTAGGGTTAAGTTACGTTCAATTTATAGGTGTAGTGAACAACTATGAACCATCCGATTAACCCTAAAATCAATCCTCAACATCATTTATTGATTTGTTTACGTTAGCTTATAATGTATAATTCTCCAATGTTATTCATTTATTCCTTTGTTATACGACCCTATTAATTTACGTTTCCTTCTAAATAAGATTCTCTCATTATTTATCCAATTAATTAGATCATACATACATACATACATACATACATACATATATATATATATATATGTATATCCAATATTAATTGATTCTTATACGTTATAATTTATTACCTATTTGAACATATCAATTAATACCACTATTAATTGATTGTATATAAAAGTTATACTTTTTAATTTATTCTTATTAACTTACCTTCATCATAAACTTAATTACTCCATTTGATTTTTGTACGCATTCCAATTCTTTTTTTTTCTTTTTAACTTGGAAACAAATAATCCTATAACTGGCGTTTTCTTCTAGCTAATTAATTTACATTATTAACTATTGTAACAAGGGCATATTCTTTGATTAATTGATACCCTTATTAAAAGGCTTAACTGATTGCCAATTAATTAATTGACACATTTTCCCATTTTAATCGATATCCAATCAATTCCTATGCGTCACTCAATCACACATTTATTAGGTGTATATATTTTAACCACCAATTCATTACCCAATTAATTGACATATAAGTTTCCCTCTTTTATTAATTGACGCTTACTTAATGTCTTTAATTAATTTCTTAATTAATGGATTGCATGAATTATAAATTAATATATGTATGTTATCATTTAATTTATTCCCCACATACATTTCCCTTTAGTAGAAGATCCCTTAATTAATTAATGTTATAAAAGTGAAATATTCTCTGACTAATTGATGCCTCTATGTCTCTTAATTAATTCCCCTTTTAATTGATTGTTGCGTCAATTAATCACACATTCAATGCTTGCATAAATCTATGTAACCTTTTAATTCTTAAATGCATATATTTCACATTTATATTCTATTTTGCAATTATGTTAATTCAATTGTTTGTTTTTTAAATGGGTTTGAAAGATCAAGTTTTTTGGATTTGAAAAATGGCCGCCGCCGCCGCAGCACCTAATTCTCCAATAGCTGCTACCGATGATGATGATCGGGAGGGTTGGCAGGAAGTTCGCCGTCGTGGGAAGCAAAAACAACCGGCTTCTAATCCTTGGTCTAACCCTAAATCCACTACATCTCTTTTTAAACTGAATAAGGCTCAGGGTATTAGATCTTGGTCAGATCTATTTGACAAACAGGTTACGATCAAAGAAGATATAACTTTTCATCAGCCGGCAATTGATAACTCAGGTAACTTTGCTAATATAGATGATCTGGATTACCAGTTATCAAATGAGATGTGGAATAACTCAATATTTATCTATCTAACGGGTAAACGACCTTACTATGTTCATTTCAATGCTTACATTAAAAGAGTCTGGAAGCCTGAAGGATCTTGGGAAATTTATTCTAGGGATAATGGTTTCTTCTTGGTAAAATTTGAAAATCAAACTGACTTTGACAGAATTCTAAATGGGGGTCCCTGGTTTATGGACAGCAGACTTATTTTTATGGAAAAATGGGATGCTAATTTTCAATTTGAAAGAGACATGTTAGACACTTATCCTATCTGGGTGAGATTAAACAATCTACACCTATCTTTGTGGAATGCTAGGGGCATTAGTAAACTTGCCAGTATTATTGGTAAACCGTTGGATATTGATGAGTTTACTAGAAAAGTTAAACGCCTAAAATTTGCAAGAGTATTAATAGAGGTAACAGCAGATGCCACTTTTCCCAAAATAATTAGAGCTAAAGATAACAAAGGTCGTGTGTACGAGCAAGAGGTCGAATATGAGTTTATCCCACCTCTATGTAAGACTTGCAGTTGTTTTGGTCACAGTGATACACAATGTCCAAACCCAACTACACAAAAGTGGATCCCCAAAGCTTCAACATCAGGTCATACTAATACTATCACTACACTACCTGAGCATACTGATGACCAGGGTACAGACTTTAACCCTAGCAGCTCAGTGCCAAAAAATAACCTAGACCATATTCACATTGATGTACAACAAAACAATCCAGAAGCATGTGTTAGTACTGGAAGTCCCACTCCTGTGAGAAGTCACCCCCTGCTGGAGGAACAGAATGATTCAACAGAGCAGATAAATCGTTCCCCATGTCATAATCTTGAGCAACAGAATGAGTTTCCATTGGATAAGCTTGCCCATCTGAATGAAACAGTGCTGAGTAATGCTGGTTCGGCTGAGGACTCTCCTGAGTGCTCAGCAGCTGTTGCTGTTCATTCACCTCAACATGATCAATCCAAGTTTGATTCACCTCCAAAGGCTGGTATTGAGCTAACTGCGGTTCAACAAGAAAAGTCCCCTGTAAATAGTTCGGTACAGCATGAAGCCCCACATGCTGTCCAAACCCCATCCCATTTGGAGAATGATGATACACCTAATAACATTCAGGAAATAAATCAGTTGGGAATTGAATTAGAAGTTGAATCCATAAACTCAGAAGAGGAAAATTATTCATCAGAGCAGTATACCAAAGAAAATCCAAAATATATGGAACAATTTAATACCAATACGGATAAAAAAGGGAAAGGAAGAAACACTTTGGCTCGTGTTACGAGGAGCCAATCTCGACACTCTTAATGTCTATTATCTGCTGGAATGTTAGGGGTCTAAATGGGGACGTTAGAAGATTAGACCTCTTCAAACTTAGAAATAAATTTAACCCTACAATTATTGCTTTCCTTGAAAATAAGATGGGTGATCATAATATTAATATGTTTGCAACACTCTTTGGTGATGATTGGGGATGGATAGACAATAATTCGGACTCTTCTAAAGGTCGTATCCTCATCACTTGGCATAAATCCATATGGGACCTTTCTATTAAAGATAAAGATGAACAATTCATTACTGTTAACTGTACAAATGTGGGTGGTTTGAGTTTCATATGCACTTTTGTTTATGCACATAATTGGGCTTCTCATCGTAGACAATTATGGTCCTATTTAATAAACACTTCCAAGCATATTAGTCATAACTGGATGGTCATGGGAGATTTCAATGCTGTTTTAAAAACGAATGAAAAAAGAGGAGGAAGTACCCTTAGACTCTCCCAAACGGAGGAATTCAATAAATGTATTGTAGCAGCTGGCCTTGCTGAAGCAATCCACTCGGGCCTGAAATTTACTTGGTTTAGTGGTGAAGTAAAAAGAATTGCTTGTAGACTTGATAGAGTGCTTATTAATGACAAAATTTTATCCAATATCCCAAACTTGAAAATTTCTGTTCTCCCGAGTTCAACAAGTGATCACTCCCCTTTATATATTCAATTTAATCAACATATGAATTTTACGAAAGGAAAGCCTTTCAGATATGGTAATCACTGGCACTTAATTGAAGGTTATGCTGATGTTGTTGATTTCAAGTTAATCCCGAAAACTGATGGTAATAGTTGGTTCTCCATGGTCATGATGTTAAAGGAGCTAAAGATTAAACTAAAAAGTTGGCATAGAGGTAGAACAAAAACTCAAGATACTATAAGTCATCTTCAACAAAGTTGTGAAAAGATGCAGACTCTCATTGATGCAGACCCTACAAATGATAATCTACTCTCTAATTATTACTCTACTCAGGAGCAACTCAAAGAGGCTTTTCACTTACAGGCTATACAAGCAAGACAAATGGCTAAGGAAAAATGGCTCACACAAGGGGATGATTGTACTAAATTTTTTTATGCTAAGATGTCTTACAGGAGGAACTGTAATGCTCTTATTAATTCAATTAATGATCAAGGGGAATTAGCTACTGATATTGCTCATTTTGAACAGGGAGCTATTTCTTATTTCACAAATTTATATAATGGTGAAAATAAGATAACATTACCTCAAATTAATTGCAGGGCAATTGTAACTGATGGGGGTAGGCAGATGCTGCAAGAGACAGTTACTGAAGAGGAAGTAAGAGCTGCTGTATTCTCGATTCATACTGATTCCTCCCCAGGGCCAGATGGGTGGAACTCTAAATTCTATCAACTCCATTGGCATCACCTGAAAAACCACTTGTTAGAAGCTATTCAGGAATCTTTTAATACTGGTAAAATACTTCATGAACTAAACCACACATTTATCACTTTAATACCAAAGGTGGAAAGTCCTTCAAGGATTGAAGACTTTAGGCCTATTGCTTGTTGTAATGTGCTGTATAAGATTCTAAGTAAAGTGATATGTAATAGAGTTACAAAGGTTCTCCCTGACCTAATATCTGAATGTCAATCTGCTTTCATTAAAGGAAGACACATTTCTGAAAATTCATTACTAGCTCATGAACTGATTAGGAAATTCAATAAACCTGGAGCTGATAAGATGTGTCTAAAAATTGATCTTCATAAGGCCTATGACAAAATTAACAGACATTTTATCATCCATGTTTTACAATGTATGGAATTCCCTACATCACTGATTAATCTTATTGAGGAATGCATCTCTACCCCCACATATTCCATTATCATTAATGGTACACCTAAAGGATACATATCTAGTAATAGGGGTTTAAGACAAGGTGACCCCCTATCCCCCTACCTATTTACAGTTGCCATGGAATATTTCTCATTACAAATGGAATTAGCATGTAATAACTCATTGGTTCAACCTCTTTTTAAACTTGATCCTATTGTCAATCATTTGATATATGCTGATGATTTGATTATTGCTGTAAGAGCCACCCCAACTGCTGCTCAGTGTTTAATTCAGATTTTCAAGCAAATGCATTTATATGTGGGTCTAGAGTTAAATACTACAAAGTCCAAATGCTATTTTAGCAAATACTGTACTTCCAAAACAGCAATTTTGGAGATTTTGAAAATCAAGGAGGGTCTACTTCCTGTCAAGTACCTTGGGGTTCCTCTCTCAACTAATGTCATTACTGACAGAGAATGTGGTGAACTTGTTGGAAAGATCAGAGACAAACTTAATGGCTGGAGTTCTAAATTACTCTCATTTGCTGGTCGAATTGAATTGGTTCATACAGTTATTACTGCTAAAGTTAGATTCTGGCTTCAAACTTTTCATATCCCTGACAGCTCCATTGAGAAAATTAATTCAGCTTGTGCTAACTTCATTTGGAGGGGGGGATTACATAAAGTTAGTTATGATATACTTTCCAGACCAAAAGCTGAAGGAGGTGTTGGACTTATCAACCTGAAAGATCTACGGAAGACATATCAAGTGAAACATGGGTGGAAAATTATTACCTCTAACACTCTCTGGGCTAGGTGGATGAGGAGTAGATATTTAAAAGGGAGTTTTTGGACCATGCATGAGGATATTAACTCATCTGGGGTTTGGAAATGCATTTTAAGAAGCAGAGACAGTTTGAAAACATGCATCTCAAGGAAAATAGCAAATGGCAGGGATACTTACCTCTGGAGGGATCCTTGGATAAATGGTAATTCACTTGTTGTCAAATATGGCTGGGGTATGGTTTCATGTATTGGTGAATATGATGATCTGGTAGCATCCATTATTCAGCATAATAAATGGATACCGGATCAGAAAGGCCTCCATGTTATTGCCGAGGATGTTAAGTTTGTTCCTATCTACTCTTCTGAATCTAATGATATTTGGTCCTGGAACTACACTAAAGATGGTACCTTTACTACTAATAGTGCTTGGGAAGCTCTGCGTACTAAGCATACTATCAGATTTTGGGCGGATCCTATATGGTCTCGATCTAACAACCCAAAGATGGCGTTTACGACTTTTAAAGCCACTAATCTCAGACTCCCCACGGCTGACAGACTTGCCAGATGGGGTATGGAAGTCAACCTCAACTGTCAACTATGTAATTCCCACCCTGAATCTCACAAACACCTTTTTTTGAATGCGAATACTCTACTCGTGTTTTAAGTCAAATTAAGAATAAAAATCAAGTCTTGCATGCTACTTCTTCCCTAGAAGATGAATTATTATACCTGAGTTCCCGCAAGAAAGAAGATCTGTTGACCCAACTGCAGCTTATTTGCCTCACAACTACTGTTCATCATCTCTGGAAAGAAAGGAATCGACGTGTTTTCCAGAAAACTGCTAAGAACCATCACCAGATTCAGATTGCAATTGAACAGGATGTTAGGATTCTTGTAAAAAGAATTAAAGGAAAGCTTTTTACCTGTGCGACAGAGCTGGAGAGAAGCATCCTTCAAAACTGGAAAGTGGATCCGCCATGATTTTTGTCACTGAGCTTTCGTGGATGAGTTTGAAGTTGAGCCTACCTTTAGCTTTATTTGTTTTATTTTTGCCGGTTAGGCTTCTTGTTCTTGTCTTTGTCTTGTTTCAAGACTTTGTAAGTTTGGATCAGCCTTTAGGGCATCAATAAAATTCACCTTTTTTCAAAAAAAAAAATGTTAATTCAATTGATTTTATTTAATTATATAAAAATATGGGGTGTTACAATAATATTTCCATTACTATTATTTTTTTGTGTTTAATTCAGATTTTGTTTGATATTTATCATGCATATGGATTAAATAATCGTTTATATGGATTATGCATATCATTGAGATTTTAGTGGAATTTTCCTAAAGGGTTTTTGATGTTAAAACTAAGTTTTAAATCTCCAAATATTATGAATTTTTGATATGATGTTTGGAATGATATTTTAGAGATTGTTTTAAGTTTCATAATTTGTGGAACTATTATGAATTTATTATGAATTATCCAAGTGAGAAAATGTGTAATTTCATATTTTAATAATTTAAAATAAAAAAATAATTATCTTACTCCAAAATTGTTATATGATGTTAAAGAGGAAAATGATGGTTTTAGGAATTTTTGGGATTTTTCCCTAGTAATTACTATCTGATATAAATTATTTTATGAAGATAGTTTTAATTGCAAAAAGGTAAATAAATGGCAAATTTAAATAAATTAATATTTTAGGAAATAAGAGAAATTTTCTCTTTGATTTGGTAAAATGTAGTTATTTTATAGGAAATAAATCAATTTTGCACTAAATTATAGAAGTGCCATTGTCAACTTGCGATAACCCATATTTTATCAACATGATATAGCATGTAGCTTTCAACCTACGATAGCTATCATTTTTAACTTGTGATGGCTATGTTTTACCAACTTACGACAACTAATGTTTTTATTAATTTGCGATAGCTATATATATCTTCAACTTGTGATAGCAATATAGACACATACACCCTTCTTCAGCTTGAGATGGCTATATATACCTTCAGCTTGCGATAGTTATATATATATATATATATATATCTTCTACTTGCAATGGTTCTGTGTAGTGGTTCATGGACACAAAGATGAATTTTTGATATTTTCTACATTTGATTCACTTTTCAGTAATTTCAATTCGCAATCAGAGTGGTGATACATTTTAGAGGAAGAGCACCCACACTTACAAATGTGAAGCATCTAAATAGAATGTATTCTCAATCAGTTTCCTTGGAAGAACATTAATTGTTAAATAAAGTCTTTTGAGTTACAAATCTACAAGCTTAAGTAATCCAACCCGAATGGCATAAGAAGAAAACATTTTTAGATTTATATACTTATTACATATATATGTGTTTTTTAGAGAACTTTTACAATAATATGTTTAAGCAAGTTTTTTTCTCTTGAAAATGGTGTGAAAGCATATCCTTCTAATTTATATGCTGCTACAATTCACGAAGTCAGCGTCAGAATTGGAATTCGTCAAGTATAAAGACTATACAAGATGCAGAGAGCAATAAAGGATAAAGAAAAGTACAAAACAATGGATCCACGTCAAGTCTTAGTGAACCTCAAGCAAGTTATGATATGTTCGTAGACAACTTTACTTCTGGAACTAATGATGTCATTGTACCTCCAAAGGTAAAGGCCAGCAAGAAGAAGTAAAGTATGTAGTTCATGTTAGAATATTTCAACATGTGGGTCGCACATGTAAAATAAAATGTGTTGTGCTATTTTGGTGTAAAGCCATATTAAAGCGATTAAATTTACACCAAAGGTAAAAGGCTTAAGAATTTAATTATCATGGAATTAATGTGTAGATAACGAGACATTTTAATTTGTTGAAGGACTAAATTAGAAAATGCCAACATTATAAATAAGGGGTTATAGTCCCCGACTTATACAAGCTCTAGTTCTTCTCCTAATCTCTTCCATAAAATAATTCAGATCTAGGATTTGTGTCAAGTTGGAAGATCAAACCAATTCTTTTTCTTGTACGGCTTCCGCTAATTTGTCTACCTTCCTCTGATTTCTTCTCGATCAAATTAATATGGGTCACATAATCAAATATAAGGTTTCACGATTAATCAATCCTAAAGTATACTGAAATCCTAACAAGTGGTATCAGAGCCGTCCATCATTGATTTCATTGGAAATTTTTTTATTTTTTTATTATGAGTAAGTTTTGAATCAAACTTCATTTAAAAGTCATTAGGTTTCACTTAAGTTTCAGATCTGCTTAATCCATGTATCAAGGTTTTTTTGGTGATGTTTTTGGATTTAGTGTAGTATCAATTATATATATTGTAAATTGATAGGCTGATTTGTAAAACTGTTTTGGTATAGAAATATAGATCCAAATGATCTGTATGTTACTTATGAAATAAGATAGAATTTTGAAAACATTAAATTTTTGGGAAATAATCTAAATTCCTCTAAATTTTGGAAACAACTTATGTTGGTTAAATCATTCAAATGTTTATTGTTGTATATTTTGTAAATAAATTATGTATTTTAATGTAAGGAATACTATTTACAGTCATTTTCTTTAGTGTTTATTAATGGTATGGATATATATAATTTAGAACCATTTATGCAAGAAATATAACTTCGCTTCTATGATTAATTAACCTTACTTTACTTTTGATTAAGTAATTTGGATATATATATATAAGGTATTTAGGTTATTTTAGAAATTTTGATTAATTAGAAATAAAGTATGCTTCTTTAAGGTGTTTATTTTTTTTTATTAAAATAAATTTTAATATGATATTAATTTACATTTTAGACCACATCGATTGCAATTATTTTTATCATAAATGCATTAAATATGGTTGTTATAGTAATAAATTAATTAACCTATTATTATAAATGCAGTAAATGCGTCAGTTGCAATAAATTTAATGATGCAACATGTTTGCATTTGGATTAAGAAGCATATGGTTTATTATTTAATGCATTTATGTTTAATGGATACAAATATTTTAGATGTACGACCCATGCTAGTTGAAAATATGTTTCACTTTCATGCTTTAGTTATCATAAAATAAAAGAAACATCAGTTTTCATATTTTCCAAAATGCATGATTACTGACCTTAATTAAGTAATCAAATAATAAACTAAAGATAAAATGATACGGTAGCTGTCTATATAGCTATATTATGGTTTAGAAATACAAAATAGCTACTACATTCATTCATGTTATTTAGTAAAACATTTACTATGTCATTTATATATAACTTAGGCATTTAATTCAGGCGTTCATCTGTGACAATTGTCATGTAATTTATTTTTGATTCCTTGTATCATGTTTATTTTGAGAATGCATGAATATAACCACATACTTAAAGCAAAAGATTATAACAGTTATGATTAAAACATGTTGTGCCACGGTTATCAAGTGTCATAAAGATCTAAAGCATTTTTGGGAGTATTTTATAGCACTCAAAAAATATTGTACATACACTAAGAAATAGATTCAAATATATTTTTGGTGTCTCTTTGCAAACTAATTGTAAATATCCTACACTTCAAGTGAGCTAATTAAAATAATATGTCACCAAAGTGACCTCTCTTATTTTAGTTGTTCATGAAAATATTTGATATTTGTATGTATTTATTCATGCGGATGTTACCCAGCCCAAAGGAAGATTAACATTTTGTCGAATCACTTACACATGTGTATGTTACATATGTGACAATTATAAGGTTTTACAAGTGAATAACTAAAGATTGTTATTTGACTTAGATTTATTATTAGTGTTTAATCATTACAAAAAGAGTACCACTTACAGTTAATATTATTATCCAAAGACAGGACATTAATGTTGTGCTAGGTATCTTGAGAAAAGACTTACCAATTATTTTAATTTACTATGGCTAGTATTTGGATATGAGCATATACAGTCAATCTTTATTTTTTGTTCAATTTTTGAACTAATTTGACTAAAGTTTCTACCAATTTTAAAAATATTCTCATCTAGTTTGGGACCAACTCTAAGGAATAGTAAGTGAACATGTTCTTTGTTCTTGACTTTGTGGATCTAGATTTTGTATTTAGGAGGATCACACCCACCCTTATTACGGTTGAATGTTTTTATAATGTTATAAAGAACATTGGGAGATAGGATACTAAATTGTAAGAGTCAAATTATCATAAGGTAGAATATTTCAAAAGTTTTCATGGGTGTGATATTCATAGGAATAATCAATTTTAAGGAGTTCTTTACAGACTAAAAAGAGTTTTGCAAAAATGATAAGGGAAATAAGCACACTTTATATTGCTTGATTCTATAAAGTCAAAGTAAGGGAAATATAAATGATTATTACATGGAAAAATGTTGCTTCAACTGTTAAAGGTACTCAAGTTATTTGTTAATTTTTATTATTCACGGTATAACCATTTTAAGATTATTATTAATTATTTTTAAAAAATAAAATGACCTCTTATTGAGCTCATGTCGTACCGTAGTAAGGAGAAGAGAGATTGAAGTATGATAAGATAGGAAGTACCCATTTAATTTACATTGCAAATAAATGTATAAATAAGGATAAAGAAGTCGCTAAAGATCTAAACAAAAGAAATAACATACATATATATTTATAGTTATTTCTTTTATGATATCTGCGGATATATAGAATGAATTTTACTAGATATCATACATGTTGTGTCTAAAAAGATATGCATATTGTTTGGATTTGTTTGATTTTTTTTATTATACTGTCACTTAGACAGATTTCAGTTTTTAGTTTTGATATGAACAAATTTGGTTATTATTGTTCCTTTAGAAATATTGTGATTAATCTATCAATAAATTCATACATTATTGGAATTGAATATCTTGAAATTCATAATACATACCTCTTATAATGAAACCTTGAATTTGGATACGGTGAATAATGTAATTATTTATTTCATCTTACTAAATTTTTAGATTGAGGCACTAAAGATAGCAGATACTTTATTGTTATTCTAAGCAACTTAAAAGCTACAAGTTTTATAAACCCACACAAAGAAAAAAAATTAAGATGGGAAATGCTACAATATTCAAGGATGTTGGGTTTGAGGGGTGATATAAAGTATAGAGCATTGTCATTAAGGAGAATCATTATCTTTGATTCAACTACAATTACTTCTTTGGAAAATGTATAGAGTTTGTTTGCTTTCATTAACAAGAAGTAAATTAGGAACCATAATAAGGCAATGTTAAATAAAATTTTAAAGTACGAATCATTGTCTTTAAGGAAAATCGTTATCTTTGATTCTACTACAATTACTTCTTCAGACAATGTATAGGATTTGTTTCCATTTATTGATAAGAAGTAAATTAAGAGCCATAATAAGACAATATCAAACAAAATTTCTTAAAATTAAGGTTGGTGTTTCAAGAAAACCAAATTCAACAACTTTAAGATGCAAGGTCACTAAGGAAATCCACTTGAAAGGAAGAAATACTATTTTGGATGACTATGTAGTATTTCTTCGTAAAATAAATAATGGATTGGTAAAGAAGTTTCTATTGGTTTACATCAACCCATACAAGATATTAACTTGAAATGTGGATTTAAGGTTTGAATATATAGTGTAAATACAATAAAGTTTGAGATCTTTCCCTCTACCTCAATGTAACAAGATCATTGGTTATGAATAACTATTCAAAACCAGAAGTGAATAAGTGGGTAATGTGGAAATAAGTATAAGGCTCGTTATAAAAAAGACTATACTCAAAAGGAAAATGATATTTTCTTTTTAAAGAAACTTTCTCTTTGGTTTTACCGAAATACTCTTGAGGATTATTTGGAACTTGTTGCAAATTATAATTTTGAGCAATATCGAAAGGATATTAAAGTCATGTTTCTCAATCGAGACATTGATGAAACAACTTAACAAACCCACTTATGTATTACTCTTTCGTATTATGGATTCAAATAAACCATTATTATTCATGGGGTGACATTTGGATTATCACAAAAGAGCTAGACAGATAACTGCTTAAAAAGGTTTGGCATGCAAACTGTGAATCAATTGATTCTCTTTTGCCAAAAGAAACAAATGTTGTCTTACATAGTAATATAAGAACATCCTTGAAGCTAAAGAAATGCAAAAAATTCTTTATGCATTTGCAGTGTGGAATCTAATGCATGCTAAGGCATACACATATATGGATTTTGTGTGTATTATTTAGCAGATATCTTACTGACATTGAATGTGGATCATATGTTAGTAACTAAAATGGTTTTGAGATACCTTTAAGGAACAAAAAAGAAGGTTACATACTCATAGATAAAAGATTGGATTAGTTGGAGATCATAAAGCATTAGGATCTGAATGTTTTGAATGCCAAGTGTACAAAAAATCTGCTTCAGATAATATAATAATAATTTTTTTTGGTGGAGCTATATATGAAAAGTTGTCTCCTCTACTATGGAACTAACATTTATTTTCTATTAAATGATGAAAATACCGAGGACAAGGGTTGCATCAACTCGGTTCTGCCTCGCATATCTGAAGAGTTTGATATCTCCTAACTGCACATTAATAAGAAGGGGGTGAAAGGAAGAAGTAAAGAGAAAGCAGACTTTAAGAAAAAATATATAACAAAAAATGCAAAATAGGATAAAACAACCACAAAGCTTAAAGTAAAAGGGACAACATGCAAAAAAAGAAGCAGAAGTGGAAGTGTCAAGTGTGAAAACCAGAAACTCTCTTAAATATTTTATTATATATCGATAATTGCATGGAATGTTAGAAGTGAATTCCCCAGGTAAACTAACTGACATTAGTAATATGTTAAGTGTTTATAAACCATCTATCATAGCTCTTATAGAAAATAAAATAAATGATGAGAATATTGGAAAATTCTATAGGAGGCTATCAAGTACTGGAAAACAGTTAACAATAATGATTGTGGTGGAAAAGAAATAATTTTAGAGCTTTAGGATTCTAATATTTGGATTAACAATAATATAAATAAAGATTTACAAGTTATAGACTGTAATTATAAGAATATTGAGGGTGCTAGTATTCAAATAACTAGTATTTTTGAAAATGAAAGGAATAACCTTGGAGTAGGCTTAAAAGTTTGAATCATACTTATAAAATTCCATGGCTTATAATTGGTAATTTTGTGATGCATTCATATGAAAAGTTTGGGGGGAAATAATATAACATTTTCTAAACTTGATAGAATCAATAAATTTTTAATTGAAATTGGATTAATTGAACCGTTAATAAATGGTAATAAATATACTTGGAGGTCTGGGATTGAAAAGAATATTCGTTGTAAATGTATAGAATTTTAATAAACGAAGAATTTTCTATCGTATTCCTTAATTTTTTATGTAATACTTTAGAATAGAATACAAGTGATCACACCCCTTTATTGATTTGACCATTTCATGATGTAAATAGTTAACTAAAAGAAATGTCCCTTTCAGATATAAAAATGGGTGATCACTTAATGATGTTGTTTGCACAAAAAATGGACAAACACCTCAAAGTTGTATGATTTAGTAGATCTTATGTTGTTCTTAGTGATTTGGGTGACTTATGCAAATATATGAAAAGCAGGGGCTAAACTGTAAAAAGACACACAGATTTATAGTGGTTCGGCCAGAACGTGCCTACGTCCACTTTATATGTTATTTCTCCTTTAGATCTCAGATTACAAGTACAAAGCTTTGGTACAAGTATCTAAAAGTGTTTGAAAGTTCCTTCCGTGCTTGAGCTCTCAAACTTCTCCTCCATTGTTGTACCCCTGCCCCTCTATTTATAGAGTGAGGTTGGGGGCAGGGGTCTTGGATGTATATAGCTGCTGGTGGGCTTGGGCTGAAGCAATCTGGCCTGGCAAATCTGGTTCGGCGGAGCTTTGTTCGGTCGTAGCTGTGGAGGAGTTGGTCCGGCGATGAGCTATGTGGTCCGGCGTTGGTGGTTCGGCGAGGCTTAGGGATGGAGTTGGACCGGTGGTAGGGGCTCGGTTCGGTGATGGGTCTTGGACCGGTGGTGGTGATGAGGTCGAAATAGTTTGGTTCGGCAGTTGTGAGGATGCCGAATGAGGTAGTGCCGAATGAGGTGATGCCGAATGAGCTTTTGTACTGGGAATGCCGGATGTACCAAGGCATCCTGAGTGCCGCATGATGACTGCCGAATGACCTTGATGATGATACGCTTGCTGGCTGCTTCTTCTTGGTTCGGTTGTGGAGGAAACGCACCCCACACAGACATTCCAGTTTTGACCAAAAATGGGATAACACTTTGCCCCCCAAAACATGACTTGCGGTAGGAAGACGTGTTTTGTAATGCCCTGAGCTGGATGTTCATGTCCTGTCAACAACCTGCAAAGAGCTTGATAGTTTTATATGGCCCCAAATGACGACCGTTCGGGATCGAGCTATTTGGGATGAAGCGCGGCCGTTCATGGTCAAGCGCCTAACTTCAAATGACGACCGTTCGCGATCGAGTCACTTGAGGTGAAGTGCGACCGTTCGCGGTCAAGCGTCTAAATCCATGCGACGATCGTTCGAGATCGAGTCATTTGTGGTGGAATGTGATCGTTCACGGTCAAGCGCTTTACTTCAAATGACGACCGTTCGGGGTCGAGTCATTTGAGGTAAAGTGCGACCGAGCCCGGTCAGGAGGCGGACCTCAAATGGCGACCGTTCGTGATCAAGCCACTTGGGGTGAAATGTGAGTTGTGCCGTTCGAGGCGAGTTTGTGACTGTTCGAAGTCGGGTGCCGTTCGAGGCGAGTTGTGACCGTTCGAGGTCGGGTGCCGTTCGAGGCGAGTTGTGACCGTTCGAGGTCGAGTGCCGTTCGCGGCGAATTGTGACCGTTCGAGGTCGAGTGCCGTTCGCGGCGAATTGTGACCGTTCGCGGTCGGGGTGCCGTTCGAGGCGAGTTGATGTATGCCCGGGGGGGACTTAATACCATCCAAACCAGATTCACGTTCGGGTGAGTTTCTGGATTGTCTGTTGTGGCGGTTTATCACTATCTCAGAGCATGCCTAGGGATCGTTCGCAATTCCGTACATGTGTAAGTAGTTTAGCCATTTTAGAATTATCAAAACCAAATATCCATTCAACTGATGAAATTTAAAATAGAAATGTTCAGCAAAGTCAAATCCAAATTTAAGAAATAAAGAACAAAAACAAAGTAGTGACGTCGGAGTGCAAACGCCTATATCGATGTGGTTTATAGTTGTATCAGAGCATGCCTGAGGATCGTTCGTGGTCCTGTACATGTGTAAACAACTTAACCGTATCAGTGTGGAGTTTGCTGCTCGTTCGTCGTTATCTCGATCAACGGATAATAAGATGACATCTCGATCCTGAGCCGTCTTCAGTTGGTGCGGGCGGTGGTCGTTCTTGTCCCACCGTTGTGGCCCTCCTTCTCACATATTGTGATAGCAAACCATTCCGAATATGCCCCTCCACCTCATCTTTCAGATGCCTGCAATCGTTGGTATGATGACCATTCAGGTCGTGGAACAAGCAATATCTGTCTGATTTCCTTTCGTTAATAGTCGGATCCCTTCGCATTGGCCTACGGTAGGGAACCTGCTCTCTTGTATCTTGATAGATTCGCTCCAAACTCTCATTCAGCTCGGAGTAAGTGGTGAATCGTGAATCTTTCCGTGGCCGCTTTGACCTGTCATCATTATCCTCAGCCTTTCTCTTTCCTTTACCAGTCTCCGCACCCCTTCCAGGTGGGTTTCCGCTCTTGATTGCGTAAACGTCAACTTCTTCCTCTCTTTCTGCACTAGCATCTTCCAAACGCAGAAACTTTTCAGCCTCATGATAGAACTCTCCCAGATTCATAGGCGGATCTTTAGTTAACGAATTCTTGAACTCTGTACTATCAGCTATTCCAGATACAGCCGCCATCATGACCATAGATGGATCTGGTCGATCCACTGATGCTGCTGCCGCATTAAATCGTGTTAGAAAACTCCTCAAAGTCTCTCCAGTTTTCTGCTTCAAGGTTGCCAAAGTCATCACATTCTTGGGTCTTGCAATATGAACCCTGAATTGCCTAATGAATCTCTCAGTTAAATCTGCCCACGTTCCTATGGAGCCGCTTTCCAGTTGTCTGAACCACAACGCCGCAATATCTGCCAAGTACAATGGAAAGCACCGGGCCATAACCTCCTCTGATGCCCCCAGCACTTCCATATGCCTTATATATTTTGTCAGATGAACCGTGGGGTCTGTCCTTCCATTATACATATCCAATGATGGTAGCTTAAAATCTGGTGGGTTCCTAGCTCGCCTGATTGTTGTGGTAAAAGGACTCCTATTCACATCCTCCAGGTCTCTATTCACTAGTCCGCCTCTCATAGCTCTTCTAACCATCTCAGCTAATCTGTCATTGTCTCCAAGCTGAAATCCTCGTTCACTGCCTTCGACCTGCCCCCTGAGTCCGTGGGAGCTTTCAGGTGTATGCCCCCCTGGCGGAGCGTTCATTCTTCTATTGTTACCAGATTGTTCAGATGCCCCCGTCTCTCTTCTCGGGATTGGGTCAACATGTTCTGCATGTGTGCCTCCTAGCTCTGGTGCTACGCCAGATGGTCCTGCTCCGTTCTGAACTCCAGTTGCGCCTTGGTTCCGTGCTCCAAGTTGCCCAATCTGTTGAAGCAAGTTCTGGATCATCCCTTCTTGTCTTCTCATCATGGCCTCCATCTCATCCCTGGTGATGAAGACTGAAGCTTGGTTTTCTCCTGAGGAAGCCTCTTGACTCCCTTCCTGTTGACTTTGCTCTGGCCTCGGCCTTCTGCTTGATTGTCTTGTCATGATTCTCCCAATCTGAATCTTTAGACTTTCAAATTTAGCTTCCAAGCGGTAGAATCCTTGAGTTCAATTCTCAGTGAAAGCACCAAAAATGTTTGCACAAAAAATGGACAAACACCTCAAAGTTGTATGATTTAGTAGATCTTATGTTGTTCTTAGTGATTTGGGTGACTTATGCAAATATATGAAAAGCAGGGGCTAAACTGTAAAAAGACACACAGATTTATAGTGGTTCGGCCAGAACGTACCTACGTCCACTTTATATGTTATTTCTCCTTTAGATCTCAGATTACAAGTACAAAGCTTTGGTACAAGTATCTAAAAGTGTTTGAAAGTTCCTTCCGTGCTTGAGCTCTCAAACTTCTCCTCCATTGTTGTACCCCTGCCCCTCTATTTATAGAGTGAGGTTGGGGGCAGGGGTCTTGGATGTATATAGCTGCTGGTGGGCCTGGGCTGAAGCAATCTGGCCTGGCAAATCTGGTTCGGCGGAGCTTTGTTCGGTCGTAGCTGTGGAGGAGTTGGTCCGGCGATGAGCTATGTGGTCCGGCGTTGGTGGTTCGGCGAGGCTTAGGGATGGAGTTGGACCGGTGGTAGGGGCTCGGTTCGGTGATGGGTCTTGGACCGGTGGTGGTGATGAGGTCGAAATAGTTTGGTTCGGCAGTTGTGAGGATGCCAAATGAGGTAGTGCCGAATGAGGTGATGCCGAATGAGCTTTTGTACTGGGAATGCCGGATGTACCAAGGCATCCTGAGTGCCGCATGATGACTGCCGAATGACCTTGATGATGATACGCTTGCTGGCTGCTTCTTCTTGGTTCGGTTGTGGAGGAAACGCACCCCACACAGACATTCCAGTTTTGACCAAAAATGGGATAACAGATGTGTATAAAGAAATAATGAATGAATGCTTTACTTTTTTCTTGTGAAGGTACACAACAATATCAGTTCAATAAAATGCTTAGGAATATTAAATTTACTCTTAAGAATTGGAATAAATATAAAAGTCAAGATAAGATGCGTATGGAAAAATTTAGAAATGAAGGTCAAATTTTACAAAACGGAATTGATAATAACCCAGAAGATATTGATAGTGTAAAAGAGTTTTTCTCTAATCAAACTTGCTTTTCTAAGGAATTGTTTATAAATATAGTGAATTTAAAGCAAAAAGTCAAAGTGGATTGGCTTACTCAAGGGGATGATAGTACTAAATTTTTTCATGCTAAAATGAGTAGTAGAAAACATATAAATAATCTTGGAAATATCTTTTAGTAATGGTATTTTGACTAACGACTATAATAAAACTGCTTAAGAAGCAATGTACTGTTTTGAAAGTTTGTATAACACAGAGGAGACTGAAATTAATTTTGCTAAAATCATTTTTAAAACCAAAATCAATTCAGTAGCCGAAGATATTTTATTTGCTCCTGTTGAAGAAGAAGAAATTAAATATATAGTGTTTAAAGTAGGTGATAACAAAAGTCCTAGGCCTGATGGCTTTGATGCAAATTTTGTAAAACTCAATGAGATATGATTAAAGGTTAGGTTATTAATGTAGTTAAAGAGTTTTTCGAAGAAGGTAAGCTTTTAAAAAGTCTAAACCATAATTTTATTACATTAATTCCTAAAAACAAGAATCCATCTAACATTTATAAAATCATAGCTATAGTGATAAGAAATAGAATTAAAGAATTTTTGTCATTTTTAATATCAAAAAATCAGAGCGCTTTTGTTTCCGGTAGGCTAATCTGTGAAAATTCACTGCTTTCTCATGAGATGGTGCATAATTTTAATAGAAAAGTTGGTGACAATGTTTGTCTAAAGATAGATTTACAAAAAGCATATGATAGAGTAAATAGAAAATTCATACATCATATAATTTCTAACATGGGTTTCCCAAATATGTTTCGCGATTTGGTGTATGAATGCATAAACACCTTAACGTTTTATATTTTGATTCAAGGTAAACTAGAGAGTTTTATTAAAAGCAATAGAGGAATTAGATAAGGGGATCCTTTATCTCCATATCTGTTTACTATGGTTATGGAGTATTTCTCAATTTTGATGGAAATGGTAACCTTTAAATGTACTATTAACCAAACAATAAAGTGCAACCTACTATCACCCATTTGATATATGCTGATGATTTAATGATGTTTGTTAAAGCTAATAGATCTAATGCATTTGCAATTAATGGTATTTTTGAATGTTTACATAAGTATGCAGGTCTGCAGATTAATGAACATAATAGTAAGACATACTTCAGTAAAAATTGCAAGTGTAGAAAAGAGGCCCTTGAGGTATTACATATAAGTGAAGGTAACCTTCCAACTAAGTACTTAGGTCTGCCTTTATCTGTAAACCAGCTTAAAGATAGTGAATGTAACATTCTAGTGGAAAAAGTACAAGAAAGAATGGAAACTTGGTCAAGTAAATTATTATCGATTGCAGGAAGAATTTAGCTTATCAAAACAGGGGTTTATGCTATTATATTACATTGGTTGCAGACCTATCATATTCCTACAGCATCAGTTAAAAAATTAGAAAAAAGATGTGTTAATTTTCTTTGGAGAGGGGAATTTCATTAAATAAGTTGGGAAAAAATGTGTAGGCCAAAAAAGGAAGGAGGCATGAGGATAAGAAATATGAATGATTTTAGTATTACATGTCATTTAAAATTATTTTGGAGATTTTTAAAAGAAGAATCCTTGTGGGCAAAATGGATGAAAAATTAATATATTAAAAAAAATTCCAGGAATATTTTACCAAAAAAAACCAACCAAATACTTGGAAACAGATTTTAAATTACAGAAATCAATGGAAATTAAGTTAGAAAGAGTTATTAAAGATGGAAAAGATACAAGTTTCTGGTTTGATCCTTGGTTTCAACATGAATCTTTTATTAATAGAGTAAGGTGGAGTAACTTAGTTATTTTTGGAAAAACTGGTGTGGTGTCTATGATAACCAACGAAAATAAGTGGCAATTTCATGTACATCCAATCACTAATCCGCATAAAGAAAATATATGAAATATCCCAATTGGCATGGATGCGAATATAGACTATTGGGAATGGGAACAAAAAGTGGAAATTTTCTTTCAAAGAGACATGGGAATTTATTAGAAATAAACATTCTACTGTGGACCGATATGAATGTATATATGGAATAGGGTATAACCCTAAATTGGCAATTTATACTTGTTTTGCTATCAATGATAGGTTGCCAACAAAAGATAGAATGCATAAATAAGGGTATTCTGTTAACTCATTATGTCCATTATATGTGAAAGTGAATCAGAAGCTACTAATCACTTGTTTTTTGAGTGCAGGTATTCTTTTTACGTTTGGAATAACATTAAGGAAACTCTGGGTATCAATCATGAAAAATGTATGGAACTAAAGCAAGCAATAAAACACATCAAAGGCAGTTTTAAAACAAAGTCTCTAGAAAGATATTTTGCCTATGTAATATTAACTACTGTAGTTTATCAAATCTAGAAAGAATGAAACAGTAGAGTGCACAATATAGCTAAACTAACTAAGGAGCAAAGATGAATGCTAATCATTACTGATAGTAAAATTATACTGCAAAGAAGATAAAGAATCAAACTGATCTCAGATACTTATCTAAGATATGGGACAACGAAGCGGGAAGTAAGCATGTCGAAGATTATCTTCTCCAACCAAAGACAAATCATACCAGATCAGAGCAACATAGGCTCAATTCGTATATTTGCCAATATGAAGCTTACTCAGGAATATTCTATTAGTAACTAGTAGAGGATAATCGACCTCGAAACTAATTAGATGGGAGTAGTTTTACTGGTTTGGAGCAAAACATTGCCAGATCTAAAAGTTTGTCAAAGGATATTCGCAACATCAGCTCGAAAGCAGAAATTGGTGGAATTAGAAACAAATTCAGTGAATGTCTCTCGTATTGAGAGAGGGGGGAAAGTAGTGGAGTTAACTATTGAGTTTCGAGTTATAGATTTGGAGGAAGACGAGATTTTGTCTTTCGCCATTTTTTTGTTTTCGTTGTTTTAGTGTTGAGAAGGTAAGTTGTGTGGAGGCGGGGGTATAACCCTAGATATGTTTAGGGTTTGTAAGTGGAGAAGTCGGGTGATAACCGAACTAGTATTGGCTTGGGCCTATTTTTGTTTTAACTAATTTAGAAAAACATTTATTTTTTGTTACGAGGCATTCAACGATCGAAAATAATTACGAAATTTTATCACAAAGTTATGAAGTAAGGATAAAGAAATTGAAAGATCATTAAATTGATACTGCATCGATAAAACAACATATTATTTTGCAATAAGGGGAGAGTGCAAAAATAGATTTTAATTCTTAGAGCATATTACGACAACTCCATTGTGGCGGATTCACTTTCCAAAGGATTATCACCTAAGGTCTTTCATGAGCGTCTTGCTTAAATGGATGCACCTTTAATGTAAAGATATTTTTTATTCTGGGGGAAGTTTGTATTAGTCATATGTCATTGCTCTGTACTTCAGTTATGGATATATTCAATATTTTATTTTTTCTAATCAGAAATAAAAAGTATTCTTTGCACTCCATGAAGTTCAAATATTGAACTTTTTTTTCGATCCCAGTAAAGTAAGATCAGTCAGAAATAAACATGTATAGATCACATCTCATGTAATTTCCATGCTATGCATCCATGGTTGATCTATGTCATTTGGTATTGATATATGTGACCATTAATAGATTTACTTACAGCAAAAGGTAACGAAGGCTGCTTTGATCCTTTGTTAATAAAGTTAATGGACAAGATTGTTTTGGAAATACCTAATGTTATAAATAGAAAATTTTGAAGCTCATAAGGTTATACATATTTATAAGATTATTACATATGCGGCTCGAGGGAGATTGTTGGAATATTTTAACATGTGGGCTGCACATGTAAAAAAAATGTGTTGTACTATTTAGGTGTAAAGCCTAATTAAAGCGATCAAATTATCATGAGATTAATATGCAGATACCCGGGCATTTTAATTTGTTGAAAGACCAAATTAGAAAATGTCAACATTATAAATAAGGGGTTATATTCCCCAACTTACACAAGTTATAATTATTCTTCTAATCTCTTCTATGGAAATAATTCAGATCTAGGGTTTGTGTCAATTCGGAAGAGCAAACTAATTTTTTTTCTCTTTCTGTCGCAACTATGGATTCAGTTATGGCATCAGGTAATTTATTCATCTTCCTATGATTTCTCTCAATCAAATCAATATATGTAACATATTTAGATCTAGGTTTCATGATTAATCAATCCTAAAGTATACTGAAATCTTAACAGTGCAAAGTAGATACATTGATCATTAGGGTGCAAAAAAGACATGATCAGGCTATAGTAGAAAGATAAGATGATGTTATTGGAAGGAAAGAGATAATGAGAAGATTGCTTGACACCAAAACTTATAAAAAGATAGATCAAATCATATTCATGGATTCAATAGATATAAACAAAGAGAAACTAAAGTATTTGATATTATTAATAAATCAAGTCATGAAAAGCATTATAAAAGAGGAAAATATTTATGGTGTAGAAAGCATAAACGGAAAGAAGTGCGTTGTATGTTTTAAGCTATTTATGTATTAAGCTAGGAAATGTTATAATGTTTGTTTCAAAAACAAGTAATATTTACAATTGTTTATATTTATGAAGCATTGATTCCTTATTTTAAGAATAGATAAACCAAGTTTATATATCAAAAACAGGATTAATGATTATTATTTTAATTTATCAATTTAAAAATCATAAAATTGTATTTGAGAATACATAAATCAAAACTTTTTAATCTCTTTTCTGGATATTCAATAATAAGTTTAAAATTGATCGAATTTCGAAAGTCTACTAAAATATTTGTTCGATCTATGTTAAACATGCCCTTAATGTTTATGTATCTATTTAATATATGGTACCAGACATCTATTAAACCGGTGTGTAACCCGTGCATTGCACATGGTAATATTGTAAAATATAGTATTTATATTTTTCATGTTAAAATTAAAACTTTATTTTGTAACATATGATAAATTCAAAGATATAAATAAACAAAAAATTAAAACATTTATTATTGCTTATATATGTTATGTAGCTTATATATTTTTATATTTTAGTACAAAATTAATTTTATCATTTTTGTTAATATGAATATGGAATAATGTTGAAAATGACATATTCTAACAATTTATTAAATGAATTAACAATCATTTAACAAATATTATTAGCTAATTTTTTTAAAATATGTTAAATTCAAAATTACATAATTAATTTAAATATACGGACTTAAAGGTAAAATAGTAGAAAAAATTGAGAAGGATTTTTTTAAAGTATTGTTGAAATCTTTTTGTGGAGTTATTTGAAGTTAAAAATAAAATTACGTGATTCAGTGTATGATAAGCATGATAAATTTTGATACGGATGATTATATTTATTTACAAATTAACTTTATCATTACTTTTTACGTACATAATTTAATGCATGTGATCTACATATATTTATAGTTGAATGACAAAAATAATTTTGTTGTTTTTGTTACTATGAATACAGAGGCGCACACACATGTATGTATATGTATATGTATATATATGGGTGTGTATATGTGTGTGTATGTGTATATATGTGTGTATGTGTGTGTGTATAGACATATATTTTTATGATCTATTAGAATACTAGACTAACTATTTACTAAGATTATTTAAATAGTGTGTATTTGGATTTCGTAAGTAATTTAAATACACGGATTTGAATATGCAATATTAGCAAAAATTTTAGGGGGTTTGTAAATAATTGTACAAATGTTAAATTTAAGCATTTGAAGCTGAATACAAAATTTTACATTGAAACTATGATAAATTTATTATGGGAAATGAATAATAAATTGAATTTGTTAATATTTTTATGTATATTTATATTTTTATATTTGAATAGAAAAAACAATTTTACCATTGTTGATATGAATATGGTAAACATATTGAAACCGTCATATTTCAGGAATTATTAGATGAATAAATGAATATTTGTTCATTGAATATATTCAAATAGTTAAAATTCAAGATTACATAATTAATTAAAATATATTGACTTAAATTTACGATAGTAGATGATATCGAGGAGGTTTAGGCAAATAATTGTAGAAATTTCAAAATGTAAGTAGATGTCATTAATTTTTTTTTTCAATGCGTGATAAATGTGTTGATATACACAAATTAAATTCGTACCTATTATTTATGTGTACAATTACATTATGTGATTGATGTATTTATATATTTAAATGAGTGTTATACCACGATATACATATAGAAAATTTCATATTTTATGATTGATAAGATAAATCAACGAATAATAGTTTACTGAGTCATTTAAATAGTTTTAAGATTACATGATTAATTTCTAATATATGGAGTTAAGTGCAAAATATTAGAGGGAACCGAGTGGGTTTTATAAATAGTTATAGAACTTTGAAACTAAGGTATTTGGAGTAAAAAACATAATTTTGTAAAGATGAATTTTTTAAGATAAATGAATATAAATTAATTTGTTAGAATTGTTTATGTATATATTGTATATTATGTGGCTTCAGGTAACTTACTTTAATGAAAAGACAATTTTGTCATTTTTCTTAATATGAGTATGGTGGACATATTGAAATTTTCATAATTTGGTAGCTGAACTAACGAATATCATTTAATTGTATTTATCTAATTAGTTTAAATTTGAGATTCAATTATTAATTTAACTATATGGACCAAGCATAAAACATAACAAGAAAAGTGGGGTGAGTTTTGTAAATAATCGTGATAATTTTAGAAGTAGACATTTGAAGTCAAAAGTAGGATTTTAAAATGAATTGTATGATATATTTGTTGAGATAAATGAATTACAAATCAAATTTGTTGTTGTAGTTTTATGTGATATATATAATACAACTGAATAAAAATTTTGTTTTACCGTTTTGGTTGGTACAATAATAATATGCATATTGAAATTGTCATTATTTTGTATTTATTGGAAATATGGATAAATATTCGTTAACTTAATTTATTTAAATAGTTAAATGTATTATTATGTAATTAACATAAATATATGGACTTTTTTAAAAAAAACTACTTTCGCAGGTTAGGGATGTAGGTTGGCTAGTCTGGCCCCTTTTAAGTCAGGTTCTCATAGTGGCGCTTTTTTATCTCGAGTTTTTATTCATTTTAAAGGATTAATGCATGTTTCCGCAAATAATAAATCGCTAAAGTGTCGTCGTTAATGATCGAACTCTTTTCCTTTATTAGAGAGCAAGGAGCCCTTGCCAATCGCACTAGAGCCGCGGATTAAACTACGTACTAAACTGTTTATGAGGTAACTGATGATTATTTATAAATAATTTTATAAATATTCAAATATACGTACCGAAATGTAAAATAGTGAGAGTGATTTAGTAAAATAAGTATAAACTAAATTAGGAGATTTTAGTTTAAAAATTAAAAATTTAAAGAGAATAAAGATAACTTATAAAATTAATAAAAGGATTTCAAATTCCTATGCTTTACTACTTTAATAGATTTGTCCAAACCATACTTCCTTGCTAGAAAACCAAAGGTATTACATGTTAGGATGCTACTTTTTTTTAAGTTCCATGTAGAACAATGGTTATCGTTACCATTTCGTAAATATCGTTACCGTACCATTTTTACTGCTAAACTAAAATTGTTTACCGTTATCGTTACCGATCGACTGGTATAACGAATACCGGTATATCAATAATCTGGTAACCGTTACATTGGTAGTAAATTAACGTTTGTCTAAAATGTCCGTAACTTGACATGTTTTTACATTATAACGCATATTCATTATATTATTTATACTGTTACTTAATAAAAGAAATAAATGTAAAGAAAAAGAAATGTGTTGGACATTTTTGCCTGATTACTAAAATAAATTTAATCATTTGTTTGGTTTTAAATATCTGTAATAAAACATATCGCATGAATACATATGTGTTTTAAATTGACGGGTAAAATTACCGTTACCGTTGGTTTTGAAGAAATGTTACCGATAATTTACCGTAGAAAATTGTAAATTTACCATTACCGTACCGATTAAACTGTTATACAAATTTCAATCAAAAATGATAACCGATTGACTGATAAGTGATAATAGTATGATAATGGAAAATTTATCATTACTATAACAAACCTAGTTACATGGATCTATATAACCTACGGTCGTTGCTAGAGGTCAGAATAAATCTAACGTTTCTAGCTGCTTCCGTATAAATTAGTCTGTTTACATTCAGTAGTATTTTAGTTACTCGATGTTGCTAACATAATAACCCTTTCGAAAATTAATTTTATCACGGCCACTCAATTTTGTTGGGAGCACTATTAAAACCTTGCAGACGTCAGTTATATAAACCAACTCCAAATCAGTTCCATTCCATACATCCCACTCCACTTCAAAGAACCAAAAGGGGAAAAAGAAAATAAAAAATGTCCAACTATGACGACGATAAACTAAACTACGAGATATTCTCAATCCTGGAATCCAACTTCCTCCTCTCCCAGCCCCCTCATAAAATCCGCATCCTCACCATCGATTCCTCCTCCGACAACGCCATCATGGCCGCCACCGTCCTCTGCCGCCTCGAATCCCTCCTTCAAAAACACACCTCCGACCCCTCCACCTCCATCACCGACTTCTTCGACCTCGCCGCTGGCTCCGGCTCCGGCGGCCTTCTCTCCGCCCTCCTCTTCATCCGCAACCCCCAAGGCCGCCCTCTCTTCACCGCCCACCAAGCCCTCAACTTCCTCGCCACCTCCAGCAAAAACACCGTCCTCTCCAAACTGTTCTCCCACAACGACCGCAAGTTGAAATCCCTTTTCTCCGACCTCACCCTCTGCGACGCGATCAAACCCCTCCTCATCTCCTGCTTCGACCTAATCACCTCTTCCCCTTTTATGTTCTCCCGCTCCGACGCAGTCGAATCTGAAACCTACGACTTCCACCTCCACAACGTCTGCAAAGCCGCCACCAGCAAGCACGCCTTCCCAACCACATCACTCAACAAAACTACCACACTGAAAGCTGTCGGGGGCGGGGTTGGGATCGGAAACCCGACCGCTGCAGCCATAACCCACGTCCTGAACAACAAACGAGAGTTCCCTTTTGCCAACGGGATGGATGACCTCTTCGTCCTCTCGATCGGAGGGACCACGTGGGACGCTACAGCGGAGGTGGTCGACCAGTCCGTCGGCATGGCCTTCGGAGGAGAAGTGATGGAACGTAACTACAGTTACGTACGCATCCGTGGAACTGGCGCGGACTCCGTATTGAAGGAGCGGTACGTGAAGACCGTGATGTTCCGTGGGTGCACGGTGGGGGAGGAGACGAACGGAGAGAAGGTCGAGTGGGTGGCGAAAGAGCTCATGGCGGAGGGTGAGCGGAGAAAGAAAAGCAATGTGTCTGTCGTTTTGGTTAAGCCGGTGCTGACCACACCGAGGTCGTCTTCTGCTACCACCACCACTACCGTTATGTCGTCCGACACGGCATCGTTATAATGCATATGATGATATGATTCTCTTTTTATACATATTGTTAAATGATGTTTCAAATTTTAGATTGTTTGGGAACGAGAGGTGTGAATAATATTTGTTCAAATTGTGTGCACATACATGCTTTGCTAGAAAAAACTACTTCGGTTCTTTCAGCCGTATGGATTCAAAGCTCTAAACCGGTCTGTAATAGTTGATAACTGTTAGAAATCGTGGGACAATAGTGTACGCGTAAGATACATAATGTACAAAATTACGTTCATGCAAGAGGTCCTCATGTGGTCGACGGCGAAAAGCCACGCTTTGTACCAGTGACAGTTCAACGACCAGGATATTAATATTAATATCGCATTTTGGAATTTTACTTGCATCGCGGTCGTGTATCATCTATGAGCGTTATTAGACAGAGAGATGAATAGTTAATTTGGAGGCCGTACAATTGGTCATGTCTGTGGGTCCAAATGAAAATTGGGTTTTAGTGGAATTGAGCTACGTGTTAATGGTTTCGATCGCTACATTCTAAATCGTATACTACTATTTATTTGTTAAAATTTAATAATGCGGGCCAATGACCTCCCGCTTCCTGACTTCATAATAAATAATGCAGACGGAAATTATGGAAGAAAGAACAAAACCTTGCTATTTCTTGCAAGTAATAAGATGCCTTCTTATGAAGTTGGGAGGTAAAGTCTGAATATTTCATGTCCACTCCATTAATTCAAAGTAAATGTTCGTACTTATTATGTCTTATAAATTGATCAATAATTTGTTTTTCTCCAAATATTCATTGAAATATCAACTATATAATACGTTAATTATTTTTCGTGTTTAACATGATCACACCCACAATTTGTTCGGTCCAATCAATCAACAACTCTAATTTTGCGTTAGTTAAGCAAAGATGATCATGATGTATGATTATTTGTTATTATTTAACAATAAAGAGCACTGAATGTACAAATATTTGCAAGCCCATCTTTATCACTAGTGGGACATATTTTTGTAGTATAATAATGTAGTGACAAAAGAGGAAAGGAGAGGAAAATGATTTACATAAAAAATAGGTTTGTTTAATCACAATTTGTTCAACGTCCAATCAAATCTGCAGTGCTGCCACAAAAGTTAAAATCTTCAATCAAAATGAGAAACCTCCAAATTATATAATGGGTCGGGGTACATACTAAAATAATATATAAACATGATCAGAAATCTTTGCTTATATGAGGCATTTTGTAATCTCTGTCGTTTATTATAAATTTGTATTTGTACTCATATTTGGTTATGATAGGCCATATTAAAGAATCATAATTTGGTGGTTTAATTTAATATGCAGAAGGATGTATTTATCTAATTTTTTGGGTTAGTGTGAGTGGTGGTTTGGAGACAGTTGTGAAAGTGTAAATGATTAGGATGATTATAGTGTTTGGGATGTTGTGTTATGTAGATCAGCTAGGTCTAAAGCTACAACAAAGTGTTTGGTGTTGGATCACAATCTAAGCAACAAATAGAATATTGGTAACGTCCGTATATATAAAATATATAGCTCCATGTATGTGAAGTGATGATTACTATATGAGTACTATCAACCAAAACTTGCATATTAATCTTTTTTATAGACACAGCTACTTTGAATGTCTAGGGTGTTATTGTACCCATTTTGACCTGCATTGCCTCAGTAAACACCCGACATAGTCGGTTTAATAATGAGCTCAAATCATCTACTCCAAATTTGTTACTCCTTTCTCCATTGCATAAGGGTAATTTCCTTCCCCTTGCTTCCTAAATCTCAAACCTATTGGCGATTTACAATCTATCCTTTTGATTTGCACCTTCGCCCATCGACTGACCTGCAAATTACATAAAAACGAATGCAAAAGGCAACGTATATAAGAAATCTTCCAGGTAACCTTGACTGTTTCATGTGTTGAGCTTGTCTTATATTCAGTTAAATACGCATGTCCCATGTATAACTAGATAAGGTTCGAATTTACTTCATTTAGTATGAGGATGGAAAAGTCTACTTCATTCTCCAAGAACGCCTTTCTCACATTCGTTCATGGCAGATTTTTCGACTAATTTATTCATTATGAAGCTTGCATGGTTAGTTATAATGTCACAAATGGCCCTCACATTTGTGTTCTTGTTACTAAACCGCTCTCAAACAACCCATACACAACCATTTTAACTAGAAATATTACCGCGCCTTTAATTTCTTTTTGAACTTGTCCTGTAAGAATCGCACCTTATTATTAATGCTAAGGGTTTATGTTTCATTTACTAGGATTTTTAAGTTTAGTTAATCACCATTTCCAAATATATAGGCAACAAATGAACACTAAAAGAACAGATGTGAAGTGTTTTCAATATCATCACGACACATAATTTAGGAGTTTCTTCAACTTGCTGACTTTTTTCCTGTACCTTTCTTTTGTTGGTAGCTTGTTTGTGATTGCCTCATAAAGAGACACTACCAATTTGGAGCAGTATATTTTATCCCATACAAATTTATACTACTTTTCAGTCTGAGTCGATGCTTAGTTTTGGTTTCATTCCTGAAAATTTGTGAATGAAACAGAAAGAGATTCAAAATTAATTCATCATAGCATCCTCATATTGATACAACTGGGTCTATATATATAGACTCTCAAGAACAGAGGACTGTGCACGTACACGGTACATAGCACTATACAAAAGGCTGTTAACAGACAGAATACAATTCTCTAACACTCTCCCTTAATTCGAACTCTCCTCTTCTATCTCCTTCTTCTTTTCTTCTCCTCCTACTCTCATATATGCTTCAACATTCAGCTCTTGTCTTAACTTCACAAATCGAGTGCATGAGAGAGATTTAGTTAACACATCTGCCTTCTGATACAGCGCCGGAATATGATTGATACAGATATTGCCTTTAGCTACTTGCTCTCTCACGAAATAGAGATCCAGCTCGATATGCTTGGTCCTTGAATGGAGTATGGGATTAGCTGCTAATAGTACTGCACTTGAGTTATCACACCACACTGTTGATGACCATGCTTCGTAGTCAGTTACTTCAGACAGCAGGGATTTGATCCACATGATCTCTGACACTATGGCAGCAACACTACGATATTCAGCTTCAGTTGATGATCTCGATACTGTAGTTTGCTTCTTTGAACACCAAGACACTAAATTCTCTCCAAAATATACACAGTAGCCACTCACCGATCTTCTATCATCTTTGTCACCACCCCAATCAGCATCAGCAAACCCACTGATTTTCAGAGTATCACTAGGGTTTAGTTTCAGTCCATAATCTGCTGTCCCTGCCAAATATCTAAGTATTTTTTTAGTTGCTTTCCAGTGTTCACTCAGTGGGTTGGACATGAATTGACAAACTTTATTCACGCAGAATGATAGCTCTGGTCTTGTAATGGTGATGTATTGCAGAGCGCCAACTATGCTTCTATAATGATGTGGATCATCTATTGGATCACCACAATTCTTTGATAGTTGCAAATTTGTGGTCATAGGTGTACTGGCAGCTTTTGCCTTATCCATACCTGCTCTTCTTAACACATTCTGAATATAGTTAGTTTGACTGAGAGAAAATCCTCCATTTCTAGTTCTCTTCACCTCTATACCTAAGAAGAAGTTTAGTTCGCCAAGATCTTTTAGTTTGAACTGGTCATTCATGTATCTTATTAACCGATCCATCTCAAGTGTATTATTTCCTGTTATGATGAAATCATCCACATAGACCAGGATATACATGACATTGATGTTGTCTCTCTTGATAAACAGTGAACAATCAGATTTTGTTGAGTGAAAACCAAGCTTCATCAATGTGCCTTTGAGTTTTTCGAACCAAACTCTCGAGGCTTGCTTCAGGCCATATATTGCTTTATTCAGCTTGCAAACCTTTTGATGACCTCTGCTTTCTTCAAACCCTCTTGGCTGCTCCATATACACTTCCTCTTCTAACTCTCCGTTTAGGAATGCATTATGTACATCTAATTGCTTGACTGACCACTTGTTGTGTAGTGCAATGGTGAGTACTATTCTTATGGTAGTAGGTTTTATTACAGGAGGAAACGTTTCTTTGAAATCAAATCCTGCCTGCTGTGTGAATCCCTTAGCTACCAGTCTAGCCTTGTGCTTTGCTATTGTCCCATCAGCATTGTGCTTCAGTTTATATATCCATCTACATCCTATAGCAATTTTGTTCTTGGGCAGTGTAACTAATCTCCATGTATTATTATTAACTAAGGCTTGATACTCCTATTCCATGGCTTTTCTCCATTTAGGATTTGTTACTGCTTGTTCATAGCTTGTAGGTTCGGCTGATAGACTCTGAGTAATGTATACTTTTGGTTTAAAGATACCACTTTTAGCTCTAGTTGTCATGTGATGTCCTTGATGCTGTTCCACTTGTCTAGTTGTCTCAGTATTTCTTTGTGAATTGCTGCCTAATTCACCTGCTACAGTGATACCTCTTTGTGTGCTGCTCCCAGAATTGTCTGTCACACTCCCCTGAAATGGTGCCTGAAACATATCATTCATGTTCCCACTGTCTTCATTCATTTGGTTATGAGTGCAATGATCTTCATCTCTGTTTGTAGCCGAATCCTGGATACCAGAAGTTGAGTCTTCCTCTATGATTGCCTCTGATGAATGGCTTTCTTTATTGATAATAGGTGATGGTATGGGTAGCATTGATCTTTGAGTATTTGTAACCTTCTTGGTGCATTTGACCTTATTGTCAGCAAATGGAAAAATTCTTTCATTGAACATGACATGCCTGGACATAACAATTTTTCCTTCTTTGGTCAAACACTTGTAGCCTTTTTGTAGTGATCCATATCCCAAAAAGGTGCATGGGGAGGATCTAAAGTCAAGTTTGTGACGATTATAAGGTCTTAGCATTAGAAAGCATAAACAACCAAAGACCCTTAGTCTCTTGTAATCGGGTTTAGTCCCATTCAAAGCTTCATGTGGGCTGTTGTATTTTAAAACTTTAGTGGGAAGATAGTTAATTAAGTATACTGCAGTTGAAAAAGATTCTGGCCAGAATTTGAGAGGTAAGGATCCTTGTGCTAGAAGAGTTAATCCCATATCAACAATATGTCGATGCTTTCTCTCAACAATCCCATTTTGTTGAGATGTGTATGGACATGTAAATCTGTGTATTATCCCTCTTGCATTGAAAAAATTCTTGAGAGATTTGAATTCAACTCCTCCATCGGTTTGAAATACTTTCAATTTCCTGTCAAGTTGTCTTTCGACTTGTATGATGAATTGTTTAACAACCTCAGAGACTTCGGATTTTAACTTCAGAAAATAGATCCATGTGTATCTCGAGTATGCATCCACAAATGCAACATAATACTTTAACCCGTAATCAGAGTTCAATGGTGCAGGACCCCATACATCACATTCAACTAATTCAAGTGGATTAGTGTAAACAGTTTCTGAATTACTGAAAGGTAATTTGTGGTTCTTGCCAATTTGACATTGACTGCATAATTTCGATATCATATTATTATTTAAATGTGAAAGATTCTCATTATTCAAAACAACTTTCATCACACTTACATTGGGATGTCCAAGCTTTCTATGCCATATATCATACTCATCATCTACATTATTATTATTATTAGTAGTAGTATTGTAACATACCATATTATCATACTTTCTATCATTAGATTTCAGATCGAATTTGTAGAGACCATCATGTAGTTCCCCCTGCAATAATATATCTCCATTCAAGTTATTCTTAACCAAGCATGTGTTCGGATGGAACTCAAAAAATACTTGATTGTCTCTAGCAAATTGTGAGACACCGATCAAGTTCTTTTTAATTTGGGGAACTCGTAATAGATTTTTTAACAGTAAAGTTTTATTTCTGTTTTCTGAGGTGAACTGTGCATGACCGATATGTGTGATATTTAGAGGTGTGCCATTTCCCATACAAACTGAATTTTTACCTTTGTAGGCTGCTCCTCCCAAATTCAAATTTTGAAGATTGCTTGTGACGTGATGAGTAGCTCCAGAATCAGGAAACCAAGCTTCATCTTGAATATCCATGTCACAAGCTAATGCATCAGAATTTTCATTGTGATGGGACTGATTCCTTGGATTATGTCTTGCAGCATTCTGTGCTTGAGTGAGATTGACATTGTAGGGATAAGGTCTGGAAGTGCCTTGATTGGGTGATATTTGTTGATTACTGTTGTAGCTGGATTCGAATATGAAATAACATTTAATCGCTGTGTGACCAAGTTTCCCACATATTTGGCACTTTGACCGATTATTGAAGAACCTTCCTCTTCCTCGTCCTTGTGCTCTACCTCTGTCATACATGTAGTTTCCTCTAACTGGTTGAGTTTCCTGATGGTTCTGGGTTGATGGATCTGTTCTTGTGTTGTGTTGAGTTTGCTTGTTCTTCACGTTTGCAGCATAGTTGATGGAAAATTCTGTCGTGGAGTTGTTTTTCTGTTCAAGCCTGCCTTCATGCGCAAGAAGACATGAACTAACGTACTGAACAGATGGAGATGATTCTTTTGAGGTTATGACAACAACTATGGCTTCAAATTCTTCTCCTAATCCGTTAAGAATATGGAGAACCTGATCAGTCTCACTAATCTTGTGTCCTGATGACTCTAAAAGATCACATAGTTTCTTAATCTTATTAAGATACTCTCTGATGCTTGCATTATCTTTCTTGACATTTTGTAGTTGCCTCTTGCAACTCATAATTCTCGCTGCTGCCTGCGAGTTGAAATTCAAATGAATTGCAGTCCATACTTCAAGTGAGGTTTTGCATCCTATAACTGATGATAATAGATAAGGGCTGATTGAAGACAAGATCCAGGAACACAGCAAGCTATCTTGTCTCGAGTGTATTAAGAATTCGGTGTTTGGTTTGCTGATGCCATCTTGACCGGTAATGAATTGGGAAGGAGGTACAGTGATCGGATCTATAAATTTCTGTAAGCCATATCCATTGATAGCCATTTCAATCTGAAACTTCCACAAAAGAAAGTTGTCTTCATCTAGTGTTACTGTAATAAGTTGGGTTTGTGGATTGATAATTGATTTCAGCGAGTCTTCAAGAGTCTTCGATGATTGATTGGATGTTGTATTTCCGAGATTGGTTGATCCAGTTCTTGATTGAATCTCATCGTCTTGAGCCATGATTTAGGGCTTGATTATTGGATCTTATTAGATCTGATGATGAAGATGAACGAATTCTGAACTTGCGAAGAAGATAGGTAATGGATTTTCTATTCAGATCTGAGATCTGAAAGTTTGATGCCGTTGGGCGATAGCTCTGATACCATGAAAATATTTGTGAATGAAATAGAAAGAGATTCAAAATTAATTCATCATAGCATCCTCATATTGATACAACTGGGTCTATATATATAGACTCTCAAGAACAGAGGACTGTGCACGTACACGGTACATAACACTATACAAAAGGATGTCAACAGACAGAATACAATTCTCTAACAATTCCATGCTGACTTGAAGGGATACACACCACTGTTTGTTAATATAGAAGTTTCCACATATGTTCAATTATTACCTTAATCATCATCCCTTCACCTTTTACCCTTTCAAAGTGATCGACCCCCCAATCTGTCTATCAGTCTTCCATCTTGTAAACAATGATCATACCACATTTTTGTACTTTTTCCATCTATAATCTTTTAGTCTCATGCACCTTAAATCTTTCTCCCTCGTTCGCAAAATAAGTTTCCAAGTACTGGAATACAAGAGCAGTACTAAGTCATTATCAACTTACATACTTATTTATTTTAAAATTTATATTTTGTTGTTTGTGGATGTTTACACATGAAATTTTAAACATATTCTCATCTTCAATTCCAGGTTATATCATGTTGAGATTGGATTAAAATGACCACTCAAAGGCACGATTGAGTACCTAATTATTGTTGCAGTTAATCCTGATTCTTAGCTAGATAGTTGCAGATCTGTTTAAGTGGTCAAAGTAGTGCTTTGTTAGTTTGTTATTTTATGTTGCTTTGTGCTCCACGTCTGTGAGAGTGGCACTGTTTTAGGAGTTCATTGCTTGTTCCTTTATCTATTTAAATGTTTTATCTGTTTTAGTTTGGTAAGAAAAAAAAAACAAGTTCAGTTAAAAAGCTTTCTGTTCTTTTAATTTCAGCTTGCTTTATTGATATACATCTTCTCTCTTGTCTGACAGTGGTATCAGAGCAGGGTTCATAAGCTAATAACATGAACGACAAAGTCCAAATTTCAGTTCCAGTCTTAGATGGAAAAAATTACATCCGATGGAGCACACAAATGAGAGTGATTCTTGACTACCACGAATTGCTACCTATCGTGGAGAATGGAGTTCCAATGCTTGCCGCAAGTGCGAATGAAGCACAGAAGGCTGCTCACCGTGAGCTGGTGAAGAAGGACAAGAAGGCTCTGTATCTCATTCATCAAGGAACGAATGATGAAGTTTTTTAGAAGATAACATCCGCAACTTCAGCGAAGCAAGCATGGGATACGCTGAGTACATCATTCAAAGGAGAAGAAAAGGTTAAAAAGGTGAAACATCAAACTTTACGACGTCAGTATGAATTATTGCAAATGGAGTCATCTGAAAGTGTTACTGATTTTATAAGCCGAGTTCTTTTTTTGACAAATAAGATAAAAATATATGGAGAAGAGTATACAGATCAGAATAAAGTGGAGAAGATTCTGTGAACGCTCACACCACGTTTTGAGCATATTGTGGTGGCAATAGAAGAAGCTCATGATCTGTCTGAGATGACCGTTGATGAATTATCCGGAACTCTACAAGCCCACGAACAACGCATGAATGAGAAGCATATTGAGAAGTCCCTCGAGCAAGCATTCCAAAGCCAAGTTTCCACCAAGTGGGAACAAAGTAATGCAACCAAAGCTAACAGTGGATCTCGTGGTAGAGGATGAGGAAGTGGATATCTCTACAGCAATAGAGGACGTGGTGGTCAGAATCATAATCATGAAGGTAGGGGTAATCAGAATAATGACCAAGAAAGACCAAATCAAAACCGCCAACATAACTCTAACTTTAGGAGGCGTGGTCGTGGAGACGTAATAGAGGAAGATATGATAGATCTTCAGTTGAATGCTATTCATGTCATAATTTTGGTCATTATGCAAGTGAGTGCAGAAGCAAAGAAAGCAATCAGGTTGCAAATTGCACACAAGAAAGTGATGATGATGATGGAAATCATGCGTTGTTGATGGTTACTACGACAAGTGAAATGCAGAACTACAACACATGGTTCCTTGACACGGGTTGTACCAATCATATGTGCGGAAAGAAGGAACTCTTCATAGAGCTTGACGAGTCAGTCCGCTCTAATGTAAAGTTTGCTGATGATAGCACCATACCGGTGATGGGAAAAGGAAAGGTTCTGATCAAACTGAAAAACGGTGACCATAGGTATATTTCTAATGTGTTTTATGTACCAGATATGAAGAGTAATTTGAAAAGCATGGGCCAGCTGTTGGAAAAGGGGTATGTGATGAATTTATCTAACAATTCTCTTTCCGTTGTTGGTAAAAAAGGTACACTTGTTCTTAAAGCCCCGCTTACAAAAAACCGTATGTTTAGAATTGATATTGCTAGTGATGTATATACTTGTCTTAATGCTGTAATGAAAGACGAGTCTTGGATGTGGCACCTTCGGTTTGGTCATTTGAGTTTTCGTGGTTTAAAGATGCTTGTTGAAGGAAATATAGTGAAAGGACTACCAAGTATACACCACCCTGAACAGTTTTGTGAAGCTTGCACTCTTGAAAAACATAGCAGATTTCCTTTTGTAGCTGGAAAGAATCAGCGAGCTGCACAACCACTAGAACTCGTTCAATCAGATGTGTGCGGACCAATGAATATCATGTCAAACGGTAACAATAGATACTTTCTTACATTCATTGATGATTTTACTAGAAAAACTTGGGTTTATTTTCTGCACAGAAAGTCTGAAGTGCTTGATTACTTTAAGAAATTTAAGGCTCATGTTGAAAGGCAAAGCAGCCACCTTATTAAAACTCTTAGAACGGATGGTGGTGGTGAATATATTTCTAAAGAATTCACCATGTTTTGTGAAGAACATGGAATAAAACATGACATTACTTTTCCTTACACCCCACAACACAACGGGTTTGCTGAAAGAAAGAATCGAACCATAATGAATATGGCAAGAAGCATGCTAAAGGCCAAAGGTATGCCAAATTCCTTTTGGGGTGAAGCTGTCTCATGTTCTGTTTACTTGATAAATAGGTCTCCAATAACAAATGTTCAAAATATCACACCCGCTGAAGCATGGAGTGGTCATAAGCCAAGTGTAAAGCATCTTAAGGTCTTCGGTTCCATTGCATATGCTCATGTTCCTTCCCAAACGAGAAGATAGTTGGATGATCGAGGTGAGAAGGCTATCTTTGTTGGCTATGTGAATGGTGGATACAAGCTGTTTAATCCGGAGACAAATAAAGTGACTTTGAGCAGAGATGTCATTTTTGCCGAAGATGAAGCCTGGAAATGGAGTGTGAATCAGCAAGGGAGTTCCTCAAGGCACTCAATTTTCATTTTTGAAGAAGATGAAGACCATTGTTGGTAGCCATTTAGAAAACTTTTCAAAATTCAGATTATGAAACTTTTGAAAATCATGCTCTGATACCAAATGTGAGGAATGCAGAATATGGATCTTAAGGCTAGAATGAACACTAGAGGGGGGGTGAATAGTGTTTATAAGAAATTACTAAATCTTTTTGAGTTATTGTTGATTTGTATACAAATGTATGCAATATTCAGACACAGATATAATCACAGAATCAAACACAGATGCAGAAATAAAGTAAATGCAGTAAAGGAAAGAACACACCGGATTTTATACTGGTTCGGAGTTACCCTACATCCAATCACGCACAACTAAGTACGGATTTCCTTTCTAAAGCAATTCAACAATTACAACCCTCTATTTCAAGGCCACGAGGTACACCCTCCAGAATCACAATCCTCTGGGTAGAGATACTTGATTTCTGGGCAATAAGTTCACCCAATTGATTTCTCAAGGCTACAATCACACCTTTTCTCACTTGATTGATTTCCAAGGCTACAATCACACCTTTTACTCTATTGATTACAAAGAAAGCCTATAACTCTGAATAACACTGAGGATCTTGATGAGATAGTGACAGAGAATAAAACCAGAGATTATCTTGTTAGATTCAATGTTGATTTTGGCAGAGTAATGGTAAGAATATGTATAAAGAAATGTGGAAGAAGAAGAGAAGTGAAAAACCAGAAAATCTATATTCAAATTCGTTGAAACTAACCCCTATTTATAGAAGAACAACAGCCATGTCCATTCGTGAAGGGTTATGGCGAATAGACACTTCTTTTGAAATTCAAATTTTTGAATCTAACTGTCACTATGTCGACATGGGGTACTAGGGCATGTCGACATCCCAAAGCATTTTTTGAAGATTTGATTTTCTTTGAAAATAACCTTTATCTTATATTAAAAACTATTTAAACTTTATAAATATACTTGACTGTAGATAAAATACATAGATAAATATAGAGAATAATATATATAAAATTTTACTATAATTTTAAATTTAAATCTAAGTATAAATATATTATAATTAAAAGATAGTTTAAAACAAGAGTTTATTAAAAACAAAAACAAAGAAAATTTTAAGGCTAAAACATCATTTTGAAAATCATTTGAAAAGTTCATTTTTAAGGCTAAAACATTTTGAAAAGCAGTTTTGAAAATCATTCTGAAGTAGTTTTGAAAATCATTTTGAAGTAGTTTTGCAAGCTTCTTCCTGCAGAATATCTCATCATATCAGGACTCGAGAACTTGTACAAAACCAGGATGTTCGTGGGTTTGTAAGCCACTTGTCGTAGGTTTGTAAGCTACTTGTCGTGGGTTTGTAAGCCACTAAAAAGGTAGAAATGGGTTCCATCCAAAAAGAAAAATGGAGTGAAGATTTCAGTGCTATTATGAAGTTTTAACATAATTCGAGACTCAATACTTATCTTGAAATCTTGAACTCTTGATAATCTTGATACTCATGAGTCTTCAATCTTGATATCTTGAATCTCTATACTGTACAGTCTTCATTCTTTGTACCTGCATGGTTAAATCCTGCATATACATATATATCTAAACTATAATGTTAGTATTTATATTTTATAATCTTATTCTAAGGTTGTTGTCATCAAAACCATCATCTTAAGGACTAACAATCTCCCCCTTTTTGATGATGACAACCTTTGTTTATAAAATATTACTTCTATCCTAATAACTCCCCCTAAATCTAATAACTCCCCCTTAATCTATGCCTAACTACCTATTTTATATTTCTCCCCCTTTGTCATCAACAAAAACAAACAAACTCTAAACTATATAACTCCCCCTCATTCTTGTACTCAAGTACCTGCATTAATAAACTATATAATAGAGTATATTAAGAAATAACTATACTTATAGACATGATATTCAATCAACGATTATAAATATATCAATGTATATTTATACATTCATCAATCCACACCAAGTGTCAATCAAATCAATCAAAACAAACAATTTCAATCAAAGCAATCAATTCAAACAAAGTAATCAAATTAAATAAAGCAATCAAATTAAACGTTACGAGGAACTTCCATCCATCCTTCTTCTCTGAAAATGGGGTTTGCTTTGATGGCATTCCAATTTTCATTGTCATTTGTGAGAGAGACAGGAGGATGTGCTTTGTTATCATCCTTGTGCAGGGAAGAAATCATCCATCGAATTGCCTCGAAATGCCTCTCTTGCTCCTTGATCATCTGCATTTGACTCAATTCTAAGTGTCCCTGGTTACAAAGAATGAACAAGAGAATATTCTTGAATGAATTAAGAGTTTCTTCAAGATTCTCGGATAAGTTATGAATTGGATTAGCCATTTTTGAAATTGTGAGAAGAATGAGAGATAAAATAGATAAGAAATAATATTCAGTAATGAATTCTGGAAGAAATGGGTGTATATAGGTGTAGAAATTCGTTTGAAATGAATAGACATAGGGTAGTTATTCAAATTTCAAATTCAAAATGAAGTGTCATTTCTGACCAGTACATGTCGACATGGTCATAGAGGGTATGTCGACATGAGGCAGTGAAATTTGATGGTAATTTTGATTTTGTGAATAATTGTGTATATATATATATTTATATAATATACTAACATTTATTCAAGAGATAAGATAAGCTAGATAACAGAAAAGAAATTCAATTTCATTGCATAGAAGAGTGATACAATGATTAATCATAAACAACTACATAAATACTCAAATTAAAACAAACTTAAACTAATTCGACATGATATGAAAATATAGAACTAGTTAGAGGATGATGAAGATGAAGATAATCCAAGTTTCTTGCTGACTTTGGAGAAAAACTTGTTCATCTTGGATGACATTTTGTCCAACTTCTTACTAACGGATCTTTTAAGAACCCATTGATTCTCAACAATAATTTTTTGGTTTTTGGGAAGGGTTTTGTTGGTAGGATTGGAGGGATAATCAATACTTTCTAGGGATGTCTCACCTTCTTCTTCTTCTATTTCCATTTCATCCCCTTCTTCTTCTTCTTCCTCTTCCTCTTCCATTTCTTCATGAGCCAAACGCTCTTCTTTTTTGGCAAGACTCTCATAAGGTTGAAAAACATATGGGATTTTCATGAGAGAAATGTTTGAGATATTAAAAACTTTTCTTGAAATAAATTCTTCTCCTTTGAAATTTAATCCAAATTAGTTGAAAATCCGAGTAAGGTAAATTCCATGATATAAAGTGTTTTCTCCCATTTCAAAATTTTTAGGACGAAGTTCATCCAAAATAACTTGCGCCCAATTGATATCATAATTTCCGAAAATAGCCAAAAGAGCTTTGCAAACTTTTGAGGTAGGATTGTTAAAAATCCCCGATCTTGGGGTCAAAGTATGTTGTAAAAGAAGGTTAACAATTCTTGCTTTTGGATGAAAGTTTCGGTTTTTAAATTAAAGTTTTCATCTCCTTCAAAATTATGATGAAATGTCTCACGATCATGTTCATCGATTTGAAAACTAGAAAGATCCATTCCCGTACTTTTGCAATTGATAATGGTACCCAAAAGATCACAATTCAAAACAATTTTAGTGCCTTTGACACTACTCCAAATTTCATTATCATTTCCTTATAAAATTCTCGATTGAGATTTGGGTAGAAAATTTTAACAAGATTTGGGTAACAAACAAAATCATTTTGAGAAGAATTAACAAGACTAAGAATTTGATTGTTTGCAAAAAAAGTATCAATTTCATAAGAAGCAAAATTTTGAAAAATAGCAAACTTTCCGGGATGGACTTTTCCATAATTAGCATAATTGATGTATGCTTTTATGGCCTCCGGATTATTGAGGAGTTGCTCTTTCAAGTTTCTGGAAAGTCTCATGGTGGAGGGGTTGCTTGAAGAAGCCATTAAAGTAGAGATTAGAGAGCTTGAAGTTTTGAAGAGAGTTTGAATTTGAAAATGAAAGTGAAAAGTTGTGATAAAAGATAGTGAATAAATAGATTTTTGAAAGACATGTTCTCTGGTCCAAAAGATGCCTTTTCAGAGTATTGAATGAAGTGAAAAGGTGGAGAGAAATTCAACCATTTGAATTCAAATTTTGAATTTCAAATTCTGATACCTATGTCGACATCAGGGTAGGGACCATGTCGACATATGCTTGTGAATTTCTATGATTTATTTTTCCTAAGTATTCTAATATATATATACTTATTATTTTAATGTCTATATATATATATATCTGGAATATTATTAGAATTATAGTATATTCCAGAAAATATTATTATATTATTAAAAAATAATAATAATAAAATAATAAAAAATAAATTTAAAATTCAATCAACACACCAAATCAAAATCAATCAATCAAGCAATCAATCATCTAATTCTAAGCATGCAATTTCAATCAATTGTATTGTAAATGTGTACCTTTTTCTGAGTCCGTTTCCTTGAATTCGTTGAAGTCGTGAACTGCCGTGAAACACAAATTTGAATTATCTGTCTTCTGATCATCATCACTTGAGGACGAGTCTGAGTCATCTAGAGTAGCAGTAAATGCATGCTTCCGTTTCTTTACTGAATCATTGTTTATAGGAGGATTCTGCCTATCTGGATACGGACAGTCTCTTTTCATATGGCCTGGTTCATCACAGTTGAAACATTTGACATTGTTTGGCACTGCATTCTGATTTCCAGAATTCTTACAGTTGTTTCTCTTGAGATTATTCATCTTTCTATATTTCAGGAATTTCCGAAAATTCATGGTCATAAATGCTATCTCTTCATCATTATCACTGTTTGAGTCTGATCCGTCGGTTAATGCATTGAATGCCATTGATTTCTTTTCAGATGCTTTGCTTTCTCTTCTCCCGATCATTTGGACTTCAAACGACATTAGATTTTCAATCAATTCTTCTATCTTTAAGATACTGATTTCATTTGCCTCTTCAATTGCAAGTGTCTTTTGATCCCATTCTGGAGTGAGAGAATTTAAAAATTTTCTGACTTGATCTTCTTTCGAAAATTCCTTTCCCAAGGATATTAAAGAATGCACAATATCCTAAAATCGACTGTACATATCTGAAATAGACTCATCAGTATTCATTTTAAATAACTGAAACTGATTTGTGAGCATGGAAATTTTGGTCTGTTTAACTTTGCTTGTTCCTTCATGAATAACTTGCAAAGTTTTCCAGATTTCATATGCAGACTTACAAACTGACACTCTATTAAATTCATTCCTATAAAGTGAACAAAACAGAATATTCATTGCTTTAGAAGTATTTTGTACAACAACCTTTTGCTCAGTGGTCCACTGTGCAAAGTCAGTTGTGGGTTCAGAATATTCATTCTGTGTGATATTCCAAGTGTCTAATCCTACAGATTGTAAATATATGTTCATCCTACATGCCCAATATGCATAGTTACTGCCATTAAAAAGTGGTGGTCTGACAATAGACTGACCTTCTACAAATGAACTAGTGTTAGAAATAGTACCAGTGTTGGTAGCCATTTAGAAAACTTTTCAAAATTCAGATTATGAAACTTTTGAAAACCTTGCTCTGATACCAAATGTGAGGAATGCGGAATATGGATCTTAAGGCTAGAATGAACACTAGAGGGGGGTGAATAGTGTTTATAAGAAATTACTAAATCTTTTTGAGTTATTGTTGATTTGTACACAAATGTATGCAATATTCAGACACAGATATAATCACAAAATCAAACACAGATGCAGAAATAAAGTAAATGCAGTAAAGGAAAGAACACACCGGATTTTATACTGGTTCGGAGTTACCCTACATCCAGTCCCGCACAACATAGTACAGATTTCCTTTCAAAAGTAATTCAACAATTACAACCCTCGATTTCAAGGCCACGAGGTACACCCTCTAGAATCACAATCCTCTGGGTAGAGATACTTGATTTCCAGGCAACAAGTTCACCCAATTGATTTCTCAAGACTACAATCACACCTTTTCTCACTTGATTGATTTCCAAGGCTACAATCACACCTTTTACTCTATTGATTACAAAGAAAGCCTATAACTCCGAATAACACTGAGGATCTTGATGAGATAGTGACAGAGAATAAAACCAGAGATTATCTAGTTAGATTCAATGTTGATTTTGGCAGAGTAATGGTAAGAATATGTATAAAGAAATGTGGAAGAAGAAGAGAAGTGAAAAACCAGAAAATCTATATTCAAATTCGTTGAAACTAACCCCTATTTATAGAAGAACAACAGCCATGTCCATTCGTGAAGGGTTATGGCGAATAGACACTTCTTTTGAAATTCAAATTTTTGAATCTAACTGTCACTATGTCGACATGGGGTACTACGGCATGTCGACATCCCAAAGCATTTTTTGAAGATTTGATTTTCTTTGAAAATAACCTTTATCTTATATTAAAAACTATTTAAACTTTATAAATATACTTGACTATAGATAAGGCGATTGATGTTAAATGGGTTTACAAAACAAAAATGAAACCAAATAGTGAAGTAGAGAGATACAAGGAGAGGTTGGTTGCAAAGGGCTTCGAGCAACGATCTGGTCATGACTTTCAAGAGGTATATTCTCCTGTTGCTCGAATGGAATCAATTAGATTTATAATTGCTTTGGCTGCACAAAATTGTTGGAAAATCCATCAAATGGATTTTAAGTCTGCTTTTCTTAATAGTACACTTAAAGAAGAAGTTTTTGTTAAACAACCTCCGGGTTTTGTAAAGAATGGAAGCGAGGATAAAGTATACAAATTAAACAAAGCATTGTATGGTTTAAGCAAGCATCTAGAGCTTGGAACGAGCACATAGATTCTGTTTTTCACAATATGAGATTCCAAAGGTGTCCATCTGAACACGGCGTGTATGTGAAGGTTAATAATTCTGGTGATTTATTATTACTGTGTCTTTATGTTGATGACTTGATCTTTACGGGTAATAATGTCAAGTTGATTGAGGATTTTAAGGCGTCTTTGATTCGTAAGTTTGAAATGACAGATCTTGGCTTAATGTCATATTTTCTTGGCATAGAGGTGTTTCAAGGAGAAGATGGAATTTTTGTTTCACAAAAGAGGTATGCTGGAGAATTTTTAAAGAAATTTCATATGTATGATTGCAATCCAGTAAGAACACTAGTAGAGGTTGGCACAAAATTGTCAAAAGAAGGTGACGATGCACATGTTGATCCTACTTACTTCAAGCAGATTGTTGGAAGTTTGAGATATCTCACATGCACAAGACCTGACATTGCATATGGAGTTGGATTAATCAGCAAGTTTCAACAATCTCCTCGTCAATCTCACATACAAGTGGCACAGAGAATTATGCGATACATAAAAGGCACCTATGATTATGGCTTATTTTATTCCTCTTATAACAACTATTCTCTTGTAGGCTATTCTGATAGTGATTGGGGAGGAGATCCCGATGATAGCAAAAGCACTTCTGGATATTGTTTTAAGTATGGAGCTATTGCATGTTCATGGTCATCTACGAAACAGTCAGTAGTAGCACTTTCAACTTGCAAAGCGGAATATGTGGCAGCTGCTTCAAGCGCATGTCAAGCTATATGGTTGCGTAATTTAATGAGTCAAATTCATGTTCCTGTTCAAAGGCCTATAAAGATTTCTGTGGATAACACCTCTGCCATTAATTTGGCCAAGAATCCTATCACACATGGAAGAAGCAAACATATCAGTACACGTTTTCACTTCCTAAGAGATCAAGCTCAAAAGAAAGAAATTGAACTAGTCTATTGCAAGTCTGAAGATCAAGTTGCAGACATTTTAACTAAACCATTGAAGTATGTGTCTTTTATTAAACTCAAGCGCATGATGGGAATTACCACAATGAAGAATCAGAATTAAGGGAGGATGTTGCACTTAATCTTGATTCTTAGCTAGATAGTTGCAGATCTGTTTAAGTGGTCAAAGTAGTGCTTTGTTAGTTTGTTATTTTATTTTGCTTTGTGCTCCACGTCTGTGAGAGTGGCACTATTTTAGGAGTTCATTGCTTGTTCCTTTATCTATTTAAATGTTTTATCTGTTTTAGTTTGGTAAGCAAAAAAAACAAGTTCAGTTAAAAAGCTTTCTGTTCTTTTAATTTCAGCTTGCTTTATTGATATACATCTTCTCTCTTGTCTGACAATTATAACTTGTATTCCTCTCTCTGAAATCTCATAAGGTTACAAAAAATGTTATTCCAAATACAATGAATTAATATATGCGCAATTTTTGATTATTTTGAAATCAAAAAGCACGTTCCGGCAAATTAAGTGATCCATTATCGTAAATTTAATCGAGGTAAATTGTTGATGGCGATCGTTGAAGCCAACAAACAACCCTTGACTAATAGCTCTAATCGTTGGTTTTTGAATTTAGTTACAAGACAAATAGAGTAACAATATCTGTAGTAATCTACAAATTCACCTTTAGTAATTTAAATAACCGATTAAGGATTAAAATGGATTTTTTAGATAGGGTCGAAAGCTAAATATTAGAGATGAATTAATTATAATTTGAGGTCTCTTTTGTTGAGTTCAAAGTATCGTTTAGAAGAGTTTTGAGTACAAGCATCGATATATTTGAGATTTTGGATTCTGAGTTAGACGTTGAGACTTGATTATAAATCACCTAAAAAGATAACTTTTGTATACAAGTGAATTAGATTTTAGGACCGATTCGATTGTTTCTCAATGCTTTTTTCATGAAGAGAAACATATAGAAAATCGACGTTTGGAGAAACATGTTTTTGGGCTCTGTTGCACATAGGTCAAGGCTCATTCAGCATGTTTGGGATGAATAAAAAGTAGATTTCTCTTATCTTCATTCAATTTCTATTTCAATTTCGTTCCTTTTTTCTCTCTTCTTCTTCTCTCTTCCGTGGAAGATCTATATCCACTTTAACCAAGCCAAATAAATTCCCTAAAATCAAACTAAACCCCCTATAATTTCTAAAGTGAGATTCTTTACTAACCCAATTCATTTGGAAGCGATTGAAGAAGTCTTGGATTTTGGGATGGAGATGGATGAGGCATTGAGCATGGGTTTCTTGTCAAAATGGTTTGCTAAAGAATCCTCAGTTGAGTGGAACTCCTCCCTACTCTCTATGATATCTCTTATGCATTTATTACACGATTGATTTCTTTGTTGGCTTAGCGTTTATGACTAGAATGTTCATAAATGGATTATGAATGTTTTTTTGAAGAAGGTACAAATATTTTTATTGGGTATGGATAAACTTTACAATGATATTTGGCCCATAAAAATCAAAACAGGCCAACATGTATACAATAAAAATTGCAATTATATAGAAAATGAAATAAAGCTAGTTCGTTTACTCGAACTAGATTTTCTAATAATGGCCGGTGCCTAAAAGTTGAGGAAAATACCACCAATAAGTGATAAACTATGAAACTTAAGCACCGTAGACACCAAACTTTCATCGCATAGCTCTTTCGAAGGTGAAGCTTCCTCTCATTCATCGAATCAACTCATGCATGGGAATGGAAGGTGAAGGTTAGGATCGATCTATTGGTTTCCGTTTACAATCAAATAGAATACCCCAAAATTCAACAGCTCTGCTGTAAAGAGGCGAGGTACTAGGTTTTTTGATTGATTTGAGGATATGGATTTTGTAATGATCCCGTTTTTAAGCCAAATTTAATTTAGTAATTAATTTAATTTTGAGAATTAAATTGTGAATTAATTTGAATTTTTCCCAAAACAAATAAATATGTGTTTGTTTATATATATATATAGATTGTAAATAGAAAATTTAATTGGAAATTCAAGAGTAAATATCTTATAAGATAAATTGGATTTAGAACTATATATTTTAAATATATATATATATATATATATCTGTGTGTGTGTGTGTGTAAATGTGATTATTTATTAATGTAGTTTCAAATTTATTTTCTTTAAAGGTTATATGAATATAAAAGGAAAAGTATAAATAAGAAAACATAAAAACATATTACATAATTTATAAATTAAATGAAACAAGGGTTTAAAACATAAAAATGAATATTTATGACAAATGGAAGATAATTAAAATATGTATTTACAAGTGTAAACCATGTGATATGGAATTAAACAAGTGTCCTTAGTTTCATTAATTTTTGAAAATAATAAATAAAAAGATTATATTCCTATATATATCTTTTTAACCTCTTTCTCATTTTCTTTCAAAAAAAATTCAAACAAGTACAAACCTGAAACAAAACTACAGATCAAAAGAAAATAAAAAATCAAAAACCTGGAAGCAACTCAACAAATCAAAGCAAGTATAAAAATCAACTCAAGTAAATCAAAGCATCAAGCAGTAGATCAGATTCAAAACAAACAAATCTGCAAAGATTTAAATCAAGCAAGATTCAAAATCAAGTACAACATTCAAAGATCAGAGTTAAAATTCATTTCTAGATTTTCAACATCTTTTCCAGGTTTTCAAGCCTTCTCTGTCCCAATTCCAGGTGAGCAAACTTCTATCTTTAAAACTTAATCTGTTATATATTGGTTTGCATGTTAACAAGCTTCTCTATTTCAATATCCTGTGAGCAAACTCACATAATTCTGCCTCTATACTTTGATGTGTGTTTGACATTGATGTATGATGAAAAGGAAATTACTTGATTAGTTGATAAATATGCCTGCATGCTTATATTTAGATGTAGATATATGTGTGTATGCCTGTATATGTAAATATATATATATGTATATATATGGCTCTGTTTAGTAATAGGTCTTCAAATTCAAGAAAAAATTTCAGATCTTCTTATTTAAACTAATTCAAGTTAGGATTCCTGAAAAGTAAATGTTTATACCAATGTAAAGTCATTTTTAAAAATGGATTCAAGTGGATCTATTGAGTAACTATCTCAAAAACAAAGATTTATAGTAATGATCAAACTTAAGTCAGAAAATCAAATGAATTAATTTCACGTTTGGATCTTATAATCTGATTTGCATGGGAAAATAATGAATTTTAATGTGAAGATTATGATTTTTAGTTTGGGATCGAGTGAGTAATTCAAAGTTGATCAGAAATTGATTTTTTGTCAATTTACGGCGATCACGTGAGCTATGAAGGTCGTGATTCTTGGTGAAGATAGCTGGAGCATCGGGGAACTTAGGAAAAATCTTGATTGAGTTTATAAAATACTGTGGCGACAGGAGTTCGTCGATCTAGGGTTTTATGGTGCAGTTTGCTTGTCGAAGTTTGAGAAGGTAATTCGTCGGCGTGGAGAGATCGCACGAGGCCGGACCTATGGGAATCGAAGCAGTGGAGTCTGACAAAGCTCCTGTCGGGATGGCGTGGATGATCGTGAATGAGATCGTCGGCGATGATGGGTTTTTTCGATCAAGTTGGTTCCAGTTTCGAGTCGAAAAGCTCGATGTCGATCTACGGCCTGATGGAGTGATCTGGGTAGTCAAGCTTGTCGTCGAGGTCAAGGTTGACCTGTGGGTGCCGGCGACGATGATCGGAGTCTCTCCGATCACCTATGCACGTGCACAAGTTTCTTTTTAGTGTTCGATGTTGCTGCGTTGAGATGCTTTGGGGAAGAAAATGTTTTGGCTCGGGAAGTTTACGAATTGGCTCGGGTTTTGTCTCGTATTCGAGAGTGTTATAACTTTAACAGTTTAAAAATTTAAAACTAAATCAAGTTAAATAATTTAGTAACCACTTCTTTCAAAAATATTTAATATTGGAAATATTATTAAAGGTTTGGAAATAAAAATTATTTTGAGTTTTAAGTATTTCAATATATATGTATAACCTTTATTTTTAAAAGTTTATTTTAAATAAACTTAATGTTGTAATTAATTAAAGATGAATTGTTTTTTTATATAAAACATTAATTTAACTTAGAGGTTTCAAGTTAATAATAAATTTATTTCAAAGATTATTTAAACAAGATTTTTAAAGATAATTGATTTGTCTTAAATAATGGTTTGGATTATCGATTAACTTAAAAGGTTTAAGTTAAATTATGTGATTTTGTTCAAAGGTTATTTAAATAAGACTTAAATGATGATTTTGTAATTATTTAAGATAAATTGGCTATCTTAAGATTAGAGGATCATTAATTTTGAAATTGAATGATAATTACTTAATCAAAGTTTAATTAAGCATAAATTTAAGATTAATTAATTTGTTAAGAGTTAATTAATTAATGATAAGAAATTAAGGAGAATCGATTAATGATCAAAAGGGTAATTGATTTGATTTGATTAAGGAAAGTAATTAAAGGTAATCAATTACTTAAAGATAATTACTTAATTAAAAGTAATTAATTAATGAAAATTATTGTAATTAATTAAGGGTTATCAAGTGATTAAAGGTAATCAAGTGATTAAAATTAATTTGAGATTTATTAATATAAGTGATTAGGGATAATCACTTATTGTAATTAATTAAGGAAAATTAATTAAATGGTAATTAATTAAGGGTTAATTAATTAATGTAACTAATTAAGAATAATTAATTAAAGGATAATTAAATAATTAAAGGTTAATTATTTAATGATTAAAGGTTGATTAATTAATAATTAAAGGTTAATCAATTTATTATTAAAGGATAATTGATAAATGATTAAAGGTTAATTAATTAAAATGGTTTGTAATTAATTAATATTAATTAACCAGAATTAGTAATTTATTCATAAGTAATTAATCTGGTTTAAATTTATCAGATAATTAATTGATCTTACTTATGAATGTTTGGATTGTCTTGAATGTTTGAATTGATTGATATCTCTGATGCTCTGTGATATGAATTATTTTAATTTGAGCTGTGATGAATGTAATTTATTTATTTGTGATGAATTTATATTATTTATCTGTGAATCTGTGAATGAAGGTAAGCGTTATAGGAATATACCGCTTATCGATATTGCTGTGTTTGGATTGTGATGATTGATGATGTTGCACTATTGTGTAAAACCCCTGGACTACACTATACACACACAAATATGGATTTCACGGGAAATCGGTTAAGTCACAGATATTTTGAATATAATATTATTTTATTCAAAATGGTTTAAAAATTGAATTTTGAATCCAAATGGTTTTGGAAATAAAATTGGGTTGAATATGAAAAGCTTTTGAAAAGGAAGTTTGAAATTGAAATCTAGTTTGAATATAATATATTTTGTTTAAGTTTTGAAATTATTTTGGAAACTATGGTTTGAAGTGGTAATATGAGTTATATAATAATATATATGGATTTTACACCATCTTTAAAGTATTTTAAATGTATTATTTTGGAAATTTAAATTTAACCCAAGTTTATATTTTTAAAAGCTATAACTTGTGCATATTTGATCGGATCTTTCCGAAACGAAAAGTATTTGTTTTCAAATGATAATGGCTTTCATATAACGAAAGAACTTCCAATTTTTGAAAAGATTTCAAGTTTGAAATGGAATTGTTTTGAAAGCTATGAATGAATCTTTGTGAAAGATTGGTGAACTTTGTTTTCAAATTGAAGAGGATCTTAAAGGTGTATCTTTTGTATAAAAGATTTGGAATTGAAATAATTTTTGAAAGCTATGAATGAATCTTTGTGAAAGATTGGTGAACTCTGTAAAGTGAATCTTTTTGTTTAAAATATTAAAATGGTAATTTATTTAAACCATTTGAAAGAAAGGTTTTGGCTTTAAGTTATGACTTAACTAAGATCCCATATATCCATATGGTTTAAATTATGCGCTCATTATTCGGTTTAGCCGGGAGAGGACCTTTGTGTCATAAAACCCATTCCGAATAATGATACGACGAAATGGATAGCATTTGAAGACGGTGGTGAAGACCGGATATTTTCGAAAGTGAAAGGATTACCTGTCGAATGTCTCTGCACTGGCTGATCCCGGTATAGAGATTTATACCACCCTTTGTGATGGGGAGTCCGGACGTGATTAGGGATTATCCGGATTTGCGAGGGCTTCTTTTGAAGTGCCTTTGATTCCATTCAGACCCAGGATGGACCTGTATGGATGTATGTCTGACGTTACACTTTGAGATGTAAAGCTGGTTTCTATCAAATACATTTCTGTTGGTGGCGGAGAATTTATTCTCTTAGCTTAACACCCTTCTCTGAGACGTATGAGCTCAGAGGTTATGTAGTTGATGGTTACTAGTGATATATTTCCAATTTGGTAATATGGCATGCTAAGTGTTGCTGATCATTTGTTGATCGAAGCATGGCTTTTGTGAAAAGCGTAGCTTTGTGGACGAGACCTCGTCGGAGTTCACAACCCGAAATGGTCGAAACAGGAAGGATGCGGCAAGGTTGTTTGGGGGTAGCGCCCTCAGGGTATGTCTATTTCTTTCTGGAAAAGGTGGTATCATGGTATGGAGCCCAGATATTTAACCTATGTGGTTGCTGCAAATTTACTACTTTATGGTTGTTGGTGTTAAGGATCCTCGGATAAAGGTCGGTAACGACCGGGGATGGCATAGCTCGTAGGGTTATCTAGTTACAGCTGTATTACAGCGTGAGGTAACTCGGCCTTGTGTTGGTAGAGATCCGGTTATCTCGGGGCGTCCCTCCAGAGGCATTCCCATTCGGTAAGGAAGTTCCTTAGCCTGACCATTTGTTGGAAATCCAAACAAAACAATACAATTCTTTACGATTGCAGTTGTATTACCTGCCACCTCAGGTGGTAGCTATAGTAGGCATAGTATAATGGTACCTATGCTGGCTAAAATTAATATTATACTTTCGAAATGTTTTCCACTATGCACTAATAATAATATCAAAAGGATTTTACGTAGTAAGCATGTTTGACTATCATAAAGAGAAATCTTCTCCAATTGTGCGCTTGCATTGTGTGTGTGTGCGGGGAGGCCTTATGGTAGTTTCATTTTCCAAAAAGCATAGCGAATTTCTTTTTATTTCTTTTGTTCAAATAAACTGTTTTTTTTTGCTCGCACCAGTCCCATGACTGACCTGGAGTTTATTGTTCCTTTTCTAAACTCTGGGTGCCCATAATTTTCCACACGGGCAGCCTAGAGTCAGGTTATCAGTAGTTCAGATAGTAGATGTAGATTTGAAGTCTTTGGATCTAGAAGTTATTGGGATGTTACCGAGTTTTCTTAATCAACATGATTGGGGATTCGAGCTATCTTTGGTTTGGAGTCTTTGGAGTTTTGGCTATGAAGATGCAGTCGTTGGATTCTATCTCACTCTCTCATTTCCTTTTGGAAGGCAATATTGGAGTTATCTTTCCGCTGCTGTTGTTTCCGCTGTTGTGTATTTTTTTGGCTCTGATAATTTTTTGGGCATCTGTTGTATCATATTGTATCAGATATTGTATCAATTGTTGTGTATCAATGATGTTATTCATTCTTTTTCCGTTGTGTTGTTTACTTAATGTGTTATAAGCTCCATCCAAACTGTAGTTCGATGTTTGAATCTCCGGCAGTCGAATACAAGTAAGGTATTTGATGTCGATTTTCGAACGCCGAATTTCGGGTCGTGACAGATTTTCAGGTATATCTCAATTTCTCTACCAATAGAAAATTTGTCTTTCCAATTATCGGTGAAAAATATGGCATTTGGCTATTTCCAAATAACCCATATTATGATTGAAGTTACTAGTCTGATCATGTCTCTAAGTCTATCTTTGTGATTGAAATTTTGCAGGAAAAATCAATTTCATTATGAAGTATGTAACTGTCACTTTCTTGAAGCTCAAATTTCAGTTTGCACCAACTCCATATGCATGTACTGTAATTAAAATAAAAAAATAGATGATCAATATCTTCTGTTTTTAAATTGCATAACGTTGGTGAGATTTTTCGTCTCACACCACCTCAGATGATTGTAGAGTAATTGAAGCTTTTAATTACTTCCACAATTTGGAATCAACAAATTCATGTGACATTAAATTTGCCTTTGAATAGTAATTGTGTCGTTGGAAGCTTACACGATCAAGTAGTTGCACTTTAACTATTTTTTAAAATGTCCATTTAGGTTTATATTTTACTAACGAATCAAAGGTGGGAGGGATTTGAAGTAAAATAACTAAGTAATAGTATATAAAAATAAAAGATACATGAATTTTACGTGGTTCAGATTCTTTTGAAATCCTACGTCCACAGGTCAAATCTTTCTTTATATATTTTTTCTTGCTACAACATTATATGGATGAAAGTGAAATAAAAGATACAATTCTTTCAATTTTCCAAAAAAGGGATCCCCATCCCATTGCAGCGTCTCTTCTATTTATAGCGTAAAGATGCACGTGGACCACTACAATCTCTTTTCTTTTGTTATTTTAATTCTCACTTTTAGATCCTGCCATGTGTCGCCCATCTGTATTGTTAGTTTGCTGTTATGGGTTATTGATGCGTCTTTAGTGGGAAACTATAATTTGAGCGGCTAAATTCCTGTGTATTGACGAAAAGTTTGAAACTGAGACAGTAACCTCTGAATTTGAGCGGGAACATCTAAAATCGGAGAAGGAAACTTGAATTTGAATAGGCTCCCTGCTTTTAACCTAAGGAGCGGACGACATCTGAGCCGCCCTTGTTCAGGAATAAGAGTGTGATGAGGCATTCCCCTCTTGTTCAGCCCTAGGTATCGTTGATGTCCTTGGGGTCGACTTGTGCAGTTCGCTTGTGCATTGTTGGTATGAAACTACTATAAGAATGGATGTGAGGTTTGAGCTATAAGTGTGGAACATCGATGAAGCTTTGTTTAATTGGCCTCAGCTTGCTATGTTTGTCTGACATTGCGCTGGGGGTAGTTGGAGTTGAGTTACTTTGCTCTGGCCTATGGTGTTAGCCCAATATTTGTATGCATATGTCTCGAGCTGCCTTTGATATGAGTATGTGCAAGTTGCTTGATAAGAGCTGCTTGTGCCTTTGTCGTTTCATAACAAGTGTAGAACTGTGATGGAGCGCTGTTTGGGTAACCTCGTGTGCACCTCTTGGAATGCTTTGGATTCATCGTGGTACTGCTTAAAGGGTCATTGATAAGCGCACCGCGGACCTAATCTTGAAAATGTTAGCATCACATTAGATTTCAAGAACAATAATTTGGCTTACTTGGTCACTTGACACGCGAAGTGTTCATTTATTAGCTGCTCAGAATGGATCAAGAGCTGGTTTTGGTCAAAAGCTACAGTGCAGTTTCTGTCTTTCTGCTCCTATGCTTGTCATATTTTGATGGCGGCTTCCTTCTTTAATGAATTGTTCTAATGGCGGCACGTTGTTCCGTTATTTACTGTTTTAGTATCCAAGAAAAGGGTGGCGCATGCCTATTTTCATTCAATGTAGGATTGACGGTGCAGTTCAATTATCCACGTATGTTGATTTGTGAATGCAGCATGCCATCGCTTGTGTGCAACTTTTTGAGCAGTATGTGTTGTCACCTCCAGCGCAGCTTCTAAAGTCACTACGTAATATCTACACCTCGCTTTGGTTCTGTGTATTATAATTATAGATTGTTTTCTAACACATGTGAGTTGCAACTTCTTGCTCTTTGGTTGCACCTCTTTAGTTGGATCAAGTATCGCGACTACAGGCTGGCTCTCATACTTCGTAGTTAGTCCTTATGGAAGTATTAAAGCTTTAATTAATAACCATGTGCAGTTCCATGTGCTTCATTACAATTCCTGACTTCTATACAATATCAACCGGATCGTTTCAACTCCTTTTCGTTTTATCTTAATTTTAATTGTGAGGGAAGTTCTCCCGGCCCTACATCTTGTTTGGCCCATTTTTAATGTAGTTTGAGAAATACAGGTGTAACACTTGCCCCACCAAGTCTGCGGCAATCGTAGATCGATGTAGACTTGTTATTATTCACACTTGGTCCGCGCGTCCCATCTGTGTTTTCCTTATTTTCTTTTCATCAGTGGAAAAAGTTTTACAAGTTATTTTTTCATTTAATGCTCTTGTACAAGTGTAATTCCCTCCTTAGGCCACTTTCTGGATCGTTGTTAAGTCAAACCTTCATTACTTTAGGCAAATCTATCTCGATCTTTGTATTCATTATTTTGGCTGCTAATCGATTAACATTTCACAAATTCCTTCATTGTTTCGATCGTGTGGCCAGCATTCAAATTAAGGTACGCATATATTTCCTTTATCTTCTCTTTGTTTATTTTTACGCTATTATTCGAAGAAGGAAAGAAACAAAAAAAATCAATATCCAATAGATCGATTCCGTCTGTGAATTTGGATTTTTCTTTAGATTGAGTAATAATATTGTTTTTATTATTATTTCTATTAGATCTCTTTAGTTTAGCATTTCATTTTTTAGTTAATCTTGAGATTTCGAAATGGCTTTCTCTTCTTCCCCCTCAGTTTTGTCCTCTGAAATTACTTAGCTGGAAGAAGGCGAGGGCTCGTAGGTGATGAGTTTAGGATTCCCAAACCTCATGAGCATATCAATAATCCCCTAATGGGTTTTACACCCCTCACATCTGAACATATATAATGAGGGTTTTATCCCCTCAAACCCAATCCTTCACCAATGGTTGTCCACCATTGATCTCATGCCTGTCCAACTTGCCCCTTTTTCTTATACTCTTATGATAGCCACTTTTATCCTTTATGCTGAGAATGGTTACGACCTCACTTACGAGGAGCTTCAGTTTCTGTTTGACATTAACAGAAGTCCTTCAGGGGCGACGCTGGCTTTTTCTATGCCCAAGCCAAAAAATCGGTTCTTCTGAACAGCCCCTAGAAGGCTTGGAGATGGGTTGATATGTACATCTTAATTTCGAACTTAGATAACATTCCTCCTTCTTTTCGTCAATATCCTATGCACATCGTTTTTTCTGAGGAGGATATTGAATCGTATGAACTGCGTAGGAACCACATTCTAGGATTAGACACAAAGGAAAGGGAAATAAAAATTTTATTTGATAAAGATATGCTGAAGAAACATAATTTTTTACGCCCAAATCACGTATTTTTTCACAAATATTTTTAAGCCTTCCCCGACTTCGGTTGAATCAAGGGGTACAATTTGTTTATAATAGATTCTAAATTTATTATTCTTATGATTCTGACCTCCATCGGGAGCTTCGTTTGACCTTAAGATTCCTTTTCTATATAGGTACAATGGAAGTTGCTGCTATGGCTGCGCTTCTCAAGCCCAAAAAACAACTGTAGAAGGATATTCGATAAATAAAACATAACACTATCCAAGATTCTGACCAGGACCCCAAAAAGTTGGCTACTTCTACCCTTCCTCCTCCTCCAGTGGTTCAACCTACCTTTGCTACAACAGCGTTGCCTATCCCTCCTCTACGGTGCAGCCCTGCTCGTAGTGTTCACTGCTTGTCTCTGCCCAAGGGGGCAATATCTAATCTTGCACAGAAAGTGAGGAGGATTGCGCTGGGTACACTGTCTTGCATTGCTTCATCTTCTCCATCCTCTCCCCTTTCCCTTCCACTTCTTGAGCCCTCCCCTTCTAAATTTGTGTTTGAGATGGAGAAGTCCTTGTCTTACATAAGTAATCATTAATTTCTTTTTTTGGTGGCTTATTCTAGTCGTATTTATTCAATTGTATTCTCTTTATTTTTATAGCTTGCCACTTTAATGGTAAAGGCACGGAAGTGGAAAGGTGAGCAGGTCATCACTCTTGCTCGGGTGGCTAAACTTGAAATAGATCTTGCTTGTGCTAACGCTGAGAAAGCCAATCCTACTTTCCAAAAGGCTCGGATCAAGGAAGATTTCAGGGTGTATCTAAAAATGGCCGAGAGGGAGACCAGCTCTACGGTGGATGCCCTGGCCTCGAAAGAATGTGAGCTGAAGGAGATGAGGAGCTGGCCAAGTCGTAGGAAGATCTCACACATAGCACTTTCATCATGGTTTACAATCTGTATGTCTCAACCAAACATCAGTTTAAGGAAGAGATTGACCTTAACTTTCTAAGGGAAAAGATCGTTGTGGACTCGATCTACAAATACCGCCGGGTCAAGTGAATGAGGAGGTGTAGAGTATAATGCTTCTCCTTTCCGTTCTATACAAATAACTGGGGATGCGGGGGATGGGGAGGACCATGAAGACCTGGCATCTAAGGATGTCAAGGGGACAACTAGAACTGAGGTTATTTCAAACCCTGTAGATGTTTACATATTGTATGTGAAATCCAGAGCTTTTTAGTATGTAATGAAAACTTGTCTTCTGTGTTTTTTTTGTCACTATTTTATTTAGTAGTTGTTTTGTGAATGATCACGTCATCTTTGTTGTTTTTTTAGTCTTCTGAAGAAGTTTTGTTTACTAAACTTTTGAGGAAAGCAAGGAAAAGCTCAAGACCCAAACTTTAGACCATTTCAATCTTAGTTTCACGTCTATCAATAACCGTGAAAGAGAGTTAGATGAGTCTTTTACAAAACTTAGGAACAAAACCCAGGTGTTTCTCTCCAAGATTGATCAAGTAGTTAAAGAAAAGGAGGCACTCAGTGACTTCATGCTGTACCGATGTCAATGCACCCTAAAAAGTGGCTCTTTCCCACCTGATAGCCCTCACCTTGAGTGGTTTAGGTGTAGGCTCAAGAATATACTTAGGGATTGAATTCTACCCATCTTTTCATTGTTCGTATATGATTTTATTGAATTTGTTGTATGACGATGTAGTTGATAATATGTATTCCCCTTTTGATTTTAACATGGTGTATTTTGATTTCCCTTGAAATGAACTTTTGATTATTACTCACTAGGTTGGTCCTTATGGGTCTTCAATCGAGTTCAATGAAATTCCTGAATCCAATGTCCCTTCTGCCCTTATGTTTCATGGCCATGATGATATAGGCGTGCATGAGTTTGAGGCTGAAGTGAAGGTTCCTACCGCAGTCATAGAAGGGGAGAATATCCATCTTACAATTGCCAATGGAAGATTTGAGAAAGGTTTGAAGACGATCGATATGGATCACAGGGAGGCAAAAGATGCACTGAACCACCAACATCAACTTAACACCGCGTTGCATATTAGGCTTAACGCTGCTGAATTAAAGTTATGTGAGATGTAGTGGTTAATGAAAGATGGGGAAAAACTTTACAGGATCGTTTACGAAGTGGAGATTGAGAAATTGAATAAAACTATAGAAGATCTATCTGTCCAACTTGCTCGCCATATTGAGGAAAACGAGGGTATTGAAGAAAAGAAATCAGTTGTGAGGTCTTGTTCGGATTTAGTTCTTGCTCCTCTGGCAGGCATGACTCCTTCTTTAGCAAATGAGTAGAATACGAGGAAGGAAGGATGAAAGACTGATGCCTTTAGATACTTCGGCGGCTTTGCCAAGAATACTAAGAAAATTAAGGTTCAGCTAATTGATACCTTAGAAAACATAAGGAATGAGGCTGTACTCAGAATATATGACCTTGAGGATTCTTTAAGTGAAGCTTAGGATAGGATCGACCTCCCTCTTAGAATAACTTAGACGAGAAAAGGTTAACGACAAGAATGGGTGAGCTTTCTTGCGTCGCGCCATGGACGTTTTGTATTTTTTACCCTACACTCAACTTGAATTTTCTTCGTAACACTCAGGCTTCAAGGTGGCTATAGATGGGCCGATAGACCCTTGGGTAGGCGCTTGCCTTTGGCCGTCAGTTCAACCTTGCCTTTGGCCAGTGCTTCTTAGGTATTTTAACTGTAGTACCTTAGGGGCTCATGACTACAAATGGCTTTGTTACTTTGTATTGTCGGATATTTTACTTGGGTTGTATGTATGTTGTGTGATATTAAGATTCCTTTCCAAATTTTATGAAATTTCAACCTTGCCTTTGGCCAGTGCTTCTTAGGTATTTTAAGTGTAGTACCTTAGGGGCTCATGACTACAAATGACTTTGTTACTTTGTATTGTCGGATATTTTACATGGGTTGTATGTATGTTGTGTGATATTAAGATTCCTTTCCAAATTTTGTGAAATTTCTTATGAGCCTTCTTTCTTGGTTGCGCTTCCCTTTAATTCTTTTTGTGTGAACTCATTTGATTTTCAACATGCTTCTTTTAATCAAGATGAAGGTGTCCATTTTGGAAAAGAAGCTTAATTCCACTTTGGTTAAAGTTGCAGAATTGGAAGGTTTATTGAAAGATGCCGAAAGGATATATGTTGCAGAATTGGAAGGTTTATTGAAAGATACCAAAAGGATATATGCGATCGTATATGTGGATGAAATTAAAGCTTTGGAATGCAAAGTTGAAGAATTAGATAGGCAGAGTACAAAGTGGATTAGTGCCTAAGATGCACCCTCTGCAGCCTTGGACCTAGGCACTACTTTTAGATTAAGTGTTGTCCCCACACCCCCTTCTAGGGCTGATCTAGATGATTCTCTTAAATGGAAGAATGATTTGAAAAGCTATTACGAGACTAAGTTGAATGAGTTGGAGGACCATTACAAGAAGGAATTGGAAACTTCTGGAACATGGACTATACCTTGCCTTTCTTCTACGCAAGAGCTCTTGGTCCTTTTTCTAGGACCACTGAGAGAGCAAGGGATTGAATCTTGTTGGAGATCGAATGAACTAGGAGGGTCACAATGGGATGTGTGAATGCCCTTGAGAATAGAATATTCACTCTAGAGTGTGAAGTTTGCCTGGACTCTATCGTAGTTTCTCATAGGGGAAAGATAAGGCTTCCTTGTTGGAAAAGCTTCACGATACGAAGGTAGGAAAAGTTAAGGCAGAGATCAGTGTGAAGCATGCAATTGACATTTTCACTCACTTTTGGCAAATGTTTGATTCGACCTTCTAATCCAGTTGTTCAAATTATGAATTTCTCCGTAGGACTATGGTGACCATTGGATCAGCACCAGTTACGATCCTCGTACTGCTTATGGTTTCATTGCCCCCGGTCGTTCGTCGGTTGTCATCACTAAACTGAATGGCCCACCTCCTGTCCCACAACTTGAAGGTATCTATCCACATTGTTATAACCTCCATTATATGTAACAACAACTATACAATCATATATATTATACATCTTATCAAGATTAGAGGTATATACTACAAGAGAACATCATGCTCAAAGATATAGTGACTTGAAGACAAACAAAGATCTATGGACCATGCTTTGATTAGTAAGGTTATTCTATTATATTAAGAGTCTTAGATAAAACATTGTAAGGTGTCCTTGAGTATATATATGCACACACGATTTCATATACACTAACATAAATTGGAAAACTGGACTTATCATCCACAGACGTCTGAGGAAAAACCATAGACGTATGTGACAGTACTTGGTAAAATTATTTCCTAAAGGCACAGACGTCTGAGGTTTCCCCACACACGTCTGTCATTGAAAAACTGCAAAACTCTTGATAGACACTTCTTTAAATGAATAGAAATCAACTCTTCATCGAAAGGTTGCAGCCATTAAAATAAACAGAACTTATCTAACAGTGACAACTCTTCATCTGCATCTTTTTGAATCTATAATACTACCATGATTGAGATTTAGAAATTAACTAAATTGAATTAATTGAATCTATTCTCTTTTAATTTCTTACTCTCTTGTGCATACATTGCTGACATACTCTCAATCTATCATAACAAAAATATAATTTTGGTTAAATCACTTCCTACAACTCAAAGTACTCACATTCACATACTCAAAGAAGATCATAGGAAGATTTATACTATCAGTCAAAATCCGTGTTATTTGGAACACAAGATTGTCAAAGATATACTTTTGTAGTAGCCTATTCCTCTGGGAGAAGCGAGGGTTAGTTGGTTAAAGGAAATACCGAAGGGGAGTTTCGAGACTAAACGTAGGACATGAGGTCCGAACTAGTACAAAATAGCTGGTGTGCTCGCTTTCATTATTTATCTTATTTATATTCAATTATTGTTCTCTGCTTAATATAGTGTAACGATCAGTAATTTTAACTATTTTAAAATTTTAAATTTAATATAACTTTTGAATTAAAATGGTTAAAAATAAAATTTATTGATTTATTAATGTAATTTATTGGATATGAACTTAGATAAAATTTTAAATAACAAAATTCAATATGAGAAAAAAAAATGATTAACTAATTTTAGATATTGAAATATTAATTTTTATAAGTCGAACAAATAAATTTTCTGATATTGGAGATATTTGGATATATAAATTTTAAAAGCTATGCTAAATTTTCAAACTCTAATTTCTGAATATGATAATATATATATATATATATATATATGTATGTATGTATGTATGTATGTATACTTCATCATTTCAAAATTATGATGACAAAAATATATATAAGTATATATATATATATGTATACATTTATAAGAATAGTGTATATATCTATATATAGATATATGTATATGTAAATATGTAAATATACATGGTAAGAATATGTGTATGTAAGTGTATATATATGTGTATATATATATATATATACAAAGGAACATCATGATGGCAAAACATTAAATCAAGCAAGCACACAAAACATAAAATCAAGCACATGCATAAAATCAAATCAACACAAGAAATCAAATCAGCCCAAGATAAAATCAAATCAGCACACCTAAGTAAAAAGAAAAAATTATGAAATGAAAACCTGTACATGTACTAAAACCTTAGCCTTCTTTTTATTTAAATGTTCACCTCCCATTCTCTATAAATACCCATGTTTGTTCACTTATTTGTTTGTTCACGTATAACATATAATGAAAAAAGTTCTGCCATTAAAACAAAAATAAGCTAAGGGTTGAAAGCTTGAAGGAAGAATATTAAAGAGCAGCAGTTCATCATTTCTTTTATAACAGTGAGTAAAGCAATCCTCATTTTTGTTACTGGATATTATACACAGATAAGTAAATGTGATTTTTGGATGAATCATTGTTCTATTTTCAAGTATATCTGTATCTGTTGGGTGTATATGTATATGTATATGTGTGTTGACGTGGCTAGTTTCACTCGCACCTAAAATATACTGTTCTTCTTCTTAAGTTCTCTAACCATGTTTTTAGTTAAAAACTGGTAAGCACCCACTTCAAAAATCAATATCTCAACATCTGTTTAGTTTTAAAACATAATTCTAAAACAAAGATTGTCTGTTTTTGAGTATAGATTATTTTAAATTTTATTTCATTGAATTTCATCAAACATGTAGAAGGAAAATCCCATATTTCAGTAAGTATGTCAACTAAGGTCGAATTTCAACCATCAAAATTTTATCAATGGAATATACAGATGTGTTCGTCATTGAAAAACATGAATTTTAGGAGTAGTTTGAAGAATTTTAGTGGTGTGCAGATAGAGGGATTTGGAGATGATCGGAATTGGGTGTAATGGCAAATTACGACGATTGAGGTAATTTCAGGCAAGTGGTTGGGCGTGGTGGAGGTTTAAGGGGTGGCGTACTTGGGAAAAATGTCGAAATAATTTTTAGATGGTCGTGTAGGCTAGACGAGGTGGTTTTAGGGTTTTAAGGTGATGGATTTTGGGTTTCAGGTTTTTGGTAATGGCGAGAAGGAGGGAGAGAGCTAGCCGTGCGCACCTAGAGGGAAAGGTCAAGGAGGTTGTGACGATGCTCTGGACGAAGTTGGGTGGTGGATGGTGGACCGTGGAGGCAAGGCGAGGCGGTTGAAGGAGATGGTGATGTCCAGATTTTTGGGTTTGAAGTTCGAAACTTCGAACGAGGGTCTTGGCCGATGTTCAGGTGAATGGACGTAGGGTAGTGGTCGAGCGTGACTCATGGGGACGATCGACGGTAAGAGGAGATGGTCGAGGGTGGTGTGTATGTGCATACATCTATGCACGGTCTCGTGTACATCTTCGTTCGTATAGATTGAGAGAGAAGAGAAAAAATGGGAAGAAAAGAAGAGAAAGGGTTTGGGCTTAGTTTAATTGATGGGCCGTTCTTGGTTGGGTTTGGGGTTAAGCGGGCTGGGTTATGAAAAGGAAATAACAAAAATTAAATTTTGTACTTTAAAATCTATAAATTTTAAACATCTATTTCTCACTTGTTTAAAATCCAAACGACAAGCAGATTTTTGTGCCATGTTCCTATCGTCAAAATTTTCCATCTGAACGAATATGCCAAGACTTTCTACAAATGAAAATTTTAATGATTTACAACGGATTGAAGGTGAATGAATAAGTAAATTCTTATGAAATTAATTATATGTTAGTTGATAAATTAATGGTTAATTGAACTGTTTTATTTCAATTTAATTTAGGATAAACTATTTCCTTAAAGTTCTTCGATTGACAAATAAATCTGGATTTAAAATATATAACTGGACCCAGTTATTTGAGACCGATACGGTTCTGATTATAAATGGATTGAATATTGATTATTCATCGTTGATTGGATTAATAATCTATGCTTTGATTGATATTAGACATAGATTTAAATTATCTATTGTCTGTGCCGTTAAGCAGCCAAACAAATTAAAGTAGTTAGAATAAAACGTTGATACATTTTATTGGAAGTGAATCGACTTGTACTGATCACTATTCCGAATTTCGTAAAATGTGATGATTACAAGTGAATCAATTTCTATGGATAGGTCATGATAAAGTAAACATAAGGAATGAATCTTCATATGTGAATATTGGCACCCTGATTTTAGAATTGTTTATTTTAAATGACTTGGCCTTTAAAAAAAATTACGTTTTGCATTCGATGAGACCGGGACCCGTCGTGTTTATGTGCAACGTGGTCTGATGAGATACCTTTATTTTTAAAAGAAAAAAAATGTAATAATTCAAATTTGAGTGTGTTTTCTCACGCTGGTTTTGCAGACTGACTCGGGTGTTATTTTATTATAATGCTCGGGCCAGACCGAGTATTACAGGTTCAGGTTAGGATGCTATGGAGCTCAGGAGACGAGCTGGAAGACAGAGACGTATTACACGTACTTGATTATATTCCTTGTAGGCTGTATATTCAGCATTTTTGAGGACAAGTTATTATAACTGTCCAAATTTCTATGTTGGTGGTTGTACTCTGATAATTTGTATGTATATTAACAGTTACAGTTGTCTTTTGTATAAAAATCTATTATTGTATATTATATTTTGTTCCATTGCAATTGTGAGGTTCTGTGTTGTTGTTTTCTGTTTCTTCTTCTGCCTTTTCTTCTTAACCCCTAATGATTTGGTATTTCCATCACTTGATTGCCCGACATTCTATATAGTGAACGTATGGATGTCGATTTTCGAGGGTCGAAAATCCCGATTCGTTACAGTTGGTATCGGAGCTGAAGGTTAAGCGAGAACCTTGGATTTGGTAGGGATTACTCATTAGAGCTAGGATCAGTAGTACCCTAGAATGAGTCTAAGTGTATATACGTATAAGAGTGAGAGCGTATTTGTTAGTGACTGTTGATGATGATTGGATGTTATCTCTTTGATTGATTGTTCGATTAATATGGATATGCATATTATCGCTTATTGATTGATGAGTCATGCTCGGCCAGTTTATGAGCATCAACTATTGGCTATTGATTTGGGCATTTGACTATGGTTGGAAAATTTTGGCTTTTGAAAAATATTTAACCAATTGAGAAACTGCATGTTTAACATGGATTTTGAAGTGAATATATATTTCCCCCGTATCATTTTAAGGAGTAATGGATACCATTTGAAAGTGATATATGAAATATGGTTTATCTAAACATGGTTAATAAACAAACAAACAGTTATCCAACTAAAAGTTTGAGAGGTTGGATTCCGAGATTTTTGAAATTGGTTTTAAGATTCAGAAAATATATAATAACATTATTTGAAATTATTTTCCAAATAGAACTGTTATAAATGATTTCCAAGTGATTTCAAAAAGGGATTTTCAAAAGATTAAAAAAAAATGAAGTCCGGAACTCACTTCTGTCGCTGGAAAATGAATTTTGGTGATGACTACAACATCATTGGAATTCATTTTTGAGTTTCAAAGTGGGGGAGGCCACTTTAGTAGCTTTGCTACTCGATTGTTTATGAAACCGATTTGATTAAAATCCCTGAAGTATGATTTGATATCCGAAAGAAATATGTACATATTTATTTCAAACGATTTGAAAAAAAGAAAATAAAAAACCCGGTGTTCAGTTCTCGAATTTTTATTGAATTATATTATGAACACAGGTATCCTATGCATTAGGATTGATTTATCGATTAACCGTGCATCTCGTAGAGATGATTGATTGTTGATTTCCTATTTTTGAATTGGAATTTGATTTTTTCGACTATTTTGAACAATTGAACACTTCCAAATTGATATTTAATTTTATAGTTTAGTATTTTGAAAAAGTATATACAAGTTTAGTTTATAACTCTTTAACTAATAATATTAATAATAATTTAAACAAGTTTTAAAACGTTAAATATTTTGGTAAGAAAAATGAATAAGACTATTTTGTATTATTTAAGTATGAAATTTGTTTTGGAATGTTTTAAATGAAATTTTGTTTAAGAAATATCCCTGAATAATTTAGAGATTTAAAAAAATATTTATTTTACAAATTTATTTTAAAAGTAATTTTGATTTATAACTCTTATTTGTTTACAAAATGATTTTAGGAAGAAAATTTGGATTTATATAAATATGACTCTACGAAATATGAAATTGAAATAACATTTTGAAACTATTGATTTGAAATTATGAAATTTTAAATTTGAATGATATCCGATTTGAGGAAAATGATTGTTGAAATCATACATGAATTTGAAGCCGAACAGATATTTGAAAGTGATTGATTTCGAGAACCTTTTGACTATATAAAAATATTGATTTGGAAGTTTTCAAACTTATATAAAAATGATTTGTATAAGTATGAAGTTAATTCGAAAACTATTGATTTGAAAGGTACTTGATCTTGAAAGTGATACTCTTACATATAAAGGAATTTATATAAGTATGATTTTGAAGTGATGATTTGAAAAGGTACTATGTATAGTATGATATACATTTTGAAATTGTAGATATGGGAAGTACCTTCTGCTTGATTATCCGCTTTATGGCCACATTATGGGTACATTCTATTGATTCATTGATTTGATCCCAAATGGACTTGGGTGGATCCAGAAATGGGTCCTAATCGATATAGGTTGTCCGGACATAATACTCATGAGTTTCCTTCAACTCGGCTGCATAGCGAAATTCGTAGGGCTGTGTAGGCTTACGGTCACGGATGTTTCCTAGGGGAATTAGGCGAAACCATTATGTAACCGTGATCTTTGGTCGTTTTCGGCGTAATCCATTTGGGTAGAGCGATTGCCCAGAGGTATGGATGTTCCCTGAGGGAACCAGGCGAAATCATTGTGTATCTGTGGTCCACATGGCCTAATTCGAGGGGGCAGATGATTGCCTTGAGTCTATGGGTGATAGCGACGTAACCACCAGTGTTACTATTAAGTAGACTACGATCCATGCGAGTGTTTTGCGTAGCATAATTCGTAGAGCAGTGATTGCTCACAGGTACGAATGTTACCTGAGGAATCTAGGCGAAACCATTATGTATCTGCGATCTATGGTTATTTTGGATGTCATGGCGTAAGACGTAGGGCAGTGACTGCCTAAAGTCACCTGAGGCCACGTCGCTCTGTCCTCTCGACTTAGTGAGAGAGGGACCTTAGGGACTGCGTTCCTTGACGATCCCGTTCGTTTGATTTCGGTGATTGGATTTTAGTTTCCATATCTGTTTTAAACGTTTTTTCTCAAGTATTTTCACTGGGTGTTGAAACGGGTTTACTAAGTACCTAGAGATTTCTAGTCTTGCATTTGATCAATGTATTACTAGATTCTGTAAGAACGAGGATAAACTTTTTGAAACATCGAGTTATCAAGAGTTTTTTCGATATAAAAGTATTTTGTTATAAAAGAATTTTTAACAAAGAATTTTTCAAACATTTAAGAATTGAATAAAAAAACCACTTGATTTATCTATTGGTATAATTAAGAAATCGATAGAATAAATACGTAAGTTGTATATAGACCATTCTAATTGCATTTACAGTTTTAATTCTGATTTGAATATACTATTTTAAGGAAATTCACACCTGTCCGATTTAGGATTGTTCGCTCGATTCTCGACGACGAACACTGATACGAATTTTTGATACGAATCTGAAGTTCTCTATCATAGTTTATTACTATGTAAGGAGGATGGAAGTTTCTAATCAAGAAGTCGGATTAGAGTCCGCACTAGAGTGGCCGGGTTACCAATACTAGTTCAGAAAATAAAATTGCGTATTCGGATAAGAGATCGAAATTGTTATACATACGAATGTCAAATATGTCATACGGATTTTAATAAAATGATGGTATGCTATGATTGCTAGCTATGATTGTTCTTGCTTAGGATTGCTATGCTATCTGGTTACATGTAGTTTAACATCATCCTTATCAGTTGCATTACATTCATGTGTTGCAAATCATTGTTATAACCGTTTGGTTGCATATGATTATCATGTTGCTGGTGCTTCTGATAGGAATAGATAATGTATCGTGTTTTGTCATGTTTATGTAACATCCCACCTTTTTGTACGCTTAAGCAGACACACATGTCGACTTAAACCATACAGAAGGGCGGATTGTTATGGGGTAAATAAGAAAAAAGTGGAGAAATAAAAGAAACAAAATAGAATCTTGCAGCGGAACGATAAAATATAATAATCAAATAACATCATGAAGCTGTTTTACAAAACATTTGATTATACTTATACAATACATATCAGAGTTACACATACCAGAGAATGATAATTATGCAGCGGAAAACAATGGTGTAGTAGAATATATAACAAATAGTAATAATAAAATCTTCGTCTTCGTCCTTCAGAAATAGGGCCTTCAAATCCTGAAATGCTCAGGCTGACCCGAGCGAATTGAAAAAAACAAAACACTCGAGTCAGAACTAAAAGATTTTATGTAAGTTAAATCAATAAAATAAATATGAGTGTGAATGGCGTCAGAGATGTTTACGGGGTTTGACATCTCCTATCCAGTGTCTAACGTGAGTGCAGTAACTTAAGAAATGTTCGGGATTCACATCTCTTAAGATCCGTTAAACTATCTACTATGTAGTAATATTCGCTATATATAGTAGTGTCTAATCAGTAAAGTATAATCATATATAAAATAGCGTTAAGGGGATGGAGAACCTTAGCGCGGTCGGATCTTAAAATCATAATCGTAGTAAAGCTCGATATGGTAGGTGACACGGCACAACTAGGCAATGCCAGGGTAGATATACCAATTACGCATCCGGACTGGTGGTGACGCATAGCAGCCACTACCGCCCACCTCGAACAACACTCCCAAATCGAAGGGTGGCCACCAAAATAACAAAGTAATAGAATGGTATCGAAGAAGTGTGTCCGATCAGAGGTGCTACCTCATTGGTCCGTCAATCGCTCCTGTTTTAGCCACCTTATGCCAACTCGCGGGAGTTGGGTCCACGTATATACCTTAGGATCGTCGCCACCATCCTACTTCATTCTGGAAACTCCACCGCGTACACAGTTGTCAAAGTGGTTTTTGGTATCGACAGAGAGTATGTCCATATCCAATCCCGGTCTCTTTAACAACCAATCGTTATTATAACACCGTGATCATTTTAAAAATATATATACCTTTAAAAACACAATCATTGCCCTTTCAAAACATATTCTTTATTTCAAAATAGTATATACATCAAAAACCAAAATATTATTGCCATTTCAAACCATATCCTTTACTTCAAAATAGTATATACTTTAAAACCGAAATATTATTGCTATTTCAAAACATATCATTTACTTCAAAATAGTATATACTTTAAAACCAAATTCAATAATATATCATTTAAATAAAATCCAAATTTCCAATCACTATTCTTACTTTTAATTATAAAACTTGAAATATTCTTTAAAACCATCTTAAACCCAAATCACAAAATGCAGTCATATTCTTAATCTCAAAATTTCAATCGGTTTCAAATCAATATATTTAAAGATAATTCTTAAATAAATTCTATTTCAAATAAATTCATTTTTCAAACCATATTACTTTCAAAGTTATAACAATTTCGAAACCAATACTTTGAAAAACAATAATACCTTAATTTCAATAAAACATTTAAATTTTGATATATTTCAAGTCTTTAAATATTCCAAAATTCCCAACCAAATATGATAATCTTATATATACCTTAATTCAATTTACTATTATTTAGTTTAGAAATATTTATTTAATAAATTCAATATCACTTAAATAAAGCTCAAACTTGAAATATTCGTAAATCAAACTTAAAACATCATCAAGTTATACATAGCTTAAATTTTAGAATTTAACCATATATAAAATAATATTTATATAATATCAAAATTTAATATTTATTAAACCGTATATTTCTTTCCAAATCATAGAAAAATCACTTTAAAATATTTTATATATAGACCACGGTGCCTGTATATAATTTTCTATCCTATGGTCAAGTGATACGGATATTTATCATTTCAATCCGTAATTTAAAAATAAAAGTTTACGGTTATATATCATTTCACACCGCAATCCCGAATGAAATGAAAATGCATAATAACTTGCAGTTTATACAATATAAAATATAGCATCCATTCATCCAAATATCAATAAACAACCATTTATTACAATCATCATCCAATTTAAATAAAACATTAATATAAAGCATATAAAATATAACAGGCATCAACAAATAGTTTATATTCAATAAAATTTAATAACTGTTCAACTGGCAGTTTATATGCAATAACAAATAAATTTAACTCGCAAATTTTATGCAATAATAAAATTAAATAACAATTAAATTTAACTAAATGTTATCTAACTGAGATGATGATTAAATATATGCCCAAACAATCATAGATAAATTTTAAATCACATCAAAATTTAATTTAACAAACATAAGAAATCTTAGAAGTTGTGAGTGGGTTAAAACACTCACCTTTATATGAATCTAAAAAAAATAAACTTCTAATCCATAGCTCCGCTCTATGCTTCCCTAGTCTCCCTCTTGATTGCTATCCTATTCCGTAATATTTTATTTTGATTTTTTCTTAATCTCTTTTTTTTAGGAATGTTATGGAAGAGACAGAGAAGTTTGTATGGATCTGGATTTGAAGAAGAAGATTTGGAAAAAAGAAGAATGTTTGAAAAAGAAGAAGAAAATTTAAAAAAGATGAAGAATTGAAAAAGAAAAGAAGCTTTCAAAAAGAAGAAGAAGAAGATTTGAAGAAGAAGGAAAAAAAATGAAAAAGAAAGGAGGAAGGTGAAGAGAGAAAAGAAATGAGATGGAAAGAATTAAACGCAGCCTAAAGGTCTAGGCTTAGGTGTTAAATAGAAGGAGAAATGAACGGACCAAGTATTAAAAATGAGATAACTATTTTAAAACGTACATGCGATAAAAAAGGAAATGAAGGGACCACATACACATTTTGAAATTCAATTTCTCCGAAACATAACCAAATTAATTTCATTCACTCAAATAATACTCAATTTGTACACATATAAATTTTTTATCTACGCGCAATTAATAAAATTATACTTACCTAAAAAAATGAAAACGTTCAATTTTGTTTCTCAAAATGATCTTTTATTTCCATTAAAACACCCTTTTTGTTTAACACAAAACGTGCGTTTTTTTTTATTAAATCTATTAATTACAATCAACGTTTGCTTTCCTTTTAATTGAAACATTTGAATTACATTAATTGCAATTACTTACAAAGTTAAATTTTAAAACAGACAACTAAAATGGATGAAAAAAATAGAACAATTGTTTATTTAAACACGTTTATAAATTTGTTGTTTATACACTTAAATATATTATTTTCCTATTCTTATAATCAGTCTGTAAGCTAAAACATAGTTCAAATAGATATATATTTCTTTCTTTAAAATCAATCATTCTATTCTTTAATTTAATGAAATTAAACCTACATTCACAAATGAAACATTCATTTTATTTGATGTAAATTTTTTTTTATTTTAAATCAAACTTTCCCTATATTTTCACAAAACATATGCTGCTTTTATTTACACCTATTAATTTACAATTAGTATTCTCTCTCCTATTAATTGGAAATTTTCAATTACACTATTGGATACAAACAGTAATTACATATTTCTTACTAAATAATAGTTTCTCATCTCTACAATCAATCTTTTAGTTGCCAAACATTTTTACTAAATGAATGTTTACTCTTTTACTAAACTTATTCATTCTTATTCTTTATTAACATTTATTATTATAATCACCGTATTAATTACATTCATACAATGTCATTAAATACACCTGACGTATGTTATCATTTTTTTTCTTACTGTAATACATGTTATTAGTAGAAGTTCAAATTAAGATCATAAACATATCTCTTAACATATGTTAACAAAAATAAAATCATAAATTTTTATTATTCTACCACTTATATTCCTCAATTATATCCCTTATTACAAGTAGCCTTTGTTATTCCTATCCATTAATTACACAAATAACATAGTTAATATTTGTTTGTCTTTCACTACATTAATACTATCCAATTTTGGTCTTTTATTTATATTAATTACTATATTTCAATTTATATTGTATTTTGTCAGTTTTACATATTAGTAAGAATTAAAATCCCAATTAATTATTTTACCTTGGTTTCATTCTTTTTATTACATCAATTGTTATGAATAAAATTAACATTTCTATTCATTTGGTTACATTCATAATTTTCAGTTATTGTCTAGATCTTATTAGTGTAACAATAAAATTCATTTAATTGTAATTGATTTCCCATTTTAATCTAATAGAACAAATAAAATAAACAGGTAACATAAAATGATTGTTACCAATAACCTTTACTCATATTTATGTAGCATTTTATTGACATATATTTGTAATTGATTAATTAAATTGGTAACAATAACAATTGTCACTATTATACATTTTTATAATATTTATAAGTTCATTCCCTACAAACAATTATTATAACCACTCTCATTATACTAAATTTATTTCATTTCCAATCATTACACTTTGTTATTTTAATAAGTCCACATTTTATATTATCAATTCATTCATACTCCATTAGAAATACATTATTACCCTTTACTACCCTAATTTATACTAATATAACCTTTAATTAAATTAATTTCTATTGATTTGTATTAACTCCATTCCATAAATCTACATCCAATTACCACCTTAAAATAAGTTTACGTTTCTATTAATTTCCATTCACACTTATTTTATATTACAATCATTAAAGTAACGTTTATCAACAACACAAACATTATGAATACTTATCAACCTGCATCACCGCTATTACATAAATTTACGTTCAATTGCTATTCAATATATATTAATTCATAAATCAATAATTAAGTTCGTTTTCCTATATTAAATTTATTAACAAGTATTCCTTAAATTTATACTAACATTGATTATATCTAATTTGCACTTATTACGTATTATTCCATCGGTTACTATAATATTGGATTCATTAAATCATCACTAATTATATCATTGCATTAATTAATACAATATTCCTATTTGTTTTCTTATATTAAATTTCTTAGCCTAGAATAACAATTCTCATTACTTCAATGCATCGTAGTTACATTTTTATTTTTTAATACTTAGCTTTAATTTCAAATGTTGCATTTCATTTTTTACATTTACTTAAATATGAATTATAAACATTTTTTTTCCTAAATTTAATTACAAAATCCTATAAATTTAACTAATTTAGTTATCAAAATTTACGAGTCATTACAGTTTAACTCTCTTTTGGGTAATGCAAGTAAAATTCAGGTACATTGAAGAAAGACTAAATTGATAATTTTTATTTAATAAGTAAAGTTTTGTTGCCCAACAAATAGGTACGTATTTATATTGTTGGTTGGTTGGTGATTTTCTAACCCCGATGTAAGGATCCACTTGGCTTTTATTTTCTTTTGATTGGTTAGGCCTGTTGAGGCAGTTTGTAGTTCTTCCAACCTAGCCGCCCAAAGGAGAAGCTGTAGAAATTTTCCGTAAATACGGACGTTAGAAAAAAAATTTGAGACTTTAAAATTTATAACTTGGTTACAAATAAGCTGTTATCAGAGTGGTGTAACGGAAGCGTAGTAAAAGTTTTGCAAATAAGATTCTTATGTTTTATAAGTTGATTATTTTGAGTAAAATATATCGTATGTTAAATTCCTTACTTTGTTCCTTTTCGAGGACGAAAAGTTTTGAGTGGGGGAGATTGTAAAGACCCATAATTTTAACTATTTTAAAATTTTAAATTTAATATAATTTTTGAATTAAAATGGTTAGAAATAAAATTTAATGATTTATTAATGTAATTTATTGGATATGAACTTAGATAAAAATTTAAATAACAAAATTCGTTATGAGAAAAAATGATTAACTAATTTTAAATATTGAAATATTAATTTTTATAAGTCAAACAAATAAATTTTCTGATATTGGAGATATCTGGATTTATAAATTTTGAAAGCTATGCTAAATTTTCAAACTCTAATTTCTGAATATGATAAAACATATATATATATATATATGTGTGTGTGTGTGTATGTATGTATGTATACTTCACCATTTCGAACCTATGATGACAAAAATATATATAAGTATATATACATATATATACATATGTATATGTTTATAAGAATAGTGTATATATCTATATATATATGTATATGTAAATATGTAAATCTATATATGGTAAGAATATCTATATGTAAGTGTATATATCTATATATATGTATATATATAGAAAGGAACATCATGATGGCAAAACATTAAATCAAGCATACAAAACTTATTATCAAGCACACAAAACATAAAATCAAGCACATAAGATAAAATCAAATCAACACACCCAAGTAAAAAGAAAAAAAATATGAAATGAAAACCTATACATGTACAAAAACCTCAGCCTTCTTTTGTTTAAATGTTCCCCTCCCATTCTCTATAAATACCCATGTTTGTTCACTTGTTTGTTTGTTCACGTACAACATATATATATATATATATATATATATATATAAATTTTTGCCATTAAAACAAAAATAAGCTAAGGGTTGAAAGCTTGAAGAAAGAATACTAAAGAGCAGTAGTTCATCATTTCTTTTATAACAGTGAGTAAAACAATCCTCATTTTTGTTACTGGATATTATTTACAAATAAGTAACTGTGATTTTTGGATGAATCATTGTTCTATTTTCAAGTATATTTGTATCTGTTGGGTGTATATGTATAAGTATATGTGTGTTGACATGGCTAATTAACTGCTCGTCCTCCACTATTTACTGGTTCTAGTTATGCTTATTGGTCAACATGTATGTGAATTTTTATGGAAGCCAATGGTTTAAAATTATGGCTAGCAACTCAAAACAAATATAAAGCACCTGACACCGATATTGGCACATGGACTGATTCACAAAAAGCAGAGGCATCTAAAAATGCCAAAGCTATGATGTATTGTTTTGTTCACTTGACAAAAATGAGTTTCCACGTGTCATGCTCTGCATGACTGCATATAATATATGGCGCACTTTACAAATCAAACATGAAGGCACGAATAAAGTCAAGCAAACTAAAGTTTCGATTTTACAAAACCAATTTTCATCTTTCAAAATTAAAACAAGTGAATCAATTATTGATATGTATGCAAAATTTTAAACTATTCTACACGATCTCATGTCACTTGAAGTCTAATTCACAGATTTTGATTTAGTCACGCGAATTTTAAACTCTTTGACAAATGAATGGGAAAGAAAAGTTTTAGCCATCGAAGAAACTAACGATCTTTCTCAACTTAAAGTTGAAGTGCTAATAGGAAATCTGATGTCGTATGAAGCTATCTTGAAGGTTAGAAAGGATCAAAATCATGAAAAGAAAAACATAGCATTCCAAGCAAGTAACGAAGATTCAGACTTAGATGAAGATGAGATTGTCTTTATTGCCATGACCTACAACAAATTCAAGAAGTTCAAGAAGATGACCAAATTTCAATATGGTGGTAAACCAAACTCCTCAAATCAAGCATCGATTAAATGCTATGAGTGTGGAAATTTTGACACATGAAGAAGGATTGTCCATAGATCAATAATGATAAAAAGAAAAGTAAATTTGAGAAATTCAAGAAAAAGAAAAGAGCTTTTCAAGTAACATGGGATGATTTAGATTCGTCTTCTTCTTTAGATAGTATAGTGAAAGCGACTCAGAACAAGAAAATGTGTGTTTTATGGCTAACACTGATGAGGCACGTCCTGAACTTACTTATGATGAAATAATGGAAATAAGCATTGAATTAGATGATAAATATAGAGAATCAAAAAAAATTAAATAAGGAATATGTAGGAAAGTTAACAAGATCAGAATTAGAAATCAGATTATTAAAATATGAAAAAATTATCTTTGAAAAAGACTAGAAATTGTTCAAAAAAATATGCAACGTTATTATGTCAAAATGACAAATTATTAAACGATTTAGAAAATTATAAATTAGAAAAAATTAATCTAGAAAAAGAAAAACTAGATTACTAGCAAACTTAGATTATAGAAATATTGAAATTTGTGATCTTAAAAGTAAGTTAGATAAAATAACAAATAATGTGACAAAATTCAATGAAGGAAAACAAAATTTAGAAAATTTGATTATGATATCTAAACCATCTGGAAATCGAAATGGATTAGGTTTTAAAAACAATCAAAATTCAAAGAAATATAGCACATTCTACATAAAATTCAAAAGACTAAAGTTAGAAACTAAGTTTAAGAATTTATATACAAATATGGTCAAAATATGGATTCCAAAAACAAATAATAAACTAATTACACAAAAATATATTGATGAATATTTAAAGAAGGTTGTCTATATCAATAATTACATTTCTAAAGGAACCAAATCCTCATGGATATGGCTACCTTCTTCCATTAACACGTAGGACCCTAATCAAAGAATGTGGGTACCAATTAAAATTTTCTTATTTGCAGGTACCCAAATTTAAAATAAAAAATAAAGAGAAATGGATATTCGATAGTGGTTGCTATAAACACATGACTAGAAATGCTAATATGTTATCGAATATAACATATATCGATTGTGGCACAGTGACATTTGAAGATAACTCAAAAGGATTTGTCATCGGCATTGGAGAAATCATCAATATCGATATTTCTAACTCTCCTATAATTACTAATGTTTCATTGGTAATTAATTTGAAACATAACTTATAAAGTATAAGTCAATTATGTGATAAAGGATTTAAAATTGATTTTAAGAAAAATAAATGCAATATTTTTTATCAAAATAAAAATTTAATTTTTGAAGAATTTAGAAATCGAAACATATATGTTTTAAACATGAATATAAAAAACAACACTAATTTACGCTTAGCCGCAAATCATGATGATTCGTGGTTATGACATAAACATTTTTGTCATATAAGTTTTTAGAATATCGACAAACTAGTTATAAATGAATTAGTTATAGGATTACCAAAAATCAACCACAAGGTTAAAAACTTGTGTGACACTTGTCAATTTGGTAAATTAAAGAAAAGTTCCTTTAAATCTAAAAAGGAAATTTCCATAAAGCAACCTCCCGAATTACTCAATCTAGATTTATTCGGACCAACTCAAGTACGTTAAATAAAGCATAACAAATATGTTTTTGTAATTATTGATGATTTTTCAAGATATACTTGGACATTATTTTTAAAACTTAAAGGCGACACTTTTGAAATGTTCAAATTTTTTGCTAAATGAATAATTTTTTTAATGAATTTGAAAAGTAAAAGTATACGAAGTGATCATGGAGGTGAATTTGAAAATGAACTGTTTACAAATTTTTGCAACAAAAAGGGAATTAGTCATAATTTTTCATTTCCACGAACACCACAACAAAACGGTTTTATAAAAAGGAAATATCGAAATTTACAAGAATGTGCACGAACTCTACTAAATCGTGTAACACTTAGACCAATAACTAAAAACACATGCTATGAAATATTTTTTAACAAGAAACCGAAAGTACTGTATTTTCACGTATTTAGATCAAAATGCTTGATTTTAAACACTAAAGATTGTCTAGGAAAATTTGATTCTAAAGCCGATGAAGGAATTTTTGTTGGTTATTTGGATCGTATTAATGCATATAGATCTTTAATAAACCAACAAATATTATAGAAGAAAGTCTTCATGTCTCCAAAAAATTATAAAGAAGCATCAATAAATGATTTTTGTATTATTGCAATGCATGAAGAACTTAACCAATTTGAAAGAAATGATGTTTGGGAACTTGTACCGAGACCAAACGATCAATATGTAATTGGAACGAAATAGGTGTTTAAAAATAAAGCGGATGAAAATGGAAATATTGTACGAAATAAAGCAAGGTCAGTAGCTCAAGGATATAATCAAGAAGAAGGAATTGATTATGACGAAACATTTGCTCTTGTAGCACATCTCAAAGCAATAAGAACATTACTGGCTTTTGCAGGTCATCATAATTCTAAACCTTTTCAAATGGACATAAAAAGTGCATTTTCAAACGGATTTATAAAAGAAAAAGTGTATGTTGAACAACCTTCTTTATTTGTTCACGGGAAATATCCTAATCATTTATTTAAACTTAAAAGGGCCTTATATGGATTAAAACAAGCACCTCGTGCTTGATATGAAAGATTAAAAACTCATTTACAAAATTCTGGTTTTCAAATTGGTAAACTAAATCTGTAAGATTAGAATTGTGCATCTATAACATATTAGAATCTTACACATACTACAAGAATGCGTATATACTATCTTTTTTTCTTTGATAATGACAAAGGGGAGATATTTATGCATATACATATGGGAGACAAAATCTACTTTATGAGAACATTGTCTATTATGAATGATTTTATTATTTCCTCTGTTTTAATTGTATAGTTGTCATCATCAAAAAAAGGGAGAATGTTAGAACCTCCATTCTATGTTCCAATGACAACAACTATACAATCATATATATTATACATCTTATCAAGCTTACGGGTATATACTACAAGAGAACATCATGCTCAAAGATATTGGGATTCAAAGACAAACAAAGATCTATAGACCATGCTATGATTAGTAAGGTTATTCTAGTGTATTAAGAGTCTTAGATAAAATATTGTAAGGTCTCCTTGATTATATACATGCACACACGATTTCATATACACTAACATAAATTAGAAAACTAGATTTATCATCCACAGACGTTTGAGGAAAAACCACAGATGTCTGTGATAATACTCGGGAAAATTATTTCCTGAAGGCACAGACGTATGAGGTTTCCCCACAAGCGTCTGTCATTTGAAAAACTGCAAAACTCCGAATAGACACTTCTTTAAATGAATAGAAATCAACTCTTCATCGAATGGTTGCAGCCATTAAAATGAATAGAACTTATCTAACAGTAACAACTCTTCATCTGCATCTTTTTTAATCTATAAATACTACCATGATTGAGATTTAGAAATTAACTAAATTGAATTAATTAAAGTGAATATTAGGCTCAGGTCCTTAAAATCAAACTTAATACACGAAAATACCTCCCCAAAAAATGATTGTAAATTAGGTCTCTAGAATTAAGTTATTGAATAATTGCTTACATTTATGCAATTATTCAGTGAATTATTGCAGATATTTATGCAATTATATCAAAAAATTGCATAAATGTATGCAATTATTCAGTGAATAATTACTGAAATTTTCACAATTTTATTGGTGAATAATTGCAGAAATGTTCACGTTTGTTTGGTGAATAATTGCAGAAATTTCCGCAATTTTTCAGTGAATAATTGCGGAAATGTCTACAATTTTTGGATATAATTGCATAAATGTCTGCAATTATTCATTGAATAATTGCATAAATGTATGCATTATTCAATTACTTAATTCTAGGGACCTAATCTACATACTTTTTTTGGCAAGAATGTTTGGTGTATTTTGAAACTTAATAGGGACTTTAGCCAAACTGTCCCTTAATTGAATCTGTTCTCCCTTAATTTCTTACTCTCTTGTGCATACATTGCTTACATACTCTCAATCTATCATAACCAAAATATAATTTTGATTAAATCACTTCCTACAACTCAAAGCACTCACATTCACAAACTCAAAGGAGATCATTGGAAGATTTGTACTATCAGTCAAAATCCATGTTATTTGGAACACAAGATTGGCAAAGATATACTTTTGTATTAGCCTATTCCTTCGGGCGAAGTGAGGGTTCGTTGGTTAAAGGAAATACCGAAGGGGGCATTGGGAATGGACGTAGGACGGGAGTTCCGAACCAGTATAAAATACCTGGTGTGATCGCTTTTATTATTTATCTTATTTATATTCAACTATTGTTCTCTTCTTAATATAGTTAGTAATACACACTCTCACACACATATATAAGTTACATGACTTAAAAAGATCCTATAGAATTTCACACATCGCTCCGCACTGCATTTTCGCGGATCATATAATCAAAGAAGGATTATAACTAGTTCTTCCTTTGAGTCTGAATCAGACCTATAACACGGTTTTATTTGATTGGAGTGTGTTGTTTTCCTTTTGCGCCTTTTAAAGTATTTGTATAAGTATGGGTCATGTACGTACAATAAGGTATTTAGTATATACTAGCAGGACTTACATAAATATAGAAAAATCCTTGTTTTTGATGATTACATGGTAAGCTTTGAGTGGTTTCTGGAATTGTACTCGATCGGTAGGCTGTAGTACATTCCATGTATTGTTTTTCCTTGCCATTTTCTAAATTAACTTCTTATGCAGTTCATGCTTCCTGAACCTGATTTTTTAGCACGCATGTTTTACTGCATGATTGGTATGACATGCCCCACCGTTTGCATTCAGTTTCATATTCTTGTGCTTGGCACGGTCCGCTTTGCTATTTAGGGACGGACTGATGTTTGACTATGAAGTCAGGTCGCATATTTACAACCTTTTAAATCATACGCATGGTTTTTATAACCGGTTCAGGCTGTCTAATATCCTTATGTCTAGTGTGGTTTTGTTAATAACATTAACATAGAGAGGTTTTTATATTGGTTCGGGCCGTCCAATATACCTACATCCAGTTCAGTAGTTTTGGTTAAAAATTTGAGCTGCATTTGTGCAGTTTGTTTTAATAACTGGTTTGGATCATCTATTCCCTACATCCAGTTTGGTTATGTTAATATAATTAACATAATAATTTTTTATACTGGCTCGGGCCCTCCAATGTCCCTATGTCCAGTTAGGCTATGATAAGATACTTAAAATAGTGATTTTTTAAATCGGTTCAGGCCGTCCAATATCCCTACGTCCAGTTCATTGTATTACTATTTATTTTTTTATAATGATTACAACATTTATTACATGAGTAATACAGATCTTTCTATATGAGGCCTGGGATTCCCGTCGCAGTATTGAACACTTGTCTTTTGCATCTATAGTTTATGCCTCAACTTTAGTTCCTTCAACAGATTTTGAATCCATCATGCCTCTATCCACAGGATTCGATTTCCACCGAGGATGGTGACGTAGAACGGAAGTAGATCTGAACCAGCGGTCAAATCTATCCCGGATCTAATCACGAATTGCGGAAATACGAATCGATGAAACAAGATAAATTGATGAATTGATGATACCCAAATGCCCAAATCCATTGATCTCTCGAGATACTGGATTCTAGCTATCTTCAACACGTTGATCGTGCACGATACCGCGTTAGAAGATCTATGATTCTTCGATGTTGATCTCACGCACGAGATTCCGTGAATCGGCTTCAAAATCGTTGATTCGAGCGCACTCGAATATCCGAAGATGGAGAAAGGAGATCACACTCAACTTCCAATTTTAAAAGAGGCACAAAGCTCTCACAAATTTTATTCAAAATTCAACCCCTTTTTTACAAATGACCATACACCCCTATTTATAGGGAAAGTACAACACCACACAACTCAACACAATTACAACACTAACGACTTAACATTATACGACATAACATCATACGACTTAACGACATAAGAAAATGACACAACAATTACAACACAAACGACACACGACTTAACAAATGCGACATAAGTCCAAACGACTTAAAGATTTGCGACTTAGGAATTCTGGAGCGACTCAAAGTAAAACACGGCAGCGACGTAAGGTCCTTGCGACCTACTGGAGCGGCTTCGACTTAAGGAGCTTGCGACCTACTGGAAGCGCGATTCAGGAAACTCGCAACCTACTGGTATGTCGTTCGCGACATAAGGAAGCTCGCGACTTAAACTGGAACGACCTAGGGCTTCATTCGCGACCTAAGGAGGAGCAGTTTCGTTCACGACCTAAGGAGGAGCGGCTTCATTTGTGACCTAAGGTGGAGCGATTTAAGGAGCTCGCGACATAAGAAGTTCGCGACACAAGAGAGCTCGCGACCTACTGGAAGCATCCCGGAGCGACGTATGATGGATCAGAGCGACGCGACTTAGGGTTTGGACGATTTCGCGACTTACGATTTCACGACTTAAGGTATGCGCTACATCATCCTCCCCTGGTTGAAAAGAATTCGTCCCAAATTCACACTTTCCCCTCCTTTGAGACGCTGTCTTCCATTCATTATCTGGTCTGATGCGGCTCTGGTGATAACCACTCTTGAGATTGATCTTGTCTTGACCCTTTGAAGATGCGGCTCGACATAAGGAATGCATGGCATAAAGCAGACATGGCATTAGGCAGGCGGCATAAGGAAGTGATCTAAGGGAGATGACATATGAAAAAGTGTGGAATGAATTAAGCACTAGGTGATAGATCCAATTCATGTAGTACAGAACTTCATAAGAACAGTGACGTATACCATGATGCTTGTGCCAATAGGAAGGTGTGATATAGAACCAAAACGTGACGAAAATGCGAGACGATATAAGGAAGTTTAAAATCGCAGAGCGACTTAGGAAGTCACGACTGAAGAAGTGTGATGACTCATGCCCAGATTCTTGTCTTTCCTTATATCGTTCAGGTGTATCATCATTTAGAATCTTCCCTTGATGTGTTGCATCAATTTCCCCTGATTGAAATGAATTCCCACTCACTTCTTCTTTGACATGTTTATTTTCATGAAACGGTTCCAAGCAGTTGGCGTTGACAACGTCAGCAGTGCGGACATGATCAGGTAACTCCAACTGATAATCATTCTCTTCCTCCTGTCTTTTCAACTCTTCATGTTCTTTCAGATTCACAAGATCATACGATCCCCGCAGTAAAATAGCATCTGGTACTAGTTCAGTTTGATGCTGAATGTCCTGTAGTGGTGGCAACTCTTCGGGTAATTCCTCAGGATATTCGACTTCAGACTCATTGAATTCTGATCCAACTTCCTCAAAAACCTCAAGATCTTTACTCGTTCCTTGCCCGGTCAACATAAACAATTCATTACTATTTTTCACCTTTTCAACAGACTCTTCCAAAAATACAAGACTAGTTTCTTCAAACAGTTCCTCAGAAATCTCATCTTCAAACTCTTCAAATACTTCAACCTCTTCAGGATTCTCAAAATCAGAACTTTCTCCAGATTCAATCAACATTGATAATTCATCACCATCTTTCATTTTATTGACGAACTCTTTCAAAGATAATAAACTATCTGATTCTGCCTTCTCTTCTGTTTCACTTTCACTTTGTTCGGGCTTTTCGGAAACTAAGGAATTTACACTTGGCTGGCTCTCATCCATAAGCTCAGGTGTTAAGCAAGAATCCTCCATCATCAAGTTATTTCCCTCAACTCCGAACACAATTTCTTCTTCCATACTATCGACATCAATCTTTGGCGGTGAAGAGTAATCAACTTCTACATCTACATACTTTGACGTTGAATAAAATCTCATCAACAAATTACATTCATCATTCTCTAACTCGACCTCTTCATCTTCATTGTCAAACTTTGGTGGTAATTCTTCGAACGATTCCGTAGGACCGACCTCTTCATACTCTTCTAACATTGGTTTAACCTCCTCAGGAGTTTTAAGCTCTTCACTTGCCTCATACCTAACCAATGATACATCACTACCTTCCGCTTCTTCAACACTTTCGTTGAAAGATAATGGACTAGTCGGTTCCTCTTCCTTTTCCGGCTCGCTTTCAGTAGAATCATCCACATCCTCGTTTTCACATTCTTCTACAACTAAGGCTTTCTTCTTGGACTCCGTACATTCAATACTTCTATGGTCAGACTCTTGATAATGATAGCGCTTAATTCGGTCATCAACATTTGTCTTAGTGATTCCATGTACAACTGGTTCGTTGACTCTCTTAGAAACATTTATACTGCAATTAACACCTTTATTCTGATTGCTGGGGCTTGTAACCACACCCTTTCCTCGACTCCCTTGACTCAACTTCTGCAACTGTTGGTTCATACGAGCTTGATAATTGTAGGGTAAGAAATTTGCCTTCATCATCCTTTTCATCTTATCCCACGTGACAGCTTTGGATTTCCCCATTCTCTCTCTGGTTGATTTAGTTTTTTGCCACCAATTCATAGCTCTTCCTCTCAATCTTGTAGCAACTAACTTAACTTGACGATCTTCAGGCACGTTGTTGAGTTCAAAAATCTTTTCAACCTTTGATAACCAATCAAAGAATTCCTCTGCTTGTAGACCACCTCGGAATTCAGGAATTTCTGTGTCCATCCTTGACTCCCGTGTATGACCATTCTCTTCAACATTCCTATATCGATTTTTCCGTTGACCTGGATACCGAAAGTGAACACTATTACCATAACTATCTTCTTCAAAATTAGATGAGCTTCGATGTCGATTCTGAACATTGACTCTTCTATGACCATGCACGTCCTCTCTACTTCTTCTTTCATAATAACAATATGGCTCATTCTTGTAACCACGATAAGCTCTTCTTTCTTCATTCCGATAATCATGATTGTCTCGAAATCCACGATCTCAATTTATCGACCAGGATGGTTCTCTCCTTTCTCTATCATAATGTGGCGACTCTCTCCTTTGATTTCGATTCATGTCAGACATCATTCTCTTTACTCTCTCGAAACCTTTATTGAACCTTTCATCGATACATTGTCGCATCTGTTCAGCATCTTCTCTCCAATACAAATCTTGTTTGAAATCTCACAAACACCCAAATGAACAAACAACTCAATTCGAACTCCAAAAACTTCAAATCTCGAAACTTCACACCCAACGAACTTGGAAAAGTTCGTAACCTTGCTCTGATACCAAAATGACGCAGCACGGAAGTAGATCTGAACCAGCGGTCAAATCTATCCCGGATCTATTCACGAATTGCGGAAATACGAATCGATGAAACAAGATAAATTGATGAATTGATGATACCCAAATGCCCAAATCCGTTGATCTCTTGAGATACTGGATTCTAGCTATCTTCAACACGTTGATCGCGCACGATACCGCGTTAGAAGATCTACGATTCTTCGACGTTGATCTCGCGCACGAGATTCCATGAATCGGCTTCAAAATCATTGATTCAAGCGCACTCGAATATCCGAAGATGGAGAAGGGAGATCACACTCAACTTCCAATTTTAAAAGAGGCACAAAGCTCTCACAAATTTTATTCAAAATTCAACTCCTTTTTTACAAATGACCATACACCCCTATTTATAGGGAAAGTACAACACCACACAACTCAACACAATTACAACACTAACGACTTAACATTATACGACATAATATCATACGACTTAACGACATAAGAAAACGACACAACAATTACAACACAAACGACACACGACTTAACAAATGCGACATAAGAAAAAGCGACATAAGTCCAAACGACTTAAAGATTTGCGACCTAGGAATTCTGGAGCGACTCAAAGTAAAACACGGCAGTGACGTAAGGTCCTTGCGACCTACTAGAGCGGCTTCGACTTAAGGAGCTTGCGACCTACTAGAAGCGTGATTCAGGAAACTCGCGACCTACTGGTATGTCGTTCGCGACATAAGGAAGCTCGCGACTTAAACTGGAACGACCAAGGGCTTCGTTCGTGACCTAAGGAGGAGCGGTTTCGTTCACGACCTAAGGAGGAGCGGCTTCGTTCGTGACCTATGGTGGAGCGACTTAAGGAGCTCGCGACATAAGAAGTTCGTGACACAAGGGAGCTCGCGACCTACTCGAAGCATCCCGGAGCGACATATGATGGATCAGAGCGACGCGATATAGGGTTTGGACGATTTCGCGACTTACGATTTCGCGACTTAAGGTATGCGCTGCATCAGATGGTAACAAATCTTCCAAAGTGATATGCATCTCAGTCCCTTCATCTCGCTGTTTGCCCCGGATGACGGTCAATATTGAAGGGCACAACAATTGAATCTACCGGTTTCTGAGCAGAATGTGCAAACGTCCTTAACAACATGATCACAGTAATGGAGATTCTTAGATTCTAGCTCTAGGTTTTATCCTATAATCGAATCACTGTCCAAATCAACAAATACATAGGTTCTCTAGTTCAACCTACAGTCTTTGATTGATAAAGGAGGATAATAATCAACTGGTAATAGCCCTTCAACTTGATTCTATGCAACACTGTATATTAAGTTCGTCTAAGTAGTAGTGGGTTTAGATGGATTGGATTTAATTTATGGGTCAACTTCATTGTTCTCATTTATGAGAGTGTTATTATCACTTACCTGCTGCATAGTCAGTGCCATTGACAAGTGAAGGCAGTGAGCTGTGGATGGTGAATGATAAGTTAGCTGAGGGCAGTATTTCAGATCATCATCTTCTTTAACCCTTTTGTTGGTTCCATGGTTTAATGAAGGGTTGGATCGTGGTTAGGATTGGATCTATAGGGGCATCGTCAGGGGTCTTCACCTCAGCTTGAGTTGTTAAGGCTATGAGTAGCATCTTCAAGATTTTTTTTGACACCATGGTATGTGAAGAAGAGCAATGGTAGACTCGCCAAAAATAGGAAACTAGGAACGGAGGTTTGGGCCCTCCTTCTAGCGTCAAAATGTTGGTGAGATTTTTTGTCTCACAACACCTCAAATGAGAATAATTGAAGATTTTAATTGCTTCTTCAATTTTGGAATCAAAAAACTTAAGTGACATTAAATTTGCCTTTAAGTAGTAATTGTATTGCTGGAAGCTTACACAATCAAGTAGTTGCACTTTAACTATTTTTTAAAAAGTCAAATTAGGTTTATATTCTACTAACGAATTAAAGTTGGGAGGGATTTGAAGTAAAATAATTAAGTAATAGTGCATAAAAATAATAAACATTAAAATTTTACATGGTTCAGACTCTTTCAAAATCCTACGTCATGGGTCAAATCTTTCTTTATATATTTTTCTTGATACAACATTATATTGATGAAAGTGAAATAAAAGATATAATTCTTTTAATTTTCCCAAAAAAGGGATCCCCTATTTCATTACAGCGTCTCTCCTATTTATAGTGTAAAGATGCACGCGGATCACTGCAATATCTTTTCTTTTGTTATTTCAATTCCCACTTTTGGATCCTACTATGTTTCATCCATTCGCATTGTTAATTTGCTGTGTATGGATTGCTGATGCTTCTTTGGTGGGAAACTATAATTTGAGTGGCTAAATTTTGAGTATTGACGGAAAGTTTGAAATTGAGGCGAGAACCCTTGAATTTGGGCGGGAACATCTGAAATCAAAGCGGAAAACTTGAATTTGAATAGGCTCCTTGCTTCTGACCTGAGCAGGAGACGATATCTGAGCGCCCCTGTTTAGGAATAACATCGTGACGAGGCGTCCCCTCTTGTTTGGCTCTGGGTGTCGTTGATGTCCTTTCAATTGACTTGCACGATCCGCTTGTGCATTGTTGGAATGATACTACTCTGAGAATGGAGGTGGGAAATGAGTCGTAAGTATGGAACATCGCTTGGGCTCTGTTTAAGTGGACTCAGCTTGCTATTTGTTTGACATTGCGCTGTGGTTAGTTGGATTTGAATTGCTTTGCTTCAGACTGTGGTGTTAGACTAATATCTGTATGCATGTGTCCGGAGCTCCCTTTGATATGAGTATGTGCAAGTTTCTTGATAAGGGTTGCTTGCTCTTTGATGTTTCCTAACAAGTGTAGAACTGTGATGGAGCGCTGTTTAGTTAACCTCATGTACAACCCTTGGAATGATTTGGATTCCTTATAGTTTTGCTGAAAGGGTCATTGATAAGTGCGGCACAGATTTGAGCATGAAAGTATTAGCATCACATTAGATTTCAAGAACAATAGTTGGGCTTACTGGGTCACTTGACATGTGGAGTGTTCATTTATGGTCTTCTTGGAATGGATCAAGGGCTGGTTTTGGTGAAAAGTTGCTGTGCATTTTTTATCTTTCTGCTCCTGTGCTTGTCATATTCCGATGGCAGCTTGTTTCTTTATTGAATTGTTCTGGTGGCAATGGCCTTCTGATGGTAGCACGTTGTTCCGTTATTTCTTGTTTTAGTATCTAAGAAAGGGGTGGCACATGCCTATTTTCATTCAATTCAGGATTGACAGTGCCGTTCAATTATCCACGTATGCTAATTTGTGAATGCAGCATGTCATCGATTGTGTGCACTTTTTGAGCAGGGTGTGTTGTACTTTGACACCTCCAAAGTAGTTTCAAATGTCACCGCGTAGTATTTACACCTCGCTTAAGTTCCGTGTATTATAATTGTAGACTGTTTCCTACCCTCTGCGAGTTGTAAATTCTTACTCTTTGGCTGCAACTCTTTTAGTTGGATCAAGTATCGTGACTACAGGCTGTCTCTCATATTTTGTAGTCAGTTATGGCGGAAGTATTAAGGCTTTGATTAAATAACCGAGCATAGTTCCATGTGGCTTGTTGCAATTCATGATTTCTTATACAGTATCAACCAGATCTTTTCAAATCCTTCTCTTTATATCTTAACTATAATTATGAGGCATGTTCTCCCGACCTTGCATCTTATTTGGCCCATTTTTAACATAGTTTGAAACATATGCGTATTACACATAAGATACAGTAGTCATTATCAAAAGCTACATGTCTTTGACGAGTCTATGTATTGTTGATAGTTTGTTGTTAATGACCTTGAACAAACATATTTTCATACGTGGGCAGTGAATTTAATCCCAAATAAACTTATTCAAGCTGACTAAATTATGAAGAGGCTTGATTAGACCAATTGCACTTTTGAAAGTATAACAACCATTATACTCTTTTAACCAGTACCAATAATCACCGATGCTTGATATATAGTGATTTGTTGAATTTCAGTAGCAAGTGAGTTTGTTTGAAGCAAATTATCCAATTGCCATTGTCCATTACAAAGAATGCTACTCACTTTGAGCTCTTCTCCTCCCAGTAGTTTCAGAGAAGTATAACCCAGTCTATCTAATAGTTTAGACCCATTTAGCCAAGGGTCAAACCATAGAGTAGTAGATTGACCATCTACAATCCTTCTTTCCATTCCATTCAGTGCTAAGTGTCTTACTGCTAGCATTCTTTTCTAGTTACCTGAATGTGTTACATTTATTAAACAATCCCAGAAGGAATTATGTTATAGATACTTGTTTTTCATCGACTTGGACCAGAGGTTATTTTTATTGAGAAAATTCCACGTCATTTTAGTCCAACAAGCTTTATTGATCTCCTAAAAATTGTATAAACCTACCCCCTTCAGCTTTTCTTTAACACATGATATCCTAAGAGATTTTACTTAATTTCCCTTTCCAGATGAAATTAGAACAGATTTTATAATTTTGTTTATGACAGTAGTTGGAATTTGAAAACTATGGCACCAAAACATGACCAAAGATTGAATAGTAGATTGCACAAGTTCAATTCTACCTGCATTGCTTAAACACTTACAATCCATCCTTCTGCTTTAGATCTGATTTTGTCTATTAAATTGTTGCATGCATCCACTTTAAGGTATTGATTGGACAATGGAAGGCCCAAATATTAAGCAGGTAGTACACCCTCTTGCAGACCTACAATGTTGCAAATTTCTTCATTTTGGCTACAGCTCTTGCTGAAAATGATTTTTGTTTTTTCTACATTCATTTGCAATCCTGCATATTTGTGCATTTTATCAAATATCCTTTTAATGGATATGGATGCACTACGTTCTGCCTTACAAAAGATATGTAGATCATGTGCATATTTAAAACGAGTGAGTTCAAGATCAACTTTGTGAATGGGTTTGATTATACCACTACAAACTTTTAAGTCTATTAATATTTTGGCATTAATTAATAAATATAAATAAAGTTTATATGTTTAAAGAGATATTTTATATAAATTATTTTTGATGATATTAAGTTGTTTTGGTTTAAAATAAGGTGAATGAAATAATTTTTTAAATAAATCTATGGATAGATATTTATTTTCTTTTGATTATAAATTTTTTAAAGGAATTTTCTTTTACCAAGAGGATTTATAATTTATTTTCCAAAATCGATGAATGCATTTGAATAAATGTGAAGTTCTATAAAAATATAATTTAGGAAAAATAAGGAGTTTTAAATGTTATTTACTGATCATATGGTAAATTTTATCAATATGAATAATTTTAAAAGGAAATGGGATGTTTTGAATTTTTATGCAGTAAGGAATTCCCATTTGGAGGAAAATCCTATTTAGTATTATTTTATATAAGGAAAACAAGTTTTAATAAATTATTTTTCAAAAGTGGTTTATAAGAGTTTGGAAGTAAATAAAGACTTTAAAATAGCCTTTTTAAAATTTTACATTAGAGAACTGAAAATTTTCAGGTTAAAATCAATTTGGGAAGAATAATATAATTTGAATATAGGTTTTAAAGGAATTCATGGATTACAAAGATCTTTTATCAATGTTTTAAAGTATCAAAGATGGCTTTTATATTGTATAAATTATTTTCAAAAAGGAGTTTGAAAATTTTGGAACTAAGAGGTGTTGAAAGAAGGATTTCTTTACAATTAAATAAGAGTTTTGAAGTATTAAAGTTGGGAATTAAATAAATGATTTGGAATATAATGAGAATTTTACAATTTAGAACCTCTTTGAAATTTTACATCAATATTTGAAATAAAAATAAAGATTTTGGAAAGGAGTCTTTTTATAATAAAACCTCTTTTGAATAAGTAATTGGTTGATGATGTGTAATTCTATATAATGAGAATTTCAAATAAACAAATTAGTAATACCGAGCGATATGGGACGTTCGACAATATTTTTCCACTTATTCTGTTGACCCATCGTATAGAATATTGTATGTTTGTATTGAGTGAAGTTTATGAACTTTGAGTAAATGAGTGAATTACACATGTGGTATGGGATGCCTACTATGGCATCACTATTATATTGTTGTGTGCTGATATCTAGTTGTGTGCTTTGTAGTGTTGTGTGCAAAAATGCCAGATGCTGCAACAAATAAACAGTATTACCATTAGGTAGTAAGATCATGACCACAACGTGTATATGGACAAAGGGTCACGATGACTTGGAGTAATTTATGACCGTGGAGTGTATTGTGTGCTGTGTTTTTTGATGTAGGCTCTTAGAGTAGTGTCGTATGTTGCAGTCTCCTATCTGGATATGAGCACACAGCAGTTCCTATGTTGCAGTCACCCAACTTTGACGCTTATTTAGTTGATGCTAGTTATTCATATGTTGTATTTGGGTGCTTATGTTATGTGTTAGTCTTGTCTAGTTTTGTGATGCATTTATGTTGGGTATGCTTATTTGGCATATCACTAGATTATACTCTTGCTTGGTTGATGTTCAATATACTTATATATTATTATGGGTGATGATATATGTGTATGGCTTAAGATATGTTGATACATTTGATATGTTTATATGCCTTTTGTGTTACACATGTTATACTATGTGAGTTTTGTTTATATATTGACATTTACATTCTAGACATAGTCTAATTCGTGTGTTTTTTATATAATACGCGGATCAGTCTAAGAGTTTTCAGATACAGGGACATTAGCCTTTTGGATGTTGGGCCTTTTGAGGAGATATTTTGTAGTCCATATTGTATTTTGGAAGTTTTATATGTATAATTCCTTTTGACATCTCCATATGTGTATGTATATATATATATATGATGATGTTGAGTTGTATATTGTATTAGACTTAAATCAATGTACATATTTGTGTAGTTGGTTAGAATCTTCATTTTGTAGACCTACTTTGCGATATGTATATTTTGAAATTATATTTTTTTGCCGTGTTCTTTGACTCTTTGTTCTCTAATTATATCGTGTATTGTTCTATCTTGGAAAATAAATGTGTTTATTACTTTGTGCCAATATCGTGTACATATATTTGATGTTTTATACGAGATAAGAATAATACCGATGTTAGCCCAAGGGAATATTCATGTGTGGTTGCATAATATTGCTTTATTCTCTATATTACTACATAATATCACTTTGTAATATTTTTTAGTAGTATGGGTGTAGATGTAAGGTGTTAATCAATCAACAAGCTATGTACATCGCCTGAATAGCATCGCAATAATGCGATGTATATAAATGCGCAAATTTATACCGAGCTAGGGGTGATTCCAAATGTTAAGAATCTCATAAAATTGTTATACGATAACAATGTCGTGATACATATCGCGAAAGAATCTTGAGCTCCCTAGAAGTAATAAACATACTCCGAAATGTTACACATGATAAAGAGCAGTTTTCGGCGTCAAAGAGAGTTGATTGATAGAGTAGATAATTAAAATAACATAGCATATCCATTCACTAAGTGACTAGCTCAATTGTTTTGAGAAAACTGACTGAAGGAATGAGAATAAGATTCTGTAATTGATCCCAACTGTAAGTGAGAGATTGAGAGAGAGTTAGGGGTACGTCCTAGGGATAATTGTTTGTTACATATATCTTACTCTATAATCAATCTTTTCAATAGTAAAGAGATTTGATTTCTATTATATACTTTGTTATATTAAGATATAATAAATCAATTACTAATTTATAGTATATATAATTTGAAAATCCTTATATAATATGTTATGTGATAATTGTTAAAAAGAGTTGTAACAATGAGAAAATTATCAAAATATAAAATAATACATTATTTTAAATATTCCTTTTCAAGATGTTCCGAGAAAGGATGTCGATACATCTGTTTAGACCATAGTATGAAATGCTCTCCCAATGTGGGCAATACATTACTCATGACTGTTGGGGACACCAAGGGGTCACATATAGATAGTTATTCGATAACCATGTAATGACTCTATTAAGAGTTTCAGGTTGGATAATAAAAACTAAGGTCAAATAAGAAATTTTAAAGCAATGATATTACACAGTTCTCTCGACTTGAGAATACCATTGAACTTAAATGTGGATATCCACTTTAATTACAGTTAAATCATAGCATGGCATCTGTCTAACCACTATAGTTGGGTCTAAGTTGAAGCAGTGGATGTGAAACATTATTCAATAAGGAATTCATCTCCTCGGTTATATAAGATTAGTATCATGGTTAGCTATAGTAAACTTAAAGTCAAAGTCTTTAGCCAGAGTAGTATGGTTAATAATGAATGTTATTATTGAACTAAGAACTTTTTTTAAGGACTAACTAAGCTAAATGTCGATGATATTGGAATTTTGATCAAAACGAAATCCCATAAGTCCTAAAGCTGTATAGTTGATGTAGAGAATTGATGTAAACAATCGTTACTAAAAGATACCGCTTTAAGACTGTAAAATTGGATTTTACCGAAAAGATGTATTAGAGATAAATTCAGCTAAACTATCACACCACTAGCTAAGGTGAAGTTTGAACATTAATATTCGGATTGTTCAATATTAATCGCTGACTGAATTTACACTTGCAAGTCGCACAACCGCATTGATGGATTGTCAAAATTACCACATGATTAAATTCATTAAATTAATCAATATATATAAAATATTATTTATTTGATGTATCAGGTGCCATTAATATTAAATGGGAGCCATCAGTAATTAATTAGGTGTGTATATAAATATTATATATGTACTAATCGATGTACGGTATCGATACACGTTTGAATCTGATTTGAAAATAATTATTTGCCAAATGTTTTGGAACATTTGAAGGGTCCATCTTGCCTTGCATAGCTGGTCATGGAATGAGCAAAAAGGGTTTGAAAATCCAAAGGTTAGACCTAGAACATGAAAGAAAGGGGTTAAGGAATCAAAGGAGGAAATTAATATTTGATTCCCTTTATAGATACCATACTTAACTCCTCCTTTCCTCTCTTTTCCACTCTCTCAATCACTATCCTTTATCTTCCTATTGCATCATTTCTAGCCAAAATCACAAAGCAAAAAATAAAATAAAATTCAGTGGCATCCAATTAATTCAAATAAATAAAATGTGGTTCTCCTTCTCTTGCAAAGCTAGGAGCTAGGATTTCAAATCTAGAAGCAAATCTTTCAATCAAGGTGCATTCTAAGGCAACATCAATAAGGTTTAATCTATTCATATATATATATATATATATATATATATATATATATATATTAATCATGATGTTGTAGATGTAGCTATTTAATTGATTTAACGAATTTGTGTATGCATTCGTTGTCCACCTTTAATTTATACATGTGTAGATCTAATTTTTTTATAAGTTAGGATTTGAGACTAATAATAATGATTTTGATTATTAATTCTTATTGTTAATTTCTATTGTTGCTAATGTTGCTTTAGATCTGATCTAGTATCTATTTATTATTTTATATGTATATATTTATTTAGTTATATCAATGTTAATTTCCATTGATTCATAATTAGTTTTCTGTTTCAGCACACATATACATATATATGTGTGTGTATTAAAATTAATTTGTAAACGATTTTACAATAAATAGTTTAACAAAATATATATTTATACATATATACATATTATTAAAGGAGATCTAGTTTAATGTGTAAGCCCATATAAATTAACATCCTAGTTTTGTTGAATAATGTGACACACTGGCTCCAGTGGCCGAATTATCAGAGGGAGCTTACTATCCGGTAGTTTGGATCAAAGGGCACAAAAAGAGTGATCACTCATACATGCTTATGTGCACGTTAATGTGCATATATTTACATCCATATTTTATCTATTTTTATTTAAATAAATGTCATATTTAGGCATTTTAACATGTTTAAAACCAAGATTCAATTATTTTCAAATCATCACATATTCATCTTCATTCAGAGGCAAAATGGTCAGTTTTGTGCGTGTGTCAATTTGAGAATTTATACTTGGACATTTTTTATGATTTTTATAGGAGTTTGGATGCACATGAAAGAGGCTTTTATGAAGATACATGCATGCACAAATGGATACAAAGTAATGAAGAGGAAATAATTCAAGTTCATGATAATGGAGGACACCACCCACTTACCTAAATCTACAATTAGAAGCTAATGGACAACTAAGTGGAGGTTAAAGTTTCATGCACTTTTAATGATGGATTAATTAGTGGCTAATGGTTACTTGGTGGCCACACTTCCTAAAGGGCATTTTGGGAAGCACCCTAAAAATTGAATTAGGGTTTTATGCATGTATAAATAGCCCTCTTATGAACATGTAGAGGATCTTCTACTCTTTCACATTAGTTAGGAAATTAAGAAAGCAAGTTGTAATGTCAATGTTTCATGAAATAAAAATGGCTTCCTAGCCTCTTTCTCTTTTCTTTTCTACATGCTTCCTTTTACTTTTATGTTTATGTTTACTTCTATGCTCTCTTCTTTTCTTTGTTAGTAGATTAGATTTACATTCATGCAAGTAGTGTAGTTTTATTTTATTTCTTTTATGCAAGTAGCTTAATAGTTAATCTCATTTTTCTCCTTTGTTTAATTTCTATTTCTTTTGCTTTTAATGTTGAAATTTACATGTATTGATATGATAACACAAATGAGTAGCTAAACCAATACAATTTAGGGGTAATGAAGCTCTCTAACTTTATGTAATTTCAACATTTTTATGATATATGATCTCTTTTGTTTGTGCTTGATGAAAGTGAATTTTGATGTAAGTTTATACAAGTGGATTTGATAGCTTACGCTACTTTTGCAAATGAGCTATTCTTATTCAACATAAACACAATCCACATCAACATTTGCTAATTGATTTTTGATTTTGAAATGAAATTAAAAACAAAATTTGATGATCTATATTACTAATTACAATAGTAAATAGATCATACTTAAAATAGCTTTTGCTTTGGTTTCATTTTCATGAGGTTTTATAAGTGGTTTATTTGTTGTATTATAGTTTGATGGTTTAAGTTATGTTAATTAATAACATAAATAAACCATACTTATGATAAATGCAATAATTATTTCACTTAATATCAAAACTAGAGATCATAAATTATTTGGTTGTTGATTTACAAAAATATATGAGAGTGGATTTGCGTCTAAATTGTTCTCTAATCTCATTTTAATTCTAGTTTTAGCTTCATTTTGCTTGTAGTTAACAATTTCCTCTCCATTTGGTATAATTTGATTGAATAGACTTTTAAAATTTAACAATTCCCTACGGATCAACCCGTACTCGCCACGTATTAACTTTTGTACGCCGTGCGCTTGCGGTTATTTTTATTTCAAAACTTATTGGCATTTTTCTAACTCAATAGAAAATTTGTCGTTAAACAAGTTTTTGGCACCGTTGTCGCGGAGTAGTTTTGATTTTAATTTTCTATTCTTAGGATTATTTTATGTATCTCATCTCGTCACAAAGCAACATATACGAGTTGCCCAGACTGAATAATATAGTATTAGAGACACATAAGAGAATAAATCTAATTTAGATAGAATCAAAGTCGAATAAAAATAACACACACACACACACATATAAGTGCTACAATCCGTAGCCCTTCTTATTTAGCACCATCACTATCCCCTGATATCCACCACATGCTTATATTTAAATATTCAGTCTTTCTCTCTCCTATCACATGAGCTGAATATTTAAATATACGCATGTGGTAGATTTCAGGGGGTTAGGTAATGGTGCTACATAAAGGGACTATGGATCCTAGCTCTCTCTCTCTCTATATATATATATCATAATTGAAATTCTGATATAATATCTCATGCATACTTACATCTCATACAAATACATAACTACCAATACATAACCTTATGCCATCACATCAATTGGGATAGACAATATAAGATAATAAACATCTATCATCGTTATCGGCTACATCTCAATGTCGTATCCCATAAAGCACATATAATCATACTTATAAAACAACCTTAATCTGACCCGAGGTTATTAAAAAATAACAAACCCTAAGTCGGGCTAAAAATCGAGCTGTAGGTATAACCGTGCGATGTGTATATAATCATATGGTCATGGGTTATATATCTAATACATTAACAAATAAATATTTCACATACTCCAAAATCTAAACCCGCCTAAATCCCATCAAATCAAATTAAATCATATCTTTTTAAACACACATATCACGACACTATTAAAAGTGACTCACATTTGCAACTCTAATTAACTGGGATATCACAACCTATTTTATAAGTTGCAATCATTATTACATAAATTTCATTGTTCAAGTTATTGATACACGAGATCTGTAATCACTAGGGAATCTTGCATATATTCACTCTTACTATACTCTGCCTCGAGTCAATATCATGGCCTTTTTCATCTGTATATTCCCCAACCAGAAGTTGTGGATTCCCTCACATGATCCATTAGTTGCACAATCTTCTCTCTTCCTCATTGGCACTTCCGCTTATGGTGTTGTAATCTCATCTCGACTCCTCTCATATCCATCAATGCGATTACCATAATCACCCTAGTTTGCACTACACCTACCTCGTGGTTGTTTCCATGCAACATATCATTTGGACAATAAGTGACGAGGGACTAGATCATCATGATTCAGGGTGCACCCCGAATCTCCCTGCTAGAATGTATTCTAGAGTATTGCAGTCTCACCTCATATTGTTTTCTTCATAGGTTAAATTCAACTCAAATTCATTATTTAACCTCCTAAAATACCATTTATTCCCAAAATGGCATTGTGTCCAATTTTATATCACATATAGATGTCGTGTTCATGCATCATACCATTAGCTTGTAATATAACATTTATGAAGCGGCACATATATGAAGATTCATAGCATAGCATCATATGGGACATAACATAGCGTCATAGCATTAACTTGTAATATAACATTTATGAAGTGACACATATATGAAGATTCATAGCATAACATCATACGAATCAATGAAATATATATATAGCACTAAAAAGTTTATTCATATTCATATATCACAACATCTTATTCAATTCAACATTCACTTCTCATTAATTTCATCCATATATATTTTTGAATTATCCATCACATAGGATTTTAATTCAAATCCAATTCTAATCCTATTACTTTCAATTTAAAAATAGTGCAGATATATTTACTATAATTTTCTAACCATAAATCATATAAAGTTATTTCGAATATATTTGCACTTCTTTTTACTTTCGAAATCAAAAGATATATGTGTATACACACGTTGTTATATATATATAAAACAATTAAAATTCCTTTATTATTCAAAATAAATTCATAAAATATTATTCATGTTTAGTAAGAATCCCAAAGATAATATATATCAAGTTAATTTCATTTTTTCCCATATAATTAAAATACAAAATACACTTTTAAGAGTCTTTTTTGGAATATAATTATAAATTCTTTCCAATTAATTTCATGTCATATGCATTAAAAGTGCACTACAAACCATTTTCAAAAACTTTTCATTTTCAATAAAACAATTTCAACTTCTTCCACAAATAAATTTAAATATATTTCAAAATAAAATTCTTTAAAACACCATATTAGCTTTAATAATCATATCCTATTTACATTTTCTTCAAATCAATAATCACAATATGTATTGTGTTTTTTTCTAACCAACAATTAAAAATATAATTTAATCACCTATATATCATATATATATATATATATATATGAGTGGATTTCCATAAAAATGGTGTATACATGGGAAGGTGGTTATCTGACATCAAATTTATTCTCATAATTGTAATTGGGTGCCTACATATTTTCAAAGATTTATTTTTGAAAGGTTATGATACTAGTTGGCTCAAAAAATCAAAATTGTGCCTGATGTCATTAAGAGCTAAGGCTTTGGCAACTATAGATTGCTCAAAACTGTTGGTTTATATAAATATCTGAATTGTTCCAACAAATGCTTTCAAAAGGCACACCGAAGGGAATGTTAGGATTTCAATATACTTTAGGATAAATGAATCATGAAACCCTTGATTTGAATAGGTGATCCATATTGATTTAATTGAGAAGAAATCAGAGGAAGATGAATAAATTAGCGGAAGCCATACCCGAATCCATAGTTGCTGATTGAAAGATAAGAAAATTGGTTTGGTCTTCCAAATTGACACAGACCCTAGATCCGAATTATTTCCATAGAAGAGATTAAGAGAATAACTAGAGCTTGTATAATTCGGGGACCATAACCCCTTATTTATAATGTTGGCAGTTTCTAATTTGGCCAATTTTCCAACAATCTCCCCCTGAGCCATATATGTAATAACCTTATAAATGTGTATAACTTTATGAGCTCTAAAATTTTCCATTTATAACATAAGGTGTTTCCGAAACAATCTCATCCATTAACTATGCCGGCAAAGGATCAAAGCGGCTTTTGTTACTTTTAGCATAACTAAACCCACCAGTGGTCACATATACCAACACAATCAAACAACATAGATCAATCATGGATGTGTAGCATGGAAATTGCATGAGATGTGATCCATACATGTCTAGTTCCAACTGGTCCTACTTTAGTGAGATCAAAACGTTCAATATTTGATCAGCCTATAGTGCAAACAAAGTTACATTATTTGATTTCTGATCGGAAAAAAGAACTTAAAATATGTCTGTAACCGAAGTATAGAGCAATGTGTCATATGACAGTACCAAATACAAACTCCTCATGAACCAAGATATCCTTACATAAGAGTTACACCAATTAAGCAACATGCTCATGAAAGACCTTGGATGATAATCCTTTTGTAAGTGGATCCGCCATGATGGAGATTGCCACAATATGCTCTATGAATTATAATTTATTTTGCACTCTCCCCTTATTGGAAAATAACATGTTGTTTATTGTCACATTACTACTTTAATGGTCTTTCAATTTCTTTATTTTTAATACTCCATAACTTTGAATTAAAGAAATTATGATTTTTCTATGTGTTAAAAATGTAATTAATGAATGGTTTAACTGGATTTTTGAAATATAACTTAAGTTGGAAATTTGGAATTTTGGTTAAAAATGATATTTAAGTTATATAAATAAATGGATATAAAATTTTATTTGGAAATGGTAAATATGATAATTTGATTAAATTTGAATTTAAGTGATTTATTAAAGTATTATTGATTTCCTATGAATTTAAGTGGTTAAATAAATGATTGTTTAAAAATGATCTTTTAAAATATAACTTGACTTGGAAATGTTAAATTTGGTTTTAATTAAAGGTTTAAGTTAATTAAATAAAATTGGAAATTTAATTAAATTTGTGAAATGGTAATTTAAATTTGAAGTGTTAAGTTATTTGTTGAAATGTGAAGAATTGGAAACTTTTACACTTAAATTTATTAAGTAAATTGTTGAAAATTGGATTTAATTATAAGAAATTTATTGTGAAAAAGATACATGTTAAATGATATGTAAATGAACATTTTAAATGTTAAAATATGATTTTTAAAATGTTTATGTGTTTTAAATTGAAGTTATTTAATTGCTGGAAATACACTAACACCTGAAATCTACTTTTAATAGCATTCAGAAATGCTATAGATTCTGTTTTGAACTAAAATTGTGTAAAAAGAGCTATTACAGCATTTCTGAAATGCTGTAGTTGCTGTAATTGAACTTATAGTCTAATATTGAACTCAGGCCTATTATAGCATTCTCTGGAAATGCTATAATGGTCTGCAGTCTTTGCTGAAACCAAATTTAACCCTTGTTTGAAATCTGAACTACCGCAGCACTTCTGAAATGCTGTCTTTTCTGTTTTGAACTATAATTCAACTAAAACTGAGTTTTAACAGCAGTTTTAAGTGCTGTCTTTGCTGAATTAAAAATGTTTTCAAATATAACTTGTAGCAGTTGTTTTTAAATGCTGTGAAATGCTGAAATTTTAATAATTAGGGTTTTTGACTTAGTAAACGAACTCAGGATGGTTTGAAACTTTGGAAATTGAATACTTGATTTGAAAGTATAATAATTACACTTTTAAAAGGGTTAAATGAATTATTTTGATTGAAATATAAACTATTTAAAGGTGATTTAAAATGATAGTATGAATGATATCTTTGAATTTAAAAGGTATCTAAAAGTTGAATATTTGGATTTGAACTGATAGGATATTTTATTATATTAAAATGATTTGAAATGAAGTTTTGTAAGGATATGATATTTTATTATATTAAAATGATTTGAAATGAAGTTTTCTAAGGATATGATATTTTATTATATAAAAATGATTTGAAATGAAGATTTGAAAAGAATGATATTTGATATATTAAAATGATTTGAAATGAAGTTTTGGAAAGATATGATATTTTGATATATTGAAATGATTTGAAATGAAGTTTTGAAATGATGTGATATTTTAAATATATGGAAATGGTTTGGAATTGATTTAATCTTTATTTTGATAAATATATGGTTTTGAAATGATATTTTATTTTGAAGTAAAGTATTGTTTTTAAAAGTTATAACCACGGGTTATAATAACGATTGGTTGGCAAAGAGACCGGGATCGGATATGGACATACTCTCTGTCGATACCGAAAACCACTTTGACAACCGTGTACGCGGTGGAGATTCCAGAATGAAGTAGGATGGTGACGACGTTCTTAAGGTATGTTACGTGGACCCAACTCCCGTGAGTTGGCATAAGGTGGCTAAAACAGGAGCGATTGACGGACCAAGGAGGTAGCACCTCTTATCGGACACACTTCTTCGATACCATTCTATTACTTGTGATTGATTTGGTGGCCACCCTTGATTTGGGAGTGTTGTTCGAGGTGGGCGGTAGTGGCTGCTATGCGTCACCACTAGTCCGGATGCGTAATTGGTATATCTACCCTGGCATTGCCTAGTTGTGCCGTGTCACCTACCATATCGAGCTTTACTACGATTATGATTTTAAGATCCGACCGCGTTAAGGTTCTCCATCCCCTTAACGCTATTTTCTATATGATTATACTTTACTTATTTAGACACTATTATAATAGCGAATATTACTACATAGTAGATATTTTAACGGATCCTTAGAGGATGGGCGGTCCCAAGCATCTTCTAAGTTACTTGTACCTTTATTACAGTTCACTTGAGTTGGTTTACATTATATAAGTATATATTGTCCTGACTCGAGTGTTTTGTGTTTTGCTTTACGCTCGGGTCAGCCTGAGTTATTCACAGATTTGGATTTCCACTCGCTTGGAGATTTGAATCGCTGGAGATTATCTGCTTGTCTTGTCCTATCTATTTCAGTTCTGTTGTCCTACTCAGCTTGTACTTGGTTATTTTATTGAGACTTCTGTTGTTCTCTATTTCTTTTGTTGTATCTTATGTAACACTGATATATTTATATAGTAGCTTCATGAACTACTATTTCTTTTACTTCCGCTGCATTATTTTACTCTGTGATCTGTGATTATATTTATTTACTGTATATTCTGAGATTTGCCAAATTTTAATTACAACGCGGTATTTTGAGCAATTCAACTCCGGCATGAGTGTCTACCTATACACTTATAATGGATGCGAATGGTTGAAAATATCGGGTCGTTACAGTTGGTATCAGAGCTTTGGCTTTGAGGCAAAACTTAGAATGTATGGTAAATTTATTTACAGAATCACTTTCGTTCGAGTTTGAATCTCTTCCTTTGATTCGTTTTCCTTTGAATTTTGGAACGTTCCCTGCGGTTCCGAAATTCATTCGTGTCCCTCACTATTCATCATCTTTTGATTCTGGAGTATCCCATGACTCCACTTCCAATGATCTTTATAGTGAATTGGCGAGACCGCCAATATTCTAATTTTCTTGTAAAAGGGTGAAAATTCTTTATAATCAGCATCGATTCACCAGAGATTTATATTTATCCTTGGTTTAGATGCTAATATCTTTTATTATTCCAAACTCTATCTCTTTAGATTGAAGGTAGATTTACCCCAGAAAATCCACATTTGATCTTATCCATTGAGTCACGGTTGACCCGGTTAAGGTTGTCCGCGATTTATCTAAGCTTACCCATCTCTCTACTCTGTTTAACCATCTTGCCTTTTGTTTCTAAACTGTCTCCAAACATTTTGAATCGTACTTGAAAATCTATGTTTTGTTTTATATGTTGTGTTGTTTGGGTTGTTGATGTTGATTTGGGTTTCCGATCGATTCGTCTGATCAACGCTATCGATAGGATTTCTAAAACACTTTGACAGAACAAACTGACACAATATTATTTTAAAATTTCGTTAATGAAATAAATTTGGATATATAAATTTATGGAACTTAATAAATTGATTTAAATTGATAATTTGAAATGATAATACTTGATTTATCATTTATTGTTCTACAAATGAATTTATAAATAGTTGTTTATAAATTTATTTGGGAACTGAAATGAATTTAAAAACAAGAAATTTAAAGAATTTAATTTCCAATTGTTTTAAACCTTGTGTTTAAATTTTTTTAAAAGGATATTATTTAAAGTATTTTGAATAAAAATTTGTCTCTAAAGGATTTTAAAGTTTAAAAATTTAAGTGCTCTTCTCTTTGTCGCTGGAAAATAATTTCGGTGATGACTGCAGCATCATCGACGTTCATTTTCGAGTTTCGAAGTGAAGAGACTGTTCTGTAGTCTTGCTACAGCTTTGTTTTGGAAAATCTAATTGATTTGAATTTCTAAATATGACTGGATTATAATATATATAGATATATGATTTAAATTTGATTTGACATATTATATACATATATTTATTTATCTCTTAGTGGTTTGAAGGGAATCGGAAATTTAATTCTTACATTTTATCTTAAAGAATAATTTCAGTTATAAGAAGAAAATAAAAATTTGAATAAATGATTCAAACTTGAGATAATTGAATTGGAAAGTTTTACTTGTATAACACACAATTTAATTCCAATATAACTTACCTAAATTACACAGAAGTTGAATATGAAATTGGATAATATACAATATAGAAAGGATTTTTATAAATAAAATTTGAGTGGTTATAATAAATGTTATACACTTAAATTTTTGTTATAAAAGATTTACAGAGGTAAATATTGAAAAAGGAATCTAAAGAGATTTTATTTAAATAACTTAATAATCAAATTGATTTAATATGGAACCTTAAGTCTAACCTAGAAATTTTAATAAAGGTTATTTCCTGAAATGAATATGTTGTATAATAAATAATGTATCTTTGAATAGATAAAATAAAATACATTTGAATTAGACATTTTGTAATAAAGTTATTTAACTTGAATTCAAAGTTTAATTGATGTCTAAATGAATAAATGTGTAAAGAAATTTGATTGTTATATTTGCTATATAAATATTTTATTTATGAAATAGATATGTCTTGAAAAATGAGTAATTATGATTTAAAGAGTTAAAATGTATTTTAACATCACTAAAATTTGATAATTGAGAATTTGGTTTCCAAATGGAATAATAAGTGTAACTTATTAAAGGAATATCTATTTATGAAATGGGTATTTTAAATAAAGAGTTAGGCTATGTGTTAAATTAAGAGTTAAGTAAAATAGTGAAATTTTGACTTAATAAACGAAGTATAGTTTAATTTAGATATTCTATTTATAAAAGTTTGTTTTAATAAGTCATAAGTTAAATGATATCCAAATGAATATTTTTGAAATTGAACTGATTTGAAATACTAATATATCTACTGTAGCATTTTATAAGTGCTGCTATTTTGAAAAGACAATGTTTTGGAAATTTTTATAATTAAATGAACTTAGAAATGTTACAACTTTAAAATGAATATTATTTGACCTTGAATTAAAATGGTTTAAATGAAGATTTTTTAGGGTGTTATGATTTTCTAAGTATTATGTTTTTTTTTTAAAAGAATAACTTTTCCAAAGTGTTATGATTTTAGTAGTGTGATTTCCAAATGATAAACATCCCTAAATTGTTATGATTTCAAAGCATTATGGTTTTAAATTTATTATCTTGTTTTGTTTTTCCAAACTATCTTTTGGTTGTCCTTATTTCTCTTATCTTGTTACAGAATGGGAAGGCTATTGCTTATACCAGTCTATTTAGATATCTTTCTATAATCTTTGTTACTCATCTGGATCTGAACACTGTTTTTCCATTCATAGACTGTCGGTCAAGTGAAAAAGGAGATTCAGACTCTAGGGGATCTTTTTTCGTGCTTATATTCTTGATTTGATCACCTCCATCTTGTTAGACTTACCTATAACAATAGTTATCAGGTGTAATTCCAATCTTCTTATCATCTTGTCTTAATTCTATTTCATTCTATCTTTTTCTGTGCTTTCCCGTACCTCGTTCCTTTTCGGGGACGAAAAGCTTTGAGTGGGGGAGAGTGTAACAACCCTGTATTTTACAATTATTTTTAAATTGATATTTCCAGATTTAAAAAGCTTTATTTATGAAAAAGAATAAATTTTGTTATTTTAAATATAAACTTTGATTTTGATATGGATTAGAATTACAAATATGACTGAATAGAATAATTTTCCAAAAAGTGAATTTTGGTTAAAATAGTCAAACTTTGACTTTTAAATTTAAATTTTAAATATTTGAAATTATAAATTTTATCTTTTATTATGAAAATAGATTTAATAACATGAATACTGCTTTTCGTTTCGTTGAAAACGGAGTTAAATTGCAAAAGATATGTACATTTCAATTTTGAGTATAAATTGTTTATTTTGCAATTTTGTTATTTTAAATTGTATAAATTATATTTTTCTTTGTCATATTTTATTTTAATATTTGTTAATATGTTATTTTATGTATATTTTGTCTTTTAAATATTTATAAAGTGATGTTTGAATTTTTCCAAAGCTCATTGAATTTATTTTCTATTTTTAAAGGTAGTTTCCATTTTTCTGCTATTTTCTTCATTTAAATTATATTTAATTAAAATTTATTTATTCATTTTTATGTATGCATTTTTTTTTATGTTTTTATCTCTATTTATAAATATTTTTCATGTACATACAATTTTCCCAAAGTTCATTTCATTTATTTTCAAATTTTCAAGCCTAATTTACATTTTCTTTGTTATTTTCTTAATTTAATTATATTTAATTAATATTTATTTATTTATTTTTGTTTATTTAATATATTTTCGTGTTTTATCTGTATTTATACATATTTTACATGTATTTAAAATTTAAAAAGAAATGGTGGAAATTTGAAAGGTTTTATAACTCTTGTAACTCCAATGTCCTTTTATCTACCGACCTTTCATTTCTCAACCTCCTCTTTATTGATTTTTGGCCATACCTTTACTCCATCTTTCAGCCACATTCCTCACTCTTTCTCACGAAAATTTTATCATCTTTCTTGAGAAAAAAACTCATGGCCATTTGTTTTACAAAAATTTGGTAAATTCTATCATCTTTCTTCTTGTTTTTATGATTTTTCTATTGATTGTTGCATTGATCCTTCTTGTGTTTTGCTAGGCCTAGCCTCTACCACCACCACCACCATCCTCTCCACCATCATTTGCAGCAGCTCCTCCTCCTAATCCTCTGCCATGATCATGCCATACCATTCCCTTGACCAAAATCCCACAAAAACTTGCACAAAACTCCTTAAAACATTGCCTAGACCACACATATCATCGCCTACCCTCCATATCTTGCTTTGGCCGCCACCTACTCCACCTCCACCACCAATAGACGACCTGAAACCCACTACCACACCTGTACCTAACCCCCTACAGATCTGGCCGTGCCTAAGGTTGCCTTGGCCGTGGCCTTTGGTTGCATGAAATCATGTTTGTTTGCCCTATAGTTGTAGTTCCATGCACACATACCTTTGCATCATCTTTTCCTATGTATGGACGACTTGTTGAACCCAAACCTGATTCAAACCTGATCCAAAACCCTTCCATTACAGTGCTTTTACAGCCCATTGCTGAAGCATATGAGGTAGAAAGCAAGTGCAAGCATTTCTATTTGATTCTGTGCAGCCTATTCTAGTGTAGTTTTGATCGTAGCTGATTTGAAACTCATCGTTGTTGTATTGTTTTGTTTGACTTGTATTCTAGGAATTTGATACTTTGGCTCCTCCACTCTTATTTGAATCGTGTTATCGTGCTTGTTTGGATCTCATTAGTGCATTCGTCGTTGTGTCTCCAGCACAAAACTGTGAGTTATTCTCACCAGACAGTTTTATACTTATATTAATAGTAAATTGATCACATGTGAATCTGTAATTGCACCACCATATTATATTTGCTATGTCACTATTATATGATGTTCACACCTGCTTAAACACCTGTTATATCATATGTTACTGTTATATTATGCTGTTTTGTTATTTTCATCAGTTAATCACACTGCAAGTTCCCTTTAGATTAGAATCACTATGGGTTGAAATGATACATACCCGAACGGACTTTAGAATAGGGAAAAATCGTTATGGGCTGAAATGATAGGCCTGAATGGTTTTTATTTAATTTATTTTAACTTGGGATTGCGGGTTTGAAATGATAGAACCCGGATTTTTCTTTTTAAACTGCGGATTGAAATGATACATATCCGTGTCACTTGACCTAGGCTAGAAAACTATATACAGGCCCGTGGTTATTTTATAAAGTGTTTTTGGATATTTTTAAGTATTTTAAAAATTTTAAATTTATGAAATTGACTTAAATAGATATTGAAATACTTTGAATTAAAGAAATTATGATTTTTCTATGTGTTAAAAATGTAATTAATGAATGGTTTAACTGGATTTTTGAAATATAACTTAAGTTGGAAATTTGGAATTTTGGTTAAAAATGATATTTAAGTTATATAAATAAATGGATATAAAATTTTATTTGGAAATGGTAAATATGATAATTTGATTAAATTTGAATTTAAGTGATTTATTAAAGTATTATTGATTTCCTATGAATTTAAGTGGTTAAATAAATGATTGTTTAAAAATGATCTTTTAAAATATAACTTGACTTGGAAATGTTAAATTTGGTTTTAATTAAAGGTTTAAGTTAATTAAATAAAATTGGAAATTTAATTAAATTTGTGAAATGGTAATTTAAATTTGAAGTGTTAAGTTATTTGTTGAAATGTGAAGAATTGGAAACTTTTACACTTAAATTTATTAAGTAAATTGTTGAAAATTGGATTTAATTATAAGAAATTTATTGTGAAAAAGATACATGTTAAATGATATGTAAATGAACATTTTAAATGTTAAAATATGATTTTTAAAATGTTTATGTGTTTTAAATTGAAGTTATTTAATTGCTGGAAATACACTAACACCTGAAATCTACTTTTAATAGCATTCAGAAATGCTATAGATTCTGTTTTGAACTAAAATTGTGTAAAAAGAGCTATTACAGCATTTCTGAAATGCTGTAGTTGCTGTAATTGAACTTATAGTCTAATATTGAACTCAGGCCTATTATAGCATTCTCTGGAAATGCTATAATGGTCTGCAGTCTTTGCTGAAACCAAATTTAACCCTTGTTTGAAATCTGAACTACCGCAGCACTTCTGAAATGCTGTCTTTTCTGTTTTGAACTATAATTCAACTAAAACTGAGTTTTAACAGCAGTTTTAAGTGCTGTCTTTGCTGAATTAAAAATGTTTTCAAATATAACTTGTAGCAGTTGTTTTTAAATGCTGTGAAATGCTGAAATTTTAATAATTAGGGTTTTTGACTTAGTAAACGAACTCAGGATGGTTTGAAACTTTGGAAATTGAATACTTGATTTGAAAGTATAATAATTACACTTTTAAAAGGGTTAAATGAATTATTTTGATTGAAATATAAACTATTTAAAGGTGATTTAAAATGATAGTATGAATGATATCTTTGAATTTAAAAGGTATCTAAAAGTTGAATATTTGGATTTGAACTGATAGGATATTTTATTATATTAAAATGATTTGAAATGAAGTTTTGTAAGGATATGATATTTTATTATATTAAAATGATTTGAAATGAAGTTTTCTAAGGATATGATATTTTATTATATAAAAATGATTTGAAATGAAGATTTGAAAAGAATGATATTTGATATATTAAAATGATTTGAAATGAAGTTTTGGAAAGATATGATATTTTGATATATTGAAATGATTTGAAATGAAGTTTTGAAATGATGTGATATTTTAAATATATGGAAATGGTTTGGAATTGATTTAATCTTTATTTTGATAAATATATGGTTTTGAAATGATATTTTATTTTGAAGTAAAGTATTGTTTTTAAAAGTTATAACCACGGGTTATAATAACGATTGGTTGGCAAAGAGACCGGGATCGGATATGGACATACTCTCTGTCGATACCGAAAACCACTTTGACAACCGTGTACGCGGTGGAGATTCCAGAATGAAGTAGGATGGTGACGACGTTCTTAAGGTATGTTACGTGGACCCAACTCCCGTGAGTTGGCATAAGGTGGCTAAAACAGGAGCGATTGACGGACCAAGGAGGTAGCACCTCTTATCGGACACACTTCTTCGATACCATTCTATTACTTGTGATTGATTTGGTGGCCACCCTTGATTTGGGAGTGTTGTTCGAGGTGGGCGGTAGTGGCTGCTATGCGTCACCACTAGTCCGGATGCGTAATTGGTATATCTACCCTGGCATTGCCTAGTTGTGCCGTGTCACCTACCATATCGAGCTTTACTACGATTATGATTTTAAGATCCGACCGCGTTAAGGTTCTCCATCCCCTTAACGCTATTTTCTATATGATTATACTTTACTTATTTAGACACTATTATAATAGCGAATATTACTACATAGTAGATATTTTAACGGATCCTTAGAGGATGGGCGGTCCCAAGCATCTTCTAAGTTACTTGTACCTTTATTACAGTTCACTTGAGTTGGTTTACATTATATAAGTATATATTGTCCTGACTCGAGTGTTTTGTGTTTTGCTTTACGCTCGGGTCAGCCTGAGTTATTCACAGATTTGGATTTCCACTCGCTTGGAGATTTGAATCGCTGGAGATTATCTGCTTGTCTTGTCCTATCTATTTCAGTTCTGTTGTCCTACTCAGCTTGTACTTGGTTATTTTATTGAGACTTCTGTTGTTCTCTATTTCTTTTGTTGTATCTTATGTAACACTGATATATTTATATAGTAGCTTCATGAACTACTATTTCTTTTACTTCCGCTGCATTATTTTACTCTGTGATCTGTGATTATATTTATTTACTGTATATTCTGAGATTTGCCAAATTTTAATTACAACGCGGTATTTTGAGCAATTCAACTCCGGCATGAGTGTCTACCTATACACTTATAATGGATGCGAATGGTTGAAAATATCGGGTCGTTACAAAGCCCATATAAATTAACATCCTAGTTTTGTTGAATAATGTGACACACTGGCTCCAGTGGCCGAATTATCAGAGGGAGCTTACTATCCGGTAGTTTGGATCAAAGGGCACAAAAAGAGTGATCACTCATACATGCTTATGTGCACGTTAATGTGCATATATTTACATCCATATTTTATCTATTTTTATTTAAATAAATGTCATATTTAGGCATTTTAACATGTTTAAAACCAAGATTCAATTATTTTCAAATCATCACATATTCATCTTCATTCAGAGGCAAAATGGTCAGTTTTGTGCGTGTGTCAATTTGAGAATTTATACTTGGACATTTTTTATGATTTTTATAGGAGTTTGGATGCACATGAAAGAGGCTTTTATGAAGATACATGCATGCACAAATGGATACAAAGTAATGAAGAGGAAATAATTCAAGTTCATGATAATGGAGGACACCACCCACTTACCTAAATCTACAATTAGAAGCTAATGGACAACTAAGTGGAGGTTAAAGTTTCATGCACTTTTAATGATGGATTAATTAGTGGCTAATGGTTACTTGGTGGCCACACTTCCTAAAGGGCATTTTGGGAAGCACCCTAAAAATTGAATTAGGGTTTTATGCATGTATAAATAGCCCTCTTATGAACATGTAGAGGATCTTCTACTCTTTCACATTAGTTAGGAAATTAAGAAAGCAAGTTGTAATGTCAATGTTTCATGAAATAAAAATGGCTTCCTAGCCTCTTTCTCTTTTCTTTTCTACATGCTTCCTTTTACTTTTATGTTTATGTTTACTTCTATGCTCTCTTCTTTTCTTTGTTAGTAGATTAGATTTACATTCATGCAAGTAGTGTAGTTTTATTTTATTTCTTTTATGCAAGTAGCTTAATAGTTAATCTCATTTTTCTCCTTTGTTTAATTTCTATTTCTTTTGCTTTTAATGTTGAAATTTACATGTATTGATATGATAACACAAATGAGTAGCTAAACCAATACAATTTAGGGGTAATGAAGCTCTCTAACTTTATGTAATTTCAACATTTTTATGATATATGATCTCTTTTGTTTGTGCTTGATGAAAGTGAATTTTGATGTAAGTTTATACAAGTGGATTTGATAGCTTACGCTACTTTTGCAAATGAGCTATTCTTATTCAACATAAACACAATCCACATCAACATTTGCTAATTGATTTTTGATTTTGAAATGAAATTAAAAACAAAATTTGATGATCTATATTACTAATTACAATAGTAAATAGATCATACTTAAAATAGCTTTTGCTTTGGTTTCATTTTCATGAGGTTTTATAAGTGGTTTATTTGTTGTATTATAGTTTGATGGTTTAAGTTATGTTAATTAATAACATAAATAAACCATACTTATGATAAATGCAATAATTATTTCACTTAATATCAAAACTAGAGATCATAAATTATTTGGTTGTTGATTTACAAAAATATATGAGAGTGGATTTGCGTCTAAATTGTTCTCTAATCTCATTTTAATTCTAGTTTTAGCTTCATTTTGCTTGTAGTTAACAATTTCCTCTCCATTTGGTATAATTTGATTGAATAGACTTTTAAAATTTAACAATTCCCTACGGATCAACCTGTACTCGCCACGTATTAACTTTTGTACGCCGTGCGCTTGCGGTTATTTTTATTTCAAAACTTATTGGCATTTTTCTAACTCAATAGAAAATTTGTCGTTAAACAAGTTTTTGGCACCGTTGTCGCGGAGTAGTTTTGATTTTAATTTTCTATTCTTAGGATTATTTTATGTATCTCATCTCGTCACAAAGCAACATATACGAGTTGCCCAGACTGAATAATATAGTATTAGAGACACATAAGAGAATAAATCTAATTTAGATAGAATCAAAGTCGAATAAAAATAACACACACACACACACATATAAGTGCTACAATCCGTAGCCCTTCTTATTTAGCACCATCACTATCCCCTGATATCCACCACATGCTTATATTTAAATATTCAGTCTTTCTCTCTCCTATCACATGAGCTGAATATTTAAATATACGCATGTGGTAGATTTCAGGGGGTTAGGTAATGGTGCTACATAAAGGGACTATGGATCCTAGCTCTCTCTCTCTCTATATATATATATCATAATTGAAATTCTGATATAATATCTCATGCATACTTACATCTCATACAAATACATAACTACCAATACATAACCTTATGCCATCACATCAATTGGGATAGACAATATAAGATAATAAACATCTATCATCGTTATCGGCTACATCTCAATGTCGTATCCCATAAAGCACATATAATCATACTTATAAAACAACCTTAATCTGACCCGAGGTTATTAAAAAATAACAAACCCTAAGTCGGGCTAAAAATCGAGCTGTAGGTATAACCGTGCGATGTGTATATAATCATATGGTCATGGGTTATATATCTAATACATTAACAAATAAATATTTCACATACTCCAAAATCTAAACCCGCCTAAATCCCATCAAATCAAATTAAATCATATCTTTTTAAACACACATATCACGACACTATTAAAAGTGACTCACATTTGCAACTCTAATTAACTGGGATATCACAACCTATTTTATAAGTTGCAATCATTATTACATAAATTTCATTGTTCAAGTTATTGATACACGAGATCTGTAATCACTAGGGAATCTTGCATATATTCACTCTTACTATACTCTGCCTCGAGTCAATATCATGGCCTTTTTCATCTGTATATTCCCCAACCAGAAGTTGTGGATTCCCTCACATGATCCATTAGTTGCACAATCTTCTCTCTTCCTCATTGGCACTTCCGCTTATGGTGTTGTAATCTCATCTCGACTCCTCTCATATCCATCAATGCGATTACCATAATCACCCTAGTTTGCACTACACCTACCTCGTGGTTGTTTCCATGCAACATATCATTTGGACAATAAGTGACGAGGGACTAGATCATCATGATTCAGGGTGCACCCCGAATCTCCCTGCTAGAATGTATTCTAGAGTATTGCAGTCTCACCTCATATTGTTTTCTTCATAGGTTAAATTCAACTCAAATTCATTATTTAACCTCCTAAAATACCATTTATTCCCAAAATGGCATTGTGTCCAATTTTATATCACATATAGATGTCGTGTTCATGCATCATACCATTAGCTTGTAATATAACATTTATGAAGCGGCACATATATGAAGATTCATAGCATAGCATCATATGGGACATAACATAGCGTCATAGCATTAACTTGTAATATAACATTTATGAAGTGACACATATATGAAGATTCATAGCATAACATCATACGAATCAATGAAATATATATATAGCACTAAAAAGTTTATTCATATTCATATATCACAACATCTTATTCAATTCAACATTCACTTCTCATTAATTTCATCCATATATATTTTTGAATTATCCATCACATAGGATTTTAATTCAAATCCAATTCTAATCCTATTACTTTCAATTTAAAAATAGTGCAGATATATTTACTATAATTTTCTAACCATAAATCATATAAAGTTATTTCGAATATATTTGCACTTCTTTTTACTTTCGAAATCAAAAGATATATGTGTATACACACGTTGTTATATATATATAAAACAATTAAAATTCCTTTATTATTCAAAATAAATTCATAAAATATTATTCATGTTTAGTAAGAATCCCAAAGATAATATATATCAAGTTAATTTCATTTTTTCCCATATAATTAAAATACAAAATACACTTTTAAGAGTCTTTTTTGGAATATAATTATAAATTCTTTCCAATTAATTTCATGTCATATGCATTAAAAGTGCACTACAAACCATTTTCAAAAACTTTTCATTTTCAATAAAACAATTTCAACTTCTTCCACAAATAAATTTAAATATATTTCAAAATAAAATTCTTTAAAACACCATATTAGCTTTAATAATCATATCCTATTTACATTTTCTTCAAATCAATAATCACAATATGTATTGTGTTTTTTTCTAACCAACAATTAAAAATATAATTTAATCACCTATATATCATATATATATATATATATATATATATATATGAGTGGATTTCCATAAAAATGGTGTATACATGGGAAGGTGGTTATCTGACATCAAATTTATTCTCATAATTGTAATTGGGTGCCTACATATTTTCAAAGATTTATTTTTGAAAGGTTATGATACTAGTTGGCTCAAAAAATCAAAATTGTGCCTGATGTCATTAAGAGCTAAGGCTTTGGCAACTATAGATTGCTCAAAACTGTTGGTTTATATAAATATCTGAATTGTTCCAACAAATGCTTTCAAAAGGCACACCGAAGGGAATGTTAGGATTTCAATATACTTTAGGATAAATGAATCATGAAACCCTTGATTTGAATAGGTGATCCATATTGATTTAATTGAGAAGAAATCAGAGGAAGATGAATAAATTAGCGGAAGCCATACCCGAATCCATAGTTGCTGATTGAAAGATAAGAAAATTGGTTTGGTCTTCCAAATTGACACAGACCCTAGATCCGAATTATTTCCATAGAAGAGATTAAGAGAATAACTAGAGCTTGTATAATTCGGGGACCATAACCCCTTATTTATAATGTTGGCAGTTTCTAATTTGGCCAATTTTCCAACAATCTCCCCCTGAGCCATATATGTAATAACCTTATAAATGTGTATAACTTTATGAGCTCTAAAATTTTCCATTTATAACATAAGGTGTTTCCGAAACAATCTCATCCATTAACTATGCCGGCAAAGGATCAAAGCGGCTTTTGTTACTTTTAGCATAACTAAACCCACCAGTGGTCACATATACCAACACAATCAAACAACATAGATCAATCATGGATGTGTAGCATGGAAATTGCATGAGATGTGATCCATACATGTCTAGTTCCAACTGGTCCTACTTTAGTGAGATCAAAACGTTCAATATTTGATCAGCCTATAGTGCAAACAAAGTTACATTATTTGATTTCTGATCGGAAAAAAGAACTTAAAATATGTCTGTAACCGAAGTATAGAGCAATGTGTCATATGACAGTACCAAATACAAACTCCTCATGAACCAAGATATCCTTACATAAGAGTTACACCAATTAAGCAACATGCTCATGAAAGACCTTGGATGATAATCCTTTTGTAAGTGGATCCGCCATGATGGAGATTGTCACAATATGCTCTATGAATTATAATTTATTTTGCACTCTCCCCTTATTGGAAAATAACATGTTGTTTATTGTCACATTACTACTTTAATGGTCTTTCAATTTCTTTATTTTTAATACTCCATAACTTTGTGATAAAATTTTGTAATTATTTTCCATCGTTGGATGCTACATACCAAAAAATAAATTTTAGTTTCATAGTAGAGGAGACTATAAGTATTTGTATGATAACTTTCCTTATATAGCTTCACGAAAAAAATTATTATTACTCGAAGTGGATCTTTTGTTCTCTTGGCATCCAAAATATTCGGATTATAATGCTTTATGATCTCCAACCAATCCTATCTTTTATCTATGAGCATATTTTTTTTTGTTTCTTAAAGATACCTTGTAACCATTTTGATTACTAACCAGTAATCCACTTTCAATGTTAGTAAGATAGCCAAATAATACATGTAATATCCATATGTGTATATGCCTTAGTATGCATTAGACTCTACATCGAAAATGCATGAGGAATCTTTTGTATTTATTTAGTTTCAAGGATGTTCTTATATTACTATATAAGACAACATTTGTCTCTTTTAGCAAAAGAGGATCAACTGATTCGCAGTTTGCATACCAAACATTTTTAAGCCCTAACCTGCCTGTCCCTTTTGTGATAATCCAAATATCACCCTATGAATAATAGATGTATTTGAATCCCTAATACAGAAGAGTAATCATAAGTAGGTTTCTTAAGTTGTTTCATCAATGTCTCCATTAGGAAACACGACTTTAATATCTATTAGATATTGCTCAAAATTACAATATGCAACAAGCCCTAAAGTGATTCTAAAGAGTATTTCGCTAAAACCGAGGAGAAAGTTTCTTTAAAAAAATTATTTTCCTTTTAATAATAGTCTTTTCTATAAAAGAGCATTATACCTTTCCATTTTACCTATTTGATCCCTTTTGGTTTTGAATAGTTATTCATAACCAATGATTTTATTACTTAAGTTAGGGGAAAAAACTCAAACTTTATTATCCTTGTAGGTTTACACTATATATTCATACCATAAATCCACATTTCAAATTAATATCTTGTATGGATTGATGTAAGTCCACAAAATCATCTTCACCAAACCATTATTTATCTTTATGGAGAAATACTACACAGTCATCAGGATAGTATTTCTTCCTTTTCAAGTGGATTTCCTTAGTGACCTTCCACTTTTGAGGTTATTGAGTTTTTTTCTTGAGACATTCTCTTACTATGGTTCCTAATTTACTTCTTGTTAATGAAAGGAAACAAATCATATACATTATCCGAAGAAGTAACTGTAGTTGAATCAAAGATAATAATTCCCTTTAATGATAATGATCTATACTTTATTTCTCCCCCCAAACACAACGTCCTCAAAAACAATTGTCGTAATTTTTTTGTTAGTGTAGTTTACAAAACTTATAGCTTTTAAGTCGCTTAGAATATCAATAGAGTATTTTCTATCTTTAGTGCCTTAATCTAGAATTATTTAGTGAGATGGAATAAATAATCATATTAATCACCAAATCAAAATTTGAGACTTCATTATAAAAGGTATTTAGCATAAGTAGATATAAGCTATACTTTAACATTAGGAGCCTTAATTCCAACAATATTTGAATTTATTCATAAATCAATCTTATTATTTCTAAATAAACAATAATAACCTAATTTGTTCATATTAGAAATAGAAAACCGAAATCTATCTAAATGACAGCATAACAAAAATATCAAATAAATCCAAACAATGTAGTTGAAATCTCAAATATAACTTAGAAATATATAGTATACTTTACTTTATATGTTTGTATAGCTCATTAAAAAAACAACTATAGATATATTTGTATATTATTTCTTTTCTTCTAGATCCTTATCAACTTCTTTATCCTCATTTATACATTTATTTACAATGTATGTTAAATGAGTACTTTCAATCTTACATGCTTCAGCCTCTCTTCTTCTTACTACAATGCTTAACGAGCTCAATAGGAGGTTATTTTATTCTTAAAATAATAATAATTAATAATGATTATACTGTGAATAAAGAGAGTACAAAAAAATAGCTTGAGTGCATTAACTTTTGAAGCAATATTTTTCATACAGTACTTATTTATGTTTCCTTTACGTTGACTTTATGGAATCAAGCAATATAAAGCGTGCTTGTTTCTCCTTACCATTTTGACAAAATGCTTTCCGTTCTCAATAAAGAACTCCATTAAATTGGTTATCCCTATAGATACCACATCCTTGAAAGCCAGAAATATTTTACATTATGACCTTTTGGACCTTGCCTTTTGAATTATTTCACCTCTGAATGTTCTTCATAACGTTATAGGAGCATTCAACTATAATATGGGTGGGTATGACCCTCCTAATTGGAAGAGCTAGATCCATGAAGTTAAGAATAAACAACATATTCTCTTAATAATCCTTAGAGTTAGTCACAAACAAGATGAGAACATTAAAATTGGCAGACACCTTGGTTAAATTAGTTGAAAATTAAACAAAAATTAAGGACTGACCGTATATGCTCATACCTAATTATCAGCCGTAGTAAATTCAAATAACCGGTAAGTCTTTTCTCAAGATATCTAGCACAATATTAATTTCAAGTCTTTAGACAGTAATATTAACTGTAAGTGGTACTCTGGTTGTAATGATCAAACATTGACAATAAATTCAAGTCAAATAACAATCTTCCTTTGGGCTGATTAGTTATTCACTTCTAAAACCTTATAATTGTCACATATTTATCATCACACATGTGTAAGTTATTCGGCCAAATATTAGTTTTTCCTTGGGCCGGCTAATATTTGCATGAATAAATACACACAAACATCAAACATTTTCATGAACAACTAAAATAAGGGAGGTCACTTAGGTGAATGTTATTTCAATTAGCTCATTTGGAATTCAAGATATTCACAATTAGTTTGCAAAGGGACACCAAACTTATATTTGAATTTATTTGTTAGTGTATGTACAATATTACAAGTGCTATAAAACACTTCCAAAAGTACTTTAAGTCTATATGGCACTTGAAAATCTCAAAATTATAATTGTGGCACAGCATATTTTAATTATAGCTGTTATAATTATACTTTAAGTATGTGGTTTTATTCATGACATTTTCTAAATAAATATGATACAAGGCATAATAAATAAATCACATAACAAATGTCACGGATAAACACCAGAATTAAATGCCACATAAAATTATACATAAATGACATAGTAAATGTCGTACTAAATAACATGAATGAATGTTGTAGCTATGATGTATATTCGAACCAAAATATAGCCATACATAATGCTACTTTATCACTTTATCTTTAGTTTGTTATATAAATGCTTAATTAAGGTCAGTAACCATGCATTTTGGAAAAGTATGAAAATCGCTGCTCCTTTTATTTTATGCTAACCAAAGCATGAAAGTGAAACATATTTTCAACGATCATGGGTTATACATACAAAATATTTGTAACTATCAAACATAAATTCACCAATAATAAACCATATGTCATTTCTGATTCTAAATACAAACATGGTGCATCATTAATTTTATTGCAATTGACACAGTTATTGCATTTATGATAATGAGTTAATTAATTTATTGCCATAACAACCACATTTAATGCATGTATGATAAAAATAAATGCAATTGGTCGTTATGTAGTCCAAAATGTAAATTAGTGTCATGTTAAAATTTATTTCAATAATAAAATAAATATAAACACTTTAAATGAGCATACTTTATGTCTAATTTTCCGAAATAACCAAATTACCTTATATATATATATATCCAGATTACTTAATCAAAAGTTAATTAAGGTAAAATAATTATAGAACCGGATTTATATTACTTGCATAAATGGTTCTAAATTATATATATCTATCCATACCATTTATAAACATTAAAGAAAATGACTGTACATATCAGATCCAAAATATTCCTCACATTAAAATTCACAACTTATTTAAAAAATATACAATAAAAAACATGTAAATGCTTTAACCAACATGAGTTGTTACTGAAATTTAAAGGAATTTTGATTATTTCCCACAAATTTAACGATATCAAAATTCTAACTTATTTCAACATGACATACAAATTTAGATCTATCTTTCTACATCGAAATAGTTTCACAAATCAGCTTTTCAATTTATAATATTAAAAAAAATACAAAATCAAACCAAAAATCGTCAATAGAAAATCCTTGATATATAGATCTAACAGATCAAAACTTGAGTAAGAAATTACAAGACTTCTAAAAAAAGTTCAATTCAAAACTTATTCATAAAAAATGCATAAAATTTTTCCTAGTGAAATCCATTATGGGTGGCTCTGATACCACTTGTTAGGATTTCGGTATACTTTTGGATAGATGAATCATGAAACCCGAGATCTGAATAGATTATCCATATTGATTTAATTGAGAAGAAATCGGAGGAAGATGAATAAATTAGCGGAAGCCATATCTAAATCCATAGTTGCTGATTGAAAGATAAGAAAATTGGTTTGATCTTCCAAATTGACACAAACCCTAGATTTGAATTATTTCCATAGAAGATATCAGGAGACTAACTAAAGCTTGGTAATTCGGGGACCATAAATTCTTATTTATAATGTTGGTAGTTTCTAATTTTGCCCTTCAACAAATTAGAATTCCCTCGGTATCCACTCATTAATACCATGACAATTATATCCTTAAGCCTTTTAACTTCAATTCATAATTTGACCACTTTAGTTAGGCTTTACATCAAAATAGCACAACACATTATTTTACATATGCGGCCTACATGGTAGAATTTTCCAACAAGGAATGCCATCATGAATTGGTTAAGATAAACATAGCATCTATAAAACACCATGGATCAATATTTCAACTTAATTCCATGGATTTGTAGCAGTGAATGGTGCTAAGCACCAATTTTTTAGCTGTTTTCTAATGCTTACTCTAGGGTTGGACTAAAGTTTTCAGTTTTGCAACTTTGAACTCAAGTGTTTGATTTTGATGCTATTAGGCATCTCAACAGTGGAAAATCGACGCACTTATTGTCAAATTTGGGAAGGAAAAGCAAACTAAGAGTTGGTGGAATCGAATCCGAGGGAAGAATTTGTAGATAAATTTTTAAATTTTAAGATGATAATGAATTACGAGCGGGATATGGTGATGCAGTCTGACATTGGCAGTATTCTGGTGATGGCGACGCTTTCATAGATCTCAGACCATTTCCAACTTTCAAGAAGAGGTTTCCATACGATACTGGCAGCAATTTCGTGAGATAAAGTTATGGTTATCATAACCGTTTTTGGAGAAGAAAGATGCCCAAGTTTACTAAATGTACTGGGCTGTTTGTTGGGCCAGAGTTTAAAGGATAAATGAAATATTTATTAGGCTATGATAAAGAAATTGAACCTGCAATGTTTACAACTTGTGCTATTTGGAAAAACGCTGGTTAGATTTGAAGAATGCTAGTTAGGATCATCCGTAGATGGATGATGTTGATATGTTCCCATAAGATGCATGAAAGATTTATGGGGATATTATTTAGTGAATATGTTTATTTCCATGTTCTGTATTTTCTCTTTATTGTATATATATATGAATAGTTAGAAGTAACTCAATACTAGTTGAGCAGTATATTGTGGTGCTATCCAATCTCCATACAAACAATATTCACTTCAACCAAAATAATTCGTATTAATTCAACCAATTTTGTGTGTGTATATGTACGTATGTATGTATAAGTATATATGAAAATAAGCAAGCTAATGTTTTATCAATACAAAATCAACTATCAACTGAATCAACCATTTTCTAATAATAATTTCAACAATATTTTGTTACCAAGCCATAATTACTCAATTTAAAATCAAACAAAATAAATTTGAAATCAAATTATTAAATTAGTTAACTCAAATAACCATGGATTATGTGATTTAACTGATTTAATATGTCATATATGAAGTATTCAAATTCTTTTTAATTGTTATTAAGGTTTGAAATGGAGTTTAAAACCCGCCGCGACAATTCATTTTCTAGCCAACGCAACCCAACTATGCAATCAATCAACATATTGATTTCAAGATTCAATAAATATAGGTTTAAGTCACTAGTGTAAAATGATTTAAATCAAAGAAGTTCAACTCACTCGGCCTATAATTGCTTGCAATGAAGAGTTAACTCATAGTCGTTTAATTTAAAACTTTATACCAACATTCAAACACCCGATCGAAGCTTCAGCTTATTGTAGCTACTATTCCTCCTACGTCTCACCCTTAACACAACTGCCTCCAAGCTCCTTCAGATCAGCACTCTAACGACCTGACCTCACCACCTCTGCCTGACACAATCGCCACACCCCCACATCGCCAAAAGTATGTCAGCCACCACGCCTACCACTAAACAACGTGTGAATCCTTACCTCAATCAACAAACCTTGCAAGCTTCCCCACCTTGCACATGCACGAACCCAACCGTCTCATCTTTATCACCAGCTCCATTCGTGATTTTTTTTTTCATTTTGATTTGGGGCTAAGGAAATAGGGGGAATGTGAATGAAACGAGATAAGGATGGAGGCATATGGGGAATGGGTGTTTGGTCCAATAAGAAGGAAGATTTTAATTTTTCTTTTAAGATAAAACGATACCCCTATAAGTTTCGAAACAAAGTAAATGTTACCTTTTAAAAAAATCAACTCGACGCGTTTTCCTAAACTTTTATTTCATTTCTGTAATGATTTTTCATTTTTTTTAAAAATTACCTTTCACTTTTAAACAATTTTAAAATAATTTTTTATTCTTCAAAATAATTCCATAATTTCACAATTTTTTTTTGTCGAATTAAATTTAAGATAACTTTTGGATTTTTAAAACACAATTAAATTTTCAAATTTGAGTTTTAAATCAACGTTTTCTATTTTCAAAATTATAATTTGTATTTTTATTAGTCGAGTTTTAGACCAAGCAGCTTTACAAACAAATCTGGATGTTTGGATGAAGACAGAATATTTCAAGGAGTTGGAAGTATGCTTGGAAAGACACTGGAAGTGGTTTCAAGAATTGAGAGTGCAATACGAGCCAAGGAAACAGTTCGATACCGATCCCTTTTAGGTCGGCACCGATCGCTTTTTGTGCATCCTATGGAGTTCTAAAACTACGGCTTATGGATTTCTAGTTAAAGTGTTTGTCCTAAGGCCTATTTCTTAAGGAGCGAGTGAACAACTTTAAGGAAGCATTGAAGGAAAAGACAAGCATCGAAGATGTCAGAACTCTGGGCAATGATTGGATTTCTAGGACGAAAGTGCTCAGAACTTGTTGGATTGAAGATAGAAGACCAAATGAAGTGAAATGGCACCACCACCATCATAAAATTAGATTGGTACCAATCACTTTTGATCGGTACCGAGATGATTTTATTGGCCAGGGGACCTCATCTCCCCTCCTACATTCTCGGACTGATGTTGGAACTGGTATATCGTAGATCTGTGTTTTTGATGGGGTGATTTCTCTAAAAATATGAGACTTAGAGCATTTGGAAAAGGAATTTTGGCACTTCATCTTCTTCACTCTCTTTCTCTACACGGCCTAGTCACAAAAGGAAGCTACTTTTTGCTGTTTTAGGATGTTAGAACTTGAAATCCCTTGTACTTGTGACTAAAATCTCAAAGTAATAGCATTAAAGTGGTCGTAGGCCTCAGATTTTCCAAACAATTATAACAATTCTCTGGGTTTCTTAGTTTTTTTTCTAATCTCTCAATTTCAGTTCGTTTTGGGGTGTTTGCCATTTTTAGGCTCAATAATTTCCAAAAATTCAATTTATTGAATTAAAGTCAATAAAATATTCGAAATAACTTTTTAACTTTATTTATTCATTTTAAATTATTTATATTATTTTAACTTTAAATAGGGAAGTTCCAAATACAGTTTTTCTTTTTGATTACAAATAATAATCTTTTATTTCAGGTCAAGATTTTATTTAACGTTTATATTCACATTTACTTTTTAATTATTAATTTTTTTTGCAAAATTAAACATATCAATTAGACAAAAGGATTAAAATAAAAGGTTGTGTATTTGGAAAAAGAATATACATACATACACACACGCGCACACACACACACACACACATATATATATAGGTCTACAAATTCAAATACATATTATATATCCATAATTTAAAAAAATAATAATTTATAAATATAATGTACACTCACGGGGATATACTTACATACATACATACATACAGACATACATACATACATACATACATATATATATATATATATATATATATGCGTGTGTGTACATTATATTTACAAAATATTTTTTTGTTTTAAATTATGGATATATAAATGTATTTGAATTTGTGGACCTAGATCTATTTTTATTGTCTTACCAAATCAAATAATTTGATGTTTTGGAAACAAAAATTTGAAATTAGAATTGTTGATTTGGCCAAAATCAAATTAGATTTATTGATTTTTTTTTCAAATATACATATACATAAGTATACATATATTTGCAAACAATATTTTGGACAGCTAATACATATGTAAAGGGCAAATTTGTCCATTGCGAAGTAAATCCCAACATTTATACACATGCACATTAGCTATGTACACAATATGAAAAGTTAAAATTGCACTATTTACACTTGAATATATTTAGATATACTCACAAACATACCAAATACAAATTTGATCAATTCTATCCTTTAAACAAATTAGATAAATCAAATAAAATCAGTTTTTATTCGAACATATTAGATCAGATCTAATAATAAATTTAGACTTCATAAGCCCAATAAAAATCTAAATAGAGATTTTCTTGAAATTTACTCAATTTTTCCGCTACCAACATGCCCTGTTTCATCATCATGCAACTTAGAGGTGCTTTTAACGCACTAAGTTTTATGTTTGACCCTCGTTTTATTGTCTCTTTTGTTATTTATTCTTTGAGTAGATTGATTAGTGGAGGTAAGAATCATAGTTGGAGTAGATTTTAAAGCCATAGATATATATTAATATGATAATTTATCTAGTATTTTGTATATTGGCATGTTATACTATATCATGTATGTGTGACTTATTGTATACGGGATTTAGTGTATTTATTAGATCCACCTGTTCAAAGTGTTATTCACTATGAAAATGATTCCTTATATATATATATATGATGTATTCTTTATCTTGTACATGTGTATTGGTTATATTATACTTTATTTCTTACACTAAAATATGTTGTTATAAACCTGCGATAAATACATTTTGTTTAGTGTTTATTTACCTTAATAAACCGTCATCCATAACATTTATAAACCCAGGTGTCGTTTAGTGTATGAATTCAGGATGGTACAAACGTCTGGTTGTTACATTTGGTGTTATAGCTTAGGTTGCTAGGAGTACATGAGAAAATGTATATGACTATATGTAGAAATTTTTCCTCGAATAGAGCCATACGAGTACTCAAATAAAATGAGTATACATGTGTGCTAAAGTTACTTAAGAAAGGTAGCCTATACGAGAGGTATGTTTTGGTAAGGCGATATGTAGTTGGTTTGGGCATTGATTCGACTAAGGCTCATGACTGGTTCGTGTCGATAACAGTAAGGATGAGCCAAGTGGAGAGAAGTCACTATTCAAGGCACTCTAAAGCTTTAGTTGCGATTATTTATGAGAAAAAAGAATCTGTATGAAGTTGAAATAATGAGAGAGCATACTTGTATTTTGTTATACTTATATATGTATCCACCACTATATCTTGAGTTTACTTTTAGTAGGAGTTGGTTGTTTGTCATAAAAAAATGGCAATATGAGGAGGACCTGACCATTGAATGCGCATTTGCGTATTCTATGCAGTAATTAACCCATCTTGGAGGGAACTATGCACGGAGTTCCACAATTGGGAGTTCACGGTACTATATAGGTAAGTGAAAGATATAATTATTCTAGAACTGATAAGTTTTTGGAGTCTTAGTAGGGTCTTTGATAGAGGATTGATTATTTCATTGCTTATATTTGCATGATGGTTGATAGAGTTATGGGTATTCCTTTGTGGAAATTATTTAATTTGTTACATATATCTAACTCGATAACCAATTTTGTTCATAATAAAAGTGTTTGATTTCTATAATATACTTTGTTATATAATGATATGATAAATTAAGTAATTAATTGAAGTATGTTAAATATAAAATCCTTAAATGATATGTTATGTTATAGTAACTACAATGTATTGTAATCATGGGAAACTTAACACATTAAAATAACATATTGCTTTAAATATTTCTAGTCAAGATGTTTCGAGATAGGATATTGTTATCCGGCCTTTTGGCCCAGCTATATTGAGACCAACTGGACAAGTTAGACTAGGCGATCATCGAGGAAGACAACCTAGAGAGATGATTATTAGGCTAAAAGATCAAGTGCAGGCAATAATATGAAGCGACGATCAATCGAGACTAAGAGATAGGCTCTCCAGAATATTCTAAGTATGAAATAATGCCTCCCCAAGGCAGGGGATCAGTGCCTATCCCTTTCCCAAGGGGATCGGTACATACCCTCAATTTTTGTCCCAAACTTGGTAAGATCGTTATTGAGCGACAAGGAAAGCCCTATGAGGCTACATTTCAAGTTTCAAGTCATTTAGAGTTCATATGATCTAGTTATGGGCAAATTACTTTACCTATCAAAAGGGATCAGTATAAAAGGGATCGTCCATATTCAGCTTTCACTACATACTACAACAATGATCAGTCAATAAATCAAAATCTACATATGATGTCAACATGAAACTTGGAGTATAAGCTACTTAGAACATTTGGAACACCACATGGGGATCGCCTAGCATTTGGAGCAAGTTGGAGGATTAGTACCTATCCATCTAGAAGGATCGACATAAATCAGAATTCAAGCAACATTACTTCACGGAAATTGCGATATCTCACAAACCGTGTATGTCAAAATTGCACGGAATTTGGGGAGAAAATAGCTAACATCATGGGGAATCCCTCATAGAGATCGTAGCCCATTTGGATGCACTCATAGGGATCGGTACCGATCCCTATTGTGGTTCCCAATGGGCCTGCAAAATTTTGGGTAGCCTCATCTTGGTCTCCCGAACCTTCTACCAGAATTTCAGTCCGATCCGTGCACATCTTCCCCTATAAATACAGCAGGCATGGCATCAGAAAAGGGATCCTGCTTTCTTTGTCGAGGCTCACTTTTATACTAATGGATCCTAGTTGATCCAAACATTCTTGTAATGATAATCAAGTGGAAGATCAATAAAAATATAAAGTGGATGTAGGCCAAGATTTCTGAACCATTATAAAAATCTATGTGTTCATTTACGATATTTTCTCTGTTTTAATTTCATTCTTCATTTAATCTCTACTATTAAGACAAGAGTACTTAACGCTCTCCAAATGTTGGGCATTGTATTACTCATGGCTATTAAGGACACCAAGGGGTTATGTACTAATAGTTATTAGATAACTACAAAATGACTCACTAAAGAGTTTCTTGTTGGTTAATAACAACTAAGGTCAAGCAGGAAATATCAAAGTGACGATACTACGTAATTATCTCGACTTGAGAATACTATTGAACTTCAATGTGGATACTCCGCTTTGATTATAGTTAAATCATGGCATGGTAATATATTGAGAGACTATAATTAGGTCATAGTTGAAGCATTGGAAGTGTAACACTATTCAATAGAGAATATGTCTCATCGGTTATAAGAGAGTATCCCGGTAAACTGTAGTTAACTCAAAGATAAAGTCTCTGGCTAGAGCAGTATAGTTGATAATAAATATTATTATTGAACCAAGGATTTTGTGTTTGGACTAATCAAATTTAATATGGATGTTATTGGAATCCTGACCAAAGCCAAATTCCATAAGTCCTAAAGTGATATAGTTCTGACGAAGAGAATTGGTGTAAACAATAGTTACAAAAGGTACCGCTTAAAATATTAAAATTAGATTTTACTGAAATGATGTGTAAACGATAAATTCAACCAAACTGCTACACTACTAGTAAAGGTGATGTGTGAACGTTAATATTCGAATTGTTTGATATTAATCACTAACTGAATTCACACCTACAAGTTGCACAATCGTAATGATGAATACTTCGATACTCTACACAATTTAATTAATTTATAATTATTGTAAATTAATTAAATTAATTATTATTTATGAAATATTAATTATTAAATTTTTATTATACCTTTGGATGCCATTAGTATTTAATAAAATATGCATATAAAAGTTATATATGTACGTATTGATATACGATATCAATAAATATTAAAATTTAATTTAAATCGATTAATCACTAAATAGGTTTAGGATTTTTGAAGGCCTTTCCAAGGCACATATATGGTCCTCCATAAGGGTGCAAGGATGTGAGTTTGACTATTCAAAACAATTTTGATATGGTATTAAAAGAATGAGTAAAGGAAAGAGAAAAGACATCCACATTTTCCTCTTCTTAAATGCCTACTTAAACACATTAACTATCATTGTTTCTCCTCCTCCTCTTGTTCATTCCAGCAAAAAATAACATCGCTAGATAGCCATTAAATTCCCAAAAGAAAATCAAATTAATACCAAGTGGTGTACAACTCTAGATCGTAGCAAATATGGAGGCTGATTCAATTTCATCTCTGAGTTATTCAATCATTCAAGGTGTGAAGCTTAGTATACTTCATAAGGTAATAATACAATCTTATTTTGATTATATATTACATTATGTGAGTATAGTTTATATTCTATATCTTATACAAAGAATTTATATATGCCTATGTTGTCTAATCTATGGCTTGATGTTATTTTAGAAACCAATGTCAAAAGAATTCATAACATCATTATAATAAATAAAAATTCATTCGTAATTTTATAAAAAAACTTTCGGATTTAAAACTCTTTAAATTAGTTAAAATAATTTTATATCATATTGTATATATATGTATAAACTACATATATCAATTATTTAAATATTGTTTTATAAAACTGAATATATATATATATATATTTGTGTGTGTGTTATTTTCAAATATAAAATATATTTTATTATTATATATAAAATTTTAATTCAATTCCTATAAATGGATTTTTGAAAATTATAGACCTAATTTTGAATCCTTCCTAAGTGAAAGCTAGATATTAATATGTTAATTTTAAATTTCAAAACATGTAAAATTAGTCAAACTAATTTTAATATGTGTACATATATAAAAATTTTATTATTTTATACAGTTTCAAAAAAAAATATGGACAATAAAGGCGTATATGAAAGGTGAATGTGTCTATTGCGGTGTAAATCCCAACACCTACAAACGTACACATTAACTATGTACACCATCTGTAACGACCCAAAAATTTAACATTGTTAATATTAATGTAATTAAAAATAATTTTTTAATAGAAAAGTGAATTGGGTGTTGTATTTATGACCGTTGCGAAGGTATTCTGGGTTGACCAAGTTGATATATAATTTTGATATGTTTGGAGTTATGGTTTGCAAAATAGAGGTGTTACAGTGTTTAAACAGCGTACGTAGCTATTTCGGGTCAAACTAGATACCCAGCCCATGACGCAGCCTAACAACTAATAGAGTTAGGGGTATGCCCTAGGAATTGCGTACTAATAATTATTGAATAACTATGGAATGGCTCACTTGATAGTTTTCTGTTGGTTAATATAACTAAGGTCAAGTAGAGAATATCGATGTGACTAATTTACACAGTTCTCTCCACTTGAGAATACTATTGATCTTCAATGTGAAAGCTCCGCTTTGATTATAGTTAAATCGTGGCACAGCGTCCATCGAATGGCTATAGTTGGGTCGAGTGGAAGCATTGGAAGTGAAACACTATTCAAGAGAGGATTTATCTCCTCAGTTATATAAGGTTAGTATCATGGTCAACTAGAGTCAACTCAAAGTCAAAAGTCTCTGACCAGAGCATTTCAATTAATAATAATTGTTATCATTGAACCAAGGACGTTGTGTTTGGACTATAAAGTTGAATGTAGATGATACTGGAATTTTAACCATTACCAAATCCCATAAGTACTAATGTGATATAGTTTTGACAAAGAGAATTGGTGTAAATAGTTGTCACTATTGGGTACCGCTTATAATAAGTAAAATTGAAGTTTACCAAAATATATGTAAGTGATAAGTTCGGCCAAAATGTCAACCACCTGCTAAGTGACGTATGAACGTTAATATTTGAATAGTTCGATGTTAATCGCTGAATGAATTTACACCTTTGAGTCGAACAACCGTAATGGTGAATTCTCTGAAAAACCACATGATTTAATTAATTAATAAAATACTATAAATTGATTAAATTAATTGATATTTGAGAAATATTAGTTATTTTTTATTTGATGTTTGGAAGTTTTTTGTAATTACTTTAATGCATTTATAAATGTTATATTTGTACGCATTGATATACGATATCGATGTAATTTAAAGATGATTGCATGCAATGATTTATGATAATTTTATGTCATTTGATGACATGATTTGTGGAGATTTTATGTCATTTGATGGCATATCATGTGAAAAGTAAGGATTGGAGAGAGAATAATCAAGGGAATTAATTAGGGAAGTTTTAATTAAGGAATAAGAAAGGTTTCACTCTTTCAATTAAAACATATTCTCTAATTTATTCTGTTCCTACAATTCATTTTCTTTCTCATTCATTCTTTCTCCTTTTCTTCTCCTAACTTTTTATGGCAGAAAACAAAAAATAAAATTACCAAAATCTTTCAACTCCAAATAAAAAAGGACCAAATAAAAAAAAGTGGTCCATCCATCTCTTGCAAAGATTAGATGGGGATCTTGAAGATCTGAGGAGGTATCATCATTCAAGGTACGACTTCTAGACAATATCCTAAGGAAATTCATTTTCAAGGTGTGTTTCAAGGTTTTTGGTAATAAGATTGATTCATGAAATTTAAGAGATTTTGATTCATCATTCAAGGTATTCTCTTGGGCAATAGCAAGGTATCATCATGATTTACAAATTCTTATAATCATTTAGAACTGATTATTACATGCTTTTGTCTAATTAATTTATCCATTATCATAATTCCCTATACATATATGTTGTCAACATGAGATGCAAACATGAACATATGTATATGTATATTTTTGATTAAAACTCTTTTGTATTTATATGTTTGGATATGTAAATTTGTTGTTGAATTCGTAATTGTATTTTTCTTTTTAACTTTATTTTGTCAATTTTTGAAATAAGTTTTATTAGGTTAACTTTAATCAATACAAACAATTTCATATATAACTATATAATCAAATGAGCTAATCAACAAAATTTGTTCATATGTTTTATTTTATAACAAAGAAAATTGGATTTTTAATATGTAGTTGTTAAATTTAATCATATATGTTTATACATGTTTAATTGTTTGCTTGCAAATTTGTAAAATTAAATTCACATACATATTTTGTTAGGTACTAATTATGCGATTTAAAATAAAAAGGGAAAGTTTTGCTAAGTTATTTCGTGCAAGGAAAGTTTTACTAAGGTGCTGTGTAACCATATATCTGGTTGTATGTAAAGAGGAGTTTTGTTAATTCATTTAGTGTAAGCAAAGTTTTTCTCATATATTTTATAACCATATATGCGATTATATATATATATATAAACATATATATATATATATAAACATATATATATATATATGAAAATATATATATCTGTGTGTGTGTATCTGTATATATATATATATTTGTGTGTGTGTGCATATGCTTTTTTATCTCTATATTCATATACATATATATAATCATCTGTTTAGTTATAAAATTATTTTGTAATATAAAGTGCTTTTAAGTGTATTTAATGTGCATTCAAAGTGTCTTTATGTGTATTTTAAAACTTTCATTTTTTGTCATAAGTATGTATAATATAAATAGTCATTTGTTGCCAATTGTTACTTTTTCAAGGATTGCTTTATTTGGTGTTGGTATCTTAAAATTAAAACTACAATCTAATTTACAAGTATTGTATTGATGGTTAGAAATTCTGACATTTTATACCACAATTGTATAAGTATGCATATATATAAATAAACGTGAAAAGTAATCATTTAAACACCATAATGTTGCACATTCATAATTCACACTGGAATATATTTAGACAAACTTACGTTTTAAGCCATGTATTAATTGCTAATTAATGGCATTTTATGTATCAATTAATTTAATTAAAAGAGAGAGAAATGGAAGGTTCTCTCTTTATATAAAGCATAGTATACCCTAAATTAATTTCATAACTTTTAGAGAAAGAGACAGAAGGTTTCCTTCTCTAAATTACATAAGTTTTGAAGAGAAAATAAAAGGTTTCTTACTCTTATGAGTAATTGTTGGGTGTATTTGAGCTGTATATTTAAGTTTAAATTAGTTAGAAACTTCTTTTAATCAATTTTTAAATGAAATAAGATTGTATTTAAAAACTTTATTAGATTGGATCAATATACCTTTAGATTTCATAGGCCCAAAAGATTCAAAATGGTAAATTTTTTGAAATTCACCCATTTATTCCGCTATAGGCTGGCCCAGTTCCAACAATAGTATCAGGGCCCAATAGTCTATGCGGTCTAAATTAGTCATGCTAGGGCTAACTATTAAGCTTGTACACTTAGTACTGTGTCTAGAAAGGTAATGTCTAGGATTGGAATTGGGTAATCAAGTACCCCATCCTACCTGGTTACCTGCCTGGTCTGAAAGTTGAAGTGAGCTCAAAGGATACCCCTGATACAAAAGACCCGATTTGAATTGGGCCTTAGGCTAATTTTCAAAATAGTTTTGAAAATTAAGATAACATTTTAAATTTAAAAGTTAAATTTAAAATAAAAACATGTTTATTAATATAACATAATTTTTCAAAATGTTTGAAAATGATGAAAAATTCAAAATGTTTGAAACTATTTAAATATTAATTTCAAAATTTAAAATTTATTATTAAGATTAATAAAATAAATGAACTAAATAAGTTAATTAATTAATATTTATATGCATGTATTATATATGTTGATACATGTTATGTTATTTTAAACTGTTTAAGGTAACACAAGCATACATGTATGTATATAAGATAAATTTTAGAAATTATGATAATTTATTTAAAATTGTTTAATTAAATAAATCAATTAAAGGTTAATTAATTAAATAAACATACACATATATAAGATATATGTGTTACTGTAACGACCTGTCTTTTTGGACTAATTAAGCAGACACACACGTCAAACTCAAACTGTTCAAAATGGCAGATTGTTATGGGGTAAATAAGAAAATTAGAAAGAAATAAAACAAATACAGAATCTCGCAGCGGAATAACAAAATATAATAATCAAATAACAGTTCATGAAGCTGTTTACAAAACATTTGATTATACTTATACAACACAGAATCAGAGTTACACATATATCAGAGATAAATAAATGACAATGCAGCGGAACAGTATGATGCACTGGAATAATATAGTAAATAATAATAATACAATCTTCGTCTTCGTCCTCCGAAAATAAGGTCTTCAGATCCTGGAATGCTCAGGCTAACCCGAGCGAATTGAAAAGACAAAACACTCGAGTCAGAACGAAAAGATCTTATGTAAGTTAAAATCAACGGTAAATAAATATGAGTGTAAACGGCGTCGGAGATGTTTACGGGGTTTGACATCTCCTATCCAGTGTCTAACATGAGTGCAATAACTTAAGAGATGTTCGGGATTCACATCTCCTAAGGATCCGTTAAACTATAGACTATGTAGTAAAATACGCTATTATAATAGTGTCTACAATAAAGTAAAGTATTAAAATAGAGTTAAGGCGTTACCCATATCCCCCTTAACACATTTTTATATATTCTGTAACAACCCGCATTTATACGATAATATATTTAAATATTTTATTTAAATATGACATCGTCTATTCGTATTTAAAATCCTAAATATGAATTTTTATCGTGTTCGAATCCGTTGTTCTAATGGATTCAAATTGTGTTTTAAATATCACCTAAGTGTTTAATTATCATGGTTGGCTATTTATAAATTCAACGGGCTTTATAAATTTTAAAATCTTGGCCCAAGTCTATGGTAATGTGATAATTATCAAAGGCCATAACCGTTCCTCTCTATTTTCACATTTTTCACGGGGGCTAACCCTAAAGAAAACAAAGGAACGATAATGGCGGCTCGCTACTCCTCCCTTTTGCCTGCAAGTTAGGGCTTCTAATTGGAAGCTGCCAAAGTTGGTTACTCGACGATCGAAGAGTATTAGGCCCTAGCTTTGTCGATCGGCTATCTCTTGGAGTTGCTCACTGCCGCTCCTACTTGGTCGAGCTCGAAACAAAGAATTTGCCTTCTCAATCGATTTCTCGTTGCTCTCTCTGGCTACTTCGACGAGTTCGATTCTTGCTTTTGGGTTCTTGGAGATTCTCGGTTGCTCTGGCCTCGCTCGATTTCTGGTGGGCTCGGCTTCTTCTACATTCGGCGACAAGGTGAGTTCCCTCTCACATCTAATTCTCTCGAGTTGTATTAGAGTTTGAATTCTGTGGTTTCGTTCGTTTTCAATTGCTCGAGTGTCGATTCTTATTGTTTTGGCCATTTGAGGCTAATTTTTATTGTGCCCAAATTTGACTGTTCGTAATAGGCGAGTGGTTTTCTCTTCACTCCCATCCTCTAATTCGATTGTTGGTTTGATCCATGTCTTAGTTCAGTGTATATTTATTCTCATCAGTCTGCATTAGCTTGTACTTCGAGTTGTGTCGTCCTGTGTTATTTTGCCTTGAGGTACATTCTGGATGATGTTGCTGCATTGAATTTGGTCATTTATATACTTTATGTATACTCTCGATAATCATGTTGCACTGCATCGCCACTGTTGCAAGTGTTCTTTGATGTTGAGCCACTGTCTGTCACCGTTTATATGTTCCCTTGATAGCTTGTTGATAATTTATATTGTTGTATTACTCTTCGACATTTCACTGGCTTTGGCTGACATTGTGTATATACATGATGCCTTGATTTTCATTTGGCTTCACTTGAGAATTTGTGTTGCATTAAGCATGTGATCCTCACTTAGGTGTAGTCTGCACTTGTATTTGTTTTAGGTTTCTAACTCTTTGCTCATTAGCCGGTTCACTGTTCCATGTGTTCACATTGATGTACATGCATTTGTCACGGTTTAATCATCATGATTCTGCCGTGTCTTGTTCATCTAGTTATACTGAGTCAAGTTTCATGTATATTTGATACTGCAGTTTCTTCACTTGGTTCCTGCATATATATAACACCACTTGTTGTTATGTTATTCTGACCCATGTGCATGTGTCTTTAGCTTGAGTTCATTTTAGTGCATTTGTTACTTGAATTCTGGTCTGCATTGATGAACTGGATCATGGGTTCGATCACCTGCTATGTCTTGTTCATCATTTAGTTCACGTGTGCATTTGTATTGCTGTCTTCATGTACCTGAATGCATGTTGTCACTATGCTTTTGTAGTTCAAGTGTGTTATATTACTACCTTTGTTCTCGTAATTGATGTTCGCACTGCCTAGCTCACTGTCACATCCATGTATTGTTTCTCCTGTCCTCTGCTTATCTTAGTGACCTTTCACTTTGGCTGGCATTAGAATGTGCGGCCTGGTTGCTTGCTGATTGAACTTCTTGTGACTGTAATTTCGTTGCATTCTTGCCTGGCATTCACGCGATGCCACCTCGAAGTCTGCACATTGATATGTTGTATTTCTATCCATGTTTGAACTAGACTGGATATTGAATTTTATTGTGACCAGAGCTGCAGCAGTCTCTGTTTTCTGTCGATTGAGTGGAACTGGGGTCGAGACTTGATTTTATGTCTTGACCATTTATTTGAAATGCCTTGTTTGTTATCACCTATGTTGAACCCGATTTCGGGGTTTGACCTGGTGATCATTTGTGTCTTTGAACCTATGCGTTTGTGGCTGCACTTCATTTATCAGTGCAGCACTCGTTCCATATTGTCTTGAGTTCGAGACTTCTTCATTTGCACATCCGTGTTGCCATATTGATCACTCGTTCATTTGTACATGTTTATTCTCGAGTTGTCCATCTCAGTTGAACTGCACTTGGTTCTGCTTCATGACGTACTCGAATTCGTCTCTATTGCTGTATATGCTTGAACTGTTGATGACTTTTCTGCAGTTTAGTTGCAGCCTGCCTTTGTCCTTATACCTGTTTGCCACTGCAGATTCATTTGTGTGGTGACTTTATATTCGGTGGTGGCGAGGCAGTGCACGCGTGCGTGCACTGCAGCCACCCAGAATTGACAGTTTTGAATTGATATTTTTCTTTGCGTCGTGATGCATTGACCTTTTATGCCGTATTGGCGAGGCCGTACACGCGTGCGTGTACGGCAGCCAATCGAATTTTTGATGGTTTTAAATTGACATTTCAATTGTTTAAACTGCTTTGGATTTCTGTTTTGTGGATTAACACTGTTTAGTGTTATATCTGCCGTTATCCGGTCCTCTTATCGAGAAGTTGGGTATACGAGATTTCTGTGACTGTCGTCTATTTGATATTGGATTATTATTGCTTCTGTGTATTAATAACTGAGTTTGAATTAGACTGATCCATGTATTATTTTCTTTTGAATGTAATACTCGGGTCAGACCGAGTATTTACAGGTTGTAGATTTTTAGCTTTGGGTTGCTGCTAGAGCTATGAAGACTTTTTATATCACTTGAAGTGGTCTTCGTCTTGTTGTAGTAGTCAGTGTGTCTGTTTTAAGATGATAATGTATTCATGTATATTAGTCGATAATGTACTTGTATATATAACTTCTTGAGTCGACAGTTGTAGTTGTATCATTTGTATTGTGTCAAATGTATTGTAACTGATATCAGTTATTATATATATGAGACTTTTCGTTCCATCTGTATTCCGCATTTATGTTATCTGTGTTATTTTTATATCTATTGTCCTAAACTATTATAGCCACTGTGTAGTAACTTTGAGTTTGTATCGGTATGTCGGATTTCCTCTAAAGATGAAATGCATGTTTTATTATCTGACATACAAGTGCTCGCACAAAGCAATTACACGGATGGTCGCTCCTCAACAGCCTTATTCTCCGTGCTGGTTGACAGCACTACGCCGTAGTGTTCTTGGCTAGCGTGGGTATAGAGGTGGGGCGTCACAGCTTGGTATCAGAGCCTGGGGTTTAGGACAATTATAAAACATAACCTAGATGGAGCATGTGTTACAACTATTTGTCGACGTTTTATCGCTCATCTTTACATATGATTATTTTTGACTGTTAGGTATGAATTCCTAACGCTTATTCATGTGTATTTAATTTTGATTTCGTGAAAGTATTTTTGGCTTCTGCCTCCGTTTACTTTGCGAACTTAAGTTGGGTTTTCGATGATGAGGATTTTTGTTCTTTTGTTTTCGGCTTTGAATTGATTTAGCCGATGTTGATTTTGTTTGGATCTCAGCAATTTTGAACTTGATATTTTGTGTTTTTCCTCGTCTTGAATTCCCTTCGACGTCGGTCACTTTGTTTTTGAGAAATTGCTAATTTCTTAATTTTCAAGACTCTGATTTTATTTGCCGTTGGTTTCTTTGATAATGATGATTGATTCATTTTGTACTCGACTGCGGCTATTAATCGTTGGCTTCGACATTGACTTGATTCTTACTTTTGTTGAAGTCATTTATGCATTTCTGCTCATTTTGCTTTGTTTTTCCAGTTGATAATCGATTCTTCTTTTCTAATTAGTTGTTATCACCTTTGTCGATTTTGATAACTTCTATTTCTGGAATTTTTGGTATTCCTACTTTGATGAATTTGGAATCGAATTCTTTGGATTTTATTCACGTCTTTGAATGTGAAATTTTAGTGAATTGACTTGGTTTCCAAATTTAATCGACTCTTGATTATTTCCCCGATTTGTTGCTATCATTTATTAGCAACTTTGATGACATTTTCTTCGGGATTTTTGTGAACATACTTTCTGATGGATTCAGTATCGATTTCTTTGGATTCCATTCACATCTTCATATGTGAATCCTTGTGATTGATTGTTTCTACAATCATTTTTGTGATTTGTCACTTTAAAAATATAAAGGTTTTCTATACTAGTAGTAAATATTAAAATCCTTTTCTCCAAACGATTTCAAAACTATTTTACTATAAAGCTCTTTTTCTTAAACCGTTTTCCAATCTATTAGTATATACAAGCCTTTATTTCACTCGTATGAGAAATTGAATTAAACGGCCTAGTAAAACAAGTGGTATGAAACGCTTGCGTTTACTTCGTCGGTTAACTCCTGGACTTGTTCGATTGAACCTTTTGTGACAATTTTCTAGTGAAGATCTACAATTTGTTCGTAAATATTTGAGTTAAGCAAGTGGTTATGGGACATGAAGCTAAACTCTTATATTTACTAGCTTAGTGTAATCGACACTTCTTTATGATCAATGACGATCATTTTTATGATTTAGACTAGCAATGTGCGATGTCTCTCGTCCGTGTGTTCGGACTTGCCTTTCTCGTCCGTGTGTTCGGACATGCCTTTCTCGTCCGTGTGTTCGGACTGCCTTCGGCCCATCCGTGTGTTCGGAAAATTAAATGAATAGCTTCCCATCCGTGTGTTCGGAAAATTAAATGGATAGCTTCCCATCCGTGTGTTCGGAAAATTAAATGGATAGCTTCCCATCCGTGTGTTTGGAAAAATTAAATGGATCGCTTCCATGAGATAGCTTCTCGTCCGTGTGCTCGGACTTCCCCCTTCTTTGTGTTTTCTGGATTTCGTGTGTAGATTTCTAGAATTTGTGTTTTCTGGATTTCGTGTGTAGATTTCTAGAATTTGTGTTTTCTGGATTTCGTGTGTAGATTTCTAGAATTTGTGTTTTTTGGATTTCGTGTGTAGATTTCTAGAATTTGTGTTTTCTGGATTTCGTGTGTAGATTTCTAGAATTTGTGTTCTCTGGATTTCTTGTGATGAAATCTGATATTTATGCTTCACCAATTTTAATGATTTCTATTGATATGTTTATCAATTTTTGTGCATTGGTGAATTCATGTGTTATTGACTTGTTATGAATACAAGTTTAGGGTATGACATCCCTTTCTATCTTTGAGAAGATTCTTGTGACATTTTTATGAATGAAAATTCATTGGTATTATATTTTGATGCCAGTTATTTTGATGAGATTTTGACGTGTTAACTTTAGTAACCGTCAATTTTGAAATGGATTTACAAGCGGTTCTCCCGCAATACTGATATTGCTAATTTAATCACGTATTTTCAAAATTTGTTATTTTTAAAAGTTGTTTCAAAATATAAATTAAAATTGTTTTCAAAATTCTTACAGTTTACATTTTCAAAAGAACGAGGAAGCGATTTAAACGTTTCAGAAAAATCGAGGACTATGACCCCTTTCTTTTACTGATTCGCTTAATTCCGGACTTGTCCGTTTGAGAATGTGAAATGTTATTTTTAAAACACATAATTCTGCACTTTCAAGGAAACGATAAAGAGATTTAAACGATTTAGCAAAAGTAAGGAGTATGGAACCATACTTTTACTACTTCGGTTAATTCCGGACTCGTTAATTGAATATTTACGACTTCTGATTATCGTTTTTGATAATCGGATGTTTCTGATTTCGGATTATCGTTTTTGATAATCAGATATTAGTGTGATTTGATTGTCATTTATGATAATTGAATATTTGTCTTCTGATTATCGTTTTTGATAATCAGATATTTGTGAAATTTGATTATCGTTTGAGATAATTAAATATTTTTTGATTTGATTAATCGAATGTTTGTGTTTCGGATTATCGTTTTTGATAATCAGATATTTGTGAAATTTGATTATCGTTTGAGATAATTAAATATTTTTCGATTTGATTAATCGAATATTTGTGTTTCTGATTATCGTTTTTGATAATCGGATATTTTTGATTTTTCTGATTATCGTTTTTGATAATCAGATATTTATGAAATTTGATTATCGTTTGAGATAATTAAATATTTTTCGATTTGATTAATCGAATATTTGTGTTTTTGATTATCGTTTTTGATAATCAGATATTTGTGAAATTTGATTATCGTTTGAGATAATTAAATATTTTTGATAGTTAAACCTATTTGCGATTTGAAAATTCGATTATCGTTTTTTATGATTGAATATTTGCGATTTTGAGATTTGAGCTTCGCCTTTTTCTCTGGCAATTCAAGTGAGTAATCTGATTTACTCACATTCAATTCGTGCTCTGTATGTGATTTCTGCTCTGTTTTCCTTTTCTTTTAAATACTGAAACTCGATTGATTCTTGCTTTAGACAGTCGTCTGATTTTGATTCCTTGATCCCCACACTGTTGATTCTTTTGATTCGAAGCAGTCGAACCTTTTGATTTTATATCTGACACTTCCATGATTTCAATACTTCCCTGTTGACCTTTGCTTTGCTTATGCATTCGTCATTGCCATGCTCTACTGGTTGTTACCTTTTATCCATTTATTCCTTATGATTGCGAGGACGCAATTTCTTTAAGGAGGGGAGTCTGTAACAACCCGCATTTATACGATAATATATTTAAATATTTTATTTAAATATGACATCGTCTATTCGTATTTAAAATCCTAAATATGAATTTTTATCGTGTTCGAATCCGTTGTTCTAATGGATTCAAATTGTGTTTTAAATATCACCTAAGTGTTTAATTATCATGGTTTGCTATTTATAAATTCAACGGGCTTTATAAATTTTAAAATCTTGGCCCAAGTCTATGGTAATGTGATAATTATCAAAGGCCATAACCGTTCCTCTCTATTTTCACATTTTTCACGGGGGCTAACCCTAAAGAAAACAAAGGAACGATAATGGCGGCTCGCTACTCCTCCCTTTTGCCTGCAAGTTAGGGCTTCTAATTGGAAGCTGCCAACGTTGGTTACTCGACGATCGAAGAGTATTAGGCCCTAGCTTTGTCGATCGGCTATCTCTTGGAGTTGCTCACTGCCGCTCCTACTTGGTCGAGCTCGAAACAGAGAATTTGCCTTTTCAATCGATTTCTCGTTGCTCTCTCTGGCTACTTCGACGAGTTCGATTCTTGCTTTTGGGTTCTTGGAGATTCTCGGTTGCTCTGGCCTCGCTCGATTTCTGGTGGGCTCGGCTTCTTCTACATTCGACGACAAGGTGAGTTCCCTCTCACATCTAATTCTCTCGAGTTGTATTAGAGTTTGAATTCTGTGGTTTCGTTTGTTTTCAATTGCTCGAGTGTCGATTCTTATTGTTTTGGCCATTTGAGGCTAATTTTTGTTGTGCCCAAATTTGACTGTTCGTAATAGGCGAGTGGTTTTCTCTTCACTCCCATCCTCTAATTCGATTGTTGGTTTGATCCATGTCTTAGTTCAGTGTATATTTATTCTCATCAGTCTGCATTAGCTTGTACTTCGAGTTGTGTCGTCCTGTGTTATTTTGCCTTGAGGTACATTCTGGATGATGTTGCTGCATTGAATTTGGTCATTTATATACTTTATGTATACTCTCGATAATCATGTTGCACTGCATCGCCACTGTTGCAAGTGTTCTTTGATGTTGAGCCACTGTCTGTCACCGTTTATATGTTCCCTTGATAGCTTGTTGATAATTTATATTGTTGTATTACTCTTCGACATTTCACTGGCTTTGGCTGACATTGTGTATATACATGATGCCTTGATTTTCATTTGGCTTCACTTGAGAATTTGTGTTGCATTAAGCATGTGATCCTCACTTAGGTGTAGTCTGCACTTGTATTTGTTTTAGGTTTCTAACTCTTTGCTCATTAGCCGGTTCACTGTTCCATGTGTTCACATTGATGTACATGCATTTGTCACGGTTTAATCATCATGATTCTGCCGTGTCTTGTTCATCTAGTTATACTGAGTCAAGTTTCATGTATATTTGATACTGCAGTTTCTTCACTTGGTTCCTGCATATATATAACACCACTTGTTGTTATGTTATTCTGACCCATGTGCATGTGTCTTTAGCTTGAGTTCATTTTAGTGCATTTGTTACTTGAATTCTGGTCTGCATTGATGAACTGGATCATGGGTTCGATCACCTGCTATGTCTTGTTCATCATTTAGTTCACGTGTGCATTTGTATTGCTGTCTTCATGTACCTGAATGCATGTTGTCACTATGCTTTTGTAGTTCAAGTGTGTTATATTACTACCTTTGTTCTCGTAATTGATGTTCGCACTGCCTAGCTCACTGTCACATCCATGTATTGTTTCTCCTGTCCTCTGCTTATCTTAGTGACCTTTCACTTTGGCTGGCATTAGAATGTGCGGCCTGGTTGCTTGCTGATTGATCTTCTTGTGACTGTAATTTCGTTGCATTCTTGCCTGGCATTCACGCGATGCCACCTCGAAGTCTGCACATTGATATGTTGTATTTCTATCCATGTTTGAACTAGACTGGATATTGAATTTTATTGTGACCAGAGCTGCAGCAGTCTCTGTTTTCTGTCGATTGAGTGGAACTGGGGTCGAGACTTGATTTTATGTCTTGACCATTTATTTGAAATGCCTTGTTTGTTATCACCTGTGTTGAACCCGATTTCGGGGTTTGACCTGGTGATCATTTGTGTCTTTGAACCTATGCGTTTGTGGCTGCACTTCATTTATCAGTGCAGCACTCGTTCCATATTGTCTTGAGTTCGAGACTTCTTCATTTGCACATCCGTGTTGCCATATTGATCACTCGTTCATTTGTACATGTTTATTCTCGAGTTGTCCATCTCAGTTGAACTGCACTTGGTTCTGCTTCATGATGTACTCGAATTCGTCTCTATTGCTGTATATGCTTGAACTGTTGATGACTTTTCTGCAGTTTAGTTGCAGCCTGCCTTTGTCCTTATACCTGTTTGCCACTGCAGATTCATTTGTGTGGTGACTTTATATTCGGTGGTGGCGAGGCAGTGCACGCGTGCGTGCACTACAGCCACCCAGAATTGACAGTTTTGAATTGATATTTTTCTTTGCGTCGTGATGCATTGACCTTTTATGCCGTATTGGCGAGGCCGTACACGCGTGCGTGTACGGCAGCCAATCGAATTTTTGATGGTTTTAAATTGACATTTCAATTGTTTAAACTGCTTTGGATTTCTATTTTGTGGATTAACACTGTTTAGTGTTATATCTGCCGTTATCCGGTCCTCTTATCGAGAAGTTGGGTATACGAGATTTCTGTGACTGTCGTCTATTTGATATTGGATTATTATTGCTTCTGTGTATTAATAACTGAGTTTGAATTAGACTGATCCGGGTATTATTTTCTTTTGAATGTAATACTCGGGTCAGACCGAGTATTTACAGGTTGTAGATTTTTAGCTTTGGGTTGCTGCTAGAGCTATGAAGACTTTTTATATCACTTGAAGTGGTCTTCGTCTTGTTGTAGTAGTCAGTGTGTCTGTTTTAAGATGATAATGTATTCATGTATATTAGTCGATAATGTACTTGTATATATAACTTCTTGAGTCGACAGTTGTAGTTGTATCATTTGTATTGTGTCAAATGTATTGTAACTGATATCAGTTATTATATATATGAGACTTTTCGTTCCATCTGTATTCCGCATTTATGTTATCTGTGTTATTTTTATATCTATTGTCCTAAACTATTATAGCCACTGTGTAGTAACTTTGAGTTTGTATCGGTATGTCGGATTTCCTCTAAAGATGAAATGCATGTTTTATTATCTGACATACCGGTGCTCGCACAAAGCAATTACACGGATGGTCGCTCCTCAACAGCCTTATTCTCCGTGCTGGTTGACAGCACTACACCGTAGTGTTCTTGGCTAGCGTGGGTATAGAGGTGGGGCGTCACAGCTTGGTATCAGAGCCTGGGGTTTAGGACAATTATAAAACATAACCCAGATGGAGCATGTGTTACAACTATTTGTCGACGTTTTATCGCTCATCTTTACATATGATTATTTTTGACTGTTAGGTATGAATTCCTAACGCTTATTCATGTGTATTTAATTTTGATTTCGTGAAAGTATTTTTGGCTTCTGCCTCCGTTTACTTTGCGAACTTGAGTTGGGTTTTCGATGATGAGGATTTTTGTTCTTTTGTTTTCGGCTTTGAATTGATTTAGCCGATGTTGATTTTGTTTGGATCTCAGCAATTTTGAACTTGATATTTTGTGTTTTTCCTCGTCTTGAATTCCCTTCGACGTCGGTCACTTTGTTTTTGAGAAATTGCTAATTTCTTAATTTTCAAGACTCTGATTTTATTTGCCGTTGGTTTCTTTGATAATGATGATTGATTCATTTTGTACTCGACTGCGGCTATTAATCGTTGGCTTCGACATTGACTTGATTCTTACTTTTGTTGAAGTCATTTATGCATTTCTGCTCGTTTTGCTTTGTTTTTCCAGTTGATAATCGATTCTTCTTTTCTAATTAGTTGTTATCACCTTTGTCGATTTTGATAACTTCTATTTCTGGAATTTTTGGTATTCCTACTTTGATGAATTTGGAATCGAATTCTTTGGATTTTATTCACGTCTTCGAATGTGAAATTTTAGTGAATTGACTTGGTTTCCAAATTTAATCGACTCTTGATTATTTCCCCGATTTGTTGCTATCATTTATTAGCAACTTTGATGACATTTTCTTCGGGATTTTTGTGAACATACTTTCTGATGGATTCAGTATCGATATTTTTGGATTCCATTCACATCTTCAAATGTGAATCCTTGTGATTGATTGTTTCTACAATCATTTTTGTGATTTGTCACTTTAAAAATATAAAGGTTTTCTATACTAGTAGTAAATATTAAAATCCTTTTCTCCAAACGATTTCAAAACTATTTTACTATAAAGCTCTTTTTCTTAAACCGTTTTCCAATCTATTAGTATATACAAGCCTTTATTTCACTCGTATGAGAAATTGAATTAAACGGCCTAGTAAAACAAGTGGTATGAAACGCTTGCGTTTACTTCGTCGGTTAACTCCTGGACTTGTTCGATTGAACCTTTTGTGACAATTTTCTAGTGAAGATCTACAATTTGTTCGTAAATATTTGAGTTAAGCAAGTGGTTATGGGACATGAAGCTAAACTCTTATATTTACTAGCTTAGTGTAATCGACACTTCTTTATGATCAATGACGATCATTTTTATGATTTAGACTAGCAATGTGCGATGTCTCTCGTCCGTGTGTTCGGACTTGCCTTTCTCGTCCGTGTGTTCGGACTTGCCTTTCTCGTCCGTGTGTTCGGACTTGCCTTTCTCGTCCGTGTGTTCGGACTGCCTTCGGCCCATCCGTGTGTTCGGAAAATTAAATGAATAGCTTCCCATCCGTGTGTTCGAAAAATTAAATGGATAGCTTCCCATCCGTGTGTTCGGAAAATTAAATGGATAGCTTCCCATCCGTGTGTTCGGAAAAATTAAATGGATCGCTTCCATAAGATAGCTTCTCGTCCGTGTGCTCGGACTTCCCCCTTCTTTGTGTTTTCTGGATTTCGTGTGTAGATTTCTAGAATTTGTGTTTTCTGGATTTCGTGTGTAGATTTCTAGAATTTGTGTTTTCTGGATTTCGTGTGTAGATTTCTAGAATTTGTGTTTTTTGGATTTCGTGTGTAGATTTCTAGAATTTGTTTTTTCTGGATTTCGTGTGTAGATTTCTAGAATTTGTGTTCTCTGGATTTCTTGTGATGAAATCTGGAATTTATGCTTCACCAATTTTAATGATTTCTATTGATATGTTTATCAATTTTTATGCATTGGTGAATTCATGTGTTATTGACTTGTTATGAATACAAGTTTAGGGTATGACATCCCTTTCTATCTTTGAGAAGATTCTTGTGACATTTTTATGAATGAAAATTCATTGGTATTATATTTTGATGCCAGTTATTTTGATGAGATTTTGACGTGTTAACTTCAGTAACCGTCAATTTTGAAATGGATTTACAAGCGGTTCTCCCGCAATACTGATATTGCTAATTTAATCACGTATTTTCAAAATTCGTTATTTTTAAAAGTTGTTTCGAAATATAAATTAAAATTGTTTTCAAAATTCTTACAGTTTACATTTTCAAAAGAACGAGGAAGCGATTTAAACGTTTTAGAAAAATCGAGGACTATGACCCCTTTCTTTTACTGATTCGCTTAATTCCGGACTTGTCCGTTTGAGAATGTGAAATGTTATTTTTAAAACACACAATTCTGCACTTTCAAGGAAACGATAAAGAGATTTAAACGATTTAGCAAAAGTAAGAAGTATGGAACCATACTTTTACTACTTCGGTTAATTCCGGACTCGTTAATTGAATATTTACGACTTCTGATTATCGTTTTTGATAATCGGATGTTTCTGATTTCGGATTATCGTTTTTGATAATCAGATATTAGTGTGATTTGATTGTCATTTATGATAATTGAATATTTGTCTTCTGATTATCGTTTTTGATAATCAGATATTTGTGAAATTTGATTATCGTTTGAGATAATTAAATATTTTTCGATTTGATTAATCGAATGTTTGTGTTTCTGATTATCGTTTTTGATAATCAGATATTTGTGAAATTTGATTATCGTTTGAGATAATTAAATATTTTTCGATTTGATTAATCGAATATTTGTGTTTCTGATTATCGTTTTTGATAATCGGATATTTTTGATTTTTCTGATTATCGTTTTTGATAATCAGATATTTATGAAATTTGATTATCGTTTGAGATAATTAAATATTTTTCGATTTGATTAATCGAATATTTGTGTTTCTGATTATCGATTTTGATAATCAGATATTTGTGAAATTTGATTATCGTTTGAGATAATTAAATATTTTTGATAGTTAAACCTATTTGTGATTTGAAAATTCGATTATCGTTTTTTATGATTGAATATTTGCGATTTTGAGATTTGAGCTTCGCCTTTTTCTCTGGCAATTCAAGTGAGTAATCTGATTTACTCACATTCAATTCGTGCTCTGTATGTGATTTCTGCTCTGTTTTCCTTTTCTTTTAAATACTGAAACTCGATTGATTCTTGCTTTAGACAGTCGTCTGATTTTGATTCCTTGATCCCCACGCTGTTGATTCTTTTGATTCGAAGCAGTCGAACCTTTTGATTTTATATCTGACACTTCCATGATTTCAATACTTCCCTGTTGACCTTTGCTTTGCTTATGCATTCGTCATTGCCATGCTCTACTGGTTGTTACCTTTTATCCATTTATTCCTTATGATTGCGAGGATGCAATTTCTTTAAGGAGGGGAGTCTGTAACAACCCGCATTTATACGATACTATATTTAAATATTTTATTTAAATATGACATCGTCTATTCGTATTTAAAATCCTAAATATGAATTTTTATCGTGTTCGAATCCGTTGTTCTAATGGATTCAAATTGTGTTTTAAATATCACCTAAGTGTTTAATTATCATGGTTTGCTATTTATAAATTCAACGGGCTTTATAAATTTTAAAATCTTGGCCCAAGTCTATGGTAATGTGATAATTATCAAAGGCCATAACCGTTCCTCTCTATTTTCACATTTTTCACGGGGGCTAACCCTAAAGAAAACAAAGGAACGATAATGGCGGCTCGCTACTCCTCCCTTTTGCCTGCAAGTTAGGGCTTCTAATTGGAAGCTGCCAACTTTGGTTACTCGACAATCGAAGAGTATTAGGCCCTAGCTTTGTCGATCGGCTATCTCTTGGAGTTGCTCACTGCCGCTCCTACTTGGTCGAGCTCGAAACAGAGAATTTGCCTTCTCAATCGATTTCTTGTTGCTCTCTCTGGCTACTTCGACGAGTTCGATTCTTGCTTTTGGGTTCTTGGAGATTCTCGGTTGCTCTGGCCTCGCTCGATTTCTGGTGGGCTCGGCTTCTTCTACATTCGGCGACAAGGTGAGTTCCTTCTCACATCTAATTCTCTCGAGTTGTATTAGAGTTTGAATTCTGTGGTTTCGTTCGTTTTCAATTGCTCGAGTGTCGATTCTTATTGTTTTGGCCATTTGAGGCTAATTTTTGTAGATTTTTAGCTTTGGGTTGCTGCTAGAGCTATGAAGACTTTTTATATCACTTGAAGTGGTTTTCGTCTTGTTGTAGTAGTCAGTGTGTCTGTTTTAAGATGATAATGTATTCATGTATATTAGTCGATAATGTACTTGTATATATAACTTCTTGAGTCGACAGTTGTAGTTGTATCATTTGTATTGTGTCAAATGTATTGTAACTGATATCAGTTATTATATATATGAGACTTTTCGTTCCATCTGTATTCCGCATTTATGTTATCTGTGTTATTTTTATATCTATTGTCCTAAACTATTATAGCCACTGTGTAGTAACTTTGAGTTTGTATCGGTATGTCGGATTTCCTCTAAAGATGAAATGCATGTTTTATTATCTGACATACCGGTGCTCGCACAAAGCAATTACACGGATGGTCGCTCCTCAACAGCCTTATTCTCCGTGCTGGTTGACAGCACTACACCGTAGTGTTCTTGGCTAGCGTGGGTATAGAGGTGGGGCGTCACATATTCCCATAGTCTATACAGTACCGTAATTCCTCTGTAAACTGGAGGGCTATTAGGGGGCACTCCATAGGTATGGTACAAACCAAACTTGTAGAAGGCGCGCTAGGGCATGTGAACACGACACACGAGGAAATGCCAGGGTAGATATACCGTTTGCGGATCCGGACTGGTGGTAACGCATAGCAGCTACTACCACCCACCTCGGACACACTCCCATATCAAAAATCGATGAGTGGCCACCAAACAATCACAAAAATCAGAATAGTATCGAAGAAATGTGCCCGATAGGAGGAATGACATCATTTGGCCCAGCATGGCTCCTGATTTTAGTCATATCTAAGCTGACTCACGGGAGTCAGGGTCACGTCATACCTTATATAGAAACCGTTTACCAAACCATCCTACTTCGTTTCTGGAATCTCCACCACGTACACAGTTGTTAAAGTGGTTTTCGGTATTGGCAGTGAAATGACCCTATTTATTTTACCTAATTTTTACTAGGTTTTTTTTTCATTAATAAATTTCCTAGAGTCATTTAGCCTTACTATTAAATTATCCAGGATCCTAATTTTTCTACTAATATATTTATATCAGTTCATTAATAAATATATTCACATACATGTGAAGATGTATGTGACCCTCTTGCTTGGATCAGAGTGTTGGTAAGCTAGAGTGCATCCTGATTGAATTTGAATTTCTAGTCAACCAGTACATAGCTCATTTTCCTTTGTTTTGATATTTGGGTCATGAGAGTGAATCTCATAATCATATATGATTTATACCTAGTAATTTTGATCATTTTTATGGTGATTGTCTATTAGTTTGACTTAGCAAAGTGATCTCAGATTATATAGCAAGTCATCATAGTTTTAATCTAATTGTTTGATATTTGATCAAAAGCCAGAAAGAAAAATGATATACACATTTATCATTTTCAACATGAGTGATTTTATCACAAATTCCTTTACTTATAACCATGCCAGTTGAGTGATTCTTTTACAATTTATATAGTTGTGTTTCTCTGAATCAAATCCATTCCCTAATCCCTGAGTTACCTCAGCTTGCATCCTAATTTAAAGGTTGCTTTACTGGATTTAGAAAATCCAGATTTTATGGTCATTTAACAAAAGTAGTATTTAAGTAATATGTGTGCATATCAGATGTATTGTGCTCTCTGGACTAAGAAAGCTACTCAAAATAAAAGTGAATTGCTCAAGTATTTGAAAATGTCTTTGTACATGCATTTGCAAAGAAAGCTTCAGATTTTACAAAGTGCATTTTCTTCCTTTAAACCCAAAAACTCTGGTCATCTTGATCAACCCAGACCTCACTCCTTTTGAGGTGGGTTAACCTTATGACTAGGTCATCAAAACATTAGTGCCTGGCTTTTGCAATGTAAATTCAGATACAAGATACTTGAAAAATCCCTTAAGACATGTACACATCTTTATACAGTGCACAAATATATATATATTGTTTCTTTTATCAAAACACTTCTGTATATAGTCACAAAATTCTTGAAATATTACTTCTATCTAAACTCAGATTTTTAACCTCAAAACTTAAAGCTTTTAAGTGACTCAAGATTGACTAATACACAATATATATATATATATGTATGTATCCATTTCTCAAATATTGGCATATATCATCTACAGATTTCTACCATAATACTCAAAGATATTATTTTTTTTGCATAAGATTCAACTAAGTCTTTGGTTTTTCCCAACCTTAATACATTACCAGATTCAATTGAAACAACCAAATAAAATCCAAACATTCAAGATCATTATGTAACAACAAAAGCATAATTATAAAACTTCCAAGATTACACGCAAATAGTTCATTCTAAGCTCTTATTTAATTCTAATTTAGCATGCTTATCCAATCATTCTCATTAGCCATAGCAGCTTCCTATTTAGAACCAGCATTCCCTGAAAGAGCATTAGGGGATGCCCCATTTTAAATGAGACACCCCAGATGCCATAAGAAAACAAGGGTCAGATACAAGATCTGGTATGAGCAATATCAAAAATTCCATGATATTAAGTAGATAAGTGAGACATAAGTATTTTGTATAGGTTGGCATAACTTCTTAATCAATTAGCCTGACTTGTTTCTAATATATTGTGCATATATGATCAGTATTAAAACTAATTATGTACTCACTTTCAACTATGCAAACATACATGTCAAACAGAGATACTCAGGAACTATCATAGCTCCAATCCAACCAACCTAGGAATAACTCAAGTTCCTACTTCATCAATTTAGGGTTGCATTTACTAAATTAATTCCTAGCCTCATCCGCCATAAAGGAATCACGGGGACACATTGCAATAAAATAATTCACAATATTGCACAAAGATCTCAGGGCTTAAACAAACCATGTGCCAACTTGCATACTTTAAATATAACAAGCATTCCACCAGTCTTCTTGGCTCACAATCCTTAGTTTATTTACTAAGTGTTCATGTTTGATCCTATCATGAGATAGCTAGGTGATTAAATCCCAGTGTACATGAAACATTACATAAAACTTGCAAGCATACTTCAAAGGCAAGCTAATATTCATATCCAGGGGAAATCATATTTTCAAATATTCTGGCGTAAAGAAAATACAAGAATATTTACAACTGTGAATAGAGACTAGGCATGTGGGTTATTATTGTTTCATAAGCAACCATGTTTGAACTAAATTCAAGATCTAGCTTAAACAAGATTTCTGGCTCATGGGTTTTCTGTTTGATCAAGGGTTCAGCACTTTTGGGTATTTCCATTGCACCCATGAATCTTTCATTTGAGCCTCAGCACTTACACAAGTGTAATGCAACTCTTATATATATTTTGATTTCTGTATTTTCCATGCCATGTCTAAACCAGTTACAAGTATTCTCTATTTACTTTCATGATTTCATACTTTAACATTTCTGGGTGTAACCAAACAGAGCAAAATACTCAACCATCAAAGCAATCAAAAGCATTCATAAACACCCATTAAAGCATCCATTAAAACCATAGTAATAAAATCAGAAATATGTAGAAAAATAACATAAACTTGGCTGCCTCATAACAGGATTAATGCCATGGGTTTAGTGAGATTACTACTTACAGAAAATGCTCCTTTTGCTTAATCCAGAAAAGAAACTCTTTGAAACTTTGCCTTTCTTCTTGCAATATTTTTCTTCTTTGTTTTCTTAAATGTCTCGGGTAGAAAATTGTTTTTCTGGTTTAAACTTGGATTTATAAGAGAGGTTTTCTAGGGTTTTACAAATGTGAAATCTCATTCTTACCCTGGCCAGTGCTTATGCATTTTGCATTTCTCATTTGCTTATTCTCACCCTTAGTACCCCGGCCATGTAATGCTTATTCCCCTTTTTCTTTTCTAGAATATCTATTTTGTTCTCTTTCTAAATCATGACAATTGTGTGACATTGTCACTTGTTTATTTTCTAAAAATCCTCCTTTCTATTTTCTGCCTAAAGCAATTGTTTTGCTTGCAATATGTCTTTTGCTATTTTAATGTTATGCTTTCCCTTGCTTATTTCTTTTTAATACTTTCAGTACTTATAGAAATGTACATATGCATACATATCTTATCTAGGCTTACTTAACTCCTCCTTAGTTTCAGAAAGACATACACATATATGTGCATACATGTTTTAAATCCTTATCTAATTTATCCTGGGTTTAAATTAAGTAAAATATGTTTACTTGTTCAAACAAAACTTGCTTTTTCTTATCTTCTAAAATAATTCATATAATCCAGAAATCAAATATCCATATTTGGTTTAATATTTTTCATTACAAAATCATGTTTGTAATGCATTTTAATTCTTGTTTTGGTTTCAGGAAATTTGGGGTTCTTCCTTGTGCCATATCAGTGTGCACGTGCACACATGCACACACACTTGCACACAATTAATTCCATACATTCCTATACAAATAAATTCATATATTTTCAAAATTCAACCAAAATAAGGTTTCATGAATTTTTGGGGCATTACAGGCAGAGAGTATGACAATATCCGATCCTGGTCTCTTTAACAACCAATCACTCATTACACACCGGATGGTTCTTTTACATTTCAAAAGTCAATTCATAGTTCATATCAAAACATCATATTCTCAAACCATATCACTTTCCAATTGTATTCACTTTCAAATCATATTCACTTTGCGAAATCACAATTATTTCAAAAATCATATTTCCAAATTTGGTTAGATCCTTACTTCAAAATCATCATATTCAATCAATTATAACATTTAAATCCCAACTTAGGTTACAACATCATTTAACTTTATTTCCTTTAAACCAATGAGTTTGAATATAAACACTTTCTCTTGCTTAGTCTAAAATTTAGAAAATAGTTTTAAATAGTTATAAATAGTTAAAATACTCTAAATAGTTTAATATAGATAAAAATTATTTTTCTTGATTCAAGATAGTTAAATAGATTTAAAATAAATTAAATATAATCAAAATAGATTAAATATCTTTAAAATAGATTAATCAGATTTAAAATAAGTTAAATGGGTTAATTAGTTTAAGGGTTTGAAATCTTAATAACTAAAGTCTTTTAAAATAATATATTTTTAAAACAGTTTATATTAAAAATATGAATTTGAAATTTATGTCAATTTAAACTATTCATTTCATTCCAACACATTTGGACCATTTCAATATCCCAAAACCCAATTTCAAATTTTCCAATTCAAATTCTCAATAAAATATTTAATTCAATATCGCTTCCAATCCATGTTCGAAATATCAATTTAAATCACTCCAATTGCAATATATTTCAAAGTTATATTTCCAATAATTTTAATAACTCGATTTCTATAAATTTCATTAATACTTAAAATTCGATTTTGCAATTCTAAATAAATTTTTTAAACAATTCCTTTAAACCAATTCCAATTTAAACATAAACTTGAATTCCGATGATAATTCAATTTATATAAATCAAATTTTTATTTCTAATATCTTTAACCAAATTCAAAAATTTATGGATTTAAAATCATTTAATTTAACCAATCCGGTATCCGTATATAATTTTCTACCCTAGGGTCAAGTGATACGGATATTTATCATTTCAATCCGTAATTTAAAATTTTATGGTTATATATCATTTCAAACCGCAATCCCGAATTTAACAATAAAATCCATAAAATCGCTCGAGTCTATCATTTCAACCCATAACGATTTTTCCCTAATCTATAGATCATTCGGGTATGTATCATTTCAACCCACAGTGAACTTGCAGTTTATAACGATATAAAATACAACATCCATTCATCCAATATCAACAATCAAGCACTCATCACAATCATCATCCAAATCAACCAAATAAATATCAGCAATTAACTAATTTACAATACAGGTATTTAAGTGGAAATTTAATTTCAATAATAAATTAAATAACGATTCAATTCAAATAAATTCATATTAACTGAGCTGATGATTTAAAATATACCAAACAGTCATAAATAAATTTCCAATCACATCATAAATTATATTTAACAAACATAAGAAATTTTAGAAGTTGTGAGTGGGTTAAAACACTCACCTTTGAATTTAAATCGAATTTAAACCCAAAATTAAAACCGTCTCAGAATTCGTCCAAACGAGCGTCAAAATGTCCGGAATTCCGATACGATCCTAGCGGAACGAACCGCGCATGAAACAGACCTCGTATGCGAAAGTTATACGCATTAGAACGTTTGAAATCAAAATAAATAAATAAATAGTTATTTAAATAACACGTCACCTACTGCTAGCCCAAGGCCGCACGTACAGAACCCAAATCACGACTGTTGACCCGCCTATGACCGCTGATTTCCCCCACCTTCGGCCACGATAGCCGGCGCCGCCACCACCTATGGCCTAGTCGAGTCCAGCCGCACCTCCTGGAAGCCCCGACCTCCCCTCTGATCGCCCTAACCAACGCGTGCCACCACCCAACATCTAGGGTTTCAGAAGCCTAAACCATCGATTCCAACCACCTCACACAATTCTAGGTCAAGCGACCACCGGAGATCTGCTCCACGCAGCGATCTCCACAAAACCCCTCAAACAATTTTGGAAACCGTCGCAATCGATCAACCTCCAAATTTAACGACTGAGATAAATTCCCTTAATTCTAGATACACCGAAACCCAAATCGAAAAACGAACGGAAGATTTGACCTGCACTCGTTGAGAGCTTCAAATTGATATATAATTCGATATGGTTTGGAGGAGTTAAATTTTGGAATTGAATTTGAAACTGAATTTGCAATTTGGGAATTAATGTTTGTCTGCCATTGGAAAGTGAGAAACAGATGGAATTATACGTACAGACAAATTGATTTGAGAAACACTAGGGTTTATAACGAGCTATTTATAGGAAAAGTTGAAAAAAATAGAATGAATGGACACGATCGATTTGGGTTGAAACGATAAACTACCCGAAAAGCCAGTTCTGTCTCCGGAACGAAAATGGGTCATCCCATATATCAAAATAGATGTTTTCAAATATTTTAAACTCAATGGAACATGATTCAAGTCCTAATTCCATCGTATGAAGAAGTTATACCAAAATCTGTTTATTTCAAATTGATTTCAATTAAATTGATTTCTAGGCGTTTCGAGCCCGTACAATCAAACACCAAGTCTGATCGTTACAAAACTTGAAATCCTTCCATAATTCACCGTTATGGATCCGATGAAACTGGTTTCGTCGAAATCCGAGTCAGTGGCCAAAATGGCTATTTTCACATTAATTAAATTAATTAGTAATTAAATTACACTTTTTTATTTCAAAGTTAATAACTAACAGTTTTCACCATTTTTGATTGTTTAGACATTTAAAATAAAATAAAATAAGTTTACATATCAATTCAGCGCTAATTATTTCAATACTTATAGAGTTTAATTTCAACTGCCAAAAAATCCTATTAAATATAATTTAATTTCAAATAAATTGTTTTGATTTAATTTCAGACTTTATATTCAATCAATTATTACTCAAATAGCATAGTTAATGTTTGTTTTATATTCCATTACATTAATATACTCCAATTTCCATCTTTTATTTGTATTTACTACTATACTTCAATTTTATTGGATTTTGTCAATTTCACACATTAATAATAATTTAAAATCCCAATTAATTATTTTATCTTGGTTTCATCCTTTTTCTTACATCAATTATCATATTATGAATAGAATTTACATTGGTTACATCTTATTGAATTAACATTACTCACTTACCAATTTAATCTACACTAACTGCAACAATTAAGTGAATTGGTTGCAATTGATTTCCAATTAAATTTAATATATTAAATAAATAGGTAACCTATAACACTTGTCACCATTTACCTTAAATCACATTTTGTAACACCATTAAGTTTATTATTGCAAACAAATGTTACAACTTACCTATATAGCACTAATTTTATTCAATTACCATTAGCTATATATTATTTCCTTAGTTAGTTTAGCATTTACATTTGTTTTCATAATTTCACTTTATAATCAAGTTATACCATTTCCTTTATTTCAATCAATTGGAATCCCATAGGAATTTGCTAAAATTTAACCTACACTATTATTGTTGCAATTCATTCTAGTTATTATTTCATTATTAAATTACAAAATTTTAATTCTCTCAACTCTAAATTACATAATCTTATTAAATGAACAATTTTAATTATCGAAATTTTATGGGTCGTTACAGTTACACTATAAGGGTTATAATATATAGTATAAAGGTTATAGTAGATATGTCCAATATAAAAGTTTTATTGGAAAACTAATTTAAATTAATTAAAGAGTTACTTAATTAAATAAGATTTAATTAATAAAATATTATACATAAGACTATTATATAGTAATATGAAATATAAAACTTATATATAATAATAAAACTTATATGATATGAATGTATAAACTAAAGGTGGAACATTAAAGAAATCCTAAATAGACTTAAGGAATAAATACATATGTAAATGTATGTATACCATGATTTCCAATGTGTCCGACACTTGAATCATGAGAGTATTTCATAAGAAATACATTATTCCATAAGTCGATACCACTCGATATAATATATTGAAGATTATGAATCTTTAACATAAAGTTGTCCTCTATCATTTATATACTAATAGATTTCTTGCACACTCTTTAGTTGTTGAGCTTTCCTCAAGCTATGGATGTTATGTGTAGTACTATAAGTATATTGAATAGACGAGGTAAGATAATCTCACATATTTGTTGAGCTTTCCTCAAGGTACGTGCATTATACTTAGGCCGCCGCGAAATGATAGGTTCGAGTGAATTGTCCCACTTACTTATTGAGCTTTCCTCAAGGTAATGGCGGGATTAGGACAAGGTACCAATAATTAGGAGTTGTATGCAATACAACCGATAAAGAGTTATCAATCATATGCAGGCCTATGATTTATTGAGATTTCTTCAAGGTCAGAATCCCAAGGCATATGAGTCATTACACCCACTAGTGAAGTTGAAAGACTTCTATGTTTCGCTTAGAGTTTGGTGAAATATAAAAGACTAGTGGGGGCCTTATTAAAAAAAATGAAATGATGACATTTGACCTTTCTAATATTATAAGAACATATGCTATATAATGTAACAATAATCTACAATGATAAATTTGTGCATTTAAAAATGATTGATAAAATGTTTATCAATTAAGATATGCAAATAAACTAAATTGAAAATCGAAAAATAGAAATATGACATATAATTACTAATAAATGATTATTGCATGCGAATGTTTCTATACGCATGCAAGTACCTAGTTTTACAACTACTTAATACTTTCGTAATTTGGTCGCATACATGTTTATTTGGTTGAGACCATGTATTGCATTCTATGAGTTTTGAACTCTAAAATTAATACAAGACTATGGATATCTCATCCATATATAATCGCATATAAATGTTGTATGGTGAACGATCGAAATTTATAATGTACAATGCTTCGATGAAGGTGGTTCATCCGAAAAATCAAATAAATTTTAGTGCGAGATCGAGTATTCAATTTGATTGATTACAAAAGGATCGTATCGTGTTAAATGTAACACTAGCCCAAAACTACAATATAAATCTAAGAACTCGATCACTGACATGTCATTTTGATCAGTTTATGCAAAGTGCAACATATATGATGTCTTTAAATGTTAAGGATAATCGAATGCGCTTTTGTTAAGAGTTCATTATGATATTGTAGTAAGGGTTTTTCTTTTGAATGGTATGACCATTTAGAAATATTAACAAATGTATAAGAGTAGATGTGATTTAATGTATAGTTGGGATGAAGAAAGTGATTGGTCACTTTTGCTTCATAAAGAAATATCAGAGACAAGAATTGTAATAATAATAAAAGATACTTAACATTGGATTAAGAAAAATGATTTGTATTTTGAAATGTATTTTTATATAGAAAATTGTTTTCTATGAGATTTTTTTTAATGGATTCAAGATAGTTGATCAAAGAACTCTCCACTGTAAACTAGTTACATTATCTGAAATAAATACTCTATATTATTATAACATGCCCCATTTTGAGCCCCGAAACTAAGTGTTATGGATGCTGCTATTATCCACAGTTATTAATTTCCAATGACAAAATGCGACTATGTTAATCATTCTGATAATACCAGAACAAATGAATATGGTAATTCAACGCAATTTCTAAAATAAATTTTCTCATCTCATTTCACAGTAAGATTTCAATTTCATTACATAATCCCAATTCGCAAACCACGTTCAAAGAGAATATAATTATTACAACCTATTTCAAGAGCGACATATGAAGATGCCCCCTTGGATGATCAGAGTCAAATATCTGGCATTTAATACAACTTGCTATTACAACACAAAAGCAAAATAAAAACACAGAGAAAAATAGATATATAGCTCCTACTAGCTAGATTGTCTCATGCACATCTCCGGAAGCTTATTTGTCTAAAGAGAACCCGTAAAACTTGCACTCTCATCCTACTCAAATGACTACCCGAGAGTTTAAGTAGAAAGAGAAAAACTTCAGGTCAGACAAAGAGTCTGGTGTGTATAATAACCTACCATCTCGAACCAATTAGATATCTAATAAGACCATGCCGCAAAGAGGAACGGGTTTTCCCCTTACTAGTATCCTAAACATAATTATAATAACCATATACTGTGTGCCATTATCCACAATTGTTAAAACATAATATAATAAGATGATATTCAAAACTGCAATATGCCCTGGATTTCCCATCCTAATTTTTCCGACTATCTGCCTCAGTTTATTGCTTCTAGGGTTACTATTAACTTATTATTATTATTATTTTGGATTGACTAATAATCTGTTCCAATCTTATGGACTATTTGTCCGATTTCTTAGTTTTTATGGGATCACTAAGAACCTATTGGTTTCAACCAATAACTATATCCAAACATAGTTTTCATGGGATCACTACGAACCTATTGGATTCTCCAATAACATCCTTCAGATCATAGATCTCATGGGATCACTATAAACCTATTGATCTCTATCAATAACATATTACGGACATAGTTTGCATGGGATCATTAAGAACCTATTAGCCCCTACCAATAACATATCTCATAACATAGTTTTCATGGGCTAACTAAGAACCTATCTAACTCAATAATCTTTTGATCGGTTCTGGGCACCCTATATTCTGGTCTACCTGACCTCTTGGATGCAAATCACCTCACACAAGAGTTAAGTAAATTTATATTCACTATTGGGTCAAACTAGCTGATTATCCTGCCCTTAATACCCAAAATGCAATTATAGGTCATAAACGAAGTGAATATGATCACAATAACATACATAATAACCGATCAAGTGAACTCAAAACATAAAAATCCATAGTTAAAGTCCTTGTAATCATTTTCTTAATGATGTATGGTTAATGCCCTTAACCCATAATTTAAACAAGGAAATCATCTCTTTGTATTTTTAAAGTTTAATATAAAAAGTTTTTTACAATGTAAAAAGGGTTTTTACAGATGCATTAGACTTTGAAAATACAAAGAGATGATTTCCTTGTTTAAATTATGGGTTAAGGGTATTAACCATACATCATTAAGAAAATGTGTAACGATCCCGGATTTTATATATATTTAAATTGATAATTAAATTAATTTTTGAATAAAAATTGTGGAATTTACTGATAAACTGATTTGAGTTTCCCCAAATTCCAATAGAATATATATTAAATCATATGAATTTACATATTGTATCTATGTGATTTGGATTTATATTTCAAGTAAATGGTTTAATAATAATTTGAATATGTATATATATGTGTATATATATTGATTTTGAATTAAATTTTAACTAAATGGTTTAAAGATAAATTTTAATAAAATATATATATATATATATATAAATAGACTTGGAAAACAAATTGGATAAGCACAAAGGTATGAAGCAAGAAAATAATAAGACAAGATATCTTCATACAAAATAAATATACACTCAAGTATAAACAAAAAATTAGATAAGTATGGAATGGAATAAGTAAACCTATAGAAGATAATAAAATATATAAGTTTATGTGTTAGCTTGCAAATGAAGACAACAAAGATATGTAAATGTCTATTAGCTTGTAAAACAAACAAAAGAAAAAAAATAAGTTGTACAAGGTAATTAATGCACGCACAAATATTTTCATATCAGCCACCAAGCAAAGGAAAAAAATCTCTGATCAATTGCACAAACAAAATATTATACCCTGTAACTTCACTTTCCATATATCAATCTTCATTTCATTCTCGTTCCATTCTAGCTGAGAAAACTGAAGTAAACAACATCTAAAACTTAAGCAAACTTCAACTTAAACAAAGATTCAACTTGAACCAAAGATCAAAGAAGAAAGATTTCAACTTGCAAATTTAAACAAGCCAGTGTCAAAGAGGCTCTGTTCTTTCTTCTTCTGGAAATACGGTGAGTAAACCTATATACTTAATGTCTGGATCTGTATATAATTGTTGTTTTGTGACTATGCTTAAAGTAGAAAATTTTGAAACTATGCTATATGTATGCAAATCTGTACATGTTGCCTGTGCATGTCTGGAATAGGAAATATATCTCTGTTCTTAGTTCCCAGTTTTCAAAAATCTGTTTTAAAAAAAAATCGAATTCTTCTTTTCTAGTTCTTGTTAGACTTCAAGATCTACATGGAATTTGTTTGTATACTCAAGATCTAGGTCCTAAAAATATTTTTGAAAAGAATTGTTTTAAATTTATCTGGAAATTTTAAAAATACACAGAGAGACCTTAAAACATGATAAATTCAAATCTTGTAATTTGTTGATTCATATACATCATTGTGTTCGGCATCGGAAATTATGATTTTTAAAATAAAATTCACAAATTTTAACTTAGTAAATTGCGAGAATTTGTGAGATGAACGTTAATTGGGTTTTGACGAAATTCTGGTGATCGGCAAGCTTTCGAAGTTTGGGGTTTGGCATGGAGAGGCCGGAATGATCGATGATCATGGGAAAAATACGAGTTGAATTTTTAATTCGCTATGGATGATGGTTTGGAGCAATTTAGGGTTTAACTTATAGTTTTGGCGAGTTTGAGGAATTTGATTCGTTCGACATCCACGGTCGATCGAGTTCAACGTTATTCAGAGGGAGGCTAGCTTAAGGGTTGTCGGAGGCATGGCCGGAGGTGGTGATGCTCCAGTGGTCAGAGAAGTTCGTGCGAGGCGATTTACTGGTGATGATTGGGTTCCTGGTGGGAACTGATGATCTTGATTTTGATTTCGAGCTTGCTTTGGGTTTTGGGTGGTTGAGATCAAGAGTGGAGATGGTCAGTGACTTGTCCGTGATGGCGACGATGGCCGGAGGTGATCACGATAGAGGTGCACGTGCATGGCGACGAATTGATATCTTGAAGATTTTGGTTCGTGGAGACTCGAAGGGGAATTCGTGTTTTCCTGAAGTTGGCTCGAGTGTGATACCGGGATGTGCGCGAGTGTTTAAAACTGAATAACAGGTTTTAGAAAAATTTAAACTAAAGACAAAGTTTTAAAAAGGAAAGAAATGGAAGATTTCTCGGGTATATACTCTGGAAAGTAGAAGATTGGCTCGAGTTTTTGTTCGAGCAAGTTTGAGATGGGCTCGGGTTTGACTGTTGGTAATAGGTTTTCAAATCTGAAGTAAAGTTGTACAGGTTTTAAAATTTTAATAGAATCTTAAACAAGGTTTTAAGGTTTACAAAAAATTATGTTCAGGTTTTTTTGAATTTTATAAGTGAATTTGTACTTGGCTTAAAAAGCAAAAGAAAATATTTTAGCCAAGTTTTAAAATTTAAACAACTTCTTAATTAATTCGATTATCTTATTTTTAGAATGAGATTAATTAAAGGTTAATTTGTTAATGTGATTAATTAAAAGATAATTAATCAATGTAATTAATTAAGGGTTAATTAATGAAAGTAATTAAAAGTAATTAGTTAATGATTAAAGTTGATTAATCAAGTGATTAATGGATAATTAATCAATGTAATTAATTTGTGATTTATTAATATAAGTGATTAGGGATAATCATTTATTAAAATTTATTAAGGATAATTAATTAAATGATAATTAATTAATTTATTAATTGAGGCTAATTAATTTATTATTAAAGGTTAATTAATTAAAATAAAATTGTAATTAGGTAATGTTAATTAACCAGGATTAGTGACTAATCTGATCAGATAAATAAATTGACCTTACCTATGGATGTTTGGATTCTATTGGATGATTTAATCGGTTGATATCCCCGATATGCGATGCTGTGTGGTATGAATTATTCTGATTTGAACTGTGAACTGTGATGTAATTTATTCATCTGTGATGTAACTTATTTATCTACGATAGATTTATATTATCTGTGAATTTGTGAATGAAGATAAGCGTTATAGGAATATACCGCTTATCAAATATATTATTGTATTTGATCTGTGATGATTGAATGTTGTTGCACTATTGTGTGAAACACCTGGACCACACTTTTCCACACACAAATATGGATTTCATGAGGAAATCGGTTAAGTCACAGATAATTTAAATTTAATATTTTTGAAATTGAAATTTTAATTTCAATTGATTTTGGAAATGGATTTGGGTTAAATGTTAAAGCTTTTGAAAAGAAGTTTTAAAGATAAAAGTTATTTTGAATAACTTGGTGAAGTTTTCCAATTTAAATAATTTAATTTGAATTTGAATTCAAAATTTGGAATTGAATTCAAAATTTGGAATTGAATTTCATGTTTGGAAATTATGGTTAAAGATGTTATAAATGTGTTTATATGAATTTAAACCATTTTAAAAGTATTGGTTTGAGAATTTGAATTTAACCCAAGGACTTTAACTTGTATAAATGAATCAGATTTTCCGAAATGAAAACTACTTGTTTTCAAATAATAGAAGCTTTCATATAAGGAATGAATTTCCAATTTGTGTCAAAAGAATTTCAAGTTTGAATTGAAAATGGTTTCCCAAGCTATGAATTGAATCTGTTTATTTTTAACAGATTTAAAATGCTGATTTGTTTAAACCATTCGAAATGGAATTGTTTTGAAAGCTATAAGTTAAATCTTTGATTTAAAGATTTAATGAGTTAATCCAAATTGAAATGGAAATTGATTTGGAAAATCTATGAATGGATCTTTGTGAAACTTGGTGAACTTTGTGAAATAAATCTTTTTGTAAAAGATTGTAAATCGTAATGTGTTTAAACCATTTGAAGAAAAGTTCTGGATAATAAGTTACGACTTAATCGAAATCCCATTATCCATATGTTTTAAAATATTGCGCTCATTATTCGGTTTAGCCGGGAGAGGACTTTGTGTCATATAACCCATTCCGAATAATGATACGACGTATATGGATAGCATTTGAAGACCGGTGGTGAAGACCAGATACTTTCAAAAACGAAAGGATTACCATTGATTGTCTCTGCATCGGCTGATCCCCGATATAGAGATTTTAGCACCCTTTGTGATGGGAAGTCCGGACGTAATTAGAAATTATCCGGATTTGCAAGGGCTTCTTTCGAAGTGCCTTCGGTTATGTTCGAACCCGGAACAGAATTGTATGGTTGTATGTCTGACACTACACTTTGAGATATAAAGCTGATTTCTTTCAAATACATTTCTGTTTGGTGGCGGAGATTTATTCTCTTAGCTTAACACCCTTCTCTGAGACGTATGAGCTCAGAGGTTATGTAGTTGAAGGTTATCAGTGATATACTCCCAATTTGGTAGTGTGGCATACTAAGTGTTGCTGTGTATTGTTGATCATTTGCTGATCATTTGTTGATCAAAGCATGGCTTTGTGAAAAAGCGTAGCTTTGTGGACGAGACCTCATCGAGCCTCATAAACTGGTAATGGTCGAAACAGGAAAGATGCGGCAAGGTTTCAGGGGTAGCTCCCCTAGGGTATGTCCATTCCTTCTGGAAAAAGGTGGTATCATGGTATGGAGCCCAGATATTTACCTGTGTGGTTGCTCCAATCTCATTTACTATGTGATTGTTGCTGTGTAATCGAGGCGCCTCGGATAAAGGCCGCAAACGACCGGGGGTGGAATATCTCAGGTTTACTACCCGGGAAGGGGGTAACCGGCCTTGTGTTGGCAGAGAGCTAGGTGGTTCTCGGGGCGTCACTCTAGAGGCGTTCCCATGTGGCAGTAGGAAGTTCCTTAGCCTGACCATTTATTGGAAAATCCAAAGAAACAATACGAGCCTTGTACGGTTTTAGTTGTATAACCTGCTATGGAATGTGGCGGTAACCTGAATGTGGCGGTAACCTGCTATTGAACATAGTAGCTATAGTAGGCATACAATAATGGTTGTATGCTGGCTAAGATTAATATTATACTTTCGAAATGTTTTCCTCACTATGCACTAATAATAATATTTAAAAGATTTTACGTATCAAGCATGTTTGACTATCATAAGGAGAAATCTCCTCCAATTCTGCGTTTTCATTGTGTGTGTGGCGGGAGGTCTTATGGTAGTTTCATTTTCCAAAAAGCATTGCAGATTTAAATGTTTAAATTTCCTTTATTGTTTGTTTAAAGGTAAATTATTTTTGTTACTCACACCAGTCTCATGACTGACTCGGAGTTTATTGTTCCCTTCCTAAACTCTGGGTGCCCATTATTTTCCACACGGGCAGTCTAGAATTCGGTTTTGCAGATAGTCAGGTTTAGTAGACTAGTTGGAGCTAGTTCAGAGTTTGGAGTTCACTGATGACTGACCTTGCTTAGCTTAGTGCAATGTGATAGGAAGTTCATGACTGACCTTGCTTATGTTTGTCAAATGTGATAGAGGGTTCTCGCTTCGCGGTTTGGTGGCGAACGGGAGACTCTTACCCCTACTTGTCCTCGTGGTGGGGTTGGTTAGCCGTAAGGTGTGACAGTCGAACGGCTGGCCGTAAAAGCAAGGGCAGGGTACCATTGTGAGCCACGGCGGAGTGTAGCCGCTGTCTCAGGACCTTCACATTTGGTATCAGAGCTAAGGTTGAACATTAGCTCTGCAGTATAACACATTAAGTAGCTCATTAAAGATAGGGTGAAGTATACCCCAGAATGAGTAATCCTTAAGATATCTGTCCGTATACCTCAGTAAATTCTCTTGCTATCCACTGATAGTAAGTATGAGTGCAAGAAGAGGATGAGATAGGGGACAGGGGAATATGACTATAAATGGTCAATACCCTGTAACAACAAGGAAACAATCTTTTCTCTATCAATCTCTTTTGTTCAACATTTCTTTTCAATTCTTCGATAGTTCCTGGTAGATTCAGGAAGAATATATTTGTATGGGACATAAACTCCGAATAGGTCAGAATTGTTTGTTTGGATGTATTGGTTGCCTTGTTTGCTTTGATTGCTATGGTTGATAGGTATACTTTAGTTCTAAATTAAAAAGTTCTGGAATTGTATCCATATATCTATCTATTCTTTGGGTCCGGATATATTCTACGAATGGTTAGTTATCCCTTCGGACTAACCGATGCCACTGCATATTTCGTAGATCTAGATAACCTGAGTATCTGGTGAAAAATTAAAAAGATTCGTTCTTGTATCTATTATTGATGTTCTGATTTGGTAAGCCAAATGCAAAATAGATATTCAGTTTGATTTGATGAAATATTCTTCATCTATCTTTGTATCTCCTTGGCAAATTTCGAGGACGAAATTTTTTTTAAGGAGGGAAGTCTGTAACGATCCCGGATTTTATATATATTTAAATTGATAATTAAATTAATTTTTGAATAAAAATTGTGGAATTTACTGATAAACTGATTTGAGTTTCCCCAAATTCCAATAGAATATATATTAAATCATATGAATTTACATATTGTATATATGTGATTTGGATTTAAATTTCAAGTAAATGGTTTAATAATAATTTGAATAGGTATATATATGTATATATATATATTGATTTTGAATTAAATTTTAACTAAATGGTTTAAAGATAAATTTTAATAATAAAATATATATATATATATAAATAGACTTGGAAACAAATTGGATAAGCACAAAGGTATGAAGCAAGAAAATAATAAGACAAGATATCTTCATACAAAATAAATATACACTCAAGTATAAACAAAAAATTGGATAAGTATGGAATGGAATAAGTAAACCTATAGAAGATAATAAAATATATAAGTTTATGTGTTAGCTTGCAAATGAAGACAACAAAGATATGTAAATATCTATTAGCTTGTAAAACAAACAAAAGAAAAAAAAATATAAGTTGTACAAGGTAATTAATACACGCACAAATATTTTCATATCAGCCACCAAGCAAAGGAAAAAAATCTCTGATCAATTGTACAAACAAAATATTATACCCTATAACTTCACTTTCCATATATCAATCTTCATTTCATTCTCGTTCCATTCTAGTTGAGAAAACTGAAGTAAACAACATCTAAAACTTAAACAAACTTCAACTTAAACAAAGATTCAACTCAAACCAAAGATCAAAGAAGAAAGATTTCAACTTGCAAATTTAAACAAGCCAGTGTCAAAGAAGCTCTGTTCTTTCTTCTTCTGGAAATACGGTGAGCAAACCTATATACTTAATGTCTGGATCTGTATGTAATTGTTGTTTTGTGACTATGCTTAAAGTAGAAAATTTTGAAACTATGCTATATGTATGCAAATCTGTACATGTCTCGAACATGAAATATATCTCTGTTCTTAGTTCCCAGTTTTCAAAAATCTGTTTAAAAAAAACGAATTCTTCTTTTCTAGTTCTTGTTAGACTTCAAAATCTACATGGAATTTGTTTGTATACTCAAGATCTAGGTCCTAAAAATACTTTTGAAAAGAATTGTTTTTAATTTATTTAGAAATTTTAAAAATACACAGAGACACCTTAAAACATGATAAATTCAAATCTCGTAATTTGTTAATTCATATACATCATTGTGTTCGGCATCGGAAATATGATTTTTAAAATAAAATTCACAAATTTTAACTTAGTAAATTGCGAGAATTTGTGAGATGAACGTTAATTGGGTTTTGATGAGGCTAAAACTCCGGAAATTACAAATGCCAAAATAGGAATAGCACCCGATATTATTAGAAATGCCCAGAAAATATCATATTCGTGAAGCAGAAACATAAATGGACTCCTATTAATGTGGAATAGGTTGAATTATTCGATTTAAATTTCAATTGTAAATTCATCCAGATCATGGGAAAAATACGAGTTGAATTTTTAATTCACTATGGATGATGGTTTGGAGCAATTTAGGGTTTAACTTATAGTTTTGGCGAGTTTGAGGAATTTGATTCGTTCGACATCCACGGTCGATCGAGTTCAACGTTATTCAGGGGGAGGCTAGCTTAGGGGTTGTCAGAGGCATGACCGGAGGTGGTGACGCTCCAGTGGTCAGAGAAGTGCGTGCGAGGCGATTTACTGGTGATGATTGGGTTCCTGGTGGGAACTGATGAGCTCGATTTTGATTTCGAGCTTGCTTTGGGTTTTGGGTGGTTGAGATCAAGAGTGGAGATGGTCAGTGACTTGTCCGTGATGGCGACGATGGCCGGAGGTGATCACGGGATAGGTGCACGTGCACGGTGACGAATTGATATCTGAAAGATTTTGGTTCGTGGAGACTCGAAAGGGAATTCGTGTTTTCCTGAAGTTGGCTCGAGTGTGATACCGGGATGTGCGCGAGCGTTTAAAACTGAATAACAGGTTTTAGAAAAATTTAAACTAAAGACAAAGTTTTAAAAAGGAAATAAATGGAAGAAGAAGATTTCTCGGGTATATACTCCGGAATGTAGAAGATTGGCTCGAGTTTTTGTTCGAGCAATTTTGAGGTGGGCTCGGGTTTGACTGTTGGTAATAGGTTTTCAAATCTGAAGTAAAGCTGTATAGGTTTTAAAATTTTAATAGAATATTAAACAAGGTTTTAAGGTTTACAAATAAATTATGTTCAGGTTTTTTTGAATTTTATAAGTGAATTTGTACTTGGCTTAAAAAGAAAAAGAAAATATTTTAGCCAAGTTTTAAAAATTAAACAACTTCTTAATTAATTCTATTATCTTATTTTAAGAATGAGATTAATTAAAGGTTAATTTGTTAATGTGATTAATTAAAAGATAATTAATCAATGTAATTAATTAAGGGTTAATTAATGAAAGTAATTAAAAGTAACTAATTAATGATTAAAGTTGATTAATCAAGTGATTAATGGATAATTACTCAATGTAATTAATTTTTGATTTATTAATATAAGTGATTAGGGATAATCATTTATTAAAATTTATTAAGGATAATTAATTAAATGATAATTAATTAATTTATTAATTGAGGCTAATTAATTTATTATTAAAGGTTAATTAATTAAAATAAAATTGTAATTAGGTAATGTTAATTAACCAGGATTAGTAACTAATCTGATCAGATAAATAAATTGACCTTACCTATGGATGTTTGGATTCTATTGGATGATTTAATCGGTTGATATCCCCGATATGTGATGCTGTGTGGTATGAATTATTCTGATTTGAACTGTGAACTGTGATGTAATTTATTCATCTATGATGTAACTTATTTATCTACGATAGATTTATATTATCTGTGAATCTATGAATGAAGATAAGCGTTATAGGAATATACCGCTTATCAAATATATTGTTGTATTTGATCTGTGATGATTGAATGTTGTTGCACTATTGTGTGGAACCCCTGGACCACACTTTTACACAGACAAATATGGATTTCACGAGGAAATCGGTTAAGTCACAGATAATTTAAATTTAATATTTTTGAAATTGAAATTTTAATTTCAATTGATTTTGGAAATGGATTTGGGTTAAATGTTAAAGCTTTTGAAAAGAAGTTTTAAAGATAAAAGTTATTTTGAATAACTTGGTGAAGTTTTCCAATTTAAATAATTTAATTTGAATTGAATTCAAAATTTGGAATTGAATTTCATGTTTGGAAATTATGGTTAAAGATGTTATAAATGTGTTTATATGAATTTAAACCATTTTAAAAGTATTGGTTTGAGAATTTGAATTTAACCCAAGGACTTTAACTCGTATAAATGAATCATATTTTCCGAAATGAAAACTACTTGTTTTCAAATAATAGAAGCTTTCATATAAGGAATGAATTTCCAATTTGTGTCAAAAGAATTTCAAGTTTGAATTGAAAATGGTTGCCCAAGCTATGAATTGAATCTGTTTATTTTTAACAGATTTAAAATGGTGATTTGTTTAAACCATTCGAAATGGAATTGTTTTGAAAGCTATAAGTTAAATCTTTGATTTAAAGATTTAATGAGTTAATCCAAATTGAAATGGAAATTGATTTGGAAAATCTATGAATGGATCTTTGTGAAACTGGGTGAACTTTGTGAGATAAATCTTTTTGTAAAAGATTGTAAATGGTAATGTGTTTAAACCATTTGAAGAAAAGTTCTGGATAATAAGTTGTGACTTAATCGAAATCCCATTATCCATATGTTTTAAAATATTGCGCTTATTATTCGGTTTAGCCGGGAGAGGACTTTGTGTCATATAACCCATTCTGAATAATGATACGACGTATATGGATAGCATTTGAAAACCGGTGGTGAAGACTGGATACTTTCGAAAACGAAAGGATTACCATTGATTGTCTCTGCATCGGCTGATCCCCGGTATATAGATTTTAGCACCCTTTGTGATGGGAAGTCCGGATGTAATTAGAAATTATCCGGATTTGCAAGGGCTTCTTTCGAAGTGCCTTCGGTTCTTTTCGAACCCGGAACAGACCTGTATGGTTGTATGTATGATACTACACTTTGAGATATAAAGCTGATTTCTTTCAAATACATTTCTGTTTGGTGGCGGAGATTTATTCTCTTAGCTTAACACCCTTCTCTGAGATGTATGAGCTCAGAGGTTATGTAGTTGAAGGTTATCAGTGATATACTCCTAATTTGGTAGAGTGGCATACTAAGTGTTGTTGTGTGTTGTTGATCATTTGCTAATCATTTGTTGATCAAAGCATGGCTTTGTGAAAAAGCGTAGCTTTGTGGACGAGACCTCATCGAGCCTCACAAACCGGTAATGGTCGAAACAGGAAAGATGCGGCAAGGTTTCAGAGGTAGCTCCCCTAGGGTATGTCCATTCCTTCTGGAAAAAGGTGGTATCATGGTATGGAGCCCAGATATTTACCTGTGTGGTTGCTCCAATCTCATCTACTGTGTGATTGTTGCTGTATGATCGAGGCGCCTCAGATAATGGTCGCAAACGACCGAGGGTGGAATATCTCAGGTTTACTACCCGAGAAGGGGGTAACCGGCCTTGTGTTGGCAGAGAGCCAGGTGGTTCTCGGGGTGTCACTCCAGAGGCGTTCCCATGTGGCAGTAGGAAGCTCCTTAGCCTGACCATTTGTTGGAAAATCCAAAGAAACAATACGAGCCTTGTACGGTTTTAGTTGTATAACCTGCTATGGAATGTGGCGGTAACCTGCTATTGAACATAGTAGCTATAGTAGGCATACAATAATGTTTGTATGCTGGCAAAGATTAATATTATACTTTCGAAATGTTTTCCTCAATATGCACTAATAATAATATTTAAAAGATTTTGCGTATCAAGCATGTTTGACTATCATAAGGAGAAATCTCCTCCAATTCTGCGTTTGCATTGTGTGTGTGGCGGGAGGTCTTATGGTAGTTTCATTTTCCAAAAAGCATTGCGGATTTCAATGTTTAAATTTCCTTTGTTGTTTGTTTAAAGATAAATTGTTTTTGTTACTCACACCAGTCCCATGACTGACTCGAAGTTTATTGTTCCCTTCCTAAACTCTGGGTTCCCATAATTTTCCACACGGGCAGTCTAGAGTTGGGTTTTTCAGATAGTCAGGTTTAGTAGACTAGTTGGAGCTAGTTCAGAGTTTGGAGTTCACTGACGACTAACGTTTCTTATCTTGGTGCAACGTGATGGTGGTTCGAGCTTGATGTTGGAGTTGTTGGACTCATTTCTTTTGAAGATCATTTGGAGATATCAGTTCTGTTGATTCCGCTGTAGCATTATTATTTTTCTCTGATATTGTTGTATCATATGGATATCATTGTTGTATATCATATTCTGGATATTGTATTCGTTGGAGTTGTATATGATATCATTCATTTCTTTCTTCCACTGTGTTGTTATACTTACTATGTTATAAGCTCCGGTGAGCCAGATTCGGCGTTTGAATCTGCGGCATTTTGAGTATAAGTAAAGTACGGGTGCCGATTTTCGAAGGCCGAGTTCAGGATCATCACAAAATGGTTACAAGGACTTTAATTATGGATGTTTATGTTTTGGGTTCACTTGATCAGTTATTATGTATGCATTGTTATCATATTCACTTCATTTGACCCATAACTGCATTTTGAGTATTAAGGGCAGGATAACCAGCTAGGTTGATCCAAAAGTGAATATAAATTTACTTAACTCTTGTGTGAGTAGATTTGCATCCAAGTGGTCAGGTAGACCTGAATATAGGATGCCCATAACCGACCAAAAGATTATTGAGTTCGATAGGTTCTTAGTTAGCCTATGAAAACTTGTTATGAGATATGTTATTGGTAGGGGCCAATAGGTTCTTAGTGATCCCGTGAAAACTATGTCCGAAATATGTTATTGATAGAGATCAATAGGTTCATAATGATCCCATAGAAACTATGATTTGAAGGATGTTATTTGTGACGCCCCACCTCTACACTCACACTAGCCAAGGACACTACTGGGTAATGCCATCAACTAGCATGAAGAATAAGGATGTTGAGGAGCGGCCATCTATGTAATTGCTTTGTGCGAGTACCGATATGTCAGATAGTATGACAATTTCTTTTCAAGAGGAAATCCGACATATCAAATACAAACTCTAAGCTACTACACAGTGGCTATGTGGCCTTCGGAAACAAATATAAAATAAGCATAACACAAATCAGTCACAAATATTCATATCACAAAGGCGGAAACATACATGAATATAACACATAGAAGTGTACATCAAAGTAGTGGTCATACAAGATCCACTACATCACAAAAGAATAGGTACAAGTGCTAGCAAAAGAATATGTATACATCAAGGAGTCTCTATCTCAAATGTATAAAAGCAAAAACTACTAAGCTAAAGTAGTTAGCCAAAAGTCAGAAGCTAGCCCCTACTAAGAAGTCAAGCGGAAGCACCTGTAACACCTTGGTTTGACCCGAGTATTATTTAAGAAGAAAAATAATAAACAGATCAGTCTAGCTATAAATATCATATAAGATGAGAAAGGACAAGAGATACCACAAAAATGTATGATAACAATAATGCCATACTATGACAAGTATACATTCGATAACAATAAAAATCATACAATATCTCAAATCTCGTCAAATATCCAAAAAGAATATCACATTCTTTAGTTTATTCACCAAACCCCAAATATTGAAAAAACATATCAATGCCAATCGCAAAAATTGGTGAAACAAAAATTCCAGAAATCAACAATTAGAAATCCAGAAAACACAAAGGGGGAGGCCTTTCACAAACGGGAGCATGAAAACTCACCACCACGTGTATCAAAAACGGGACGCTATCCCATGGTTGCTAACCATAGAGCCGGTGCAACGACGTAGTACAATAATGGTACGCCCGAGGAACCTGATACTCAAGTAATTCGGAACAACGACGTAGTACAATAACGGTACGCCCAATGAACCTCATAAGCTGGAACAACGACGTAGTACAATAACGGTACGCCCAATGAACCTCATAAGCTGGAACAACGACGTAGTACAATAACGGTACGCCCGATGAACCGAACTCCATAAAACCATAGGTCGCTAGCCTATAAAAATATGAGACGAAGCTCCATAAAACGAGGTACAGTCCCCCACGTGGACAAAGAGACATCGCATATCGCTAGTCTAAACAATAAAATGATCACCATTGATTAATAAAAAGTGTAGATTACACTAAGCCAGTAAATAAATGAGTTTAGCTTCATGTCCCATAACCACTGGCTTAACTTAAATATTTACGAACAAATTGTAGATTTCCACTCGAAAATCGTCATAAGATTTCAATCGAACAAGTCCAAAAATCAACCGACGAAGTAAACGCAAGTGTTTCATACCACTTGTTTTGCTAAGACGTTTAATTAGATTTCTCATACGAATGATGTAAAGGTTTGTATATACTAATAGATTGGAAAACGGTTTTTAAAATGAGCTTTATATTTAAAAGTAATGTTGAAATCATTTATTTGAAAAAGTTTGAGTATTTACTACTAGTATAGAAACCTTTATAATTTAAAGTGACAAATCACAGAAACGATTGTAAAACAATCTATCACCAAAAATTCACATACGATGACGTGAATCAAAACCATAGAAATCGATATCAAATCCATCAAATGGATATTCCCAAAAATCCAGAAAAGAATTCATCAAAGTCGATAATAAGTGACTACAACCAACCGGATCAACAAAAATCGATTAAAACGGAAACCCATCTAAAAACAGGCAAGTTGGCTGGAATTGTCAGCTTCAGACGTCTGGTGGTTCTCCCAGACGTCTGAGCTAAAGCGCTGGAAATTTTATTCCAGATCGCCCAGAATCTAGGAAGTAAGTTCAGACGTCTGAGCTGAAAGACTGGAATTTTTATTCCGTAGCATCAAACATCTGAGCTTAATACCAGACGTTTGAGCTGAAGCTTAGGACAATATTTTGCCTAGGCCAATGATGGCCAAATCATATCGGAAGCAATCGGACGAGCGACGATAGCTAGGGATTTATGCCAAGCGACTACCCAGCCCTATAGGCTCTTAAATACACTTCAAACGATAAGTCCGAACATCCATAGTAGGATTATCATAGATTTTGACTTCAAAATACCAAAAATTGGAAAATTCACAAATCCAATTCAATTCAAAAGCAAATGAACATGAATTAGGTGTTCAGAATTCATACCTAAAAACTATCAAAGGTATAGACATAGATGTGAGTTCAAGAACTCACCTTTAAACCCAAAACAACAAGTGAGAAGCTTTAAAACAAAGGAAAGATCAACCACTCTTCAACATCAACTCAAGAAGCTCCAATCTAAGCTCATAATAAAATATTTCCTAAGTTAGGGTTTAGGAATTTTTCTGAAAATTGAAGAGAGATTGAGATGGAGAAGATGAAGAGGATGCTTACCTAAGCTTCTCTTTGATTTCTAGAGCTTGAATTTGAATTTCCTAGTAAACTAGGGCTTAAGAATTTTGATTTCTTTTCTCTTCCCCCATTTTTCTTTTAGCTTGAGTATGTTAGGAAATGAAAATGAATGAAGAGGAGTTGGAGGAGGAGTTAGGGTATTATGTTGGGTTAGTGGGTTGAAACCCAAACCCAAAGCCTAAAATAGCAAAATTCAACTCAACTCCAAACATATCGATGTTTATACTCAAAAAGGTTGCAAATGCCATTTTGGACTCAATGGAAGGGGTCTCGAGTCCTAATTCGACTGTTTACAAAAAGTAGCATTTCGAACTTTAATCCGACTAACGATGCCATATTTAAATTTCAACATTTAAATATACAATCGTAAAATATGCTGGTTGTTACATTATTGGAGAATCCAATAGGTTGATAGTGATCCCATGAAAACTATGATTGGATAAAGTTATTGGTAGAAACCAATATGTTCTTAGTGATTCCATGAAAACTATGAAATTGGACAGACAGTCCGTTAGATGGAACAAGTTTTTAGTCAGCCTAAAAAACTAATATGTTATTAATAACCCTAGAAGCTATAAACTGAGACAGATAGTCAAATAAATTGGGATGAGAAATCCAGGGCATATTGCAGTTTTGAATATCATCTTATTATGTAATGTTTTAACCATTGTGGATGCAGGTGCACAATACATGGTTATTATAATTATGTTTAGGATACTAGTAAGGGGAAAACTCGTTCCGCTCAACGGCGTGGTCTCACTAGATATCTAATTGGTTTGAAATGGTAGGTTATTATTCACACCAGACATTTTGTCTAACCCGAAGTTTTTGTCTTTCCCCTTAAACTCTCAGGTACTCATTTAAGTAGGATGAGAGTAAGGGCTTTTCAGGTTCTCTTTAGACGAATAAGTTTCCAAAGACAGGCAGGAGGTAATATAGCTAGTAGGAGTGATATATCTATTTTTCACTGTATTTTGATTCTGCTTTTGTGTTGTAATGGAAAGTTTTATTAAATGCCAGATATTTGACTTTGATCATCTAAGGGGGCATCTTCATATGTCGCTCTTGGAATACGTTGTAGTAATTATATTTTCTCTTAACGTGGTTTGCGAACTGGGATTATGTAATGAAATTGATATCTTATTTTGAAATGCGATGAGAAAATTTATGTAAATATTGTATTGAATTTCCATATTCATTTGTTTTGGTATTACCAAAATGATTAACATAGCTGCATTTTATCATTGGAAATTAATAACTATAGATGACTGCAGCATCCGTAATACTTAGCTCGGGCCTTAAAATGGGGGATGTTACAATTTGATGGGAGATGTTACAATTTGCTATCAGAGAATAGGTTTATGTAAAATTTAAAAGAATTTTAAACCTAAAAAATAGTTTTAAAACATAATCCAAATGAATCAGAGAATAAGATTGGGGTATGGGATAACACAGTAATAACGTACTTGTATTTGCTATATATATGTATGTATTCCCCTCTCTTAGACCATTATTCTGTATCTTGCTATGGCTCATATGCAGATCTACGGGAAAGAAAGGTATGGAAGCAGGAAACAGAAGAGTGAATCTAGATAGAGGAAACACCATAACTAATAGGAATGCTTGACCCAATAGCAGTAGAAACCAGGGTCGACAGGAAAATGCTAATCAAAACGCAAATGCCAACATAGGTGCTAGAGCCCCACCGGTAGACATAGGGGCGATGTATCAGTTCTTCGTTAACTTAATGCAGCGGCTGCAAGAGTAGTTGAAGGAATGGTGTTAATGCGGAAGGACTAAATCTCGTGGCGCCAGTTGGCAATAACTATGCCAAGCCGAGTTGAGACTATACCAGTTTGAGTGGGAAGCTTTTTCTTGGAACAGAGGATGTTATAGAAGTGGAGAATTAGCTGTTGCATTGCGAGAGAATATTTATAGATCTTGGTTTGGACGATGAGTAGAAGAGAAGATTGGCTTCGAGACAATTGTAAGGTGCAACATTGTTCTGGTAGAGTGGAGTTACCGTGGGTGTGCTAGAGGAAGAGTTAACTTGGGCAGATTTCTGAAAAAGATTAAAGGAGAGATTTTTGTCCGAGGTAGCTAAGTCCGCTTTGCTAAGAAAGTTTATGGACTTGGAGCTAGGAGAAATGTCAGTGATTGAGTATGCCACTAAGTTTGGTGAGCTGTCCAGATAGGATATGCTACCATTGACACCATCATTAAGAGGAATGAAGCCAAAGATTGCTAGGACGACCATGCAACATCTTCGAGACCCAATCAATGTTATAGTGAAGATGGCATTCCGGAATGAAGAGATGCTTTCTACTTTTGGAAAAGAGAAGCAGGGTGAAACTAAAGATTCTCAGGGTAGGAAGAGAAAGTTCTTTAAGAAGAAAGGAGCTTAGAAAGGAGGAGCTGCCAAGAATGGGAAGCCTGATCTGTTTTGCTACAAGTGTGATAAGAAGGGACATTTTGCTCATGAGTGACGGTCTGGCAAAGGGAAGAAAGTTGCTGATAAGAAAGGAGTGAAATGCTTCAACTGTGACTAAGTGGGGCAATACAAGAATCAATGTCCAGAACCATTCAGAGTGGACAAGGGAAAAGTTTCTGCTTTGGAACCAGTACCTTCTAGGGCAATTGTTGTTGAGAAGGGAAAGTCTATAATGGAAGATACGCTTTTGATTTGTCGTATACCAGTTAGGGTACTATTTGATACCATGGTGCATCGCATTCATATATATCTTAGTGTTTGGTAGATATATTATGCTTAGAACCATCATACCTTGTTACTTCCTTGAGGGCTGCGAATCCGATAGAAGCGTATACAACTTCGGGGGTGAGATGTGACCAGTTAGAACTTGATTTGTTAGGTCACAAGTTTGCATGCAATTTGTATGTTTTTGATTTTGGAGGCTTTGGGATCATATTGGGTATGAGTTGGTTTGGTAGGTATGAAGCTAGGATATTTTGCGAAGATAAGGAAATATCATTAAGACATCGTAGTAGTAGTGACCGAATAGTATACTCAGTCGAGAATTCGAGTCCACGAATTTGTGCTTTGCTGAATGCCATGGAAGTAGAAGAAGAGTTGAATCGGGTTTTGGTAGCAAGAGAATTTGTAGATGTTTTTGAGTCGATCACAGGAATACCACCGAAACGAGCTATCGAGTTTCCACTTGATCTTATACCTAGAGTAGAACCTGTGAGTAGACCGTCTAGTAGGATGACACCTACCAAGATGAAAGAGTGAAAGGTGTAGCTGGTGGCCTTAGAAGGAAAGAGTTTTATTAGACCAAGCAGTTCGCCCTGGAGAGCGGCCGTGGAGTTCGTGAAGAAATCGGACGAGTCATTTAATATGTTATTAACTATCGTAAGATGAATGAGAAGACTATAAAGAATAGGCATCTTTTGCTGAGAATTGACAACCTATTTGATCAGTTGAGAGTAGCTAAAGTGTTTTCTCAATTGGATTTGGCTACGGTATTCCATCGGCTAAGAGTGGCGGAGGACAGTATTCAATTGACGACGTTTTGAACAAGATATGATTCGTATGAGTGCTTCGTGATGCCATTCAGAATAACCAATACGCTAGCTTTATTTGTAGATTTGATGAACTGGATTTTCCAAGAGCACTTGGATAGGTTTGTATTGGTGTTCATAGATGACATTTTGATATATTCTAAGGATGTAAGAGAGCATGAGGTTCATCTTATAATAATGTTAGAGACACCGAGACAGCATCAGCTGAAAACGAAGTTTTCAAAGTGTCATTTCTAGAAGAAATAAGTAAAGTTTCTTGGCCATAGAGTCTCAGGAGAAGGGTTATTAGTTGATCCAGCTAAGATTGAAGCGATTAATAGTTGGAAGAGACCCGAGACAGTGATCGAGATAAGAAATTTTCTTGGATTGGCTGGATACTATTGGTGATTTATTAGGGATTTTTCGCAGATAGCAGCACCCCTGACTAAGCTAACTAGAAAGGACATTAAGTCCATTTGGTCTGACAGATGCAAGGAAGCATTCCTTAAGTTAAAGCATTTATTAAACAATGCATCCATGTTAGTTGTGCCAAACAGTAATCAAGGGTTAGTAGTGTATATAGATGTATGTGGAACAGGATTAGGAGCCGCGTTAATGCAAAAAGGTAAAGTGATTGTCTATGCTTCTTGACTGCTCAGACCACATTAAGTAAGATATCTGACCCATGATTTAGAGTTAGCAGCAGTGATCTTCGCATTGAAAGTGTGGAGACATTATCTTTTGGTAGAAAGACTTGAGTTGTACATGGATTATAAGTATTTAAGGTATTTATTCTCTCAGAAGGAGTTAAATATGAGACAGCAAAGGTGGATGATTTTGGTATAGAGTATACACTAAGGAAAGGTAATAAAGTAGTGGATGCTCTTAGCAGAAAACATCAAAATGTGGTGTTAGCTATGTTGGCAGAATGGAAGGATCTAGAGGCATTGACTACTTGTAGTGTGCAGTTAAGATCGACTGCTAGTTCTAATCAGAGTACTGCCATGTTATTGTTTTTGGAAGTTTGACCAATATTGATCGAAAGGATTGCTTCTAAGTAGAGAGAGGATCCAGTATTGGCCGAGAAGATTAGAAGACTTGAGATTGGAATCGAGATTGATGATTTAAGAGATTTTATCCTTGACCAGAAGGGTTGAATAAGAAAGGAGGGACGGTTGTGTGTTCCGAATGTTAGAGGCCTAAGGAAAGAAGTCCTTAGTGAATGTCATCAGTCAAGGTTTACGATTCATCTTGGAGGAACCAAGATGTATTAGGATATGAAGAGAAGTTTCTTATAGGAAGGTATGAAGAGGGATGTTGGCTTATGGGTAAAGCAATGTTCAAATTGACAGCAAGTAAAAGCAGAACATCAGAAGCTGAGTGGGTTGCTTTAGCCTTTAGATATACCAGTTTGGAAATGGGATTCGATATCCATGGACTTTATTGACGGGTTGCCAAGGTCGAGTCGAGGAAATGAGAGTATATGGGTCATAGTGGATAGATTGACCAACAGCGCCAATTTAATACCCATTTAGCTAACCTAGATGGCACCTATTTTGGCTAAGTTATTTACGAAGAACATGGTTAGAATACATGAGATTCTTAGTGATATAGTTAGTGACAGAGATACATTGGTTACTAGTGAGTTCTGGAAGAGTCTATAGGAAGTGCTAGGTACCAAGCTTAAGATGATTACTGCTTATAACCCTCAGACAGATGGGCAGACAGAGAGAGTCAATAAGGTACTCGAGGATTTGTTGAGAGCTTGCATACTAGATTTTGGTGGATCGTGGGAAGACCACCTACATTTAGTTGAGTTTTCCTATAATAATAGTTACTAGACTAGTATAGGAATGCCACCTTTTGAAGCTTTGTATGGAAGGCCATGCAAGTCACCAACATGTTGGTTCGAAATTGGAGATAGGATAGTCTTGGGTCTAGATCTGGTGAGAGAAGCAATAAAGAAAATTGAGTTAATCCGAGGTAGGATGAGAGAAGCTCAGTCTAGATAGAAAAGTTACTCGGACAGAAGGTGTAACGATCTAGAGCTCTCAGTTGGAAACAAAGTCTTCATTAAAGTATCACCAATGAAAGGTGTGGTGAGATTCAGTAAGACAAGAAAGTTAGCACCGAGATATGTTGGACTATTCTCAATTATAGAGAGGATCAGAAAGCTCGAATATCATGTAGAGTTACCAAGCAGTTTGGCAGGTGTCCATAACGTTTTTCATGTTCTCATCTTCGGAAATATGTGCATGATCCAGGGACTACTATCACCTCGACCGTATTGGAATATTTAGTAGTAGAACCGGATCTGACTTTTATTAGGCAACTAGTTCGGGTTGTAGCGAGAGATGAGAAAAAGTTAAGAAACAAAACAGCCAAGTTGGTGAAAGTTCAGTGGAGCGACAACGAGAAAGACTGTACTTGGGAGACAAAGGACAAGATTAGAGATACTTATAATGATCTGTTACGAGGGTATGCCCTATATTTTTTTTGAGTGAAACGGGTGTGCAGCACGAGGCTACACAGCCGATTAGAAGCTAAAATGAATAAATATAAGTAGTCGACCAATAGGCCTGGTCGGTAGCCAAAAATAAGTTTCACAGATCAGTCATATTCGAAGTTCAACCTACCCCGAGAGGGATATATACAAAAACAGTAGCATTGTGTACACAAGTGTCAAGACAAACAATAGAAAAACCTACCAATATAGTGGATTAGTCAGTAGTAGGAGCATTGTCTCTGAAGAGTAAATATTGAATGAAAGGCCTCCTACGCGCAGATCCTGTCCAGAGAGAAAACAGGTAAGAGATTCGGTTACATATCCCTTCAATATTGCATTTAGGCTTATTGAATACATGTGCATTTCTTTCTTTCCAAATGCACCAACTGTAGATAGCAATGAAGGAGTCAAGTTTTCTATCCGAAGGGTATGCTCTATATTTGATTTATATAGATTGTTTGCTAGTCCGATAGGCTAGTATTATTATTAGGTAATGTTATAGATGTTTACATTGTTGATATGCTTAGTATTTAGTCCTTACTGAATTTTGAGGATGAAATTCTTTAAGGAGGGGAGCTTGTAACAAATCCTAATTTTGAGTAACATTATTCATGAGATTTAATTAGATAAATTAAATAGAATAATGTGATGATTAGATTGATAAGCGGAGTGAGATTCAAATATAATTAAGGTTGAGCCTTAACCAAATAAATACATAAGATTTTTTATAACTCAAACATATAATTGAATAAGAAAAGGGTAATATAGGAATAAATAATACTTCATAACCCTTAAACCCTTATTTCTTCTCATTCATGTTTTCATAAAAACAAAACAATCAAAAGAAATTGTAAGCAAATGCCGGCCATTAACTACCATCAAAATCCCGAAAATCAAGTAGTGATTCAAGAACGAATGCTAGGAAGCTTAAGCAATAATCAAATCTCAAAATCCATTATCCAAACAAGATGAATAATGATCTATACCATTTCATATTGTTTTATTTTGATTGGTTTAAATTCGGGTTTAAGATTAAAACTGAATGTACGAATGCTGATGATGTGCCTTGATTTATGGTTTTCATTTTATGATTCAACGAATAAATTATAAGGCTTTCACAAAGTTAATTAATTCGGTTTTAGGGTCTAAAACCATAGTAAACGATCTCTAGATACCATGATCTTTGACTATGTTACGCAAAACATTAGTTTGGAGATTGGTTTCAATTTTCATAATTTTCCAATGCATGGAGATGAATTATTATGTAAAGGAAACTGGTTAATTCAGGTTTAAGATTTAATTGGGTAATTAAATAATGATTTTTGGCCCGATAGTTTTGTATGGTGAAGAAATCATCATTTTGGAATTTATATGAATTTTTGAGATTTTTCTCAAATATATTTGAAGAGATGGATTAAATAAAAAAGATTAGTGTTTAATTATTTAACTAGTTAATTATGTAAATTTGTAAATTAACGTCTTAAACATATATTTTAGGCCTTCAAAGATAAGTGTAGCAATATAGCTAAAATTTAGTTGTAAACTTTTTAGTAACTGATCATATTTTGACATATAAAAGAAATTTGTTGAAAAGAACATGCTTTATTAGGCAAAAATTCAGTTGTAGCGATAATTACGATGATGCCACTTCCCGTTATGTTGATGTTGTAACAACCCGTCTTTTGGAGTCTTTGAATTTGAATATTTTATTTATTTAAATATTAAAATTTTATATTAAATTATAATAAATTATCTATTTCAAATTTAGATCCGATTTTCAATGACGTGTTTTTAATTTAACTTATAGAATTTTTCCATAATTTTAAAATTTTAATTTGGAAAATAAATAAATTTTTATTTGACGTATTTTACGGCAAACATGGGCATTTTTGACATTTCACAGAATAAGATAACTGTTATCCCGCCTTTTGGCAAGACCGTGACACCAAGAAATTGACTGGAAATCAAAGACAGTGCATCCCAAAGATCGGATATACACTGGTTCACTGTGGACATCGATGAATTTTTCTTGAGTCTAGATCAAGCTAGAACTGATATGATATAACAATCAAAGAGGCGGAAGCCAACGTTTTAAATTTCAAGTCGATCGGAGTTTGTATGCTTAAGTTATGATCGATACAATTTCAGGAATCAACCTCACTCAGCATATGCCGTTCGGCATACCTCACTCAGCATATGCCGCTCAACATACTTCACTTAGCAAGTGCCTCTTGGCTTACCTCACTCGGCATGGAAGTCGATCGGTATAGAACTCGTTCGGCATGGAAGTCGTTCGACATGGAAGTCGTTCGGTATAGAAGTCGTTCGGCACACCTCCCCTCGTTCGGCACACCTCCCCTCGTTCGGCACACCTCCCTTCGATCGGCACACCTCCCCTCGGTCGGCACACCTCCCCTCGGTCGGCACACCTCCCCTTGGTCGACATAATGAAGTAGGGTTCGGTTATGGCCTTAGTGGGCCCAAACTACTCAGGAGGCCCAACAGCCTAGTTTTGCCTATAAATACAGCATATGGGACTCCAGATGGGGGATCTTCTCTCTGCTCTCTGACTTTCTATTTTCTAAGGCTGAGGTTACTCTGCCATTTTGTAACTGTAATTGATTTTCAGATCAATAAAAAGGAAAACTTCTGGAGTGGACGTAGGTCGGAGTTAGCCGAACCACTATAAAATCTGTTGTTCTTTACTGCTTTCATTTTAGTTTTAACTGTTTTTCACATTATTACTCTCTACATACACTCTATCTCTGAGCTGTGACTGGTATTTTGGTGCTTTCATTTGTATTTGGGTGCTAGTGACCAATTTTGGCGCTAACATTTTGGTGCTTTCACCGAGAGCGCTAGCACTCGAGGATTTTGAAGCTTGGAACTTGGATTCTAGGAAGCAATGGTTAGGCCATCAGGAAGGAAGCAAGTGACAGAAAGGAGCAATCAAGAGGGAAGTCAAGAGGCTTCCTCTGAATCTGGAGCAGGTCGAGCATCTATCTACATCACCAGAGAGGAGATGGAAGCGATGCTGAAAAGGCAAGAGGAGATGATGCAGGCTCTTCTCAGACAATTTGCACAAGCAGGAACTGCAGGAGTTCAGATCCGTGGAGCTGGATCAGAAGCACTCAACCAACAAGCAGAGGGAGTGGCTCAGCAGGGGGCAATCCCCAATCTACAAACGGCTATTAATATGGATGGATCTAGACTCGGGGGCACGCCACCATGTAATGCTGGACCAATCCATGAAGGGATACCAGATAACGCTATGCAGCACGACGCCAACAAGAATACAGGAGTGCGTGATGAGAAGTATGTGCCAAGGTTCCCTCATGAACTCGTGGGGCAGACTGGAGGCAAGGGACAAGGATTACAGCTTAGCGACAATGACGGATTAGCGGAGATGGTTAGACGAGCTGTGAGAGGTGGATTGGTAAACAAAGACTTGGAGGATATGAATAGGAGTCCCTTTACTCCTACTATCAGGCAAGCTAGGAACCCGCCAGAATTCAAACTGCCAACAGTAGAAATGTATGATGGAGGACGGATCTTGCGGTCCATCTGACAAAGTATATGAGGCACATGGAAGTGCTGGGGGCGTCACAGGAGGTCATGGCCCGGTGCTTTCCATTGTATCTGACAGACATTGCAGCATTATGGTTTAGACAGCTGAAGAGCGGCTCCATTGGAACATGGACCGAGTTGATTGAAAAATTTATGAGACAGTTCAGAGTTCGCATTTCAAGACCCAAGAATGTGATGAGTTTAGCAACCCTGAAGCAAACGACCGGGGAATCTTTGAGGAGTTTTCTGACGCGATTCAATGCAGCAGCGACATCAGTGGATCGACAAGATCCATCCATGGTTATGATGGCGGCTGTATCCGGGATAGCTGATGGCACAGAGTTCAAGAATTCGTTAACCAAAGATCCGCCTATGGATCTGGGAGAATTCTATCATGAAGCCGAAAAGTTTCTACGATTAGAGGATGCTAGTGCGGAAAGAGAAGAAGGAATCGATGTTTGTGCAGTGAAAGGTGGAGACCCACCCAGGAAGGATCCTGGCAAAAACAAGGAGAAGCGGAAAGCAGAAGATAATGACGATAGGTCGAAGCGACCGCGAAGGTAACCGCGGTTCACCACTTATTCAGAGCTGAACGAGAGTTTGGAGCGGATCTACCAGGACACCGGGGGCAGGTTCCTTATCGGAAGCCAATGAGAAGAGACCGACCAGCAATGAGAGGAAATCAGATAAGTATTGCTTATTCCACAAGCTAAGCGGCCATAGTACCAATGATTGCAGACACTTGAGGGATGAATAGAGGGACATATCCGGAATGGCCTGCTATCGCAATATGTAAGGAGGCGACCCACAACGGTGGAGCGAGAACAACCACCACCTGCACCAACTGGGAACGACTCCGAATCGAGGCGTCGGCTTGTCATCAACTGATTAAAATAATGACAAATAAGTAGCAAACTCCACACCAACGTGATTAAGTCATTTACACATGTACAGGACCGCGAACGATCCTCAGGCATGCTCTGATACGACTATAAATCACATTAGTGTAGGTGTTTACACTTAGACCTCTCTGTTTTACTTTCGTTTTCTATTTTGCACGTTTGAACATTTCTGTTGAAATTCTTATTTTGAACGAAAACTCGCTATTTGTGATTCGATAACGGCTAAGTCACTTACACATGTACGAGATCGCGAACGGTCCCCAGACATGCTCTGAGATGGCGATAAACCACCACCACAAACAATTCAGAATCTCACTCGAACGTGAAATCCGACGTTAGTGATACTAAGTCCCTCCCCGGGCATAGATAATTCGCCTTGTACGGCACTCGATCGCGAACGATCACTATTCGCCTCGTACGGCACTAGACCGCGAATGGTCACAATTCACCTCGAACGACACCCGATCGCGAACGATCACCATATGCCTCGAACGGCACCAAACCGCGAACGGTCACAAACCACCCCGAACGGTAAACGATCTCGAACGATCGTCATTCACAGTCATGTAAGACTATTAGTCTCTTGTACAGGTCATCAACAGGATATGAACATCTAGCTTATAGCATTACAAAACACACCTTCCTATCGCAAGGCATGTTTTAGGGGGCAAGTGTTATCCCGCCTTTTGGCAAGGCCGTGACACCAAGAAATTGACTGGAAATCGAAGACAGTGCATCCCAAAGATCGGATATACACTGGTTTACTATGGACATCGATGAATTTTGCCCGAGTCCAGATCAAGCTAGAATTGATATGATACAACAATCAAAGAGGCGGAAGCCAACGTTCTAAATTTCAAGTCGATCAGAGTTTGTATGCTTAAGTTATGATCGATACAATTTCAGGAATCAACCTCACTCAGCATATGCCGTTCGGCATACCTCACTCAGCATATGCCGCTCAACATACTTCACTTCGCAAGTGCCGCTCGTCTTACCTCACTCGGCATGGAAGTCGATCGGTATAGAAGTCGTTCGGCATGGAAGTCGTTCGACATGGAAGCCGTTCGGTATAGAAGACGTTCGGCACACCTCCCCTCGTTCGGCACACCTCCCCTTGGTCGGCACACCTCCCCTCGGTCGGCACACCTCCCCTCGTTCGGCACACCTCCCCTTGGTCGACATGATTAAGTAGGGTTCGGTTATGGCCTTGGTGGGCCCAAACTACTCAGGAGGCCTAACAGCCTAGTTTTGCCTATAAATACAGCATGTGGGTCTCCAGATGGGGGATCTTCTCTCTGCTCTCTGACTTTCTATTTTCTAAGGCTGAGGTTACTCTACCATTTTGTAACTGTAATTGATTCTCAGATCAATAAAAAGGAAAACTTCTTGAGTGGACGTAGACCGGAGTTAGCCGAACCACTATAAAATCTGTTGTTTTTTACTACTTTCATTTTAGTTTTAACTACTCTTCACATTATTACTCTCTACATACACTCTGTCTCTGAGCTGTGACTGGTATTTTGGTGCTTTCATTTTTATTTGGGTGTTAGTGACCAATTTTGGCGCTAACAATAACTTTTCCATTTTATTGTTGTTTTATGATCGTGTAACATTGTCGTATGCGATCGCCTTTTATTTTCGATCGTTTGTGGCTCGTACGCGGACGCGACATTATGCAACATGGTACCAAAATCTGATTATATTCAAACCCCTAAACACCCACAAATGCACTTAACACACACACAACACATCCATCTTCAACCCACCATTCTTTAAAACAGTGCATCCACTTTTATGCTTCTCTTCAACCCAACCAGTCGTCGTTGTCCCCTTCACCATAGCAGCTCTTTGTCCATCATTACCTTCTTTGATTTGGCATAGATCAATCATCATATACTTGGGTGGTATATATACATATATGCACGTACAGGGGAGAGGAGATTGATTTCTCTTGATATTTTGATTTCCTGTCAATAAAAATAAACCCCACCTCCCATTCAAAAATCAAATACTCTCAATTTATTTGTTTTTACCCTTAGCGAACAAAATGAAAATTGTCCATCTTGATTTCAGATATTTTTAGAAATTGGTTTCACTCGATTTTGTCGAAAAACGATCGAGATATCGTCATAAATCAGTAAAGTGGGAAAATGATCATCAAACTTCAAAAATTTAATTCTCTCAATCCGTTCCAAATTGATCGACATAGCTAGTGTCGTTGGGATCGTATGGAGGTGTACTATTTCTGGTGAAGTTTCGACGGCATTCCATGGTGATAATTGACAATGTTAGTGACCTAGGGTTTGATTTTGGAGGAATAGAGACATCGATAGTTAAAATGGAGGTTGGCGATGTGTTCCATGCGGGAAGACGAAGAAGCGACGAATTTTTGGAGAGAATTAGCGATAATTTTTGTCATAAATTTTAGCACCATGATGCGATGGGTTTTGGGTCATGATTCGTGCTAATGGGCTGGAGCTCCGGCGAAGAGGTGCAGTGGAGAGAGCGGGAGGAGAGCGACGTGATGGTGGCTTCATATGGCGGGTTAGTGGTCGCGGCAGCACGTGCACGTTTGAGCTTGTTCCAGGTTTCGAAATGGAGGAGGGGGAAATTTGAGGAAGAAGAAAGGAGTGGGTTAGAGTTTGAGAAGATTGGGCTCGACCCGTTAACATTAGGTAAGATTTTAAATTGGTGATTTAATTATATAATTTATTTTGTCAAAACTTTGAAATGTTATATCTTGCTTGTATGAAATCCGATTGGCAGATGGATTTTTGCATTGGGTTCGTATGGACGAGTACAACATTGTAGTGTAACTTATTAATAGCTTTGGACAAGTATAAATTTATGATATATGAAAACGGATGGGATTTAATTACGTTATTTTAATCAATCACGTTGTTTAAATTTATATACATTAATTATTGATGTTTGTTCGGCCAAATAAAATACTGTTGAGTTAAATTGAATTGAATATGGTAATTGGACATTTGTTAGTGGGATAAAACACCGTTCCGCTAATTAAATTAATTGGACATCTGTTTAGCAGAATAAATCACCATTCTGCCGTTATTAACTGGATAATTTAAATTTGAGCATTTATTTAGCAGAAATAAATCTTCTTCCGCTATTACATCAGTATAGACACTATTGTGCCTTTTAGTTGATTAATATTGGTTAAGTGTTATATTATCAATTGCTTGTTAATTATGAATTTAATTTACACATCTGATGTTATGTAAATACCTAGATTATAACTTGGATAGTTAATGGAATAAAGGGTGACTTCATTAAGTACCATTGGAGTAGCTAAGCCTCTTTCTAAATTCCAAAGCGAATTTTTGAATCAAAGTTATTTTAAGGATAATTATTATGTTTTAATAAGATTTAAAAGATAATTATTATTTATTAATAATGTTTAAAGATAAGTAATAATTATTTTAATAATGATTTAAAGTTAATCATTTATTAATATGATCCTTTTAAGTTATTTAAGAATATTTAATTGTTGTTTGAAAGTCAGTTAATTATTTATTTTAAATGTTTTAAATTATATTTTAATTTAAGTTATTTAATTATATTAGTTAAAGTTATATTTTGAGGTTAATTAATTATTATATTAATATAATGTTTTGAAATAATTTTTTTTATTTATATTGATTCGTAGTTAAATTATTAGTATAATAATACTATTTAAAATTAATTTAATTTAGTATTAAGTGTATTCAGAAGTTATTATTTGAATGATGTTTAAAGATAATTAAACGAAAATGTTAAATAATAACTTAGTTGTTTAAGGTGATATAAATTATCGATTATTGTATCAAAGGAACTTTATTGATGGAAGTTCATGTAGGGAGTTTGTTTAAAATAAGTGAAGTTTTTTAAAGGAGTTTTATAAATTAAAAAAAGATCTTGGAATTGGACAAAAGTTTTGTAAATGATTCGGATATTTATAAAAGGATTATAAATGGTTTGATATTTATAAAGGAGATTGGTAAATTAACTTGGTGATTTGTAAAGAGTTTATAAATAGATCTGGAGATCTATAAATGAAATATTATAAGATAAAAGAGATTTATGCAAGGAGATGGGTTGCGTGTCATGTGTATCTCCATTTAATATGATTTTGAAAAAGAAATATCCCTAAGTGTTAGTGAATATGCTCATACCATTTTATAAGTATGTTAAAGTAGTTTTACCAAGTTTTTGAATGTAAATTGGTTTGTGAATACACTTATTCCATTGAGATAAGTATATGGTTATATTTTCTAAGTATTGGAAAATATAGGGGTTTGTGAATATACTTATTCTGTCAAGATAAGTATATGGAAGTGGTTTTCAAGGATTTATAAAGTGGTTTTATCAATAAAAGATTTATTTATGAGGCTTAGTGGTTTCCATGGGAAATGTGATCCTTTTTTGAATGATTATTATTTGATAGTTAAATAACCGACTATCAAAATGACCAAAACGTATTTTGGAAATATATAGGGGAAACAAGGGAATTATATGGTATAGTTACCGTCATGGTGCTAGACTGTACATATAAACTCGTTTTGTTCTTCTAGGATAAATGATAAGGAATCCGTCCACTAATGGTTAGGAGGTGATCTTCGCCCCTATCATTTGTCTTTTTATTGAAGAACCAGGATCGAGTTTACCGAAAATTATCGAAAGTGGTTTCAAAGAGACCGATCAGATATGTCATCCGAAAACCACTTCGATCCAACTCAAGCATTTCAAACCGAAGACATCTTGAGGAGTATGGAATAAAAGACGGGGTTTTGAAGTGCAAGGGTTATTTGCTACTAACCCTAAGGGTGATTCCAAAATGGGTGTAGTGGAAGTAGCGCCTTCAGTTTCGTTCAGTCCCAGAATGAACTTGTATTGATGAATTCTAGCATTGCATTGATGCCTAAAGAGCAGTGTAGCATTCCAAGTGGGAAGTGCTATATAAAGGTAAAACGTAGGCTCAAGCCTCATCAACCGGGAAATGACAAAAATCGGGCATGCAGCAGGGCCAAGTGGGTTGCTCTCATTAGGGTATGGTCATCCCAAATCTAGATCGATTACTATCTACTCATGTATACTTTGGGGACCAAAGTGCGGTGATCATATTCGGTACTACTATTCAAGTGGTAGGCCAGTCCTGTGTGGCAAGGGTACAAGATGTTCTTGTCAGAGCTTGGTGCATTTTATCTAGAGATGTACCATCGGAAGGTAGTTCCTTACATTGTCATAGAATGGATTCAATCTCCAATATGTGCCTTTACGGTTTTGATTCTAGAACCTAGTATGCTGGAATTTAAATAATATAATAATTTCGGCTATGATCAATAAGTATTTGTACCCTAGACATTGTTATAATATCACTGGATTTTCTATAGAAATTTTTTTGGTTATCGTAAGGTAAAAACCCATACATGTTTATGTGCAGCGTGGTCTTACGAGATACCTTTTTTTACACGATTTCACAAGTTATAATAAATAAAATTCATTGTGATTTTAGTTTCTCATGTTAGTTTTACCAGACTGACCCGAATGTTGTTTTTCCTAAATGCTCGGTCAGACCGAGAATATTTTCCAAATTTAGCCTTGAATGCTTTATCCAAAGATAAGTTGGATGGCTAGGATGTATTCACGCATATGGTTATTTTACCACTGCACTCATTGTTGTATTTATCAGCAACTGTGAGGATGGGCTGTTGTAACTGTCCGGATTGAAGTAGGTTAGTATACTCTGATTGATGTCTGTATATACCTATATTACAGTTTGTTTTTGTGTAAGGGTTTGTTGTTTATTATAGATTATTCATTTCACCATAACATTCTATGTGGTTTAGTTTCTTCTTCTTTTTTCTTTCTTTCCCCTAACTATTGGCCTTTCCGTTCAATTTGACTGGGTTATGCGTGGTTGATTGCCTGCTTAAACTGTACAGAAAAGCAGGTCGTTAAAGATGTTGTGCCTATTGTTGCGACTTTTCTATTGATTAGAAAAGCACAAATTTTATAATTCTGCAAGCGCACATGCGTGTAGTATGTAGGTCGAACACAGGGAATTGTGTTTTAAAATATTTGAAATCCATATTTAAATCTTAGGCGTGTTAAATAAATTCGATGGTGGTTCTTGAATAGAATAAAACAATAATATACTTCAAATCGATTTCGAATCTAATCGAAATCTCAATCAAAATATAAAATTATAGAAATCAGAGCAGAAACTAAAAGTGCTTAAAAGAAAATAATAGAGCAAACAAATGAAATAAAATGAACTGAATTTATTAACTAACTGGAAAGAGTGCTGAAAATAACTAAGAACAAGAATAAATTGCTAAATCTAATTAACAATCCTACGTATTCTATCCAGAAATAAAAACATTGCTGAAATTAAAACTAAACTAGAAGAAGAGTAATGGGGTAAGAGCCCTCCTTTTTTTTCATCTGCATAATTCTCTGCTATTTATAGACTTCAGCCTCCAAAAATAAGTCCTGCTATTCAGGTCCATGTGCTTGATATTTGGAGAATAATGTGGCCACATCATTTTGAAATGGTCTTTGCTTTGTGCTGAAATATATACGTGAGCTGTTTTGAATGTTTTACGTGATTGCTTGCTTTGTTTGAGTTGAAAAGTAATGTGCTTGAAAATTAACATTCCAAAAGTAACGCTAGCTTGGTTCTTCACGTGTACATATATTTGAACTAAATATATATTTGAAATGTGATTTGCATTTAAACCGACGTGTCTAGCTTTTGCCTTGGTTCGATTTTCTTGAATTCTCTAAACTGGAATTCTCCAACTAAAATATACGTGTCTTATTGCTTGATTTATTCAATGCTCAAAATGTTGCACTCTTTTCTACATGTCTTTTGAACCAATGAACGCCACAACCAATTAATTTTAATGTTGCATTCCCGAATCTATAATATGCAAAACCACAATGAAGTCCCCGTATAATACCGTTTTATTAAAATAAAAATATATGAAACAAACAGTTAAATGCAGAAAAATACATTCATCACCTACTATCCCTTCGACATCATCGAGAGGAAAGCATAGGGAACTAGTTCAATAGTGCGGAGTGGTTTCAAGCTCGTCGAGGTCAAATAGGAAGAAGGGTCATCGAGCTTATCAATACTTAATAGCATCGAGATGATTCGTGTCGTCGCACTTCTCATGGTGCCGTAAGTTTTGAAACATAGTGTAAAGACCTGTAAATTCATCACTTTGATAAATTATATTATCTTTAAAATATACAAATATAAGATTTTTTGATATAGATTATGATGTATGAACAATAAATAATAATGGTAACCTTATTTTGAATAGATATTTCCAAATATATATACTTCGAAAAAATATCGATAAAATGACCAAAAATCGTTTTATCAATGAATAACTCTATAATCGTAAGAAATCGCGCACAGAGCTGGATTAATTCACTTATTTATCCATTTAAACCAGAACATGAAATAAAATTATTTATTTTATTTTTGGGAAATAAAATGAATTTATAACATATTTAATAATTAATTAATGAATTTAAATTGAGAATTAATAATTATTCAAAGAATTGTTTTAAATTACAGCAAGTCATTTTAGTTTATTATAAAGTGATAATAAATCATTTATAATAGTTTTATAAAGATATATATTTGATTTAAAATTATAAAGAAAATTGATATCACTTTATCGATATAATAGTACTTTTTGTAAACAATTGTTTAATATGAATTTATATGGTTTTATAAATCAATTATGATAATTTTAATTAATTAATAATGATAATAAATTAGTTTTCAAATTTTTTTTACATTTATATGTAATTCAATTAATAAGTGAAAATGTGACCGGGAATCGACTTTCCGATTTTCAACGGTTTAACGAACGAAAGTTGTTCAAAGTGGTTGCAAGCTTGTTTATATGTATTGTGCACATATATTACATACACATGCATACCCTAACATATACATGAACACATATATACATAAAAATATACATATACACTTATATATATGTATATTACAAAAATATCTAAGATATTTTTGTTTTCTTACTACTTAAGCATCCTAAAAGTCAAAAGCAACCATCTCTTCATGCTTACATCCATTTGCACATGGAAGTGCACATGTAGGAGGGGTGTAAAATGGGGAAATTATGGAGGGAAGGTGTTGGTAAGTGGTGATATGATGGATTACGATCATGATACTTTGCTAAAGTACTTAAGGGTTAATGCTTCTCTTCCTACATATATACACTATGCACACACACACAAATATATATATATACACACACACATACACATTCACATACATGTGCATATACACACACATAAACATCTATTTATACATACATATGACATACACATATGCATATATATATATATAGCCAATATATAGATATTTTTCCTAAAGTCAAAATCACATGAAATTATATGAATGGATGGCATAGAGGTGATGGAAATGATGGCATAGGAGGTGGACAAGGACGACTGAAGTGGTGGAGGAGGAGGTGGAAAAGTTGATGTGAAAGCTAATAAAATATCATGATATTTTGGAGGCAGACTTTGCTTATAAATACCAAGCCACCACTCTCTTATTCATTCACTATTCCTAAGCTTCTTCTTTTCTTTACTTCTCCTCTTCAATGGCTTCTTATCTTCTCTTCTTTTTTGGCTTGGCCGTGAGCAATTTTAAGTGTTGGAGGTGGAGTGTTGGCCTATGGCCGTTGGCTATTGAATGTGAGGAAGGATGGACATGAACTTGGTAGTATTGGAGGAGGCACAGCCTTGAGCTAAGGTGGTGGAGGAAGGTGATTCCATGAGTCTTGAAGCAAGGATGGTGATGGCCAAACACTTACAAAGGAAGGAGAAGTTGTTTAGTGGATGTTGGAGTGAAGTAGAGAACGGTTTAGAGAAGTGTTGATTTGTTTGAATGTTGGTAGGAAGTTTGGATTTGAAAATGGTGAGTACACCAGTTTAGTTTTAATTATTTAAAACTTAAATGATGATGCATGTTTAATTAATAAATTACTATGTTTGGTTGGAAATTGGTCGATAACTTGGTTGATTAAATGGATGATTGTATGGTTGGTTATATGGTCAATTACTTGGTTAAGATAAATTATAAGAAATTATAATAAGAAATGGTTAAGTGAGTAACCATGGTTAATTAATGGAAAATGAATCCATATAACATGTGTATGGAATTTATTTAGCCTCTTAATAATTTTAAAATATAAAAAGGGTTGAAAATGAATATTATAATAATATAATATTATGAAATAGTTTAAAAGCGAATATGAGATTTGATATGTAAAATATTAGTTAAAATGTTTTTAAATGGTTTATAAATGATTTATAAACATTAAAACTCAACTTGGAAAAGTTTTGACAAAGATATGGAATGGGAGTCAAAATAGGCTCGTCGTGTAACGATAGTTCACGATTTCACGCCGTAAAAGTTTAAATCTATGTAGACGATGGAATCGAAGTTGGAATTCTTTGGAGTAGGAATTTTCTGAATTCTTCTAATCATAGTTTTCAAACAAAAAAATGATCGAAATTTCATTTAGTAGATTTTGAAATATGTACGAATCAAGTTTTCAAAATAGTTCCACTTTGGCAGTTCGGAAACCAAAACGATAAATTCTTTCGACTGTATTTCTTTGTAATAAATTCTATAAGTAGTTTAAAATGTTTTAAAAGAGATTGAATTATTAAAATTAATTTTTAAATGATCAAAAAGTTTTTTTAATCAAATAAGCCTTAAAAGCACTATTCGCAGCACTTTTTGTAGTAGTTTTTAATAACTTTTGAAATATGACTTTAAACTTAAGTATTATTTTCCAAATCTTTTATAAATATTTTCTAATAAATAAATAAGTGTTTTAAGATGATTTGGAGGTTTCATAATTATTTTAAAAGATTTTAAATAAATGATTAGAAGAAAAGCTGTTATAAATAAGTGACTTAATCCTGGCTCTAAAAGTCGATAAGTAGACTGGATTTTTCTATTGTGAGATCCGGATGTGGGCTGCTTAAACTAAAGAGATGTTTTGGAGCAACGAGTGCCCTGGCTCACCTGGCCTCTTTCTTGGATGAGGAATAGATAAGGTCGAAATGTCGAAAATGAGACAAGTATAAAAGATTCAATTTTCCAAATTTAAAATAACTTGGATTGTACAGAAATAATCGTCTTATGCTTGGTATTGAATTCCGAGGAGGGAACCCGTACTATCCATGTGAATTTAAAAGGTGATTTCACCCTTATTCTACGGATAGTAAAGGTTGAATACGAAAATTGATATTGAATATAATTAGTGTAATTTTTATGGATCTTTCATTTTCTGCTCAATACTAAGTGGTTTGGGTTTATAGTAAATGATGTCTTAAATAACATCATTTTTGACCCGTTTAAAAGTATTGATTTGAAATTAAGAAATTTTTGGCAAGATTTGAATAAGTGATTTGGAAATGTTTCTCCTAAGTAAGAGGTAATATGATTTGGAAATTTTTCCAAGATAAAAAAGGTTTAATTAACCAAAGGATTTAATTAATGAGACATAATCATTCCATATACTTTTGAGAAGATAAATGGAATAGTTAAAAGAATATATCTCCAAAAGATATTTTAAATTAATGAAAAGTTAAATTAATTGGATGATGATTGATAATCAATATACCTGACATCTTTTTATCGATGATTGGTTTGGAGATACCAGGGTCGGATTGGGTGATTCCTGTCCGAAAAGCACTTCGAACCAATATACACGCTCGAAAGTGAGGACATGTTGAAGACAATGATTTTTAAAGACATGAGATCTTCATAATGGAAGGAATCCTCGTTGATAATCGTTAGGTAGCTCCTAGAATAACATAAATAGCAGTGGTCCTTTCATTCTGAAAATCTTTGAAATGCATGGACTACTCGTTACTAATCTAAGAGGTAATTCCCGACAGGATGTAGTAGGAGAAGTGCGTTCGGTTTCCTATTCCTAGACAACTTGTGTGGATGAGTGTCTGACATTACATTTCTAAAACCACATACATCGATCTTTACAAACGTTCATCTGTTTGGTGGTGTAGAAGGTAACTCTTTTATACTTAATACCCTTCTCTGAGACGTACGAGCTCAAAGGTTGTATATTTATGGAAATTAATAGTGTGATGTTAGAAATGGAAATGTGGCATTCAAAGTGGAACCTGTTATGAGAAAGGCAAAGTGTGGCTTTGTGAGAAGTATGAGCGTAGCCTCTCGATCCTCACATCCCGGTAATGGTACGGGTAATTATGTGGTCAGCAGGACATATATTTCAGGCTATCGGTTATAGCGGATACAGAAAGAAAAGGGCATCTATTGTCTAGAGGCCAGTAGTTTCGGGACCTTCGATATTTTATGGTATAATGGTGAGTCCTTGTACGAAAAGCAACCGGATACATAGTAGTGTTGCACTACGAGGTATATAGTGGTGTAGGAGTCCCTGTATGAAAAGCTATTGGGTACTATGATTGCTATACATGGAAAATTTGCAAAGGGAGAAAAAGACCACTAGTTCCCTATCATGTTGGATATCCAATTCCAATACGAGCTTTATGGTTTTGGTTATATTTCCAAAATACCTATAATGCCTTGCAAACATTCAGCTACCCCAACTGGAAATTAATAATGGTAACAATTTCCGCTATGTTTATATATATATACTTAAAAGGAATTTTCAAAGCAATGTTATTAGAAATAATATCAAATGGTTTAAGTATTAAGGTTTTTGGTTATCATAAGTTAAAAAACCCATTCGTGTTTATGTGCAGTGTGCTCTTATGCGATACTCTTCTTTTTCAAAAAGATTTTTGTTTGACAACAAAGTCAATCTAAGGCATCATCATATATATTTATAAATTGCGACTCATGCTGGTTTATCAAGCTTGATCCAAGTAGTTTCAGGTTCAGCTGGAGTCACCTGGAGTTTCCAGAGGAGAGCTGGAGATCTTCACCTACGTATGGACGTATTCTATTTCCACTGCATTTGTTTTGTTGTTTTCAACATTTGTAAGGACATGTGTTTATAACCGTACAGGCTTAATATAGATTAGACTCTATTATAGGTATTTAAAATTTCCGCTATAAAAGGTTTTATGATTAATAACATATGTTATTCCATTCGTGTGAGATTCTGTTCTGTCTTTATTTTCTTCTTTCCATTAACGATCAGGTTTTCCGACACTTACATTTGCAACACGTGAATATCGAGGATGTATTAGTGTCAATTTTCGAGGGTCAAAAATCTCGTTTGTTACATTTGGATCCAGAGCTTAGGTTAAGCAAACACCTAGGCTTTGTTGGGGTAAAACTTAATATAGATAGGGTTAGTAATACCCTAGAATAAGTGACTCATTGGAGATAGAGTTAGTAATGCCCTAGAGTAAGTTTGAGTGTAATATATGTATGAGCACATATTTGTTAATGCTATACATTAATGATTTTTATTTTAACAAAATTGGTAAATGAAATAATTTTACTTAGGATTATATTTTTAATATAAAGGAATATCTTTTAAAAGATATAGTTATGTATGTAGTGTTTGGTTGTTAAGGGAATGATAATATTCCATTAGTATCATTAATTGATTGGTTGTTTGATTTAAAAGTTTAATCACGAACACCTCATGAATTTAGTCTTATAGTTTGACTATGTGGTGTTCGATAAATAATAATGGTGGTTTAAGATTAAAGGAATTTATTTAAGATAAATAAATTTTATGAATGTGTTTTATATAAGTGATTTTATAGATTGGATTTATAAAAACATGGTTTATAAAGGAAATCAATTATAATATAAGGAGTTTATTATAATTTTAGAAATAAAGATAATTTATAAATTTAATGAATTATTTTGAAAATGGTTTTTATTAGAAATTGTTGAGATGTGTTTATAGAAGAGAAATATGTTATAATAAAAAACGTTCATTATAATTTTAATGGTAAAAGTATTTATCTTCTAAAATGAGATGTTTTCCTTTAAAATGAAATATCTAGAGAATAAATATATATATAAAGAAATGTCTTTATAAAAGAGTTTGAATAAAAGTTAAGATTTTATGAAATGTTTTCATAATAATATTTTGGGAGGGTTAATAAGTACGTATGAGGTACATGGATCATTTCGTCATACAAATTTTGATATAAGATCCGGGTACGAAATTTTGAGGTGTTTACACTGGTCCTAAAAAGGATTTATCACTTTATTCTTGACGATGAACATTGATGAGGATTTGTGATTGGGTACTTGCACTTTCTATCATATTTGAGAGCTATGCAAGGAAAACAAATGTTTTTGATCAAAGAGCCTGGTCAGAGTCTGCCCTAGAGGATCGAGGGATCAATACTAGTTCGAAAATAAAATTTGTATATTCGAATAGAAGATCAAATGAAATATTCAATAAGGATGATTTGTGTATTTCATATGGAATTGAGTTTATAAAATAATGTTTTGGGTAAGTATTACTGGGTTTTTATTTTGGTGTAATTGACGAAATTGTTTTAAGGAGGAAGTATGTAACGACCCGTAAATTGATCACTTTGAGAAATTATATTATTTTTAAAATATTCAAATATAGGATTTTTTTAACATAGATTATGATGTGTAAAAAATAAATAATAATGGTAATCTTATTTTGAATAGATATTTACAAGGATATATACTTTGGAAAAATGTCGATAAAATGATCGAAACCCATTTTATCAATAAACAACTCTACAATCGTAAGAAATCGCGCACGAAGCTGGATACATATACTTATTTATCCATTTAAACAAGAACATGAAATAAAATTATTTATTTTATTTTTAGGAAATAAAAAGCATTTATAACATTATCAGTGATGACATCATATTTTATAATTAATTAATGAATTTAAATTGAGATTTTATAATTATTCAAATAATTGTTTTAAATGATAATAAGTCATTTTAGTTTATTATAAAGTGATAACAAACCATTTATAATAGTTTTATAAAGATATATATTTGATTTAAAAATATAAAGAAAATTGATATCGCTTTATCGATATAATAGCACTTTTTGTAAACAATTATTTAGTATTATTTATATGGTTTTATAAATCAATTATGATTATTTTAATTAATTAATATTGATAAGAAATTAGTTTTCAAATTTTGTTTACATATTTATATGTAAGTCAATTAATAAGTGAAAATATGGCCGGGAATCGGCTTTTCGATTTTCAACGCTTTAACGAACGGAAGTTGTTCAAAGTTGTTGCAACCTTGTTTATATGTCTTCTGCATATATATAACATACACATGCACACTCCTAACATATACAAGAACACATATATACACACAAATATACATATACACTTATATATATGTATATTACAAAAATATCTAAGATATTTTCATTTTCCTTACTACTTAAGTATCCTAAAAATCAAAAGCAACACTCTTTATACTTACACTCACTTGCACATGGAGGAGGGGGTAACATGGGGAAATGATGGAGGGAATGTGGTGGTAAGTGGTGATATGATGGATTATGAAATATCATGATATTTTGCTAAAGTACTTAAGGGTTAAGGCTTCTCTTCCTACATATATACACTTATGCACATATATATACATACACATACACATATATGTGCACATACACACACACATGTAACATCCATATGACATACACATATGCATACATATAGATAACAAATATATGGATATTATTCCCTAAAGTCAAAATCACATGTAAGGATATGAATGGATGACATAGAGGTGATGGCATGGGAGGTGGGCAAGGACACTTGAAGTGATGGAAGGAGGAGGTGAGAAAGTTGATGTGAATGCTAATAAAATATCATGATATTTTGGAGGAAAACTTTGCCTATAAATACCAAGCCACCACTTCATATTCGTTCACAGTTCCTAAGCTTCTTCTTTTCTTTTCTTCTCCTTTTCAATGGCTTCTTGTCTTCTCTTCTTTTTTGGCTTGGCCGTAAGCAATTTTAAGTGTTGGAGGTGGAGTGTTAGCCTATGGCCGTGGACTAGTGAGTGTGAGGAAGGATGGACATGAACTTGTGGTATTGGAAGGGGCAAGGCTGAGAGCCAAGGTGGTGGAGGAAGGTGATGCTGTGAGTTTTGAAGCAAGGATGGTGATGGTCGAGCGCTTACAAAGGAAGGAGAAGTTGTTTAGTGGATGTTGGGGTGAAGTAGAGAACGGTTTAGAGAAGTGTTGATTTGTTTGAATGTTGGTAGGAAGTTTGGATCTGAGAATGGTGAGTACACCAATTTAGTTTTAATTATTTAAAACTTAAATGATGATGCATGTTCAATTAATAAATTAATATGTTTGGTTGGAAATTGGTTGATAACTTGGTTGATTAAATGGATGATTGTATGGTTGATTATATGGTCAATTACTTGGTTAAGATAAATTATAAGAAATTATAAAAAGAAATGGTTAAGTGAGTAACCATGGTTAATTACTGGAAAATGAACCCATATAATATGTGTATGGAATTTATTTAGCCTCTTTATGGTTTTGAAATATAAAAAGGGTTGAAAATGAATATTATAATAATATAATATAATGAAATAGTTTAAAAGTGAATATGAGATTTTATATGGAGAATATTAGTTGAAATTCTTTAAAATGGTTTATAAATGTTTTATAAACATTAAAACTCAATTTGAAAAGGTTTTGACAAAGATATGTAATGGGGGTCAAAATAGGCGCGTCGTGTAATGATAGTTCGTGATTTCATGCCGTAAAAGTTTAAATCCTTTATATGATGAAATCACAATCGAAATTCTTTGGAATAATAATTTTCCAAACTCTTATAATCATAGTTTTCAAATAAAAGAAAATGATCGAGATTTTATTTAGTGGATTTTGAAATATGAGCAAAACAAATTTTCAAAATAGTCGCGCTTTGGCAGTTCGAAAACCAAAGCAATAAATTCTTTAAAATGGGTATTTTTAATTCTTTAAAAATATGGAATAATTTCTATAAATATTTTAAAAGAGATTTGAGTTTTTAAAATGAATTTATAAATGATCGAAAAGTTGTTTTGATCAAGTAAGCCTTAAAAGCACTATTCCCTGCACTATTCATAGCACTTTTTGTAGCAGTTTTTAATAACTTTTGAAATATGACTTTAAACTTAAGTATTCTTTTCCAAATCTTTTATAAATGTTTTCAAATAAATAAATAAGTGTTTTAAGATGATTTGGAGGTTTCATAATTATACTAAAAGAGTTTAAATAAATGATTAGAAGAAAAGCTGTTATAAATTAGTGATTTAATCTTGGCTCTAAAAGCCGATGAGCAGGCTGGATTTTTCTTTTTGTAAGATCCGGATGTAAGGTGCTTAACTAAGAAGATGTTTAGGAGCAACCAGTGCCATGGCTCACTTGGCCTCTTTTTGGGGTGAGGAATAGATAAGGTCTAAATGTCGAAAATTAGACAAGTATAAAAGATTCAATTTTCCAAATTTAAAACAACTTGGATTTTATAGAAATAATCGTCTTATGCTTGGTGTTGAATTCCGAGGAGGGAACCCATACCATTCATGTGAATTTAAAAGGTGATTTCACCATTATTCAATGGATAGTAAAGGTTGAATACGAAAATTGATATTGAGTATAATTAGTGTAATTTCTATGGATCTTTCATTTTCTACTCAATACTAAGTGGTTTGGGTTTATAGTAAATGATATCTTAAATAACATCATTTTTGACCAGTTTAAAAGTTATGATATGAAATTAAGAAACCTTTGTTAAAGATTATAATAAGTGATTTGGAAATGTTTCTCCTTAGTAAAAGGTGAGATGGTTTGGAAAAAAAATTTAAGAAAAAAAAAGTTTAATTAACCAAAGGATTTGATTAATGAGGCTTAATGATTCCATATACTTTTGAGAAGATAAATGGAATAGTTTAAAAGAATATATCTCTAAAAGATATTTTAAATGAATGAAAAGTTAATTAATTGGATGATGATTGATAATCACCTTTATACCTGACATCTTTTTATTGATGATTGGTTTGGAGAAACCGGGGTCGGATTGGGTGATTCCTATCCAAAAACCACTTCAAACCAATATGCGCACTTGAAAATGAAGACATGTTGAAGACAATGATTTTTTAAGACAGGAGATCTTCATAACGGAAGGACCGCTTGTTGATATTCTTTGGGTAGCTCCTAGAATAAAATAAATAGCAATGGTCCCTTCATTCTAAAAATCTTCGAAATGCAAGGACTACTCGCTACTAATCTAAGTGGTAATTCCTGACAGGATGTAGTAGGAGAAATGCCTTCGATTTTCCATGTTCCTGGACAACTTGTATGGATGAGTGTCTGACATTGCATTTCTAAAACCATGTACATTGATTCTACAAACGTACATTTGTTTGGTGGTGTAGGAGGTAACTCTCTTATACTTAACACTCTTCTCTGAGACGTACGAGCTCAGAGGTTGTACATTTGTGTAAATCAGTAGTGTGTTGTTAGAAATGGCAATGTGGCATTCAAAGTGGAACTTGTTATGAGAAAGGCAAAGCATGGCTTTGCGAAAAGTACGAGCGTAGCCTCTCAAGCTTCACATCTCGGTAATGCTACGGGTAATTATGTGGTCAGCAGGACATATATTTTAGCCCACCATTTATTGCAGATACAGAAAGAAAAGGGCATTTGTTGCCTAGAGGCCAGTAATGTCTGGACCCATGATATTTTTTGGTATATTGGTGTATGAGTCCTGGTACGAAATGCCACCGGATACGTAGTAGTGTAACAGTACGGGATGTACAGTGGTGTATGAGTCCCTGTATGAAAAGCCATCGGGTACTATGATTGCTATACGTGGAAAATCCACAAAGTAAGGAAAAGACCACTAGTTCCCTATTATGTTGGAAATCTAATTCCAATATGAACGTTACAGTTTTGGTAGTATTCCCAAATAGCTATAATGCCTTGCAAACATTCAGCTACTCCTTTCTAGAATTTAATAACGGTAACAGTTTCGGTTATGTGTATATATATCTACTTGGAAAGAATTTTCAAAGCAATGTCATTAGAAATAATATCAAATGGTTTAAGTATTAAGTGTTTTGGTTATCATAAGGTAAAAAATCCGTCGGTGTTTATGTGCGGCATGTCTTATGAGATACTGTTCTTTTTTAAAAATGGTTTTGTTCGACAACAAAGTCGATCTACGACACCATCATATATATTTATAAATCGTGACTCACGCTGGTTTATCAAGCCTGATCTGAGTAATTTTTAGTACTCGAGTTAGATCCGAGTAGTTTCAGGTTTAGTTGAAGACACTTGGAGTTTCCAGTGCAGAGCTGGAGATCTTCATCTATATAAGGACGTATTCTATTTTCCACTGCATTTGTTTCGTTGTTTTCAGCATTTGTAAGGACATGTGTTTATAACTGTCCAGGCTAAATATAGGTTAGACTCTATTATAGGTATTTAAAATTTCCACTGTAAAAAGGTTTTGTGATTAATAACATATGTTATTCCATTCATGTGAGATTCTGTTCTGTCTTTATTTTCTTCTTTTCCTTAACGATCGGGTTTTCCAGCACTTGAATTTGCAGCATGTGAATACCAAGGATGTACTATGTCGATTTTCAAAGGTCAAAAATCCCATTCGTTACACATAGGGGAGAAGAGTCATCAAGCATTGGATAGCGTCGACATGCTTGATGATGCTGCATTATCGAGTTGTCGCCTTATCGGGTCGCCACATTTCTCATGGTGCCGCACTTGTTGTGTCGTCGCACTTATCATAACCCTGCATTACCACGTCGCTGCTAAACTAAAGAGTCGACGAGGCATAACGCATGTTTAATCACTAAAGTAATGAAATTCGCATCATTGAAGTTAATGACGTCGATGTTATTGGAAAGAAGGGCAGTTAGCCTATGAAGCTCGACGTCGTCGTCATTGACGAGGCGTAGGATGCTGCATATGTTGGTTTAAAGATCTAGATAGAGGCAAAGAGCCTTAAGTAGCGATGTCGACATCAGATAATGTCGATGTTGATCAAATTAAAATGTTTTAAAAGTGACAATCCTTCATTTTCAATCATCTACATGGAAATATAAATAGGGTTTACAAATGGCATTAGACTTTGAAAATACAAAAAGATGATTTCCTTGTTTAAATTATGGGTTAAGGTTATTAACCATACATCATTAAGAAAATGATTATGAGGACTTTAATTATGGATTTTTATGTTTTGCGTTTACTTGATCAGATAATATTGTTATCATATAAACTTTGTTTATGACTCATAACTGCATTTTAGGGTATTAAGGGCAGGATAACCGGCTAGGTTGACCCAGTAGTGAATATAAATTTACTTAACTCCTATGAGAGTAGATTTGCATCCATGAGGTCAAGTAGACCAGAATATAGGATGCCCAGAACTATCCAAAAGATTATTGAGTTATACAGGTTCTTAGTTAGCCCATGAAAACCATGTTGTGAGATATGTTATTGGAAGAGGCCAATAGGTTCTTAGTGATCCCATGAAAACTATATCCAGAATATGTTATTGATAGAGATCAATAGGTTTATAGTGATCCCATGAAAACTATGATCTGAAGGATGTTGTTGGAGAATCCAATAGGTTCATAGTGATCTAATGAAAACTAAGATTGGATAAAATTATTGGTAGGAACCAGTAGGTTTTTAGTGATCCCATGAAAACTATGAAATCGGCATAGATAATCCGTAAGATTGAAACAACTTATTAGTCAGCTAAAAAAAACTAATAGGTTGATAGTAACCCTAAAAGCTATAAACTGAGGCATATTGAAGTTTTGAATATCATCTTATTATGTTATGTTTAACCATTGTGGATATAGACGCATGGTATATGGTTACTATAATTATGTTTAGGATACTAGTAAGGGTCAAACCCATTTCGCTTAGCGGCGTTGTCTCACTAGATATCCAATTGGTTTGAGATGGTAGGTTATTATTCACACCACTTTTTGTCTGACCCAAAGTTTTTGTCTTTCCCCTTAATCTCTTGGATACTCATTTGAGTAGGACGGGAGTAAGGGTCTTTAGACGAATAAGCTTCCGGAGACTTGCAGGAGGCAATCTAGCTAGTAGGAGCTGTATATCTATTTTCCGTTGTGTTTTGATTCTGCTTTTGTGTTGTAATGGCAAGTTGTATTAAATGCCAGATATTTGATTGTGATCATCAAAGGGGCATCTTCATATGCCGCTCTTGGAATATATTGTAATAATTATATTCTCTGTAACCGTGGTTTACTAATTGGGATTATGTAATGAAATTGAAATTTTATTGTGAAATGAGATAAGAAAATTTGATTCAAATATTGTGTTGTATTTCCATATTCATATGTTCTGGTAGTATCAAAATGATTAACATAGCCGCATTTTGTCACCAGAAATTAATAACTATGGATGACTGCAGTCATCCATAGTTATCAAAATGATTAACATAGCCGCATTTCGTTACCAAAAATTAATAGCTATGGATGACTGCAGCACCCGTAGCACTTAGTTTTTGACCTCAAAATGGGGGATGTTACACTCCGTATCTAGAGTATGCTTATTGATGTTGCGCCCAGGAGTTGATGGTACTTTGTTCTATGTGTTCAGGCGTGGGTCAGTTATGTTTTCCTTATATTATATTTTATCTAGAGATATATGACACCCGAAAGGTAACTTTTGATCATTATGCATAGAGTTCAGATATGGCTTGACCGAAGAGATCTACGTGGAAAATACATTATGCGAACAAAACCTTAGCGGATTTTATTGTACCCTGAATATTGTTGTGGTGTGATTAATGTAAGCACCAACGACTATTTTCTGATTTATATTCTTCACCTTAGACATTATCTATTATATCACCTTATGTACTTATTAAATGCTAGTCCTTTCAAGGGATAACCGTTATGGCATTCGTTGAAGTCTTAAAAGTACTATTATATGTTAGCCACATATTTCTTGAGCTTTCATACTAGACTTATGTTTGTCATGTGGTTTTTTCCCCTAAATTCCTTGTGTGCCCTTTCAAGCAGTCCGTTCATTGATGTTCATTGGAGCTCGATGAGGCGAACTAGATGTTCCTACCGTTGTATTCTTATTTTCGCTGCATTACTATATTGTTCATACCAGCATTTGTAAGGACAAGCTGTTATAACTGTCCAGGCTGATGAAAATATTTAGAATTGGAATTCTGAAACGCTATGTGTAACAACCCGACTTTCTTTGCCCAGAAAGACGCATCGTTATGAAGAAAGAAAGGGATAGAAGAAGAAAAGAAAAGAAGAGAGAACAACAACACATCAGAAATCTCACAGCGGAACGAGAAATATATTATCACATAAGATATTACATAGTATCATATACATCAGAGTACACAATTTATACATCACAGAATAGACAGTTATAAACTTCTGTCTATTATACAATACAAGTACACCAGTACAATACAGACTAATACAAACACAGCGGAAACTCTATATATCTACTCGCTGAAGCCTCCTGCTTCACAGCTCCTCCAGAATTCGTCAAGATTATCCTGAATCCCTTGACTACTCAATACAATATTGAGTACCCAAGAGTTTAATAAAACAGAAAATAAACACTTGGGTCAGACATGGGTCTGGTGTGAGTAAACGGTTAGATTGCTTAACTTTGAAAACCTTTGAAAACAAAAGTATCACGTAAGACTTCCCACAAATAAACATGGGTAATTTTTACCTTACGCTAACTAAAACATTTGATAGGAAATCCGATTGTATTATAATAGGGTCTAGGGTTTTCAAGTAAAATACAGAAATAGCTGAAATGCTTACATCTCACATTCCAACATAGTTGGGCACAACTAATACGTACGGCACTTATTGGAGTTTGGATTCCATACAATGGCAGGGCTACTGGGGTACCGCCCGTCACAGTACGTGGCCTAGATAACCGTACCGAGGAGTACGCCCGCTCCCCTGCAACACAAAGCCGGAACCATCCCTTACTGGATAATCCCGAACAAGACAATCCTGTAGTTGGCGCGACCAACCACACACTAAGCCGAATAAAAGAAAAGGGACCTCTAGACAGGGATCTATCTTGCTCTCAGTGGGTGCTACCCACGAAACCTTGCTGCACCTCCCCTGTTTTAGCCATTCCCGGTTGATGAGGCTTGAGGTTACGATTACCTTTAATCAGAACATATCACTTAGAATGCTCATCGTTCGCCTGACGATGTGCTGAAAGCATTCAATCCATACAAGTTCGTTCCGGGTTCGAACGAAACCGAAGGCATTATCTCGTTACACTCGTTTTGGAATCACCCTCAGAGTTAACGACAATAACCCTTGCACTCTGATCTTCATCTTCACTTGAGATTCACGACCTATCGTTAATTTGGATCGATGTGGTATTCGGGTCTCCAGACCTGGAATACCGGTATACGGAAACCCGATCCCGGTCTCATCGAAATCCAAAACGTATCTTTTAAGGCCAAGTTGTTTAAAGGTTTAAACAATTTAACTTATCTATATTCATACAGATAGATAATTCATAATTCACAATTGATAATCACATTACCAAATATACAGATGATTCATAACCAATATGTAATCCATATCAACATCACAATAGTTAATCTATAATACCATCATAATACAACCAAGCATTCATACCATACAACATTACTTATCTCATTTCTGAGATTACATCCATTCAGGACAATCAATGTCATCCATTCTTATATAAGCAATGATTTACTTAATCACAACATAATTAATTTAAAATGAATTAAATTAACTATCTCTATCTTTAATTAATTTAAAGTGAATTAAATTAATTACATCATCTCTTAATTAATTTAAAATAAATTAAATTAATTACTTCATTATAAACCTTACTTATATAATCATTAATTAATTATAAATTAATTAATTAATCTTCCTCTAAATTTCCACTTTAATTAATCACCCTGATTAATTATACTTTAATTACATTTAAGTAATTATCCTTAATCCAATACAGTAATTAACTTTTAATTACTTCATAAATTAATTAATTAATTACTTCATCTCTTAATTAATTACAATTAATCACTTATCATTTGATTAATTAATCAACTCTTAATCACATCATTAATTATAAACTAATGATCCCTAATTACACCTTTAATTAATTATTAATTACATTAAGTAATTAACCTTTAATTAAACCATAATTTATTAATCACCTTTGATTAAACTTAACCAGTAATTAACTCTAATTAATTATCTTCCTTAATTAATTATTTTTAATTAATTACCTTAACAAATAATTAATTACCTTATAATTAATCTTAATCCTTTAATTAACTTAATTAAATAATTTATTTAATTAATAACACTAAGTAATTAACCTTAATCACTTCTTATTTAATTACTTTCATAAAATAATTATCCTCTAATTATTTTATTAAATAACTTTCCTTTTACTTAATTACATTCAGTAATTATTCCTTAATCACTTCATCAAGTAATTATACTTAACTTAATTTATAAGTGATTATCTTAAGTAATCACAAATTAATTAATTTAACTTAATCATTTAAATTTAATTAAATGATTCTTAACTTATTATATTAAAGGTTCTTAATTAAGAAACTACTATCTTAATTTAAATCAATTATTTACCAATAACACTTTATAATTAAAATAATTTAATTTTCTAAATTTCCTTTTCAATTTAACTATCTTTAATTAAATCAACATTCTAAATACTTAAGAAAATTCCTATTTTAATTGATTACTAAACACATTTTAACTTGAACCTTTAAATCTTTAAAACTTTTCCCAAGTTATTAAATATAATTAAATACAAATTTATTTCAAAATCTACTTATTTTATTTTAAAACTCAATATTATAAAATATATAAACTTGTTTAAACTCAGAAAATATTACAAAACAAAATTTCTTTTGTTTAAACTTTAAAACATTTCCTGTTCTATTTTAAAACCTGAAAACTTAAATCTGCCTCACCTAACACTCGAGCAAACACCCCTGGAGACTCGAAGAAACACTCGCGTCCAAAACTCACTTCCCCTGCTTCGAGTAAAACTTGAATTCCCCTGGATAAAAACCCGAGCCTCCAACCTTCTCCTCCAAAACCAACTTCCAGACGCACTCAAACATGCACGTGCACGTGCACGTCTATGCTGAACGTCGACGAACTACGATCTGGCCTCCGGCAAGTCATCTACAACCACGACATCACGATCGAGCATAAAAAATTACTCGATTCGTACGAGACTCGAATCTGACATTTCAAACCCAAACTGCTCGAACACTATCATCAGAAAAACCATCATCCACGGCAATCAACACTTCGAGACACCTCGCCACCTTCGTCGAAGCTTCCCTACTTCGCCTCGAACCCACAGAACCACATGCGATCGCTTCCGGTCGCTTGTCGTCGCCGTGAAAATCCAACCTTCAACATCGATTTCAACTAACCAAAAACCCTATTAAGACTTCGAATGATCATCACGATGGATTATAACATCCACGACCATTTTTCCCATGACCTACAACCTTCCATCCTCCTCTGGTCACAATCCCGAGGTCCATGACCTCCACGATCACCAGAATTGGCCCAAACTAACATTTCCGGTTATCTCTCCCATACTCAACAATTTCTAAACTAAAAATCGTGATATAGCTATTAAAATTCATAGTTTCCTATCACGATTTCAACCATATAATTAAATCTTAAAATTTAATTCATTAAGTTTTGACCCAATTTACATTTCACTGTTGTTTGTAAAATTTCGAGTCAGATAATTTATATAAATTTCATAACTTATTTTTAATAGTAATATTATATGATTTCACACATCTTTCATTTACAAATCAAAAACTACCAGAGACTAATTGATGAGATATTGGTTTTTATAAGAAATCAAAACTGTTATCATTATACAGAAACTATATTACAACTATACAGTCATTCAAACATCCCTATTCAACATGCATTCATTTAATTCAAGTATTTCAGATAATAACATGATATTCATTCACAAAAATAAGTTGAAACCAGGGTTTAAAAAGGGTTTTTAAAATAAGTTTACTCACTGTTATTTTAAACAGAGACATATGTAAACTACAGACATTCAAAAATGTATAATTCAAGCATGCATCCAATTTTAATTCCAGTATTCAGATAACATGAAGATGTTCATTCATAAGAACAAGTAGAAATCCAAGATTTAAAACTGTTTTTAAAACTTAGGTTTACTCACCTGAACTTATAAAACAGAGAAGAGATGACCACTTTGTTTCCAGGCTTGCATGTTTGAATTTAAGCTTGATTTCCTTTTTGCTTGTTGAATTTTAAACTTGTTGTTGATCTTTGATTACTTGCTTGATTTCCTTTCTCTGAACTTTAAGTTGTATTTGAAAATCTTGAGATTTATGTTGTATTGTTTTTTATCTTCTTTTCCACTGATTTGCATTTCCAGATTTTCATCTTCTTTGAATTTTGATTTCAGTCTTCTTTTGATTTTCAGGTTTCCAGTCTTTCATTTATTTTTAGATTCGAATTATATTCTTTTGGTTGAAATGAAGAGAACAAGAGTTTTAGCTGAAAAGTGAAAATAGATTTCTTCTTTTATATTTTAATTTACTTATTTTAATTATCAAAAGGAGATGTGGACATTTGTCCTCTTAAGAGTTAATTAACTTACACCTAAACACTCCAAGCTTCCAAATGTTTACAAGTGTTTTAAATGCTTTATTATTGATTTACAAGTGTTAATTTCTTTTTATTTTGATTTATTTAAATCCTACATGTTTATTTATAAAATATCTATATGTATAAAAATGTATTTATCCTTTTATAATTTAAGCTTTAGATTTTAATAAATATACAAATGTGAAAACAATTATTTATAATAGCTTATGCTTTGATAAAATTAAATATAACATATTTTTATATGCTTGAGAAACTTATTTTAACTATATATATATTTTTACAAACCCATTTTGACTTATATTTGAATTTTTTAAAGAGAAAAGAATATTAAAACAAATGAATTTCTTAAATTAAATCTTAAATAAAACTTAAGCTTAAAATTTATCTTTAAAATAAATAAGAAATTATTCTTGTTATTTAAATCTCAAATATCATTTTCAAAAGTATTAAGTCAAATTACAAATTTCCAAATTACAAATTATATAAATATTAAAGTTTGAAAATACTTTATTAATTTCAAATTCAATATTCTTTCCATTTTAATATATACAAATATATATATATTCTAAATGGAAAATATTTTTAACATTAGCTTTTATAATTACTATATTGAATTTTATAACATAATTCCCAATAACAATATATATATACATATATATTATAAATTTGAAAACTTATCCTTTTATTAAATTAAAGACTACCTATTTATAATATATATACCAATATATATACATTATAAATATAAACACTTATATAAGTTTTTAGAAAGATAAATCTTCCTAATTTAAAATTGTTAGAAAAGATATTCCCAAATTAAAATGTTATTAGTTTTTCAAAAGAAATAAACTTTCCAATTAAAATGTTATTAACCTTTAAAAGAATTAAACTTGTCAATTTATAAAATAAATCAAAAAATCAATTTAATTATTAATAAAGATTATTAAATTGATATTGCCAAATTTCCGGGATATCACATTCCTCCCCCCTTAAAATAATTTCGTCCCCGAAATTTAAAAGCAAAGATAATTTAATAACCCAGCAAATTTTTAATTTTAAACAACAATCATACATATCAATCATATTCTAACAACCATAGCAAACAATTTAATCAAACAAATTTAACTATCCAGTCAAAATCTGGATAGAATTTACTCGAGTTTCCCCAAGTATATATATATATACCGGGAGACTCGTTCTACAGGATCTAAACTAACTATCTACAATAATCTAGAAGTCCTTCCTTTCTAGATCACAAATCTGAACAAGATATCAGACTAACTCAAAACCATCCCAACTATCCTTCTGAACTGCTGATTCCATCACTCGATGAATCATACACATATTCCTCAGAGATATGTGAAATAAAATGAATTCCAGTTATCCGAACTGGCAACTCAATCCTGGGGATCAAAATCTAATCACCAAAGAACACAGAAAAATCTCATAATACTTCCGGAGCTTACTCTCCAGTCTTACCAAATCTTATATCTCCTTTGATCGGAGAAAAACTTAAACAATATCCAATTTCAACATCAATTTCCAAATTCCATCAATTCTTAACTGCATAACTCCTTTGACGATCCTGAGTCACTTCATTCTTCCTGATCAGCTTAACCCTTGCTGATGCTTCTTGAAACAGATTAGACCAACATCAAACCAATTTCCGGATCCTACTCAACAAAATGGTTTCTAAAAAATATGCCGAAATCCAAAACACAACTCTACTCTACAAACATTAGAGAACTTCGAACTACCTCTCCTATCTGAAATAGTCAAAACAGTTGCACTTGACAACTTTACCTCCAAATCCCGAAAATTTCTTCACACTTAGAGATACACTTGAATTTCCTATAGAAATCCTCTACTCGAAGAAAATTACAACTCTCGGTTGCTTCCACTCTAGAATAGTTGCTATCTTGCTTTCGCTGCACAATTCTGATCTTGAACAGATGAGAATGCCATCGGAGAAACTCGAGCACAAACTTGATCATCCACAGTTCACCATATCTATAAAATCTTAGTGAACCATTCTACTTGGTCAAAACACCTTAACAGAATCCTCACCAGAAAATTAGGTGTGGTCAATCCCTCTCCAAAGAATCCTGAGCTGCTTCACCAAATTATTCTCTAGGAGACATCCTTCTACAAAGCTGAACTTCTGGTAACTCCACGAATCAAGTCGATACGGAATCTCAATCTCCAATAATCCCAAGAGAATACTTAAACAATCGCAAGTCACTTTTGCGATCAGCTCGGCCTAATTTCCAAAGATAACTGTTCTCTCTTCACTAATCCGAACAGCTTATATTTGACTAACCAATCCATCGAAGAAATGGATTCACTCTACTGCTTCTGAACTTCACCTTCAGAAAAACTGCTCAGCCAGAAACTTTCTGCCAACATAGAACACTCCGAGTCGCATTGCTGCCACAAACCAAAGACTTCTTATCCGAAACTCCTCGAGAAACTCGGACCTCAAAGCAAATAGAAACACCCCACTGGACTCAGCCACAACACCGAAACAGACTCACTTCTTCAAACTTGTTCCAGAAGAAACATCTTCAGAAACGTCCATAGCCACCGTGTCTCATCACACAGCTACTACTTCCTGAGGTTACCAAAATACCATCACTCTCTTCAGCTCATCCAATAGATCTACTCTATTCATCCAACTTCAAAGATAAACTCTAAACCATAACTGGTTTCCTTCAGAGATCGGTGAAATATTTACACCACAACAAAGTTCACTCGAGACAGTATTAGGTCTACAGTCTCGTCAGATATACTTCCAACCTCAACACTCAAATTCTAACTATTGGTAGTCGTGTTACTCACACTACCACCTTATCTACCTTTATAACTTATATTGGAAAACCCGAACAGGTAACCCAACAAATAGGTAGAAATATATATATATTTAAAATGATACTTTTTATATAGAAATTATTTCTGGGTAAAATTATTTCATTTACCTCTTTAAAACAATATTGTGTCCGTTGGCCTAGTTCAAGTGTTTAGAGATCCCTATCAATAACGTTAGCTACTCGTATTGACCAAAATCCATATACCACTCAACCGATCAATTAACACAATATAAAATCATTTTTATATAACTAACAATTACGCGCTCTCAAGATAGACACCACTTCAGAGCCTAGGTATTCACTCAACCTACTGCTCTGATACCAACTGTAACGACCCGACTTTCTTTGCCCAGAAAGACGCATCGTTATGAAGAAAGAAAGGGATAGAAGAAGAAAAGAAAAGAAGAGAGAACAACAACACATCAGAAATCTCACAGCGGAACGAGAAATATATTATCACATAAGATATTACATAGTATCATATACATCAGAGTACACAATTTATACATCACAGAATAGACAGTTATAAACTTCTGTCTATTATACAATACAAGTACACCAGTACAATACAGACTAATACAAACACAGCGGAAACTCTATATATCTACTCGCTGAAGCCTCCTGCTTCACAGCTCCTCCAGAATTCGTCAAGATTATCCTGAATCCCTTGACTACTCAATACAATATTGAGTACCCAAGAGTTTAATAAAACAGAAAATAAACACTTGGGTCAGACATGGGTCTGGTGTGAGTAAACGGTTAGATTGCTTAACTTTGAAAACCTTTGAAAACAAAAATATCACGTAAGACTTCCCACAAATAAACATGGGTAAGTTTTTACCTTACGCTAACTAAAACATTTGATAGGAAATCCGATTGTATTATAATAGGGTCTAGGGTTTTCAAGTAAAATACAGAAATAGCTGAAATGCTTACATCTCACATTCCAACATAGTTGGGCACAACTAATACGTACGGCACTTATTGGAGTTTGGATTCCATACAATGGCAGGGCTACTGGGGTACCGCCCGTCACAGTACGTGGCCTAGATCACCATACCGAGGAGTACGCCCGCTCCCCTGCAACACAAAGCCGGAACCATCCCTTACTGGATAATCCCGAACAAGACAATCCCGTAGTTGGCGCGACCAACCACACACTAAGCCGAATAAAAGAAAAGGGACCTCTAGACAGGGATCTATCTTGCTCTCAGTGGGTGCTACCCACGAAACCTTGCTGCACCTCCCATGTTTTAGCCATTCCCGGTTGATGAGGCTTGAGGTTACGATTACCTTTAATCAGAACATATCACTTAGAATGCTCATCGTCCGCCTGACGATGTGCTGAAAGCATTCAATCCATACAAGTTCGTTCCGGGTTCGAACGAAACCGAAGGCATTATCTCGTTACACTCGTTTTGGAATCACCCTCAGAGTTAACGACAATAACCCTTGCACTCTGATCTTCATCTTCACTTGAGATTCACGACCTATCGTTAATTTGGATCGATGTGGTATTCGGGTCTCCAGACCTGGAATACCGGTATACGGAAACCCGATCCCGGTCTCATCGAAATCCAAAACGTATTTTTTAAGGCCAAGTTGTTTAAAGGTTTAAACAATTTAACTTATCTATATTCATACAGATAGATAATTCATAATTCACAATTGATAATCACATTACCAAATATACAGATGATTCATAACCAATATGTAATCCATATCAACATCACAATAGTTAATCTATAATACCATCATAATACAACCAAGCATTCATACCATACAACATTACTTATCTCATTTCTGAGATTACATCCATTCAGGACAATCAATGTCATCCATTCTTATATAAGCAATGATTTACTTAATCACACCATAATTAATTTAAAATGAATTAAATTAACTATCTCTATCTTTAATTAATTTAAAGTGAATTAAATTAATTACTTCATCTCTTAATTAATTTAAAATAAATTAAATTAATTACTTCATTATAAACCTTACTTATATAATCATTAATTAATTATAAATTAATTAATTAATCTTCCTCTAAATTTCCACTTTAATTAATCACCCTGATTAATTATACTTTAATTACATTTAAGTAATTATCCTTAATTAATTTTCCAAATTAATTATCCTTAATCCAATACAGTAATTAACTTTTAATTACTTCATAAATTAATTAATTAATTACTTCATCTCTTAATTAATTACAATTAATCACTTATCATTTGATTAATTAATCTTAATTAATCAACTCTTAATCACATCATTAATTATAAACTAATGATCCCTAATTACACCTTTAATTAATTATTAATTACATTAAGTAATTAACCTTTAATTAAACCATAATTTATTAATCACCTTTGATTAAACTTAACCAGTAATTAACTCTAATTAATTATCTTCCTTAATTAATTATTTTTAATTAATTACCTTAACAAATAATTAATTACCTTATAATTAATCTTAATCCTTTAATTAACTTAATTAAATAATTTATTTAATTAATAACACTAAGTAATTAACCTTAATCACTTCTTATTTAATTACTTTCATAAAATAATTATCCTCTAATTATTTTATCAGGAAATTATTATCAAGGACAAAAAATTTCAATGTTTTTGCCTCAAGGACAGACTTTCAATATTTTATCCTGAAGGACAACCTTCTTAGGTATCAGTTTTTAGTCATTGATAGCAGTTTTTAGGTATCAGTTTGTAGTTATCGGTAGCAGTTTTAAGTATCAGTTATTGCTTGGTAGCAGTTTTGTTGTCCTTATGAACAATTTTGGAAAATATTTGTCCTTATGAATAATTTTTAGAAGAATGTTTGTCCTTATGGTAAAAATATTGAGGTTGTGTCCTTGAGGCAAAAAATATACAAATCTTTGTCCTTTAAATTAATTCCCCCTTATTTTATTAAATAACTTTCCTTTTACTTAATTACATTCAGTAATTATTCCTTAATCACTTCATCAAGTAATTATACTTAACTTAATTTATAAGTGATTATCTTAAGTAATCACAAATTAATTAATTTAACTTAAATCATTTAAATTTAATTAAATGATTCTTAACTTATTATATTAAAGGTTCTTAATTAAGAAACTACTATCTTAATTTAAATCAATTATTTACCAATAACACTTTATAATTAAAATAATTTAATTTTCTAAATTTCCTTTTCAATTTAACTATCTTTAATTAAATCAACATTCTAAATACTTAAGAAAATTCCTATTTTAATTGATTACTAAACACATTTTAACTTGAACCTTTAAATCTTTAAAACTTTTCCCAAGTTATTAAATATAATTAAATACAAATTTATTTCAAAATCTACTTATTTTATTTTAAAACTCAATATTATAAAATATATAAACTTGTTTAAACTCAGAAAATATTACAAAACAAAATTTCTTTTGTTTAAACTTTAAAACATTTCCTGTTCTATTTTAAAACTTGAAAACTTAAATCTGCCTCACCTAACACTCGAGCAAACACCCCTGGAGACTCGAAGAAACACTCGCGTCCAAAACTCACTTCCCCTGCTTCGAGTAAAACTTGAATTCCCTTGGATAAAAACCCGAGCCTCCAACCTTCTCCTCCAAAACCAACTTCCAAACGCACTCAAACATGCACGTGCACGTGCACGTCTATGCTGAACGTCGACGAACTACGATCTGGCCTCCGGCAAGTCATCTACAACCACGACATCACGATCGAGCATCAAAAATTACTCGATTCATACGAGACTCGAATTCGACATTTCAAACCCAAACTGCTCGAACACTATCATCAGAAAAACCATCATCCACGGCAATCAACACTTCGAGACACCTCGCCACCTTCGTCGAAGCTTCCCTACTTCGCCTCGAACCCACAGAACCACATGCGATCGCTTCCGGTCGCTTGTCGTCGCCGTGAAAATCCAACCTTCAACATCGATTTCAACTAACCAAAAACCCTATTAAGACTTCGAATGATCATCACGATGGATTATAACATCCACGACCATTTTTCCCATGACCTACATCCTTCCATCCTCCTCTGGTCACAATCCCGAGGTCCATGACCTCCGCGATCACCAGAATTGGCCCAAACTAACATTTCCGGTTATCTCTCCCATACTCAACAATTTTTAAACTAAAAATCTTGATATAGCTATTAAAATTCATAGTTTCCTATCACAATTTCAACCATATAATTAAATCTTAAAATTTAATTCATTAAGTTTTGACCCAATTTACATTTCACTGTTGTTTGTAAAATTTCGAGTCAGATAATTTATATAAATTTCATAACTTATTTTTAATAGTAATATTATATGATTTCACACATCTTTCATTTACAAATCAAAAACTACCAGAGACTAATTGATGAGATATTGGTTTTTATAAGAAATCAAAACTGTTATCATTATACAGAAACTATATTACAACTATACAGTCATTCAAACATCCCTATTCAACATGCATTCATTTAATTCAAGTATTTCAGATAATAACATGATATTCATTCACAAAAATAAGTTGAAACCAGGGTTTAAAAAGGGTTTTAAAAATAAGTTTACTCACTGTTATTTTAAACAGAGACATATGTAAACTACAGACATTCAAAAATGTATAATTCAAGCATGCATCCAATTTTAATTCCAGTATTCAGATAACATGAAGATGTTCATTCATAAGAACAAGTAGAAATCCAAGATTTAAAACTGTTTTTAAAACTTAGGTTTACTCACCTGAACTTATAAAACAGAGAAGAGATGACCACTTTGTTTCCAGGCTTGCATGTTTGAATTTAAGCTTGATTTCCTTTTTGCTTGTTGAATTTTAAACTTCTTGTTGATCTTTGATTACTTGCTTGATTTCCTTTCTTTGAACTTTAAGTTGTATTTGAAAATCTTGAGATTTATGTTGTATTGTTTTTGATCTTCTTTTCCACTGATTTGCATTTCCAGATTTTCATCTTCTTTGAATTTTGATTTCAGTCTTCTTTTGATTTTCAGGTTTCCAGTCTTTCATTTATTTTTAGATTCGAATTATATTCTTTTGGTTGAAATGAAGAGAACAAGAGTTTTAGCTGAAAAGTGAAAATAGATTTCTTCTTTTATATTTTAATTTACTTATTTTAATTATCAAAAGGAGATGTGGACATTTGTCCTCTTAAGAGTTAATTAACTTACACCTAAACACTCCAAGCTTCCAAATGTTTACAAGTGTTTTAAATGCTTTATTATTGATTTACAGGTGTTAATTTCTTTTTATTTTGATTTATTTAAATCCTACATGTTTATTTATAAAATATCTATATGTACAAAAATGTATTTATCCTTTTATAATTTAAGCTTTAGATTTTAATAAATATACAAATGTGAAAACAATTATTTATAATAGCTTATGCTTTGATAAAATTAAATATAACATATTTTTATATGCCTGAGAAACTTATTTTAACTATATATATATTTTTACAAACCCATTTTGACTTATATTTGAATTTTTTAAAGAGAAAAGAATATTAAAACAAATGAATTTCTTAAATTAAATCTTAAATAAAACTTAAGCTTAAAATTTATCTTTAAAATAAATAAGAAATTATTCTTGTTATTTAAATCTCAAATATCATTTTCAAAAGTATTAAATCAAATTACAAATTTCCAAATTACAAATTATATAAATATTAAAGTTTGAAAATACTTTATTAATTTCAAATTCAATATTCTTTCCATTTTAATATATACAAATATATATATATTCTAAATGGAAAATATTTTTAACATTAGCTTTTATAATTACTATATTGAATTTTATAACATAATTCCAAATAACAATATATATATACATATATATTATAAATTTGAAAACTTATCCTTTTATTAAATTAAAGACTACCTATTTATAATATATATACCAATATATATACATTATAAATATAAACACTTATATAAGTTTTTAGAAAGATAAATCTTCCTAATTTAAAATTGTTAGAAAAGATATTCCCAAATTAAAATGTTATTAGTTTTTCAAAAGAAATAAACTTTCCAATTAAAATGTTATTAACCTTTAAAAGAATTAAACTTGTCAATTTATAAAATAAATCAACAAATCAATTTAATTATTAATAAAGATTATTAAATTGATATTGCCAAATTTTCGGGATATCACACTATGTATCTTAAAATGACATTTTGTCTATCTTTTGATATTTTAAGTTATTTTTCCACTGTGAGATTCTTATATTGTGTTCCTTCTTTCTTATTCTGTTTCCTTTTCATTTTATTTTACCCTAACAATCTATCTTTCTGACACTTGGGTGTTCGACGCATGAATACCGTGGATGTATTAGTGTCGACATTTGAGGGTCAAAAAGGTGGGTCATTCCAGCTAGTATTAGAGATGAGGGTTAAGCAAGAACCATGGTTTTGATTGGGTATGACTCATTAAGAGATAGGGTAGTGGAATGCCCTCATGTGAGTTGAGTGTATTATACAAATGAGAGCGTATTTGTATTTGTTATAAACGTATGCCTTAAAGGTAATTATATCTGCGAAAAGTTTAGATCTTATATAAGATAACTTATATAAGTATGAATTATTAAAGTATAGTTTAAATTAATGTAGGGATTAATGATTTTTATTTGTTACCCCTCATTACTTAGTTTAGTCGTGCTTGGATAGTTTATGAGCATTACTATCGTTTGTAGAATGATTTGAGACGCTCGACCAGTTTATGAGCATTTTTATCATTCGTAGATTTAGTAGCTTAGTCATGCTCGGCCAGTTTATAAGCATTGACTATCATGTGATGATTGTTGATTTGTGCTCGACCGGTTTATAAGCATTAATATCATTTGTAGACTTAGTAGCTTAGTCACGCTCGGCTAGTTTATGAGCATTGACTATCATTTATTGATTTTTGATTTGTGCTCGACCAATTTATAGGCAGTTTTACCCTCTATTGCATGGGTCGGGTAGACAGTATTTGTGGGAGCATTGAAACAAATATCTCATGAATTGAGTTTCACAGTTTGACTATAAGGCGTTCGGTTACAATTTTGGGTTGAAATTTGATTTAGTAAATGGTGTTTAGTTTAATCTAAAGGAAAGATAAGTTATTTTGTAAACAAACATTTGTGAAAAGACTTTATATAAGAAAGTGATTTTAAATAAGTATGGTTTATAAACAAAGAGAATTTAAATGGATATTTTGAGAACTTTAAACCCAGTGGTTTTGATAACGTTTTTCAAGATTTTGGAAGAACAATAATAGTATTATTTGAAAGTAAATATGTGGAAAATTGGCTTATGAAATTGAGATCATGGTACTAAGTGATATTTGCAATGTATTTGATACTGCTTTGAAAATGATTTTTCTTACGTCTGAAATGTATGATTTGGATGTAATGAACTCACTCCTATCACTTAAAAATAATTTCGATGATGACTACAGCATCATCGGCTTTCATTTTTGGTTTTTTAAGTAGGGGATGCTACCATAGTAGTTTGCTACAAAGATGTTTTAGTTTGATTTATCCCGAAGTATGATTTGATATACAAAATATATAAGTATGTATTATTATTTCAAATGATTTGGAATAAAACCGATGTTTAGTTCTAAAGTTTTTCTTCAAAAGGAATTTGATATGAACTTTTTATGTAGAAAAGTTTTATATGTATACTATATTGGATGCCCAAGTAGTAGTAGCATAGTCTGGAATAAATGTTGGAACTTCTCATGTTTTCCCTTTTGGGTAAAGTGTGTTTAATAAATAAGTGAAACTTTTTTAAATTATTTTTTGGACACATGTATCCTATGCATTAAGAAGGTATTGTGTGTGCATCATGTATGATTTGTTGTTTGGTTGTTTTCATTTGTTAAAATGAAATAAAATTTTCGAAGATTTTGGACAGTCGAAAACTTCTGAATCATTATAGTCCTAAAGTTGAGTGTTTTTGAAAATATAAAGTTGAGTTTATATAGCACTTTAATTGGAAGGGTAGAATTTAAAGCAAGTTTAAATTGTTAAACATGTTAAGTAAAATGAATTTGATGTTTTATATATACTCTTAGTACGTGTGGAATATTATACGAGAATGAACTTAAGTTAAAAAATGTTTGATAACTTGAAGTTATGTTTTATGAATTAGTTCATAAATAATTTTAGTATTTAGTGACATACTATTTGTGTAAAAGATGTGATTTAAAATAGAAATTGGTGTGGTTAAGAAACCAGTAGGATAAATGTGCAAGTTGTACGTAGATTGTTTTATTCGCATGACTGTTCTTGATCCAGTATTCGAGTACATGATTTTTAGGTGATTTACACCAGTCTGAACAAGGATTTTATACTAGATTCTGGATGGCGATCACTTGATACAGATTCTTGATATGATCTTAGGGCTTTCTATCATAGTACATGGCTATGTAAGGGGACCAAGAGTTTCTAATTAAGGAACCTGATCGGAGTCCGCACTAGAGAGGTTAAGTGATCTATATTAGTTCGGAAGTGAAATCTATGTGACCGAGTAAGTAATTAGATTTGATATTGCATATGGATGATCCACGTACATCGTGCGGGCTTTAGTATATGCATATTATGTTTTTTTGGCTTATGGAGAGTTTAGATGTTGACTCTTTGATTTATTATGAGGTAGCATGAATAATCGACTAAGTAATGACCTAATGTTATTGGGCTTAAGGTGCATAGTAGATTGTTTATCATCCTTGTGTGATGAAAGGGTTTTGAACTCGACCAAATCATGGACTTTGTTTGCTAGTAATTTTGAATACTGTTAAGTGTTGCTATATTATTGTTTCTTTGGTTGCTTGTGTTGGAATTTTGAGAAAGAAATATTCTAAGTAAAAGAGAATGTAATGACCCGAAATTTCGGACAATTCGTATTTAAATATCTGAATTATCTAATTATTTGAATCTTAGATTAAATGTTATTAAAATAATTTAATAACCTTTTCAACCTCCTTTTAGATCATAACTAATGATGGTAAACTTATTTTGGAAAAATGTTTACAAAAATAGTTACTTCGAAGAAATTTCGATAATGTGATTGAAAATCGTTTTATCGATAAACAGGTTTTTACTAGTTAGAATTTATTCAAACTTTTTTCACAAACGCTTATTTTATTAAAAGAACATTCATATGAAATAAAAATAATTAATTTTTTATTGATGTCATAGGTAATGCCTTAGAAGATATTTTGCGTTTAAGGGTAAAAGTGTAATTTACTAAGGGAAATGAGGTGTAAAGTAAAAGAAGCATGCAAGGCACCTGGGAGTGCTCTTGGCTGCTTATAGGAGTGGAATAGAAGGGGATTAGGCATATTCATTCATTCATTATCTTCTAAAGCTTGAAAATATCAAAAAGATCAAAAATGGTGGAAGTGGGTTAGCACTAATCCACTTTGTTCTTCACTAATCTTTCTCTATTAGTTCAAATATCTTCTAAGTTCCACCAAACTTTCACCAACACATTATAACACCTTAGGAAATGTGGATCTAAAGTCAAAGAGGAAGAAAATTGAATAGGATTGGGGATTCATCTTGGGTCGTGAGCGTTAGGTGATGGAGGGAAGAGACTTTGTGATTTTGTGCTAAAGGTTGGACCTTTAGGATTTTGGTGATGGTGGGAAGTGGTTCTTTGTTCCTGAGTGGTCTTGCAATGATTTTTGAAATGACCCACTTAATTTTTTTTTTTAAACATTCAGTGGCCATTTAATCAAGAAAATATTTAATTCAATTTTTCTTCTATCCAGGACCTTTCTGCCAATATAAAAATATTGGTTTACTCATTTTATCTTGAACTTATATATGTGAAGATATATAAGTCATCTTCTACCTAAATCAGAGTACAGAAATTTTGAAGGTAGAAATCTGTTTGAGTATTGCTTACAAGAAATACTCTCTTCATAGCAATAGTGTTTTTCAAAACTAGATTTTTTCAAATGACTTGGGTTAATGCATTACTATTGATTTTATGTCTCAAGGCTCCTTATTTTACATAAATTCTTCTGATTTTATTACTGGGTAAACTGTGCTTTTACTTGTGCATGTGTGTGTGCATGTTTCTGTGCATGTGTGTGTCAGTGAGCAGTTCAGTGCCTTATTTTTCCTTGTTAACAAAATTGTCTGAATCTATTTTATGCTTTGGGTTATGAAACAGTTCTGAATACTTGATTTAAAACCCTTAGCTGCTGGCTTAACCCATGCTTAAGAGAAATGGCTATGTTAGCCCTATTCAGGTTTGCACTATTTTGTAACAAAATACATGCTATTTCGTTTTCTTTTTAAAGCAACTCAAGCCCTTTCTATCAGATTTTATTTTTGACTTAACATGGGTTTTCTTATGTCAGTTCTTTAGATATACATACAAACCACAAATTCTTTCAATCTCAAATTTACTACCATTATAGCCTAACTGTTCTTGAAGCTTAAAATTAATTTTTCCTTAGCAAAGCATTTTGCAAAACAAAGCACATGGTTTCAGTTGATACATATAAATTCAACAACTACAAAACAGCAATTAACAACACATTGGTTTCTCAAAGTAACTTTAAACAGTAGGTCTTAATCTAGTTCATCATGAAGGTTTGGTTTACTTCAGCAAAGTCTTTTAAAACAAAGCATCCAAATCTTAAGCAGTTAAACATCCAAAGCTTGATCAAAGCAATTCCTACTTTCCTGCAAAATCACCATGAGCTGCCCCATAAGAATATGAGACACCCAATGGTGCATAAACACAAAAGGGTTAGACTATTTGTCTGGTGTGAATAATCTAACTGAAAACATGATCTTATTCAATTCTATTTGTATTCCAGTACTTTGCAAGAATAAGAAACTCAGTATCTTCTGTGTGCATGTTTTTGTGAGGCATGTGCATTCATATCAGTGTTAAACAAATTCTCAATGACTTGATTCATAGAAAACAATCATAAGATTCATCAATAAAAAGCATCAAAACAACCAAATGCAAACATCAATTCAGTTATCATGCCCTTTTCAACTTTACTGGCCATCAGGGATTTTGCCCAGGCCTCTCCTGAATCTATTCCTAGAATTCATTATCAAATATAATAGGGTCTTTAGCTACTTTCTCCTTTTTAAACACACACTGCCTGGGACATCTCTCTGTTAACCCAGCACACTCAGGCCCCTGGGTATAAACATACCATGTGTGAACTTGCAATATTCCCCTTGCCAAGCTATACTTTGGTAGCCCTAAGATCCCAAGTCCTTAGTTAAATTACTAAGTGTTATTATTATTTTTCATAGCAGTGCTAATCCCTTCTACATCTCACTTCTTAATCAGAGAAATATAAATAATGCAAGCAACATGTATTCATCCAGAGTTTGGTAAGTTATATTCTCAGAAGCAAACATTTAACCATGAAAAAGGGAGGTGACTTCTTAGCACATTATTTTGCCTATGGGTTTCACTGGATCAAGATGTAAGCATATGGTCCTGAGTAATTTACTAGATATATATATATTTTTTTCTTACCTCTGGTTCAATCCGATTCATGATCTGGCTAAACCACAAGTATATTTGATTTGGGTATTTCATAAAACATAGAAGCTCAGCACATGTACAACATTGCACTTCTACATTTTCTTTTGTTTTAATTAACATGAGACATAAGCATCAACACAATGTTACAGCCCCATATTTCTTTCTACCTTCAGACCATATACCCACCACTTGAATCCGGGGATTTTTATAAACAACTTTATAAAGAAAACTTATACAAGAAATCACTCAATCTCAAAGCTAACCCATATCACAAACAAACATTTTAGATCATGAATCCATGACTCTTATTTTTCTGGGTAAATCAGATAGAGGTTTTACACTTAAACAAATCATTAACAAACCAAAGTCATCCAATCATAAAACATAACTTGTAAAAGAAAATTAGTTCAAACAAGCTGCCTCAATATTCAGGTCTTAATGCCAAAGTTTTCAGTGAGGTTACTCACTTTAATCCTTCTTCTTCCTATGCCTTATGAACCCCCTTTTAGTCTTCTGCCTTCTCCTATTTTTTTCTCTGGTTTATGTCTTGTATATTTTTTTTTCTCTAGGTTAATGAAGAACAAAATGTGTATGGTCTTACTATACTAGTCCTTTTATATAAATCTTGGCTGTAACTAGGGTTTATGGATTTACCCAATGTCAGTTATACCCCATCCCAAACATTGCCTGCCTCTGGTTTGATTCAAGAAAATAAAAGGGTATGTGGTCCTTGTCTTCCTTTTCAGAAATCAGCTTCTCTCTTTTAATTTTCCCTGGTCATGTCATATGCATGACTTCTTATTATTATTTTTTCTCTTAATAAAAGAAATTACTGAGAATAGATAAAGTGCTTGTTTAGGGACTCATGCCATTTTCATGCAACTTCTGTTTTCTTCCAGAAATTGGTTGACTGTATACATGTATAACCTATGTATACCTAAGCCTTTTATTTTTCTTTCTTTCTTTAAATAATTTTAAGTTTATTTCAGCCTAGCTCTTATTTTCTTTGTACTATATTTTATTTAAAGACAAAATTCTATCTTTATGCATATGTATTTCTAAATCAGCTATTTTATTTTATCTATTAATTTCTGCCAAATTTTGTTACACAGAAATCTGTGTGCATGTGTACACTGTCTTGTGCACATGTACATGTTTTATACTTTATATCTGCAAATCAATTTCCTATTTCCTATTTTTTTTCAAATGTAATTTCAAACAAATACAAACTGAATTAAATCATGAAATTACTCACAAAAATCAGGGTTATCACATATACCCCTCCTTTTAGGAATTGTGTCCCACAATTCTTTCATACTTAACTTAAGTATCATCTCTTCAGAAAAATGAATTTTTCTGATTTCAAAACCATTTTCAAACCAACCACCTATTAAGCACTATGCATATCAACACAAGATAAAAATCATAATACATATTCAACCAACACATTCATTAGTATATATATATATATATATATATATATATATATAAATTTACCTTTTCTTCAATCAAACAGTTTTGGATAATCATTTCTGATTTTATCTTCTACTTCCCATGTGCAATCATTTGGGTCTAGACTCCATTGTACTTTTACTAATTTAATTTATTTGTTTCTCAATTTCTTGGTTTCTCTAGAAACTATGCCCACTGGTTCCTTTTCATAGATCATTCTAGGATCAATCTGCACATCCTTAGAGGATTCTAGTATTGCTTCCTTATCATGAACCCATCTTCTTAGTTGAGACACATGAAAGACATCATGCATTGCTCTCATTTCTTCTGGCAATTCTAATTTATAGGCTACTGTCCCTATTCTTTCTAGAATTTTATATGGTCCTATATATCTAGGAATCAACTTTCCTTGTTTTCCAAACCTTAGAACTTTTTTCATGGGTGATATCTTGATGAATACATAATCCCCAACATCATATTGTACTGCCTTCCTTCTTTGATCTGCATATTTCTTTTGCCTATCTTGGGCAGAATCAATTCTTTTTCTGATCAAAGCTATCTTTTCAGAAGTTTCCTTCACATTTTCTGGTCCTAAGACCACTTTTTCTCCAGATTCATGCCAACTTGAAGGTGATAAACAGGGCCTTCCATAGTGAGCTTTAAAGGGGGCCATGCCTATGCTACTATGATGGGTATTATTGTATGCAAATTCAGCTAGATATATATGATCCTCCCAGCTTCCTCCCCAATCCAATACACATGCTCTCAACATGTCTTCAAGCAATTTGTTCACAATTTCTGTTTGGCCATCAGATTGAGGATGGTATGCTATACTTAAGCATAAATCAGTCCCCATTGCCTTGTGGAAACTCTGCCAAAACTTTGAAGTGAAGATGGTATCTCTGTCACTTACTATAGTCTTTGGTATACCATGAAGTCTGACTACTTCTTTAATAAACAACTGGGCTAGGGTATTAGCATTTCTCTCTGATTTCACTGGTATAAAGTGGGCTGACTTGGTTAGCCTATCAACCACTACCCAAATACTATCATTTCCCCTCCTAGTTCTAGGCAAACCATCAATGAAATCCATTGATATGCCTTCCCATTTCCACTGTGGTATTTGCAAAGGTTGAAGCATTCCTGAGGGTTTTTGATACTCAGCCTTCACCTACTGGCAAACCATACATTTTGACACATAGGTTGCCACTTCACTTTTCATACCACTCCACCAATAATCTCTTTTGAGGTTGTGATACATTCTTGTGCTTCCTGGGTGTATAGTATATTTACTTTTGTGGTAAGCATCGAAGATTTCTTGCTTCAACTCATCAACTGCTGGAGCACATATTTTTCCTCCTTTCTTCAAATGGCCTTGATCATTCAACTGAAAACCTTCCACTGCCTTACCATTTAATATCTGAGTCTTCTTTTCAAGTAAAAATGGATCTTGGTCTTGTAGCCTTACAACTTTATCCTTCCATTCTGACCTCAGAGTAATAAAACTTACTTTTCCCATTTCTACATTCTCACTGCATAAGCTCAAGTTTTCTATGTTATCACTTTCTATCTCTGAATCAATTAATAGTGATAAAGTGTTAAACTCTTCTATCATTAATCTAGCCACTTTAGCATGTTGTCTACTTAGGGCATCTGCTACTTTATTAGCCTTACCTGGTGTATATAATATTTCAAAATCATAAGAGGCTAAGAGTTCAATCCATCTTTGCTGCCTCATATTTAATTCTTTTTGTGAAAACAAATATTTAAGTGATTTATGGTCTGTATATACTTCAAATTTTGCTCCTAACAAGTAGTGTCTCCATAGCTTAAGAGCATACACTATAGCAGCCAATTCAAGGTCATGAGTAGCATACCTTACCTCACTTGATTTCAACTGCCTAGAAGCATAAGCTATTACCTGATGTTGTTGCATCAACAGTGCCCCAAGCCATTGTCCACTTGCATCAGTATACACCACCAAGTTTTCATTTCCTTCAGGTACTTTGAGAATTGGAGCTTGTACCAGTGCTTCTTTTAATTTTCCAAAGGCTTTTTCACATTCCTCAGTCCAAGTGAACACTTGATTTTTCCTAGTCAATCTGGTTAATGGAATTGAAATTTTTGCAAAATCTTTTATAAATCTCCTATAGTAACCAGCCATTCCCATGAATGATCTGACTTCAGTGACATTAGTAGGCCTTTTCCAAGCTTGCACTGCAATGACTTTATTGGAATCTATGGCTATTCCTTTCTCTGATATAATGTGGCCTAGAAAATTCACTTCATTTTGCCAAAAAGTGCATTTTGAAAACTTTTCTTTCAAGTCTTCCTGTCTCAATTTCTCAAATACCATATGCAAATGGTTTTCATGATCTCTAATTGACTTAGAATAAATTAGTATATCATCAATAAATATTAATACAAACTTATCCAAGTATTCTCTAAAAATCCTATTCATCAATTCAACAAAATAGGAAGGAGCATTTGTTAAGCCAAATGGCATCACCAAAAATTCATAAAGTCCATATCTGGTGTTAAAGGCTGTATACTTTACACTTTCCTCTTCTACTTTCATCTGATGAAAGCCTGAAGCTAAATCAAGTCTAGAAAATATTTTTGCACCACTCAATTGATCAAAGAGATCATCAATTCTTGGTAAGGGGTATTTATTTTTAACTGTGACTTTATTTAATTCCCTATAGTCAATACATAATCTAAGGGATCCATCATGTTTCTTAACAAAGACTACTGGTGCTCCCCATGATGAGCTACTGGGTCTAATAAAGCCTTTTTCTTCTAGTTCAACCAATTGCTTTTTCAGCTCCATCAACTCCTTAGGCCCCATTCTGGTTGGTCTTTTAACCACTGGGCTAGCTCCTGGAATTATTCTAATTGAAAATTCAACTGGCCTGTGGTTAGGAACTCCTCTTACTTCCCCAAACACATCAACATATTGATTAACTATGGGGATCTCTTCTACTGCAGGCATGGGTTTTTCATTTGACAATGTAGAAAGGTTGGCTATACTTCTATTTTTGTTTGCCTCACAAAGAACAATTATTCTTTGTCCACCAGAAACCTTCAATGATATGGTGGATGTCTCCATATTTATGATAGCCTTATATCTACTCAACCAATCAACTCCTAAAATAATTCCTATGTCTGGATATTGCAACACATATAGGTTTGACTCAAACACATGTCCTCCTATATTTAATCCCAGTTGCATGCACATCATACCCATAACACATGAACTACCTATAGGGCTTCTAATTAACAGTGGTTTATCAACAATCATACAATTCAATTTTAATTGTTGTGCAATATCATGAGAGATCAATGAGTGTGTAGCCCCAGTATCATATACTACTGTTAAAGGTATTGAGTGAATAAGCAAAGTACCTTCAACTTGACCATGCTTTTCATCACTTGATCCCTCAGCTGCCTTGCCTTTCCCTTCCAAAGCTCCTAATTTTCCTTGCTTAAAATCTGGGCAGTTCCTCTTTATGTGACCTTCCTTCCCACAATGGTGACAATTGAAGGATGCTGGTCTAGGATTGGTGCACCTATTTTTCATGTGCCCCTCTTGACCACAGTTGTAACAAGTGATCCTCTTCTTAACTTCAGCAGTTCTGGCTTCTTCTGGTTTCTTGGTGGAAGCTATGTCTGTTTTCTTTTTATCATAAGGGTGAAATTTACCCTTTCCCTTCTTGTTTTGGTTATTCTAAATGCCCTGAAATTCTCTCTAGCTTTATCATGCTGTTCAAGGCTCAGAGTCAAATCCAAAACTTGATCAAATGTCTTGTCCTTATATGGCAGCATAGCTCTACTAAGGCTGGCATTCAGTCCTTGAATGTATCTGCCATTCTTAGCTGCTTGAGTGGTGATAAGCACTGCACCATACTTGGCTAGTGATTCAAACTTCTGTGTATACTCAGTAACACTCATAGCCCCTTGCCTTAATTTGATAAATTCTTCTAGCAAAGATTCCTTGGCTGATGCAGGGACAAATCTACCCTCCAACATTGCTTTAAATTGATCCCATGTCACTTCTCCTTCAGGTCTTCCAGCTATAATAACCTCCCACCAATCCAAAGCTGCTCCTCTCAATTGCCTGGATGCAATTTGCCTCTTCCTTTGGTCTCCAACTTGCATATCTGTAAAAATTCTATCCAAGATTCTGAGCCAATTTTGGACTCCCATGATCCCTTCTGTTCCATCAAAAGTTTTGCCTCCAAGATTGGTAAAGGTCTTGAGTAGTTTGGAAAGCTCCTCATGTGGATTTTCCTGCCTGTTGCCTACTCCATCTCTTATGGCCCTCATGAATTCTTGCACATTCACCATGGGTGGTTCACTGGTTCCTACATTTTGATGTTTGGGTCCTACCATAGCTCTATGGATATAACACTTAGGTTAGTCTGTTTTGCCTAATGCTCTATAGATTAATTCATTTTAATCTATCACTTATTCTATCATAATAGATATCAATAGTGTAAACATTAACAAACAAAACATCCAAAGCACTAAACACTTCTATACATCCAATACAAACAAGTTCACACAAAATTTTGCTATGTTATTTAACAACATAGCTCTGATACCAAATGAAATGACCCACTTAATTTTTTTTTTAAACATTCAGTGGCCATTTAATCAAGAAAATATTTAATTCAATTTTTCTTCTATCCAGGACCTTTCTGCCAATATAAAAATATTGGTTTACTCATTTTAACTTGAACTTATATATGTGAAGATATATAAGTCATCTTCTACCTAAATCAGAGTACAGAAATTTTGAAGGTAGAAATCTGTTTGAGTATTGCTTAAAAGAAATACTCTCTTCATAGCAATAGTGTTTTTCAAAACTAGATTTTTCCAAATGAATTGGGTTAATGCATTACTATTGATTTTATGTCTCAAGGCTCCTTATTTTACATAAATTCTTCTGATTTTATTACTGGGTAAACTGTGCTTTTACTTGTGCATGTGTGTGTGCATGTTTCTGTGCATGTGTGTGTCAGTGAGCAGTTCAGTGCCTTATTTTTCCTTGTTAACATAATTGTCTGAATCTATTTTATGCTTTGGGTTATGAAACAGTTCTGAATACTTGATTTAAAACCCTTGGTTGCTGGCTTAACCCATGCTTAAGAGAAATGGCTATGTTAGCCCTATTCAGGTTTGCACTATTTTGTAACAAAATACATGCTATTTCGTTTTCTTTTTAAAGCAACTCAAGCCCTTTCTATCAGATTTTATTTTTGACTTAACATGGGTTTTCTTATGTCAGTTCTTTAGATATACATACAAACCACAAATTCTTTCAATCTCAAATTTACTACCATTATAGCCTAACTGTTCTTGAAGCTTAAAATTAATTTTTCCTTAGCAAAGCATTTTGCAAAACAAAGCACATGGTTTCAGCTGATACATATAAATTCAACAACTACAAAACAGCAATTAACAACACATTGGTTTCTCAAAATAACTTTAAACAGTAGGTCTTAATCTAGTTCATCATGAAGGTTTGGTTTACTTTAGCAAAGTCTTTTAAAACATAGCATCCAAATCTTAAGCAGTTAAACATCCAGAGCTTGATCAAAGCAATTCCTACTTTCCTACAAAATCACCATGAGCTGCCCCATAAGAATATGAGACACCCAATGGTGCATAAACACAAAAGCGTCAGACTATTTGTCTGGTGTGAATAATCTAACTGAAAACATGATCTTATTCAATTCTATTTGTATTCCAGTACTTTGCAAGAATAAGAAACTCAGTATCTTCTGTGTGCGTGTTTTTGTGAGGCATGTGCATTCATATCAGTGTTAAACAAATTCTCAATGACTTGATTCATAGAAAACAATCATAAGATTCATCAATAAAAAGCATCAAAACAACCAAATGTAAACATCAATTCAGTTATCATGCCCTTTTCAACTTTACTGGCCATCAGGGATTTTGCCCAGGCCTCTCCTGAATCTATTCCTAGAATTCATTATCAAATATAATAGGGTCTTTAGCTACTTTCTCCTTTTTAAACACACACTGCCAGGGACATCTCTTTGTTAACCCAGCACACTCAGGCCCCTGGGTATAAACATACCATGTGTGAACTTGCAATATTCCCCTTGCCAAGCTATACTTTGGTAGCCCTAAGATCCCAAGTCCTTAGTTAAATTACTAAGTGTTATTATTATTTTTCATAGCAGTGCTAATCCCTTCTGCATCTCACTTCTTAATCAGAGAAATATAAATAATGCAAGCAACATGTATTCATCCGGAGTTTGGTAAGTTATATTCTCAGAAGCAAACATTTAATCAAGAAAAAGGGAGGTGACTTCTTAGCACATTATTTTGCCTATGGGTTTCACTGGATCAAGATGTAAGCATATGGTCCTGAGTAATTTACTAGATATATATATATATATATATATATATATATTTTTCTTACCTCTGGTTCAATCCGATTCATGATCTGGCTAAACCACAAGTATATTTGATTTGGGTATTTCATAAAACATAGAAGCTCAGCACATGTACAACATTGCACTTCTACATTTTCTTTTGTTTTAATTAACATGAGACATAAGCATCAACACAATGTTACAGCCCCATATTTCTTTCTACCTTCAGACCATATACCCACCACTTGAATCCGTGGATTTTTATAAACAACTTTATAAAGAAAACTTATACAAGAAATCACTCAATCTCAAAGCTAACCCATATCACAGACAAACATTTTAGATCATGAATCCATGACTCTTATTTTTCTGGGTAAATCAGATAGAGGTTTTACACTTAAACAAATCATTAACAAACCAAAGTCATCCAATCATAAAACATAACTTGTAAAAGAAAATTAGTTCAAACAGGCTGCCTCAATATTCAGGTCTTAATGCCAAAGTTTTCAGTGAGGTTACTCACTTTAATCCTTCTTCTTCCTATGCCTTATGAACCCCCTTTTAGTCTTCTGCCTTCTCCTATTTTTTTCTCTGGTTTATGTCTTGTATATTTTTTTTTCTCTAGGTTAATGAAGAACAAAATGTGTATGGTCTTACTATACTAGTCCTTTTATATAAATCTTGGCTGTTACTAGGGTTTATGGATTTACCCAATGTCAGTTCTACCCCATCCCAAACATAGCCTGCCTCTGGTTTGATTCAAGAAAATAAAAGGGTATGTGGTCCTTGTCTTCCTTTTCAGAAATCAGCTTCTCTCTTTTAATTTTCCCTGGTCATGTCATATGCATGACTTCTTATTTTTTTTTTCTCTTAATAAAAGAAATTACTGAGAATAGATAAAGTGCTTGTTTAGGGACTCATGCCATTTTCATGCAACTTCTGTTTTCTTCCAGAAATTGGTTGACTGTATACATGTATAACCTATGTATACCTAAGCCTTTTATTTTTCTTTCTTTCTTTAAATAATTTTAAGTTTATTTCAGCCTAGCTCTTATTTTCTTTGTACTATATTTTATTTAAAGACAAAATTCTATCTTTATGCATATGTATTTCTAAATCAGTTATTTTATTTTATCTATTAATTTCTGCCAAATTTTGTTACACAAAAATCTGTGTGCATGTGTACACTGTCTTGTGCACATGTACATGTTTTATACTTTATATCTGCAAATCAATTTCGTATTTCCTATTTTTTTCCAATGTAATTTCAAACAAATACAAACTGAATTAAATCATGAAATTACTCACAAAAATCAGGGTTATCATAATTTTGCATGGATTTGGTGAGTTTACTCAACATGTAATGATAACACAATGTGTTATATATGTTGTGTGTTTGAAATATAAAGTTGAAGTGACATTAACTAAGTAAAGTTATAAACTTTGGATCCCTCTTGCTTTTGAGAGCAAATGACAACCTTATATTATATAACATAACTTCTATTACCTACTTAAACATGTAGCATGACCTTGACTTTATGTTTAAATGGTTATTTGGATTGTATGTTGAATTGAAATATGTATAAAAGTGTTTGAAGCGAGAATAATCGCTATAAGCGCACATCAATATCCTTTAACTTGTGTAAATGAAAGATTTATGAACTTAACTTAAAATTATTTTTTCTGGTTGTTCTCTACACATATTGTTATGTATGGGAGAGTAAAAAATTGGTTTGGAAAGTTATAGAAATTGTGAACCAAAGTTGTGAAAGTTAGAAGCCAAAATGTCGCTTTGGATGCACTTTGAAATTGCCTTGCGTTCGGCGATTTTCAAAGGCAACTTTGAGAGACATACTAGGGTTTCTTTGTATTTTGATAAATACTATAAGTTTAATCATTACTAGAAAAATATGGAAGTTTAAATCATTCATTAACTTGTGAAAAGAAGCTCCAAAATGTTATGGCGAGAAGAAGGTCGCTATGTGAGCACTTTGAAATGTCATATTTTTAGGAATTTTTGTAATTAATTTAAAGACATACTTAGGGGTTTCTTTGATTTTTTAATAATTAATATGAGTGTACTTATTGCTGGAAAAGAATTGGTGTTTAAAGGTTTTGGAACTAGTCAAACAAAATGGCTAAAGTTGGAGTATAAATGTCGCTAAACAAACGCTTTAGTAAATACCTTGATTTCGAGAATTTTTATAAAACAATTAGAAGATATTCTTAGGTTTTTCTTTCCATGGTTTTTAAGTACCCTAAGGTTAATACTTACTATCAAAATTTCACATCTTAAATCATTTTTTTAAGTGGTTAAAACTGGTCATAGAGTTCATGCTTTTCTATGTTGTTCTTTAACAAGGACTTTTAACAGCATTTATAAATGATGTAGCAAGTTGTTCGAGGTTTTAAGTGTTTAAAGTTGGTATTTAAACTGGTATTTTTATCTAATATTTTTACGAATGCTTTATAACATATTTTGTAGTATTTTAAAGTTGGTTAAGATTAAATATATTTTTAGTAATTATTTATGAATTTTGGAGGTAAAGGGGTTTTATATTATAAAACATGATTTTTTATTATTTTCTTCAAATTATAAATTAGTGATTTTTAAGTAATATTTATGTAGATATTTAAAACCTATTCGTGAGAATTTTTAAAGTATTTATATCTATATATATAAGTTTTGAAAAAGGTAATTAACTATGCTTAACACTAAAAGCTGAGGAAGTAGGCTTATCTATTTGTGAGTGTTAAGATTGATGATCGAGTAAGGATAGAAGTAATAGTGCTCTAACCTATCGGCTTCCCACTTAACCAAGGAATAATTGAGTTGGGAATGTTGGAAACGTGTTAATCATGTTAATTTCTTACTTGTTTATGAAAGTCATTAATACTATACTTAACACTAAAAGCCGACGAGGTAGACTTATCTATTTGTGAGATTCAAGAATGAAGTGTCTAGAAAAGACTTTGATATGCAAACAGTGCTTTAACTTACTTCGCTTCACTCTTGAATAAGGGAGAGTATAATTTGGAATGTCGAAAACAAGTTAAGTATACAAATCTTGATTTTTCTAATCGTTTTAACTGGTTAGTCGATTTGTCAACTATCGAACTTAAACAAATATTAACTTAGATCTTTAAAAGAACGTTTTTAAAGATAATCTAAGTATGGAAATGATTTTGGTTTATTATAACGATTTTCTAATAACATTCGCCTTTAACCCTTTTTGACTATACTTATGAATGTAAATAGATCTTTAAATGAATGTTTTAAAGATAAGCATAAGTGAAATGGGTCTGGGTTTGTAGTGACAATATTTAAGTAATATCAGTCTTAAACCATTTGAATGTATTTGTGAAAGTACTTAGATCTTTAAAATGGATATTTTGAAAGAAATTATAAGTTTGGAATCTTTTGGAAAAAATAGGAAAAGTAAAGGTTTAAGCAAGAAATCTTGTGAATGATTTGTGAATATATTTATACCATTTGAGATAAGTATATATATACTTTTTGAAGTATTGAAAGAGTATAAATGAATAGTAGAGACGGATAAATAAAATTTTATTAGATAAAAGAAGTTTTACTTATAAAAGATGTCTTAGTTAATAAAAGGTTAATTAAATAAAAATGGGACTAGAAGTCGCTTATGTGACTAAATCATGCTTTGTGTAACTTGATCATGTTTTGTGTGTTTACTTATTTATGGAAGTATTTAGTCATATACTTGGCACTAAAAGTTCATAAACATGATAAGTATACGAGACATAGTTTCCATATGTGGTCATTCCTATTATTGTTGAATATGACCAAATTCGTTGATTCGGTCTTGAAGAAACATGTATCAATAAGTGTTTTAATTTTCGTAAACCACTTCAATAATAATATACGTATTCTATCTCTTGGAAGTGGATCTGTTCGAGATGCTAGAATCCATGTGTGGTTTCGAGATCTATTCAAGATGTTGGAATCCATTTGGGGATTCGTTTTCAATTCGAGTGATGAAGATTCATATGAGAGATGTCGAACGTAACCTCAACATCGAAAATTGCTAAAGAAAGAGTAGGATGCACCACCTGGGATTTAGCTAACATGTGACAGGGTATATCAACTCCATATCTAAAGTATGCTTATTGATGTTGTGCATGGGAGTTGATGGAACTTGGTTCTACATGTTCGCAGGTGGGCCAGTTGTGTTTTCCTTATAGTATATTTTATCTAGTGATATACGACGGTCGGAAGGTATCTTCTGTTCCATGATCATGAAGTTTGGATTCGGCTTGATCGGAGAGATCTTCGCAGAAAATCCATTATGCGAACATACCTTAGCGATTTTGATTGTACCCTGAATATTGTTATGGTGTGATTAATGTAAGCACTAATAGCTATTATGATTTAAATTCATCACCCTAGACATTATCTATTATATCACCTTAGGTACTTATTAGACGGTGGTCCTTTTGAGGGGATAACAGTTATAGCATTATGTGCAGTCTCCAAAGTAATGTTATATATTGGATGCATATTTCCTGAGTTTCTCATACCAGACTTATGTTTGATGTATGGTTTTTGTTTTACCTAAATTCCTCGTAAGCTTTTTCGAGTAGTCCGAGAGAGGCAGGCTTTCATTGATGTTCATAACAGGTCGAAGAGATGAGCTAGATATTTCACCTACCATGGTGTTCTTATTTCCACTGCATTACTATATTGTACATATTTGTATTTGTGAGGACAAGATGTTTTAACTATGCAGACTGATGATAGTATTCAGAATTATAGCTCTGAAATGCTATATATCTTGGAGTGACATTTTGTACTATCTTTTGATATTATATGATATCATTTCATTGTGAGATTCTGATATTGTGTTCCTTCTTTCTTGTTCCGTTTCCTTTTCCTTTTATTTCACTCTAAAAATATGTCTTTTCGGCACCTGGGTGTTCGGCACGTGAACATCATGAATGTATTAGTTTCGACATTTGAGGGTCGAACAGGCGGGTCGTTACAAAATAATAATATAGTTTTAAAAAGCGATTTGGTTAAGATTATTATTTATGATTTAAAATACGATGTTTTAAGGCATTTGAAACATGGAGTAAATTAAAGGAATTTAAAGTATGTTACTGTATTAGAAGAATTATTATTATTATTAGGATAAATAAATAAAGGTGGATTTAAAACAAATAATATTAAAATGATTTAATAGAACAATGGATGTAAGTATATTACTTTGATGGTTGTTGAATGAGTGATAGATTGTTAGTTGTAACTATCACATATGTTTGATGTTTGACGATGGTATTGCATTTTGATGAGTGTGTGATATTTCACCGTTATTACTACTAGTTGATGGGTAGTTAATTATGATTATTTGATGAAGTTGTGACGACCGACCTATACCGCCGACACCCAATATACCTGTATAGTGCGCTGTAGCGGTGCTCGGCCGATGCGAGGCAATCATCAATAAAGTAAATAAGCAACAAAGAACCTTTCGTATGTCTCACAGCACATCGAAAAAAGTATAATAATAAACACCTCAGATTTAAAGCAGGCGAGATAGTAAATAACTGAATGAATCACAACATCATAGTATATAGATCCATATAATAAATAACATAAGCGATAAAGCTATACATCGAATAATAACTCATAAGTACCATCCCTAAATTGTAAGCTCCATAGTGCTGTGCAGCGGAATAGCAAATGAGTACATATAATAATACGAGAATAGGCTCCTACTCGCCACCTATCTAGCTCCACGTGCTCACTAGACTTGATATCCCTAATCTATTCATTTAAGAGTACCTAGAGTAATAAGAAGCAAAGCATAAAACCCCAGGTCAGACAACAGTCTGGTGCAAGTGGTAGAAATGTCAAATACTATAAAGTTAATAAACTAGGACAAATAGTATAGAAAATCATAACTAACATGTCCCTGCATCCACAAAGTTAGCACATACAAAAGATATACACTATTCGATGATAGTCATTATGGGCGTGCTATATGTCAAGTACTAAGGGTGTCTAGATATCTATATCGGTAATTTCTACATCGTGTGACATACCTAAGGGGATAGAAACAATAAAATAAACATGACATCCATCATCAACCTCACATTCACTCACTTAGTGCGTTGGATATATGATACTCGTATGACCCCATCGTATAGTCAAGCAATACTCATCTTCTCAGTTTCTCGATACTAGAATCCATGTCACTAAGAAGGCTCAGAACTGGACTACACATCGTAATAGTACAAGGTAAATGGATCGGGTCATCATTTGATCCAGGGCACATCGTAACCCAAGTGAGCGTCCTCACATACCCCTACTTTTCGAGTACACTTCAGAACCTACGAATATGAACGATCCCTTTGGATACGTCATCCATAGCAAAGTTCATCCTGGAACTGTCCTCATGACTCTCGTTTGAAGTCGTCACGGTTAGGAACTATTCTAGACAGCCATCATCAGTTATAGAATGTCATCGTGCGTCCCATAACCTTCCCTCAATAGTTTTTTAAAATCTGGCTACTCTACATCTCGAAGTATATCTATTCATCTTCAAACGATCATAACTCAAGCATACGAACTCCAAAAGATTTGAAACTCGAAACATACTCTTATGAGGCCTTCCTTGTCACCCCATATCGATCTCTTCAAGTTTGGAGTAAAACTCATGGACCACCACCGATCCATGACCACCGAACCATCCCCACCGATCCTATAGCCACTGAATAATCACCACCGATCCATGGCCTTAGAACGATCACTACCAATCCCACACTTCACACATGAGCTTCCAGCACACCTCCCCATGCCTTACCATCGATCATGCCTTGGTTGGGTCAATCTCAATGGATCGGTACTGATCCATGAGACCGATCCCATACTTAGCTATATTCATACGAATTTAGCTCTACTTTGTTCCCACCATTTTGCTTGCTCCAATCCATAGCTCGTGTCTTGATTCTGTACTCTAAGCTACTCCACCGATTCATGCTTTTAGCTCCCACTAATCCATGACTTTGAATTCCCATCGATCCATGCCTTCGACCCTCCACCGATCTATGCTTTGAATGCCCATATCTTGACAATACAAATTCCAAATGGCTTGAAACTTGGTATGCAACCTTATAAGGCCTTCCTTATTGTCCCATATCGATTGTGCCTACTTTGGAATAGAATATGTGGATGTCCATCGATCCATAGGGATCACCATCGATCCATAACTTCTTCCTAACTAAATCGCCATTCGATCGGCGTTTTCAACCATTAAAACATAGAGCAATCATACATTCATCATATATAAGCATTAACAATTGCCAAACATCAAAATACATCATCTTAAAGAGCTCTAAATCTAAGGTGAAGGTTAGGGATCTATAAGAACATGGTTAAGGATCCATAAGAATATATTTTCACAAATCAAGTCCAAAATCGTCTAAAATTCATATATGGTGTAATATGGCCTAAAAGCATTTTTAATATTTTTAAAAAAATTTAAAACATCGTTGGGTGTATAATGACTTAATTAGTAAGTAAGAGATCTAATCACTCACCTTAATCCAAAGCAAAAACCAAATCCCCAATAAACAATAGAAGGCATAAAATCCAAGTCTCCTGCAAACTGTGCAGTTAAAGCCCCGCTAAATCCTAGTTATAACACATAGAGCTCTTCGACCGCTATGCTTTTTTAATTTAGCTTTATTGAACAGTAGACCCGCTTTAAGCCCCACTATTTTCCACTAGCTAAATCAAGGCTTTCTAGCACTTGCTTTAGCAATATCTATACGAAAAGGTTGATTTGACTAGTTCTTTTTTAAACCAAATCAACAAAGTAAGCGTAAAGACCTAATTTTAAGACATAAGTGCTCAATATAAGTTAGAAATCTATTGTAGTCACCAAATATGGACTGCATAAATCATGATATTCTTTGATTTTATTATATAAGATTAAAAACCATTGCTATTTCCTACACAAATGATGTGAGAATGAGAACAAATTAACTTTAAATATTTGTTTTTATATATAATGACGCTTTTAGCACCTCCGCTATATCTTGGCTTTATTCCTGCTATAATTTTTGCCACCTCCACCACTATATAAGCGCTAAGTGCTTTAACTACACAACCTCCAACAGAAAATCTCTAATCCCAAGTGCTAATCACGCTAATCTCCTTTTAATGAAGTAATTTGTCTAACTAATGTTGGTTTAAGAATTGCTTTTTGGTCAATGGATGTTAATGGAGGTTTCTAACTATTTTGGGAATAGTGAAATGATGGGATGCGGTCCCGTTAGCCTCCACTTGCTCCAAACCCGAAATGGGTCATGGGCCTTAACAATAATGATGCTAATTACCCACTTAAGCAGTTCAAAATCAAATAAAACTCCAAACATCCATAACTCTCAAACGGTTAATCTGTTTTCTTAAAATGACCATTCTACGGAAAGGGAAATCATCATCAAGATATAATGGAAGTGGTTTCAGACCCTAACTCGGCTCCTGTCAAAAGTTATAGTCCGTACAAGATTTACTAGGTCAAAATGGTCACATAGAAATTAGCCAAAAATCAGTGATGTGGGAAATGTCCCTAAGAGTCATTTTCTAAAATTTTAGAATAATACGACCTCGTATGAAAATATATAAATATTCTATGATCCTCCAATTTGTAGGATACGTGTCATTACATTCTCCCATCCTTTTGGAGTTTCACTCCCAAAATTCCATAATCAAGTCAATAGGATCACCCCGCATGCCTTACAATCATATACAAACATTGTCAACCATCATACATCAAACATGCGTACATAATAATAAGCGAAAAAGAAAATATCTAAGCCTATCCTAGCATGTATGATACTATGCCATGGTACATTTCATGATATTATAAGTGAAAGTAAAAGCGATAAATAAGGAATCTTACCAAGTAAAGAGCTTTGGATATGTTGTCCTCATGCTCTCCTCGATCTCGCAAGTGCAATCATCTTCACTATCACTCCACTGAACCTTTACCAACTTCAACGTCTTCCTCCTAAGTTGCTTCATATCACGTTCGACGATACAAATTGGCCTATGAGGTTTTAAAGCCTCTAATTCAATCTCGATATCATCAAGCAAATCTGGTGCGACAGTTACGCCCGAGTTTTGCACAAAATTCTATAAATAAGAGACATGAGGACATTGTGCACTCCCACCATTCTTTGAGGTAAGTCAACTATGTAAGAAAGGTTCTCAATCTATCTAATATTGAAAAAGGACCAACAAATCTCGGAGCCAACTTTCCCCTGCTACCGAATCGAATGACATTCTTCAATTGAGAGACCTTGACAAATACCATATAGTCGACACAGAACTATAAATCTCAACATCTCTTATCAGCATAGATATTCTTTCAGTCTTGGGCAACTTTCATCCATTGTCGAATGACCTTGATCTTTTCTGATGTTTCCCTAATCATATATAGCCTTAGTATCAGTTTCTCGCATGCTTCCCACCAATATGAAGAACCATTGCACGGTCGGCTATATAAAGCCTCAAATGGTGCTATACCGATGCTAGACTGATAACTGTTGTTGTATGCAAATTCAACAAGATGTAAGTGATCATCCCACGAGCCTCCAAAGTTTAACATGCAAATCCACAAGAGATCATCTAAGATATGATTCACTCTCTAAGTTTGGCCATCTTTTTGGGGGTGATAAGCTGTGTTGAGGTGCAGCTCTATCCTAATGCCTCTTGTAAGCTCTTCCAAAACCTATTAGTGAATAACGGGTCTCGATCACTCACAATGCTCTTTGGCATACCATTGAATCATACTATCCACTTCACATACAAGTCGGCCAGTTTGGCAGTCATTCTACTTGACTTGACGGGTATAAAACAAGCGCTCTTGGTCAATCGATCAATTATGAACCAAATGCTATCATACCTTGCTCGAGTCCTCAGCAGCCCATCGGTGAAATCCATTAATACTTGTTCCTACTTCCACTCAAGAACTTCTAGCGGTTGCATTAGACCACTAGGCTTCTTCTGCTCTGCCTTAACCAACTGCCAGTTTATGCATTTCGACATCAATATCCCAACTTCTTTCTTCATCCCTTCCCAATAAAAGGTCTACCTCATATCATGGTACATCTTATTATGGTAAGATGAATAGTCAACCTCAAATGATGGCACTCTCTGAGCACCTGATCCCTCAATCCATCGACATAAGGAATAAACAATCTTCCATCTTTACAGAGCCAATCATCTCGATCGAGTTCGTACTGTCTCATATCCTCAGGCTCTACTCCTTATTCAATCTTAGAAATGATCTTAGCTAATCTGGCATCGCGCCTCTGACTAGTACTAATCCGCTCAACAGGAGAAGGTATGATAGTCAAGCTCGCCAACATTTTTGACTCTAGCTCGCATCTCGTTAAGAAATCATAACCAGTAATATGCTCTTACTATGTCTGTTCTAAGAAAATAGCTCCCAAGCTAGCATGTCTCCAACTCAAGGCATCGACAACTGCATTACCTTTGCCTGGTATATATGCAGTATCAAAGTCAAAATAGGCCAGGAATTCTAATCATCGCTGCTGACAAAGGTTGAGATCCTTCTACGAAAAGCGGTACTTTATGATTTATGGTCAGTGAACAGCTCGAACCTCTCTCCTAAAAGATAGTGCCTCCAAATCTTTAACGCAAACGCAATCACTACCGACTCTAAATCATGGGTCGTGTTTTTCTTGTCATATGGCTTCAGCTGTCGACTAGCATATGCAACAACCTTACCTCCCCGCATCAACACTGCCCCCAATATGGTACCATAAGCATTAGTGTATGTCGTCATCTCCTCATTCACGCTCTAAATAGTCAATACCGGCGCACTCGTCAACTTCTCCTTCAGGCTAACAAATGCCTGCTCATATCTTGTATCTCAAGTAAAAGTCTTATTCTTTTTCGTCAACTAAGTCAGTGGTGCTGCTAACTTAGAGAAGTCCTGGATGAATCGTTTATAATATCCAACTAACCCTAAGAAACTTCTCACGTCCATAGTGTTTTTGGGTCTAATCCAATCTTGGACTGCTGCAAATTTTGTAGGATCAACGACAATACCCTTTTCAAAAAACAACGTGACTCAAAAATCTCACTTCCCCCCTTCAGAAGTGACAGTTAGAAAACTTGGCCTTCAATTGGTGTTTTCTCAAGACCTCTAGTACAATCCTCAAATGTGTCTTATGTTCTTCCTCTGTCCGTGAATAGACAAGAATATCCTAGATGAACACAAGCATAAATTTATTTAGTTGACCCCTAAAGACACGGTTCATGAGATCAACAAAGTATATTGGTGCATTGGTTAGCCCGAACGGCATAATCAACCACTCATAAAATCTAGATGGCACAGAAAAAGTGTTAATCGACACTCTCTCCTTCGTTGCTCTTAGTTGATGAAATCCCATTAGAAGATCCAACTGACAAAAATACTCTAGCATCATGAAGCAGATCGAACAAGTCATCAATACGTGGGAGTGGATACTTGTTCTTCTTCGTTACTTTATTCAGCTCACAGTAATCAACACATAATCTAAGGGAGCTGTCTGCCTTTGTGGCAAATACTATTGGCCCTCCCCACTTAGATATACTCCAGCGAATGAACCCTTTTAGCAAAAGGTCATTCACTTGCACCTCAATCTCTCTCTGCTCTCTAGGTATCATCCTCCTTAAAGCATCACTATCGATTTAGCATCTTTAACCAAATCAATACGGATATCGATCACTCTGTGTGATGAAAGTCTGGTCGCCTCCTCAAATATGTCCAGTTACACCATAGCGATTGGTACTAATGGCAACTCGTCAAGTAGGGTGTCGAGCGAACATAAAAAACTGAAAAGCACATCATCATTTGGAAGGCAGCCTAACACTATAGTGCACTCATCGTCTACTCCTATCATCACCACTGACTTATCACAATCCACCATCACTCCATATCTATGAAGCCAGTCCATCCCTAAATGATACCAAACCCAATGAAACGCAAAACAAAACAAGCACAATCAAAAGAACATCCGTGACTCGATAGGACCAAACCATACACAGCCTAGTGGAGCCTCAATAAGGTCCATCATAATCAAAGGCCGGTCAACAATTTCAGGTTCTAATCCTAACTTATCTACCAAGTCAATAAATAAAAGGAATGTGAAGCCTCGGTATCAAATAAAACTCGTATTGGAACATCATAAATGGAAAGCATACCTTGAATAACGATGCCCTTTCCCTTCCCTTTCGCCGATGGAGCATTCGACGAAGTTGGAACGACATTGGTAGCATATGCTTTCACCGCTTGCTTTTGCTTAGGCAACTCTGGACAGTCTTTCTTGATATGTCCAAGCTTGTTGCAGTTGCAGCATTTCTTCCCCTCAACTTTGCAGTCTCTAACATAGTGACCTTTCTCTCCCTAGTTGTAGCAAGTCAGTCCCGGCTTGACTTTCTTCTTTTAACCATCTTTGTTCTGAAATTGCTTCATCTTGTTATTCCCTATCTTCTTACTACCCTGGCACGTTTGTGGGTTTGGTTACTCTTAAAAATAATGGCTTTCAGTTTCAGATACAGACTTTCATGGCTCAGGGCCTTCTGGACTATCATTTCAAAAGTCTCATCAATATAGCCCATAAGTCGCTCCCTTAAGTAGTCGTCCGAGCCAATGATAAATTTCTCATTTTCTTCAATAGAGTGTCAATGAAGGACATACCATATTTCGACAGAGTGTCAAACTTAGCAACATACTTGGAGATGGTCATATCCCCTTGCTTCAAATCCATGAACTTACCGAGCGAAACTGACTTCTAAGATGTAGGAATAAATTTCTCCTAAAAGCTAGCTTTGAATTGGTCCCAAGTGAACTGATCCACGGGAGTGTAACCCTTACTACATTCCACCAGTTCATAGCTCACCCTTGAAGCTGTCGGGAAGCCAATCATATTTTTATAGCATCATCCAGCTCTAAGTCATTAAAAATCCTTTTGCAGGTATCAAGCCAATCATGCACCTCTATTGCCGACTCTATTTCTTGGAATGGTCTGCCACTAAGACAAGCAAAGTCCTTGATCAACTTAGAGAAATAGTCTTTGGGCGCTTGCATTGGAGCACCACCATCAATAACAACATTCAGAGCAGCTAATTGAGCATTTTGCAGCGTGTTCCTCATCATAGTATTGAACATGGTAAATCTGGATTAGCAGATCCCGAGCCAGCACCTTCTTTGACCCCAGAGATGGAGTTTTTAGCAGGGTTCCTTATTTGGTGACTCATCGTTCAATCTGTAATAAGGACGATCAGCCTCTCTATAAGGAATTCTACTTAAGTAGTACTCGTGTGCGCAGTGTGACTTATATACTATATATACTGCTATATAGTTTTAAAAACCAAAATATATAACAAGTATGTGCTCTCGTATATATACACACTCTCGATCCAATCTAGGGTGGGAAATCCTACCCTATCCCTACTAGATCACAGTATTCCCTAGGTTAAACAACGCAACCTAAGCTCTGATGCCAAATGTGATGAACACCCTACACTGTCGACACCTAATATGTAACATCCCGTATCTGGAGGCTAAAAGTTAAGCGCTACAGATGCTGCAGTCATCTATAGTATTAATTTCTGGTGACAAAATACGGTAATACTAATGGTATTCATAATATTAGAAGCATTTGAATATGAACAAAATCACAAATTTCCAAAAATAACTTTTTACTGATTACATTTCAAAGAAATTCATATTAAAATTACATAATCCCATGTCTGTTTCCCAGGTAAAGATCAATTATAATCATTACAAAACTACGCCAAGAGCGACATATGACGATGCCCCCTTGGTTGATCAAAGAAATATAGTCCCATTTGACTTAATATACACAGTAGAAAAATAAACAGAATAATCTGTGTTCCTAATTAGCTATCCATCAGCTGCTTGCTCAACTTCGGAAGCTTTATTCACCAAAATATCAAAAACCTGAAAACCTTAACCCTCAGCCTACTCAAATCAATTTTGAGCACCCGATAGTTTAAGGGGAAACAAAAACTTCAAGTCAAACATAAAGCCCAGTGTGAATAATTCTATTACATCTCGGTTTACTGATATTGAGTAAGACCATGCCGCTTAGCGGAACGGGTTTCCCCTCACTAATATCCTTTTCAAAACATATATATATTTTGCAAATCCTTTCCTACAATCAAACTGGTTAATCAAACTGATTATATCAAAATAGCAATATCCTTTATGCTAATAAATGGACTATCTGTCCATAAAAAGGGTAATATGTAAACTATCTGTCCACAACAAAATAGCAAGGTCTGTTATGCTTCAAATGGACTATCTGTCCATAAAACTGGACTGACTACCCGCATACTGGACTAACTGTCTGAATCATTTTCTTAGGGTTCACTACCCTTTAAATTTTCCTTGAAAGCCTTTTTAAAATGATTTAGTCCGTCAAATCATATATATACAAGGAAAATATATCTTTAGCTTTACTCTAAGCCATTTTGCAATGTTATATATACTTTACTCAAAATAACATTGATGAATATTAATAAGGATTGGCTATGCTTCCAAAACAAGTTAAAATCCTTTTTAAATTGAAAATACTTAGGCTATATTGCCTATTCAATACATTCGAAACCTTTGTTTAAAACCTTTAAACAACCCTATCGAAACCCTTGAAGGTAACCCCTTCAAAACCATTGAAAGTGGCCCTTTCGAAACCATTAAAAGCCTTTCCTTTGAAAGCTTCAAAACAATAGACATCCCTCTTAAAAACCTTTAAATATTGCCTTTCAAAAACATAGGAAAAAACCATTCCTTTCATCTCTTTCGAAACCCTGGGGAACCACCCCTTTTGAAACCATTCATGAAAATCTTTCGAAATAGTCAAGACTCAATCCTTTCGAAAGCACTTTGGGTTCAATTTAAAACATATGGAAACCTTTTGAAACCATTCAAACTTTCATTCCTTCGAAACCATTGAAAATCGTCTTGGTCGAAACCATTTGTAATCTGCCCCCAAGTAGAGCAAAAGGATCAAAAACCCATTAAAGTTGAAAGCTCCTTCGAAACCATTGAAAATCGTCTTGGTCGAAACCATTTGTAATCTGCCCCCAAGTAGAGCAAAAGGATCAAAAACCCATTAAAGTTGAAAGCATCTGTTTCGAAACCAATTAAAACTATCTCTTTTGAAACCATTTGGGTTTTACATTAAACAAAGAAAAAGGTCTTAAAAACATTTAAGTCGAAAGCATCTGATTCTAAACCATTTCCTAAGTAATGAAGTGACGGTGTCGAAACCATCCCTTCGAAAGCATTGGAGTGGTGGCCATATTTTAGAAAACAAAACGAACCCTTTTGAAACTATCTGGATTGAAAGGTAGGAAGCGGCAGCTAAAGGTTTCGACTCAGTTGAAAGCAAACATAAAACAAAGGCGCAACCCAATCGAAACCATTCTTGTAAACCATTTGACCTAGTCGAAAGCCAACTAAGTCGAAAGCAAGCATGTGCATTTTTCTTTAAAACCAAAACAATGCTTCAACCCTTCGAAACCCCTTGGTTTCGCCCTATACCTTTCCCCTACATCCAATTCATTACATACCAGTTGCTTGATACCATATGCATTAGTTTCGACTGTGTCGGAGGCAATAGTATGGAGGCGGAACCTGGTGCCGAAAGAGACGAAACAGTGAAAAACCTATTTATTTGTACTTTTAAACTATTATTTTGTACCTAACCTGCCTTGTTTGTCTAAATCTGATTGGTTGCAAGGTTTCTCTTTTCAAAAGTGCTACCGACTTTCCAGATTTAACAATTTAAACATTTTTCAAAAAACCCCTTCTTCTCCTTTAATTATATAAAACATTTAAGTCTCATACCTTAAATAATTTTATACAACCATTAAAACACTTAGGAAAAATTCCAGAAAATCACATTATATATGTTTTCTACCCTATATAAATTTCAAACCCAAACAATTAATTATTTACCCGTAATTAATTTATAACCCAAAATACCATTTCCTTTACTAGAAAATTCATATTAATTCCACGAAAATTCCGAAAAATCTGAAAATTGAAATCCATTTCCAAAATAATATTTTTGATCTTTATAAAAATTCGCTAGGCATTTGGATGTCAGTTAATAGGGTTTTCACCTTATAACATATCGTAAATTCAATATGAATAACCATAATTTATCAACAAGTATATATATTCATTCCATCATTCAAAAACATGGCAAATCATTGCAAAATATTTGGAATTCATCTTAAAACCGAAGACACAATCAAAAATGAGATGTAAACAATATTTACCTTAGCTGTAGAGATTAAGGAGCTTGAGATTTGGATGAATTTGATTTGAATTAGCTTTTCCTTTAGCTTTTTCTTACTCTTCTTCCCCTTTTCCTTGTTAATGGTGGCCGACATCTTATTTTTAAAAAATTTCAAAATGAAATGAATGTGTATTCTAATACACGGCCAAGGTTTGGAGGATATAGGAATTGCATCTTTCCTATTTTACCCCTCCACTATTTCAATTTAACTTATTTTAATTCATTGTTAAATGGCATGGCTACACCTTAATTAAAATAAAATCTCAATACCCTAATCAACATATTATTTTATTTAATTTAGCTAATTAAATATCCTAAATAATGTTATCAAAAATCTGGGGTGTTGTAGACTCCCCTCCTTAAAGAATTTCGTCCTTGAAATTACGATAAGGCACACAATAAATCAAATGAGATGGTAAAACATACCATCAAACAAGTTAGGATAAGTATCTCTAATCCTGCTCTCAATCTCCTAAGTACAGTCCCTATCATCTTCGCTCCACTAGACTTTGACTAATATGACCGTCTTGGTTCTAAGCCTTTTCTCATCTCTCGCAACAATACGAATAGGCTTTCTCATAATAGTCAAATCTAGTTCTACTACAAAGTCCTCTAGCACAGTTGGTGCAATAGTAGTCTCCAAGTCTCTAACACACTTTCTGAGATGAGAAACATGGAAAACATCATGGACTCCTACCAAACCACTCAGTAACTCAACTCTATACGCGAGTTTCTTGATCCTCTCCACAATAGGAAAAGGTCCAACGAACCTCGGTGCCAACTTCCTCGATTTTCCAAACCTAATCACACCCTTCATCGGTGTCTATTTGACGAAAACTTAATCTCCAACTGTGAACTGTAGACCTTTTCGTCTCTTATCTGCTTAATTTTTCTTCCTAGACCGAGCCTCCTTCATTCTAACCCAAATAACCTTAATTGTTTCTGCAGCTTCCTTGACCAAATTTGGACCAAGAACCAACCTATCCCCGGTCTCTAACCAACATATGAGAGATTTGCACGGCCTTCCATACAAGGCTTCAAACGGTGCCATCGCAATACTAGTCTGATAATTGTTGTTATACGAAAACTCGACTAAATGCAGATGGTCTTCCCATGATCCCCCGAAATCTAGAACACAAGCTCTTAACAAATCCTCTAAGATTTTGTTAACCCTTTCCATTTACCCATCTGTCTGCGGATGGTAAGTGGTACTCATCTTGAGCTTGTTTTCCAAAACTTCCTGCAGACTCTTCCAGAACTCGCTAGTGAATAAAGGATCTCTATCACTTACTATGCTACTAGGAATTCCATGCAGTCTAACCACATTCCTCATAAACAATTTTGCCAAAACAGGTGCCATTCTGGACTTAACTGGAATGAAATGGGCACTCTTGGTCAATCAGTCCACTATGACCCATATACTATCATTTCCCCAGTTCGACCTTGGCAACCCATCAATAAAATCCATGGATATATAATCCCACTTCCATACCGGAATATCTAACTACTGAAGCAACCCACTTGGCTTCTGGTGTTCGGCCTTTTCCTGCTGGTAATTCAAGCACTGCTTTACACACAAACCAACATCCCGCTTCATACCTTCCCAATAGAAACTCCTCTTCATATCTTGATACATCTTAGTACCTCATGGATGAATGGTGAACTTCAAATGATAGCATTCCTCCAAGACTTCTTTCCTTATGTTTCCTATACTCAGAACACATAATCTTCCTTTCCTTCTCAACTAACCATTTTGGTCAAGACTGAAATCTTTCAAGTCATCGCTCTCGGTTCCTTCTCTTAGCTTCCTGATCCGTTCGGTTAACTCCGGATCCTCCATTTGTTTAGAAGCAATCTTTTCGATCAACACTGGTCGAACTTCCAAACAAGATAATACAGTTGTATCTCCACAAGACCCAGCCTCGGATCTCCATTGCACTATGCAATCTGCTAATGCTTCCAAATCTTTCCACTCAGCAATCATCGCCAAAACTGCATTCTGATGTTTCCTGCTAAGTGCATCTACAAACTTGTTGCCTTTTCCCAATGTGCACTCAATCCCAAATCATAAGCAGCAATAAACTCTAACCACCTTTGCTGTCTCATATTCAACTCCTTCTGAGAAAACAAATACTTCAGTGACTTATGATCTGAATATAACTCAAACCTTTCTCCCAAAAGGTAATGTCTCCACACCTTCAAAGCAAAAATAACTGCAGCCAATTCTAAAGCATGTGTCAGATACCTAACTTCATGCAGTCTAAGCTGTTTAGAAGCATAGGCAATCACTTTACCTCTCTACATCAGCACAGCTCCTAGTCCTGTTCCACACGCATCAGTATAAACCCCCAAATCCTGATTCCCTTCTGGAACAACCAACACAGGTGCATGGATCAACAAGTGTTTCAAACTCTGGAATGCTTCCTCACACTTATCAGTCCATACAAACTTCACATCATTTCTTATTAGCTTGGTCATCGGTGCCGCTATCCGCGAAAACTCCTTAATGAACCTCCGATATAACCATCCAACCCAAGGAAACTCTTTACCTCACTACAACAAAAACTTACTTTAATGGCATTTACTCTCGGCATTTAAAAACATTAAACGCAGTAAAACCTATTTCATTCAAAGAGTAATTTGCGTTCAAACGCTGAGAATACTTTTATGTTTAAGAGTTTATCATATTCTGCCTCTCTCATTATACTTTTACCAAAAATTTCAGTTTCCCTCTTCTATGGAAACTACTGCTTCCTCATCTCTCCCTTATTTATTCTCCTCAACCAATAGTTTCCCTCAAATTTTGCTTGCCCTTCGATTTTCCTCTAGTGGAGATGATAGTCACCGTCCTACTTATGTGTTCATACTTTAGGTAGCCTAATTACCTTTTTTTTATCTTTATTCAATTCATCAATTTTTAGGTTTATTTTGTTTGTTAATTTCAATTTACATATTCCAAATACTCTAATTTGTGGGTTGCCCTAAGTCGAACTTTGTTCGATCATCAATTGCCAAAATGGCTTTCTACACAGCGAAGTTGAGCTGCTAATAAAGTTTGATTGCTACAGGTAACTTTTAGTTCTTCAGTAGATGAAAAAACACTTTTATTTGATTTATTACTACGATGTGTTTATTTTTACAAAGCAATGCTTATCGACCCATCTCATTACTAGTTTGGAAGCTTGTTTATAGTTTATTTTTTGGTAAGACTCATTGTACTGATTTTGTTTCAGTTTTGTCTTCAAATATGGTTTATTTTCAATTAATTTAAATTAGCTTTAAAAACTTCGAGTCTGGATTCGAAGGACTTGTATTTATTGGATGATGCTTTCAACTTTGTAATTTGGTTTGGCAGCATGCTACCACCTGATTTAACCCATATTGTGCTTGGAAATTACCCAACTTCTGACTTATCTAAGGTGTTGCTTGTACTTTTTCATCCTTTCCTTTTTGCATGGTTGTTTCCTCCAACAAATATAAATTGCTTACATGTGGTAAGTCCATTAAGTGGACTAGTATTTACTGTGATGAATCAATGTAGGTGTTAAATGGATTCCAACTAGAATTGAATTAACATATAGTATGTCCATGGCTATATTTGGAAGTAGAATTGATTACTGGTTAGAAAAATATTGCATTTAATCTTAAATTCATGTGCAGATTGAAGTTTTAACTTCACCGTCGAAATTTGATCTTTAAGTTCTAGTCCAGCATACTTTTACAATTTGTTTTCGTCCTGTCTTTGTGTAGCCGACATACTATAATGAAATTACTGATTGTGTTGGCATGCACCGGCTAAATGAAACATTTGAAGTTCTTATGATTCCTCAGTAAAGGCTAAAATTTGAAATTCTTCGTGCACAAGTATAGAAGAAATTTTGATATATTTGTGCTAGTGGTAATAGTATGCTAAAATTGAAAGGCGCAATGGAAATAAGAATCGTAGCAACATAGGAAAGAAACTCCCATTGTTGAAACGACTTGTAGTTGTAACACTTTTTTTGCTTATATGTTATGTTGCAGACCGATGTTACCCAATGTGAGAGTGATGTATCAGCAAGGTTGGATAAGTTATTAAACAGATTGAGGAAGAAGGATCCATCAAGTTATCAGTTATGTAATACGGTTAGGCAAGGGGACCGACAAAGAGAATTTGCATTGTTTCTCTCTAAACTCACGGAGGATCAAAGCGCAGGAGTAAGCAACTACCTTGATTGGATACTCCAAATACATCATCAATCACAAAGCTCGTGAACTTAAGAGATATACCCATTGTTCTACCCAGATACAAAACTGGATCAATATTAATCAGAGGTTGTGTTATATGTTTTGTTATTACATTTGTAGATTATCCACATAGTTTTGAATGGTATACACTAATGTTTATTATAGTTTTCTTTTTCTTCTGATTTTTCAAAATCGTTTTGTGTTTGGTTGGCCCTGCGATCATGGCTGTAGCTTCTTTGTTATTGCCCCTACGACGTACTTCTACACGTAGCAATCGAACATGTCATATATTTAACTAGCTAATTATGTTAAATTCTCTTTGAATTTTGTTGATTCTTCTTCTTCCTAAGCGGGAAAAACTACCTCAATGTATAGTACCATTTGTGTTTGCAAAGGAGTAGAGTGTGCAACGGAGCATTCTTAGCACTGGGTAAGTAGCAATATGTTGTAGCTAAGCTATGAAATGAATATGAGCATTGTGATTTTATACATGATATACACTCTAAACTTGAGAACTGTTTTTTATATATCTAGCCAGGGGATTATTTGACCACACTTAAGGTAATATCCCGTTTATAATAATGTCGACATGCATCGTGACCATGGATCAGTGGTCATGGATCGTGTGCATACAGTTGGCTGATCAATCTAGAGGTGTGCGGTTATGGATTTATTACTTATTTTGTGTCTAGTTGGTATTGTTCGCCAAAATCAATTTATTCTTTGGCTGATTTACTAATGGTTAACACTGTTATGTAGAAAACCCACCCTAGTTAATATACTATTTGTAACCAAATGATATTGCACATTTGAACTTTGATGCATGATAAATTTGTTTACTTTGAATTGGGTCCTTGAAAAACATGAGATTCTAAAGGGTACATGAGATATGCTTTTAAATATCATTAATCGAACCATTAGAATTATTTAAATGAAAGAGTATTTTTAACAAAAGAGGGCGTTAACAAACTCGTATTTTATTGTGTTTGCTTGTTTTTGTAATAGATATGTCATATATGAAAAACATTGTTAGTTAGCCTTTGTCTAAGGATTAATTTGTATGTTTCATATAAATATTATAATTGTATGCATGAATTTTGAAGTATCTCATTAACTGTTTTTTCAAATAGGACAACAGTATGCTCAATGATGTATAGTAATTCAATGTTTTATTACTAGACTATGTCATTGTATATTACAGACACTTCATGTATGAGTATTTGAGGTATGAGATAATATCATATACTAAGGCTTACAACGTGATCTTAGAATTTTAAAATTAATATTCTAACTGGTTTGGTTATGTTTCATTCAAAACCGTTTTCTAATGAATGAAATTATGTAAATTATAGTCTATGAATCATGCAGCTTATATGTGTGTGTTCACACACATTGTGACATCCCGGAATTTTTGGCAATATCAATTTAATAATCTGTATTTAAAAATTAAATTGATTTGATAATATTTGTTAATAAGATTTGAATTGATTTAATAATCTTCTTTTAAATAAATATTTAACTGATAATTTATCTTTTAAAAGCTAATAAATTGTTTTCTATTTATAATGTATATATATTTGTATATATTGTAAATAGGTAAGCTTTGTTTTAAATTTAAAAAATAAAGGCATGTTTTCTAATTTTAATATTTTTGGTAATTTGGAAATTTTGATTTGATTTAAAATATATAGTTTTAAGATGTTTAAGATAAATGTTTAATTGATTTAATTATATCTTAGCTTAAGTTTAAGATTAATTAGAAGGTTGGTTTTAAAATATTGTTTAATAAATATGATATATTTATTCATTTAATGATAATAGGAATTTATAATCTCTTTTATAAATGATTTAAATTTGACAAATTGTTATTTTCAAATAACATTATTAATGTATTGTTTTACATATAAATATAAATAGACTTTAAAATAGAAGTGTTATTTTCAATTTTAATATGTTGTTATATATGTATATATATAACTTGATTTTAAAAATGGGATTTTAGAATTTATTTTGTATTTAAAAGCTTTGAAATTAAAAAGAGTAAATATTTAAAATGTTTGGATTTTAAAGATATTTGTATAAGCTTTTATTTGTATATATATACACATAGCTTTATTTTATTTTCTCTAAAAAGTAATTCATAGATATAAACAATAAATATATATATAGAGAGAAATAAAAGACAATAAGTATTTAAGTTAGAAATGGAACATAATAATAGAGTAGGTAAATTCTAACATCTTGTTAAATATAGACACTTAGTTATATTTCCAAGCATAAGACTAAAACAAGGCAAGAAAGTGAACACATTTGTTAGTTCTGGGAAATACATTTAGTTGCAAGGCTGTAAGACATAAGAAGAAGGAAAATATATTCATGTTGTAGGCAAGAAAATCTTGTAGATATGCTAGGCAAAGGAAAATAAAGTAAGCTATCATATAAGTACATACGAAAATTTAAATAAAGGATGAGTATGTAGACATGAAGGACAAGCATTAAATGTTAACATCTCTAGTACCCAATATAGATCATTTCAGTCCCTAGTAGAGAAAAGATCTCTGACCTGGTTGTACAAATAAAATAAACAACCCTGTAAACTCTTTTCTATATCTTCCTTGTCTCATTTTCGTTTACAAAGAAAACTTAGCATTCCAGTTTCTAAAGTTTCAAACAAGATTTGTAAAATCATGTTCAAAAATCAAAGCCTGCATTTTTCTTCAACCAGAGATTTAATCAAGCAGTCCATCTCTTATTTAAATCTGAGTCATCTTCAACAAAGTTTCAAGAATCAAGAAGCACTTTCAACATTCAAGTTTTTAAGATCAGAAAGCATTTTACTTTTCAACACTCAAGTTTTCAAAGCTTGTTTCAAAATAAAAGGCTCTGTTCTTCCTTTTCTAAAACAGGTGAGTAACTTTTAAAACTTAAATAAATTTGGTTGCATTCTAGTGTGTTAAAATGAATAAGTATTGCATGTACATGTAAGTGAAATCTGCTGTGAATATATATGATTATATAGTGTGCATGCTGTTGTATATATGTGTACACTATTCTTGTTTTGTTTCCAGGTTCTAGATCTAATCATAAATCAATTTCTCTTGACCCAATCTTTATTAGTACTTAAGTCTAGAACAAAATATGTTTGTTATATCGTAGATTTTAGATTAAAAACTTGTTTAAGTTAAAATAATTTGTATTGCCTCTGGAAATAAGAAAACAATTGTGCAAACTTAAATAAGTTAAATTTTAATTATCATGATTTATGGATTCAGTTATATGACTCAAATACATAAACTAAAACATGATTTTTAACACTAGAATCATAATTTTTAGTTTGGGTTTGAACTAGCAGTTCTGGGTTGAACTGAAATGGGTATTTTGGTGTTTTCTGGTGATCTTGGTGAACTGGGAGGTCGGGTTCCTTCCTGGAGGTGGAGGAATGATCAGAGATTTAGGGAAAATGCCAGCTAAGTTGATCGAAGCACGGTGGAGGTGGTGGTTGTCTTTTCTTTCCTGGAACCCTAGTTTTAGTTAGGTCTGTTGTTTTGGATCGTTCGCCTGCTCTGGTTGATCGAGTTCAACCAAACTCGAGGGGATGGAAGTAGGGAGGTAGGCGATGGTGTGGTCGGAGTTGTAGACACTCCGGTGGTCGGAGATTCGAGGACGAGGTGGTTTCCAGGCTTAGATGAATGTTCCAGTTTTGGGTGTGAAGCTCGATTTCGATTTCGAGTTGTAGTCGAAGTTTGGATGATCGGATTTTGGTGAGGGGATGGTCACCGTCTTGCTCGATGGTGTGGTGTTGACCGGAGATAGTCGGAGGGACTGTGCAAGTGCACGGTGCATATGTGGGATTTTTTGAAGATGATAGTTGAGCAGTGAGGTGTTAATGAGATTTCTCGAGTAGCTCCAGTGGTTTGCTCAAAGTATTTTAGGGTTGGACTCGAAGTAAATAGGGGCGACTTTGGGTCATTGTTGTTACAGGTTTTTTGAAACCTGTCTGTTTCGAATTTAAATTCAATTTTAAATTTGAAAGCAAGTTTGAACAAAGTTTAAACAAAATTTAAATATGGATTCAAAACTGAATTTTGTATCCTAGTTTTAAATTTGAATTAAGTTTTATAAATTAAATTCTTTAACAAATTTTAAATGTTAAGTGTATATAAAATGGTTTGAATTTAAAAAGAGATTTGGTTTAAATTCTTTTAAACTTCTTTATAAGGTATATACTTCTTTAACATGAAATGTAAAAGTAAGTTGTAAAGGTAAATTGTTTTTAAATGCTTTTGATAATGATAATTAAATCATTAATATGAATAAAGTTTTATCTTAAAGATTATTAGAATTTAATGATTTGTAATTCATTAAATTATTAAGATAATTAATTAATTTAATTAATTAATGATATGGATGTTTAATTAAGTAATTAATAGTTTTAAATTAATTAATTAAAGTTTAAGACTAATTAATCAGGAATAATTAATTTGTAATTTAGGGATCATTAATTAAATAAGATTAGATTTTAAATTAATGATTAAATGATAATTAATCAAGTAATTAAAGATTAATTAAGTTACAGTTAAAACTTAAATTAATTAAATAATTAGTGGTAAATTAATTGGTTATTAAGATTAATTAATTTGTAATTAATAATGATTAATCTAGTTTAATTACTTAAGAAAAGAAATTAAAGAATTGCAAATAGTTAATGAAGGTCATTAACTAGGATTATCTAATAATAAATTAATGTGATTAATTTTAATAATTAATTAGATAAATTAATTAAAGATAAGCATTTGTGAAAATGTTTAAGTGTAATTACTTAATGAAAGTAATTAAGGAATTAATTACTTAATGTAATTAATTAAGTTTAATTTGATTAGATTAAGTTAATTAATTAAGTTTAATTAATTTTAATTAATCATTGGATGATTTGTTAGCATAATTACTCTATGTAATAAATGAAGTATAATTACGTAGTGAAGTAATTAATGGTAATTACCGAATGTAATTAATTGAAGGTGATTTAAGTATGATAGCAATTTGGATTAAATTACTTTATGAAATTAATCAAGGGATTAATTAATGTAATTAATTAAGGAGTAATTAATTAATAATGATGAAGTAATTAAGGGTAGTTAATAACTGAATGAGATTAATCAAGAGTGATTAATAATTATGGTTTAAGTAAAGATTAATTTCTTAATGTAATTAATTTAAATGGAATAATTAATTAAAATGTAGTTAGGGGTCATTAATTATATAATTAATGATGTAATTAAGGGTTGATTCATTAAGATTAATTAATCAATAATAAGTGATTTTAAGTAATTAATTAATATAATTAATTAAGAATTAATGTAATTAATTATAGTTAATTAATTAATAGAGTAATTAAAGACTAATTACTATATTTGGTTAAGGATAATTAATTTGTGAAATTAATTAAAGAATAATTACGTGAATGTAATTAAAGGATAATTAATCCAGGATGATTAATTAAGATGGAAATTTGAGAATGATTAATTAATTGATTTGTAATTAATTAATGGTTATGTAAGCAAGATTTATAATGATGAAGTAATTAATTTTAATTTACTTTAAATTGATTAGAGATAAGTAATTAATTTAATTCATTTTAAATTAATTATAAATGGTGTGATTATTAATCCTTGTTTATGTATGATGGATGATATTTGATTTCCTTGAATGGTTTGAAATATCAGATATGAGATAAGTAATGTTGTAACATCCCACCTTTTTGTATGCTTAAGCAGACACACGTGCCAACTTAAACCATACAGAAGGGTGGATTCTTATGGGGTAAATAAGAATAATTGGAGAAATAAAAGAAACAAAATAGAATCTTGCAGCGGAACGATAAAATATAATAATCAAATAACAGTTCATGAAGCTGTTTTACAAAACATTTGATTATACTTATACAATACATATTAGAGTTACACATACCGGAGAATGTTAATTAATGCAGCGGAATACAATGGTGTAGTGGAATATAATAAATAGTAGTAATAAAATCTTCGTCTTCGTCCTCCAGAAATAGAGCCTTCAAATCCTGAAATGCTCAGGCTGACCCGAGCGAATTGAAAAGACAAAACACTTGAGTCAGAACTAAAAGATCTTATGTAAGTTAAATCAATGAAATAAATATGAGTGTAAACGGCGTCAGAGATGTTTACGGGGTTTGACATCTCCTATCCAGTGTCTAACGTGAGTGCAGTAACTTAAGAAATGTTCGAGATTCACATCTCTTAAGGATCCGTTAAACTATCTACTATGTAGTAATATTCGCTATTATAATAATGTCTAATATAAAATAAACTTACTTTTTAATAGCGTTAAGGGGTTACCCATATAGCCCTTAACACAAAATAATGCCAATAGTCTATACAGTACCTGCATACCCCGAGAGGCTACGAGAAGATACTCCATAGGTACGACACAAATAGAAACTCGTAGTAAAGCTCGATATGGTAGGTGACACGGCACACAAGGCAATGCCAGGGTAGATATACCAATTACGCATCCGGACTGGTGGTGACGCATAGCAGCCACTACCGCCCACCTCGAACAACACTCCCAAATCAAGGGTGGCCACCAAATCAATCACAAGTAATAGAATGGTATCGAAGAAGTGTGTCTAATCAGAGGTGCTACCTCCTTGGCCCGTCGATCGCTCCTGTTTTAGCCACCTTATGCCAACTCATGGGAGTTGGGTCCACGTATATACCTTAGGATCGTCGCCACCAACCTACTTCATTCTGGAAACTCCACCGCGTACACAGTTGTCAAAGTGGTTTTCGGTATCGACAGAGAGTATGTCCATATCTGATCCCGGTCTCTTTAACAACCAAACGTTATTATAACACCGTGGTCATTTTAAAAATATATATTCTTTTAAAAACACAATCATTGCCCTTTCAAAACATATTCTTTATTTCAAAATAGTATATACATCAAAAACCAAAATATTATTGCCATTTCAAACCATATCCTTTACTTCAAAATTGTATATACTTTAAAACCAAAATATTATTGCTATTTCAAAACATATCATTTACTTCAACATAGTATATGCTTTAAAACCAAATTCAATAATATATCATTTAAATAAAATCCAAATTTTCAATCACTATTCTTACTTTTAATTATAAAACTTGAAATATTCTTTAAAACCATCTTCAACCCAAATCACATAATGCAGTCATATTCTAAATCTCAAAATTTCAATCGGTTTCAAATCAATATATTTAAAGATAATTCTTAAATAAATTCTATTTCAAATAAATTCATTTTCAAACCATATTACTTTCATAGTTATAACAATTTCGAAAACTAATACTTTGAAAACAATAATACCTTAATTTCAATAAAACATTTCAATTTTGATATATTTCAAGTCTTTAAATATTCCAAAATTCCCAACCAAATATGATAATCTTATATATACCTTAATCCAATTTACTATTATTTAGTTTAGAAATATTTATTTAATAAATTCAATATCACTTAAATAAAGCTCAAACTTGAAATATTCGTAAATCAAACTTAAAACATCATCAAGTTATACATAGCTTAAATTTAGAATTTAACCATATAAAATAATATTTATATAATATCAAATTTTAATATTTATTAAACCGTATATTTCTTTCCAAACCATAGAAAATCCCTTAAAATATTTTATATATAGACCACAGTGCCTGTATATAATTTTCTATCCTATGGTCAAGTGATACGGATATTTATCATTTCAATCCGTAATTTAAAAATAAAAGTTTACGGTTATATATATATATATCATTTCAAACCGCAATCCCGAATGAAATGAAAATGCATAATAACTTGTAGTTTATACAATATAAAATATAGCATCCATTCTGTAACGACCCGCTATTTTGGACCATTCGCATCCATTATAAGTGTATAGGTAGACACTCATGCCGGAGTTGAATTGCTCAAAATACCGCGTTGTTAATTTAAATTTGGCAAACTGAACATATACAGTAAATAAATAATCACAGATCACAGATCACAGACACAGAGTAATAAGTGCAGCGGAAATAAAAGAGATAGTAGTTCATGAAGCTACTATATAAATATATGAGTTACATCAGAGTTAAACCAGATACAACTGAAGAGTAATACGATACATCAGATACAAATCAGAATACATCACTGGAATCATCGAATACTGAAAGCAGAATAGATGGCTGAATCTTCAAGCAAAGCTCCAACTCCAAAGGTGAGTCTCGAATATTGGTACACTCAGTCTGACCCGAGCGTAAAGCAAAACACAAAACACTCGAGTCAGGATTAACATTCTTATATTAATAAATCCAACTCAAGTGAAATAGCAATTGAAATACAAGTAACTCAAAAGATGTTTGGAATAACCATCCTTTAAGGATCCGTTAAACTATCTACTATGTAGTAGTGTACGATAAGTAGATAATGTCTATCAGTAATATAAAGATATCAAAATAGTGTTAAGTCATGGCCCATTCCACCCTTAACACATTTTTATTCCCAAAAGCATATACAAGACCGTAGTTTCCCCAAAACCGGAAGTCACCAGAGGGCAATCCATATACTAAAGGTACAAAACAAATTCGTAGTGGTTGCGAATAGGGAATACAAGTATGACCAGGCACATGAGGCAATACCCAAGGTAGTGATACTACCGTTTGCCTGATCCGGACTGGTGAGAACGCAACACCGCAGCGCCCGCAACACCGTGAAACAACACTCCCAAAATCAAGGGTGCACCAATCGACAACAAGTAATGAGTAGTTCGAAGAAGTGTGTCCACTTGAGGTAGCTAATCCTCCATTGGCCCGGCACGGCTCTTGTTTTAGTCATTTCCAATTTGACACAAGTGTCAAGGCTATCCATCATCGTTCTCTTTCTTCAGTCATCACGTACATCATTCCAACCACTTCATTCTGGATCATCACTCAGCGTATAGTTATTAAAGTGGTTTCGGTTTAGATAGAGAGTATATCTGTAACGACCCGTAAATTTCAACTGTTTAATAACGTAATTAGTTGAAATTTTGTGAAATTTTAAACGATAAAATTTTAAAATAAAAATTTAATATTTGGAATACGTCTAGTTAAACATAGCAACTGGTAAATTTTCGTCCGAAAATACGAAAGTTTATTTCGCGCGTAAATTCACTTCAATTTAATCAGTTAAAAAGCGATGAAATTAAAATGTTTTCAAAACCAAAATATTTTTACATAGAAAAATTCTAAATCATCTTCTGAGCAAGATTTCAGTTTGTCGTTTTTCCAAATTCGGACATCTTTAGCTCCGTCGTTCTTTTTTTCTGCAAAATAACAGTATTCTGATACCAATATCGATTTTTATCGGATGATCGTACCACTGATTTCTATATACCGTTTTGATCGTCTTGTCGTGCCGATCTCTACGGTATATTCGATTGTCAAATTCGGAGTTCCGGTGTACGTTGCACTTTGCGTAACGCCTACCGTATCGGTAAATGTTTCGTGCCTTTTGGTTTCTTATGGCTATTCAATTTCCACCGTTGAAAACTTCAATAGTCTTTAGCAATTATTTTCCTTGAATTCTGATGCCTACCTTACTATGCCATCCGTTCAAGAAAAACAAAAAAATTAATACTCTGCAAAGGAAGTAATTAGAGCATGCACGGTTCTTCCTCCCCTTTTAAAAATTTGTTCTGTCACTTTTTTTCATCTTACATTTTCTCCAGATCTACTTCTTAGCCGAAACTATGGCTACCTCCTCTAAAAAAAAAAATGTGTGTATGACATCCTTATCACTGTTCTATATAATTTGCAATCAATCTTCAATTAGCATGTTACCATCTTCCTATAGAAAATATACATGACAGCCTTTGTCTATCGCCATCTCCTCCATGCTTGTTCCATGGCCACACTCGAAGCTCCCATCCACACGCCTTTCTCGACCTAGCCCGCAACAATAGATCCACCGCCAAGCGCTCACCACGCCCCGCTTCACCACCTCCACCACCGACCTTGCACCGAGCTGCCCCTCCAACCTCAAGTGCCGCAGCCCCTTACCCTCATCGACAGGTCGTTCCCTCAGGCCGATGATTTTTTTCTTCACTGCCGTGCACCGCAGTCCGCTGCTCCACCTCCCCACTTCTTCCACCTCCGGCCTCAGCCGTGCACGGCCTCGTTGTGTTGCCTTTGCCTTCCAATCGGTTGCGTGTGAATTTGGTGTGTAAGCATTTAAATAATGTTATGTTAGACTTTATATAAACTATGCTAGTTACATAAATAGTATAGGTTTGTATAATTAGCTTATTCCATCTGTTGACATATCCTACTTCTTATTTATGATACATAGTTATATTAGTTACGTATATAATATTACACAATTTATTATTTTATTTAAGTGTTATATGTGTAGTTTATATAGTGGTTTGTATTGAGTTATACTTAAGTTACTAGTTATTTTGGTAAAGTATAAAGTAGCAGGATTGCTTTGCTATAGGTTTGAAAAAAAAATAGCAGCAGCCTTATATAATAAATTGATTAAACTAATAGGACCAAGACATAAAACAGAGTAATGCGAAGACAATCACCAAAACACGTTGATACAACAACAACGCACGATATTTACAAAACTGCAGACCTATTCTCACATGAAGGTTCATAATCCATCACTAACAAACATGAACACCTGTACAAGCTATTGAAGATAAACACAACTAGAGCACACATATATATGCCACATACCGACTTGTATAATATAATATAGATGGTTATATACATTATAGTTTACACGAGCAATTATATACTACAAAGCATATATTGTTTCGGCAGTTACATATGCCTATATGACTTGTTTGTATTATATTCAATAAAGATTTGTTTATACATAAAGCTGCTCATAGTATATACATCGTGCAAGAATAAAGGCGTTCACCTATGTTCGCCGGTTTACCCTCATATACATTTCGATATAATAGATTTTTAGTCCTTATATAACTTTATTAGCCAAGAATACATATGCAATCTATGGGATTTTTATATATATTATAGTGAACTAGGTCTATATTGTTTTGGGACGTATGTAAGTGTACGTCATGTTGTCGTATGCAATATTTTCATCGCACTATATATATTTTGTTTATATGTTGTATTGGGATGTATATATATATTTATCTATTTCAAATTTTATTATGTATCTTTGTTTATGGGTTATTTAAAAACAATGTTTTGAAATATATATTTGATGTAATTTGTGTTTAAATTTGAATAATAGAATTTGAAATACATATATATTCAATATAAATGTGTTTGAACTAAAATATGGTTTATATATATAGTTATATTTATAACTATATGTAAGTTCACTTGTACCCATTTACCTTCATCGATTCCAATTCTGATTTGATTTCGTATATTCCTTGTTATCAGCTTTGATCATCGAATTCGTGCTTGGATTCGTAATTCAACTTCAGTATCCGTATCTGTGTGCGTATCCCTGTCATCTTCCGTTCTCTCTAGCCTCGAAAGGTGAGCACTCACTCACGATTAACGTTCTTTTATTTATTAAATTTGATTTCAATTGAAACGACAATTGAAATATACTGCTGTTAGTTAATTACACTGTTATATATGTTATTACCTGTATCAGTTCACCTGTGACATCTGACACCATTATCTGTTAATTATTTATGCGATGATAATACAGTTTGGCTGGAAATTGATTGATTGTTGATGTTTATATTGGACGTTAAATTGTTAATGTTAAAATGATAAATAGTATGAAATTGAACTTGATATAGGATAATTAAATGTTAAATTTGATTAACTGACATTTGTATAATATGACCCCTTTAACTGTTGAATTTATTAACACGTAGGATTTGTTTAATTATACTTTGAACCACTGAATGTATGATATTAAATTAATGATGTATGAAATTGTAAATAGATGACAAGTGAAAAACTGTAATGTAATAATCTTTAATCTACATGAAATGATAGTGTAGATTCTAGAAATAAGTATATTAATTCGTACAAATAACAATGCGAATTAATACGGTTATTTCGGGATTATTTGAATTGATTATTGGATTGTTATTGTTTGTTGTTATTGCTTGTTTATTTACTTTAACACCATCCCAGTTATCACACTGCAAGTTCCCTTTGTATGTTTTGATTTTGAATTGAATTGGAATCAGGTTGAAATGATAAATACCCAAAATTGAATTTTGACCTAGGATAGAAAATTAAATAAAACCCGATTGGTCAATAATTTGATTTGAAAATAAACGAAGATTTTATTTGAATAAAGAATATGGTTTTGAAATGAGGTTGAAATTTGAATTTTTGATGAAAGGAAAATGGTAATATTTAATAATCTGAAACAAAAGTTTAACAATGTAATCAATGGAAGAATGTTGTTTAATTTGAGAAATGATTGAATTAAGTTTGAAATGATTTAATAATTAAGTTTGAAATTATAATTAAGTTTGAAATTATTAAACTTTGAAATTATTTAATAATTAAGTTTTGAACTATTTAATAATGAATTATTAAATGATTAAATTGAATTGAAATTCTTTAATAAGAAAAATTGAACCTTTGAATAAGTGAATTTTACTTCGTAAAGAATTGAAATTGAGTTTCTTTATTAATTAAGTTTTGGAAAATTATTTAAGGAAGTAAATAAGTGAAATTGGATTTCTTTAACAAAAATGAAATGTGATATTTTTGGAATTAATGTAAGACTTGTAATTGGAGAATTGATTTGACGAATTTAGTTTAATTCAAAATTGTAAGTTTTGTTTTAATGAAGTTGAATTTAAGAAATTGATTTAATGATTTGGAAATTTAATAGAAATTGTTTTGAATGATAAATTAATTTAACGATATTGAATGAAATTGATAAATGAATTTAAATTGATTTAAATGTTAAATTAAATTAATTTAAATGTTTTCGAAATGAAACTTATATTCGAACTTGAGTTGATATTGGATTGTTAAATAGAAATTGAATTTGAATTATGAGATTTTGAAATGGTAACTTGGAAGTTTTGAAACGAAAATTTGGAAATTGTTTTGAAAGACAAATGAAATGTTGATTTACGAATTCTATTTGAAATTGAAATTGATTTGGTTTTTTTTGAAATATATAAACGACCAATCGGTGTAATAATTACGAAAGTTATTAAAGAGACCGGGATCGGTAATGGATATACTCTCTATCTGAACCGAAACCACTTTAATAACTAAACGCGGAGTGTTGATCCAGAACGAAGTGGATGGTTTTGGTGAACGCGTTGACTGAAGAAAGAGAACGATTTTGGATGACCCTTGACATGACTAAAACAGGAGCCGCGCTGGGCCATTGAGGATCGCCATCTCTAGCGGACACACTTCTTCGATACCATATCTATTACTTTTGTGATTCGATTTGGGTGCACCCCTCGATTTGGGAGTGTTGTTTCGCGGTGTTGGGGTGGTAGCTGCTATGCCCAACATCAGTCCGGATCAGGCAACTACTAGTATCCTAGTTGGTATCGCCTCATGTACCTTGTCATACTGATTATCCTATTCGCGACCACTACGATTTTGGTTTGTACCTTTAGTATATGGATTGCCCTCTGGTGACTTCCGGTTTTGGGGAAACTACGGTCTTGTATATGCTTTTGGGAATAAACAGGTTAAGAGGTGTATGGGCCCTGCTTAACCCTACTTTGATATCTTTATATTACTGATAGACATTATCTACTTAGCGTACATTACTACCTAGTAGATAGTTTAACGGATCCTTAAAGGATGGGTATTCCAAACATCCTTTGAGTTACTTGTATTTCAATTGCTATTTCACTTGAGTTGGATTTATTAATATAAGAATGTTAATCCTGACTCGAGTGTCTTGTGTTTTGCTTTACGCTCGGGTCAGACTGAGTGTACCAGTATTCGAGACTCACCTTTGGAGTTGGAGCTTTGCTTGAAGATCCAGCCATCTATTCTGCTTTCAGTATTCGATGATTCCAGTGATGTATTCTGATTTGTATCTGATGTATCGTATTACTCTTCTGTTGTAAACTCTGATGTATTTTTATATATTCATATAGTAGCTTCATGAACTACTATCTCTTTTATTTCCGCTGCATTTATTACTCTGTGTCTGTGATCTGTGATTATATCTATTTACTGTATATGTTCAGTTTTGCCAAATTTAAATTAACAACACGGTATTTTGAGCAATTCAACTCTGGCATGAGTGTCTACCTATACACTTATAATGGACGCGAATGGTCCAAAATGGCGGGTCGTTACAATATCCATAACCGATTCCGGTCTCTTTAATAACCTTCGAAATTATTACACCAATTGGTCGTTTATTTATTTCAAAACCAAATCAAATTCAATTCCAATTAGAATTTATAAACCAACATTTCATTTGTCTTTCCAAATCAATTTCCATAATTTACATTTCAAAACTTCCAACGTACCATTTCAAAATCTTATAATACAATTTCGGTTTCTATTTAAATCAATTCAAATATTGATTCAAGTTCGTAAATAAGTTTCATTCCAAATCATTTAAATAAATTTTATTTAACATTCAAATCAATTTAAACTCATTAATCGATTTCATTCAATATTCATTAAGTAAATTTGCCATTCAAAACAATTTCTATTAAATTTCCAATTCATTAAATCAATTCTTAAGTTCAACTTCATTAAATCAAAATTTACAATTTTAAATTAAACTAAATTCGTCAAATCAATTCACTTATTTACTTTCTTAAATAATTTTCCAAAAACTTACTTAATCAAGAAATCTCAATTTCAATTATTTACGAAGTAAAATTCACTTATTTCAAAAGTTCAATTTTACTTATTAAAGCATTCAATTCAATTTAATCATTAAATAATCCAATCTTATTTAGTTTTTAAATAATTCAAAACTTAATTATTAAATAATTTCAAAGTTTAATAATTTCAAACTTAATTATAATTTCAAACTTAATTCAATAATTTCTCAAATTAAACAACATTCTTTCATCAACTACATTTTTAATATTTTGTTTCAGATTATTAAATATTAACATTTTCCTTTCATTAAAATTTAAATTTCAACTTCATTTCAAAACCATATTATTTATTCAAATAAAATGTTCGTTTTATTTTTAAATCAAATTATTGACCAATCGGGTTTTATTTAATTTCCTATCCTAGGTCAAAGTTCAATTTGGGTATTTATCATTTCAACCCGATTCCAATTCAATTCAAAATCAAAACATAGCAAAGGGAACTTGCAGTGTGATAACTGGGATGGTGTCAAAGTAAATAAACAAGCAATAACAACAACCAATATCAATCCAATAATCAATTCAAATAATCCTGAAATAACCGTATTAATTCGCATTGTTATTTTTACGAATTAATATAATTATTTCTAGAATCTACACTATCATTTCATGTAGATTTAGGATTATTACATTACGGTTCTTCACTTGTCATCTATTTACAATTTCATACATCATCAATTTAACAACATACATTCAGTGGTTCAAAGTGTAATTAAACAAATCCTTCGTGTCAATAAATTTATCAGTTAAAGGGGTCATATTATACAAATGTCATTTAATCAAATTTAACACATATATCAAATCTAACTATCCTGCGTCAATTTCAATTTCAAATTATTAATCACTTACATCATTAACAATTTAACGTCCAATATAAACATCAAACAATCAATCATTTAACAACCAAACTGGATTATCACTGCATATATAACAGATAATGGTGTCTGTAACGACCCCGAATTTTATAAATATTTAAATTAATAATTAATTCAATTTTTGAATTAAAGTTGTGAAATTAATCGAATTAAGTGATGCGAGTTTCCCCGAATCCAATTATATTCTGTATAAATCATTTAAATTTAAAATATTGTATACTTGAGCATATATGAGAAAATTTGAAGTTATAAATATATGTATATATTTGATTTGAATAAAAATTGTAAATATTGTATATATGTGTGAATATATATATACGATATAAAAGTGATAAAATAAACGAATGAAAAATAAATGAAAATAAAATAATAAAAACAAATGCAAAATACTTAAGCTAATAATATAAGACAATAAATATGAAGTAAAAAAATTATAGAATCTTATTTAAAATAATAGAACAAAAGCATAGAAATAAAACAATACATAAGTCAATTCTTTATAACAACATATAAGAAATAGAAATATATGTAGATAAGTATCTTTAGCCACCAAATATCTTTATATATGTATACGGCTGAAGTATGGAACAAGAAACAAAGTTAAAGAAAGAAAGAAAAAGTACTAAGTAATTAATGCTTGGATCCTTAGCCACCAAATTTTAGAAACCATCAGCCGAAATGAAGATAAATTGTACATGTTAATTTAATACCATCATCTTTAGTAAACAAGATAAATCTTACCATAGCCTACAACACTTAGACAATCTCTGATCAAAGATTTATAAAACAATTTCTAGTACAAAACACCAGTACTAAACAAATGAACACTCTGCATACTTCTCTTTTATATGCATCACCTCCAACCTAAATTCGTTCAAAACATAATTAAACAAAACTGAGAAAAGGGAAAAAATACAGGACTGTTTCAGTTGCAACCTGGAATCAAACAAATTATCAAAATCTTGAATCATCAACAAACAAGCTTTAATCTGAATGAACTAAGCAAGTTTCCAGTTTTTCAAGCATTTCAGTTTCAATGGAAATCTAAGCAATTCAAGGTTCCAGTAGAACAAGCTTTCAAAACAATTCAGTTTTTAACATCCTCAAATCTCTGCTTCCCTGCTTCATCCATATTCAGGTGAGCAACTCCTATTTTTCCGAGGCTTAACTGTTTTGATTTCTTGTCGCTTGTGAGTAAACAAGTTATTCTTCATACTCAAAGATAATCTATCTATAACCAAGTTAGTTTGAGTTGCTGTGATGATAAAACCATGCTGTTAAATAATTTTTGAGCTCTGTAAAAAGATTTTTCTTCCTCTGTTCTTTGAGTTTAGTATGGAACAAATAGAACAAAAAAATTTGATCCCTTATGTTTGATCACTATCAAGTTCGAATCTCAAACAAAAGGTGTGTTTTTGAGTAAGAATTTTATTATAAAAAAAGTCCAAGAAGAAAACAATATTATACAATATGAAATTTCAAAAGTTTGCAGGAAACCTTATCAAAGAGTAAATTTCGAACATGCTAAATTGTCATTTCGAATATACTACATAAATCCTTGTTCGAAAATAGGATTTTTAAAACTATATTGAGGATTTTTAGTATTATGGTTAGGGTGCAGTTTCTTATTGAACAAAATTTGCTCTTTTACCAATTTCCAGAAATCAAACAAATTTTAAATCTTGAAATTCATTTTGGAGCTTGCTTGATCTTTGTAGAATTCAGGAAAAATGTTTAAAGAAATTTCTATTGAATGAGAAGTTGTATCGAAGGAATTTTAGGGTTTGAACGTGTTTTTGGGTCGCTGAGTTTTGAGGAGCCGCCGCGATCACTCCAGGTGATCGAGTTCGACGTGGGTCAGGGGATTGGTGGAGGAGGTGTTGATGAAGGGGTGGCCGGAGTTTGGAGTCGCCTAGTGGTTGGAGCGCCGAGAACTTGGCGTTGACAGGTTCGAGAGGGGAAGTGAGCTCGTGTTTCCAGGTTTGCATTTAAAGTTCTCGATTTCGTTTCGAGGTGGCGCAGCGGGTTTTGGAGATTGCGAGTTGGTCGTGGGACGATGGGTGATAGGTGGTGATGCTGGTCGATGGTCGGAAGTGGCTGGAGGCGTGGTGCACGTGCACCGTGCACGTTTGAAAGGGGTGGGTTGTTTTGGGGGGCGCTGTCTTTTTGGCCTCGGGTTTTTCTGAGATTCTCTCGAAGCAAATGATGAGAAGACTCGAAGTATTCCCGGGTATGGCGCGAGAAAAATGCAGATGCGACTCGAAGCAGTTTAGACGATTTGAGTATGTTGTGTTCCAGGCTTTTGTTTAAGGTATAGCCTGGCAGTTTCTTGATTTCAAAGAACAATATAAAATCTGAACGAATTTAAAACCGAGTTTAATTTGAATTTTTAAAATCTGAATTCAAATTGGAAATTTGAATCTTAGGATTTGAAAATGGACTAAAGTTTATAACTTTAAAACGATGTAAATAAGTTACATTTAAAAACTTGAATTAATTAAATAATTAAGGGTTAATAAATGGGTCATTAAGGATTAACTAATTAAGTTAATTAATTAAGGAATTATAAATTTATGAAGGTGATTAAGGAAAGATAATAAATTAAGGGCTAATAAATCAATGTGATTAAGTAAGGATAATTAATTTAAGAATAATCTATAAATTATTAATAGTTAATAAATAAACGATATAAAGGATAATTAATTATATTGGTTTGTAATTAATTTATGATTAATTAACCCGGATTAGAAATTCATAAGTAATTAATCTAATTTGAATAAATCAGATAATTAACTGACCTTACTTATGAATATTTGGATTTGATTGGATGATTGAATTGTTGATATCCCTGATATGTGATGCTTTGTGATATACCCTGATTTATGTTGTGATCTGTAATTTCTTTATCTATGATATTTATACATCTGTGATCTGTATGTGAAAGATAAGCGTTATAGTTTATATCGCTTATCAACTATATTTCTGTATTCTGATCTGTGATGATTCATTGTGTTGCACTATTGTGTTGAACCCCTGGACTACACTGTTACACACACAAATATGGATTTCACGTGGAAATCAGTTAAGTCACAGATGATTTAAATTTGATGTTTTTGAAATTGAAATTTTAATTTCAATTGATTTTGAAATTAGAAATTTGGGGTTTAAAGTGAAAAGCTTTTGAAGTAGAATTTCAAATATAAAAGTTATTTTGAATAACTTAATCGAGTTTTGAAAATTTAAATAATTAGATTTAAATTTGAATTCAAGTTTGAAATTAAATCTATGATTTGGAAACTAGGGATAAAAGATGATATAAATGTGTTTGTATGAATTAAACCATTTAAAAGTAAAATTTTGGGAATTTGAATTTAAACCAAGGATTTTAACTCGTATAGATGAATCAAATTTCCAAATAAAAACTGTTTGTTTTAAAGGAATAAAAGCTTTCAGATAAGAAGTGAAATTCCAATTTAGGTAAAGGAATTTCAAGATTAAATTGAAAAAAATGATTTTCCAAGTTATGAATGAATTCTTTTTGAAAGCTATGAATTAAACCTGTCTATTTTTAACAGATTTAAAATGATGATTTGTTTAAACCATTCGAAATGAAATTGTTTTGAAAGCTATAAGTTGAATCTTTATTTTAAAGATTTAACGAATTAATCAAATTGAAAGGGAAATTGATTTGAAAAATCTATGAATGAATCTTTGTGAAATTAAGTGAACTTTATGAATTGAATCTTTTTGTTTAAAAGATTAAAATGGTAATTTGATAAACCATTTGTAAAGAAAGTTTGGGTTTAAGTTGTGACTTAATTGAAATCCCAATATCCGTATGTTTTTAAATATTGCGCTCACTATTCGGGTTAGCCGGGAAAAGACAATTGTGTCGTATAACTCATTCCGAATAGTGATACGTCGTATATGGATCGCATTTGAAGACCGGTGTTGAAGACCGGATATTTTTCGAAAATGAAAGGACAACCTGTCGAATGTCTCTGCACTGAGTCGCGCCGGTATAGAGATTTATATCACTCTTTTGTGACGGGAAGTCCGGACGTGATTGATAATTATCCGGAATTGCAAGGGCTTCGTGAGAAGTGCCTTCGGTTCTGTTCGAACCCGGAACAGACTTATATGGATACATGTCTGACATTACACTTTGAGATATAAAGCCGATTTCTTTCAAATACATTTCTGTTTGGTGGCGGAGAATTTATTCTCTTAGCTTAACACCCTTCTCTGAGACGTACGAGCTCAGAGGTTATGTAGTTGAAGTTATCAGCGATATATCCCAATTTGGTAATGTGGCATGCTGAGTGTTGCTGTGTGATGATCAGTGTTTGATCATTTGTGATATGATCATTTGTTTGATCTTATATCTTTGTGATCATAGGTTGATCATTTGTTTGACCCGAAGCATGGCTTTGTGTACAAAGCGTAGCTTTGTGGACGAGACTTCGTCGAGCCTCACACCCCGGAAATGGTCAAAACAGGAAGGATGCGGCAAGGTTCTAGGGAGTAGCGCCCCTTAGTGTATGTCATTCCTTCTGGATAAAGGTGGTATCATGGTATAGAGCCCAGATACTTAACCTCTGTGGTTGCTGCAAATTTATTACTTTGTGGTTGTTGGAAATCGGGGATCCTCGGGAAGATCGGTGACGATCGGGGGATGGCATACGCGTGTCAGTAGTTACCTATTTTTGCAGAGGTAACCCGGCCTTGTGTTGGCAGAGATCCGGTTAGGTTCTCGGGTCGTCTATTCCAGGGACGTACCCATCGTGGATAGGAAGTTCCTTAGCCTGACCATTTGTTGGAAATCCATCTTCCAATACGAACTGTGTACGGTATTAGTTGTAGAACCTGCCATCTAATATGGTAGCTATAGTAGGCATAATATAATGGTACCTATGCTGGCTAAGATTGATATTCTACTTTCGAAATTTCTTTCTACACTATGCACTAATAATAATATCAAATGATTTGATTTGCGTAGTAAGCATCTTTGACTATCATAAGAAGAAATCTCCTCCAATTCTGCGTTTGCATTGTGTGTGTGGTGGGAGGTCTTATGGTAGTTTCATTTTCTAAAAGCATTGCGGATTTCAATGTTTAAAATTCTTTTGCTGTTGTTTAAAGATAAACTGTTTTTGTTGCTCACACCAGTCCCATGACTGATCCGGAGTTTATTGTTCCCTTCCTAAACTCTGGGTGCTCATAATTTTCCACACGAGCAGTCTAGAGTTGGGTTTCTTTTCAAATATTCAGGTTTAGTAGATTTTCTGGAGCCAGTTCAGTCTTTGGATCGGACTGCACTTGCTTATTCTTGGTGTATCGTTGTTGGGAGTTCGAGCTACTGCTGGAGTTCCCTCTTGAAGACTATCTTAGAGTTATTTGTTCCGCTGCTGATATTATCGTTTTTCTTTTCCGCTGCTATTTGTTGTATCATATCTCTGATGTATATTGATATTCATTGTATCATTCTGTTGTATCAGATATTGTATATCAATGTATTATTCTTTTGTTCCGCTGTGTTATTTACTTAACTGTGTTATAAGCTCCGGCGACTCGGATTTGAACGGTCGAATCTACGGCATTCGAGTACGATGTAAAGTATGGATGTCGATTTTCGAACGCGAAAATTCGTATCGTTACATTTGGTATCAGAGCTAAGGTTGAACTTTAGCTCAGGAGTATAACACGTTAAGTAGCTCATTAGAGATAGAGTGAAGTAAACTCTAGAATGAGTATTCTCAGATATCCGTCTGAACGTCTCAGTAAATTCTCTTACTATCCACTGATAGTAAGTATGAGTGCAAGAAGAGGACGAGATAAGAGACAGGGAAATACAACTATAAATGGTCAATACTCTGTAACAACAAGGAAACAATCTTTTCTCTATCAATCTCTTTCGTTCAACATCTCTTCTCAACTCTTTGATGGTTCCTGGTAGATCCAGGAAGAAATTCGATATATAAATATGGGACATAAACTCCGGATAAGCCAAAATTGTTGTTTGGATGTATTGGTTGCCTTGTTTGTTTTGGTTGCTATGGTTGATAGATACTTAGTTCTGAACTAAAAGCTTTGAAATTGTATCCATATATCTGTCTATTCTTTGGGTCCGGATATATTCTACGAATGGTTAGTTATCCTTTCAAACTGACCGATGCCACTCCATACTTCGTAGATCTGGATAACCCGAGTATCTTGTGAAGTGCTAAACAGATTCGTTCTTGTATATATGATATTCTGATTTGGTAAGCCAAATGCAGAATAAATGTTCAGTTTGAGTTGATGAAATATTCTTCATCTATCTTTTTGTCTCCTTGGTAATTTCGAGGACGAAATTCTTTTAAGGGGGGAAGTCTGTAACGACCCCGAATTTTATAAATATTTAAATTAATAATTAATTCAATTTTTGAATTAAAGTTGTGAAATTAATCGAATTAAGTGATGCGAGTTTCCCCGAATCCAATTATATTCTGTATAAATCATTTAAATTTAAAATATTGTATACTTGAGCATATATGAGAAAATTTGAAGTTATAAATATATGTATATATTTGATTTGAATAAAAATTGTAAATATTGTATATATGTGTGAATATATATATACGATATAAAAGTGATAAAATAAACGAATGAAAAATAAATGAAAATAAAATAATAAAAACAAATGCAAAATACTTAAGCTAATAATATAAGACTATAAATATGAAGTAAAATAATTATAGAATCTTATTTAAAATAATAGAACAAAAGCATAGAAATAAAACAATACATAAGTCAATTCTTTATAACAACATATAAGAAATAGAAATATATGTAGATAAGTATCTTTAGCCACCAAATATCTTTATATATGTATATGGCTGAAGTATGGAACAAGAAACAAAGTTAAAGAAAGAAAGAAAAAGTACTAAGTAATTAATGCTTGGATCCTTAGCCACCAAATTTTAGAAACCATCAGCCGAAATGAAGATAAATTGTACATGTTAATTTAATACCATCATCTTTAGTAAACAAGATAAATCTTACCATAGCCTACAACACTTAGACAATCTCTGATCAAAGATTTATAAAACAATTTCTAGTACAAAACACCAGTACTAAACAAATGAACACTCTGCATACTTCTCTTTTATATGCATCACCTCCAACCTAAATTCGTTCAAAACATAATTAAACAAAACTGAGAAAAGGGAAAAAATACAGGACTGTTTCAGCTGCAACCTGGAATCAAACAAATTATCAAAATCTTGAATCATCAACAAACAAGCTTTAATCTGAATGAACTAAGCAAGTTTCCAGTTTTTCAAGCATTTCAGTTTCAATGGAAATCTAAGCAATTCAAGGTTCCAGTAGAACAAGCTTTCAAAACAATTCAGTTTTTAACATCCTCAAATCTCTGCTTCCCTGCTTCATCCATATTCAGGTGAGCAACCCCTATTTTTCCGAGGCTTAACTGTTTTGATTTCTTGTCGCTTGTGAGTAAACAAGTTATTCTTCATACTCAAAGATAATCTATCTATAACCAAGTTAGTTTGAGTTGCTGTGATGATAAAACCATGCTGTTAAATAATTTTTGAGCTCTGTAAAAAGATTTTTCTTCCTCTGTTCTTTGAGTTTAGTATGGAACAAATAGAACAAAAAAATTTGATCCCTTATGTTTGATCACTATCAAGTTCGAATCTCAAACAAAAGGTGTGTTTTTGAGTAAGAATTTTATTATAACAAAAGTCCAAGAAGAAAACAATATTATACAATATGAAATTTCAAAAGTTTGCAGGAAACCTTATCAAAGAGTAAATTTCGAACATGCTAAATTGTCATTTCGAATATACTACATAAATCCTTGTTCGAAAATAGGATTTTTAAAACTATATTGAGGATTTTTAGTATTATGGTTAGGGTGCAGTTTCTTATTGAACAAAATTTGCTCTTTTACCAATTTCCAGAAATCAAACAAATTTTAAATCTTGAAATTCATTTTGGAGCTTGCTTGATCTTTGTAGAATTCAGGAAAAATGTTTAAAGAAATTTCTATTGAATGAGAAGTTGTATCGAAGGAATTTTAGGGTTTGAACGTGTTTTTGGGTCGCTGAGTTTTGAGGAGCCGCCGCGATCACTCCAGGTGATCGAGTTCGACGTGGGTCAGGGGATTGGTGGAGGAGGTGTTGATGAAGGGGTGGCCGGAGTTTGGAGTCGCCTAGTGGTTGGAGCGCCGAGAACTTGGCGTTGACAGGTTCGAGAGGGGAAGTGAGCTCGTGTTTCCAGGTTTGCATTTAAAGTTCTCGATTTCGTTTCGAGGTGGCGCAGCGGGTTTTGGAGATTGCGAGTTGGTCGTGGGACGATGGGTGATAGGTGGTGATGCTGGTCGATGGTCGGAAGTGGCTGGAGGCGTGGTGCACGTGCACCGTGCACGTTTGAAAGGGGTGGGTAGTTTTGGGGGGCGCTGTCTTTTTGGCCTCGGGTTTTTCTGAGATTCTCTCGAAGCAAATGATGAGAAGACTCGAAGTATTCCCGGGTATGGCGCGAGAAAAATGCAGATGCGACTCGAAGCAGTTTAGACGATTTGAGTATGTTGTGTTCCAGGCTTTTGTTTAAGGTATAGCCTGGCAGTTTCTTGATTTCAAAGAACAATATAAAATCTGAACGAATTTAAAACCGAGTTTAATTTGAATTTTTAAAATCTGAATTCAAATTGGAAATTTGAATCTTAGGATTTGAAAATGGACTAAAGTTTATAACTTTAAAACGATGTAAATAAGTTACATTTAAAAACTTGAATTAATTAAATAATTAAGGGTTAATAAATGGGTCATTAAGGATTAACTAATTAAGTTAATTAATTAAGGAATTATAAATTTATGAAGGTGATTAAGGAAAGATAATAAATTAAGGGCTAATAAATCAATGTGATTAAGTAAGGATAATTAATTTAAGAATAATCTATAAATTATTAATAGTTAATAAATAAACGATATAAAGGATAATTAATTATATTGGTTTGTAATTAATTTATGATTAATTAACCCGGATTAGAAATTCATAAGTAATTAATCTAATTTGAATAAATCAGATAATTAACTGACCTTACTTATGAATATTTGGATTTGATTGGATGATTGAATTGTTGATATCCCTGATATGTGATGCTTTGTGATATACCCTGATTTATGTTGTGATCTGTAATTTCTTTATCTATGATATTTATACATCTGTGATCTGTATGTGAAAGATAAGCGTTATAGTTTATATCGCTTATCAACTATATTTCTGTATTCTGATCTGTGATGATTCATTGTGTTGCACTATTGTGTTGAACCCCTGGACTACACTGTTACACACACAAATATGGATTTCACGTGGAAATCAGTTAAGTCACAGATGATTTAAATTTGATGTTTTTGAAATTGAAATTTTAATTTCAATTGATTTTGAAATTAGAAATTTGGGGTTTAAAGTGAAAAGCTTTTGAAGTAGAATTTCAAATATAAAAGTTATTTTGAATAACTTAATCGAGTTTTGAAAATTTAAATAATTAGATTTAAATTTGAATTCAAGTTTGAAATTAAATCTATGATTTGGAAACTAGGGATAAAAGATGATATAAATGTGTTTGTATGAATTAAACCATTTAAAAGTAAAATTTTGGGAATTTGAATTTAAACCAAGGATTTTAACTCGTATAGATGAATCAAATTTCCAAATAAAAACTGTTTGTTTTAAAGGAATAAAAGCTTTCAGATAAGAAGTGAAATTCCAATTTAGGTAAAGGAATTTCAAGATTAAATTGAAAAAAATGATTTTCCAAGTTATGAATGAATTCTTTTTGAAAGCTATGAATTAAACCTGTCTATTTTTAACAGATTTAAAATGATGATTTGTTTAAACCATTCGAAATGAAATTGTTTTGAAAGCTATAAGTTGAATCTTTATTTTAAAGATTTAATGAATTAATCAAATTGAAAGGGAAATTGATTTGAAAAATCTATGAATGAATCTTTGTGAAATTAAGTGAACTTTATGAATTGAATCTTTTTGTTTAAAAGATTAAAATGGTAATTTGATAAACCATTTGTAAAGAAAGTTTGGGTTTAAGTTGTGACTTAATTGAAATCCCAATATCCGTATGTTTTTAAATATTGCGCTCACTATTCGGGTTAGCCGGGAAAAGACAATTGTGTCGTATAACTCATTCCGAATAGTGATACGTCGTATATGGATCGCATTTGAAGACCGGTGTTGAAGACCGGATATTTTTCGAAAATGAAAGGACAACCTGTCGAATGTCTCTGCACTGAGTCGCGCCGGTATAGAGATTTATATCACTCTTTTGTGACGGGAAGTCCGGACGTGATTGAGAATTATCCGGAATTGCAAGGGCTTCGTGAGAAGTGCCTTCGGTTCTGTTCGAACCCGGAACAGACTTATATGGATACATGTCTGACATTACACTTTGAGATATAAAGCCGATTTCTTTCAAATACATTTCTGTTTGGTGGCGGAGAATTTATTCTCTTAGCTTAACACCCTTCTCTGAGACGTACGAGCTCAGAGGTTATGTAGTTGAAGTTATCAGCGATATATCCCAATTTGGTAATGTGGCATGCTGAGTGTTGCTGTGTGATGATCAGTGTTTGATCATTTGTGATATGATCATTTGTTTGATCTTATATCTTTGTGATCATAGGTTGATCATTTGTTTGACCCGAAGCATGGCTTTGTGTACAAAGCGTAGCTTTGTGGACGAGACTTCGTCGAGCCTCACACCCCGGAAATGGTCAAAACAGGAAGGATGCGGCAAGGTTCTAGGGAGTAGCGCCCCTTAGTGTATGTCATTCCTTCTGGATAAAGGTGGTATCATGGTATAGAGCCCAGATACTTAACCTCTGTGGTTGCTGCAAATTTATTACTTTGTGGTTGTTGGAAATCGGGGATCCTCGGGAAGATCGGTGACGATCGGGGGATGGCATACGCGTGTCAGTAGTTACCTATTTTTGCAGAGGTAACCCGGCCTTGTGTTGGCAGAGATCCGGTTAGGTTCTCGGGTCGTCTATTCTAGGGACGTACCCATCGTGGATAGGAAGTTCCTTAGCCTGACCATTTGTTGGAAATCCATCTTCCAATACGAACTGTGTACGGTATTAGTTGTAGAACCTGCCATCTAATATGGTAGCTATAGTAGGCATAATATAATGGTACCTATGCTGGCTAAGATTGATATTCTACTTTCGAAATTTCTTTCTACACTATGCACTAATAATAATATCAAATGATTTGATTTGCGTAGTAAGCATCTTTGACTATCATAAGAAGAAATCTCCTCCAATTCTGCGTTTGCATTGTGTGTGTGGTGGGAGGTCTTATGGTAGTTTCATTTTCTAAAAGCATTGCGGATTTCAATGTTTAAAATTCTTTTGCTGTTGTTTAAAGATAAACTGTTTTTGTTGCTCACACCAGTCCCATGACTGATCCGGAGTTTATTGTTCCCTTCCTAAACTCTGGGTGCTCATAATTTTCCACACGAGCAGTCTAGAGTTGGGTTTCTTTTCAGATATTCAGGTTTAGTAGATTTTCTGGAGCCAGTTCAGTCTTTGGATCGGACTGCACTTGCTTATTCTTGGTGTATCGTTGTTGGGAGTTCGAGCTACTGCTGGAGTTCCCTCTTGAAGACTATCTTAGAGTTATTTGTTCCGCTGCTGATATTATCGTTTTTCTTTTCCGCTGCTATTTGTTGTATCATATCTCTGATGTATATTGATATTCATTGTATCATTCTGTTGTATCAGATATTGTATATCAATGTATTATTCTTTTGTTCCGCTGTGTTATTTACTTAACTGTGTTATAAGCTCCGGCGACTCGGATTTGAACGGTCGAATCTACGGCATTCGAGTACGATGTAAAGTATGGATGTCGATTTTCGAACGCGAAAATTCGTATCGTTACAGTGTCAGATGTCACAGGTGAACTGATACAGGTAATAACAGTGTAAATATCAAACAACAGCATATTTCAATTGTCGTTTCAATTGAAATCAAATTTAATAAATAAAAGAACGTTAATCGTGAGTGATTGCTCACCTTTCGAGGCAAGAGAGAATAGACAATTAAAGGAGTTACGGATCCAAGCATGAATTCCAAAGCAAAACAGAATTGGCATGAATTGGGCGGACAAAGCTGAAAATGAGGAAATGATAAAACAATTCAAATCAGAACTGAGTCGATGCAGATATATGGTATAAGCGAACTTATGTATATAACTAAATATAACTATTTTTATATATAAACATATTCTAAATACAAACACATTTTAAATTGAATATATATAAATATTTCAAAATCACCGTTTTAAATTAAATACATACATCAAAAATCAACCTTATACTTAAGATAATATATATATATATATAAGCTAACATACAAATATATATAACTTTTATAACACATGCACACATACAGTATTTTATATAACTTATTATACATATAACAGAGCTTAGAGTATGTATATACATTTTTATTTGAAATCAATGCGTATAACAATCATCATATATGCAACTCTATACATGAGTAGGCTATTAAATAACTAAACATAACTGTATATATACCCCACTGAAATAAGAGAAAAGTATGGAGCTATAAACCCGTAACAGATTTTCTAACTTAAGTATATATATACTAATACACTAATATATATAACTCATGTGCAATTTGTATTTTAAAATGAGTTTAAAACATATCTATGAGAACTGACAAAATTTATATAACTTTAAAATAACAACACGCGAATATAGGCTGCAGGTCACATATACTTTAAAAATGAACTTCCCAGACTATATATAAAGTAATATATATAAATATCATATATTATATCTATATGTATATACCTTTAGAACCGAATGCAAAATTTAGAAGTACGAAACAATGGCAACCAAGCTAACTTATAAACCCTTTGTATACACGTATTTCGAAACAACTTAAATTTATAACTATACGAACTGACAAATACCATTCCTATATATACAACTAATAACATACTGCTTTTTAACATAAAGTGAAACCAGAACTGGTATACAAAAATCTATCCTTGAAAATACTTTAAACAGGGCATGCGTATGACAAGCTGTAAGTATATAAAGGTTAACAAAGCATATTTTAATAATTATGTATATACCAGACTACTGACATCCTATATACTATAATATGTAGCTTGAATAGATCAAAATATGTATATATTAGCTTGAATATAACTTGAATATATACCTTTATATATACTATAACGTATGCAGCAACCTATATATATTATAAATAACAAAACATATGTACATATTCTATGTTCCATTCGAAATATATACGTCGACCACATAGACAAAACTTGATATATCAAATATATATATATATATATATGTATATACAAACGAAATCGGTTTTAAATATACAAAGAAAATATAGCTCTGAACATAGAAAATTAAAATAAAACTTACATATATAAATATAACTTATATAAATTATAAACTGTTGAAAATACATATATACTGCTAACTTATATTTTACTTACCTGTTATACTAGAAGAAGAGGAGGAGGAAGGCCGTCATGGGCGGAGGTGATGGAGGCGATGTGTAACAAGGGGAAAGAAGTAGGGCATCGGGCTGTTTGGTGGAGGGGAGGCACATCTGGGTAGGAAATGAGAAGAAGGGAGGTCATTGGCTCACGTGCTGCTGTTCATGAGGGGGAAATGGATATTGTTAGGCACGGGAAGGAGGCTTGCTTGGCTTTGGGTTGGGCTTGGTTATGGTGCTGGCGGACGTTTGACAGGCAGGGGAAAGTTGCGAAGAGAGCACGGCATGGTGATGAGGTTGCAGATCTCCCGGAAGAAGCCGATAATAAATTTTTTATATAAATATCAGTGGGAAGTTTGTTTATTTGCAAATGAAAACGACAGAATGGAAGTAAACAAAGTGACAGAGAACTTTTAAAAGGAAAGGCAGAAGAACGTGAAAAGCTACATTTGTTTTGTTCGTGAAAGGCTACATTTACTTTGTTTGCAGAGTGCATTTTTTTTTGAACGGATGTATAATTTTTTTTGAAACTAGAGAGTATAAAATTCTGCTTGCATTCAAGGCAACAATTAAAGCTATGACCGTTCAATTTTGGAACGGTGGAGTATAAAGAAATAGAAAATCAAAAGGTTTAAAACCGGTACGAAATCCATTTCCGCTGATTTCGCTACGTATCATATCTCGAAACACAGAATTGAATATACCGCAGAGATTAGCACGGCGGGACGATCAAAACGGTATACAGATACCAGTGGTATGATTGAATTTCAAAAATTCGAATTTTCTACTGGCGGAAAATGCAAGAAAAACACTGAAAAATAAGATCGACGGAGCCAAAGATGTCCGAATTTGGAAAAACGACAAACTGACATCTTGCTCAGAAGATGGTTTAGAATTTTTCTATTTGAAAATATTTAGGTTTCGGAAACATTTTATTTTCATCGCTTTTTAACTGATTAAATTGAAGTAAATTTATGCGCGAAATAAACTTTCATATTTTCGGACGAAAATTTACCAGTTGCTATGTTTAACTAAACGCATTCAAAATATCTAATTTATATTTCAAAATTTTATCGTTTAAAATTTCACAAAATTCCAACTAATTACGTTATTAAAACAGTTGAAATTTACGGGTTGTTACACATTCATCCAAATATCAATAAACAACCATTCATTACAATCATCATCCAATTTAAACAAAACATAAATATAAAGCATATAAAATATAACAGGCATTAACGAATAGTTTATATTCAATAAAAATTAATAACTATTCAACTGACAGTTTATATGCAATAATAAATAAATTTAACTGTCAAATTATATGCAATAATAAAATTAAATAACAATTTAATTTAATTAAATGCTATCTAACTGAGATGATGATTTAATATATTCCCAAACAATCATAGATAAATTTTAAATCACATCAAAATTTAATTTAACAAACATAAGAAATCTTAGAAGTTGTGAGTGGGTTAAAACACTCACCTTTTGAATTTAAATTGAATTCAAATCCAATTTAAACCCAAAAATTTGACCGTCTCAAAATTTGTCCAAACCAGCGTCATCAAGTCCGGAATTTTATTACGATCCTAACAAAAAAAAATCGTGCGTGAATCGGAGTACGTATGTGGAAGTTATTCGTATTAACGCGTTTGAAAAATCAAAATTAGATTAAATTCAAAACAAAACAAACCTACCTATTACCAGTTGCCACGTCAGCGTTTCCTGCGCACCCCTAGTGACGAATCTCACCAAACCCATGTTCCAATTTCGCAAATTGATGAAGAAATCAAAAAGCCCCAATTCAACCTTTTGGGTATCGAATTTTACACGTTTGACCGTGATTTCTGATTGACTCAAGCGACTATTGCAAAAACAGAGACTGCGCTTAGATCCGTATCGATGAAAACTACAACATAAATTTTTTTTTTTGGAATTTTCTGAGGACTTTGAATTTTATTTGATTTTTGAATAGAATTGGATCTGAAATTTGCATCCATTTAGGAAGAGAAAGAATTGAAGAAAATGAACGCACAAATAAATGAGAATAGATGGAGGCTAGGGTTTATATAGATAGGTTAGAATTAGAGTAGATGGATCTGATAAACAAACGCGCTGAACGATAATTTAAATTAACGTAATAATTACATATTTAATTTTAAATTAATTGCAATAAATCCAAATAAATACATAAAGCTTGATTCCCGTTTAAACACTTAACTCATTTGATTGCGATTAACCTATTTATAGTAAATTAAATTCCGATATCTTAATAAACTTTATTTCCATCTTTTTTATTCACAAATCATCATATTATGAAGACATTTACGTTATTTCCCATTTATTACCTTAATTTATTTATCGTAACATTTAATTTATATTCATTGCAATGATGTACGATCTAATTGAATGAACTAAGTATATAACTCATAATAATTGTTGTAAAACTCTTAATCCCACATTAAAAGGTTTGTTGTTTCCACTCAAATATTTTAGATATTTACAGATATAGGTTTTTATTCAACCGTTATTTTATTATATATTAATAAAATAAATTCACTAATTAAGTCCGTTTAAATTTATTACCAAATCCATTTACCTCTCCCAACAAATTTGACTTCCCATCAAATAATTCATGTCCCTATAAAAACTTACATTTACACTTTATAGTTATTTTAATATACCCACTCCAACACTCTTAACCCTTATCTTTACGTTTCACCCACTTGTAATATTTAATTACATTTATTAGAATTCAATGTTGGCATTTATTACTATTAATTTATTCAATGTTTACTGCCCCTTATTTCAATTTCTTCCATTTACAGTTGCGACTTCACTATTCACAGTTACTTTTGTATACTCCTTTCCTATTTAAACCAAATATAACAAATTCCAATTAAATCTAATTATTACCTTTAAAATAAGTCATAACATTCGAATAACTCTATTAAATTGGAATGTTTCATTTAAGTTTATAAATGATCCTCTTGCATTAACATAATTCTTTAGATTTATTTCCATTTACGGTTAATCAATGTTATATTACATTAATCAATTTAATATCTTCCTTTAGTTTCTCATCTTCAAAGTATATCTCAGTAAAATCTTTCCACTATTTAATTTATTGAATCTTATGCAATGTTACTATAAATAAGTTTTAAATTACCATTAACTGTACATTCAATTACTATTCCATATATATATTTATTCATCAATCAATTAGGGAATTTCTATAACAGTTGTTAGCTACTTTTATATTTACTTCCTAATAACGTACTACCTACTCTTCTTTAATTGTGATTTGAATTCCAACCTTTATTTCATGCTAAATAAAATAACAACATATAAATTGTTACCTATTTCCCTGCATGCCTATATAGGTTTATTACTTAACAATCACCGTTTAAAATCCCGTGTATACACAAATTATTACTTAACATAAGTCTATTCTTTTATTACTTTACGTTTCACACTTCCGTTACTATAAAATAAATCACCAAGTAATGTTATCATCAAACCAACATTAATTAATATATTAAATGCTTACATTTATTTCTCTACATCCAATTTGTTCCAACTAAATTTATATTAATGCCATTCCCTTATATGGTTATCATTCATTCTCTTGTGCTAACTTTTATTACCTAAATTTTTCCGTTATTGTAAGCCTTAAATATCTCCATTTAAATTGAATATAAATTTCAATTCAATCAACCCTTTTCAACCCGCAACTTATAGTAACAGTTACATGTACGAATGGAATCATCATTTATTATAGTATTTTTTCTAAATTTACATTAACATATTGATTAATTCCCTTTAAAGGAAATTTATATCCAGGTATAATACTTACCCCATTTCATTTATTATCATTTATTCAAATTGCTAGTAAATAGGTTTTAAATCACCACTTATATTTTATTAGCGTTCATTTCATTATCCCTTTTTCTATAAAGTTTTTATTTCTACTAAATTAAATTTACACAACTCATTAATTCAACCAAATTAAATTCATGAAATTTACGGGTCATTACACTCTCCCCCACTCAAAACTTTTCGTCCCCGAAAAGGAAAAGGAAGGGAGAAGGAAGAATTAAATAAACAATACATCTTATTCAAAATATTAACTTACAAACAATAATTTACAAAATTTTATTATTTTAAATAAAATATACCCATTTTATAATCATTATATCTTTTTATACTTAAATAAATAAAGTTTTCGAAAAAAAAAATTCAAAATAATTTCTTAGTCCAAAAATTTACGAAAATTTCGGCAGAGTCTCCTTTGTACGGAGAGGCTCCAGAGAAAAATATAATATTAAATATAACAATATACAACATATATTTTCAAAATAATATATATCCCAACACGGAAAATATATATATATAATAGCGCTATAAACCGAAATCCGAGAACGTACCTATTTGTCGGGCAATTTACGTTTAATTTATGGAACCAAAAGCAGTAGCAATTGCTTCCATAACCTGCATTTCACTTATTAAATCCAAAGGGTTAACAATTTATATAAAGTGAAATATTTAAGTGGTTTCAATCACTAACAACAAATCAATACAACAACCATCAATTTCACAAACAGCATACACACACAAATACAAACAACCATTCAATCAACAAACAAATAGTTGTTCGGTTTCAGAACTTTTAAATTGTACGGAATGAAGAATAAACCATCGAGTGCATCATTTACTCAACAGTCTCAGATTAAACACAATGGATTTTTCATCCATCCCAACAAAATTAAAGTTTCCTTACCCAAAAACCACAACCACGACAAACAACAATTTCAGCAATAGTTTTAGTCTATTCTTATTCATTCCATTCATACGTTTGTTGTTTGATTCTTTTTATTCATATAACGGTTTATCTTTTTATTTTCATTGTATTTCTTCCAACTTCTATTTAGAAATTACTTTAACCCTTTCAGTTTACAATTTCTCTTATTTATATTACATTCATTTATAATTGTATGACCTCATCTATTTACACTTTAATTACTTAAGTTTATAATCATCTATTTGTCATACTTACCTTTAATTATATTTACTTGGTAAAATTTCAATTATACTTAAGTTTATAACATTAGATTCTCATTTAACAGCAATTTCATTGAATACTTTCATTATTTCAAATTTTTACTTGTATAATATTCTATTACAATTTAAACACTTCAACTTTTAATATTTGGTAAGTTACATATGCTTTTAAGGATGTAATTAAAAGTTATACAAGTTTATCTCATTTCTTTCAATTAATTCATTGTTCAATACTTTTTCTTTAGTTTTTAAGTTACACATTTCAACTTTCTTTTAAACTCATTTATAACTTAGCATTAAATTTCATATTTCATTAAAGGTTCCAATTATTAATTACTTATATTTCATTTCACTAACATAATTGAAACTATTAATTAACGGAAACTAAAGAACTAAATACCGGATTTTATTTCGAAATCATTTTAAAATAATAGATAGATGTATATACTTGCAACATATGTCTCTAATTATATTTAAAACAATTTAAATTTTATATTTGTTTATCAAAATAAATCTGCAGTAAAACTACTATAGTGGCCTTCCCTCTTCGAAACTCGAAAATGAATGTCGATGATGCATGCACTCATCACCGAAATTATTTTCCAACAACAGAGAGGGGAGTACAGAACTTATCTCTTTCCAAAATTTTCTTTAAAACAATTCTTTCAATTATGTTGAAATATTTATATCATAAAATACTTCTAAATAATATTATTATTATATTCCAATCATCATTCAAAGAAATTTTTCCAAAAATCCCGGAACTTAAGTTCTAAATTTTCCAATTTGATTTATTTTATTTTCAATCTTATTTCAACTATTATTTATAAATTTCATTACCTAACAACCAATATATAGCAACCAAATATATATATCATTTATAAAATTTTACTTTATATGTATAAATATAATAGGCAAAATTATTTCATTCACCTATATTAAAACAAATATTCTGTCGGTCTGTCCTATTAAGTGTTTAGAAATCCCTATTGATGTCATAGCGTCCCATGCACCAACCAGAATTTATAAATACAAAACGAAACAGATTAACACAATATTAAAACCTTTTTATAACACTAACAAATACGCTCTCTCATATATATACACTCAGCGACTCCCATAGGGTATTACTACCCTATTAATAAAGAGTCAGACCCCAAAAAACTAAGGTTTATCGCTAAACCAAAGCTCTGATACCAACTGTAACATCCCACCTTTTTGTATGCTTAAGCAGACACACGTGCCAACTTAAACCATATAGAAGGGTGGATTGTTATGGGGTAAATAAGAAAAAGTGGAGAAATAAAAGAAACAAAATATAATCTTGCAGCGGAACGATAAAATATAATAATCAAATAACAGTTCATGAAGCTGTTTTACAAAACATTTGATTATACTTATACAATACATATCAGAGTTACACATACCAGAGAATGATAATTAATGCAGCGGAATACAAGGGTGTAGTGGAATATAATAAATAGTAGTAATAAAATCTTCGTCTTCGTCCTCCAGAAATAGAGCCTTCAAATCCTGAAATGCTCAGGCTGACCCGAGCGAATTGAAAAGACAAAACACTCGAGTCAGAACTAAAAGATCTTATGTAAGTTAAATCAATGAAATAAATATAAGTGTAAACGGCATCAGAGATGTTTACGGGGTTTGACATCTCCTATCCAGTGTCTAACGTGAGTGCAGTAACTTAAGAAATGTTCGGGATTCACATCTCTTAAGGATCCGTTAAACTATCTACTATGTAGTAATATTCGCTATTATAATAATGTCTAATATAAAATAAACTTACTTTTTAATAGCGTTAAGGGGTTACCCATATAGCCCTTAACACAAAATAATGCCAATAGTCTATACAGTACCTGCATACCCCGAGAGGCTACGAGAAGATACTCCATAGGTACGACACAAATAGAAACTCGTAGTAAAGCTCGATATGGTAGGTGACACGGCACACAAGGCAATGCCAGGGTAGATATACCAGTTACGCATCCGGACTGGTGGTGACGCATAGCAGCCACTACCGCCCACCTCGAACAACACTCCCAAATCAAGGGTGGCCACCAAATCAATCACAAGTAATAGAATGGTATCGAAGAAGTGTGTCCGATCAGAGGTGCTACCTCCTTGGCCCGTCGATCGCTCCTGTTTTAGCCACCTTATGCCAACTCATTGGAGTGGGGTCCACGTATATACCTTAGGATCGTCGCCACCAACCTACTTCATTCGGGAAACTCCACCGCGTACACAGTTGTCAAAGTGGTTTTCAGTATCGACAGAGAGTATGTCCATATCCGATCCCTATCTCTTAACAACCAAACGTTATTATAACACCGTGGTCATTTTAAAAATATATATACTTTTAAAAACAAAATCATTGCCCTTTCAAAACATATTCTTTATTTCAAAATAGTATATACATCAAAAACCAAAATATTATTGCCATTTCAAACCATATCCTTTACTTCAAATAGTATATACTTTAAAACCAAAATATTATTGCTATTTCAAAACATATCATTTACTTCAACATAGTATATACTTTAAAACCAAATTCAATAATATATCATTTAAATAAAATCAAAATTTTCAATCACTATTCTTACTTTTAATTATAAAACTTGAAATATTCTTTAAAACCATCTTAAACCCAAATCACATAATGCAGTCATATTCTAAATCTCAAAATTTCAATCGATTTCAAATCAATATATTTAAAGAAAATTCTTAAATAAATTCTATTTCAAATAAATTCATTTTCAAACCATATTAATTTCAAAGTTATAACAATTTCGAAAACCAATACTTTGAAAACAGTAATACCTTAATTTCAATAAAACATTTCAATTTTGATATATTTCAAGTCTTTAAATATTCCAAAATTCCCAACCAAATATGATAATCTTATATATACCTTAATCCAATTTACTATTATTTAGTTTAGAAATATTTATTTAATAAACTCAATATCACTTAAATAAAGCTCAAACTTGAAATATTCGTAAATCAAACTTAAAACATCATCAAGTTATACATAGCTTAAATTTAGAATTTAACCATATAAAATAATATTTATATAATATCAAAATTTAATATTTATTAAACCGTATATTTCTTTCCAAACCATAGAAAATCCCTTAAAATATTTTATATATAGACCACGGTGCCTGTATATAATTTTCTATCCTATGGTTAAGTGATACGATAATTATCATTTCAATCCGTAATTTAAAAATAAAAGTTTACGGTTATATATATATCATTTCAAACCGCAATCCCGAATGAAATGAAAATGCATAATAACTTGTAGTTTATACAATATAAAATATAACATCCATTCATCCAAATATCAATAAACAACCATTCATTACAATCATCATCCAATTTAAACAAAACATTAATATAAAGCATATAAAATATAACAGGCATCAACGAATAGTTTATATTCAATAAAAATTAATAACTATTCAACTGACAGTTTATATGCAATAATAAATAAATTTAACTGTCAAATTATATGCAATAATAAAATTAAATAACAATTTAATTTAATTAAATGCTATCTAACTGAGATGATGATTTAATATATGCCCAAACAATCATAGATAAATTTTAAATCACATCAAAATTTAATTTAACAAACATAAGAAATCTTAGAAGTTGTGAGTGGGTTAAAACACTCACCTTTTGAATTTAAATTGAATTCAAATCCAATTTAAACCCAAAAATTTGACCGTCTCAAAATTTGTCCAAACCAACGTCATCAAGTCCGGAATTTATTACGATCCTAACAAAAAAAAATCATGCGTGAATCGGAGTACGTATGTGGAAGTTATTCGTATTAACGCGTTTGAAAAATCAAAATTAGATTAAATTCAAAACAAAACAAACCTACCTATTACCACTTGCCACGTCAGCGTTTCCTGTGCAACCCTAGTGACGAATCTCACCAAACCCATGTTCCAATTTCGCAAATTGATGAAGAAATCAAAAAGCCCCAATTCAACCTTTTGGGTTTCGAATTTTACACGTTTCACCGTGATTTCTGGTTGACTCAAGCGACTATTGCAAAAACAGAGGCTGTGCTTAGATCCGTATCGATGAAAACTACAACATAAATTTTTTTTTTGGAATTTTTCGAGGACTTTGAATTTTATTTGATTTTTGAATAGAATTGGATCTGAAATTTGCATCCATTTAGGAAGAGAAAGAATTGAAGAAAATGAACGCACAAATAAATGAGAATAGATGGAGGCTAGGGTTTATATAGATAGGTTAGAATTAGAGTAGATGGATCTGATAAACAAATGCGCTGAACGATAATTTAAATTAACGTAATAATTACATATTTAATTTTAAATTAATTGCAATAAATCCAAATAAATACATAAAGCTTGATTCCCGTTTAAACACTTAACTCATTTGATTGCAATTAACCTATTTATAGTAAATTAAATTCCGATATCTTAATAAACTTTATTTCCATCTTTTTTATTCACAAATCATCATATTATGAAGACATTTACGTTATTTCCCATTTATTACCTTAATTTATTTATCGTAACATTTAATTTATATTCATTGCAATGATGTACGATCTAATTGAATGAACTAAGTATATAACTCATAATAATTGTTGTAAAACTCTTAATCCCACATTAAAAGGTTTGTTGTTTCCACTCAAATATTTTAGATATTTACAGATATAGATTTTTATTCAACCGTTATTTTATTATATATTAATAAAATAAATTCACTACTTAAGTCCGTTTAAATTTATTACCAAATCCATTTACCTCTCCCAACAAATTTGACTTCCCTTCAAATAATTCATGTCCCTATAAAAACTTACATTTACACTTTATAGTTATTTTAATATACCCACTCCAACACTCTTAACCCTTATCTTTACGTTTCAACCACTTGTAATATTTAATTACATTTATTAGAATTCAATGTTGGCATTTATTACTATTAATTTATTCAATGTTTACTGCCCCTTATTTCAATTTCTTCCATTTACAGTTGCGACTTCACTATTCACAGTTACTTTTGTATACTCCTTTCCTATTTAAACCAAATATAACAAATTCCAATTAAATCTAATTATTACCTTTAAAATAAGTCATAACATTCGAATAACTCTATTAAATTGGAATGTTTCATTTAAGTTTATAAATGATCCTCTTGCATTAACATAATTCTTTAGATTTATTTCCATTTACGGTTAATCAATGTTATATTACATTAATCAATTTAATATCTTCCTTTAGTTTCTCATCTTCAAAGTATATTTCAGTAAAATCTTTCCACTATTTAATTTATTGAATCTTATGCAATGTTACTATAAATAAGTTTTAAATTACCATTAACTGTACATTCAATTACTATTCCATATATATATTTATTCATCAATCAATTAGGGAATTTCTATAATAGTTGTTAGCTACTTTTATATTTACTTCCTAATAACGTGCTACCTACTCTCCTTTAATTGTGATTTGAATTCCAACCTTTATTTCATGCTAAATAAAATAACAACATATAAATTGTTACCTATTTCCCTACATGCCTATATAGGTTTATTACTTAACAATCACCGTTTAAAATCCCGTGTATACACAAATTATTACTTAACATAAGTCTATTCTTTTATTACTTTACGTTTCACACTTCCGTTACTATAAAATAAATCACCAAGTAACGTTATCATCAAACCAACATTAATTAATATATTAAATGCTTACATTTATTTCTCTACATCCAATTTGTTCCAACTAAATTTATATTAATGCCATTCCCTTATATGGTTATCATTCATTCCCTCTTGCTAACTTTTATTACCTAAATTTTTCCGTTATTGTAAGCCTTAAATATCTCCATTTAAATTAAATATAAATTTCAATTCAATCAACCCTTTTCAACCCGCAACTTATAGTAACAGCTTACATGTACGAATGGAATCATCATTTATTATAGTATTTTTTCTAAATTTACATTAACATATTGATTAATTCCCTTTAAAGGAAATTTATATACAGGTATAATACTTACCCCATTTCATTTATTAACATTTATTCAAATTGCTAGTAAATAGGTTTTAAATCACCACTTATATTTTATTAGCGTTCATTTCATTATCCCTTTTTCTATAAAGTTTTTATTTCTACTAAATTAAATTTACACAACTCATTAATTCAACCAAATTAAATTCACGAAATTTACGGGTCATTACAAATGTTGTGTGATATGGATTATCTATTTATGATGATATTGTGAATTATCTATCTGTGTGTATATGGATAATGAATTGAATTGTTTTAACTTTAAAACAACTTGGCCTTAAAAGATACGATTTGGATTTCGATGAGACCGGGATCGGGTTTCCAGATTTGGATATCCGAAAACCACATCGATCCAAATTAACGATAGGTCGTGAATCTCAAGTGAAGATGAAGATTCAGAGTGCAAGGGTTATTGTCGTTAACTCTGAGGATGATTCCAAAATGAGTGTACGAGATAATACCTTCGGTTTCGTTCGAACCCGAAACGAACTTGTATGGATTGAATGCTTTCAGAACATCGTCAGGTGGACGATGAGCATTCTAAGTGATGTGTTTTGATGAGGTAATCGTAGCCTCAAGCCTCATCAACCGGGAATGGCTAAAACAGGGGAGGTGCAGCAAGGCTTCGTGGGTAGCACCCACTTGAGAGCGAGATTTTCCCCTGTCTAGATGTCCCTTTATATTCGGCTGTGTGGGCAGTTGTGGCCACAACTGCTGGGGTTGTTTCGTTCGGGACTGTCCAGTAAGGGATGGTTCCGGCCTTGTGTTGTAAGGGATTGAGAGTAATCCTCGGTACGCTGATCTAGGCCAGGTACTGTGACGGGCGGTACCCCAGTAGCCCTGCCATTGTATGGAATCCAATCTCCAATAAGTGATCTTGAATTTGATTGTATTACCCACACTATGGCTAGTATGCTGGAATTTAATAGATGTAACAATTTCAGCTATTTCTTATTTACTTGAAAACCCTAGACCTATTATAATATCATAGAATTTCCTATCAAAGTTTTGGTTAGCGTAAGGTAAAAACTTACCCGTGTTTATGTGTGGGGAGTCTTACGTGATACCTTTGATTTCAAATGATTTTCAAAGTTAAGCAACTTTAACCTGTTACTCATACCAGACCCATGTCTGACCCGGAGTTTATTTCTGTTTTCCTTAAACTCTAGGGTACTCAAATTTTTACGAGTAGCCAAGGGATTCAGGTTAGCTTTGACGAATTGTGGAGGAGAAATGGAGCAGGAGGCTTCAGCGATCTAATCTATGTTAGTGTTCCGCTGTGTTGGTATCTCTGTGTTGTATCTCTGTATTATATTGAGTTGTATTAACTAGACAGGTGTTTATAACTGTCTAGTATATGATGTATATCTGTGTAACTCTGATTGATGTTGTATATTATGTAATATTTATGTAATTAATATAATTTATTCGTTCCGCTGTTGAGATTCTGATGTTGTTCTTCTTTCTTCTTTATCTTTTCTCTTTTCTATCCCTTTCTTTCTTAAAGATGATGCAACTTTCTGGTGATAGAAAGTTGGGTCGTTTCACTTGGTATCAGAGCATAGGTTGAGCGAATACCTAAGCTCTGGAGTAGTGTCTATCTTGAGAGAGCGTATTTGTAATTTGAATATATATATATTTATTTATTTCTACCTATCTATTGGTTACCTGTTCGGGTTTTCTAATATAAGTTATAAAGGTAGATGGGGTAGTGGTGTGTGTAACACAACTACCAATGGTTAGAGTTTGTTGAGGTTGGAAGTGTATCTACCGAGACTGTAGACCCAATACCATCTCGAGTGAATTTTTGTTGTGGTGTAAGGATTTCACAAATCTCTGAAGGAAATCTGTTGGGGTTCGGAGTCCATTTTTGAAGTGCAAGTTTGGATGAGTATAATTTGGATTCTGACAGTTGATCAGAAGCTAGTGATGGTATCTATGACGCCCCACCTCTATACCCACGCTAGCCAAGAACACTACGGTGTAGTGCTGTCAACTAGCATGGAGAATAAGGCTGTTGAGGAGCGACCATCTATGTAATTGCTTTGTGCGAGCACCGATATGTCAGATAGAATAACATGCATTTTTATTACAGGAGGAAATCCGACATACCGATACAAACTCAAAGCTACTACACAGTGGCTATAATAGTTTAGGGAAATAGATATAAAAATAACACAGATAATATAAATGCGGAATACAGATGGAACGAAAAGTCTCATATATATAATAACTGATATCAGTTACAATACATTTGACAAAATACAAATGATACAACTACAACTGTCGACTCAAGAAGTTATATATACAAGTACATTATCGACTAATATACATGAATACATTATCATCTTAAAACAGACACACTGACTACTACAACAAGACGAAGACCACTTCAAATGATATAAAAAGTCTTCATAGCTCTAGCAGCAACCCAAAGCTAAAAATCTACAACCTGTAAATACTCGGTCTGACCCGAGTATTACATTCAAAAGAAAATAATACCCGGATCAGTCTAATTCAAACTCAGTTATTAATGCATGGAAGCAATAATAATCAAATAGATGACAGTCACAATAATTTTCGTCTATCCAATCCCTTTAACAAAGAAATCGGATAACTAAAAATATAACACTTAACAGTGTTAAGCAAAAATCAGCAGATTTAAATCATCAACAGAGATAAATAAACAATTTATCAAATCGACTAAGTCAATTCAAAACAATCGAAATTGTCACTTTAAAACCATCGAAGTTTTGACTGGCTGCCGTACACGCACGCGTGTACGGCCTCGCCAATACGGCAAAAAAAAAATCAATGCATCACGACGCAAAGAAAAATATCAATTCAAAACTGTCAATTCTGGGTGGCTGCAGTGCACGCACGCGTGCACTGCCTCGCCACCACCGAATATAAAGTCACCACCACAATGAAACTGCAGTGGCAAACAGGTATAAGGACAAAGGCAGGCTGCAACTAAACTGCAGAAAAGTCATCAACAGTTCAAGCATATACAGCAATAGAGACGAATTCGAGAACATCATGAAGCAGAACCAAGTGCAGTTCAACTGAGATGGACAACTCGAGAATAAACATGTACAAATGAACGAGTGATCAATATGGCAACACAGATGTGCAAATGAAGAAGTCTCGAACTCAAGACAATATGGAAGGCAAAAATACAGAACCAACAAACAAGATCATGACAGATTAGTAAAGAGCAATAACAAGAGAGGCGAGTGCTGCACTGATAAATGAAGTGCAGCCACAAACGCATAGGTTCAAAGACACATGCACATAAGTCAGAGTAACATAAACAACATGTAGGTATATAAGTAGGAACCAAGTGAAGAAACTGCAGTGCCAAGTATGCATGAAACTGGATGGAGCAAACTCAACAGGAAATGTATATGAACATAAAGTAGTTCAATACTATTACACCTAACAGATGTAACATGAAGTGCCATTATAATATTCAAGCTACAGATCAAAACATAAGGACCAAAGTGAGTACTCATAGGGAATGCAAAGTCAACCCAAAAACATATACAATGACCTAATCAAAGATGTGGACTCTAATGCAACAATAATCGGCAGTATACGTATACAAGTGCAGACCACCCAAAATACTAACCAGTTCAAAAATGCAAACTAATGGCTCATGCAATAGACATAGGTCAAAGGTCAACTGCATGAACCACAATAATATGCAAACTCAGGCTTACAGAGATGCAGACGACCAAACAGCAACATGAATCACACAGGGCATCAAGTATGTCAAAGTCCGGTACAAGTTACAATGTCAACAAAGTACAAAGGTGAAGCCAACTGACTCGAATGACTCAAGTGATACAAGGACAATGCTCAATGCACATCAATACAAAACTCAACAATGCCAACATGATCGAGTTCAAAGCAGTCAGGCCTCAAACAAGTTCAAATGCGAAACTGGTCAAGTAAATAACAATGCACAGTTCAAAATGGTTGAGCAAAATCAGGTGATGTTCAGAATCAAATAAAGTCACAGGGGAGTTCAATATCGTTGTCAAAACTGAGTATTTTAAATCCGAAGTCAGGTGATGATAAATGATCAAAGCCGAGTTTTAAAAACCAAGTCAATTCCGTGGTAATCAAATACAAGACCAAGTCGAAAGCTCAATACAATTCTCAAATGACTGGCGTTAAAAAGGAAGAAGAACAAATGAATTGAACAGCAAAATGTCGACCAACCAGACCTCACGAAATCGAACACAGGTGGCCAAAGACAAACCAGAAAAATCGAACTGGGGTGAGCAAGTCACAAAATCAAACAGTGAAGGCGAAGCCTAGCTAACCACTAACAGAAACGAACGAAAATCACAAAGTTCGAGTGAATTAGATGTGAGCAACTCACCTTGCTTCGACGCGACTCGAAGGAACTCGAACGAGCACGAATTTGAGGATCGAACAGTTCCAAGTAGAAGCGGTGGCATCCCTATGTCGAATGAAGCCAAGCAGAACAAAACCACAAGCAAAGGCGAACGCTCAAGGGAAAATGCCCCAATTCATCAGTTTGGAGAAAAGGGATCGAAGCCCTAATTTGCATGGATCCGAAGTCCTTTGTCGAAGCGAAGATGAGCACGGCGAAGGCACAGACGAACTACAGAGCAGCGAACCTTCGATCGAGCTTCAATGTCGGCAGAAGCCCTAGTTTTGCGGCTGCCATTATTTCGTTTTCTTGTTCGATTTGTTATTAGGGTTAGAAAGATGAGAAAATGATAAAGGGATTCGGTTATACGCCTTAGTAACTTTATCTCTACAAATAACAAAATAAAATATAAACAAAATTCACCTACAAAAGCCCAATAACATTTTACCCATTTTTCTTAAATCAATTTATATAATAGAGAATTTTGCCAATACTAAAAAGACTTTCAGTTTTGATTTAAAATCCCAAACAACGATTAACCATTTTATTAAAGAATTTTAAATACGATTTAAAACTCAATATCAATTGTCAACTAGATTAAATCGTTATTTTATCGATAATTAAAATTTACGAATTTCCGGGTTGTTACAGACTCCCCTCCTTAAAGAAATTGCGTCCTCGCAATCATAAGGAATAAATGGATAAAAGGTAACAACCATAAGAGCATGGCAATGTCGAATGCATAAGCAAAGCAAAGGTCAGCAGGGGAAGTATTAGATATGAAATCAAAAGGTTCGACTGATTCAAATCAAAAGAATCAACATCGTGGGGATCAAGGAATCAAAATCAGACGACTATCAAAAGCAAGAATCAATCGAGTTCCAGCATTTAACAGAAAAGGAAAACAGAGCAGAATTCACGTACTGCACGAATTGAATGCGAGTAAATCAAATTACTCACCTGAATCGCCAGAGAAAAAGACGAAGCTCAAATCTCAAAATCGCAAATATTCAATCATCAAAAACGATAATTGAATTTTCAATTCGCAAATAGGTTTAACTAATCAAATTTCACAAATATCTGATTATCAAAAACGATAATCAGAAACACAAACATTCGATTAATCAAATCGAAAAATATTTAATTATCTCAAACGATAATCAAATTTCACAAATATATGATTATCAAAAACGATAATCAGAAACACAAACATTCGATTAATCAAATCGAAAAATATTTAATTATCTCAAACGATAATCAAATTTCACAAATATCTGATTATCAAAAACGATAATCAGAAACACAAACATTCGATTAATCAAATCGAAAAATATTTAATTATCTCAAACGATAATCAAATTTCACAAATATCTGATTATCAAAAACGATAATCAGAAACACAAACATTCGATTAATCAAATCGAAAAAATATTTAATTATCTCAAACGATAATCAAATTTCACAAATATCTGATTATCGAAAACGATAATCAGAAACACAAACATTCGATTAATCAAATCGAAAAATATTTAATTATCTCAAACGATAATCAAATTTCACAAATATCTGATTATCAAAAATGATAATCAGAAACACAAACATTCGATTAATCAAATCAAAAAAATATTTAATTATCTCAAACGATAATTAAATCGGAAAATATTTAATTATCACAAATGATAATCAAATTTCACAAATATCTGATTATCAAAAACGATAAATCAGGAGTCATAAATATTCAATTAACGAGTCCGGAATTAACCGAAGTAGTAAAAGTATGGTTCCATACTCCGTACTTTTGCTAAATCGTTTAAATCTCTTTATCGTTTCCTTGAAAGTGCAGGATTGTGTGTTTTAAAAATAACATTTCACATTCTCAAACGGACAAGTCCGGAATTAAGCGAACCAGTAAAAGAAAGGGGTCATAGTCCTCGATTTTGCTGAAACGTTTAAATCGCTTCCTCATTATATTGAAAATGCAAACTGTAATAATTTTGAAAACAATTTTAATTTATATTTTGAAACAACTTTTTTTAAAAAATAGGAATTTTGAAAATACGTGATTAAATTAGTAATATCAGTATTGCGGGAGAACCGCTTGTAAATCCATTTCAAAATTGACGGTTACTGAAGTTAACACGTCAAAATCTCATCAAAATAACTGGCATCGAAATATAATACCAAATGAATTTTCATTCATCAAAAATGTCACAAGAATCTTCTCAAAGATAGAAAGGGCAATCATACCCTAAACTTGTATTCATAACAAGTTAATAACACATGAATTCACCAATACACAAAAATTGACAAAACTTGTCAATAGAAATCACGAAAATTGGTGAAGCACAAATTCTAGAAATCATCACAAGATATCCAGAAAACACATAATAGGGGGGAGGCCTAACACATGAATGGGAGCATGAAAACTCACCTACGCGTATCACACAGGAATGGCCCGAAGACCGTAGGGTGCTACCCTACATATGTGATGGCGAAACATCACATAAACGGGGTATAGTCTCCCACGCAGACAAAGAGACTTCGCACAATCGCTAGTCTAAATTATAAAAAAGGGGAAAAGGCCTAACACATGAATGGGAGCATGAAAACTCACCTACGCGTAAACACATAAATGAGAAGCTATCTCATGGAAGCTATCCATTAAATTTTCACACAGGAATGGCCCGAAGACCGTAGGGTGCTACCCTAGATATGTGATGGCGAAACATCACATAAACGGGGTATAGTCACCCACGCAGACAAAGAAATATGTGTGAGACGAAATCACACAAAGAGTATCCAGACAATCCTCAAAGCCCAAGAGATATGTGTGAGACGAAATCACACCGATGAGGCCTAGTCTAACCGTGCAATATGTGTGAGACAAAATCACACAATGGTGTCTAGACAATCCTCAAAGCCCAAGAGATATGTGTGAGACGAAATCATACCGATGAGGCCTAGTCTAAATCATAAAAATGATCGTCATGAACATTAAGAAGTGTCAATTACATTAAGTTAGTGAATATAAGAGTTTAGCTTCATGTCCCATAACCACTAGCTTAACTCAAATATTTACGAACAAACTGTAAATCTTCACTAAAAAAATTGTCACAAAGGGTTCAATCGAACAAGTCCAGGAGTTAACCGACGAAGTAAACGCAAGCGTTTCATACCACTTGTTTTACTAGGCCGTTTAATTCAATTTCTCATACGAGTGAAATAAAGGCTTGTATATACTAATAGATTGGAAAATGATTTAGGAAAAGAGATTTGTAGTAAAATAGTTTTGAAATCGTTTGGAGAAAAGGATTTTAATATTTACTATTAGTAAAGAAAACCTTTATATTTTTAAAGTGACAAATCACAAAAATGATTGTAGAAACAATCAATCACAAGAATTCACATACGAAGATGTGAATGGAATCCAAAGAAATCGATACTGAATCAATCAAAAAGTATGTTCACAAAAATCCCGAAGAAAATGTCATCAAAGTTGCTAATAAATGATAGCAACAAATCGGGGAAATGATCAAGAATCGATCAAATTAGGAAACCAACGGCAAACAAAATCAGAGTCTTGAAAATCAAGAAATTAGCAATTTCTCAAAAACAAAGTGACCGAAGTCGAATGGAATTCAAGATGAGGAAAACACAAAATATCAAGTTCAAAATCGCTGAGATTCAAACTAGATGTGAATGAGAAATCAAAATCACTCAATTTGCAACTGGTCCAGCTATTTTTCATCACAGTGTAACAGGTACACAATGACACTCATAGCATAGAACAAAAGTGGAACAAAGTCCAAAAGTCAAAATGGCTTTAATTTGCCAAATTAAAACAAAATCAACATCGGCTAAATCAATTCAAAGCCGAAAACACAAGAATAAGCATTAGGAATTCATACCTAACAGTCAAAAATAATCATATGTAAAGATGAGAGATAAAACATCGACAAATAGTTGTAACACATGCTCCATCTAAGTTATGTTTTATAATTGTCCTAAACCCCAGGCTCTGATACCAAGCTGTGACGCCCCACCTCTATACCCACGCTAGCCAAGAACACTACGGTGTAGTGCTGTCAACTAGCACGGAGAATAAGGCTGTTGAGGAGCGACCATCTATGTAATTGCTTTGTGCGAGCACCGATATGTCAGATAGAATAACATGCATTTTTATTACAGGAGGAAATCCGACATACCGATACAAACTCAAAGCTACTACACAGTGGCTATAATAGTTTAGGGCAATAGATATAAAAATAACACAGATAACATAAATGCGAAATACAGATGGAACAAAAAGTCTCATATATATAATAACTGATATCAGTTACAATACATTTGACACAATACAAATGATACAACTACAACTGTCGACTCAAGAAGTTATATATACAAGTACATTATCGACTAATATACATGAATACATTATCATCTTAAAACAGACACACTGACTACTACAACAAGACGAAGACCACTTCAAATGATATAAAAAGTCTTCATAGCTCTAGTAGCAACCCAAAGCTAAAAATCTACAACCTGTAAATACTCGGTCTGACCCGAGTATTACATTCAAAAGAAAATAATACCCGGATCAGTCTAATTCAAACTCAGTTATTAATGCATGGAAGCAATAATAATCAAATAGATGACAGTCACAATAATTTCCGTCTATCCAATCCCTTTAACAAAGAAATCGGATAACTAAAAATATAACACTTAATAGTGTTAAGCAAAAATCAGCAGATTTAAATCATCAACAGAGATAAATAAACAATTTATCAAATCGACTAAGTCAATTCAAAACAATCGAAATTGTCACTTTAAAACCATCGAAGTTTTGACTGGCTGCCGTACACGCACGCGTGTACGGCCTCGCCAATACGGCAAAAAAAAATCAATGCATCACGACGCAAAGAAAAATATCAATTCAAAACTGTCAATTCTGGGTGGCTGCAGTGCACGCACGCGTGCACTGCCTCGCCACCACCGAATATAAAGTCACCACCACAATGAAACTGCAGTGGCAAACAGGTATAAGGACAAAGGCAGGCTGCAACTAAACTGCAGAAAAGTCATCAACAGTTCAAGCATATACAGCAATAGAGACGAATTCGAGAACATCATGAAGCAGAACCAAGTGCAGTTCAACTGAGATGGACAACTCGAGAATAAACATGTACAAATGAACGAGTGATCAATATGGCAACACAGATGTGCAAATGAAGAAGTCTCGAACTCAAGACAATATGGAAGGCAAAAATACAGAACCAACAAACAAGATCATGACAGATTAGTAAAGAGCAATAACAAGAGAGGCGAGTGCTGCACTGATAAATGAAGTGCAGCCACAAACGCATAGGTTCAAAGACACATGCACATAAGTCAGAGTAACATAAACAACATGTAGGTATATAAGTAGGAACCAAGTGAAGAAACTGCAGTGCCAAGTATGCATGAAACTGGATGGAGCAAACTCAACAGGAAATGTATATGAACATAAAGTAGTTCAATACTATTACACCTAACAGATGTAACATGAAGTGCCATTATAATATTCAAGCTACAGATCAAAACATAAGGACCAAAGTGAGTACTCATAGGGAATGCAAAGTCAACCCAAAAACATATACAATGACCTGATCAAAGATGTGGACTCTAATGCAACAATAATCGGCAGTATACGTATACAAGTGCAGACCACCCAAAATACTAACCAGTTCAAAAATGCAAACTAATGGCTCATGCAATAGACATAGGTCAAAGGTCAACTGCATGAACCACAATAATATGCAAACTCAGGCTTACAGAGGTGCAGACGACCAAACAGCAACATGAATCACACAGGGCATCAAGTATGTCAAAGTCCGGTACAAGTTACAATGTCAACAAAGTACACAGGTGAAGCCAACTGACTCGAATGACTCAAGTGATACAAGGACAATGCTCAATGCACATCAATACAAAACTCAACAATGCCAACATGATTAAGTTCAAAGCAGTCAGGCCTCAAACAAGTTCAAATGCGAAACTGGTCAAGTAAATAACAATGCACAGTTCAAAATGGTTGAGCAAAATCAGGTGATGTTCAGAATCAAATAAAGTCACAGGGGAGTTCAATATCGTTGTCAAAACTGAGTATTTTAAATCCGAAGTCAGGTGATGATAAATGATCAAAGCCGAGTTTTAAAAACCAAGTCAATTCCGTGGTAATCAAATACAAGACCAAGTCGAAAGCTCAATACAATTCTCAAATGACTGGCGTTAAAAAGGAAGAAGAACAAATGAATTCAACAGCAAAATGTCGACCAACCAGACCTCACGAAATCGAACACAGGTGGCCAAAGACAAACCAGAAAAATCGAATTGGGGTGAGCAAGTCACAAAATCAAACAGTGAAGGCGAAGCCAAGCTAACCACTAACAGAAACGAACGAAAATCACAAAGTTCGAGTGAATTAGATGTGAGCAACTCACCTTGCTTCGACGCGACTCGGAGGAACTCGAACGAGCACGAATTTGAGGATCGAACAGCTCCAAGTAGAAGCGGTGGCATCCCTATGTCGAATGAAGCCAAGCAGAACAAAACCACAAGCAAAGGCGAACGCTCAAGGGAAAATGCCCCAATTCATCAGTTTGGAGAAAAGGGATCGAAGCCCTAATTTGCATGGAGCCGAAGTCCTTTGTCGAAGCGAAGACGAGCACGGCGAAGGCACAGACGAACTACAGAGCAGCGAACCTTCGATCGAGCTTCAATGTCGGCAGAAGCCCTAGTTTCGCGGCTGCCATTATTTCGTTTTCTTGTTCGATTTGTTATTAGGGTTAGAAAGATGAGAAAATGATAAAGGGATCCGGTTATACGCCTTAGTAACTTTATCTCTACAAATAACAAACTAAAATATAAACAAAATTCACCTACAAAAGCCCAATAACATTTTACCCATTTTTCTTAAATCAATTTATATAATAGAGAATTTTGCCAATACTAAAAAGACTTTCAATTTTGATTTAAAATCCCAAACAACGATTAACCATTTTATTAAAGAATTTTAAATACGATTTAAAACTCAATATCAATTGTCAACTAGATTAAATCGTTATTTTATCGATAATTAAAATTTACGAATTTCCGGGTTGTTACAGACTCCCCTCCTTAAAGAAATTGCGTCCTCGCAATCATAAGGAATAAATGGATAAAAGGTAACAACCATAAGAGCATGGCAATGTCGAATGCATAAGCAAAGCAAAGGTCAGCAGGGGAAGTATTAGATATGAAATCAAAAGGTTCGACTGATTCAAATCAAAAGAATCAACATCGTGGGGATCAAGGAATCAAAATCAGACGACTATCAAAAGCAAGAATCAATCGAGTTCCAGCATTTAACAGAAAAGGAAAACAGAGCAGAATTCACGTACTGCACGAATTGAATGCGAGTAAATCAAATTACTCACCTGAATCGCCAGAGAAAAAGACGAAGCTCAAATCTCAAAATCGCAAATATTCAATCATCAAAAACGATAATCGAATTTTCAATTCGCAAATAGGTTTAACTAATCAAATTTCACAAATATCTGATTATCAAAAACGATAATCAGAAACACAAACATTCGATTAATCAAATCGAAAAATATTTAATTATCTCAAACGATAATCAAATTTCACAAATATATGATTATCAAAAACGATAATCAGAAACACAAACATTCGATTAATCAAATCGAAAAATATTTAATTATCTCAAACGATAATCAAATTTCACAAATATCTGATTATCAAAAACGATAATCAGAAACACAAACATTCGATTAATCAAATCGAAAAATATTTAATTATCTCAAACGATAATCAAATTTCACAAATATCTGATTATCAAAAACGATAATCAGAAACACAAACATTCGATTAATCAAATCGAAAAAATATTTAATTATCTCAAACGATAATCAAATTTCACAAATATCTGATTATCGAAAACGATAATCAGAAACACAAACATTCGATTAATCAAATCGAAAAATATTTAATTATCTCAAACGATAATCAAATTTCACAAATATCTGATTATCAAAAACGATAATCAGAAACACAAACATTCGATTAATCAAATCAAAAAAAATTTTAATTATCTCAAACGATAATTAAATCGGAAAATATTTAATTATCACAAATGATAATCAAATTTCACAAATATCTGATTATCAAAAACGATAAATCAGGAGTCATAAATATTCAATTAACGAGTCCGGAATTAACCGAAGTAGTAAAAGTATGGTTCCATACTCCGTACTTTTGCTAAATCGTTTAAATCTCTTTATCGTTTCCTTGAAAGTGCAGGATTGTGTGTTTTAAAAATAACATTTCACATTCTCAAACGGACAAGTCCGGAATTAAGCGAACCAGTAAAAGAAAGGGGTCATAGTCCTCGATTTTGCTGAAACGTTTAAATCGCTTCCTCATTATATTGAAAATGCAAACTGTAATAATTTTGAAAATAATTTTAATTTATATTTTGAAACAACTTTTTTTTAAAAATAGGAATTTTGAAAATACGTGATTAAATTAGTAATATCAGTATTGCGAGAGAACCGCTTGTAAATCCATTTCAAAATTGACGGTTACTGAAGTTAACACGTCAAAATCTCATCAAAATAACTGGCATCGAAATATAATACCAAATGAATTTTCATTCATCAAAAATGTCACAAGAATCTTCTCAAAGATAGAAAGGGCAATCATACCCTAAACTTGTATTCATAACAAGTTAATAACACATGAATTCACCAATACACAAAAATTGACAAAACTTGTCAATAGAAATCACGAAAATTGGTGAAGCACAAATTCTAGAAATCATCACAAGATATCCAGAAAACACATAATAGGGGGGAGGCCTAACACATGAATGGGAGCATGAAAACTCACCTACGCGTATCACACAGGAATGGCCCGAAGACCGTAGGGTGCTACCCTACATATGTGATGGCGAAACATCACATAAACGGGGTATAGTCTCCCACGCAGACAAAGAGACTTCGCACAATCGCTAGTCTAAATTATAAAAAAGGGGAAAAGGCCTAACACATGAATGGGAGCATGAAAACTCACCTACGCGTAAACACATAAATGAGAAGCTATCTCATGGAAGCTATCCATTAAATTTTCACACAGGAATGGCCCGAAGACCGTAGGGTGCTACCCTAGATATGTGATGGCGAAACATCACATAAACGGGGTATAGTCACCCACGTAGACAAAGAAATATGTGTGAGACGAAATCACACAAAGAGTATCCAGACAATCCTCAAAGCCCAAGAGATATGTGTGAGACGAAATCACACCGATGAGGCCTAGTCTAACCGTGCAATATGTGTGAGACAAAATCACACAATGGTGTCTAGACAATCCTCAAAGCCCAAGAGATATGTGTGAGACGAAATCATACCGATGAGGCCTAGTCTAAATCATAAAAATGATCGTCATGAACATTAAGAAGTGTCAATTACATTAAGTTAGTGAATATAAGAGTTTAGCTTCATGTCCCATAACCACTAGCTTAACTCAAATATTTACGAACAAACTGTAAATCTTCACTAAAAAAATTGTCACAAAGGGTTCAATCGAACAAGTCCAGGAGTTAACCGACGAAGTAAACGCAAGCGTTTCATACCACTTGTTTTACTAGGCCGTTTAATTCAATTTCTCATACGAGTGAAATAAAGGCTTGTATATACTAATAGATTGGAAAATGATTTAGGAAAAGAGATTTGTAGTAAAATAGTTTTGAAATCGTTTGGAGAAAAGGATTTTAATATTTACTATTAGTAAAGAAAACCTTTATATTTTTAAAGTGACAAATCACAAAAATGATTGTAGAAACAATCAATCACAAGAATTCACATACGAAGATGTGAATGGAATCCAAAGAAATCGATACTGAATCCATCAAAAAGTATGTTCACAAAAATCCCGAAGAAAATGTCATCAAAGTTGCTAATAAATGATAGCAACAAATCGGGGAAATGATCAAGAATCGATCAAATTAGGAAACCAACGGCAAACAAAATCAGAGTCTTGAAAATCAAGAAATTAGCAATTTCTCAAAAACAAAGTGACCGAAGTCGAATGGAATTCAAGATGAGGAAAACACAAAATATCAAGTTCAAAATCGCTGAGATTCAAACTAGATGTGAATGAGAAATCAAAATCACTCAATTTGCAACTGATCCAGCTAATTTTCATCACAGTGTAACAGGTACACAATGACACTCATAGCATAGAACAAAAGTGGAACAAAGTCCAAAAGTCAAAATGGCTTTAATTTGCCAAATTAAAACAAAATCAACATCGGCTAAATCAATTCAAAGCCGAAAACACAAGAATAAGCATTAGGAATTCATACCTAACAGTCAAAAATAATCATATGTAAAGATGAGAGATAAAACATCGACAAATAGTTGTAACACATGCTCCATCTAAGTTATGTTTTATAATTGTCCTAAACCCCAGGCTCTGATACCAAGCTGTGACGCCCCACCTCTATACCCACGCTAGCCAAGAACACTACGGTGTAGTGCTGTCAACTAGCATGGAGAATAAGGCTGTTGAGGAGCGACCATCTATGTAATTGCTTTGTGCGAGCACCGATATGTCAGATAGAATAACATGCATTTTTATTACAGGAGGAAATCCGACATACCGATACAAACTCAAAGCTACTACACAGTGGCTATAATAGTTTAGGGCAATAGATATAAAAATAACACAGATAACATAAATGCGGAATACAGATGGAACAAAAAGTCTCATATATATAATAACTAATATCAGTTACAATACATTTGACACAATACAAATGATACAACTACAACTGTCGACTCAAGAAGTTATATATACAAGTACATTATCGACTAATATACATGTATACATTATCATCTTAAAACAAACACACTGACTACTACAACAAGACGAAGACCACTTCAAATGATATAAAAAGTCTTCATAGCTCTAGCAGCAACCCAAAGCTAAAAATCTACAACCTGTAAATACTCGGTCTGACCCGAGTATTACATTCAAAAGAAAATAATACCCGGATCAGTCTAATTCAAACTCAGTTATTAATGCATGGAAGCAATAATAATCAAATAGATGACAGTCACAATAATTTCCGTCTATCCAATCCCTTTAATAAAGAAATCGGATAACTAAAAATATAACACTTAATAGTGTTAAGCAAAAATCAGCAGATTTAAATCATCAACAGAGATAAATAAACAATTTATCAAATCGACTAAGTCAATTCAAAACAATCGAAATTGTCACTTTAAAACCATCGAAGTTTTGACTGGCTGCCGTACACGCACGCGTGTACGGCCTCGCCAATACGGCAAAAAAAAATCAATGCATCACGACGCAAAGAAAAATATCAATTCAAAACTGTCAATTCTGGGTGGCTGCAGTGCACGCACGCGTGCACTGCCTCGCCACCACCGAATATAAAGTCACCACCACAATGAAACTGCAGTGGCAAACAGGTATAAGGACAAAGGCAGGCTGCAACTAAACTGCAGAAAAGTCATCAACAGTTCAAGCATATACAGCAATAGAGACGAATTCGAGAACATCATGAAGCAGAACCAAGTGCAGTTCAACTGAGATGGACAACTCGAGAATAAACATGTACAAATGAACGAGTGATCAATATGGCAACACAGATGTGCAAATGAAGAAGTCTCGAACTCAAGACAATATGGAAGGCAAAAATACAGAACCAACAAACAAGATCATGACAGATTAGTAAAGAGCAATAACAAGAGAGGCGAGTGCTGCACTGATAAATGAAGTGCAGCCACAAACGCATAGGTTCAAAGACACATGCACATAAGTCAGAGTAACATAAACAACATGTAGGTATATAAGTAGGAACCAAGTGAAGAAACTGCAGTGCCAAGTATGCATGAAACTGGATGGAGCAAACTCAACAGGAAATGTATATGAACATAAAGTAGTTCAATACTATTACACCTAACAGATGTAACATGAAGTGCCATTATAATATTCAAGCTACAGATCAAAACATAAGGACCAAAGTGAGTACTCATAGGGAATGCAAAGTCAACCCAAAAACATATACAATGACCTGATCAAAGATGTGGACTCTAATGCAACAATAATCGGCAGTATACGTATACAAGTGCAGACCACCCAAAATACTAACCAGTTCAAAAATGCAAACTAATGGCTCATGCAATAGACATAGGTCAAAGGTCAACTGCATGAACCACAATAATATGCAAACTCAGGCTTACAGAGGTGCAGACGACCAAACAGCAACATGAATCACACAGGGCATCAAGTATGTCAAAGTCCGGTACAAGTTACAATGTCAACAAAGTACACAGGTGAAGCCAACTGACTCGAATGACTTAAGTGATACAAGGACAATGCTCAATGCACATCAATACAAAACTCAACAATGCCAACATGATCAAGTTCAAAGCAATCAGGCCTCAAACAAGTTCAAATGCGAAACTGGTCAAGTAAATAACAATGCACAGTTCAAAATGGTTGAGCAAAATCAGGTGATGTTCAGAATCAAATAAAGTCACAGGGGAGTTCAATATCGTTGTCAAAACTGAGTATTTTAAATCCGAAGTCAGGTGATGATAAATGATCAAAGCCGAGTTTTAAAAACCAAGTCAATTCCGTGGTAATCAAATACAAGACCAAGTCGAAAGCTCAATACAATTCTCAAATGATTGGCGTTAAAAAGGAAGAAGAACAAATGAATTCAACAGCAAAATGTCGACCAACCAGACCTCACGAAATCGAACACAGGTGGCCAAAGACAAACCAGAAAAATCGAACTGGGGTGAGCAAGTCACAAAATCAAACAGTGAAGGCGAAGCCAAGCTAACCACTAACAGAAACGAACGAAAATCACAAAGTTCAAGTGAATTAGATGTGAGCAACTCACCTTGCTTCGACGCGACTCGGAGGAACTCGAACGAGCATGAATTTGAGGATCGAACAGCTCCAAGTAGAAGCGGTGGCATCTCTATGTCGAATGAAGCCAAGCAGAACAAAACCACAAGCAAAGGCGAACGCTCAAGGGAAAATGCCCCAATTCATCAGTTTGGAGAAAAGGGATCGAAGCCCTAATTTGCACGGAGCCGAAGTCCTTTGTCGAAGCGAAGACGAGCACGGCGAAGGCACAGACGAACTACAGAGCAGCGAACCTTCGATCGAGCTTCAATGTCGGCAGAAGCCCTAGTTTCGCGGCTGCCATTATTTCGTTTTCTTGTTCGATTTGTTATTAGGGTTAGAAAGATGAGAAAATGATAAAGGGATCCGGTTATACGCCTTAGTAACTTTATCTCTACAAATAAAAAAATAAAATATAAACAAAATTCACCTACAAAAGCCCAATACATTTTACCCATTTTTCTTAAATCAATTTATATAATAGAGAATTTTGCCAATACTAAAAAGACTTTCAATTTTGATTTAAAATCCCAAACAACGATTAACCATTTTATTAAAGAATTTTAAATACGATTTAAAACTCAATATCAATTGTCAACTAGATTAAATCGTTATTTTATCAATAATTAAAATTTACGAATTTCCGGGTTGTTACAGTATCTTAATACCTCAGGAATTAGTAGCTGTGTGATGAGATGCAGTGACTATGGATGTCTCCGAAGATGTTTCTTTGGAACGAGTTTAAGGAAGTGTGTCTGCGTCGGTGTTGAGACTGAGTTCAGCTGGGTGTTTGTGTTTGGCTTTGAGGCCTGAGTTTCTCGAGGAGTTTGGATTAGGAAATCTTTGTCGTCTGTGGCAGCGTCGCAGTTCTGATTGTTCTATGTGCAGGCAAGGAGGTCATCTGTCAGAAGTTTTTCTAGAGGTGGAGTTCAAAAGCAGCAGTGTGGACCAATTTCTTCGATGGATTGGCTAGATAGATTTAAGCTGTTCTGGTTGGTAAAGAGAGAACAGTTTTCTTTGGATATTAGATTGGGTTGATCGCAAAAGTGACTTGCGATAGTTGAGTGTACTCTTGGTTTGTCAGAGATCTTTCGGGATTTCTGAGTTTTCTCTTTATGGATCTGTTGAACCATATTTATGGGATGTGTTGTCCAGTTTGTGCTCGTGTGTATCATCAGCATTTTCATCTACTCAGATCAGAGTTGTGCAACGGAAGCAGTTTGGGAGTGCATCTGTTTTATCTTTTCGGATAGGCAAAGTAAGTTCAGTCTTCTGATGTTTGAGGAGTAGAGTTTGTGTTCTTGGATTGATTGTGAGTCGATCATTTTGATGAGTTGTTTTGAGAGGCTTCAGCGAAGGCTGAGCTGATCGGTAGCTATGAAGGCAGCCCTGGATCATCAGATGAGTTTTATGGATAAGAGACGGAGAAATTTGGATTTCGAAGTCGGGAATTTGGTTTTGAGTAAGTTTTCTCCGATCGAAGGAGCTTTAAATTGGGTAAGATTGGGAAGCTAGCTCCGAGGTATCTTGGATCATTTCTGTGTTTGTAAGGATAAGTGTTTGGTCTTCTGGAGTGAATTGTCAGTTTGGATAACTGGAATTCGATGTGTTTCACGTATCTATGAGGGAGTACGTGTATGATCCATCTCTGGTTTTGGAACCAGCAGTTCTAGAGGTTTGGTTGTTGAGTCAGACTTGTCTATAGTCTGATATCCTGTCTAGTTTTGTAGATCTAGATGAGTAGGAGCTCTGTAGCTTAGTAGTATAGTTTTGTTTGGGTTCTGTAGAGCGAGTATCCCGGTGATTATACTTGGGAAACTCTAGGATAGTCCTATCCCGATTTTGTCTGGATAGTTAGATTTGTTTGATTGGATTAGTTGGTTGCTATGGTTGTTAGCATATGATTAATATATGCTTGTGTTTTTAAAATTAAATATTTAATTAGATTATTAAATTACCTTTGTTTTAAATTTCGGGGACGAAATTCTTTTAAGGGGGGAGGAATGTGACATCCCAAATTTTTTGGCAATATCAATTTAATAATCTGTATTTAAAAATTAAATTGATTTGATAATATTTGTTAATAAGATTTGAATTGATTTAATAATCTTCTTTTAAATAAATATTTAACTGATAATTTATATTTTAAAAGCTAATAAATTGTTTTCTATTTATAATGTATATATATTTGTATATATTGTAAATAGGTAAGCTTTGTTTTAAATTTAATAAATAAAGGCATCTTTTCTAATTTTAATATTTTTGGTAATTTGGAAATTTTGATTTGATTTAAAATATACAGTTTTAAGACGTTTAAGATAAATGTTTAATTGATTTAATTATATCTTAGCTTAAGTTTAAGATTAATTAAAAGGTTGGTTTTAAAATATTGTTTAATAAATATGATATATTTATTCATTTAATGATAATAGGAATTTATAATCTCTTTTATAAATGATTTAAATTTGACAATGTAACGACCCGTAAAATTTAACTGTTTTAATAAGATTATTAATTGAAATTTTGTGGAAGTTTAAAAATAAAATTTTGAAATAAAAATTTAATATTTGAAATGAGTCTAGTTATACATAGCAACTGGTAAATTTTCATCCAAAAAAATGAAAGTTTATTTCGTGTGTAATTTTATTTCAATTTAATCAGTCAGAAATTGATGAAAATAAATTGTTTTCGAAACCTGAATATTTTTACATAGAAAAATTCTAAACCATCTTCTGAGCAAGACGTCATTTTTCGTTTTTCAAAATTTGGGCTTCTTTAGCTCCGTCGATCTTATTCTTCTGCGTTTTTGCTGCATTTTCCGCTAGTAGAAATTTCGGATTTTTATAATTCAATCGTACCACTGATATCTGTATACCAATTTGATCGTCTGGTCGTGTTGAACTCTACGATATATTCAATTCTTTGTTTTGAGGTTCGGTACGCAGCGGAATCAGCGGAAAGCGATTTTGTATCGGCATCGGTTTTAAAACCTTTTGGTTTTCCTTACTTTTATATTCCACCGTGTTTTAACCAATGGCCGATAGCCTTTCATAATTTCTGAATTCAATGTACTACTGGCCTTTACTATTCCTAATATTTATTTATTTTCCTGAATTCGGCTAACCTCTTCATTCAAAAAGAAGAAAAGTTGTATATTTTCGTTGTTTATTTTAAAGCCTGTTCATTTCTTTTCAACAAGTTGCCTGCTCTCCTTTTATTCTTCTTCCCCTCCTTTCTAAACTCTCAGCCACCATCTTCCCTTGTCGTCCTCCCCTCCTACAAACTCAAACCCGACTCTCTAAAGCATCGTCGGCCCAACACTACTCACCGACCTAACCCGCCTTCATCCCCACCAGCGTCAAACCGTGCCCGCCTATCCCTGAACCACTAGCAACAAACCCGCTCCATCTTCGGCCGTTCTCCGTCTGTCGACCATCAACTCACCACCCTCTGCCGAAACCTAGCACAACCTATGGCCACCCAGTTCGACACTCCACCGACCTCCGCCCATTAGCCGGCCACCATCACGTCAACTCGCCTCACGTCTCCGCCGAACTTCCACCCATCAGCTCCACCCCCTTCGCAACAAGCACTGCCGACCCACCATATCCGAAGTCTTCCTCCCCCATTCTCTTCACCGAGCATCTCCGCCACTCGAGCAACGCACGGCAGCCGAGGTAGTTCCTGCTTGCCCAGATGCACGAGCAGCCGCTCCAGTCCGCCACTGCTGCTCGACATCCATGCAACAGATTCTCTTCATAGGCCGCTTCACTTCTCGGCATGCCTCCATTGCATATTCCTCTCTTATATGTGTGATATATTTAAAGGTAATGTTGTTTATATTTTTCAATGTTTCATTTATATATAAAGATTATGTTATAATATACTTTATTTTTACAAAGTGGGGTGCATATTTGTTTATGTATATGTTTTATATAAATTTATTTAGAAATGATCTAGTTAGTAAATCTGGTTTTATATAATTTGTTACAGTAATGAAGTTTGAAATTATAGTATATATGAAATACCTGCTGTGTACATGTGATGGCATGTCACCAATTATTTATATATTGCTAAATCAGTGAATAACATTGGTTATATGTAAGTGTATACTAGTAATTACGTGTTGAGTATATTGTATGCTAAGTTTTGTATGTTGGTCTATATATGCAGTAATATGTAGTTTAATTTTGTTAGTTTAAATATATACTATGGTTATAACTGTTTCAAGGTAATCTTGTTTTGGGAGGTCAGTAAAGTATTTATAAAGCTTATATGTGTTCATAGTATGTGTATTTTAAAAGAAATATGTTAGTTTACAAAGAATTGATTTTGTATGTACTTCATCTATAGTGTTTGTAACATATGTCTACATAATTTAGTTATAAATGTTACTGTAAGTATATGAAAGTATATATATGCGAGTATGTTATAGGTCTGTTATTACGTATACATAAGTCCCTATGCTTGTTTATAATATAGAATATATGCGTATGTTTTAAGTAATTTGAGTCATACTTATTTCCTGGTTGTGTATATGTTATATAAGAAATAATAAAGTATTTTATATAATTTTGACAAATGTTGCAGTTGTATAAGTGTTAGTTATGTATGTTACTCTACACAGATCTTATCATATTTTAGTCATAGAAGTTATGCTATATTTTGGGAACAGTTTTATATAATGTGTATATATTATGTATGTATATATATATATAAATTTGATTTTGTATAGGTTTTCTAATTTAAAATGATGATTTTAATATATATAATATTTTAGTATTTGTTTTAAATTAAACATTGATTTTAATAAAATAACAAACATCTTTGTATATATATCAAAATGATTTTTGATCCTTGATTTACAAATTTATCAGCTTTGACCGTCGAATTCGTGCCAACGTTGTTTGTTTTGGATTCGTGCCTGGATTTCGTAACTCAACTTCATTGTCTATCCACTCTAGCCTCGAAGGTGAGTAATCACTCATGATTAATGTTCTTTTATTTATTAAATTTGATTTCAATCGAAACGACAATTGAAATATACCGCTGTTAGTTATTTACACTGTTATATATATATATATATTATTACCTGTATCAGTTCACCTAAGACATCTGACACCATTATCGGTTATATATACAATGATAATCCAGTTTGGTTGCTAAATGATTGATTGTTTGATGTTTACATTGGACGTTAAATTGTTAATGTTGTAAGTGATAAATAATATGCAATTGAACTTGACGTAGGATGGTTAAAATTTGAATCGATATATGTGTTGAATTGGATTTGTTAAATTTGTATAATATGACCCCCTTAAATGTTTAATTTATTGACACGTAGAATTTGGTTAAGTACACTTTGAACCGTTGAATGTATGTTGTATAAATTGATGTAGTATGAAATTGGATAATAGGTATCAAATGAAAACCATATTAATATTAGTGTAATAATCTTTAATCTACATGAAATGATAGTATAGATTCTAGAAATAATTATATTAATTTGCATAAACAACAATGTGAATTAATACGATTATTTCGGGATTATTTGAATTGATTATTGGATTGATATTGGTTGTTGTTATTGCTTGTTTATTTACTTTGACACCATCCCAGTTATCACACTGCAAGTTCCCTTTGCTATGCTTTGATTTTGAATTGAATTGGAATCGGGTTGAAATGATAAATACCCAAATTAAACTTTGACCTAGGATAGAGAATTAAATAAACCGATTGGTCAATAATTTGATTTAAAAATAAAATAAAGATTTTATTTGAATAAATAATAAGGTTTTAAAATGAAGTTGGAATTTGAATTTTTATGAAAGGAAAATGTTAATATGTAATAATCCGAAACAAAATATTAACATAGTAGTTGATGAATGAATGTTGTTTAAAATTTAATTATTAAGTTTGAAATTATTTAATAATTAAGTTTTTGAAATTATTTAATAATTAAATAAGATTGAATTATTTAATAATTAAATGAAATAGAATTCTTGATATGTGAAATTTAACTTCGTAATAAGTGAAATTGAACTTCTTTAATAAGTAAAGTTCAGTTATGAAATAATTAAGTTTGAAATTTGTAACTAAGTAAATAAATAAGTGAAATCGAATTTCTTTAACAAGAAATAAAATGTGATTTATTGAAATTAATGTAAGACTTGTAATTTAAAGAATTGATTTGACAAATCTAATTTAATTCAATTTGAAGTTTTGATATAATGAAGTTGAACTCAAGTAATTGATTTAATGAATTGGAAATTTAATAGAAATTGTTTTGAATGACAAATTAACTTAACAAATATTGAATGAAATAGATAAATGAATTTAAATTGATTTGAATGTTAAATTAAATTAATTTAAATGATTTCGGAATGAAACCTATATACGAACTTGAATCAATATTTGAATTGTTTAAATAGAAATAGAAATTGAATTATAAGATTTTGAAATTTGAATTTGGAAGTTTTGGAACGTAAATTTTGGGAATTGGTTTAGAAAGACAAATGAAATGTTGATTTACAAATTTTATTTGAACTTGAATTAGATTTGGTTTTGAAATATATTAAACGACCAATCGGTGTAATAATTACGGAAGTTATTAAAGAGACCGGAATCGGTTAGGGACATACTCACTGTCTTAACCGAAAACCACTTTAATAACTATACGCGGAGTGTGACCCAGAATGAAGTGGTTGGAATGATGTACGTGATGACTGAAGAAAGAGAACGATAATGGATAGCCTTGACACTTGTGTCAAATTGGAAATGACTAAAACAGGAGCCGTGCCGGGCCAAATGGGGTTACTATTGAGCGAACACACTTCTTCGAAACTACTCATTACTTGTTATCGATTGGTGCACCCTTGATTTTGGGAGTGTTGTTTCGCGGTGTTGCGATCGCTGCGGCGATGCGTTCTCACCAGTCCGGATCAGGAAAATGGTAGTTTCACTACCTTGGGTATTGCCTCATGTGCCTTGTCATACTTGTATCCCTATATACGCGACCACTACGATTTGTTTTGTGTTATACCTATGGAGTACTCCCTGGTATCCCACTAGTTTACGGTGGAGTTTACAGTGCTGTATAGACTATAACGCTTATATAAAAATGTGTTAAGGGGGATAATGGTAACGCCTTAACACTATTTTGATACTTTATATTACTGATAGGCATTATCTACTTATCGTACAGTACTACATAGTAGATAGTTTAACGTATCCTTAAAGGATGGTTATTCCAAACATCCTTTAAGTTACTTGTATTTCAGTTGCTATTTCACTTGAGTTGGATTTATTGATATAAGAATGTTAATCCTGACTCGAGTGTTTTGTGTTTTGCTTCACGCTCAGGTTAGACTGAGTGTACCAGTATTCGAGACCTCACCTTTGGAGTTAGAGCTTCGCTTGGAGATCCAGCTATCTATCCAGCTTTCAGATATTCAGTTGGTTCCAGTGATTGTATTCTGATTCTTGTATTTGACTATTGTATTCGAGACATCTGCTGTACCTTATTTAACTCTGATATGTATATAATAGCTTCATGAACAACTATCTTTTGTTTCCGCTGCATTTATTACTCTGTGTATGTGATCTGTGATTATTTTATTTACTGTATATGCTCAGTTTTGCCAAATTTAAATTAACAATTCAGTATTTTGAATTATTCAAGTCCGACATGTGCGGATGCGAATATTCCAAAATAGCGGGTCGTTACAGTTGGTATTAGAGCTTTGGTAGCTTTAGGCAAAATTTAGCATATATGATAAATGTATTTACAGAATCACTTCCATCCAAGTTTAAATCTCGTCCTTCTTGACTCGATTCCTTTGAATTTTGGAACGTTCCCTACGGTTCCAAAATTTATTCGTGTCCCTCACTATTCGTCTTCTTTAAATTCTGGAGTATCCCATAACTCCACCTTGAATGATCTTTATAATGAGTTGGCGGTCCCGCCAATCTCAAAGTGATTTGTAGAGGGGTGAAACTCTTTTACGATAGAATCGATTCACCGGAGATTTATATATCCTCGGTTTAGATGCTGACATCTTTGGTTATGCAAAATTCTATCTCTTGAGATCAAATGTCGATTTGCCTCGAAATTCTACATTGATCTTATTCTTGAAGTCATGGTCGACCTGTTTAAGGTTGCCCGTGATTTATATAAACTTATCAATCTTCCTACTTTGTTATTTAATCATCATATCTTTGTTTCGAACTTATCTTCGAATCAAAATTATCTTTGATTTGAGTCCATCAAATTTGAATCCCTATACTTATTTTGAAATCCATCCTTGTAACGTCGAGCGAGGTAGTGCATTTGTTATTAATATTGTTAACGCTGAAAATCGAACGCTAACACCCGGTGTGTGTAATAATAATGTGGAAGCACCACCCGTTGGTACGGGAACAGAATATAAGCAGGAAATAGCATAAAACTGTAAAGGAACAACAGATTTATAGTGGTTCGGCCCGTAATTGAGCCTACGTCCACTTTATAGTCTTTTATTGCTAATTCTCGTTACAAAATGATACAATACTCGTCAAAATACAATATATTTCGATTCCTAAACACTTTAGACTATTAGCTCAAGCTTCGATGTTGAAGATCTTCTCGAATTCATGTTGAATGCGGTAGATTTCTCTCAAAGCTTGTTGTAATGTCTTGAGTGATTAGAGTTCTTCAAATGTTAGATGAGTTGAGAATTCGGCAGAGTAACATTTCTTTAGAAAATGGTTGGCCCAAAGTCCATTTGCCGTTGGAGTTAGGGGGTATTTATAGGAGTTGATTCTGGACGGCAATTTCTGCCAAGTCCTATGTCATGGCCGACTAAAGATGAGTCGTAAGTCGTGGCCGACTTAGCAGGTAACGGTGTCAGTCGTAGCTTTGGATTCTAACTTGGTGGCTTTAGGTCGTGGTCGACTTAAGCTAAGTCTTGAGTCGTATGCAACTTAACTGAATGCGTCATCTCTTCTGTTGTTTAAGTCGCTTACGACCTAAGCTAGGTCGTAAGTCGCAGATAACCTTGAGTCGTTAACCTGTTTTCTTCATAAGTCGTGCCATCTCTTACATTGTGGGGTCTTAACTTCCTTAGGTCGAAGCATATGTTAAGTCGCCAGCTGATTGAGTCGTAGACTTCCTTAAGTCGTAAGGTTACTCCTTAACCTGTTAAGTCGTCCAGACTTTGAGTCGTAGATCATCCACCCCTTTAAGTCGTTGACTCCCTTAAGTCGTTGAATCTTTAACTTGTTAAGTCGTGGATTGCCTTAAGTCGTAGGCTCCTTTAAGTCGACTAGTCCTTAGATTTGTTAAGTCGCATAACCCTTAATTCGTTGAGTCGCGTAACTTTCTTGAGTCGCGCAGTTCTTAAGTCGTAGAAAACTGAGGGTTAACATTTGCCCCTCGAAGTACACGCCTAAGTCGTAGGTCGTGTGCTTCGACTTATCTTAACTCGCATGTGCCGATTCGAGTTCCACTGATCCGAGGTATAAAAGCTTGAGTCGTTTCCTCCTCTTCTTTCTTCTCATTATCCATCTCCTAAGTCGCTTCTGCCATTAGCATTTCTTCGAGCTTTCAAAGACAAATTTCAACCACCCGGTCGCTGATCATCTTTCTTTATACCATGTAAGTCAATCCGGTCGTCGTTCACCTACACCCATCATCGAATTGCTAACTCCCCATTTTCCGATCCCAATTCACTTTTTGGTGCCGCCTTTCATTACGAATAGGGCTTTGATCGATCTTTGATTGCCATTGACCATGTTGTGGTTGTGATAGAGCAGCAATGTATCAGATTCATGGTAAATCGGAGGCGATTCGAATTGGTTTTTGGGTGATTGAGTGGTGCGTGGAACAGGGATCATTGTTGATTGAGAGGCTATCGGGTTAACGGGTTAGGAGTTAGAAGAGTAACGGGTTAGGACTTAGGAAATTTACATCACTCTGGACTGAAGCCCTTTCTTATCATGCCTTGCGACTTAAAGACTAACGACTCATAGGACAAACGTCATGACAAGTACTGCTGACTTAAAGTATCAACGACTCGAGATTGAAACGACCAAACTTAATTTGCCTCATAACCCTTAGGTCATGGACGAGTTAGCCAGAGAACCATCGGTTTAACTTAACCCGTAGGAAAGATTCTTAAGTCGTTGGCGAGTTAACTGTTGACTCGTCGGCGACTTTGCACTTGTGCTTTTAATCTCTGCTTGAACTTTGAATTATTGTTTGAACTTTGAACTGTTAAACTTTGCTGCATTCTTTCACAGATCACTTTAACTTGCAAGCTAACAATTTGTTCAATACAACCTTCACAAAGAATTGGGACGAATATACTGCCACTGATTTCCCATATCAAATGACAGATTAGTTAATAACGGATAATCAACTTAAGTAAATTTTGTGAACGAAGTGCTTTGAACAATCAAATTCAAGCAGAGTACTAAAACAACATTGGAATAGTCAACTAAAACTGACCTGTTTGCACTAATACTGTACCTGAACTTTAAATTAACAAGTTCTGAAATTTGATAATCGATCAATTGTCGACTAACTTAACTCCAGTTATATTTACTTGTTATTTTTATTAGTTCTGCACAACACTTCACACTTTTAGGAAACGTGCACCTTCACATTTGAACATCCAGTTGCTTGTGTAGAATGGCTTCTCAGTAAGAAGATATAACAGTCCAGACTGGAGAGGCCATTCTTATTCCAGCTCCATTAGTTAATCCTCCAGAAAGAGCCTATACCACCCTATCGTACAGAGTTTTCCGGCAGTTGTGCGCTCAGTTTGGCATTGCTGAAGCTGACGCCATTCTTCCTGAGAAAAGTAACACTGCTGATTTAGCGCCTCCTGGCTTTGTAGCGGTCAATCGACAAATGTGCCTGAGCGGGGCCATTCCTCCTTTCAACAACTTTCTTCAACATCTTCTTCGTCAACTGGCCATCTCCCCATTTCAACTACATCCCAATAGCTATGCTATTCTAATGGGGCTGTGTGTATTATTTAGTAGACGCTTGACCGTCTCCCTAGTTTTGACGAGATCTATTACTTATGCTCTTTTATCAGAACTAAAGATCATCCTTCGATCATTGTTGTGAGAAGCGCCAGAAATCGTAAATTAATTATCAGTCTTCCTGACAGTGCCCATGGGTTCTTAACTCAGTACTTTTACGTTCGCTGTCCCCCTGGGTTTTATGCTGTGTGGAGGGAAGGAGGTAAGATTATCTATCTTTACTTCTTCTATTCTCTGAGTTTTGTGAAGTCCAAATTTCCAAATGTTAATTTCGCTTTTTTATTTCAGCGCTCCCCCTCCTTCTAGAGATCTCAGCCACAAGCCAACTCTGGAGAGGCTTATGGCCGTTCCAGCTGAAGAGCGGGACGTGAAATTTTTACTGAAAGACGAATTTCTTCATCAGTTTGGACTTCTTCACCCTTCTCGCTCTACTTTGCCTCATGAAGTTTCTTATTCTCAAGCAGAGATATCGGATGCCCCAGTCTCAGCAAAGGAGATTGCTCCGAAGGAACCCATTATAGAAGCTTCTTTGATAAAATGCTCCGCATCTGCTGATGTTGTGAGGCCATCGAGCAAACTGACACTTTCCCCGGTCATCGAAGAAGAAGAGGCTTCTCAAAATTTCGGAAAGGCGGTCAATGTGGGAATTGAAGGGAAATGTCCCGCCGGACATATTGGCGATGATATCTTTGAAGGGTTGAGTGATTTGATGATAACCTCGCAGGAATTATTTAAGGATGACACTCCAAAAGCTATTTCTCCTGTTGTCGAGGTGACTTCTTCTTTACAAGCTTCGACACCTTCTACACCAGTCGTCTCCGTTCCCACATTAAAGCGTGGTTTGTAGTTTGACGTGCGTAGTTTGCACGCCGCACACACTTAGGATTTTTTCGGCACTTATACGCACTTATCCTCTTTTTCTGGAGGTTTTTAAACTTCATTTATTTTCCATTTTCAGATTCTCCGATGGGACGCACTGGTTCATACTATGACAAGTTTCAGTGCCATGGAGGCCGCGGAACTTATGACTTTAGGCGATACCTCAATACCCCGAGGGAGACGGATGAGGAAAGAGCTATTAGGAAAGCTCAAGAGAGACGGGACTATGAGCAAGAGAAGCGGGACTATGAGCATCAATACGGGAGGAGAGATGAGCGATACGACTCTTCCCATAGAGGTGATAGTTCTCATAAGCGAAAGTCTTACGATGATAAAGGGAAGACTCATATTGTTGATGATCCAAGCAAGCGGGTCAAGCCTAGTGACGCGTCTGCAATTTCTGAGAAGACCCCTACTCCAATTCCTCTTGATATCCCCACTGACTCTCCTGCTCTTGAGAAGTCTGATATCCAAACAATCATCAACAAACCCCAGTATCAAGTTGGACAGGGTCCGCCAATTCTTCAAAGTCGGTTCCCGCAATGGTGTTTAAAGGGGGTACGCTTCGACCTTGATTTGGTCCCGATCGATAAATCGGATATGCTGCGTAGCCTTGATGCCGTCAAACTTAATATTGAAAGGGTGTCCGGATGGCAAAAGCGTGTTGATGAGCTGCAAAGAGTCAATCGTGCGAATCTCGAAGCCATGCTAACCATGGAGAACGATAAATCGGAGTGGGACAAAATTTGTAAGCAGCATGACGCGGAAATGACAAGCATTGTTGACGACAATTCAAGACTTGAGTCTGAAGTTAAGAGACTTAAAGATGAGCTTGCTACTTCTTCCTCCTCCTAAACCCAAAAGGAAGAAGTTCTTCAAAAACAAGTTCGCGATGCTCATGCTGCCCAACGGAATGCTGAGGCTCAAATTGAATCTGAAAAGAGGATGACAGAAATTTATCGCACCGACATTGCCCAGCTACGAGAGAAGGCGAGTTCCCAGGACTTGGAAATTATTCGGTTGCGAGCTCAACTGTCTCAAGCTGAAAAAGAGCGCGATGAGGCCATCGCTGGAAAAGTTGCAGCCGAAGAATCTCATGTGGCTACTAAGGCCAATATAAGCTCTACTCTGTTCGACTTTTATTTGCACAGCGTTCTGGGTCATGGGAGCCTCTCTTTTCTGGGCCCTGAATATGAGATTACCCTGGTTGAAGTGTGGGAAGCCGCAGTTGATATGCTTGGCGGTGCCGGCTATGATGAGGCAGAGCTTGAGGCACGTTATCTTGACGATGAAACTCGCGTTCTCTTGCTAGAGGAAAAGAGAAACTTGCCAAAGCGCGAGCTGAGTCGACGGGAGATGAACACCCGAAAGAGGAAGCTCCTTCAACTGCCCCCGTTCATACTTCAACTTCGGCTAATGTCAACATTATAGATTCTAGTGCCCATTCTTCGCTTCCTGCTAAAGTTGACACTGAAATTGTGACTACTCCTACCGAGGAAGAGGCTCTGGAAGATATTGAGGCTGAGAAATTCGAGGTTGATCTTTCAAAGCCAACTTCTCCAGGTAACTTTGACGTCAACCCGGATCCAGTGAATCACTTATTCAATTTAACCGAGTTTGATGAGCTTCTTACTTATTACTTAAGCTTTGATGAACCAATATCTTCTCTTTTCCTGGAGAATACTGATTTTAACTTCTTTTCTTCTGTAGCGGAAGTACCGAAAGCTGCGCTAACTTCTCCTTCTCCGGCTGCTGTTCCTCCCCCTTCTCAAGCCACTTCTCTTTCTGCTTCTCAACCAGGATCGCAAGAAGAGAAAATAGAAGCCCTCAAAGACTTGGACGATCCGGTTGTTTCGCAGGATCAAAAGACTAGGGAACTTGAAGAAGGCGAAAACACCCTGGAGCAAACTTACGATGACGATACAAAGCTTTCTGAGTTCTTTACTCCGGGAAGTGAATCTTCTTCCAAGAGGAAGGGGAAACGCGCAATGAAGAAGAAGAAGAAGAGCGCTTTGGCTGATGAAGAAAATGTTGAAGAAGATCCAACTGCTCCTCTTTCTCCTTCCTCCCCGACCCGTTAACAGCGGCCTTAGAAACTAATCATTAGGCCGGGTAAAAGCTCCAAAGGTGGGAAAAAGGAGAAATGAGCTTGATTTTATTTTCTCCGTTTTTCTTTTTGCTTGTATCGACCGGACATTGTGCAGGTACCGGTCCCTGCTTTTTTTTGAGATCTGCACATGTAAAGAATTTTCACAGTATTGAATAAAATAATTCTTTTTCTTGCATGAATTCTTGTATATGTAAGATCTATTTCTCATTTTAGTGTAGAATAAGCGATTCTTTTTACTTGTACAAACTTTTTGTCTGTGTTCGAGAATGCACTTATTCCACATCTTTTCCGCGTGATATTGTAATGTGCTTGTGGTATGTCGCTTGAATACTACTTTCATTGTTGTAGTTGTATCGTATGATATTGCCCCTATACCACAAGTGCACTACAATATCTTTTTTCTTTGGCGAGACTTGTACTCTTATTTTTTTTTAGAGAATAACTATTCCGTCTTTGAGGAAACAATTATTCTACTTAAATTGAGCGTGTCTCATTTTTGGAGAAGTTTTCATGCTTCACCCTTCGGAGAAGGTCACTTCATGTTTTTGAGAAGTTAATTCTCCTACGCGGTAAAGCGGGCCTCTATAGAGGATTTCACTTATCACTTCAATCTCTGGGGAAGAATGTTTCAAGATGAACAAGTAGGTCTTCCTTAAGAGCTGAAGTGTGCCTCTGAGGAGGGCTTTTTGGTATTTCCGAGGAGTAGCATTATGCTTTGTGAAGTAGCGTTGTGCCTCCGGAGAGGTCTTTACTTGGTTGCTTGGAAGTTACTTTCTCACAGTTAAATGGATCCACAGGGCGGACACAAGTTATTTAATTGGATGTTCGTTTGCACAAACGATCGCAATTAGTTAACAAAGGCCTTGCCTCAGTGGTTCCACCAACCTTTTTGTTGAGAAGAGCGTTTCCATTTATTGGCGTGCCTCCGAAGAGGTCTTTTTTGGCATTTCCGCTCTGGTGAAGTGGGCCTCTGAAGAGAGATTTTCGCACTTCAACTCCAGTGAAATGTGCCCCCGAAGAGGTCTTTTTTAGCATTTCAGCTCTGGTGAAGTGGGCCTCCGAAGAGAGATTTTTGCACTTCAACTCCGGTGAAATGTGCCCCCGAAGAGGTCTTTTTTGGCATTTCAGCTTTGGTGAAGTGGGCCTCCGAAGAGAGATTTTTGCACTTCAACTCCGGTGAAATGTGCCCCCGAAGAGGTCTTTTTTGGCATTTCAGCTCTGGTGAAGTGGGCCTCCGAAGAGAGATTTTTGCACTTCAACTCCGGTGAAATGTGCCCCCGAAGAGGTCTTATTTGGGCTCCGAAGAGTAGCAATTGTTGCTTGTGCTCTTCCATCATCTGCTCCTTAGCGATTCCTTGTTATTACTTCAAGTACATGCCCCATTCTTTTTGAAAGTTGCTTGCTTTCTGCCAGGGAAATGTACTTTATTGTTGCGTGATTTATGGGAATCGCTGAGTCTTGTGACGTGCTGAATAAGTTAGCTTTGCTTTGACAGCCTGCAATATTAAATCGACATTTTAGCAATCTATTTAAGATATTTGCATATCGAAATGAAACAGGCATTATATAGCAGTAGAACACAAGACTTAAAATTCTTTATTATTAATCCGCACTGATTTCTCAGCGGTTTACAATACAAGAGTTATACATCCATCATCATTTTACAAATTTAAGCAATGCTGTTAAGTAAAAAATTGGATGCAAGTGATTGTTGTTTCGGAATCTCGAGATTGAATCTCCATTTCTGCTGGAATCATTGTTTCTGATCCATATGCCAATCAGAATGGAGCGTGGTCAGATGCTGTGTGGGGACCCCCTGTGACAACATTAATGACAAGCCTCCCTGATTCCTGCTCTATGATTTCGTTGACTGAGCCGTATTGATGATTGGGAAGTTGTTGCTCTTGAGTGGATGAGGATGGGTCATTCCTGTTTTTCTTGACATACTATTGAAGTTTGTTCTCTTTCAACAGCTTTTCAATCAGATCCTTCAAGTGGCGGCACTCGTTAGTGTCATGGCCAGGCTGGTTGTGGAACTTACAGAATCTTTCACTCTGAGTGGCATTTTTCCCAAGTCTCAACTTATGAGGTTTAGGATTTTCGACAGTGTCCTTAGTTGCAAAGAAAATATTCTCTAGAGTATCGGTCAAGGGAGTGAGATTCAGAGATTCAAAGTGGTGAGTTTTCTTCGCATTTCCCTGCTTTTTCTCGTCATCATTTTCCCTCTTCCGTCCTCCAACTTCTCTTCTGTTAGAAGCAACACTGTTATTCTGGATTTCGGCCACAACTACTTTCGCTGGTGCAGAAAGGCTTTCTAGACGCATGAATTCGTCGGCCTTTTTATAGAATTTTTCAAGTGAGTTTGGCTCCTTCATTTTTAACCATCTTCCGAATTCACTTGACTTATTAATGGCTCACATCAGGTAAGTCAGGATCATACGTGGTTCTGCATTATCCACTTCGTCTAGGGCTAAATTGAAACGATTCAAGAAAGACCTGATAGATTCTCCAGGCCCTTGTTCAAGGTTGGACAGTGACATTATATCTTTAGCTCTTGAAGCATACAACCTGAACTGATCCTTGAACTTTCGAGTTAAATCAGAGAATTGATCCACGGACCGAACTGGTAACTTTGTGAACCAAAGTAGAGCCACTCCTTCCAAGTACACTGGAAAGTATCGGCATTTAATTTCATCTGATGCCCTTGCACCGGTCATATGCCAATCGTACTTGTATAGAAACTGGTTTGGATCACTCATGCCCCTATAGGCTGGGATAGTAGGAGGTACAAATTTCCTTGGAAATTCTGCTTTCAGGATCCTTTCAGTAAACAGAGTCTTGCTTGGAGCAAATCCCCAGTCGTTCTCATTTTCTTCCCTCTGCATACTCTCTTTCATGATTTGGCGAATCATCCCTGATAGGTACTCCTCATTGTTCGGAGGCATTGCCGAGTAGACATCAGCTCTTCTTTCGGAATTTTGCCTGGGCAGATGTTCGTGAAAGGTTGGCTGCAGCCTCGAACCTTCAGCTTGGAAAGGTGGCGCTTCGGTGGCGCCAGCTGCTCTTTGAGGAATATCTTTCTCCTGGGAATTATGAGCATCTTCGGTGAAGACTGTTTCATTGTTTTCTGGCCGTTGATTTGCCCCGAGTAGAGCGGTTAGTCTGTCCATCATTAAAGCGTTTTGAGCTTCAATTTGCTGATATAATCCCGACACTGCGTCGTCTAATTCAGCCCTTGTGACTCCAATGGTAGGAGTTGCCTCGTTTGCTGTTGGGGAAGCGGAGGTTCCCTCATCAGCATTTCCGGATCTGGTAGATCTACCTTTTCTCCCAGGAGCCATGATCTCAGATAAATTTCTGGTCTTGAAAGAAACTTTTTCCATGAACTTTTGTGAAGCAATGGTGAATGTATTCCTTAGTTGGTTTCTCAGTGAAAGCACCAAAATGTTAACGCTGAAAATCGAACGCTAACACCCGGTGTGTGTAATAACAATGTGAAAGCACCACCCGTTGGTACGGGAACAGAATATAAGCAGGAAATAGCAGAAAACTGTAAAGGAACAACAGATTTATAGTGGTTCGGCCCGTAATTGAGCCTACGTCCACTTTATAGTCTTTTATTGCTAATTCTCGTTACAAAATGATACAATACTCGTCAAAATACAATATATTTCGATTCCTAAACACTTTAGACTATTAGCTCAAGCTTCGATGTTGAAGATCTTCTCGAATTCATGTTGAATGCGGTAGATTTCTCTCAAAGCTTGTTGTAATGTCTTGAGTGATTAGAGTTCTTCAAATGTTAGATGAGTTGAGAATTCGGCAGAGTAACATTGCTTTAGAAAATGGTTGGCCCAAAGTCCATTTGCCGTTGGAGTTAGGGGGGTATTTATAGGAGTTGATTCTGGACGGCAATTTCTGCCAAGTCCTAAGTCGTGGCCGACTCAAGATGAGTCGTAAGTCGTGGCCGACTCAAGATGAGTCGTAAGTCGTGGCCGACTTAGCAGGTAACGGTGTCAGTCGTAGCTTTGGATTCTAACTTGGTGGCTTTAGGTCATGGTCGACTTAAGCTAAGTCTTGAGTCGTATGCGACTTAACTGATTGCGTCATCTCTTCTATTGTTTAAGTCGCTTACGACCTAAGCAAGGTCGTAAGTCGCAGATAACCTTGAGTCGTTAACCCGTTTTCTTCATAAGTCGTGCCATCTCTTACATTGTGGGGTCTTAACTTCCTTAGGTCGAAGCATATGTTAAGTCGCCAGCTGATTGAGTCGTAGACTTCCTTAAGTCGTAAGGTTACTCCTTAACCTGTTAAGTCGTCCAGACTTTGAGTCATAGATCATCCACCCCTTTAAGTCGTTGACTCCCTTAAGTTGTTGAATCTTTAACTTTTTAAGTCGCGGATTGCCTTAAGTCGTAGGCTCCTTTAAGTCGACCAGTCCTTAGATTTGTTAAGTCGCATAACCCTTAATTCGTTGAGTCGCATAACTTTCTTGAGTCGCGCAGTTCTTAAGTCGTAGAAAACTAAGGGTTAACAAATATAAAAATGTTTTCTTTATTGTGTTGTTTGAGTTGTTGATGTTGATTTGGGTTTTCAATCGATTCGTCTGATCAACGCTATCGATAGGATTTCCAAAACACTTGAACAGAGCAAACTGACACAATAGTATTTTCAAAATTGGTAAATAAAATAATCTTGTATGGTTATATTATATATAAGTATAAATTTTCTGAAATTGAATTGTTAACTGAATTGGTTGTCAGAAAGGTAATATTTGATTTTCACTATTTGTTTTGTAAATCATTGATTATTCCAACATAAAAATAAACGGAATTATAAAAGTTGGTTTATAGATTTATTTAGAAATTTAAATGAATTTAAAGTAAGAATTTGAGAATTTAATTTCTTAAAATTTCAAGCTTTGGTTTTAAAATTTTAAAATGTATATTATTGAACGTATTTTCAAATAGAAACCGTTTTCAAAGAATTTTAAAATATTGAAATCAATGCTCTTCTCTTTGTCGCCGGAAAATAATCTCGGTGATGGCGGCCGCATCATCGACATTCTTTTTTGAGTTTCGAAGTGAAGAGACCATTCAGTAGCTTCGCTACACTTTTGTTTCGGAAATTGAATTTGATTTGAATTTCTGTGGTATGACCTGATTTATTATATATATATAAATTAATTTTGATCTGATATATACTATATATATTTATCTCAAAATTGTTTGAAGTAAATCGAAATTTAAATTCTTAAGTTTATGATCTAAAGATGATTTCAATTATAAACTGAAGTCAAAAATTTTGGATAAATATTTAAACTTGAAATAATTGAATTTGAAAATTTTATTTGTATAGTACTAAATTGCATTTCAATATAACTTACCTAAATTATTCAGAAGTTAAAATGTAATTGGATAATATACAATATTAAATGATTTTATAAATAAAATTTGAGTGTTTATAATAAATGTTATACACTTAGGTTTTAATTATATATAAAAAAATGCTAATAAAGATGATAGAATAATAAATTAATCGAATGAGATGAATATAAAAAAAAATTCTGAAAGAATTAACAAATTGAAATTAGATCAACTTATGGAAATACCTTAAATTTAAACCAATTATTGAATATAAATTAATTTAAATTGAAATTTATATGGTTTAAATTAATTATATGGTTTAAATATATGTAATAAGATATATTAAGTGGAACAAATTTAATAATAATTTGGAATAAAGAAGAATTAAATTTGTTGAATAAAATATGATTGTAATAAATGACTATTCAAGTTTATGATTTTAGAAATTGTTAATAAAGGATAATTGGATAATAAAACAATGAATAAATGAGATAAATAAAATATAATTTTGTTTTGAAGAAATCTTTTGGTATCAAATATTAATAAATTGGAATCAAATCAACTTATTGAAATACCCTGAATTTTAAATCAAATATTGAGTATTAATTAAGGTAAATTGAAATTTATACAGTTTAAACTAATTGTTTTATTTTGTTTTCAATCTGTTTTTCTTTCTGGTCATTTCTGTTCTCCTACCTCCTTTTTTTTCGGGGATGAAAAGCTTTGAGTGGGGGAGAGTGTAACGACCCGTAAAACTTAATTGTTTTAATAACGTTATTAATTGAAATTTTGTGGAAGTTTAAAAATAAAATTTTGAAATAAAAATTTAATATCTGAAATGCGTCTAGTTAAGCATAGCAACTGGTAAATTTTCATCCAAAAATATGAAAGTTTATTTCGTGTGTAATTTTATTTCAATTTAATCAGTCAGAAATTGATGAAAATAAAATGTTTTCGAAACCTGAATATTTTTACATAGAAAAATTCTAAACCATCTTCTGAGCAAGACGTCATTTTTCGTTTTTCAAAATTTAGGCTTCTTTAGCTCCATCGATCTTATTCTTCTGCGTTTTTGCTGCATTTTCCGCTAGTAGAAATTTCGGATTTTTATAATTCAATCGTACCACTGATATCTGTATACCGTTTTGATCGTCTGGTCGTGTTGAACTCTACGATATATTCAATTCTTTGTTTTGAGGTTCGGTACGCAGCGGAATCAGCGGAAAACGATTTTGTATCGGCATCGGTTTTAAAACCTTTTGGTTTTCCTTACTTTTATATTCCACCGTCTTTTAACCAATGGCCGATAGCCTTTCATAATTTCTGAATTCAGTGTACTACTGGCCTTTACTATTCCTAATATTTATTTATTTTCCTGAATTTGGCTAACCTCTTCATTCAAAAAGAAGAAAAGTTGTATATTTTCGTTGTTTATTTTAAAGCCTGTTCATTTCTTTTCAGCAAGTTGTCTGCTCTCCTTTTAGTCTTCTTCCCCTCCTTTCTAAACTCTCAGCCACCATCTTCCCTTGTCGTCCTCCCCTCCTATAAACTCAAACCCGACTCTCTAAAGCATCGTCGGCCCACCACTACTCACCGACCTAAACCGCCTTCATCCCCACCAGCGTCAAACCGTGCCCGCCTATCCCTGAACCACTAGCAACAAACCCACTCCATCTTCGGCCGTTCTCCGTCTGCCGACCATCAACTCACCACCCTTCGCCGAAACCTAGCACAACCTATGGCCACCCAGTTCGACGTTCCACCGGCCTCCGCCCATTAGCCGGCCACCATCACGTCAACTCGCCTCACGTCTCCGCCGAACTTCCACCCATCAGCTCCACCCCCTTCGCAACAAGCACTGCCGACCCACCATATCCGAAGTCTTCCTCCCCCATTCTCTTCGCCGAGCATCTCCGCCACTCGAGCAACGCACGGCAGCCGAGGCAGTTCCGCCTTGCCCAAATGCACGAGCAGCCGCTCCAGTCCGCCACTACTGCTCGACCTCCATGCAACAGCTTCTCTTCATAAGCCGCTTCACTTCTCGGCATGCCTCCGTTGCATATTCCTCTCTTATATGTGTGATATATTTAAAGGTAATGTTGTTTATATTTTTATGTGTTTCGTTTATATATAAAGATTATGTTATAATATACTTTATTTTTACAAAGTGGGGTGCATATTTGTTTATGTATATGTTTTATATAAATTTATTTGGAAATGATCTAGTTAGTAAATCTAGTTTTATATAATTTGTTACAGTAATGAAGTTTGAAATTATAGTATATATGAAATACCTGCTGTGTACATGTGATGGCATGTCACCTATTATTTATATATTGCTAAATCAGTGAATAACATTGGTTATATGTAAGTGTATACTAGTAATTACGTGTTGAATATATTGTATGCTAAGTTTTGTATGTTGGTCTATATATGCAGTAATATGTAGTTTAATTTTGTTAGTTTAAATATATACTATGGTTTCAACTGTTTCAAGGTAATCTTGTTTTGGGAGGTCAGTAAAGTATTTATAAAGCTTATATGTGTTCATAGTATGTGTATTTTAAAAGAAATATGTTAGTTTACAAAGAATTGATTTTGTATGTACTTCATCTATAGTGTTTGTAACATATGTCTACATAATTTAGTTATAAATGTTACTGTAAGTATATGAAAGTATATATATGCGAGTATGTTATAGGTCTGTTATTACGTATACATAAGTCCCTATGCTTGTTTATAATATAGAATATATGCGTATGTTTTAAGTAATTTGAGTCATACTTATTTCCTGGTTGTGTATATGTTATATAAGAAACAATAAAGTATTTTATATAATTTTGACAAATGTTGCAGTTGTATAAGTGTTAGTTATGTATGTTACTCTACACAGATCTTATCCTATTTTAGTCATAGAAGTTATGCTATATTTTGGGAACAGTTTTATATAATGTGTATATATTATGTATATATATATATATATAAATTTTATTTTGTATAGGTTTTCTAATTTAAAATGATGATTTTAGTATATATAATATTTTAGTTTTTGTTTTAAATTAAACATTGATTTTAAAAAATAACAAACATCTTTGTATATATATCAAAATGATTTTTGATCCTTGATTTTCAAATTTATCAGCTTTGATCGTCGAATTCGTGCCAACGTTGTTTGTTTTGGATTCGTTCCTGGATTTCGTAACTCAACTTCATTGTCTATCCACTCTAGCCTCGAAGGTGAGTAATCACTCACGATTAATGTTCTTTTATTTATTAAATTTGATTTCAATTGAAACGACAATTGAAATATGCTGCTGTTAGTTATTTACACTGTTATATATATATATATATATATTATTACCTGTATCAGTTCACCTATGACATCTGACACCATTATCAGTTATATATACAATGATAATCCAGTTTGGTTGCTAAATGATTGATTGTTTGATGTTTACATTGGACGTTAAATTGTTAATGTTGTAAGTGATAAACAATATGCAATTGAATTTGACGTAGGATGGTTAAAATTTGAATCGATATATGTGTTGAATTTGATTTGTTAAATTTGTATAATATGACCCCCTTAAATGTTTAATTTATTGACACGTAGAATTTGGTTAAGTACACTTTGAACCATTGAATGTATGTTGTATAAATTGATGTAGTATGAAATTGGATAATAGGTATCAAATGAAAACCGTATTAATGTTAGTGTAATAATCTTTAATTTACATGAAATGATAGTGTAGATTCTAGAAATAATTATATTAATTTGCACAAACAACAATGTGAATTAATACGATTATTTCAGGATTATTTGAATTGATTATTAAATTGATATTGGTTGTTGTTATTGCTTGTGTTTGCATAAAAAATGGGCAAACACCTCCAAGTCGTATGATTTAGATGATTTTATGTTGTTTTTAGTGATCTGGGTGATTTATGCAAATATGTAAAAAGCTGGGACTAAACTGTAAAAGACACACAGATTTATAGTGGTTCAGCCAGAATGTGCCTACGTCCACTTTATATATTATTTCTCCTTTCTTGTTCAGATTACAAGTACAAAGCTTTGATACGAGTATATGAAAGTTGTTTGAAAGTTCTATCCGTGCTTGAGCTCTCAAACTTGTCCCCATTGTTGTACCCCTACCACTCTATTTATAGAGTGAGGCTGGGGGTAGGGGTCCTGGAGGTATATAGCTGTTGGTGGGCCTGGGCTGATGCGATCTGGCCTGGCAACGTTGGCTCGGTGGCGCCTTGGTTCGGTGGGACCTTGGTCCGGTGGTAGATGGTTGGTTCGGTGGGACCTTGGTCCGGTGGTAGATGGTTGATTCGGTGGGACCTTGGTCCGGTGGTAGATGGTTGGTTCGGTGGGACCTTGGTCCGGTGGTAGATGGTTGGTTCGGTGGGACCTTGGTCCGGTGGTAGATGGTTGATTCGGTGGGACCTTGGTCCGGTGGTAGATGGTTGATTCGGTGGGACCTTGGTCCGGTGGTAGATGGTTGGTTCGGTGGGACCTTGGTCCGGTGGTTGGTCCGATGGTAGATGGTTGATTCGGTGGGACCTTGGTCCGGTGGTAGATGGTTGATGGTCCGGTTCGGCAGGTAGTGAAACGAGTGTTGGTTCGACAATGCTCTCCTCACTCTGGTTCGGTGAAACACGTCCAACATTTGCTCCCCAAAGTGGGGCATATGTCGGCATATTTCGCGCTTTGTTTCTTTCTGACACCCTTGTTTGGCCCGAGAACCAAACCGGTTGGTCCGGCTATCTTACCTTCTTTTTTTTATAAGTAGGGGCTCCATGCATCCATCCTTCCTTACTGACTGAAAGAGCCGAACCAACTTCTTAAATACTGAATCCACTATTGTGCCGAATTAGACTTGTTTGCCGGATCAGGTGTGGCCTTCTTTCGCCGAATGACTATTACACTTTGAATTACCGAATGAGCTTGATGTCCTCAGACTACCGAATGAGTTCGAAGTCTATGGACTACCGAATGAACTTGGGGATTCCAAGTATCGAATTAACTCAAAGACTTGTTTTACCGAGTGAACTCGGGGACCTTAAGTACCGAATGGACTCGAGACAGCATACACTTGTCTGTTTATATCTCTACATCCCTTGTTCTAACAATGTGCTTTCTCGCGTTTGCAGACAGTGTTTTAAATCTCGGATTTTGGCCAATATCTCGGGAAAATATCTCGGCTATCTCGGGCGATATTTAAAACACTTATAACTAAATAGGCTGCCAAATCTCGGATTTTGGATGATATCTCGGATTTTTCATCTCGGCCATCTCGGGGAGATTTAAAAGCCTGTTTGCAGATAATGTCTCATAAAGTTGAAACTCGCTCTGACAAGAAGAAGTCCAAGGACAGAAGAGAGTCCCCCGTCGTGCCCCTAGTTCAGCCGAATCCAGAACGACGTGGACCCACCCCGAGATCGCTAGTGGATGGGTACGGTCCTCAAGAGCTCCTAAACTCACCGCCTAACTGCTTTCCTAGCTCCCTCAAAGATGAGCAGCTCGATGCTTTTTCTCGCTCTTTTGGGATTGACAGAGCGCGTATGCTATTGCCGGGGGAAGGAGTGATGCCATATAATCCCCCCGAAGGATATTTCGCTCATAGTAGGTACCATTGTATGTGTGGGGTCATTCCCCCGATCAATGCTTGGATAGTCAGCTTCATCACCTACTTGAAGGTGGCTCCATTCCAGCTTTAACCCAACTCCTACGCCATCTTGGTGAGCCTGTTTGTTATCTTCCAGAGGAGATACGGGCGTCCTCCTTCCAACCGAGAAATCCGGTATCTGTACAACTTAAGATGCTACAAAAAGGGGTCTCCGTATATTAGCTTGGAGTCGGCCGTGTCCTTCAAGCCAGTTCTGGATTTATATTCAAAGTTCAGTATGTTCAAGAAGGAATGGTTTTTCATCAAGGATGATTCTGTTTCTATCCATCGCTTCACCTCTGGCTGTAAGTTGAAGCTTATTTATAATTTCCGTTCCGACTGCAATGCTTCTTCTTATGTGTTTTTATTTCTTGCTAGCGACAGGTGGCTTTGCGGTCGTGGAGAACGATTGCCTGGTTCAGATGGCTGCGGAAATAGAAGCCATTTCGGGAAGGGATAGGTCGGCTTCTTACTTGATCAAGAACGCTACACTTCTGGGGCACAACCTGATTCTACCACATCAGTCCATGGTCAAGCAGATAGACACGGCGGAGGAGAGGGCTGCCAAAGCTACAGGAGGGGTTGCGACGAAGAGCAGCAAAAGGAGACCCTTCTCGATACATCCAGTCGCCGGGGGGAAGAAACTCAAGAAGTCCGATGGACCCTCTCCCAACACATATCCAGATGTTCCGGAGGAGGAAAATGTGGAGGAGGAAAGAGACGAGGATGAAGGAGGTGAGGCGGAGAGCGGAAGTGGTAGAGAAGGTGACGGTGATCGTCACGGCGATGATGGTGGCGAAGGACAAAGCGGTGATGGCACCGGGGCTTTACCTCCTGGGCAAGCAGGTGTGATTCAAGAGTGGACAGATGACGCTCTCCGTCAAGCCTTCGAAGGGTTGGAGGAAGGACCGACTTTGGCGGAGAAGCCCAAGAAAGCTGGTAAGGTCGGGGCTGGCGCCGATTTATCTTCCAGGAGTGTTTCCGCTGAGGCAACTTCTGTGATCCAAGGTGAATTTTTGACTCCTGCAGACTTTTTTACTCTTCTTAACTTGACACATTTCTTGAATTACGGTTCAATGCATGCTTGTGACACTTGGTTTTCATTCCAGGAGCGGGCAAAGCAGCCAAGACCTCAAATGTTCGGCACCGCCTTGATCAATATAAGTCCCTCAAAGCTTCTGCTAAACCGAAGCCTCCGACCAACCGCTCCGAGGATGTAGTCGGCTATCGTCCTCTTCTTAGGGTCATTGAAGAGGGCATTCAGAAGAAGGAGAGGAACCGCTCCTTGTTCGAACCTTTACCTGGTCCTCAGCTCCCACTCCAGCCCCTTCACGATATCACGGAGGGGGATACTGAGTTCATACCTTCTCCGCATCCGTCTGAAAATCCTACCGTTACCTCGATAGATCATCCTGGCTTGGCTCGTAATCCGTTTGCGGGTCATCCAGATCTGGACCCGGCCTCTCAGGATATTTCCTTCGACGAGGTTACTGGTGAACACCTTCTCCCTCGCAATCCTATGGTACGAGTGCTTGACAAGGCTAAGTCCCTGGACCTTGATTTGCTTACCACTCGGGTCGTAACTCTACGGGACGAAGCTAAGGCGAACATCGACCGGGTCGCCGAGGAAACCAAGAAGCTGATAGGACATCATGCCCGATTGGTCAAGGCTGGGGAGGAAATCGGGAGCGCCAATATTCGACCGCGGTTAATGGTTTCTGACTAGGCTAAACAACTTGCTGATCAAGCCATCCAGATTTCTCAGCATGAGGCTGCATCTAGGCAATTAAAGAAGACTATGGAAGAGGTCAGCAGGGCAGAGTTGCGGAAAATGGAAGCCGCCTGTAAGGAACGGATTGACATGGCTATAGCAACGATGGATGAGGTTCGGAAAGCGGATCTCGAGCGGGTAGAGGAGTTATCCGGGAGGCTTGAAGCTGCAGAGCTGGCTCAAACCAAGCTAAAGGATGAGATGGAGGCGATGAGGAAATCCCTTCAGGCTGACCGCTCGCGATACCGATTGGAGAGGGATGCTGCCGCTGCAAAGCTATTGGCTTCTGAGGTCCGAATGAGGGAGTTCGAGGAGAACGAGGGGATGATGGGTGAGATGCTCCAGGATATGTACTTCCGTACTTGGAAACAGGGTAACTTATGCTGGATGGATGATTATCCCCGGGTTATGGCCAGGATATATCTTTAGGCTCTGGAGGAGGCCAAGGCTGATGCAGATAAGGAGGGTGGCGAGGTCTTCGGAATGGATGTGGTTACGGCCCAATTCACCAAGGAGGAGAAGGTGGCGGTGAAGGAGGGCATGCGGCTGCTTGCTGCTGAGGAGGTAGGTGTGCAAGTAGAAGATGATGATCAAGATGGTCAGGAAGCGGGCGCTGGTAAGTCTTCCCTTCTAGTCTTTCCGTTAACTTGGTTGCTTATCACTAATGAATTCTTTCTTTGAATGGACAGGTGGGCAACAGGACAAGGGTACAGCTCCGACGCAGCCGGCTCCTTGATTTGACCTGGATATCTTTTCGTGGACTTGACATTGTTGTATATGTTAGTCTCAAAACAGTAACGTAACTTTTAGGTTGTAATTATGTTACTTGTAATAAACAACATTATTCTTGACGTGTAATTTTTTAACTTTAGCTGATTCTGTCGTTTTTGAATGTTTTTGCTATTTTGATACGTTGTGTGAGAAATATAGCTGTGCGTGTGCTTGTAATTCAATTGTGTTTGATGTCAAGTTCTGGCTTAAAACATAATTTCATGCCTTGCAATGCTAGTGTGATGTATGAATAAATTATAGCCATGTATTTGTACACAACAGAAGAAAATACCGCCTTTCATGTTCTAATTGTAGATGGCAGTTTTGAATATCTTGTATGACCGAGTATGGGATGCAGTTGAATGCCCTGCCATCCAATTGTGAGTTCCTACTCCCATTGGCGAGTATCTCCTACTCTGTATCCTGTACTTTAGGGATTGTTATAAAGGATAGGAGAAAAGTTCTTTAAATAGAATTGAAATATGAGAAATTGTAAAACTTCCAATCACGGAAGGCCTTCGATGTGCTTAAGTTTGTGGCAAACGGGCTTTGTAGTCACTTTCCCTAGGTGTGGGTCTTAGAGACATTTGTCACCCATCTTACGCCTCCGTGGGGAGTTAATCTTTTTTACCACAGCCGTACTTAAGACACATCGGAGCCGAGATCGTGCACAGTAACTACCCGGGCCATTATGGCCCGTAATCGTGGGTATTATTCGATTTACTGTGGCCGGCTAGCGTGGGTGCCGATCGTCAACCGTGAACTACCCCTGGCTGGCCACACCTTATGTTGGGGCTTAAAGTAGATTCACAGTTGCCGGCGAGCCGAACGTCGTAATGAGCTGCCTTGGCTATAGACGGCCTTCTTGATGGCTTATAATCGGCTCATTACAGTTGGCTTTGAGGGCCGTCGCGAGTAATGAGTTAACCCGCAGCAGAGGGATGCCGGAGCAAAAGTGTCTCATTGGCGAGGGCATAGATTCGTATAGTACCTGTTAGGTCTTATCCAGGTGGAGTCGTGCCGCGATGTGTTTTGAATGGAAATGTCATTACATAGGATTTTGTTCAACAGAAAAGGATAAAGTTAACAAGCAGCCAAGATATAAAGGAACAAGTTAAAAAGAGACAAGTTTTTTAAAGTGGTTCGGCACGAAAATGCCTACGTCCACTGATTCTCTTTGTTAATTCACTTCATATGGGCAGTACAAGTTAAGAAAAGTATCGACGAAGGTGTTGGATGTTCCATGCCCTCTGGAACACCTCCCCGTCCACTGTTGACAAAATATAAGCTCCATTGTGGAGATCTTTATGAATTACATATGGTCCATCCCAGATTGGATCTAGTGCTCCGGGGCGCGGGAAGATTCGCTTTAGGACAAGATCTCCCTCTTGTAAGCTACGATGCTTGACTTTGGAGTTGTATTGTGCTACCACTTTTTGCTTGTGAGCTGATGTTTTGAGTGCTGCATCGTTTCTTCTCTCTTCAATCAGATCCAAAGACATGTGGAGGTGTTCTTCGTTTTCTTCTGGGTTATAGTGGATCCTACGGTGGGAAGGCATTATAGTTTCAACTGGGAGCATAGCCTCCGATCCGTACGCCAAAGAGAAAGGAGTATGCCCCGTTGATGTTCTGAAAGATGTGCGATAGGCTCACAGTGTCGTAGGAAGTTCATCCACCAAAGCGCCTTTTGACTTTTCGACTTTCTTTTTTATTAGAGTTTTGAGAATTTTGTTGACGGCTTCGACTTGTCCGTTTGCCTGGGGATAAGCTACGGATGAGAAGCTTTTGTGAATTCCGTGCTCTTGGCACCAGTTGGCGAACTCCTCGCTGTCCGATATGATTTTGAATGGGACTCCGTACCTGCATAGAACATTTTTGATCAAGAAGTTAATAACTTTTGCTGAAGATACTTTATTTAGGGGTTCTGCTTCCACCCATTTGGTGAAATAGTCGACTGCCACTATAGCATATTTGGCCCCGCCTCGGCCCATTGGCAGTTCGCCAATCAAGTCAATTCCCCATACTGCAAAGGGCCAAGGGCTGGTCATTTGAGTAATCTCAGTTGTTGGTAGCCGCGGAATCTTAGCAAATTTCTGACATCGGTCACATTTTCTGACGAAATCTAAGGCGTCCTTGCTTAAGGTGGGCCAGAAATATCCATATCAGAGTATCTTTTTTGCCAAAGTCTGCCCTCCAGTGTGATCTCCGCAGCTTCCTTGATGGATGTTGAATAAGATTTCCTTGGCCTCCCTTCCAGCGACACACCTTAATAAGGGGTTAGAGAAGCCGCGCCGATAGAGAGTGCCCTCTTGTATTGTGTAGCAGGAAGCTTTCCTCAAGATTTTCTTTACTTCGTTACGCCCGTTGGGCAGTGTGCCACTTTGTAAGTAGTCTCGGATAGGAGTCATCCAAGTTGCTTCTTCGGTTGCAGCTATCAGATTCACTTGCTCAAAACTTGGGGTCAGTTGCTTTGAGATGGCTACTGCTCCGGAAATAGCGCCGTCTCTCATGCTAGCTTGCTTTGCCAATTCGTCGGCCTCTTGGTTCTCTTCCCGAGGGATGTGTTTGATTAAATAGTGATCCAATCGATTGAGAAGCAACTTGGTCTTCTTTGAATATGCTATGAGTCGTTCTTCTCGAGCCTGGAATTCTCCTAGTATTTGATTTACAATAAGTTGAGAATCGCTATGAAGACACAAAGAATTGGCTCCGATTTCTAAGGCAAGTTCTAATCCAGCTATCACTGCTTCATACTCTGCATCGCTCTTGGTGGAAGCAAATTCCAACCTTATAGCATAGTGTAGCTTATTTCCCCTGGGAGTGATTATTACCACACCTGCCCCCGAGCCTTGTTTGTTCGACGCACCATCCACAAAGAGATTCCACTTGATGTCTTCTGCTATTTCCGATCGCTCCTTACCTTCGTTGGTAGTGAATTCGGCAATGAAATCGGCCATGGCTTGTCCCTTGATGGCGGTGCGAGGATGGTAGGTGATATCATATTGATTAGTTCAATGCACCATTTAAGTAGTCGCCCAGAAGTGTCGGGACGATGGAGTACCTGCCTCAGCGGTTGTTCGGTTAGAACTCTGATGGAATGGGATTGAAAATAGTGTCGCAGTTTTCGTGATGTGATTAGTAGACAGTATGCTAGCTTCTCAAGTTTAGGATATCTGGCTTCCGCCCCTATAAACCTCTTACTTACAAAGTATACTGGCCGCTGCGTGCGTTTGTCTTCTCTCACCAATGCGGTGCTTAGAGCATGAGATGACACAACAAGGTATAGGTATAGTTCTTCGCCTTTGTTTGGAGTTGAGAGTACTGGTGGTCTCTGGAGGTGTTCGATTAAGTTAAGGAAAGCTATTAAGCATTCGTCAATCCATTCGAATTTTCCTTTCTCTTTCTTTAGAGCTTCGAAGAAGGGGATGCATTTGTCGGCCGCTTTGGAGATGAATCTGCTCAGGGCGGCCACCTTCCCATTTAGGCTCTGCATTTCCTTTCGGGTAGAAGGTATCCTGATATCTTTCAGAGCTCGGACTTGTTCAGGGTTTGCTTCAATTCCTCTGGCATGGATGATGAATCCTAGAAACTTTCCTGATGATACTCCGAAGGAGCACTTTAGAGGATTCAGCTTCATTCCATATTGGCGAAGTACTCGAAACATTTCATCCAGGTGGCTTACGTGATCGTCGGCTCCCCTTGACTTTACCAGCATGTCATCCACATAAACTTCCATAGTTTGTCCTATTAGCCCTGCAAACATCTTATTGACGAGGCGCTGATAGGTGGCCCCTGCGTTTTTAAGTCCGAAAGGCATTACCTTGTAGCAGTACAGTCCCCGGTCAGTGATGAAACTAGTGTGGTCTTGATCGGGAGCATGCATAGGAATTTGGTTATATCCTGAGTATGCGTCCATAAAAGATAAGAGTTCGTGCCCGGCTGTGCTGTCTACAAGCTGATCGATTCGGGGAAGTGGGAAGCAATCCTTCGGGCAGGCATCATTTAAGTTAGAGAAGTCAATGCATGTTCGCCAATTCCCATTAGCCTTCTTTACCAGCACCGGGTTGGCGATCCACTCTGGGTAGATGGCTTCTCGTATGAAGTCATTGGCAAGTAGGTTCTTTACTTTTTCATCGAGGGCTGCTGATCGTTCTGCCCCCATACTTCTCTTTTTCTGTTTTACTGGCGCCCTGCTAGGATCAATGTTTAGTATGTGGCATGCTATGTCAGGGGAGATTCCGGTCATGTCAGCGTGTGACCACGCAAATACATCCAAGTTGTGGCGGAGAAAATCAATGAGTTGTTCCTTTCCAGCTCTGCTCAGCTTCTGTCGGCGATGTGTGGCCCTCCCGAGATGGTATGGACCACTATCTTCTCTTGACTGGAGCCGCCGGTGTTGCGATTTCCTTTGCCTATTTCTGGAGAGGGTAGCCTTGGGTTCTCATTGGCAGGAACTGGAGTCCTGTCCTGGCCTTTTACATAGCGTTCTAGTCTTCTTCTTCTGATGTGTTCTTCAATTAAGTCCCGGAGATGATGACATTCGTTGGTATCATGCCCATGGGATTCGTGGAAGCGGCAGAATTTTCCAGACTTAATTGCGTTATTTGATTCCTTCTTGTGCGGGGGGCGTTTGTATCTAACTTCATCTTGAGTGGCCAGGAAGATGTTTTCGATCGTTTCATTCAATGGGTGTAAGCATCAAACCTCGGTCCTGGCCGATATAGGCGCTTTTGTCCCTTCTTGCCCCCAGCATTATCTCTAGAATCATTTCTTCGAACGTCCTTTGCTACAGCAGGCGTGTTGCCGTGAGCTGCCTTATTTTGTTGCCCTGTCTGCCTCTCAGTGGTAGCATCTTCAAGTCTCATATATTTCCCAGCTTCATGGAAGAAATCGGGTAAAGTAGCTGGTTTTTCTTTGGTCAATCTTCTAGCAAATTTAGTATCCAGATGCACACCACTACAGAGGGCCATTAAGATAAGCTTCTCATCGGCATTCTGGACTGCGGCCGCTGCGGCATTGAATCGGGTTAGATATTGCTGCACTTTCTCTCCAGGTTTCTGTTTGATACTGGATAAGGAATAAGCATCCTTGGGCTGCTCCACATGAATGCGGAACTGGCTGATGAACTTTTCTTTCAACATCTCCCATGAGCTGATGGATCCTTGGGGTAGATGGCAGAACCAGGAGGTAGCTAGATCCGCTAAGAATAGCGGAAAGCATTTGCACAGCACTCCTTCTGTTGCCCCGCTCATGAGCATATGCTGTGTGTATCACTGTAAGTGTACAACAGGGTCAGAGGTTCCCTTGTAAGGTTCCATTGTTGGCATTTTCCATTCTCGGGGGGTGATGGCAATTTCGATATTGCGGACGAAGGGGCTGGTTACCCTAGCACCTGTCCCTCGATCTCTTTGATCCCGTTGGACGCACTCTCTGAACAAGCGTGCCATCCTTTCATCAGAATTTGGAGCAGATAGAAATGAGTTCGGTTCTGCTCTGTGAGATTGATTCCGTCCAGATGACCTGTAGGGATGGTATCGTCTATCATTCCTAATATTTTCCAGTGGCTGTCTTTGGTCTTCTGGGAGCATGCTAGGGTCAGCTATAGTTGGCCCTTGCCTTGATCTTCCCCTGCTGGGTTCTGATCTAAGCACTTCCTCGTGTCCAACTTCGGGCTGGACTCTAGCTCGGCCCCGTTCATTGGTGTTTCCGTGGTTAGGCAGTACGACAGGCTCGGCTACAGTTGACCTCCGCCCGGTACCTCCCCTGTTGGGTTCGGTTCCAAGCGTTTCCTCAGGTCTAACTTCGGGCTGAGCTCGGTCTCGGCTCCTACCATGGCCGCTTCTGTCGTTAGCTCCTTCGAAGAAGGAAGATCTTTGTTGTCTCTGAGATCCTCCAGACTGGGACTCACCCCATGATTCAGTGTTGCGATTGGACTCTTCAGCATCCCTTAAGCATGACATGAGTTGGTCCACCAAGGCTTCCTGCTGGGATGTGAAGCGGTTAGTCACTTCAGCCACAACCCTGTCTAGATCTGCCCTAGTAATTGTTGCCGGCTGTTCTGTGGTAGGGGTGGTCGGATTTGCCTAACCTTCATTTGGTACTGCTGCTGGAATGGGATGATTTACTTGATCTATGACCACTGGATCTGGAACACTGCTAGTTGCGATGTTCTTTCCTTTGTTAGCATCTTTTTTCTGCCTCGGAGGCATGTTTTCCAAGCAATGAACGACGCTGTTAGGATGAAGGTTAAGTGGGAGAAGCTGAAGCTTCGAGCTTCTCGTTCTTAGTGAAAGCACCAAAAATGTTTGCACAAAAAATGGGCAAACACCTCCAAGTCGTATGATTTAGATGATTTTATGTTGTTTTTAGTGATCTGGGTGATTTATGCAAATATGTAAAAAGCTGGGACTAAACTGTAAAAGACACACAGATTTATAGTGGTTCAGCCAGAATGTGCCTATGTCCACTTTATATATTATTTCTCCTTTATTGTTCAGATTACAAGTACAAAGCTTTGATACGAGTATATGAAAGTTGTTTGAAAGTTCTATCCGTGCTTGAGCTCTCAAACTTGTTCCCATTATTGTACCCCTACCCCTCTATTTATAGAGTGAGGTTGGGGGTAGGGGTCCTGGAGGTATATAGCTGCTGGTGGGCCTGGGCTGATGCGATCTGGCCTGGCAACGTTGGCTCGGTGGCTCCTTGGTTCGGTGGGACCTTGGTCCGGTGGTAGATGGTTGGTTCGGTGGGACCTTGGTCCGGTGGTAGATGGTTGATTCGGTGGGACCTTGGTTCGGTGGTAGATGGTTGGTTCAGTGGGACCTTGGTCCGGTGGTAGATGGTTGATTCGGTGGGACCTTGGTCTGGTGGTAGATGGTTGGTTCGGTGGGACCTTGGTCCGGTGGTTGGTTCGGTGGGACCTTGGTCCGGTGGTTGGTCCGGTGGTAGATGGTTGATTCGGTGGGACCTTGGTCCGGTGGTTGATGGTTGATGGTCTGGTTCGGTAGGTAGTGAAACGAGTGTTGGTTCGACAATGCTCTCCTCACTCTAGTTTGGTGAAACACGTCCAACAGCTTGTTTATTTACTTTGACACCATCCCAGTTATCACACTGCAAGTTCCCTTTGCTATGCTTTGATTTTGAATTGAATTGGAATCGGGTTGAAATGATAAATACCCAAATTAAACTTGACCAAGGATAGAGAATTAAATAAACCCGATTGGTCAATAATTTGATTTAAAAATAAAATAAAGATTTTATTTGAATAAATAATAAGGTTTTAAAATGAAGTTGGAATTTGAATTTTTATGAAAGGAAAATGTTAATATGTAATAATCCGAAACAAAATATTAACATAGTAGTTGATGAAAGAATGTTGTTTAAAATTTAATTATTAAGTTTGAAATTATTTAATAATTAATTTTTTGAAATTATTTAATAATTCAATAAGATTGAATTATTTAATAATTAAATGAAATAGAATTCTTGATATGTGAAATTTAACTTCGTAATAAGTGAAATTGAACTTCTTTAATAAGTAAAGTTGAGTTATGAAATAATTAAGTTTGAAATTTGTAACTAAGTAAATAAATAAGTGAAATCGAATTTCTTTAACAAGAAATAAAATGTGATTTATTGAAATTAATGTAAGACTTGTAATTTAAAGAATTGATTTGACAAATCCAATTTAATTCAATTTGAAGTTTTGATATAATGAAGTTGAACTCAAGTAATTGATTTAATGAATTGGAAATTTAATAGAAATCATTTTGAATGACAAATTAACTTAACAAATATTGAATGAAATAGATAAATGAATTTAAATTGATTTGAATGTTAAATTAAATTAATTTAAATAATTTCGGAATGAAACCTATATACGAACTTGAATCAATATTTGGATTGTTTAAATAGAAATTGAAATTGAATTATAAGATTTTGAAATTTGAATTTGGAAGTTTTGGAACGTAAATTTTGGGAATTGGTTTAGAAAGACAAATGAAATATTGGTTTACAAATTCTATTTGAACTTGAATCTGATTTAGTTTTGAAATATATTAAACGACCAATCGGTGTAATAATTATGGAAGTTATTAAAGAGACCGGAATCGGTTAGGGACATACTCACTGTCTAAACCGAAAACCACTTTAATAACTATACGCGGAGTGTGACCCAGAATGAAGTGGTTGGAATGATGTACGTGATGACTGAAGAAAGAGAACGATAATGGATAGCCTTGACACTTGTGTCAAATTGGAATGACTAAAACAGGAGCCATGCCGGGCCAAATGGGGTTAGCCACCTCGAGCGAACACACTTCTTTGAAACTACTCATTACTTGTTATCGATTGGTGCACCCTTGATTTTGGGAGTGTTGTTTCGAGGTGTTGCGATCGCTGCGGCGATGCGTTCTCACCAGTCCGGATCAGGCAAACGGTAGTTTCACTACCTTGGGTATTGCCTCATGTGCCTTGTCATACTTGTATCCCTATATACGCGACCACTACGATTTTTTTTGCGTTATACCTATGGAGTACTCCCTGATATCCCACTTGTTTATGGTGGAGTTTACAGTGCTGTATAGACTATAACGCTTATATAAAAATGTGTTAAGGGGGATAATGGTAACGCCTTAACACTATTTTGATACTTTATATTACTGATAGGCATTATCTACTTATCATACACTACTACATAGTAGATAGTTTAACGGATCCTTAAAGGATGATTATTCCAAACATCCTTTAAGTTACTTGTATTTCAGTTGCTATTTCACTTGAGTTGGATTTATTGATATAAGAATGTTAATCCTGACTCGAGTGTTTTGTGTTTTGCTTCACGCTCGGGTCAGACTGAGTGTACCAGTATTCGAGACCTCACCTTTGGAGTTAGAGCTTCGCTTGGAGATCCAGCTATCTATCCAGCTTTCAGATATTCAGTTGATTCCAGTGATTGTATTCTGATTCTTGTATTTGACTATTGTATTCGAGACATCTGCTGTACCTTATTTTAATCTGATATGTATATAGTAGCTTCATGAACCACTATCTTTTGTTTCCGCTGCATTTATTACTCTGTGTATGTGATTATTTTATTTACTGTATATGCTCAGTTTTGCCAAATTTAAATTAACAATTTGGTATTTTGAATTATTCAAGTCCGACATGTGCGGATGCGAATAGTCCAAAATAGCGGGTCGTTATAGACAAATTGTTATTTTCAAATAACATTATTAATGTATTGTTTTACATATAAATATAAATAGACTTTAAAATAGAAGTGTTATTTTCAATTTTAATATGTTGTTATATATGTATATATATAACTTGATTTTAAAAATTGGATTTTAGAATTTATTTTGAATTTAAAAGCTTTGAAATTAAAAAGAGTAAATATTTAAAATGTTTGGATTTTAAAGATATTTGTATAAGCTTTTAAATGTATATATATACATAGCTTTATTTTATTTTCTCTAAAAAGTAATTCATAGATATAAACAATAAATATATATATATATATAGAGAAATAAAAGACAATAAGTATTTAAGTTAGAAATGGAACATAATAATAGAGTAGGTAAATTCTAACATCTTGTTAAATATAGACACTTAGTTATATTTCCAAGCATAAGACTAAAACAAGGCAAGAAAGTGAACACATTTGTTAGTTCTGGGAAATACATTTAGTTGCAAGGCTGTAAGACATAAGAAGAAGGAAAATATATTCATGTTGCAGGCAAGAAAATCTTGTAGATATGCTAGGCAAAGGAAAATAAAGTAAGCTATCATATAAGTACATACGAAAATTTAAATAAAGGATGAGTATGTAGACATGAAGGACAAGCATTAAATGTTAACATCTCTAGTACCCAATATAGATCATTTCAGCCCATAATAGAGAAAAGATCTCTGACCTGGTTGTACAAATAAAATAAACAACCCTGTAAACTCTTTTCTATATCTTCCTTGTCTCATTTTCGTTTACAAAGAAAACTTAGCATTCTAGTTTCTAAAGTTTCAAACAAGATCTGTAAAATCATGTTCAAAAACCAAAGCCTGCATTTTTCTTCAACCTGAGATTTAATCAAGCAGTCCATCTCTGATTTAAATCTGAGTCATCTTCAACAAAGTTTCAAGAATCAAGAAGCACTTTCAACATTCAAGTTTTTAAGATCAGAAAGCATTTTATTTTTCAACACTCAAGTTTTCAAAGCTTGTTTCAAATAAAAGGCTATGTTCTTCCTTTTCTAAAACAGGTGAGTAACTTTTAAAACTTAAATAAATTTGGTTGCATTCTATTGTGTTAAAATGAATAAGTATTGCATGTACATGTAAGTGAAATCTACTGTGAATATATATGATTATATAGTGTGCATGCTGTTGTATATATGTGTACACTGTTCTTGTTTTGTTTCCAGGTTCTAGATCTAATCATAAATCAATTTCTCTTGACCCAATCTTTATTAGTACTTAAGTCTAGAACAAAATATGTTTGTTATATCATAGATTTTAGATTAAAAACTTGTTTAAGTTAAAATAATTTGTATTGCCTCTGGAAATAAGAAAACAACTGTGCAAACTTAAATAAGTTAAAATTTAATTATCATGATTTATGGATTCAGGTATATGAATCAAATACATAAACTAAAACATGATTTTTAACACTAGAATCATAATTTTTAGTTTGGGTTTGAACGAGCTGTTTTGGGTTGAACTGAAATGGGTATTTTGGTGTTTTCTGGTGATCTCGGTGGACTAGGAGGTCGGGGTCCTTCCTGGAGGTGGAGGAATGATCGGAGATTTAGGGAAAATGCCAGCTAAGTTGATCGAAGCACGGTGGAGGTGGTGGTTGTCTTTTCTTTCCTGGAACCCTAGTTTTAGTTAGGTCTGTTGTTTTGGATCGTTCGCCTGCTCTGGTTGATCGAGTTCAACCAAACTTGAGGGGATGGAAGTAGGGAGGTAGGCGATGGTGTGGTCGGAGTTGTAGACACTCCGGTGGTCGGAGATTCGAGGACGAGGTGGTTTCCAGGCTTAGATGGATGTTCCAGTTTTGGGTGTGAAGCTCGATTTCGATTTCGAGTTGTAGTCGAAGTTTGGATGATCGGATTTTGGTGAGGGGATGGTCGTCGTCTTGCTCGATGGTGTAGTGTTGACCGGAGATGGTCGGAGGGACTGTGCAAGTGCACGGTGCATATCTGGTATTTGTTGAAGATTATAGTTGAGCAGTGAGGTGTACACGAGATTTCTCGAGTAGCTCCAGTGGTTTGCTCGAAGTATTTTAGAGTTGGACTCGAAGTAAACAGGGGCGACTTCGGGTCATTGTTGTTATAGGTTTTTTGAAACCTGTCTGTTTCGAATTTAAATTCAATTTTAAATTTGAAAGCAAGTTTAAACAAAGTTTAAACTAAATTTAAATATGGATTCAAAACTGAATTTTGTATCCTAGTTTTAAATATGAATTAAGTTTTATAAATTAAATTCTTTAACAAATTTTAAATGTTAAGTGTATATAAAATGGTTTGAATTTAAAAAGAGATTTGGTTTAAATTCTTTTAAACTTCTTTATAAGGTATATACTTCTTTAACATGAAATGTAAAAGTAAGTTTTAAAGGTAAATTGTTTTAAATGCTTTTGATAATGATAATTAAATCATTAATATGAATAAAGTTTTATCTTAAAGATTATTAGAATTTAATGATTTGTAATTCATTAAATTATTAAGATAATTAATTAATTTAATTAATTAATGATATGGATGATTAATTAAGTAATTAATAGTTTTAAATTAATTAATTAAAGTTTAAGACTAATTAATCAGGAATAATTAATTTGCAATTTAGGGATCATTAATTAAATAAGATTAGATTTTAAATTAATGATTAAATGATAATTAATCAAGTAATTAAAGATTAATTAAGTTACAGTTAAAACTTAAATTAATTAAATAATTAGTGGTTAATTAATTGGTTATTAAGATTAATTAATTTGTAATTAATAATGATTAATCTAAGTTTAATTACTTAAGAAAAGAAATTAAAGAATTGCAAATAGTTAATAAAGGTCAATAACTAGGATTATCTAATAATAAATTAATGTGATTAATTTTAATAATTATTTAGATAAATTAATTAAAGATAAACATTTGTGAAAATGTTTAAGTGTAATTACTTAATGAAAGTAATTAAGGAATTAATTACTTAATGTAATTAATTAAGTTTAATTTAATTAGTTTAAGTTAATTAATTAAGTTTAATTAATTTTAATTAATCATTGGATGTTTTGTTAGCATAATTACTCTATGTAATAAATGAAGTATAATTACGTAGTGAAGTAATTAATGGTAATTACCGAATGTAATTAATTGAAGATGATTTAAGTATGATAGTAATTTGGATTAAATTACTTTGTGAAATTAATCAAGGGATTAATTAATGTAATTAATTAAGGAGTAATTAATTAATAATGATGAAGTAATTAAGGGTAGTTAATTACTGAATGAGATTAATCAAGAGTGATTAATAATTATGGTTTAAGTAAAGATTAATTTCTTAATGTAATTAATTTAAATGGAATAATTAATTAAAATGTAGTTAGGGGTCATTAATTATATAATTAATGATGTAATTAAGGGTTGATTCATTAAGATTAATTAATCAATAATAAGTGATTTTGAGTAATTAATTAATATAATTAATGTAATTAATTATAGTTAATTAATTAATAGAGTAATTAAAGATTAATTACTATATTTGGTTAAGGATAATTAATTTGTGAAATTAATTAAAGAATAATTACTTGAATGTAATTAAAGGATAATTAATCCAGGATGATTAATTAAGATGGAAATTTGAGAATGATTAATTAATTGATTTGTAATTAATTAATGGTTATGTAAGCAAGATTTATAATGATGAAGTAATTAATTTTAATTTACTTTAAATTGATTAGAGATAAGTAATTAATTTAATTCATTTTAAATTAATTATAAATGGTGTGATTATTAATCCTTGTTTATGTATAATGGATGATATTTGATTTCCTTGAATGGTTTGAAATCTCAGATATGAGATAAGTAATGCTGTGTGATATGGATTATCTATTTATGATGATATTGTGAATTATCTATCTATGATATTGTGAATTATCTCTCTGTGTGTATATGGATAGTGAATTGAATTGTTTTAACTTTAAAACAACTTGGCCTTAAAAGATACGATTTGGATTTCGATGAGACCGGGATTCCAGATTTGGATATCCGAAAACCACATCGATCCAAATTAACGATAGGTCGTGAATCTCAAGTGAAGATGAAGATTTAGAGTGCAAGGGTTATTGTCGTTAACTCTAAGGATGATGACAAAATGAGTGTAACGAGATAATGCCTTCGGTTTCGTTCGAACCTGGAACGAACTTGTATGGATTGAATGCTTTCAGAACATCGTCAGGTGGACGATGAGCATTCTAAGTGATGTGTTCTGATGAGGTAATCGTAGCCTCAAGCCTCATCAACCGGGAATGGCTAAAACAGGGGAGGTGCAGCAAGGCTTCGTGGTAGCACCCACTTGAGAGCGAGATTTTCCCCTGTCTAGATGTCCCTTTATATTCGGCTGTGTGGGCAGTTGTGGCCACAACTGCTGGGGTTGTTTCGTTCGGGACTGTCCAGTAAGGGATGGTTCCGGCCTTGTGTTGTAGGGGATTGGGAGTAATCCTCGGTACGCTGATCTAGGCCAGGTACTGTGACGGGCGGTACCCCAGTAGCCCTGCCATTGTATGGAATCCAATCTCCAATAAGTGATCTCGGATTTGATTGTATTACCCATATTGTGGCTAGTATGCTGGAATTTAATAGATGTAACAATTTCAGCTATTTCTTATTTACTTGAAAACCCTAGACCTATTATAATATCATAGAATTCCTATCAAAGTTTTGGTTAGCATAAGGTAAAAACTTACCCGTGTTTATGTGTGGGAAGTCTTACGTGATACCTTTGATTTCAAATGATTTTCAAAGTTAAGCAACTTTAACCTGTTACTCATACCAGACCCATGTCTGACCCGGAGTTTATTTCTGTTTTCCTTAAACCTTCGGGTACTCAAATTTTTACGAGTAGCCAAGGGGTTCAGGTTAGCTTTGACGAATTGTGGAGGAGAAATGGAGCAGGAGGCTTCAGCGATCTAATCTATGTTAGTGTTCCGCTGTGTTGGTATCTCTGTGTTGTATCTCTGTATTGTATTGAGTTGTATTAACTAAACAGGTGTTTATAAATGTCTAGTATGTGATGTATATCTGTGTAACTCTGATTGATGTTGTATATTATGTAATATTTATGTGATTAATATAATTTATTTGTTCCGCTGTTGAGATTCTGATGTTGTTCTTCTTTCTTCTTTATCTTTTCTCTTTTCTGGTGATAGAAAGTTGGGTCGTTTCACACATATATACAAACAATATTAATATATATATATATATTAAAATAATGTATATAATAAATAACTATATGAATAGATATAAATTACACACACACATATATATGTGTGTGTGTGTGTGTGTATAATAATTATAATATCATGATGAACTTAGTAAACCATAGCATGTAAATATATTATAGAATTAGATGTATGAATTAATATATATATATATATAAGAGTGTGTATATGTATGTACCTAATGTATGTAAATCATAATAGTATTTGTAGTAAGTATAAATCATAATATATGTATGTACAGTTTGTTGATGCATCAAATCATGCAACCATCTCTGCTTTTTTTTCCACTGCATGTTTCTGTTATTTTTCCCCTTAACATTCAATAAAATCAATAGTTTTAAGTCCTTTGAACATGTGCTGTGTATACATATATGCATGCTTATTCCCATTTATGAGTTTTTAAACGTTTTGGAGACCTCCAGTTTAAGAAACATGTATTTATTACAGGCACAAATTGCCCGTAATTTTTGTTGTAGTTACTAGGAGCTAAGCTAAGTAATAAGCTAAAATAGCATTAAATTGCAAGAGAATTGACCTTTATTAGCATTGGATCAGTAAAAGGAGGACGTTAGGAAAATAAAATAAAATTGATACATATATAGAAAAATGACTTGTTCAGTTTCTTACAGAAATTATTTGACAATTAGCATAAGGTAGTCATAAGCAGCAGCTGTAACTAGTTAGCACATGAGCAAAGCATGAAATTTAGTTTTGTTTGTTTAGTTTTAACACTTTGTACCAGACAGTTGTTTGGTTTCTTCACTTTTTATTTGTTACATACTACATTTCATGTTACTGTTGCTTGCATCAGCTATGTTCTGGATTGTATTTTTGATTTTCTTTGTTAATTTTTGAACTTTGACTTTACAAGTAGCACTACACCAAAACTAACTTTTAACCGCACTCATTCTCAGTGTTGGGACAAGATAGACCGAGCCGACTATGAGGAATGAGGAGGGGTATAACCATGACCAATGAAGTTTTATCACAAATCAAAGATAAGCAAATAGCTCAATGTCAACACAGATTCAGAACTAGAGCAGTTGGTTCACATGTTAATGAAATGTCGGGTACGATTTCAAATTTTTTTACATTATTCTTTTAGGATGTTTTTGTAATTTTGCAACTAGAACTACTAAGAAGTAAGAACTCTTAGTTTAGAAAGCCTATAAAATACTTAAATAATAAATAAATAATCGAAAGTGCAATAATGGCTAATAAAGAATTCCTGTATATGCAATAAATTTGTTATATTAGTGATATTCCACCTCATTGCATTGTACAAATATTGTTATATTGCAACAAACATCCTAATTACAATTTACATGTCATATTCCAGCATATGCAATAGAATCAGAAACCATATGCAATAAATTACAGGTCAATAGTGAACATTTTGTTCAGATAAGCTAGGAGAAATGCAACAACGAATAAAAATACAAATACAATAAATCACAAGTCACTAGATATGCAAACACCTAATTACAGCATTAGCGACCTATTATATTAGTAATGTTCTTAACCCGACAATAATTACTCTCGACAGTTATAATCTAATTAGCAAATGCATTTTGTTTGCTAGTAAAATGAATTATTGCGATAAAAAGGAAATATTCTTATATACTTGTTTATAAGCAAATAAAATACTTGGAGATAGCAGTTAGCACATAGACAGAAATGTATATGAGATAACCTCAAATATTATTACTATTTTGATATCATTCATAGTCTACATCGAATCCAATACAGAAGGGTTTATGATATATTATTGTTTCATTAACAGAAGGGTTTATGATATATTATTGTTTCATTAACAGAAGGGTTTCTTTTCCATAACTTAAAACCGCAAGACTACATAAAATTAGCATAAATCACTACATTGGATCCAATACAGAGAAATCCAATATGCCATAATAGTTACAAAATTATTGGTCAATGGGAAAAGTGTTGTACTTTTAACTGTATTTTGAAGTGGGCAAAAGCAGGGAAAGTTCATTTCTTAAACAATATTTCATTCCAATATTAGAAAAAACTCTTGAATAATAGCTATTATTTCTAAGATGGATTTGTTTAGTACTAGTGATGGAGCCAGAATAATTGTTCAAAGGAAAATTAGAAGAGCAATCCAGACAATAAGGAGTAGCTACAACACCATTTCTTTTAGACTATATATAAGGCATGCTATTGATTAATGAATGATCTCATTTTGACGTGCTGGAAAGGGTTTGATGTTTGCTGCGACCGAATCCGACCCATAACCTTATCTATCTCAAATTGGTAAACAAATATAATGAACTGTTTACTAGTTGTTTTTAGCTTTTTTAGCATTTTACCGACTTTTCCATTTCTTGGATTGAAACCTCAAACTTTTTTAGCATGTTTACCGGTTGGAATAAATCAAATGAAACATATAAAATTTAATGGTATGCACTTGGTACAACAGGTTTAGCTACTTTCTCTTTCGATGAATCCAAAGACCTTTCTAATGAATAAAGGAGTGGTTATCAAATTTAATGTTTGCTTTTATTTAACAATTTAATTTTGCTTTATTTCTTTCCCTCTCTCAGTTTCTTTATCAATGTATTCTTTACCATGCATTACTGTCAAGAATACATGTTAGCAAGTGTTTTATCTAACAACAAAACTAAAATACGAAGTGTAAGTGGTAGCATAAATGATAGATATATTGATGGATAGACAAGACTATAGTATTATGGAACATATTCTTTTTAGAGTTTATAGCCGAAACGTGAATGGCATCAGCTAGGGCATAAAATTAAATGATTTAAGTGCAGGCATGGGTGTACTATATCGTCATAGTAATTTTGTCAACCTAAATTTGCTTCCTTCTTTCTATGTAATTCTAGTGTGGGCTTGTCATGTCCAGAATGTTCATTTGACAATTTAGAGCTCTGACGCAGATATTATACTAATTCACACGACTGTCAAAAAATTAATATCATGTTTAAGCTAAACCCTATATTTTATAATAATATGGCTAATGTTTATTTTTTACATGTTCACCTTATCATATTGACCAAGGAAAATATAATTTCTATATTATATTCTCAGCTTGAAATGAGGGATGGTTAGAAATTATTTTTCTGGTCTAAATACATACTTGAGTGGAAGTTCATACCTGAAGCTTTGACATTTAATATTATTTTTCTTTTACTTACTAGAGCAATTACAGGTTAATATCTGACAGCCTAGGAGTATCCTAAATCTTTTAGACTTTATGGGATTGGCAATCTTTCCTTGGAATTTTTGGTATGAAATTTTGACTGTCGTTCATTATAAATCATATTTGTCATGATGTGTTCTGATATGTTTTCACGTAAAACTTATGATGTTTTGCACGGAGAAAGAAAACTTTCAAATTCATTCTTTAACATGTTTGTTTTATAAAGCTTAAAATAACTTGAGAACTGGCTACTTAATATACTGTTGTAAGAAAAGCATACGATTTATTTTCCTAAAATTGAAATTAAGACAATGACATTTATATTTTTATTTTTAAGGTCACGTTGTTTTGCTAAACCTTGAAAATTCTTAGTATTTTTATCTTAGAAGAGTATAGCATTGTACACGCCATTTTGATTTTGTTAGGCCATGAGAAGAAAATAATATCGGTTGCTATTTCAGAAATGCATAGTTTGAATTTTTTTCCCATGTTGTCTGCTATAACCAGAGTTAGGTACTGTTGTGTTCCTTTCAATTTCCAGCAGATGGAGATGGTACTCTTCTGATTTCATTTAAAGAATTTAAAGGATCAAGAGTTTGGATTTTGAACAAAACATAGAGATTTCATTTTTTTCCCCTTTTTCAGCATGCGAAAATTATGATTTAGAGAACAAAGAAAATTCACATGTACTACAAATAATGGTTAGAAACACATTTATATACTAGATACTAACACGGAGTCTAAGACTCTAAAATCACATTAATGGTAAAAATGGATAACTGATAAAACAATACAAACTGAATTATATACTGATCAAACACAAAAGTTTATATTGTAACTGACCTTGCAATTAATAATAGCAAAAAACAAGTATAAAGAAAAGTTTCAAGTTCATTCTTTCACATGTTTGTTTTAACAAGCTTAAACTAACTTGAGAACTAGCTACTTAATGTTTCCGTCTTTTAAATCCTAATCAAGTACGTATAATAAAGAACTTTTCCTTTGCAGGTGGATAGATATACTTGATGGAAAAAACTAGTAACCCACCACAACAAGTTATGGATTCGAAGTTACTTTTGATGCCATAACCACATTTTGGTTTGTATGCTCGTATGTATTACTACTTTTGGTCACTAGTTGTTGCTTGTTCTACATTGAAATATTATGAACTTAGTATCTATTTTGATGTAAGAATACTGCGTATGTTTATTATGTAATGTTTCATGTTAATTGCAAGATGTGCAATTAATATTATATGTTGATTATAAAATGTGTGATTAATATAATATATGTTTATTATGAAATATATGTGTTTATATAAATTGTGTTATACATAAATTGTGGCTACATATAGAATTGGAACCTGTTATATACTGGTTAGGAACTGAGCAGAATACGACAACGTTTATGAAATGCTATAAAAATATTTAACAGCGTTTAAAAATCGCTAAGAAAAAGATTACATAGCGTTTTCGAAATGCTATAGGAAGTTTTAATAGCGTTTTCGAAACGCTATAAAATAGCACCCTTGCATTCCCGAACACGCTGTAAATAAACATTGCTCGTCAATGAAAATGCTGTAAAATGTATTAACCACACCAAAAAAACATTATAAATACGTGGATTCTACAACGTTTTCTATCTTGCTGTGGTATATGTCTGACCTATAATGGCATGTTAATATACAGTGTAGTTAAAAACGCTATTAAAGGTTTTCATAGCATTTTTGAAATGCTATGATAGGTGCATTTTGTTGTAGTGTCCCGGTTACTGTCTTGGATCTCTCCCAACTATTTACTGCCTCAATCCTAGTCGGATCTACTAACAACCCTTCATCTGAGACTACATGACCAAGAAACTTCACTTCTTTCTTCCAGAAGTGACACTTCGAAAACTTCGCTTTCAGTTGATGTTGCCTCAGCAACTCAAGCACCACTCTAAGATGAACTTCATGCTCTCTTCCATCCTTAGAGTATATCAAGATTTCATCTATGAAAACCAATACGAACCTATCCAAGTGGTCTTGGAAAACCCGGTTCATCAAATCCACAAAGAAAACTGGTGCATTAGTCAGTCCGAACGGCATGACTAGCCATTCGTATGACCCATACCTGGTCCTAAACGCCGTCAAAGGTATACTATCCTCTGCTACTCTGAGCTAATGGAAACCTGTTGCTAAATCCAACTGTGAAAATACCTTGGCTCCACTCAACTGGTCGAACAAATCATCAATCCTCGGCAGTGGATATCGATTCTTTATCGTGCTCTCATTCAACTTACGATAATCGATACATAGCCTTAACGATCCTCCGACTTCTTAGCAAACACTGCGTCTGTTCCCTAAGGCAAACTACTTGGCTTGATAAAACTCTTGCCTTCTAAATCCACCAACTGCACCTTCAACTCCCTCATTACTGAAGGGGTTATCCTGCTTGGCGGTCTACTCACTGGTTCTGCTTCCGGAACCAAATCTATCTGAAACTTAATGGCTCATTTTGGTGGTGATCCAACTACAGGCTCAAACACATCTGCGAATTCTCTAACTACGAAAATTCGACTCAACTCACCTTCCGACTCCATAGCACCCAAAAAAGCATACATCTCACCGCAAGAACCTTCTATGGTATAAACAATCCTGTCACTACAATCTTGGTGTCTAAATGATGTTTTCCTATCCTGACAAAATCTCCTGGCATCTACTCACTCAACCAATCCATACCAACAATGATTCTGAATCCTACAAAATCAAACACATTCAAACTACAAACAAAACCCTAAAGTTGCATACCCTCCTATTGGATTCGCACCCCGTAAGGAAGTAACTAAATATGTGGGTTCTAGGTTAAGCTTATCTATCAAACATCCAAATATAAAAGAATGTGATGCACCAGCATCAAATAGAACGCTAACAAACATACCATGAATCTAAAGCGTACCTCCCAAAACTGCCTTTCCCTTCTTCTGAGTTATTGGCTTCGAAGTAGCGGGCTCCAATGCATACACTTTGCCCTTTCCATCCTTAGCGGGCTCGTTGCACTGGCTCTTATAGTAGCCTGTCTGGTCACAGTTGAAGCACCTAACATTCTTCCTCCCAGCCACTTACTTTGCCTTCCCAGCACGACAATCATTGGCAAAGTGCCTCTTCTTGTCGCACTTGAAACAGACAATCTAAGACTTTCCTTTCTTAGCTGCTCCACCCTTCTTAGCACCTTTCTTAGGAAAGAACTTCCTCTTTTGACCCTTCCCAACCAGGACTTCTTTAGCCTTACTCTTCTCTAGAGAATCAAGCGACTTCTCATGCCTTAAGGCCTTTCCACTAGAAAATTAGAAGGATCTCTAATATGAGGTAATATAGCCCTAGCAAACTCAGGCTTCAACCCCCTGATAAACTTCTCGTTCCTTTTCATCACTGTATCCACTGAAGCAAACCCATATCTGGCAAACTCCTCAAACCTCGTAGCATACTCCAGAATAGACATCTCTCCCTGCTCTAATTTAGAAAACTTTCTGATTAGAGCTGACTGTACCATTGCAGACATAAACCTCTCCCAGAACCTTCCCTTGAAATCTTCCCAGGTCATAGTCTCCTCATCCACTACCACAGTCACACTATTCCACTAGAACAAAGTAGCTCCCTAAAGTTTTCTAGATGTCAACCTCCTCTTCTGCTCATCATTGAGCCCCAAATCTACAAAGGAGGCAGTGCAACAACTAATTCTCTACCTCTATGGCATCCTCCGTTCCAACAAACGGCTTCCCTCTAAGATTAATGTAGTCCTCACTCAACTTAGCATAGTCGTTGACAACTGGAGCTCCCGGAACTCCTCCTCCCACTACTCCAGCAAGAACACCTGCATGTACCATATTCATGAAGAACTGATACATAGCTTCCATTCATACTTACGGGACTCCAACACCAACATTCTCTGCTTGTGCCTGACCTTGAACTCTTCTCACATTAGGCCTGGCATTCCCATCGGTGCCTTCCCCTCTTAGGTTAACTCTTCCTCTTCTTCCTTCCATATTTGTATTCAAACCTCATGAGATACAGATATAACCTAACAAAGATAGGAGACTAGAGATAAAGCGTATACTTGTATATAACAAATAGAAGTATGTTACTATAGCGTTATCCCATACCCCAACCTTACTCTACTTCTTTAGGATCATGTTTTAAAAAGCATTTTTAGTTAAAGTTTTTCTTAAACCTATGCTCTGATACCAAGTTGTAACATCCCGTATCTGGAGGCCAAAAGCTCTGCGCTACAAATGCTGCAGTCATGTATAGTATTAACATCTGGTGACAAAATACGGCAATGTTAATGGTATTCATAATATCAGAAGCATTTAAATATGAAAAAAATCACATATTTCCAAAAATAACATTTTACTGATTACATTGCAAACAAATTCATATTCAAATTACTTAATCCCATGTCTATTTCCCAGGTAAATATCAATTATAATCATTACAAAACTACAGCTATCCTTCCAAAACAAGTTAAAACCCTTTTTAACTTAAAAATACTTAGGCTATATTGCATATTCAATACATTCGAAACCTTTGTTTAAAATATTTAAACAACCCTTTCGAAACCCTTGAAGGTAACCCCTTCGAAACCATTGAAAGTGACCCTTTCGAAACCATTAAAAGCCTTTCCTTTAAAAACTTCAAAACATTAGACATCCTCTTTAAAACCTTTAAATATTGCCTTTTGAAAACATAGGAAAAAACATTTCCTTTCATCTCTTTCGAAACCCTAGGGAACCACCCTTTTCGAAATCATTCATGAAAACCTTTCGAAACAGTCAAAACTCAATCCTTTCGAAAGCACTTTGGGTTCAATTTAAAACATGTGGAAACCTTTCGAAACCATTCAAAATTTCATTCCTTCGAAACCATTGGAAATCGTCTTGGTCGAAACCATTTGGATTTTGCCTTGAAGTAGAGCAAAAGGATTAGAAACCCATTAAATTCAAAAGCATCTGTTTCGAAACCATTTAAAACTATCTCTTTCGAAACCAATTGGGTTTTACTTCAAACATAGAAAAAAGGTCTTAGAAACATTTAAGTCGAAAGCATCTACTTCAAAACCATTTCCTAAGTAATGAAGTGATGGTGTCGAAACCATCTGTTCGAAAGCATTGGAGAGGTGGCCATATTTTAGAAAACAAAAGGAACCCCTTCGAAACAATCTGGATCGAAAGGTAGGAAGCGGCAGCTAAAGGTTTCAACTCAGTCGAAAGCAAGCATTTAAAAACAAAGGCGCAACCCAATCAAAACCATTCTTTTAAACCATTTGACCTAGTCAAAAGCCAACTAAGTCGAAACCATCTTATTCGAAAGCAAGCAGGCGTATTTTTCTTTAAATCGAAAACAATTCTTCAACCCCTTAGAAACCCCCTGGTTTCGACCCTATACCTTTCGCCCACATCCAATTCATTATGTACCAGTTGCCTGATACAATATGCATTTGTTTTGACTGTGTCAGAGGCAATAGTATGGAGGTGGATGCTGGTGCCGAAAGAGACGAAACAGTGAAAAACCTATTTATTTGTACTTTTAATCTATTCTTTTGTATCTAACCTGCCTTGTTTGTCTAAATCTGATTGGTTGCAAGATTTATCTTTTCAAAAGTGCTGCCGACTTTCCAGATTTAACAATTTAAACATTTTTCAAAAAGCCCCTTCTTCTCCTTTAATTATATAAAACATTTAAGTCTCATACCTTAAATAATTTTATATAACCATTAAAACACTTAGGAAAACTCTAGAAAAATTCTAGAATATCACATTATATATCTTTTCTAACATATAAAAATTTCAGAGCCAAACAATTAATTATTTAACCATAATTAATTTATAACCCAAAATATCATTTCCTTTACTAGAAAATTCATATTAATTTCACGAAAATTCAGAAATATCTAAAAATTAAAACCCATCTCCAAAATAATATTTATGATCTACATAAAAATTTGCAAGGAATTTGAATGTCATTTAATAGGGTTTTCACCGTATAACATATCATAAATTCAATATGAATAACCATAATTCATCAACAAGTATATATATATATATTCATTCCATCATTCATAAACATGGAAAATCATTGCAAAATATTTAGAATTCATCTTAAAACCGAAGATACAATCAAAAATGAGATGTAAACATTATTCCCCTTAGCTTTAGAGATTAAGGAGCTTGAGATTTGGATGAATTTGGTTGAATTAGCTTTTTCTTTAGCTTTTCTTACTCTTCTTCCCCTTTTCCTTATTAATGGTGGCCGACCACTTGTTTTAAAAAAATTCAAAATGAAATGAACGTGTATTCTAATACATGGCCAAGGTTTGGAAGATATAGGAATGGCCTCTTTCCTATTTTACCCCTCCTCTATTTCAATTTAACTCTGATTTTAATTCATTGTTAAATGGCACGGCTACACCTTAATTAAAATCAAATCTCAATTCCCTAATCAACACATTATTTTATTTAATTTAGAAAATTAAATATCCCAAATAATGTTACCAAAAATTTGGTGTGTTACATAATATATCTTTATAGTGCGTTTTAGCGGTGCTCGACTGATGTGAGGCGATCATCAATAAAGTAAATAAGCAACACAGAACATGTCGTATACCTCACAGCGCATCGAAAAAAGTATAATAATAAACACCTCAGATATAAAACATGCAAGACAGTAAATAACCGAATGAATCACATCATCAGAGTATATAGATCCATAGAGTAAATAGCATAGGTGATAGAGTTATACATCAAACAATAACTCATAAACAACTATCTCTAAATAGTAAGGTAATAGTAAGCTCGATAGTACCATGCAGTGGAATAGAAAATGAGTACATATAATAATAAGAGAATAGCCTCTTGCTCGCCACCTGTCTAGATCCATGTGCTCACCAGACCTGATATTCCTAATCTACTCATTTAAGAGTACCTAAAGTAATAGGAAGCAGAGCATAAAACCCCAGGTTAGACAAAAGTCTGGTGTAAGCGGTAGATATCTCAATTACTATAAAGTCAATAAACTAGGACAAATGGTATGGTAAATCGTACCTGACATGTTCCTACATCCATAGAGTTAGCATATACAAAAGATATACGCTACTCTATGATAGTCATCATGGGTGTGTTATATGTCAAAGTACTAAGGGTGTCCAAATATCTGCATCGGTAATATCTACATCGTGTGACATCCCTAAGGTGATAGAAACAATAAAACAAACATGGCATCCATCATCCATCCTCGCATTTACTCACTTAGTGCACTGGATATATGATACTTGTATGACCTCACCGTATAGTCAAGGACTAATCAACGTCCCAGTTTCTTGATACTCGAATCCATGCTATTTAGAAGGCCGGGAACTAGGCTGCACATCGTAACAGTCCAAGGTAAACAGATCGATTCATTATTGGATCTAGGGCACATCGTAACCCAAGTGAGCGTCCTCACATACCCCTGCTATATGAGTACACTTCGAAACCTACAAATATTAAAAATCCCTTTGCACCTGTCATCCATAGCAAAGCTCATCCTATAACTGTCCTTATGACTCTCATCCGAAGTCGTCGCGGTTAGGAACTACTCTACACAACCATTATCTGTCGTAGAATGTCATCGTGTGCCCCATAACCTTCCTCCAACAGTTCCTCCAATTCAGCTACTCTACATCCTGAAGTATAATTATCCACCTTCAAACGATCATAAATCGAGTGTACGAACTCCAAACGATCTGAAACTCGAAACATAGTCTTGTGGACCCTTCCTTATCACCCCATATTGATCTCATCAAATTTGGACTAAAACTCATGGATCACCACCGATCCATGACCGCTGAACCATCTCCACCGATCCATGGCCACCGAACCATCACTACCGGTCCCACACTTCACACATGAGCTCTAGCACAACTCCTTATGCCCCACCACCGATCGTGCCTTGATTTGGTCAATCCATATGGATCAGTACCGATCCATGGGGGCCGATCCCATACTTGGCAAAATTCATACGAATTTGGCTCCACTTCATGCCCACCATTGTGCTTGCTCCAATCTATGGTTCATGTCCTAATTCCATACATCAAGCTACTCAATCGATCCACGCTTTTGGCTCCCACCGATCCATGCCTTTGAATTCCTATCGGTCCATGCCTATGAGCTTCCACGGATCCATGCTTTGAATGCCCATATCATGACCATACAAACTCCAAATGGCTTGAAACTTAGGATGCAACCTTATGAGGCCTTCCTTATTGCCCTACATCGATCATGCCTACTAAAATAGAATCTATGGATCGCTATTGATCCATAGTTTCTTCCTAACTAAATTGCCATTCAATCGGCATTGTCAACCATTCAAGCATAGAGAAATCATACATTCATCATATATAAGCACTAAAAAAAATCCAAACATCCAAATACATCATCTTAAAAAGATCTTAATCTATGGTCAAGGTTAGGGATCCATAAGAATATGGTTAAGGATCCATAAGAACACGTTTTTACAAATCTAGTCCAAATCATCTAAAATTCATATATATGGTGTAATATGGTTTGAAAACATTTTTAGTATTTTTAAATAACTTTTAAAACGTCGTTTAACATGTATAATGACCTAATTAGCAAGTGAGAGATCTAATCACTCACCTCAATCCAAAGCAAAACCCCAATCCCCAAATGAACAGTAGAAGACATGAAGTTCAAGGCTCCACCAATAAAAAATCTCTGATCCCAAGTGCCAATCACATTAATCTCTCGTTAATGATGTAATTTGGCTAACTAAAGTAGGTTTAAGGGTTAATTTTTGGTCAATGGAAGTTAACGGAGGTTTCTAACTATTTTGGGAATAGTGAAATGATGGAGATGAGGTCCCATCGGCCTCCACTTGCTCCAAACCCATAATGTGTCATGGGCCTTAATACCAATGACCTTAATTACCTACTTAAGCTGTTTGAAATCAAATAAAAATTCAAACAACCATAACTCTCAAACCGCTAGTCCATTTTCTTAATATGATTACACTAATGAAAGGAAAACCATCATATGAATCTAGTGGAAGTGGTTTCAGACCCTAGCTCGACACCTATCAAAAGTTATAGTCCGTACAAGATTTACATGGTCATAATGGTCACGTAGAAATTCACCAAAAATCATGGAAATGGTAAATGTCCCTAAAAGTCATTTCTCAAAATTATGGACTATACGACCTCATATGAAAATAAGATAAATATTCTACGATCCTCCGATACGTAGAATACGGATCGTTACAGAAGTTGTGTTACTATTGTTGATTGGATCAGTACACATTTGAGGATTGATTTGTGTCACTGTTATGAGGTGATTAGCACATAATTGATGGTTTATATTTACATTGGTGATGCGTTAGTAAAATGGAAGGGTTGTATATATGTAAGTATATTTGTATTGGTACCTTCTTGTTTAATGATTGAGAATGACATTGAATCTTGCTGGTGATTGATGACTGTGTGTTTTATTATTATTACTGCTACTTTTACCCCATATGATGATTTGTTGAGATGGATGAGCAGGAATACTATTTTTTTGCTTTTACTATTTGAAATGGTTACACTGACTGCATTGTTTGTGATGGTTGCAATGGTTGCATGGATGCTATGGTTGTAATGTACTAAAAAGTAATGGGATGTAGGAGAAGAGCAGGAAATGGAACTACATGGGTACATATGGAGTCTTTTCCTATGCAATAGCCACCAGATCCCTTAGGTTGAACTGGGTATTTTAGGGTTAAGCACGGTCCAAAAATAGTGGAAACCTTTCCTTCTTCCTTTTTATTATATATATATATATGTATATATGTATAGATGTGAAGTTACGTGTAGGAGCAAAAGATGGAATGGAAAGGTGGATGTAGGCTGTATTGTAGATGTCTTATTTGGTATATTCTTTTATACCGTTTTATATTGTCCATGAACTATTGATAATTGATGTATTCAAACGAGAATTATTGTAATGGATGTTGTAAAATAGCTAGATTATGGAGTTAATGTTCATTTAGTATGATGATTGATTCCGCTGTGAGTTTACCCTTTTTATTCATTATTTTGGAATTCTTAAATTTTATCTACCCGCAGTCCACTACTTTTAATATCTGAAAGTAGATGTAATCTTATTTTGACATCATTTATAATTAATTTTAGATTTTTAAAATAGTAGGTCATCACACTTGGTATCGGAGCTTAGGTTTAGCGATTCCTCGAGCCTTGGGTAGGTTTAAACCAATTAGGATAGTTCATTTCATACCTTAGGTTGGGTTAAAATATAAACGAGAGAGCATTTGATTGAAAATTATGTGCTTTATATGTAGGGGATTATTTGTATAACTATTATTACCCCACCATAAAATGATGTTTGTTTATGATGACCTTTATATAGAAAATAAACAAAATAGGAGTGCATAGGGTGAACACTTATAAGAGGGTTAAGTGTTGGTTATAACCCCGACTGATACACACCTGATATTAAATTAATTGAAACCTAACCTTAATAAGATGGAGCCACTTTTATTTTTTAAGTGAGTAATATTTATTTGAAAAATGATCATTTTTGACATGAAGTGTTTTGTTAAAAGATTTGTTGAAAAATAAAGGATATAATTTTTCAAAATAAAATGTTTTTACATAGGTATTTTTGTAAGAAAGAGTAGATATTGCAAAAATATGTTATTTGAAAGGGTTTTAGTATAAAGATGCTTTAATTAGATATGGGAAGTTAAATTCAGCCTTTAAAGGAACATTTTAGTGTGAGAAAATTGTTTGTTTTTAAAACATCTTCTGAAAAGTATTTGTATAATGGTAATATTATTTGGGAACACTTTACTAATAAAGGGAGAATTTATGTATGGAAAGATAAATTTTTGTTGGGAAGTGTTCTAATTGAAAATATTTTATTTTGAAAGAAATGTTATAACGAGAACATCTTAACAAAAACTATTTTAATTTGGGAACATCTTTTTTTAAAAAAAGGGATAAGTTGAAAAGTATTTTGTATCCTCATTATAATTTGGAATACTTTGTAAAAATATTTTTTGAGGTACACTTTGAAAAAGAAATATTTTTCGTTAAAAATATTTTAAAATATATATTGTAAAGTTGGAGGGATATCTATTTAAAAAGATGTTTTGAGGAAGAAAACTATTTTAATGATAACGAAGGATTTGAAAATGTTTTTGTTAAAACATTCTTTACAGCGAATTTTATACGATTTGAATGAGATTTATTTTAAAGATAGTTTATAGGAAAATTATTCCTAAAGAAATATATTTTATTTTAATGGAATTATTTTTGCAAAGGAATAATTTGAAATACTATGGTGTAAATATTTTTAGTTGGAAATCATTCCATTGGTGGAGATATTTGTACCTTTTTAGATAAAGAATGTAATAAAATATTTATTTGAGAAGAAAAGTTTTATCAAGGGAGTCCATTTGATTTTAGAAAACTTTTGTCTGAAAATTGATTTTTGTTGAAAAGGTTTTCATTTAGAAAGGTACTCTTTGATAGATGACATTTAAAAAGAAAATTATTTTTAGGTAAAGAGATTTTGGTTGAAAAGAAACGAATTTGAAAATTATTCTATTGAGAATATATATATATATATATATGTATATATATGTACACACATGTGCATACACACACAAATATATATATATATATATATATATATATATATATATATCATTAAGAAATGATGTATTATTAAACATTTAGTTTAACAATACTTTGAGAATTTTTTGACTAAGATGAGGATGATTTGATTTGAATAGTAAATATATGAAAAAGTAAAAAATTTAATTAAAAGACAAACTTTAGTGGTGTTTGTTAAAAAAATGTTTTATGAAAAAGATGTTTTATTTAAAATTTTCAGTTGAGAACTATAAAACTAGGTAAGGTGGGGTGTAAAATGATGGGGTAATAGGAGTCTTGATTTGCCTGATGCCCATTGTGATGATGTTACCCACATCGTTGTCGTGTACGATTTTTCCTAATGAGCTCTAAGGACGTCTAGTTTTCCCTTTGATGAAGAGAGTTGGGATATGAAGAAGGGACTGCCCATTTCAATGTTTGGGATAGTAACCTTGTTTGTTGTATTCGTTTACTTTGAATGAATTGTTTGTATTGTATTTTTGTTTGTTAATAATTTCAATAAGAAAATTTAGCTGCTTATTTACCCATATTTATTTATCAATTATGTTGTGCTCATTTGAATCAATCTCTTATGGTTATATTATGTCGTCGATAGTCTATTTTACTATGATTAGTTTTAATTGTTATCAATTGAATGTTTATTTAATTAATCTATGTCGTGGTTGTCTGAATTATTTTTCTTAATTACATTATGTTGTTAATTATTTGTTACACTATAATTGATTTTTTCTTTTTTTATTACTTATTTTCCTACTTGTTTGTTTGATGTTCACTTATTAATTCATATCATGCTTACTTGGATTAATCTCTTTTGCTTGTATTGGCTATTATTAGTTTGTTTGTTTGTTTTGATTGGTTTTTGTTTTTTAGTTGCTTACTTGTTTACATGGTTTCTTATTGTTTTACATATTGTAATTGTATATACCTTGTTTGACTAATAAATGTAAAGATGTTTCATGAAGATGAGTAATAGTGGTCAGAGGATTTTAGTGACTAAAGGCTTGATGTGTACCATTAAGGAATCAAGGATACACGGGAGGTCAATTATACGTCATTTTAAAAATACGCATTTCAAATCCCATTTTTGGCTTCCACAAGTATTTTAAAACAAAGAGTTTCTATAATTATTTGATTTCTTATATAAAATAATGTTTTCTTAAAAATTATTTTAATTGGTTTAAAATGATGGTAAGAATATTGAGAAATTGTTTGCAAAACTTATGGTGTACTTTAGGAAAAAAATAAAAAAGAGATCTTTTGTTTTAAAGGGAGATGGAAGCCATGATTTGGAAATATAAATGTTTTTCTTTTATTGGAACTCCCCATGCTAGCGGGTACCTCTTTGGTATGTTCGGTGAGTAATCTCAGTCATTAAATGGAGAAATCACTATGGAAGATGGAACGAGGATGAGTTCGAGGAAGGGAGCTCGTGAATAGAACGAGGGCGGGTTCTACTGTGGAAAATGAAATAAGGATGTCTAGAAGTGTTCCGATGATGATAGCTCGATGTTGAATGGAGTCGTGGAGATGATTATCCATAGAGGCAGGTTCTAGGAAGGGTGGTCGGTGGTTAGAATGTTAAAGGGTTTCATCGTGGAAAAAAGAAACGTGGAATGATTCCTTAAGAATGATGGGAAAACTAGATGGAGTAAGAAAATGGCTCGATTATGCATGCTAAGGGATCATTGATACTCAGAGTGTTTTCTAATGTACTCTTAAGTAGTGGTATTGTGAGGAAACTTTGGAGTGGCTACCTAGGATTTGGGAGTCAGCTACCGGCTAGTGGGCGAGTATAATAAAATTAGGATTATTCCATTTATTCTTAGTAGAGAAATGGTCATACGAGTTATCATATATGCAAATCATGCAAGTGATGCAAGGATCGATGCATTTAAAGGATAAATGAATGAAAAAATAATTTGAAGAGTGTAGCCATGACTTGAGACGTATAATTTTTAGGATGTAACCATAAATATGTACACATAATATTTTGGATGATATAGGTATGAAATGGTACATTAGATATCTTGAGGATGAGACTGTGGAAGATCATCAATAGTTTTAGGGTAAGTTTAACGACCCATGTTTCCGTACATTTTAAGTTGACAATAAACCATACATCCCCAACTCAATTTGAACGAAAAGGTGGATAGTTATGGGGAAAAAAATAAAGACATGGAACATAATCTTACACAAATAGAATAACAAATATTATTTCAACATATAATCTTTACAGCGGAAATTTTTAAATACATTTATCATAGTTAAACTTAACATCAACATGGATAGTTATAAATCTCTGTCCTTACAAATGCGGAATACAATAGTACATAAGTGTGTGAAAATAGATAACAACCTTCAGAAGAATCTTCTAGCTCCATGCTCCGAGCTCTTTCAAAATGCTCCAACCTAAACCTGACTATTAGGCTGCCCAAAAAAATAGGGCACATAGAGTTTAAGGGAAAGAAAATAAACTCTGGATCAGTAATGGGACAGGTGTGAGAAACTCAAAATATGAGTATTTGAAAACAAAGGATATCTCGTAAGACCACGCCACACATAAACACGGAATGAGTTTTTACCTTAGGATAACCAAATCATTTCTACGTAAAATCGAGTGATATTACTTTTAATGACATTTTTAGAAAATCTTTCAAATAGACATATTCAAATAGCCGAAATTGTAACATTGGTTAAATTTGATGGCATATAAGTTTACAACTAAGTCCAAAGGCACTTATTGGAGAATGGATTTCCAATGAATAGCAAGGTAAGGGACTACCTCCCGTATAGTACATTTCTAGAGGAATGTACCGAGGCCACCAACAGATGGTCCTATGTGAATTAAGATCTGCCTACCCGAGACTGACAGATGGTACAAATAGCACCAAATATGAAATCTCCCCGGCCGTTCCCAACCTCTCCGAGATATCCCATAGCATACACCACAAAATTTAAACCCAAAGTTATAATGGGTAGAAATAAATAAATCTAGAAAGGTGATATCATGCCCTAAGGGTTATGAACCACTTAGCCTTAAAGCAATCCTTGTTTCACAATTCCCCAAGTTTGATGCTTGAGGTAACGTTTACCTTTCTTAAAACATTTTCGTTTAAAAAGTCACATTGCCATTTGCAATAGTACACTATTGATTCCAACAAAAGTACAACCTCTGATCTCCTACATCTCAGAGAAGAGTGTTCACCAAACTGATGTATGTTTATAGAGATCAATGCACTATGATCTTAGAAATGTAATGTCAGACATCCATCCATACAAGTTGCCCAGGAACAGGACAAACCGAAGGCACTCTCCTACCACATCCCGTTGGGCATCACAGGAGCTATGTGACGCCTCACCTCTATACCCACGCTAGCCAAGGACACTACGGGGTAATGCCGTCAACTAGCACGGAGAATAAGGCTGTTGAGGAGCGACCATCTGCATAATTGCTTTGTGCGAGTACCGATATGCCAGATAAAAATATAACTTTTCAACTCTGGAGGAAATCCGACATACCGATACAAACTCAAAGCTACTACACAGTGGCTATATGGACCTCGGAAACAATTATAGAAATAAACATAACACAAATCAGTCACAGACAATTCATATCACAAAGGCGGAAATAGTTATGAATATAACACATGAAAGTGTACATCAGAGTAGTGGTCAAATAAGAACCACAATAACACAAAAGAAGAGATACAAGTGCTAGCCAAAAGAATATGTATACATCAAGGAGTCTAATCACAAATGTATACAACAAAACTACTAAACTAGGGTAGTTAGCCAAAAGTCAGATGATGGTTCCAGATAGGAAGTCAAGAGGAAGCACCTGTAAAATCTCAGTCTGACCCGAGTATTATTTAAGAAGAAAATAATAAACGGATCAGTCTAGCTATAATTATAAGTAAAATGAGATCAAGAAAGAGATAAAATTAAAACGTATGATATCCAAAAATGTCAAACCTCGACAAGTATACATTAGAAAATCAACAAAGGAAAATCATACGAATATCTCACGAATCTCATAGCATAAAAAGAATGTCATATTCTTTATTTAATTCACGATGCCACAATAAATGACATACATATCAATGCCAACTGAAAAAGGTGGTGAAACATAAATTCTAGAAATCAATATCCAGAAATCACAGAAGTTAACGACACACAAATTCTAGAAATCATCGACAGAAATCCAGAAAGATCACAAAAAGGGAAAGAGGCCTGTCACAAGAACGGGAGCATTAAAGCTCACCAACACGTGCATCATAAATGGGTTGTTAGCCCATGGTCGCTAACCATAGAGCTGGTGCCACGACGTAGTACAGCGAATGCCCGAGGAACCGAAAACTCAATTAATCTTGAACATCGACATAGTACAACGTTACGCCCGATGAGCTAAACTCAAACAATCAAGCAAAACGACGTAGTACAACGAACGCCCGATGAACCTGAACATAAATAATCTGGAACAACGACGTAGTACAGCGAACGCCCGAGGAACCAGAACATAAATAATACAGAACATCGACGTAGTACAGCGTTACGCCCGATGAGCTAAATTCAACAAAACCATAGGTCGTTAGCCTATAAAGAAATTAGACGAAGCTCAATAAAATGGGGTATAGTCCCCTGCGCAGGCAAAGAGACATCGCACATCGCTAGTCTAAACCATGAAATGATCATCATCGATCATTAAGAAGTGTCGATTACACTAAGCTAGTGAATATAAGAGTTTAGCTTCATGTTCCATAACCACTTGCTTAACTCAAATATTTACGAACAAATTGTAGATTTCCACTCGAAAATTGTCACAAGAGTTTCAATCGAACAAGTCCAAAACTTAATCGACGAAGTAAACGCAAGCGTTTCATACCACTTGTTTTGCTAAGCCGTTTAATTATATTTTCTCATACGGATGAGGTAAAGGTTTGTATATACTAATAGATTAGAAAACAGTTTTATAAAAGAGCTTGTATTAAAAATAGAGTTGAAATCATCTTTGTAAAAGAGTTTGAATATTTACTACTAGTATAGAAAACCTTTATATTTTTAAAGTGAAAAATCACAAAAACGATTGTAGAAACAATCAATCATCAAAATTCACATTTGAAGACGTGAATAAAATCCAAAGAAATCGATACCAAATCCATCAAAATGGACGTTCCAAAAATCCCAAAAAAAAGGTCATCAAAGTCGATAATAATTGATAACAATAAGTCGGATCAACAAAAATCGATAAACCTTGGAAATTTACTCGAAAATAGGCAAATTAGGCAAAATTAGCAGTTCTAGACGTCTGGTAGGTGTTCCCAGACGTCTGGCCTAAGGTTCTGGAACTTTAAGTGTTTTCTCCCTTCTAATTTAATTCCTGGGCCATTTCAGACGTCTGAAAATTTCAACCAGACGTCTGAATTTGATTTCAGACGTTTGGATTTTGTTTCAAACGTCTGGATTTTGTTACTGCCTTTTCCAGACCCCTTTCCAGACGTCTGGATTTTTCAACCAGACGTCTGGATTTGGTTTCAGACGTCACGTCTGAAATTTTCTGCTAGGCAAAAAAACAGCCTAGCTCAAAAACGACAAATCCAAACCGAAATGCGATCGAACGAGCAACGAGCACTAAGGGTTTACGCCAATCGGCAACCCAGCCCTGTAGGCACTTCGATGCATCACCAAAAACATGTTCAAACATCCATAAAAGGATTTTTAAAGATTTTAACTTCAAAACACCAAAAATTGGAATATTCATCAATTCAATCCAAATCAAAATCAAATGAATATAAATAAGTGTTAGGAATTCGTACCTAACAACAATAATAGCATATAGACATAGATGTGAGATAAAAATCTCACCTTTTACACAAAAACAATGAAGAGGGAGCTATAGAGCAAGGCAAGGACAATTACTCTTCAATTCAAACTCAACAAGCTTGAATCTAAGCTTAAAAAAGAAACATTTCCTAAATTAGGTTTAGGGAATTTCTGAAATTGAAAGGAGAATGAGTTGGAGAAGATGAAGAGGATGCTTACCAAGAGCTTCTCTTTGAATTTGGAGCTAGAAGAAGGATTTGCAAAAGAACTAGGGCTTGGAGTTTTAATTTCCCATTCCACTCTCCATTTTTGATGAAGCTTAAGTGTTAGGAAATGAAAGTGAAGTAATGAAGAGGAGAGGGAGTGGAGCTTGAGTTAATGAAACCAGAATTGGGCAATAGGGCTGAACCAAACCCAAAGTCCAAAGTGAAAAAGTAGCAAAATTCTACTAACTTCAAACATATCGAAGTTTATACTCAAAAAGGTCGCAAACGGAATTTTGAACTCAATGGAAGTGGTCTCGAGTCCTAATTCGACTGTTTTCAAAAAGTAGCTTTTCGGACTAAAATCCGACGAACGATGAAATATATAAATTAAAATATTTAAATTTAAAACCGATAAATATGCGGGTTGTTACAGACTCCCCTCCTTAAAGAAATTGCGTCCTCGCAATCTTAAGAAATAACTAAAAAGTTACAACCATAAAAGTGTATCATCACAAAAGAAAGTTTGAAATAAGAAGTTCACCATAAAGAGCACGAAAGAGTTAGCCCGAACGTGTTCGCTCAATGAATCCTCTGGATTTCCAAGAGAAATCCTTAGGTTTTGAGAACCATCGGACTTTCACAAAAAGAACATCTTTATTTCGAAGGCACTCAACCCCCGAAGAAATGATGTGAATAGAATGTTGCTCAAAAGTCAAATCTGGTGAAACTTCAATCCTTACTATAACACCAGGCTCAAAAAAAAATCGGAAACCTAAAATCATTTCCATAGTTAAAAGACGTGGAAAATGTCAAGAATAGCAGAAAATTGAGCCGGTGCAACGGCGTAGTACAAAAACGGTACGCCCGAGAAACAGGAAACACGAATAACTCCGAACATCGACGTAGTACAATAACGGTACGTCCAATGAATGGAAATTCAAATAATTCAGAACACTAACGTAGTACAAGAACGGTACGTCCAATGAACCGAACACCATAAAAGAACATCGCACGCTAGTCCATAAAAGAAATGAGATAAAGCTCAATAGAACGAAGTATATCAAAATGTCCGATGAACATGATAAAAAGATAATTCCATTCAGACACCATCAAAGAATCAACCACTTGTTGCTTACGACTAAGCGCATTGGCGACACGATTTCCCTTCTGGGAATAAAAGAATATCAAGATCATAAGATGCCAGGAACTTGAGTCAACATGAAGTTCCTTATGAGAAAATAAACATTTCAAAGATTTATGATCGACGTGGAGAACAAATTTCTCCCCCAAAAATGATGATGCCAAACTCTAAAAGCGAAAACAATAGCCGCGAGCACTAGATCATGAGTAGCATACCTAGTCTCAATCGGCTTAAGGATTTAGAAGCACAAGTGATAGCACGTTCTCTTTTGCAAGAGAACGACATCCAAACCAATACGATTGCATTGGTACAAAAGATAAAGTCTTGGTTCCCTTCAAGAATCACAAGAATAAGAGTATCGAAAAGAAAGAATTTCTTTTAAATAATCTTCTTTCCCGAAAAGCTAAAACTTTCAAAATTACATTTATCTTTATGTAATAATCTTTCTAGAAAAATTTACATTTTTACAAGTCATTATATTGTGTCTGACTGTCTCATTAAAGCGTTTAGGAAACTCCTATCGATAACGTTGGTCAAGCGCATCGACCAGAATTCTTAAAGCACTCAATGGGCAATACAATCACAAAATCATTTTCTATATGATAAACATGTTTCTTAAAAACTTTTAAGAATATTCTTTGCTCGTTTAAGAGCGAAAATCAAATTGTACTTATAAATAATTCTTATGAAAAAGATTTGCAAAATTTTAAATTGCTATTTTCATCCAAAATCAATATATACAAGAATGGAGTCATCGAGATCGTAGAATACTCGATTCATAAAATGGATGAAATAAGGTGGACAAATAGAATGACATAACAAGTCATTCATAAGTTTCATAACGAGTGCGGAATGCGGTAAATGGAATGCTACCTCCCGCAACTCGTAGCAAATGAAAATCGGTGGCAAGGTCGAGCTAGAAAAAGACCTTATCACCACTCAAAAGATTTGCTTAGGTGATAATCCTAAGACAAACTCAAAAATACCGGAAAATTCTCAAACTTCATGAATGAGAGAAATAACACTTTCCTCATCATGTGAGCTTAAAGAATAAAATGATGCCATCAAATTGGAATCAAAATCACAAAGGAAAAACCAAAATCTGCTTAACAGATTGAAAATGTCGAAGATGAATAGTCCACACGGGACAAAGGATATGGCTTCATAATAATTAAGCCAATCCTTACAAAAGTCAATTCCGAAGCATAAGTAAAAATCGGCTCGGAAAGAAAAATCACATAAAATAATTTCGACATCAATAAAAAGAAAATTGAGTGTTGCAGATCCACCAACCGGATTCGCAATTCTCAGTGAAGTCATCAAACCAATAAAAATTAAAAGAGAAAGAATCATCAAGTTCTTTTGATATAAAATAATGAGATGAACCCAAATCAAAAAGAACTCGAATAAGATAATCACAAAACAAATATTGTCAAGGATAAAAGGAGAATTACCTTGACCAAGAGAAGTGTCACTAGGAGCTTGCACGACATTCAACTCTCCCTCTCTCCGGCTTCAGAGTATGGGACATGTAGATATAAGATGGCCCGAACTTTTGCAATAGCGACAAAAAAACGGTTTCGGGCACTCATTTGCATAGTGGTTCGTAAGACCACAATTGTAGCATCGTCCACGAATAGAGGTTGGAGACTTTGCTACCGAAGTTTCTTGCTTCCCTTTCTTGTTGGCAGTGGGATTGGGGCCTTTAAATTTGATAGGCCTTTTCATGTTGTTGTTGAAGTTTTGTTTAGCACCCACAACTTCAACATCACACTCTTTATCGGCCTCTTCAAGACGAAGAGCGATATCAATAAGCTGATCGAAAGAAACTTCCAATTTTAGAAGTAATGGCTTCTTGAGATTCTTGTTCAAGCCATAAACAAATCTCTGATTTTTCTTCAATGGGGTATTAATGTATTCAACCCCGTATTTAGAAAGAGATTCGAAAGATGCGACGTAGTCCGTCACAGAAGATTCACCTTGACAAGGTCGATAAAACGCCGAGCCAAAGTTACTTTTTTAGCCTCCGGCACAAATTTCAATTCGAATCTTTCCTGGAATTGCACCCAAGTGAGATCCGCTTCAACGATTTCAGAAATAAGAAGCTCATACCAATCCAATGCTCTTTCTTGGAGCATGCTAGAAGCCACTTGGACTCGGTGGAGATCAACAAGATTCATGCAAGAAAAGATGCGGTCGCATGATCTAAGCCAAGCTTAGATTTCAATAATACTCTCGGATCCCCGGAATGGCCTTCCACCCAAATCGGTATAATCTCTACACAAGCGTGCAAAACCGGATCTAGGATGAGTAGGCTCTGGAATGGGTCCGATAGCTTGAGCATTCTTAACAAGATCTAGAAGCTGCTGGGCAGACATAAATACTCCCTCCTAAGTAGTAGCACTGGATTGACCGACGTTGGTACGGCCAGATCTAACCATTTCTCTTCTTTAAGAAAGAAAGAAGAAGAAAAAGTTATTCTCAGAATGAATATCAAACAATCATGATTGATAAAACAAAGTATCATAAAAAGAAAATAAGATAGAACGGTCCGAAGATTCGAATCAAATCCTATGGCACGATTCCAAAGAAAGACTTAGGACAATGATCCTTGCTAGATTATTCTACATTGTTCCGAAGTTTGGCTCTGAAACCAAGCTGTGACGCCCCACCTCTATACCCACGCTAACCAAGGACACTACGGGGTAATGCCGTCAACTAGCACGGAGAATAAGGCTGTTGAGGAGCGACCATCTGCATAATTGCTTTGTGCGAGTACCAATATGCCAGATAAAAATATAACTTTTCAACTCTGGAGGAAATCCGACATACCGATACAAACTCAAAGCTACTACACAGTGGCTATATGGACCTCGGAAAGAATTATAGAAATAAACATAACATAAATCAGTCACAGATAATTCATATCACAAAGGCGGAAATAGATATGAATATAACACATGAAAGTGTACATCAGAGTAGTGGTCAAATAAGAACCACAATAACACAAAAGAATAGATACAAGTGCTAGCCAAAAGAATATGTATACATCAAGGAGTCTAATCACAAATGTATACAACAAAACTACTAAACTAGGGTAGTTAGCCAAAAGTCAGATTATGGTTCCAAATAGGAAGTCAAGAGGAAGCACCTGTAAAATCTCAGTCTGACCCGAGTATTATTTAAGAAGAAAATAATAAACGGATCAGACTTTCTATAATTATCAGATAAAATGAGATCAAGAAAGAGATAAAATAAAAACGTATGATATCCAAAAATGTCAAACCTCGACAAGTATACATTAGAAAATCAACAAAGGAAAATCATATGAATATCTCACGAATCTCATAGCATAAAAAGAATGTCATATTCTTTATTTAATTCACCATGCCACAATAAATGACATACATATCAATGCCAACTGAAAAAGGTGGTGAAACATAAATTCTAGAAATCAATATCCAGAAATCACAGAAGTTAACGACACACAAATTCTAGAAATCATCGACAGAAATCCAAAAAGATCACAAAAAGGGAAAGAGGCCTGTCACAAGAACGGGAGCATTAAAGCTCACCCACACGTGCATCATAAACGGGTTGTTAGCCCATGGTCGCTAACCATAGAGCTGGTGCCACGACGTAGTACAGCGAATGCCCGAGGAACCGAAAACTCAATTAATCTAGAACATCGACCTAGTATAGCGTTACGCCCGATGAGCTAAACTCAAAAAATCAAGCACAATGACGTAGTACAACGAACGCCCGATGAACCTGAACATAAATAATCTGGAACAACGACGTAGTACATCGAACGCCCGAGGAACCAGAACACAAATAATACAGAACATCGACGTAGTACAGCGTTACGCCCGATGAGATAAATTCAACAAAACCATATGTCGTTAGCCTATAAAGAAATGAGACGAAGCTCAATAAAACGGGGTATAGTCCCCTACGCGGGCAAAGAGACATCGCACATCGCTAGTCTAAACCATGAAATGATCATCATCGATCATTAAGAAGTGTCGATTACACTAAGCTAGTGAATATAAGAGTTTAGCTTCATGTCCCATAACCACTTGCTTAACTCAAATATTTACGAACAAATTGTAGATTTCCACTCAAAAATTGTCACAAGAGTTTCAATCGAACAAGTCCAAAATTTAACCGACGAAGTAAACGCAAGCGTTTCATACCACTTGTTTTGCTAAGCCGTTTAATTATATTTTCTCATACGGATGAGGTAAAGGTTTGTATATACTAATAGATTAGAAAACAGTTTTATAAAAGAGCTTGTATTAAAAATAGAGTTGAAATCATCTTTGTAAAAGAGTTTGAATATTTACTACTAGTATAGAAAACCTTTATATTTTTAAAGTGACAAATCACAAAAACGATTGTAGAAACAATCAATCATCAAAATTCACATTCGAAGACGTGAATAAAATCCAAAGAAATCGATACCAAATCCATCAAAATGGTCGTTCCAAAAATCCCCAAGAAAAGGTCATCAAAGTCGATAATAATTGATAACAATAAGTCGGATCAACAAAAATCGATAAACCTTGGAAATTTACTCGAAAATAGGCAAATTAGGCAAAATCAGCAGTTCCAGACATCTGGTAGGTGTTCCCAGACGTCTGGCCCAATGTTCTGGAAGTTTAAGTGTTTTCTCCCTTCTATTTTTAATTCCTGGGCCATTTCAGACTTCTGAAAATTTCAACCAGACGTCTGAATTTAATTTCAAACGTCTGGATTTTGTTTCAAACGTCTGGATTTTGTTACTGCCTTTTCCAAATCCCTTTCCAAACGTCTGGATTTTTCAACCAGAGGTCTGGATTTGGTTTCAGACGTTTGAAATTTTCTGCTAGGCAAAAAAAAAACAGCCTAGCTCAAAAACGATAAATCCAAACCGAAATGCGATCGAACGAGCAACGAGCACTAAGGGTTTACGCCAATCGGCAACCCATCCCTGTAGGATCTTCGATGCATCACCAAAAACATGTTCAAACATCCATAAAAGGATTTTTAAAGATTTTAACTTCAAAACACCAAAAATTGGAATATTCCTCAATTCAATCCAAATCAAAATCAAATGAATATAAATAAGTGTTAGGAATTCGTACCTAACAACAATGATAGCGTATAAACATAGATGTGAGATAAAAATCTCACCTTTTACACAAAAACAATGAAGAGGGAGCTATAGAGCAAGGCAAGGACAATTACTCTTCAATTCCAACTCAACTAGCTTGAATTTAAGCTTAAAAGAGAAACATTTCCTAAATTAGATTTAGGGAATTTCTGAAATTGAAAGGAGAATGAGTTGGAGAAGATGAAGAGGATGCTTACCAAGAGCTTCTCTTTGAATTTGGAGCTAGAAGAAGGATTTGCAAAAGAACTAGGGCTTGGAGTTTTAATTTCCCATTCCACTCTCCATTTTTGATGAAGCTTAAGTGTTAGGAAATGAAAGTGAAGTAATGAAGAGGAGAGGGAGTGGAGCTTGAGTTAATGAAACCAGAATTGGGCAATAGGGCTGAACCAAACCCAAAGTCCAAAGTGAAAAAGTAGCAAAATTCTACTAACTCCAAACATATCGAAGCTTATACTCAAAAAGGTCGCAAACAGCATTTTGAACTCAATGGAAGTGGTCTCGAGTCCTAATTCGACTGTTTACAAAAAGTAGCTTTTCGGACTAAAATCCGACGAACGATGAAATATTTAAATTAAAATATTTAAATTTAAAACCGATAAATATGCGGGTTGTTACAAGCTACTTCGAAATTATCAACAAACAGTCCTTCCGTTATAAAGATCCATGTCTTTAACTTCATTGTCTTTAACATATCCTCAATTTCATGCTCGTAAATTGGTTCGAAGTGGTTTTTGGATAGGAATTTGCCCAAACCCGATCCCAATTCCTCCAAATCAATCATCGATAAAAAGATGCTAAGTAAGTGGGTGATTAATATTCCATTAGTTGGTATCTTTTTTGTCCAAAATATATTCTTAGAGATATACCTTTTTAAAACCATTTCTCTTCAGTATGCATAGGATCATTAAACCTCATTTATCAAATCTTTGTTTAATTAAAACCTTTTTAAATCTTGGAGTAATTCTAAATCATTTCATCCTTTACTTAGGAAAATATCTCCAAATCATTTATTTAAATCTTAACAAAAGATTTCTTGTTTCCAAATCATAACTTTTTAATAGGTTGAAACCATGTTATCTAAGATGGTAAATCGAAATTAGTTAGTATTCGAGTAAAACAGATCCATAGAAATTATACTGATTTTACTCGATACTAATTTCTGTATTCAACTTATACTATTCATCGAATAATGGTGGAATCACCTTTTAAATTCATATGATTAGTATGAGTTTCCTCCTCGGAATTTAACACCAAGTAAAAGAAGATTATCTCTATTCCCCCAACTTCCAATTAATTAATTATAAAAAGTAAATCTTTTATTCTTGTCTCGTTTTTGACATTTCGATCTTATCTATCCTTCGCCCAAGAAAGAGGCCAGGTGAGCCAGAGCACTAGTTACTCCTAAACATCTCTTTAGTTTAAGCACCCCACATCCACATCTCACGAATAGAAAAATCCAGTCTACTCATCGACTTTTAAAGCCAAGATTAAATCATTCATTTAAAATCAGTTTTATAAACAAAATTTATTTTAAACTTTTTAGTAATATTTCAAAATCATCTTTAAATCACTTAATTATTTATTTAAAAAGATTTATAAAAAGATTGGGGATGAATATTTGAGTAAAATCATGATTTGTAGAAGTTATAGAAAACTGCTGCAGAAAATGCTGTTAATAGTGTTTTAAGGCTATATTGAACTAAACACCAATTTTATTTCATAAATGTCCATTTTTATAACTTAAATCTATTTCAAACCATTTTAATATGTTTATGCGATTTATTTCATATTTTTAAACATTTAAAAATATCATTTTAAATCAATTTCCAAATTTGGTTTTAAACTGCTAAATAGCGATATTTTTGAAAACTTGTTTTGGACTTATTTGAATATCTACAAGATGAAATCTTGATTTTCTTTCTTTGTTTGAAAACTATGATTATAGTAGTTCAGAATATTCCTATTCCAAAGAATTCGGACTCCGAATCCATCGTATAAATGGATTTAAATTTTTGTAGCGCGAAATCGCGAACTATTGTTACGCGAGCGCCTCTTTTAACTCAAATTTCGTTTTCTTTTCAAATTTTATAGAAATACTTTTAAATTTTTGTAAAACATTTCTAAATCATTTTAAACCACTTTAAAGAGATTTAAGAACCTCATATACAACATTTCATTTAATAAAGGAAAGTGATTTCCTTTGTGATATTCGATGTGTATTAACTTGACTTGTTTACACAATTTAAACAACTGTATTAAAACAACCAAAATTGATGGTCAAAGCATAGTAATCATCTATGGCAAACTTATCACATTATCATCATTATATATATACATATAAAGTTTTATAGAGTTTTCTCACCTTTATTGGATATTAAACTTAGGAAAACGGGCTATAGCTTCGCTACAATCGAGTCGAAGCTTATGGAATTGAGCCTAGGACCTTGGGAAAGCTCGGCCTATGCTTGCAAGTGGAGGTGGGCTTGGCTTTGGAAATGGGGGGTGGTGGTTGTGTGTTGCGAAAAAGGAAATGAGGTGATTGCACTTGGTTTTGAAGTGGACTGCTAATATATATATATACTATATTAATTTAATTTTTTTTTTTGCAATATTTTTCACCATATTTTTCTTCAGGTAAGAAAGCTTTGAAATAGCTTGAGAGGAAGGAGAAGACGAAGAGAATATGTGCGTAGGAAAGTGACAATGGAGGTGGGTATTTCTAGAAAAGTTTTGCACCAAAAATATCATGATATTATTTCCTTACCTAAGCATGCTTGCATCACCATGCCACCTCATCCCCTCCCATCATTATTCAGCCGACCATGAAGCCCAATTCCCCTCTCCATGTGCTTGGCTTGTGACATGATCGGTGCTTTGTTTTTATCTCTAGTTTACATATAAGGAGCATGTATATATACATATGTGTTTGGATATTTTCTTTGCTTGATTTGACTAATTCCTAAACATAATTAAATGTATATGTGTATACATTTGTATATGTGTTCATGTATGTGTTTATATATCACAACGCTGTATTGATTTTTTTACAACTTCTATACATTAAACCGTTGCGAATTCCGATTTCGATTCCCGGTCACATTTCCAGTTTTCAGTTAAACTATATATATCAGTAAACAAACTTGAGAATATATTTCACATTCTTTTAATTGAATTAATATGATCTCACTTTAATTATAAAACCATATATATCGATATTAACAAGTGTTTACAAAAAGTGTTATCGTATCGATAAAGCGTTATCAATTTTCCTTATATTTTTAAATTAAGTATATAGCTTCTCAAAACTATTATAAATGATTTTCTATCACTTTATAATTAATTCAAATGAATTATTAGCATACTAAAATAATTATTTAATTATTTAAACTTAACTTGAATATCAGGAGAAATATATAAAAGCGATGACATCTTTGGTGATGTCATAAATACGTTTTATTTCTAAAAATAAAATAAAAAATTTTATTTCATAATCCCGTTTAAATAAATATATTAGTGTATGTATCCAGACTCGTGCATTCAAATACTGAGAAAATCTTCTTTCTATTGAAAATCAATTTATCGATGATAATTTGAGTACTAAGCACGTGCTTTATTTATGAAACTATATTCCATAATTATATTTTATAACAAGTTTCTTATCATAATTTTAGGGTTTAAATCTTTATAGTTGGTGTTTAAAATCTTATATTTGAATATTTCAAGATTAAATATCATTTTTATCAAAATGATAAATTTGTGGGTCGTTACAGACTCCCATTCTTAAAAAAACTTCATCCCCGAAATCACAACGCAAAAACTAGTAGTACTTTATTCAAAATAAATTTTTGAAATTTCAAATATAAACTTGTTATTATATTTACAAATTTTTTGTATGCGCCATCTTATTTGATCTTAAATTCGAATATACCACTTTGCTTCCGAACTAGCATTGATCCTTTGCTTCTCTAGTGTGGACTTTGATCAGGCTTAGAAACTTCAATTTTCCTTGCATAGCTCTCAACTATGATAGAAAATGTAAGGATCCGATCACAAACCCTCATCAATGTTCACTGTCAAGAATCGAGTGATAAATCCTTTTTCGGACCGATGTAAGTTCTGTACTCGAATCTTAGATCAAATAGTTACACGAATAAAATGATCTATATATAACATACGTATTTATTCCAATTGGTTTTCTTAACAATACCAAATCATAATCAATTTTATATCACTATCGATTTACGAACCATTTCATAAAACTATTACTTAACTTTATTACATCTTCTGCACACAACTTATGTTTAATTAACAATTTGAAACTTAAGTTTCATAACCATATTTAATGCTAGAATTCATTAATTAAACATTTTCCAAGGTTATAATCACCTTTTTAAGGAGTCGGTATTTTACTTAAGAAACAATACTTAAGTCTATTAACATTCTATAACTCAATAACATTCAAAACTATTTTGAATTTATTTTTAGAAATATGGCATACCATATTACTTAAATGTATAAATATTCACAACTTAAGTCTATATTTGTATAATACCCCTTTACATCTTAAGAGTATATATACAAATCCCTAATTTCAGATTGGTTTTATTTAAATCAGGGTATTTAACAAATTTAAAACTTATTGTAATTTATTATTATCTCAAATTCATAAGTTTATAAAACTCATTTCTTATATTTCTGTAAAACACTTTGCTTCCATTGCCATATCAAATTTGGAAGTCCCGACTGTTCAAAATTGCCGAAAATTTAATTTTATCGTATTAATTAGTGATCCAAAATTATCTCTAGTTTATGCACTTTTTATAATGGTGCTTCTCTATATAATTACTAATAAATTTATCAATTAATGATTCATATTATCTTTTAACTTAAATTTATTTATTGATCGAGTAACTCTAAATTGATACCAAGGAATTGGGTACTACCAATAGTATCATATATCCCCTTAACTAGAAGAGTAATACTTAAGAGATGTTTTTACCATCCAAACATATATCCTACCCATTTTTAGTTACTTTCGAGTCACTCAAACTAGTCATCACAGGATTCTTCTTTTCAATTCCTTTATTTATAAAACTTGCTTTATACATTCATTTCTTAGGATCATCTTATTTTTACCTTTTTAGGCTCATAAATTTATTTATCTTAAATAAATTTCTTAACTTTAAACCAATATTATTATCAAACACCATATAGTCAAACTGTGAAACTTAATTCACTGGGTGTTCATGTTTTGTAAATCAAACAGTCAATCAATCAATGATAATAACTAAATATTATTATTCCCTTAATTGCAAACTGTCATACTATAAATAACTATACATTTCGAAAGTTATTTCTTTATATATAAAATATAATTTTAGGTAAAATTATTTCATTTACCGAAATTTTCAAAACAAAATCATTTTTAGCATTAACAAATACGCGCTCATATATAATACTCTCAAATCACTCTAGGGTGTCACTTACCCTATCTTTAATGAGTTACTCATCATATGGTATTACTAACACTATCTCTGATGAGACACACCCCAACCAGGCTTAGGTGTTCACTCAACCTAAGCTCTGATAGCACTTTGTAATGACAAACAATTCTGAAAATTTTAAGATGACAATAAACCACACATATCCAACTAAATTTGAACGAAAAGGTAGATAGTTATGGGGAAAAGAAAATAAAGACACAGAATAGAATCTTACACGAACGAAATAACATATATTATTTCAACATATAATCTTTACAGCGGAAAATTTTAAATACATTTATCAGAGTTTTAACTTAACATCAATATGGACAGTTATAAATCTTTGTCCTTACAAATGCAAAATACAATAGTATATAAGTGTGGTGGAAATAGATAACAATCTTTAGAGGAGTCTTATAGCTCCTTGCTTCGAGCTCTTTCAAATTGCTCCAAACTAAACTGACTACTAGGCTGCCTGGAAAAATAGGGCATCCAAAGTTTAAGGGAAAGAAAATAAACTCCGGATCAGTCATGGGACTTGTATGAGAAACTCATAATACGAGTATTTGAAAACAAAGGGTATCTCATAATACCATGCCACACATAAACACGATATGGGTTTTTACCTTTGACAACCAAATAATTTCTATGTAAAATCCAGTGATATTATTTTAAATGACATTCTTTGAAAACCTTTCAAATAAACATAATCAAATAGTTGAAATTGTTACATTAGTTAAATTTGACGACATAATAGGTTTACAACTAAATCCGAAGGTACTTGTTGGAGAATGGATTTCCAATGAATAGTGAGGTAAAGGACAACCTCCCGTATAGTACATTAACAAATGGTCCTCTGCAAATTAAGACTGGCCTACCCGAGACTAACAGATGGTAAGAATATCACCAAATATGATATCACCCCGGCCATTCCCGACCTCTCCGAGACGTCTCATAGCATGCACCACAAAATTAAACCCGACGTTATATCGGGAAGAAATAAATAAATCTAGAAAGGTGATATCATACCCTAATGGTTACGAACCACTTAGCGTTAAGGTGACCCATGTTTAACAATCCCCCAGGTGTGAGGCTTGAGGTAACGTTTATCTTTCTTAGAACATTTTCACTTCAAACGCCATATTTCTATTTCCAACAACACACTATTGATTTCAACAAAAGTACAACCCTAATTAAGCTCGTACGTCTCAGAGAAGGGTGTTAAGCAAAAGAGGGGTTACCTCCTACACCACCCATCAGATGTACGTTTGTAGAGATCAATGCACTGTGATCTTAGAAATGCAATGTCAGACATCCAACTATGCAAGTTGTCCAGGAACATAACAAACAAAAGGCACTCTCCTAGCACATCCTGTTGGGCATCACCCTTAGGATTAGTAGCATGTAGTCCTTGCATACGAAGATCCCAGAATGTAGGGACCACTGCTATTTATCTTGGGAGCTATTTCGAAATTGTCAACAAGCAATCATTCCTTTATGAAGATCCCCACCTTCAGCTTCATTGTCTTTAACATGTCTTTACTTTCGAACTCATAAATTGGTTTAAAGTGGTTTTCGGATAGGAATTTGCCCAAATCCGATCCTGGTTCCTCCAAACCAATCATCGATAAAAAGATGTTAAGTAGGTGTATGATAAATATTCCATTAATTTGTATCTTTTTCTCAAAAATATCTTCCTAGAGATATATATCATTTTCAAACCATTTCTCTTCAGTATACACGAGATTATTAAACCTCATTCATCAAATCTTTGTTTAATTAAAACCTTTTTAAATCTTAGAGTAATTCCAAATCATTTCATCCTTTACTTAGGAAAATATCTCCAAATCATTTATTTAAATCTTAACAAAAGATTTCTAATTTCCAAATCATAACCTTTTAATAGGTTAAAACCATATTATCTAAGATGGTAAATCCAAATTAGTTAGTATTCAAGTAAAACGGATCCATAGAAATTATACAAGTTTTACTCGATACTAATTTCCGTATTTGTAACGCCCCACTCCTAGACCCTCATCAGCAAAGAGTATTACAGAGGTAATACCGTCTGCTAATGCGGAGAATAGAGTATAATGGAAGCGACCAAGTGTAATCATGCTATAACTATCTACTAAATACGTCAAAGGGTGGTGTCTAATTTTTTTTCCAGATCCAGTGGTTCGACATATTTAATAAATACTTATAATGAAACTACAAATGGCTAGTGATCTATCAGAACAAGCATAATAACATAGATGAATAACATCACAGAACAGTATCAGATATCATAACAAAGTCACAACACAATACATCATCAAGTACATGTCCAAATAAAACGTAATAAGTGGCTACACAACCACCGCTCACACATGTGAGTCAAAAATATGTACATCAGATAGTCTCAATAACAAAGTGACATAAAGACGGACTATATAAAAGAAGCTATCTATCTATAGCGGATATGTCCAAAGCGGAAGCACAAGAGCAAGCTAAGTCCAGCGACCTAACCTGAAACAAATCGGTCTGACCCGAGCATAAAATACTCGGGTCAGGCTAGCTAAACAAATCAATTAGATAAACTGAGAGATAATAATGCGGTAACAGATAATGGTATAATACTTTTCCAAAGAAAAGAGCAATAAATAACCACATTACTAAAATGAATGATAGCATAACCACTACATAAAGTGAAGTCTCCCAAACAGAGGTATAATATCATAATGTCAAATAACATTGCCTCATCTCATCGGCATAATCAATAAGTAACAAAAGTGGTTTACGGAATATAGCTCCTACATAGAAGAAATCCCGAAACTGTGCCCAAAGGCAATAACAAAATAATATGGATCACTATCCATAATCAATGTCACAGCAAAAGAGTAGCTCCACCGAGCAGTAATAAATATCTCAAAAATTAATGCAACAAAGAAAGGCAGATAGCGTCCATCGACACTATAACTCCACAGGATAGTCGCACTTACATCGTGTGGTTCCATAAAACCATCGCCGAACGACGCTACTCAAGTGAAGTATAAATCCACAGGAAAACATGCACGTGCTCCGACACTCAGTTGTTGTTGCCAAGTATTGTAAAAGATAGCGTACGTCCTGGAGCGATATGCTAGTAGGCGGTACTCCCATTGGAGTAGATGTCACTCAGACTAATGCCTAAAATCCTGCTCATGCAAGAGCAAGTGTCACATAGGGAGGTGCCACTCAGGCTATGACCACTCAAGGTCCAGTACTGGCTTTCACTCAGGAGATGTGTCAACAACATCCAGAGAGGAACCCGAAAAGAGTTAACGCAATGTCCCATAACCACCGGTTCGCACTGAACGGTTTCCTAACCTTCTATCAATTTCACAACAAAAGCAGTATAAAAGTCTATCTCATCTCATCGATAAACTAATCCAAAAGGCCAAAACGATCAATCGAAATGGTCGGGGGTTAAGCGAAAAGGAAAACGCACGGGTTCATAGGCCGTGTTTTTCCCCAACCGTTTAATCGTCTCTCCACTTCTCTCGAAGTGCAAAAGAGTGTGTGTGGAGTTTTATTCTAGAAAATAATTGCAGAAAACGGATTTTTAATTGTTTAAAATCACTTTTAGAAATAGCCTTTGAAATTCTCCTATTATGGAGTAAATAATTTAATAATTAAAAATCATACTAAATAATAGTATCAAAAAGCCATTTGAGTAAAAAAATCACTTTAAAACCCTTTATAAAACCCGTGCATGAATCTTGAGAACAATCTCGAAGAAATCGATAAAACTCCAAAAAAATTCAGAAAATAGTGTTGGAAATCACTCAAAATGTGCTGTGAACCAAAGTTCAATAATTTATTTGGACCCGCAATTTAATCCAAAAGGTCTGAAAATTTGCAGGCATGTAGTCTAATACCCCTGCTCCATAACGCAAAAAGAATCGTCCGAATCCGACTAGAAACGAAGTCACGGCGAAGTCTCAAAGTCGGACCAAAACAGAAAATAAACACTGTTTAAACACAGTTTCTGGGTGCTAATTTGGCCATAAAAATGAAATAGCAAACACACCTATAATTGAACCAAATTTTGAAGAGTTGAGGATCTCGACCTCATCTTTCCAACAAGACCAAAGTCGATCAAATCCGACATCGGACCTGCTCGCAGCGAGGTCACGAAGTTGGGTGTTTGCACTGAAATATAACCACTGTTTTTACACAGTTTCTGGGTGCTACTTCGGCGATACAAACGGAGTATCAAATGCACCCAGATCTGAACCAAATTTTGCAGATTTGAAGATCTCGACCTCATCTTTCCAACGAGACCAAAGTCGATGAAATCTGACATCGTACATGCTCGCAACGAGGTCATGAAGTTGGGTGTTTGCACTGAAATATAACCACTGTATTTACACAGTTTCTGGGTGCTACTTCGGAGATACAAATGGAGTATCAAATGCACCCAGATCTGAACTAAATTTTGCAGAGTTGAAGATCTTGACCTCATCTTTCCAACAAGACCGAAATCGATGAAATTCGACATCGGACCTGCTCGCAGCAAGGTCACGAATTTGGGTGTTTGCACTGAAATATAACCACTGTTTTTACACAGTTTCTGGGTGGTATTTCGGCGATACAAACGGAGTATCAAACGCACCCAAATCTGAACCAAATTTTGTAGAGTTTAAGATCTCGATCTCATCTTTCCAACGAAACCAAAATCGACGAAATCCGACATCGAACCTGCTCGCAGCGAGGTCGTGAAGTTGGATGTATGACTGGAATATAGGGTGAACACACTAATACTTGGCCGAATTTAACTAGCAATGTTACCTCTTTCCCAAGCAATAGAATAACCAAACACAAGAGTATGAAATCCCCAAGCAATGAGAAGAAGATCAAAGAGCTTCAACAATCAAAATGCATAAAAACAAGGATTACAAAATAATTTCAGAAATTAAACAATGGATTAGAGGTGGGTTTTGTGATTACTATTACCTTCCAATGATTAGATTAAAACCCCTTTGACTTTGATGAAGATTAATGAAGCTTTGCTCTAGGTTTGGAGGCCATTATTTAGTGTTTTGCTCTAGGGTTTAAGTGTTTATGGAATGAGAAGTTGGCTGAAATAAATGGGTAGAATATGGTTTATATGCTAATGGAAGTGGGTTAGTGGTCCTAATAACCATTAGGACTTGGAATATGTTCTATATTTCAAGTTAGCTAATTTCTCTAAGTACAAACTACACATTATTAACCCATAAAATTTTAAAATATGTTACCAAAATAATTTAGCTATAGTTATAAAATTTTATATCACAATATTTGCCAACTTACAATTTAACCCCTAATTATACCAAAAAACCTTTTAGTCAAAATTGCCCAAAAATCACCGTTTTGCAATTAAATTGTAAATTAAATTCCCAATTCAAATATTGCACTATTTTACACATATAAAATTTTGCAATATTTTAAATTTCCATTTACCCTAATTAATTTCCATTAGATTCTCCATTTTACACTTAAGCCCAAAAATATTAATTTATTCAAAATAACTAACTTTTGAACAAATTAGCCACATTAAAAAAATTCATTAATAGCTCCAATTAAATTAAAATCCCAATTTTAATTTATTATTTGGTAATCGCAATCATGGATTGTTACAGTATTCAACTTGTACTATTCATTGAATAACGGTGGAATCACCTTTTAAATTCATATGATTAGTATGACTTCCCTTCTCAGAATTAACACAAAGTATAAGAAGATTATCTCTATTCAATCCAAGTTGCAATTATTAATTATATAAATTAAATCTTTTATACTTGTCTCATTTTCGACATGTGAGCCTGGGCACTATTTGCTCCAGTACATCTCCTAAGTTTAAGAACCTCACAGCCAAATCTCACGAATAGAAAAATCTAATCTACTCATCGGCTTTTAAAGCCAAGATTAAATCATTCATCTAAAATCAGTTTTCTAAACAAAATTTCTTTTAAAAGTTTTAATAATACTTCAAAATCATCTTTAAAACACTTAGTTATTTATTTAAAAAGATTTATAAAAGGATTGGGGAAGAATGGTTGACTTAAAACATGATTTGTAGAAGTTTTAGAAAACTATTGCAGAAAATGCTGCGAATAGTTTTTTAAGGCTATATTGAACCAGACACCAATTTTATTTCATGAATGTCCATTTTTATAACTTAAATTTATTTTAAACCATTTTAATATAGGGGCATTTCACCAGAAGGACAAACTTTGCAGTCCAATTAGTTTCTAGGACACACATTCAAAGAAATTACTTTCAAGGCCAAAGTCAGCAGAATAATTACTTTCAAGGACAAAGTCAGCAGTCCAATTACTTTCAAGGACATAATTTCATAGGATTTTAGGCCTTAGAAACTAATTATTTTATGTTTTGTCCTTGAAAGTAATTATTTCATTTGTGTGTCCTAGAAACTAATTCCACTTGCTAAAGAGGCCCTTGTGGCTAATTTCCACTTTAATATATTTATGGAATTTATTTAATATTTTTAAACATTTAAAAATATCCATTTTAATTCAATTTAAAATTTTGGTTTTAAACTGCTAAACCGCGATATTTTTGAAAACTTATTTGGACTTATTTGAAAGTCTACAAGATGAAATCTTGATTTTCTTTCTTTATTTTAAAACTATGATTGTAAGAGTTTGGAAAATTCTTATTCCAAATAATTTTGACTCTGAATCCATCGTATATATGGATTTAACTTTATGTGGCACGAAATCGTGAACTACCACTACGCGATGTGCTTATTTTAACTCTAATTTCATTTTCTTTTCAAACTTTGTCAAAATACTTTTAAATCATATTAAACCATTTTAAAGAGGTTTAACAAGCTCATATACACCATTTCATTCAATAAAGGAAAGTGATTTCTTTTGTGATATTCAACGTGTATTAACGTGATTTGTTTACACAATTTAAACAATTATATTAAAACAACCAAACTTGATGATCAAAGCATAGTAAACATCCATGGCAAACATATGACATCACCATTATCATATATATATATATATATATAAAGTTTTATAGAGTTTTCTCACCTTTATTGGATATCAAACATAGGAAAACGAACTATAGCTTCGCTACGATCGAACCATAGCTTATGGAATTGAGCCCGGGACCTTGGAAAAGCTTGGACAATGCTTGCAAGTTGAGGTGGGCTCGGCTTTGGTGATGGAGGGTGGTGGCCGTGTGTTGTGAAGGAGGAAAGGAGGTGATTGCACTTGGTTTTGAAGTGGATTGCTAATATATATACACTATATTAATTTAATTTCTTTTTTTGGCAATATATTTCACCATATTTTTATTAAGGTAGGAAGCTATTGAATTAGCTTGTGAGAAAGTAGAAGACGAAGGGAATTTGTGCGATGGAAAGTGAGAATGGAGGTTGGTATTTATAGAAAAGTTTTGCACCAAAAATATCATGATATTATTTCCTTACCTAAGCATGCTTGCATCATCATTCCACCTCATCCCCTCCCATCGCCATTTGGCCAACCATGAAGCCCACCCCCCCTCCATGTTCTTGGCTTATGATGTGATGTGGTGCTTTGTTTTTATCTTTTGTTTACAAATAAGGAGCTTGTATATATACATATGTGTTTGAATATTTTCTTTGCTTGATTTGACTAATTCCTAAACATAATTAAATGTATATGTATATATATGGGTATATGTGTTCAGGTATGTGTATATGTATCACAACGTTGTATTAATTTGTTTACAATTCTATATGTTAAACCGTTACGAATTCTAATTCCGATTCCCGGTCACATTTCCAGCTTTTAGTTAAACCATATACATTAGTAAACAAAAATTGAAAATATATTTCTCATCATTTTAATTGAATTAAAACGATCTCGCTTGAATTATAAAACCATATATGTCACTATTAACAAGTGTTTACAAAAAGTGTTATCGTATCGTTAAAGCGTTATCAATTTTCCTTATATTTTCAAATCAAGTATATAGCTTCTCAAAATTATCATAAATGATTTACTATCACTTTATAACTAATCATATGAATTATTAGCATATTAAAATATTTTTTTAATTTTTTAAACTTAACTTGAATTTTCGGAGAAATATATAAAAATGATGACATCTCCGGTGATGTCATAAATACATTTCATTTCTAAAAATAAAGTAAATAATTTTATTTCATAATCTTGTTTAATAGATAATTAGTGTATGTATCTAGACTCGTGCACTCAAATACTGAGAAAATCTCCTTTATATTGAAAATCAATTTATCGATAAAAATTTGTGTACTAAGCACGTGCTTTATTTATGGAACTATATTCCATAATTATTTTTTTCTTGTCATAATCTTAGTGTTTAAATCTTTATAGTTAGTGTTATAAAACCTTGTATTTGAATATTTCAACATTAAATATAATTTATCAAAGTGATAAATTTGTGGTCGTTACATTATGCATATTATGATTAGTATAGTTAGCATAGAAATTAACACATAAGTGTTATTGGTTGATAAGTTACTATAGTGATGATACCACATTATTTGGAATATGTTTGTTTGTTTGGATGAGCTATGCTAATTATTAATTTGCATTTATTCATTTATGGGCACATGCATGTTCTGATCAACCTATATTTTCTTGTGGACTTTAATTATAGTCAATCATGGTTAAAGTACTGAAATGCACAAGGTGATTTAATCTATGATGATATTGTTTTATCCTGATTAATGAAATGTTATTTTACATACTATATTGTACGGTTGAGAAAGTGTGTTACTATAGTTAGTGTGGGTAGGAATTGGAAATTCAATTTATGGATGAGTTTGACTGTATCATAGTTAACGTTATATGGTCGTTATATACTACTTTGCGATTGGTGTATTTCCCCTTATTCTATGATTAGGTCAACAATTTATTAATTTTAATTGAAAGTTGTATTTGGAGAAAATTGTGAGGGCATAATTCTTTTAGGGGGAAGATTGTAATGACTCGAAAATTTAACGTTGTTAACATAAAAATAATTTTTTTAATAGAAGAGTGAATTAGGTGTTGTATTTATAACCATTGTGAAGGTCTTTTCGAGTTGGTCAATTTGATATATAATTTTGATACATTTGAAGTTACATCTGTGAAATAGATGTGTTATAGTATTTAAATAGCGTACGTAGCTATTTCGAGTCAAACTAGATACAAGCCCATAACCCATCCTAACAAACTATATAAGTGAGCCCATGAAACCCTAGCTGTCACCTCCATTTCTCAGTTTTCTTTACTAATCTCGAAAATTCTTAACTACCTGCTAATGGTATTAGCAAATTAACTAAAAGTGATTAAAATCCGAAGTGTCCAAACTCTATTGAATTATATATCATTGCAAAACTCTCGACGAGGTGAAGTGGTGTCTGAATTCGTTTTTCCATCAAGGGTCCGATTGACAAGAAACTGATAAACTTTTCTGAACCATCCATTTTAGGGTTTCAAGATCAACGATGAAGCAATGATAATTGGTTGATCAGTGGGTGCAGGCTTGTTGAGAATGTCAAATAGAGTCAATTTATATGGTTGGATCGAGGAGATCAAGTTGAATTTGGCTGGAATTTGCAAATTTCTGGCCCTATATGGGTGCGGCGGCAGCACTGTTGCTGGTGGTGGAGGGAGGAAATCAGGGCCTGTCGGACTCGGGAGACGATGCAGGGTTCGATGATGGCTTCAGATCTTACTCTAATGGCACGGTGACGATGCGACAACGTGGTAAAGTCGGGGGCCTGGAGGGATTGAGCACAAAGAGGAACTGTAGTGATTACTGATTTAATTATTTAATTGTTTAGTTACCATAATACCCCTGGAATTTCTAACTTGAATAACTTTTGGATATGGGCTCCGGTTCATGCGCGTTTTCTTCCATTGAACTCGTGGTGGAATTCCGGACGATATGGCACTGAGTTTGGAGACTACTGAAAAAAGCACGTTGATATGAATTATTTAATTTAATTAACTAAAATTTAAGTTATAAAATATATAACTATTGATAAAAAAAATCATAATTATTGATGTAAATTTTGTTCTATGGATGAATGAATAATTATTATAATATTTTAAATTTATTGTGAATTAATTAGATGATTATTGTTGATTGCACTGTTTTTGGGTGTTTAATTATAATTAATTGATTTGAATTGGAAAATAGTTACCTGAAATGGAATGAATAATATTGGGATAATTAGATAAGTAAATAATGAAGAAGGTTATTTACAGATGTTAGATAGTTTTTGTGAATAACAATGATTTAACAAATTTTACTAAAGCTAAAGTATGAAATTAAATAAGGTAATTATTTAAATTTTTGGGGAAATTCATAAATGATAAGAGATATTATATTTAATTTAATTTAGGTTTATTATTTAAAATAAGATTTTAAATAATTATATAGTTTTAAAATGTGATTTGGTGAAGATTACTATTTTTGATTAAAGTACGATGTTTTGGGTTATTTGAAAAATGAAGTAAAATAAAGGAATTTAAAGTATATTACTTTTTTGGAAGAATTATTATTCTTTTAGGATAAATAAATAAAGGTGGATTTACAATAAACAATAATAAAATGATTTAAGAGTACAATGGATGTAAATATATCATTTTGATGGTTGTGGGATGCATGATAGATTGTTAGTAGTAATTATTGCATATGTTTAATGGTTGATGATGGTATCGTATTTTGATGAGTGTGTGATATTTTACCATTATTACTACTAGTTGATGGGTAGTTAACTATGGTTATTTGATGATGGATGTTGTTTTACTAATGTTAGTTGGATCAGTACACATTTGATGATGGATTTGTGTTACTGTTATGGGGTAATTAGTGCACATTTGATGGTTTTACTTACATTGGTTATGCATTACTAAAATGGATGCTTAGTATGTATGTAAGAATATTTGTGTTGTTATCTTCTTGTTTGATGATTGAGATTGGCATCGAATGTTGCTGATGATTGATGGTTATGTGTTGTTGCTGCTACTGCTACTACTACTTTTATCATATATTATTTGTTGAGATGGATGGGTAGGAATACTATTTTCTACTTTTACTATTTGCATTGGTTGTGATGGCTGCAATGGTTGCATTGATTGCACTATTTGTGATGGTTGCAGTAGATGTATGGATGTTATGGTTGTAATGTACTAAAAAGTATTTGGATGCAGGAGAAGAGCAGGAAATAGAATTATGTAGGCTAGATCCCCCAAAAGGGATGCGTAGGCAGTCTTTTCATATGCATTAGCCATTGGATTTCTTAGGCTGGGCAAGGATGTATAGGGTTTGGCGTAGTCCAAACATAGTTGAAACCTTTCCTTTTTTCCTTTTTATATTATAGATATCTATATAGGTGTAAAGTTACAGATAGGAGCTAAAGAAGGAATAGGAACGTGGATGAAGGCTAACTTGCGGATGGCTGATTTAGTATATTTTATTATACCATTTTTATGTTGTACACGAGCTGTTGATAATTGATGCATTCAAATGAGAATTAATGTAATGAATGTTGAAAAATAATTGCATTATGAAGTTGATGTTCATTTATTCTGATGATTGATTTCGTTGTGAGGTTTTCCTTTTTATTCATTTTAGAAATTCTTATCTACCCATGGTCCACTACTTTTAATATCTGAAATTAGTTGTAAGCGTATTTTGACATCATTTATAATTGATTTTAGATTTTAAAATTAGTGGGTTATCGCACCATTTATATGTCGCACTTGCATTACACTCGCATGAGTATATTTAAATATACTCAAAAAATATCAAATATAATTTTGGTCAAATCAAAAGTAATATGTGTAATTCCTAATTAATAGCACATTCGTAACATTTTTGACATTAGTATCCCATGAATAACAATTTGACTCTTTACTTGCTATAATAATAATACAAAACCTGTAACTGTTACATACATATAAACACAAGGGTATATTTGATATACTTTATTTTATATAAATATCACATTGATCATAATAAATAAAATATTTAAAATCCTTTTTAAAAAATAGAATAAAATAAGATTTTATTTAACTTTTAGATTGGATCTAAAATCAATTAGACTTCAAGGGCCCAGCAAAGTTCTAAAATGGAATTTTTTTGGAAATTCACGCATTTAACCCACTTCTGACTGGCCTGGTTCCTTCAATGATGACCTGGAGTACATAGTACTTGGCAGAAGTGTATGGAAGACCTATATTGAGGCAAATTTATATGAGGCTTGGAGTGTTGAAACTTTGTTGTAGATAGATCCGTAGTTGCTTCGAATCCCATAGGGGATCGAGAAATTTTAGCATGGTCTGAGGTTGTGAGAAGTTGAAAATTATTAACTTCACACTGAGATGAGTTATGTTTTTCTCGATCTTATTTTTTATGATTTCACGTTGGAAATAGGCAAGGGGACACCGGTGATAAACAATTGTCTACAATGATTAGGGATGGTAAGAGGCGGCATAAGGGTTAGTCATTTAGATCTCCTCTTATCTCTTTATATGTGATTTAGTTATTGTTGATCTTATAGAGAGTATCCAAATGTGTTTGAAGAATTAGTGATTTACCTCCCCCATTGAGATATTGTGTTTCATATTGATCTCAAGGAGATGATATCCATCATTTTGTTTTTGGGTGAAGGACATTGAGAGAACATAGATTTAGGATGTGAGTTGAGGAGTCACTAAAGGAATGTCTCATTAGAGATAAATACTTCAAAGGAGACATACTGTGGTAATTGCTTCAAATGTTAATTTACCTGTTAGAACTTAGATTGAGTTCTACTTTTGGTTGGCTATGCTATTTAGGCTAAACAATGCAATCACCTACTTAAGCCAACCTTTTTAGGCATGTGTTTATAGGCCAACTTGGTATGTTTGTACTTGTATTCATTGATGATACTTTGATCTACTTAAGGATTAAGGAAGGACACATTTGAGGATGGTATTTGATCTTGAGTAGACATATGTAAAAGAGGATTTACCCCATATTTTCACTACTAAGGAGGATAGTTTGCCGGGTGAGCACCTAGGATTTCTACTTAGTTCTATCAGTAGTTGGTTGTACCATATGGGATAACCAGCATTGCGGCATGTTGTGGGTGAGTTAATAGGCTGTGTATCGTGAGGTTAATCCCTTGAATTAATTGGTGTTTGAGATATAATTGGTCAGATGGGAGACCAAGGAAGGACGTGAGTTATCCTATATAATATATCATAAGAAGATGATGGGATACCATGAGAGGTGATAATGTATATGGATTCATGTGGCACCCAACTTGTAGCAGCTTCAAGTTCGAGTATTAGGAGTTGTTTCACATGAGGAATAATAACCCAAAACACATGAAAAGAGGAATCAACATTTTTTTTCATAGTTAAGATGGAAGAGTGCTCGCACTCAAGGAATAAGATATGTTATCCCCTTGGAGAAAGATTAAAGGATTGGTAGGAGTTGTGTCACTTAAGGAATAAGATCTATCCTCATTGGAAGATTTTTACCGATGATAATCAAGGTGGTTATAGCTTCTTGCTTCCAAGGATGATAGACTTCCAATTTCCCCCGGTAAAGGGAAAGAAGTGTAGGTAGTTACATGTTAGAATAATGAGACATTCTATTTTGAGATCTGCGCTCGACTTATGGTTAGAGTGGCATAGTAGAATAAAAGAAGATAATAAGAAATCTATTGAGATGCTTAGCTATGCAAGATGATTAATTTTTTTTCGAAGTGGGTAGGCCCAATCATGGAATTTAGTGAGAGTCATCATACGCGACTGACTATCCATTCCATAGTAGAGGAGATGTATAGTAAGGCAAAGTATATGTTCCATCAAAAAAGAATAAGGCACAACCCACAACGCTATGTAGCTAGCGCATGATGTGTCAACATGCTAAAGCTGAACACAATTAGCCAAGTAGACAAGTGTTCTCACTGTATATTCTTTAGTAGCGATAGGAAGTGATTTCTTTAGACTTCACAGATAAACCACTTAGAGGCAAAAGGAGATGAGGATATTTATATCGTAGTTGATCCTTTAACTATGAGTCTCATTTCGTCCTCCTCATATCCAGGAAAACCATATGGATTTTGTGTGTGCATGAGCCAGTAGGTTTTTCTATAGGACCTATAGAGTATGGTATTGATGGGGACCCACTATGTATTAGTGAGTTCCAGGTAGAGTATGGTAGGCATTGCATGCCAAGTTAGATCTAGTCGTAGCATACCGTTTGTAGCTTGTTAGGAGGACCGAGAGGTAGGGACACATACTATAGGTTCTAACATGAGGACGCACATTTGGTTTTATCCTTGCTCTACATAGATCATGAGGGAAGGGTCATTTGTGGTAAACATCTATGCATTCATGGTGGTGATTGCTAATCGGGTACGAGTATTGTAATATTCTAAATCTTGTATGGATGACGATGTCATTCAAAATTTCCTTGGAGAGAGATTGCAAATAATTAACACCTAGGCCAAGATTAGAGATAAACACTTCTAAGAGTTTTAGAATTATTTAATAGTGGATGACGATGCCTTAAGGCCTATATGAGGATTTTATTGGTACATATTTCTAGACTATGAGATTTTCCATCTAAACAATGGGAGGTTCCATTTTGGCAGATAGATTACTTCCAAAGTTATTAGGCTTGTCCAATAATCAAGAGAGTTTGTAACCAAGCATATCGAGTTATTAACCTCTATGATAGCGAGTATGCTTATATCTTTCCTATGGGGAGTATAGGCATAGCCTGGATGTTTCTTTTGTGAAGCAAATGAAACCGTAGGTGTATAAGATTGTACTCAGGGAAGAAGGAAGGAACAACTTGATTTTTCCATTTGAGAATTTCCCCTAAGTATAATTATACTTTTGGTGTTTGTTATTGTTCTTTTCTTGAAAGTTTGAGTGTTGTTACATTCCATGTATGATGTTGTCATGTTTGGTTAGTATGCGTATTTGCTTGTGCTAGTGCACATGTGTGATAGTATCTGATTTGTTTGTTATGCTCATGATTGGGTGTCTTGTATGCTATTGTGCATTATGCATGTTATTGTGTGCGTATATGTATGCTTTGTGTGTATAAGCATTTTTGTTAAGGTTGATGGGTGAATATTAGGTATAGGTATAGATATAATATCACGTGCATGTGCGTAAACCACTATGCGTTTATGGGCATGCTTTAGTATAGTTGTTAGTGGTGGTTACTAGGTTGGTTTAGGTATAAATTTTCCTTTCATGGAATTCCGGAGATAAAATTCATTTGAGGAAGAGGGAGGGGTATTAAATCTTAAGGTAATCCATATAATATAAATAACCAGTTAGGAATTAAGGTAGATTTTCTAAAAAGGACGGTAAAGTTAATGCTTAGAGGTGAACGAATTTGGACTCAAGATCTCTTCCACCGAGTCCGCAATAAGAGTATTGAGTCTAAACATCAAAAGGTTTGATACTTTGGATTTTGAGATAATTGAAGCCAATTTATAATGGCCTAAAAAGCTAACATTTGCATGATGAATCGGATCATAAGACCGATTCCATTGCATTCATGGCGCCTTTTCCGTGAAGAAAACATGTAAGAAGTTGAATTTTCGAGAAATTCATTTTTAGGTCCATTTGCACATGGGTCAAGGCCAATTAGCATGTTTGGGCTGAAATAACAAAGAGTAGATCTCTCTTATCTTTATTCATGTTACAGATCTAATTCATTCCTCTTTCTCTCTTCTTCTTCCCTCTTTATTTTTTCCCGCTTTCATAAAAGTTCTGGATCCACCAAAACCATGCTAAATAAATTCCCTAAAATTCAAATAAAAATTATCATAATGCTTAAAATGAGATTCTTTACAAACCAAATTCATTTGGGAGCTACTAAAGAACATTTGGATTTTGGGATGGATATGGATGAAGTGTTAGGCATGGGTTTCTTGCCAAATTGGTTTACGAGAGAATGCTTATGTGAGTGGAACTCCTCTACTACCAATGACCTCCCTTATGCATTTATTTAATGTCTTATTTCAATTTTGGCTTAGGGTTTAGGATTGGAGTGAATCGATCGTTCCGATTGATCAAATTTTGGGAAATGTTCACACAGGTTTGTTCTTTGTGTCGGATTTTTGGATCTAAAGATATTAATTCGTTCAAACCGGATTCTACGAGCCATTACTATGGATTTTTCCTATAAATAGCAAGCTAACTTCAACTAGAAAATGGGATTTAACCCTTCGTTTTCTTCTTCCTATAGCCTTTCTAGGAAAAAACAAGATTTATCTCATTATAACTAGAAATTGATTGGTAATCCAGAGAGAATCAATCAATAACGATAACTAAGTGGATGTACCCCAAAGATTTTGCTGAACCACTATAAAATCTTATGTCTTTTCTCTTTGATTTGTTACCTTTTCCATTTTTTATCTCGTTTTTAGGGTGTTTTACCAATTTTTTCGAAAATAGGATTAGAGTGTTAATATATTGGTTATGGTTTAGTCTTGTTATTTATGGTTTTTGTAATACATAAATGAATTAACTTTGATTGAAGAGGTGGAATAGAAGTGTATATTAAAAGGTTAATAAGTCCTAAAACATAAATCATATCATCTAGCAATAATTGTTTGATTTCATGATGTGTTGTTGGTTTATAGATGATAAATGGAAGCTTATGAACCAAAATGGAGTAATTAACACCCTCATTATGCAATTAGTAACAAATTGAATCAAGAACCCTTATATTGTTTAATAAATTATCGTATAGAAACCAAGGATGTAATTAGTTAAGAATGAGACCTTAATAAATGACTTGATTGATTACTTATTATATGCACTTGTAAATAGATTAGTAGCCTTAAAATGATAAAGTGTGGTTTTACACTAATACCAACTTTTGATACTTTGGAGTTCAAGCTTGGATAATTGAATGATAATGGTGTTAATAATGCTTTGGTTCAATAATGAATGAAAGTTATATCTAAGAATGTGTTGACTTGAACATTTGGATTGAAATGGGTTATGTGACATTGATTGTGATCGTGTTTGATAAAAGAAACTATGCTAGAATAATGGAAAATGATTATACACAACATGGTTTATTGATCGACGTCAAACGCCTCAAAGTTATTCATCGAGTTACCATTGAAGAGGTACTCATCTAAAAGGCGAACAATTTATAACAAAGGCTCAAGCATGAGTAATGAGACCCACCTATGATGTGATACAGTGACACATAGCAAAGCGTCAAAGCGAATGGTCAAGATCAAACCAAACAAGACAAGGAGGATTAGAGAAATTAAGAAGAGAATCCAAAAATCTCATATATCTCCACAACTTGGCCTTCCTAGATTGAACATAGGAGACCATTCAACTGGTAGGTCAAACCCGTTGATCGGTTATAGTCGAACTCATAGTCGAAGAAAAACAAGCTATTTTGACTTATAATTCATCGACTAGTAAAATCAACCAGTTGACTGACCAAGAGTTCAGTCGAATGTTTGATCCTTTCAGTCGACGGATCCAAAGATGATTTATTTCACAATAATATGGATTTTCATTGAGCTCGAGAAGTTTTGAATGACGTGAGGTAGTCAGGGAAGGTGAATTTGTGATATTGGATGATATAACGACTAGGGTTCATGCCTTTGGCAAGTTTTGACCCGCATGTATAATACCTCGTAATTTCAATAATTAAATTTATTAAAGGTATTTTGGTAATTTTAGCTCTAAGGGTGAAATAATTATATTATGAATGATTGAATCTAACAATGCACCATTGCATAAAATGAAGTTCCGGTCCGTTTCGACTATAAACTTGTTTGAAACAGAGTTAGGATAAAAGAGATATAAGTGTTTTAAATAAAATGGGCTATGACTAAATTAAATGCGCTTCAGCCCAATAAGGAAAAGGAGAGGTGTCATTTTAGAAATTATAGATATACGTCGGTTCTAAATTTCAAACTCATTTCTCAGTACACCCTTTCATTTATTTTTTCTCCTCTCTCGAACCCACTTCTCAGAAAAACCTAAAATCAACATATTTCAAAATAACGGGGCCTTAATTTTGAAATTAATTAGGTAATTAACTATAAAAATGATCAAAATTGATTAATTGTCATTTACATAATTTAATTTTAGGAATATAGAACCCAATAATGAATTACAATGTAATATATACATTGTTTGTTTAAAAGTGAATGGTTTAGTGATAAAGATTTGAAGACTTATTTATTAATACACGTTTCAAACTGATGGAAATTATTTCAGACGTCAATATATATATACATACACACACACACACACACACATATATATACATATATATATATAATATCAATAATTAAAACAAATTTTAAAGTTTATTCTAACATATATACAAATTATATCTCTGAATCGTATAGAAATTGTTTATTTATAAAATGAAACAATGTATATCTTATATATATATATAGACACACACATGGTAATATGGCTTTAAAATCTATCAAATGATGTTTAAAAATAAAATATGATTATTTCAGACAATATCGGTGATTTGTTTTGAATTTTTATGTTTTTTTAAGTGTTTAAAACTGAAATTTAAAGTGAAAGGAAATTAAAGAGGAATAAACGATGTATGAGAATAAATTTTACACACATACATCTATGAGGCTTATGAGTTGGGTTATACATATAAATTGATGTAAAAATGGATAAAAATCAAAGTTTTAATAATTGAAAGCAGAGAAAAGAGAATGAAAACGTGAAACAAAAAGGGGGGCATTGGCTCACAACCATTCATCACCGGTCTACCTTTGTCCAACTATCGGTCGATCGGTGGCCACATAAGTCAACTGGTGGTATTCCTACCAATAGACCATGAGACAGTTAGGAGTATGCCCTAGGGGCAATTATGTAATTTGTTACATATATTTAACTATATAACCTATCTTGTTCTTAATAATTGTATTTAACTTCTATTGTGCACTTTGTTATATCATGATATAATTAACCACGTGACTAATTTAAAGTATATTAATTAGAAAATCAATAAATGATATGTTATGTGATAATAATTACAAGAAGTTGCAATCATGAGAAAATTATCACTATGTAAAATAAGATATTATTTTACACATTCCTGGTTAAGATGTTTCGAGAAAGGATATCGATACATCCTTTGAGGTCAGAGTACGTAACGCTCTCTTAATGTTGGACAGTGTATTACTCATGGGTGTTGGGGGAACTAGGGGTTACGTACTGATAGTTATCTGAAGATTATGGAATGACTCGCTTGAGAGTTTTTGATTGGTTATTAACAACAAAATCAAACCGGAAATCTCGGAGTGACGTTGTTACACAATTCTCTTGACTTGGGAATACCATTGAGCTTCAATGTGGATACTCCACTTTGATTATAGTTAAATTATGGCATGTCGAACATTAAGTGACTATAGATGGGTTTGAGTTGAAGCATTGTCAGTGAAACACCATTCAATAGAGAATTTGTCTCCTCAGTTATATGAGGTTAGTATCATGTTTATCCGTAGTCAATTCAAAGTCAAAATATCTAGTCAGAGTAGTACGACTAATAATAAATGTTGTTATTGAACCAAGGACTTTTTTTATGGACTAACCGAGTTGAATATATATATATATATTGGAATTTTGACCAAAATCAAATTGCATAAAGCCTAAAGTGACATAGTATTGACGAAGAGAATTGGTGTAAATAATCGTTACTAACAAGTACCATTTAAATTGTAAAATATAATTGTATCGACAAAGATGTATGAGCTTAAATTTAACAAAACTATCACTCTACTAAGGTGATGTGTGAACGTTAATAATCGAATACTTCTATATTAATCGCTGATTGAATTTACACATACGAGTCGCACAACCGTATTAGTGAATTCTCTAAAATGCCACACAATTTAAATGATTTATAAATTGTTATAAATTAATTATTATTTATGAAATATAATGTATTTATTTATTTATTTATTTTATACATAATGTGTTGTTGGTGATATTCTAGGTTCCATTAGTAAAAGTTATATATGTATGTATTGATATACGATATCGATACGCCTTTAAATATGATTTAAATGACGTTAAATGCTAAATAGGCTTTGTATCTTCATTGGCCCATAGAAGCCTCCATCATTGTCTGCCATATGTTAATGATATGGAAGGGAGTGGAGTTTGAATTTCAGATTCAGATCCGAATACTTGGTAAAAGGTGGAGAATTTGTTTTACTTTTCTCTCTATTTAAATCAAGCTAGCCTCCATAGTTTCACTCTTACTTCCTTCTCTTCTCTTTTTGGCCATGAGAACCTTCCTTCTCTTCCATTTTTGAAAATTAAATAGCCTAAATCACATAAACCCAAATATATTTCAGCGGTTCACTTGATCGTTGCAACATCCAATGATTATATACATCATCCAATTGCTAGATTATATATAACTATTTTATATGCGCATATGTTGTCTCCCATATTATATGTTACTATATCATATTGAAGATCAATGTTATTCCATATTGTCATTCAAAATTTGTAAATAAAAAAATTAATAAGATTTCATTTTGGCCAATTATATTTTATTTATATAAAAGTACATAGATTTTTAATAATCTAAAAAGTAAAATTTAATAATTTAAATTATATAATTTAAAAATGTATATAAGAAATGTATTTCAAATTTATATATAAACATTCACATATATTTTTAAACGATATTTTGAGACAACCAATGTGCATATTAATGGTGAAAATTTATATACGTTGTAGATGTAAATCCCAACATCTATATGCGTATAAATTAACTATGTATACATTATTATATTTCACATTCATGTTATACACATATGAGCATAAAATGATATACTTAGAAAATATATATATATATATATTAATTAATTAAATTAGAAAATTAAATAAAATTAGATTTTATTTAAACAACTAGAATAGATCTAGTACAACCATTAGACTCCATAGGTCCACTAACATCCAATTAGGTTTTTTTGAAATTCATCCAATTTACGCATTGTAGACCGGCCCAGTTTCAACAATAGTATCCGAGCCCAAATGGTCCATGCGGTCTAATTAGTTAACATTTACGACCAACTAATTAAACCTACTTATCTGATATGTGTCTATAAAATTAGTGTCTAGGCTTAGGTTTGAATATTAAAGTATTCATTCCACCCTAGCTACACCCTGGCCCAAAGGATGGAGTAAATCGCAAAGGATGGCCAGATGTTAGGCCTAAAGTTATTTGGGCCCTGGGCTAACTTTAAAATTTGATTTAAAAGTTTAAAAATATTTTTAAATTTAAAATGTAAATTTGAAATATAAGATGGATGTTTATAAAGATTACAAAATATTTTAAATTTTTCAAAAATATTTTGAAAAATGATTTTTTTTTTGAATTTCAATATATATATATATATATAATTAGTTTGATTAATTAGATTAAATAAAATAAAAAATTAAATGGTTAATTACTTAAACACACATACACACACATATTGATATATGTAACTATAATTGTTATAGTTATATATCTTTACTATTAATAATGAAAGTTCATTCAATAGGTTTTCCACCATGCCTTTTTGAAATTCCGAAAATACCCTAGGTAGCATCCCTTTTCGATCACCACTAACGTAATATCTCTATCGATTTGCATGCAAAACTATTCCCTTATGACCACTCATTAACGAAATTTTGCTATCGATTTGCAACCTCCAACATCAACAAGACTACTTGAAATAAATGGATCTCTGGCTGCCAAAATGTTTTTCACTTATATAACTCACACATTATAGAAACAACATTATTGTAACAAAATTGTTTTCCCCTATTAAATATATTTCTAAAATAAAAAGTAAATATCATTATTTATTAAAAGCACACAGATGTGTGCATTTATACTAATGCATTATTTTAATATTTTGTATTAATTCAAATATTTATTAAAAAATATTGTTTAACTAAATGAATTTACTAAATAAAATCAATTAGAAGTTGATTAATTGAAATGTATACATATATTGATATGTATATATGGATAAACTATAAATGTTATAGTTAATTATTTACCTTAAATGGTTTAAGATAAATCATATAAAATTTGAGAAAATTTTCATTAATTAAATATGGTTTAGTTAATAAAATTTAAAATTAATTAAATATGTTTTAATTAATAAAATTTAAAATCAGTTAAATATGATTTAATTAATAAGATACATATTTACATTATATAAGTTAATTAAATAATAATGATTATTATCAAATTAAAATTACATAGCCATATATATATTAAATAATATAAATGGAACTATAATAAACCCAAAACTGATTTTTGGAATAAGTACATACATAAAGTATGTATATAGTAATTTCAGATGTGTCCGACACTTTAATCACAAGGGTATTTCATAAGAAATGCAATATATCTTAAATTGGTATCACTCAAAATTGTAAGTATATAGAATATTATAAGTCTTTAATATATAAAGTTGCCCTCTACCATTTATATATTAATAGATCACTTGCATACTCTTAGTTATTGAGCAAACTCAAGCTAGGAATGTTATGTGTAGTACTATAAATATATTGACTATATGGGGTAAGATATATGTATTTATTTGTTGAGCAAACTCAAAGTACATGCATTATACTTAGGCCGTCTCGAAATGGTAGATACTGTGAATAATCTTTTTTGATTTGTTAAGCAAACCCAAGGTCGAGATGAGATTAGAACAAAAACCATGGGTTTGGAGTTTTATATGATACAACCGATAGAGAGTTATCCACCGATGCAGACCTATGATTTGTTATGCAAACTTAAGGGCGAGATCCTAAGGCAAGCAAGTCCTAATACTCACTAGAAAAATCGAAAGGTTTCTATACTCATCTTACAGTTTTGAGGAATATAAAAATCTAGTGGGATCCTTATTAGAAAAATTAAATGAACACATTTAACCTTTCTAATATTTTAAGAATTAATGCTATATAAGTTAAAATAATCTAGTTCGAAAAATTTATGCAGTTATATAATTAGTAAAATATTTATCAGTTCAAATATACAAATGAACTGGATTAAGATTGAGATAGAAATTAAATATAACTACCAATAAATCTTTTCGCATGTTGTCACTTTAAGACCCATGCAAGGCCTAAATATACAACTACAAAAATATTCATGCCTCAATCGCTTAAGTGTTTATTTGTTTGAGATTGTGTATTGTATTCGATGTGTTTTTAACTCTTAATCAGTATAAGAATATGGATATTTGATTCATATCGTTGATATATAAATGTTATATGGTGAATAATCATGATTCGTAATGTACGAATTCTCAATGAAATTAGTTCATTCGAAATGAGCAAGTAAACTATAATGCTAGATCATGTATTCAGTAAGATTGGTTGTAGTAAGGATCTTGTTGTGTTAAATGTAGTACTAAACCGAAAGCTACAAGATAAACCTAGGAATTTGATCACTAAATTGTTAGTTTCACTAGTTTATGTAAAGTAGAATTTATTTGATATCCTTATATATTAAGGATAACCAAATGCACTTTCGTAAAAAGTTTTGTGCGGTCTTGTAGTAAGGACTTCCATTAAATGGTTCGATCATTTGAAAAGGAAATCGAATATACAAAAGTGGATGCAACTTAGGCACTATTAGGTGAAGAGAGTGAATGGTCACCTCTACTTCATGAAGAGACATCCGAAAAGTAATTTGTATAAAATATTAGTAGATACTTAAAACGAAATACAAAAATGTGATTCTATTTTAATGTACCTTTGTATATAGAAAATTGTTTTCTATGAAAATTATTTCTTTGAATTCAAGATATTTGATATAAAACTCTCGACTGTAAACTAGTTACAGTAAATGAATAAATAACCCATATTAAGTGGTTGAATGGAGGTTTGTATTTCATATGTTATTATAATAGTGGCAGAACTAATGAGAGTATGCAATATAACACTTATCAGTGGATGCACCAAGATATGAAAAATTGTCTTCATATATATAGTAAGTATTATTTACAAAATAATAACTATTTTCAAAACTGGCTGAAAATAGATACAATTAATTTTAATATGAATATTTATTATTAGATAAATCTATTAGAATAATGGTAATTTGTTTACATAACAAAAGTGATGCATTAGTTATAGAAAATACAGAAGTATCTAAAAAATTTACAATTATTTTGGAATTATGGACCAAGTCATATCTTTAAAAATAATTTTTAGTCATATGATTATGAATCATATGGTATAGGAGAATTATACCTTAAATGATTAAGGGAAAAGCACCTATTCAGTGGGAGCGGTAGAATAGTTGGTGAAATCTTTGGATTGATATATATATATATATATATATATATATATATATATATGTGTGTGTATGTATGTATGTATGTATGTATGTATGTATGTATGTATGCAGTTCAAAGTTTAATGATAAAAAATAGATCCACTTACTTCGTTAAAATTCATAGATGAATCATCATAAAAATGAACGTGTGTATTTGATACACAAGTAGTTTATTAATGATAAGTTCATTGAATACAAAACAGAAGTGGGAAACATAATATGCAGAGGAAATAAAAGAATTTGATTTAATTGAACATGTGAGTGTATTATAAAAGGTTCCAAAATTACCTAAAAACGAATATGATTCAATCTCAAAAGTCACTTCCCCCTATGATAAATTATGAAGTATTGATAAGAGGTAATTGGATTTTATTGGAAAAATTACGATTGATGATGAGTGAAGTTGAGTTTACTTCATTCTGTAAGGACGTGTACTACTTAATAGTAAGTACATAAGATTAAATTTAATTCCATTTAAAGCATTGTTTATGAAATCATACAAGATAAGGGTTGACTAATCTATGTTATGAGAATAAGTATCGTAAAATCAAAATTAAGTTAGTTTTATACACAAAGACAGTTCATAATATGTATCTGAATGCATATTCTGTTGTAATAAGAAACACGTGTTGTTTCAAGAAACACTAGTTTCATGACGAATGAATTGTTTTTAGAAATTGTTAGTAGTGAAATAGATTTGGATACTATTATCCAGCCTTTTGACTAGGCAGTATTCGAATAGACTTAACAATCGAATCGGACAAGCGAACGACGGAGAAATGGCCTAAGGACCTTGGAAATATCATAAAAGGCAAGAAAAATGAAATATAAAAAAAAGGTGTGAAAATAGTTTAAAATTTGAAATTTAAAGTTTTTGGAAGAACCAACTAGAAGCAAACCCACAAAATCCTTAGGTCAGACTCAAAGTTGAATAGACTTGAGAATATCCTGAGTCAGACTCTAAGCAATCCATAAAAAACCCCAAGGCGACCCAGAGTGGACTAAGTAACGACCCCTGTACTTGACTCAGTACCGACACCTAACGACTTGGAGCAAACACTCAAAATTCTTGGGGTCTGACTCCAAGCAAACGAAGGAAAACTTAGAACACAAAAATCTCAGGTCAAGCCCCAAGTAAACACTCGAATTTCTTGGGTCGGATTCCAAGCAAACGCATCTCAAGCCAAGACGTACCCAAAATTGCCTAAATAAGGGATCGTTTACAGAACCCACTCTATGGGTCATTACCGACACCAAATTCCACCTTGGGTGGACCCCATCTTCTGCGTACATGCCTAATTCGATGCTAAATGCTTATTTTCAAGGTCGCTTTATTGAATCAAGGCAATTCTCTATCGATTTCCATAACCTCCTGAATCTGCAACTTTGTTCTTCTACAACTCCATCATTTGGACCTTGAAACAAGCTATTATTAATACAAACAACTTTGGAATCATGAAGCTAACCAAAAGATGAGCTGAAGCAAAGAGTTGAAGGTAGATGATTTGGCAATTTTGGGGGTCGGTACCGACCCCTACCCATGGCGTCGTATTGACCCATAGGTGGTTGATGAAGTGACACCTACTTTCTTGGAGGAATTGGTCTAAATCTTGAGTAAGAGCCTGGTGAAATTTTGTGTGAGGTGTTAGGCTCCCAACCTCTATAAATAGGGAGGTATGGCCCATTTTTTAGGATCTTTTTTCTCTAGGTCTATTCTATCTTATATTCTTGTAATTCTAAAAATCTAAGTGTTGGAGTTGACCAACTCCTAAGAACTTTTGCCACCAAGTAAGAAATCAACAATAAAGTATTAAAGTGGACATAGGCCTTGCTTTGCCGAACCACTATAAACCCCATGTGTTCATTATTTACTTGTTTCTCGCTCATTTTTTATTCAATTCTTCACTTTTACCTTTTACATAAATATTTGGGCATTTGTGCCAACTTTTGGTTCAAACATTCTGGAGCTTTCACTGATAAACCGACTCTTAGGCTATTTGGATCCTTAGCTACTATTGGACTGCCTAAAATCCAAGGAAGAGATCCAGTTTCTTCTCAACTAGTTCCTTACTTCTCAGATTTGAACAAAGTCTACAGGAAGCTATCTTCAATGGCCCCCAGGATAGACATAGCTGTCCCCTCCTCAAGAGCAATTGATGAAATTGAGAGTTCTAACATTTACATCCTGGATGAAGATGCGTAGCAAGAAGCTGTTAATATCCAGAATCCTTCATATGCTATCACCAGGACTGATTTTGAGCATATGATGAAAGAGCTACAAGATAGCCATGCAGAGTTGAACTGGAAAATCCAAGAAAACAGAAACTTAATGACCAAACTGACTACTCACCATAAGAAGACTAGGAGAGAGCATACTCCTTCATATTCAGACTTTGGAAGTTCCTCATCATCTGACCATTACTGGAGGAATAGAAGGTAAAAGATGGAGGCATATGAAGCAGGAATCTCTAGGCGAGAACATGCTACCATTCCTCACCAAGGCACAGGGGCTGGTACTGATCCCACTAGAGGGTCGGTACCGAACCCACTCACTAAGGGTCGAGACTCAGAGCTAGTGATGGCATGCAGCATGGGCGCATCGTGACTGACCAGGGCACCGAAAGTCAAGAGTTTACTGTTGAATTGCTCCTAAGGAATGAACGTGGAGCTGTTGGGCAAACAATTCTTCCGAAGTTAGGAGAACCTAGGCGACGAGGCACAAACCAGGATCATTTACCGGGACAAGTGCAAGGAATATATTATGACTACCATAATCTAGCAGGTTCTCAAGAGCCAAACTTAGCTGAGATGGTGAGACAACTTGTGATGGAAAGTCAAGGCCAAACTAACAATGACTAGGGCACTTCCCTTAGTCAAAATCCCTTCGTTGAAGCAATCTTACACGAAGAGTACCCATGGAGATTCAATATGCCGATGATGCCGTCATACTCAGGAAAGACTGATCCTAAACAACATCTCATGAAATACAAGTGGCGTATGGACTCCGCTAGAGCGTCAGATGCAAGTGCATGTGCTTACCAATCTTCCTATAAGGGGTGGCAACCATGTGGTTTACTCGACTACCACTAAGGTCCATCGCTTCTTTTGATCAGCTGGCTAGGAAATTCATCGAGCAGTTCAAAATGCACGCTACTCATTCCAAGGATGTCATGTCGTTGTATAACTTATTCCAAGGACCGAGGGAATCGCTCAAAGACATTTTGCAAAGATATAATACCACTGTGACTGAGGTGAGCATACCTCAGGACAACATAATCTTGATGGCTTTGATAAGGGGGATCCACCCAGATACGGGCTTTGGTGAATGGTTATCGAGAAAGTCTCCTACTACTCTGGATAGTTTTTTCAACAAGGCGACCCAATACTTATGCAATGAGGAGGTTACACTTGTTGATACGCTATATTTTGATCAATGACAATGTGCTTCAACAAAAAGGAAGAGATATGTGCAAAACTAAAGGGAGAACTATGAAGACCAAAGATACCATAAGTATGATTTAAATATAGGTCTTAGTTTAGTTTTTATTGTTAAAATCTATCCTCAAGAAGCTTGCACAAACACAAGAACACATTTCATAACTTAATTTTTTAGTTAAGTGTTCACTATGCAGAAACTACCAGTTTAGTCGACTGAACAGGAAATCTCAGTTGACTGAACCTGTTACAGAATTACAACATGCACAGTTTCAGTCGACTGAAATCCCTGTTCAGTCGACTGAATTCGAACCTGCGAATTTTTAATGAAAAGACACCTTCTTCTTCCCAAGAGTTGCAACCATTCTCCAATGGTAATGGATGCATCTCTTGCCTGAATCTTTTGCAAATAGATACACCTCTTCTACACATATAAATACATGTTTCTATCATTTGCAAATCACCAATTCTAATTGCTTAAATCTCTCTATTTTTCTTGAACATACTTTCAGATTTCTTAAGTTTTCAAAAGCAATCACAAACCACTTCAATTGCTTGAATCTCTGATTTATCTTAAATACTCTTTTTGATTCATAGCAATTTATATTTCCTAAATCTTTATAAACACATTTCATATTCTTGAGGATAAGATTATAGGAAAGTTGTACTCAATTAGACTCATTAGTGTTATCAAGAACACAGCAAGTCAGAAATACTCTGTATCTAGTTGAAGTCCTCTTCGATAGTTGAGGCAAGAAATCCCGTTCGGTTGTTCGGGTAAGTTGTAAACCTATTCCTCTGGGTTAAGTGAGGGTTGTTGGTTAGTTTAATTCCTAAGAGGAGCTTAGGGACTGGACGTAGGACAAGAGGTCCGAACCAGTATAAAGGCTTGGTGTCTACTTTACTTACTGCTTATTGCTATCTACCTAGACCATTCCACTATTCCATATTATACGGTACTACCGCATAGCCTCTTTCAATTGGTATCAGAGCAAGGCCGTCTTATAACCATAACACCGTTATTTGACATATTGATAATATGGAAAATAACACAAGCACAACATCTGCCTTTAACTCTACATTTGCGGAAGGACAATCTACCCAAAGACCCCCTCTATTCAATGGACTAAACTATAATTATTGGGCTACAAGGATGAGGATTTATATGCAAGCAACAAGCTTTGAAGCCTGGAATGCAACTCAAGCAGAGCTCGTTGTACCCACGACTGATTACTTTACATGGACGCAAACTCAGAAGAATGAAGTTAGTGCAAATGCCAAAGCTATGAATATGCTATTTTAAGCTTTGGATAGAAATGAGTTCAATCGTGTTAGCATTTGTACTACTGCATATCAGATATGGAGTACACTTAGAACCATACATGAAGGCACAAACAAGGTCAAACAAACAAAGATCTCCATGCTAAAGAACCAGTTCCAAAACTTTAGAATGCGACAAAATGAATCCATCAATGACATGTACTCGAGATTTCAAGACATTCATCATGCCTTAATTGGACTAGGAGAAAAGTACATGGATTTTGATATTGTATCTAAAGTTCTAAATTCACTCACTGATGAATGGGAGAGAAAAGGCTTAGCAATCGAAGAAGCAAATGATCTATCTACAATGAAACCAGAAGAATTAATTGGAAATCTTATGTCGTATGAAGTAAATATGCAAGCTAAGAAAGATCAAGCACAAGAAAGAAAGAATGTAGCTTTTCATGCGGAAAAGGAAGAATCAGAGTCTGAAGATGAGGATTTAGCATTTATAGCCAAAAATTTCAAGAAATTCTTAAGGTATAGAAAAGGAAATAAAAACGGATTCAAAAAGAATTTCTTGAACAAACCTACATCCTCGAATATAGAATGTTTCAACTGTCACAAGAAAGGTCACATGCACAAAGATTGTCCAGAGCAAAAGAAGGAGAATCGGAGAACTCTCAATAACAAAGACAAGAAAGAAAAATTCAGAAAGAAGGCATTCTCTGTAACATGGAACGATTCAGATTCATCTTCATCTGAAAGTGAAAATGATAGCGACAATGAACAAGCGAATGTATGCTTTATGGCTCAAGAATCCGAGGTTAGTAATTTAACTTTCGACGATTTAATTGATGTAAACACTGAACTTTTGAGCACAATAAAAACTCTTAAAAGGAAACTCAAGGAAACTCGTGAAAATCAAAACAAAGCTGAATTTGAAAGAGATATGTTAAAAGATGAAAAGAAAATTCTAGAAGAAGAACTTGAAAAAGTTCAAGAGTCTCTTTCAAATTCGGAAACTCAATTATCACTTTTAAGTCAAGAAATTGAAACTCAAAAGACAAAAAATGATATAATTGTTTCTGAAAATCATGAGTTAAAAACTAAGATTAGACAAGTTGAGTTAGAAAATAATAGTCTTCAAGTTAGATTAGATAACATCACTAAAAATGTCTCTAACTTTAACAATGGAAGAGAAAATTTATCTAAGATTTTAGAAATTTCTCAATCCTCCTCAAATAAACATGGATTAGGATATAAAAAGGAGTCAAAAAATCCTAAAAAGAAAAATACAAATTTTAATTCAAAACAACAAATGTTATTAAGAGAACCTATTAAAACAAAAGAAGAAACTAAGATAGTTAAAATTTGGGTTCCAAAGACTAACAATATTTTAATTAGGAATAAATATATTAAAGCATTTATGGATAGTGTTCATAATAATAAAAATTATATTTATAAAAAGGATATTGAACCAAATTGGGTTTGGTTTCCTAAGTTCTAACTTTTAGGACCCTATTGAAAGGTGGGTACCAATAATTTTGTATTTATTTTCAGGTCCCACTCAAAAAGAAGAAATGGATACTAGACAGTGGTTGCTCAAAACACATGACTGGCGACAAAGATATGCTTACAAACATCACATACTTTGATGGTGGCTCGGTTACCTTCAGAGACAATTCAAAAGGCTATATCATTGGCAAAGGAGATGTGAGCAATTACGGTACATCGAATTTACCTTTTATTACAAATGTTTCATTAGTTGAAAATCTAAAACATAATCTACTAAGCATAAGTCAACTTTGTGACAAAGGTTTTAAAATAACTTTTTCGGAAAATAAATGTAGTATTTTTGATCAAGACCAAAATCTTGTTTTTGAGGGAAATAGAGATAAGAATATTTATGTTCTAAATATGAAAATTAATCATAATACAAATATGTGTTTACTAGCCAAAGATAATGATCCTTGGTTGTGGCACAAAAGATTTTCTCATATTAATTTCAAAACTATTAGAAAATTTCTAAAAATGAATTAGTAAGAGGTTTACCTAAGATAAACTTTAAAATAAAAAATCTTTGTGATGACTGTCAAATAGGAAAATTAACAAAATCATCTTTCAAATCTAAGAAAAATATTTCAACTTTACAACCACTAGAATTACTTCATATGGATCTTTTTGGACCAACACAAGGTCAATCCATTAATCATAATCGATATGTATTTGTAATAGTTGATGATTTCTCAAGATATACATGGACTATTTTTATGAAAAATAAAAGTGATACATTTGAGCATTTTAAAACATTTGTCAAAAGAATTCAAAACACTAAAGATTTGAAAATTAAGAATATACGAAGTGATCATGGTGGCGAATTCGAAAATGAAGCTTTTGAATCTTTCTGTAAAAAGAAAGGAATAAATCATAACTTTTCATTTCCTAGAACTCCTCAACAAAATGGAGTAGTGGAAAGAAAGAATAGAACATTACAAGAATGTGCAAGAACATTATTAAATGGAAGCCTTCTACCAAAACATTTTTGGGCAGAAGCCGTAGCTACTGCATGTTATGTATTAAATCGTATTTCTATTACACCATTAACTAAAAATACTTCATATGAACTTTTTAACAATAGAAAGCCAAATATCTCTTATTTTAAAATATTTGGATCAAAATGTTTTATTTTAAATACAAAAGACCAACTAGGAAAATTCGATCCGAAAGCTGACGAAGGAATTTTTGTAGGATACTCAGAACGAAGTAAGGCATATCGAGTTTTTAATAAACGAACAAATATAATCGAAGAAACTTTACATGTATCTTTTAATGAAAACTTTAATAAAAACTTGAGTATAAAAGATGATGATGAATTTATAATAAATACAGACAATACAAATCTTGAAAATATGAATAATACCGAACTTAGATCTCCACCTAGAATCTTACGAGATCACCCTGTACAAAACATAATTGGTGAAATTGATTCTCAAGTTAAAACTAGAAGTCAACTAAACCAAATGGGACATGTTGCTTTTATTTCTACATTAGAACCTAAAAATCCTAAAGAAGCATCAACAGACGACTACTGGATTGTTGCTATGCAAGAAGAATTAAATCAATTCGAACGTAGCGATGTTTGGGATTTAGTTCCCCGTCCTAATAATCAATCTGTTATAGGAACAAAATGGGTTTACAAAAATAAAGTAGACGAACAAGGTAATATAATTAGGAATAAAGCTAGACTAGTAGCACAAGGATATAATCAAGAGGAAGGTATCGACTTTGAAGAAACATTTGCTCCCGTTGCAAGACTTGAAGCAATACGTATTCTATTAGCCTTTGCGTGTTTTCACAATTTTAAACTTTATCAAATGGATGTTAAAAGTGCTTTTCTAAATGGTTTTATAAAAGAAAATTTGTACGTAGAGCAACCAACTTTATTCATACATGAAAAATATCCGGATCATGTATATAAATTAAAGAAAGCCTTATATGGTCTTAAACAAGCACCTCGTGCTTGGTATGAGAGACTTAAAAGCTATTTACTAGATTTAGGATTTCAAATCGGAAAAGTAGATCAAACTCTATTCATTAAAAACACTACTAAAGACATTCTAATAATTCAAATATATGTAGATGACATTATATTTGGTTCAACTAATGAAAACTTGTGTAAAGAATTTTCGAATATAATGACTAAGGAGATCGAAATGTCACACATGGGAGAATTATCTTATTTTCTTGGATTACAAATTAAAAAATTAACGAATGGAATTTTCTTAAACCAAGAAAAATATTGTGCTAATCTAATTAAACGTTTTGAATGTAAAACACTTCTGGAAAACCTACTCCTATGAGTACCACAACTCATCTCGATCGAGATGAAAATGGCAAAAGTGTAGACCAAAAGTTGTTTAGAAGTATGATAGGCTCTTTAGTATACTTAACCGCTAGTAGACCAGACATAATGATGAGTGTATGTTTATGTGCACGTTTTCAAGCTAATCCTAAAGAATCACATTTAAGAGCCATAAAACGAATTATGTGATATCTTAATAATACTAAGGACTTTGGTTTTTTCTATCCAAAAGATTGTCCATTCGAGTTAGTGTCATTTAGTGATGCTGATTTTGGTGGATCTCGAACTGATAGAAAAAGTACAAGTGGTACGTGCCATTTCATTGGAAAATCACTTGTATCTTGGTTTAGTAAGAAACAAATTTGTGTTTCACTTTCAACTTGTGAAGCAGAATATATATCTGCTGCTCTGGCTTGTACCCAAGTCATATATATGCAACAAACACTTAAAGATTTTAATATAAATTTAACAAATTCTATAATATATTGTGATAATACAAGCACAATAAATTTGTCTAAAAATCCGATAAATCACTCTCGTACAAAACATATTGATATTCGTCACCATTTTCTACGTGACAATAGCGAAAAAGGAATTATCAATCTAGAGCATATTTCTACCGAAAACCAAATCGCCGATATATTTACTAAACCATTACTAGAAAACTCATTTATAAAATTACGAAGAGAACTAGGAATAATTTCTTTCAAAGATATTTAATAGCAAATATGATAATAAATATAATACTTAAATATACTTCATCTAAACAAAAGTCAAACAAAAATTTAGTTCACTTAACTATAGGTTTAAAAACTTAATCTACTCCTAAGACCATTCATTTCAAAGTAAATATGAACCAATAACATAATTACCGGCTCTAAATCCCTATTAACTCTATACCACACATTTTTAAACCACTAATTCTATATATACATGCACATATGATTTGTCAAAAACTATAAATTTCAAACTCTGTAGAAAAATGTCTTCCAACAAATCAAACTCTCCAATCAACATAACCACCTCAACCGATATCTCACCTACATCACCACATCTTCCTACTCCAACACCAAAACACGAGCCAGTTTATAAATGGGAAAACTATCGAACTGGCTATACACCGGATTCGAAGAAGGCCAAACGTGGACTATTTACCTCTTCTGATACGAAAAGAAAAATTGATGAAATTCATCATTTTCAACAACAGCAAATTGATCTTCAACGTGAATTATATTTTGAACAAAAAGTAACTGCTAGACGCTTGATCTTTCTTGAGCAAATTGGTTTACGATTTTGTAGCTCGAAGAAAAATGATGTGAGTGAGCCCCTACCTCGACCAGTTAGTTCTTTTGATCCATCTTCATCATATCGTACACCAAACGATCCGATAAATCCTTGGGTATCGCCAAAAACTCCTCAATATAGCCCAAATTCATGGGACAGGAACTATATGGAAAATGAAGGAAATAAAACACCGAAGAACATTAGTCCTTCTCCAAAGAAATGATTTTTTTAGATCAAAATAACGTGGCATATTGTAATATGTTTGTACAATTGTAATCATTTCTTTAAATAAAACATTTGCATTCAAAGAGTCAAGAAAAACCAAAAATGCAAAATTAAGTCGACTGAATAGTTCTGCACAGTCGACTGAATATATGTCAAAAACTTTCAGCCAACAGTTCAGTCGACTGAAACTCTCTGTTCAGACGACTGAATTTTACCCAGAAAACTTTCGGGTTCCAGTTCAGTCGACTAAACAGATAATTTCAGTCGACTGAACGCAGTTTACCAGTTTCTTTTTACCCTACTTAGCCATCTTTCTCACTTTTACTTTTACTTATTACCGATTCCAAACTTCATCTTCCCCATCTCAAAGAAAACCCTAGCCCCCAATTTCTATTTTTTTCAATTTCTTCCTCAAATTTCCACAATTATGCCTCCTAAACTTTCTAGAGCTTCAACTTCAACCTACTCCGACTCAATTGATGCCCAAATCGCTCAATGGCTTTACAGTGATGTTGCGGTCACTCGGTGGAACAAGATGAAGAATTCAAGGATCTTCGAGCACTCATTTGTTGATTTCCAAGGTCTTCAATCCTACAATATTCAATCTTAACAGACCAGGCAAGTTTGACATCACTTTTAGACATTAATCGGAATGACCATGCCATCAACCATATTATGGTCAAATTATTCTATGACAACCTCAACCGCGGACACCAAACTCCACGAAATCCGAACGATGGTGTTTGGAGTATGGTATGCGGGAAAAAGGTATGGTTTTCACTTGATCGCATAGCTCATATTCTAGGATCCCCAAACATTGGTATAAAGCTTGAGGACATAGATATCAATCCTCATATTCGTGATAATATAAATCTTCAATTTTTAGACGACGAGATCAACGTCCTAGATATTAAATCCAACTCCTTAAGACCAAGAGCTAGGCTTCTACAAAAAGCACTTATGAGGACCATTACCCCCCGCACCGGCTCCTATGAAATAGTATATCTGAATAACTACCGGGCACTATATGCAATACGGGGAAATATTAAAGTAAATTGGGTGAAATTGATACTTGATGAATTTCTTTCCTTCAACAATGGTAAAATGAGAACGATATATTTTGGCGAATACATAATGAAACTTTTACTAGACGTTGATACGCCACTACCGGACTCAGAGAATACGATGGTTCATCAAATCAACCATCGGACTATAAGTCTCATGCAACTACCAGTAAGGCCTCCTCGTATCATGTCTCTAGCCGAATGGGAAGCACGTCATCAAGAACCTCACCAACCTCAACCTCCACAACAAGAACCTCGTTATCATGATGATGAAATCCGTCTTGTTCAACCAGATTTTACTACAAATCAATCGTTGGGAATTATATCAAGAATTCAACAAATCCTTGATACTCGTCTCAAAAAGGTTGATCACAAACTTCATAAGGTAAAAGGTTTCTTCACCAAACTATGGGATGCTATTTCATGCACCAGCACCACTTCTGTTTCAACCTCACGCGGCAAGTGCCCAGCTCCAACATTCACGTGGACATCTTCCGAGGAGAATCCGAGCAGCAGCACTAGTGGTAAAAATGATGGTCAAGGAGGAAGTGCTTTTAGAAAACCAACCGGTGGCCCTGTTATTCGTGAACCAGAAGGAGATCGTGAAGGTTCTTATGATTGGGACAGGGATCCTTAATCATTTTGATGGTTTGATTTCCGGAACTCTTTATTAATTTTTAAACTACTTCTGAAAAGACTTGTATAATTAGCCTTCTTTTATTTGTGATACTCTGTGGTTTGTATGATTCACACTATGGTCATATATGCATGTGGTTGCTTTGTTGCTTGCCAATTAAATACTTCTACATATTACTTCCTATTTGTCGATGACAAAGGGGGAGAAATCTATGTTACTAACTTTGTTTTGTAGAAAAGATAGTGCATATATTCAGGGGGAGGAAAGATAATTACATCTCTACAAACATAGGTACTGTCATCAATCAAAAAGGGGGAGAATGTTGATATGCTATATTTTGATCAATGACAATGTGCTTCAACAAAAAGGAAGAAATATGTGCAAAGCTAAAGGGAGAACTATGAAGACCAAAGATACCATAAGTATGATTTAAATATAGGTCTTAGTTTAGTTTTTATTGTTAAAATCTATCCTCAAGAAACTTGCACAAACACAAGAACACATTTCATAACTTAATTTTTAAGCTAAGTGTTCACTGTGCAGAAACTACCAGTTCAGTCGACTGAACAGGAAATCTCAGTCGACTGAACCTGTTACAGAATTACAACATGCACAGTTTCAGTCGACTGAAATCCCTGTTCAGTCGACTGAATTCGAACCTGCGAATTTTTAATGAAAAGACACCTTCTTCTTCCCAAGAGTTGCAACCATTCTCTAATGGTAATGGATGCATCTCTTGCCTGAATCTTTTGCAAATAGATACACCTCTTCTACACATATTGTAATAACCCGGATTTTTGAAACATCTGTTAATTGATAATTAACTGGGTTGAATTGATAAAATGCTGATTTATAAGTGAACAAATAAAATTCTGATAATTAAAAATATCTGAATTGTATATAAATGGATGTGAGTTATAATAAATGCTGGATTATAAATATCTGAAAATAATAACTCTTATAGTAAATCAATAAATCAATATATATATATAAATAGATATATGTAAACTCTATAATGATGAAAATCTTAAGTATATACATATATAAATCCATTGTGAATATATAATCACAGTAAACATATTAATATAATAATTTGACAATAATAATTTGATAACCTTCTTTATAATATTAAAATATTCTCTATATACTTTGTGAATAGGAAGTGTTGGGTTGAATTTAATATAATAATTTTCAAAAGCTATTTTAAGTTAAAATTTAAATTTAAAAATTAAAAAAAAAAACTCTAGAGATAAATATTTATTAATTAAAAATATGAGAGTTAAATAGGATTCAATAAAAAGAATTTTATTTATATAAATTTGGAAAGTATTTATTAAATAGTAAATAAATACAAAAGTTTTATATTATCATTTAAAAATGGATTAAATATACTATATATGATTTTTTTTAAATCTAATTGGTTTATTTTATTTTCTTTAAAAAGATTCATTTATATATAAGTAAGAAAAGCACTTATTAATTTAGAAAGGTATTTATTAATTAGGAAAATTAAATATAAAAACTTTTAAACCTTTTAAAAATAACAATATATATATATATATATACATATAAATTACATGTGTTAACTTATTAATCTTCATAATAACATGTGTAAGGTAATTAAGTATGGTAGATGACAAGTGTCATCTTTTGTTTTTATTTTCTTTAAACTTTAATAAATCACCATTTACATTATATAAACTCACATCTCCTCTCCATTATTTCTTTTCTTATCTTCTCACTTTCAAAGAAACTTAAACCTGTAAATATTCTCAAAACAGATCGAACTAAAAATCTGTAAACCATTTTTCAGAAACCTGTAAGCCAAAATTCGCCTCTGATTTAAATTTAAATCTTCTCAAGTAAAAGCCTGTAACAAAGGATCAGCAAACAAACTTCAATCTGAATCGATTAAGCACTCCAGTTCATTTTACAAAGCCTTTCAGTTCAAAAGACATCAAAGCAATTCAAAGTTTCAGTTTTAAAAGCTTCAGTTTCAAATCCCTGCTTTTCAAGTCTCTGCCTTTTCAACCAGTGAGTAAAAATAATCTATTTAAATTAGAATCTGTTGATACCTGGATGCTGTGATTTTATTTGAAGTATAGTGGTGATGAGTTCTTGCATGAAGATAGATATTATTGTATATATATGTGTGAAAATAGGTGTGCATGTCTGTGTATATAAATATTTAAGCTCTGTTCTTAAATTACAGGATCATCTGAATCAAAATAAATTAATATCTCTTCATCTAAAATTCCTGGCTAGGATATCTAAAGGAAAAGTGATTGTAAGGATGTAATATCATATTTAAAAATATTTCCAAGTGTATATATTGAGTAATTATTTCGAAATTTAGAAATGACAGTGAAATCATTTATAGTCAGAAAAATCAATCGATTTAATTTCATGTTTTGATTTGATAATTAGAATCATACTAGGAAATGATGAATTTTGATATAGATATCATGATTTTTAAGTATGGAAATCATGAAATCTTGCGAGTTGAACAGAATCGAGAGTTTGCTCGATTTCTGGTGATCAGCGAATGGTGGAGTCTCGTGTTCATCGCTGAAGGTAGCTTGGAGGTCGAAGCTCACGGGAAAAATGGTCTCTGGATTTATCGATCATCGTGGTGGCGTATCGACGTTGAAGTAGGGTTTTAAACCTAGGTTTGGTCGCTGTCGAAATCGAGGCTAGTTCGTCAATGAGGGAGCATCGGACTTGATCGGAGCAAGGGGTATAGGAGTGTGAGTCAACGGCGAAGCTCTGGACGCGGTGGCGAGGGTTCTGATGACCGGAGGTGGCAACACGTGGAGGTTCTTGGGTGATTGGTTTGTTCCAGTGGGGTTCGTTTGTGCTCGTTTTCGATTTCGTGTTCGATTCTAGGATCTGGGTGGTCGGAATCGAGGGAGAGGTTGTTTTCGACTTGCCAGCGATGGCATCGATGATCGGAGCGATGGCGTGCGCCTGTGCACGTGCACGTGTGTCAGTGGTATCTGTAGTTTTGGTTGTTGCTGTAGGATTGAAGAGAAGAGTGAGAGCTCGGGAAAAGGAAGGGGTGTCTTGGGTGGGAACTCGAGGAAGGGATTGGGTAGTTCGCGAGGGTTTAAACCAGTTATAACAGGTTTTAAATTTAAAACAAAACAAGTTTTAAAAAGAAAAAAAAAAGTAGAAGAAGAGGAGTTGGCTCGAGAGATATGTGGGTTAGTACCAGGTTAGTCTCAGGTCTGTACTAGGGTATAAATAAGGTTTTTAAAAGTTAAAATAAAACAAGTTTTAAACAAATTTTTCTTAACCAATTTTCTTTTAAATGATTAATGTTTTATTTAAATATTTGGGTTAGTTAAAATTGTATAATAATTTATTTTAACTTAAATTAATTAAGTTTAAAGTATATTATTATATGATTATTACTTTGTTTAATTCTTAAGTTATTTAAATAAAATTAAATAGAGTTGTTAAGTAGATGGTTAGAGAAACTAAAATGTTTTTAATTATTAACTTAAGGATCCTAGTTATTTTATAAGTTAAAAAAAAAATTAATTCCAAAGGTTATTAAATAAACTTAAATGATAATTGAGTAAAATGATTAAGATAAATGTTTAACTCTTAATTAATTAAGGACTTAACTAATTAAGGGATAATTAATTAACTTAAGTAATTATAGGATAATTAATTAATGTAATTAAAGGATAATTACTTAATGAAATTAATTAAAGGATAATTAATTATTGTAAGTTATTAAAGGTTAATTAATTAATGATTAAGGAATAATTAATTAATTTCAATAATTATTTAAATGGTTTAATTAACATTAATTAAGCAGGATTTAAAGGTAATTACTTTATTTTGTGTTAATTAAATTAATTAGATTGAGTGACAAATTAATCATGCTTAGGGATGATTAAATTGTATTGAATGTTTGGATTAATGCTCTAGTCTGATAATTTGTGATGATATGATATGTTTTGGTTGAACTGTGATAATGTGGGTTATTTTTAGACAATGAATTGCTGTGAAAATTGACATCTTGTATTTAAAATTTAGTTGTATTCACTTAAACAACTTGGATTTAGAATGATATTGGATTCAAAGAGACCGGAATCGGGTATCAGAAATATCCGAAACCACTTCGATTAGAAATCTTCTATAATTCTTTATAGATTGATATGTGAAATCAATAAGCTGGAATGGCATGATTTAAGTAAATTGGACCATCTAATCTAAGTTTGGTACCTAGAAATTGATGTGTGAAATAAGTGATGTTTATAACAATTTGTGAAGTTGTAAATTGATGAGTTACCCGGGTGCATATAAGTTGTATGTTTTTGTATTCCATGCTAGATGGGTTTACTCACGCTGGTTTCCAGCCTGACCCGGGTGTTACTTTGATGTAATGCTCGGGTCAGACCGAGTATTACAGATTTCAGGTAAGGACGTTCTGGAGCTCAAGAGGCGAGCTAGATGGCAGAAACGTATGGAGTATATTCCGCTGTGATATATTATAGTTGTTAGAGACATGTTAATTCTAACTGTCTAGTATGTTTGTGAATGTTGTAACTCTGATGTATAAAAATGTAATTAACAAATACAGTTTTCCTTGTATAACTGATATTATTATTTGATATTGTATTTTAATCCGCTGCGAATGTGAGAATCTGTGTCTTGTTCTGTTTCTTTCTTCTATCTCTTTTCCTTTTCTTCTAACTATCTGGAATTTTCGAGTACGAAATTTCCGGGTCGTTACATTTGGTATCAGAGCCAGGTTAAACGAGAACCTTGGCTCTGGTGGGATTACCCATTAAGGATATGGTCAATAGTACCCTAAGATGAGTTGAGTGTATATATATATGAGAGCGTACTTGTTATTTTCTTATATAAAGGTTTTTAAATGGTTATAAAAATAAATGATTTTTATATAAGTTTAACTTTTGATATATATAGAAATAATTTTCTAATTATTAAATATATTTAAGAAATTGGTTGTTAAATTAATTGGAATTAAATAAAATAATGAGAATTAAGGGGTAATAGTAATACAACCAAATTGAAATTGAATGAAGATAAGTTGAAATGGATCCAAACTAAAATTAAAATCTTGAATTTGTAGAAGTGTTTTCAGAATAAAAATAATAATGAATTGATTTCCAGATATGATAATCTTAGTTATTATCATAAATGGTTATTGTGTTTAATAATGAAATGTTGTAAATGATTAAGCAAAATGAAATGTTTTAGGGGAGTAAAACATTTAGGCAAGTATGACTTGTAAATTGAAGTGGGTTTTAAATTGTGAAGTTTTAAATCTAAATCCAGAAAACTTGAAATAGTTTTAACGAAATTTGTTTTGAATTAAAAACCAAAGGTGGTTTAAAAATTTAAGGTATAACTTGGTGTGTAAAGGAAATAAATATGTAAAGATGAGGATATACATAATATCAAAGATGATTTGAAATAAACTCTAAGTATTGAGTTTTAAATTTTTCCTTGGAATGTGATATGAAAACCCAAAGTAATAAGTTTTTGAACTTATAAGTGGAAATATTATTAATATGAAGTTTAAAATTTGAAATGAGAATTAAAATTGGGCAAAGTTGTTTGAATAAAATTGAAGTGAATTTAATTTTGGGAAAATTAAATAAGTTTAGAACAAACAACTTGAATTTGAAATTTCAAGATGAAATTGGAATTTAACTTGGGAAGTTAAATGGTTAATGTTAAAAGGGAGTTATGAGTAATCTCAAAATGGGTTTGAGATCTGAAAATTGAAATTGGATGCTGTTATTTGGTGTTTGGATAAATTTGGATGTTTATTTATCCTAATATCATTCTATTGTTATAAATATTCTATGAAACTGAGAATTGGTTTTAAAATTAGAAATGGATAATAAATTAGAATCTGAAGGTTAAATTGTTTTTGAATTCTTATTTGAACTTTGTAACAAGTTAGGTAAAGATAATTTAAATGGAATTTTGAAATTTGGATTCAAAATTAAATGGTTTAAAGATTTAAGTTGTTAAATTAAAAATAAAGGTAGATTTGATTTAAAAATAAAGGTTAATTTGATTTAAAAGTAAGGGTTAATTTGATTAAATCGACATTTAAAATATTTAACTCGAATTTATATAATTCGAGATGGTTTTAAGTTGAGATTTGAATAAAATTTGTTCAAATTGGATTTGATTTGAATTAATTGGAATTGTTATTGAAGATGTATAAGTTTAAAAATTCAAATGGTAAATTAGAATTGAAATGATTTGAAATTAAAACTGGTTCAATTTGAAATTAATCCAAATTGATTTGAAATAATTTGGAATTGTGATTAAAGTTGAATAAGTTTAAAAATCAAATGGAATTTGATTTAAATTTGGAAAGGAATTAAGGTTAATTCAACTTGAATTGGGATTAAATCAATTTCAATGGAAATTGAAGTTATTTAAATTGGAATTGAGTCAATTTAAATGGAAGTGGAAATTTAAATTGAATTGATAGGGAATTGAAAAGTTTGACTCTGGACTATTTTCAAAATAAATTGATTTAATATAAATATATTTTTCCAAACTATTTACTATACAATCTTTCTTCTTAAACCCCAAACTATCTTATACTTATTTTACAATTATTTTGGAACTATTTAACTATTTTGAAACTATCTTATAAACTAATTACTATTTTTCAGTTACCTATATCTAATCACTATTTTAAAAACTATTTTGCAAGTATCTCACTATTTTATACCTACTTAACTATTTTACAGCTATTTTACAAACTAATAACTATTTTCAACTACTTATCTATTTTTAAAACTTTTTCAAGCTATTTTTAAATTTAAATAGGTCAGAATTCAAACTGTTTGTAATTGAAATAATAACTCAATTGGAAATGGAAGCAATTGAGAATAAGTGAATGGAATTAAAGGAAATGTAAATAGAAAAGAGAATTGTTTTGGCTAATAACCAATAAAGATAAATACGTCGGATATACGTATATTATTCTATTCGCATAGTGATTTGATCCAGATTCGAACACAAAATTTCGAGATAGTATTATCGATCCGAGTTGGGATTTTTCGCTCGATTTTCGACGGCGAACCTGGATATGGATTGTTGATTGGTTCTGGATATTCTCTATCATAGTTGTGACTATGCAAGGAGAATGACGGTTTCTGATCAAGAAACCAGATCTGAGTCCGCACTAGAAAGCCGGGTGGACGATACTAGTTCGCAAGTGAAATTGTGTGATCGATTGAGCGATCAGATTGATATAGCGTACGGATGATATGTGTACATCGTACGGGTTTCAATGAAATTGGCATTTAAGATTTGTGGATAAGAAATTTGAAATGATTTTTGAAATGAAAGGTATATTTTGTGAAATATAATGGAATTGGATATTTCTTTGGTTGAAATTTACTTTATAGAGGTAAGTAAATGGTAAATAACTTTATAAAGAAATCAAACTTGAATATTTGATTTGACAATAAATAAAGTTATATTTTGTAATATGATAAACTTCCCTTATTGAATCTGGCCAGAATAAAAAGGGTTTTGAAATATTTGAAGTATAAAAGAGGTTTTATACAAGTTTGAAATGATCCAAATATTTTCAAAGTTATATATATCTATATCTATATATATATATAAAGGATCTTATGAGAATGATTTTGGAAAAGGTTTTGGGAACCTAGGATTTTGGAAAGGGCTTATGATTTTTGGGAAAATCACTTTTGGATTTTGGAAAGCCTAGTTTGAGAATTATCGATTTTGGTAATCGATTTTGTGTAAAGGAGATTTTGATAAATCATAAAGGGTATGATTTGAAGATACTATAAGTATATAGTATAAAGTGTTTTGAGATTAGCTCTGGGGAAAAAGGCGCTTCCTTGAAATGAACTTCTCAGGAGTACCACTGGGTGGTACTGCCTTGAGCCCCAAGGGGGGTTTCTAAAGTTGATCCTGTGAGGAGTCCGGACAAAACTAGTTCCTGAGGATTATTTGTGTAGCGAAAGTCGATGGGCTGGTGCCCACAGAGGCATTTGAGTTATGCTGTGACAACAATTTAACTCAATGTCACTGCGATCTACTACAGACCATAGCGGAAGTCATTTGTGCCGCTGAGAGCCAACTGTCTACGTTTGATTTTATATCGGTAGACTGTGACACTATGGTAACATAGCGAAAGTCGTTTGTGCCGCTGAGAGCCAACAGTCTACGTTTGATTTTATATCGGTAGACTGCGACCTATGTAGGAGAAGTTTCATTTTGACAGCGAAATCGTGTGTGCCGCTGAGAGCCAACAGTTACATGGACTTTTGCTGTGAGGCAACGTAACCCTGGATGTAACTGCGATCTGTTGTGGGTTCCATGGTATAATCAGTTACATGGACTTTTGCTGCGATGGCAACGTAACCCGTGATGTAACTGTGACCATGGATGGGGGTGATGATTTCCAGAGCATTTTCACCAAAGATATTTCCTCTATTTTCAAACCTGTTTTCTATATTTCATAAATTATTTTCCAAGTATTTTCACTAGGTGTTGAAAATGGGTTTACCAAATACTTATAGATTTTCAGTCTTACGTCTGATCAACGTATGACCGAATTTCTGTGAGAACAAGGATGGACTTGTTGAAACATCGAGTTATAAAAGTATTTTTACAAAAACTATTTTGATAATATTATACAGATTTTTAAAAGTGTTTAAAAAAAATGATCAAAGAAAATTTATCAGATTTTAAGTATTGAATAAATTTTGGCTTCGTTCCTTTTCGAGGACGAAAAGATTTAAAGGGGGGAGGAATGTAATAACCCGGATTTTTGAAACATCTGTTAATTGATAATTAATTGGGTTGAATTGATAAAATGCTGATTTATAAGTGAACAAATAAAATTCTGATAATTAAAAATATCTGAATTGTATATAAATGGATGTGAGTTATAATAAATGCTGGATTATAAATATCTGAAAATAATAACTCTTATAGTAAATCAATAAATCAATATATATATATATAAATAGATATATGTAAACTCTATAATGATGAAAATCTTAAGTATATACATATATAAATCCATTGTGAATATATAATCACAGTAAACATATTAATATAATAATTTGACAATAATAATTTGATAACCTTCTTTATAATATTAAAATATTCTCTATATACTTTGTGAATAGGAAGTGTTGGGTTGAATTTAATATAATAATTTTCAAAAGCTATTTTAAGTTAAAATTTAAATTTAAAAATTAAAAAAAAAACTCTAGAGATAAATATTTATTAATTAAAAATATGAGAGTTAAATAGGATTCAATAAAAAGAATTTTATTTATATAAATTTGGAAAGTATTTATTAAATAGTAAATAAATACAAAAGTTTTATATTATCATTTAAAAATGGATTAAATATACTATATATGATTTTTTTTAAAATCTAATTGGTTTATTTTATTTTCTTTAAAAAGTTTCATTTATATATAAGTAAGAAAAGCACTTATTAATTTAGAAAGGTATTTATTAATTAGGAAAATTAAATATAAAAACTTTTAAACCTTTTAAAAATAACAATATATATATATATATACATATAAATTACATGTGTTAACTTATTAATCTTCATAATAACATGTGTAAGGTAATTAAGTATGGTAGATGACAAGTGTCATCTTTTGTTTTTATTTTCTTTAAACTTTAATAAATCACCATTTACATTATATAAACTCACATCTCCTCTCCATTATTTCTTTTCTTATCTTCTCACTTTCAAAGAAACTTAAACCTGTAAATATTCTCAAAACAGATCGAACTAAAAATCTGTAAACCATTTTTCAGAAACCTGTAAGCCAAAATTCGCCTCTGATTTAAATTTAAATCTTCTCAAGTAAAAGCCTGTAACAAAGGATCAGCAAACAAACTTCAATCTGAATCGATTAAGCACTCCAGTTCATTTTACAAAGCCTTTCAGTTCAAAAGACATCAAAGCAATTCAAAGTTTCAGTTTTAAAAGCTTCAGTTTCAAATCCCTGCTTTTCAAGTCTCTGCCTTTTCAACCAGTGAGTAAAAATAATCTATTTAAATTAGAATCTGTTGATACCTGGATGCTGTGATTTTATTTGAAGTATAGTGGTGATGAGTTCTTGCATGAAGATAGATATTATTGTATATATATGTGTGAAAATAGGTGTGCATGTCTGTGTATATAAATATTTAAGCTCTGTTCTTAAATTACAGGATCATCTGAATCAAAATAAATTAATATCTCTTCATCTAAAATTCCTGGCTAGGATATCTAAAGGAAAAGTGATTGTAAGGATGTAATATCATATTTAAAAATATTTCCAAGTGTATATATTGAGTAATTATTTCGAAATTTAGAAATGACAGTGAAATCATTTATAGTCAGAAAAATCAATCGATTTAATTTCATGTTATGATTTGATAATTAGAATCATACTAGGAAATGATGAATTTTGATATAGATATCATGATTTTTAAGTATGGAAATCATGAAATCTTGCGAGTTGAACAGAATCGAGAGTTTGCTCGATTTCTGGTGATCGGCGAATGGTGGAGTCTCGTGTTCATCGCTGAAGGTAGCTTGGAGGTCGAAGCTCACGGGAAAAATGGTCTCTGGATTTATCGATCATCGTGGTGGCGTATCGACGTTGAAGTAGGGTTTTAAACCTAGGTTTGGTCGCTGTCGAAATCGAGGCTAGTTCGTCAATGAGGGAGCATCGGACTTGATCGGAGCAAGGGGTATAGGAGTGTGAGTCAACGGCGAAGCTCTGGACGCGGTGGCGAGGGTTCTGATGACCGGAGGTGGCAACACGTGGAGGTTCTTGGGTGATTGGTTTGTTCCAGTGGGGTTCGTTTGTGCTCGTTTTCGATTTCGTGTTCGATTCTAGGATCTGGGTGGTCGGAATCGAGGGAGAGGTTGTTTTCGACTTGCCAGCGATGGCATCGATGATCGGAGCGATGGCGTGCGCCTGTGCACGTGCACGTGTGTCAGTGGTATCTGTAGTTTTGGTTGTTGCTGTAGGATTGAAGAGAAGAGTGAGAGCTCGGGAAAAGGAAGGGGTGTCTTGGGTGGGAACTCGAGGAAGGGATTGGGTAGTTCGCGAGGGTTTAAACCAGTTATAACAGGTTTTAAATTTAAAACAAAACAAGTTTTAAAAAGAAAAAAAAAGTAGAAGAAGAGGAGTTGGCTCGAGAGATATGTGGGTTAGTACCAGGTTAGTCTCAGGTCTGTACTAGGGTATAAATAAGGTTTTTAAAAGTTAAAATAAAACAAGTTTTAAACAAATTTTTCTTAACCAATTTTCTTTTAAATGATTAATGTTTTATTTAAATATTTGGGTTAGTTAAAATTGTATAATAATTTATTTTAACTTAAATTAATTAAGTTTAAAGTATATTATTATATGATTATTACTTTGTTTAATTCTTAAGTTATTTAAATAAAATTAAATAGAGTTGTTAAGTAGATGGTTAGAGAAACTAAAATGTTTTTAATTATTAACTTAAGGATCCTAGTTATTTTATAAGTTAAAAAAAAAATTAATTCCAAAGGTTATTAAATAAACTTAAATGATAATTGAGTAAAATGATTAAGATAAATGTTTAACTCTTAATTAATTAAGGACTTAACTAATTAAGGGATAATTAATTAACTTAAGTAATTATAGGATAATTAATTAATGTAATTAAAGGATAATTACTTAATGAAATTAATTAAAGGATAATTAATTATTGTAAGTTATTAAAGGTTAATTAATTAATGATTAAGGAATAATTAATTAATTTCAATAATTATTTAAATGGTTTAATTAACATTAATTAAGCAGGATTTAAAGGTAATTACTTTATTTTGTGTTAATTAAATTAATTAGATTGAGTGACAAATTAATCATGCTTAGGGATGATTAAATTGTATTGAATGTTTGGATTAATGCTCTAGTCTGATAATTTGTGATGATATGATATGTTTTGGTTGAACTGTGATAATGTGGGTTATTTTTAGACAATGAATTGCTGTGAAAATTGACATCTTGTATTTAAAATTTAGTTGTATTCACTTAAACAACTTGGATTTAGAATGATATTGGATTCAAAGAGACCGGAATCGGGTATCAGAAATATCCGAAACCACTTCGATTAGAAATCTTCTATAATTCTTTATAGATTGATATGTGAAATCAATAAGCTGGAATGGCATGATTTAAGTAAATTGGACCATCTAATCTAAGTTTGGTACCTAGAAATTGATGTGTGAAATAAGTGATGTTTATAACAATTTGTGAAGTTGTAAATTGATGAGTTACCCGGGTGCATATAAGTTGTATGTTTTTGTATTCCATGCTAGATGAGTTTACTCACGCTGGTTTCCAGCCTGACCCGGGTGTTACTTTGATGTAATGCTCGGGTCAGACCGAGTATTACAGATTTCAGGTAAGGACGTTCTGGAGCTCAAGAGGCGAGCTAGATGGCAGAAACGTATGGAGTATATTCCGCTGTGATATATTATAGTTGTTAGAGACATGTTAATTCTAACTGTCTAGTATGTTTGTGAATGTTGTAACTCTGATGTATAAAAATGTAATTAACAAATACAGTTTTCCTTGTATAACTGATATTATTATTTGATATTGTATTTTAATCCGCCGCGAATGTGAGAATCTGTGTCTTGTTCTGTTTCTTTCTTCTATCTCTTTTCCTTTTCTTCTAACTATCTGGAATTTTCGAGTACAAAATTTCCGGGTCGTTACACATATAAATACATGTTTCTATCATTTGCAAATCACCAATTCTAATTGCTTAAATCTCTCTATTTTTCTTGAACATACTTTCAGATTTCTTAAGTTTTCAAAAGCAATCACAAACCACTTTAATTGCTTGAATCTCTGATTTATCTTAAATACTCTTTTTGATTCATAGCAATTTATATTTCCTAAATCTTCATAAACACATTTCATATTCTTGAGGATAAGATTATAGGAAAGTTGTACTCAATTAGGCTCATTAGTGTTATCAAGAACACAACAAGTCAAAAATACTCTTTGTATCTAGTTGAAGACCTCTTCGGTAGTTGAGGCAAGAAATCCCATTCGGTTGTTCGGGTAAGTTGTAAACCTATTCCTCCGGGTTAAGTGAGGGTTGTTGGTTAGTTGAATTCCTAAGAGGAGCTTAGGAACTGGACGTAGGACAAGAGGTCCGAACCAGTATAAAGTCTTGGTGTCTACTTTACTTACTTCTTATTGCTATCTACCTAGACCATTCCACTATTCCATATTATACAATCCTACCGCATAGCCTCTTTCAACATTGACTATGAGAGGCAATGATACAGGCCATCAGGTCGAAGCAGTGTGAAGCAACATTGCTGTGAGATAGTCTGGAGCGAGTTCTGGGGACATAGCTGTGAATGTATAGAATAAGAGCAGTGGTCAGAGCAACGGCCTAGCGGAGCCCTAAATGAAAACCCGGATTCTAGGAGACGACCAAGAATCCTGAGATTTGACACATACACTCCGCTGAATGAATCAAATGAAAATATTTACTTGGCTACTCATGACTCAGAGCAGTAAAGGAAACCAACCCCGAGAGAGTCAATTGAAGAACAGAGGAAGTCTAGAAAATTCTATAGATTTCATGAAACACATGGTCATGACATAAAAGTGTGTAGACATCTTCATGATATGATCGAAGAATTGATCTAAAAGAAAAAGCTCCAATAGTTTGTGAAAACCCATAGAACGGCGGTCAAGGGACATCTGACCCCGAATGAGGACAAACCACTCCTAATCCCGACGAGTCTAGGCAGCCTGAAAGGAGATTGATTATAAACTAGACCACTGACGGCATCTTCCAGCCGAGAAGGTGTAACAACCCGCATATTTTACGATTATATATTTAAATGTTTTATTTAAATATAGCATCGTTAGTTGAAATTAGAGTCCGAAATGTGACCTTTTGTATATAGTCGATTCTAGACTCGAGACTACTTTCGTTGAGTTCAAATCGACGTTTACAACTTGTTTAGATATAAACATTGTTGTATTTGAGGTTGATTTGGGTTTTGGCATTTTTAGTTGGGCTTTGGGCTTTATTCTAGCCCATTAACCCAACCTTCTTCTACCAATACCCCTAACTCCTCTTCCTTCATTCCATTTACAATTTCCTAACACTTTAAGCTAAAGGAAAAATGGTGGGAAGAGGAAATTAAAATTCCTAATCCCTAACTTTTCTTAGGAATTCAAATTCAAGTTATAAATCAAAGAGAATGTTAGGTAAGCATCCTCTTCATCTTCTCCATCTCAATCTCTCTTCAATTTTCAGAATTTCCTATAACCAACCTTACGAAATCTTTATATGTGATATTATATTTGGAGATTCTAGAGGTGTAGTTGAAGAGGAATTGATCTTAGCTTGTTTAGAGCTTATCTTTTTTGAGTTTAATGGTGAGTTCTTAAACTCACATCTATGTCTATAGCTTTGATTGTTGTTAGGTATGAAGTCCTAACATCTATTTCTTATTCGATTGCTTTTGAATTGAATTGGTTTGGTGAAATTTTCCTAATTATGGTATTTTGAAGTCAAATTTATGAAAACCCTAGTATGGGTGTTTAGACATGTTGTTTTGAGTTAACTGATGAGCCTAGAGGGCTGGGTTGTCGCTAGGCATGAATCCCTAGTCGCAGTTGCTCATTCAATCGCTTTCGAATCAATGAAGTTAGGTTGGTTTGCCCATTTTTGGGCTTTGCGAATTCTGTCCCGCTACAGGCGACAGACGTTTGTGTTCCTAGATTTAAAATTACCGAAATATGGGGACAGACATTTGTGGTTTATCCACAAACGGTTAAGGGTTCAGGAATGAGTTTCCAGAACCTAATCACAGACGTCTGTGGCTGTCAATTTCTGGAATTTGGGCTATTTCTTAAGCGGATTTCCGATTTATCGAATTTTGATGATCCGTATAGTTATTGTAAATTAAAATCAACTTTGATGATTTCTTTTCTGGATTTTTAGTATTTCCATTTGATGGATTTGATATCGATTTCCATGGTTTTGATTCACGTTATAGAAATGTGGATTTTTTTGATAGATTGTCTTTACAATCGTTTCTATGATTTGTCAATTTAAATACAAAAGTTTTATACTAGTAATAAATACTAAAATTCATTCACAAAAATGATTTCAACACTACTTTTGATACAAAGCTCGATTTTAAAACCGTTTTCCAATCTATTAGTATATCAAACCTTTACCCCATTCGGATAAGAATTCCAATTAAATGACTTCGTAAAACAAGTGGTATGAAACGCTTGTGTTCACTTCATTGGTTAATTCTAGGACTTGTACGATTGAAAACTCATGACAATTTTCGAGTGGAAATCTACAATTCGTTCGTAAATATTTAAGTTAAGCCAGTGGCTATGGGACATTAAGCTAAACTCATTTATTTACTAGCTTAGTGTAATTTACACTTATTGATCAATGATGATCATTTAATGATTTAGACTTGCGATGAGCAATGTCTCTTTGTCCGCATGGGGGACTGTACCCCGTTCTGTGGAAGTTCGGCCCATTTTTATGGGGTAGCGACCCATGGGATAGCGTCCCATTTGTTATACACATGTTGGTGAGTTTTCATGCTCCCGTTTGTGATAGGCCTTCCCCCATTGTGTTTTTTGGATTTCTGGTTATTGATTTCTGGAATTTATGTTTCACCAATTATTGTGATTTGCTTTGATAAGCTTTATAAATATTTGTGATTTGGCGAATAAAAATAAAGAATATGATATTCTTTTTGGGTGTTTGAGAAAACTTGAGATATTATATGATTTTTATTGTTATCATATATATTTGTCATATCTCTTATCCTATCTCATCTTACATGATAATTATAGCTAGACTGATCCGTTTATTATTTTTCTTCTTAAATAATACTTGGGTTAGACCGAGGTGTTTCAGGTGCTCCCACTTGACTTCTTAGTTGGGACTAGCTTTCGACTTTTGGCTAACTACTTTAGCTTAGTAGTTTTTATCTTTCATGTATCCGAGATAGAGACTCTCTGATGTATACATATTCTTTTGTGTAGTACATGTACCTATTCTTTTGTGATGTAGTGGATCTTGTATGACCACTACTATGATGTTCACTTCTATGTATTCTATTCATATCTGTTTTTGCCTTAGTGATATGAATATCTGTGCCTGATTTTAAGTTATGATTATTTTATATTGTTTCCGAATGGAATTTAGCCACTGTGTAGTAGAATTGAGTTTGGATTGGATATGTCATATTTCCTCTTGAAATGAAATGCGTGACATACCATCTGATATATCAGTACTCGCTCAAATCAATTATACAGTTGGTCGCTCCTCAATAGCCTTATTCTTCGCACTAGCCGACGGCATTAACCCGTAGTGCCCTTGGTTAGTGCGCTTATAGAGGTAGGGCGTCACAGCTTAGTATCAAAGCCAAACTTCGGAACAATATAGGATATTATGACAAGGATCATTGTCCTAAGTCTCTCCTAGGAATCGTGCCTTAGGATTTAAGTTGAGTCTTAGGATCCGTCATGTCCTATCTTATTTTATGATGCCTTGTTTTATCAATCAAGCTTATTTGAATTCATTCTGAGAATAACCTTTTTCCTCTTCTTTCTTTTTGTTTAAGAAGAGAAATGGTTAGAACAGGCCATTCTAGCACTGGTCGATCCAGTGATCTTCCTCAGGATGGCATATTCTTGTCTGCTCAACAGCCTTTAAATCTTGTAAAGAATGTCCAAGCTGTTGGTCCCATTCCTGAGCCTACTTATCCTAAATTTGGGTTGCATGCTTGTGCAGTGGTTACACCCGTTTGGGTGGAAAGCCATTCAAAGATTCCGAAAGCGTTATGGAAGTCCAGGCTTGGCTTAAAACATGCGATCGCATCATTTCTCGCATGAATCTTTTGGATTTACATCGAGTCCAAGTGGCTTCTAGCATGCTCCAGGAGAGAGCATTAGATTGGTATGAGCTTTTGATTTTGGAAATTGTAGAAGCGGATCTTACTTGGGAGCAATTCCGAGAAAGGTTCGAGTTAAAGTTTATGCCTGAAGCAGAAAAGGTAACTTTAGCTCGACGCTTTATTGATCTTATTCAGGGTGAATCTTCTGTAACAGATTATGTCACATCTTTTGAATCCCTCTCTAAATAGGGGGTCAAGTATATTAATACCCCTTTGAAGAAGAATCAAAGGTTTATCAATGTTTTGAATAAGAATCTCAAAAAGGCTTTACTTCTGAAACTAGAAGTGTCTTTCGATCAGCTTGTAGATATCTCTCTTCGACTTGAAGAGACTGATAAGGAAAGTGATGGTGATGTTGTGTGCCAAAAAGAACTTCAACCACAATAAGAAGAGGCATCCCGATGATAAGTTCAAAAGCCCTAAACCCAATAAGAAAGGGAAGCAAGCAACTTCGATAGCAAAGACTTCTACCCCAGGTCGTGGAGAATGCTACAATTGTGGTTCTAAGGACTACTACTATGCAAATAAGTGTCCAAGGTCCCTTACTTGCCGCTATTGCAAAAGTTCGGGTCATCCTATATCTTCATGTCCCAAACTTCAAAACAAGAAAGAGGGAAAGCTAAATGTTGTGCAAGCTTCTAGTAGCCCTTCTCTAGGTCAAGGTATTTCTTATTCTCTCCTTGATGGCATTATTATGTTTCGTGATCATCCTATTCGAATTCTTTTTGATATACGTTCATCTCATTCTTTTATATCAAAAGAACTTGTGGATACTTTGTCTTTAAATGTTATGGGCTTGAAGACTTCACTGAGAATTACGAGTCCGGTTGGTGAATTCACAACACTCAGTTTATTTTGTAAGGATGTTAAGATTATTTTATGTGATTATGCTTTCCATGTTGATCTACATGTTATGCGTTATCTAGGTTTCAGAATGATTTTGGGAATGGATTGGCTTAATCGATATGAAGCCCATATCCTATGTCCCGAGAGGACTATCATCTTCGACATCCCCAATCTGTTAAGAAGATTTCTATTGTTCTTAGTGATTATGATTCCAATTCGGTGGCATCCTTATATTCTCTAAACCCGCATGATGATGATAATGATGATGAGGAAGATGTTATTTTCCTCATTCACGTTGTTCGTGGATTTTTCGATATCTTTGAGCCTGTTTTAGGATTACCACATAAGCGAGCAATTGAGTTCAGAATTAATCTAATCCCGGGAGCTCTACCTATCACTCGTTCTCCTTAGCGTATGTCCAATAAGAAAAATATGGAGATGCGTAAACAATTATCCGAATTAGAAGCAAAATAGTTCATTCGTTCTAGTCCCTCTCGTTGGGGAGCTTCAACTATCTTTGTGAAGAAATCCGATGGTACACTCAGACTTTGTGTTGACTACTGCAAGCTTAATGATCTTACCATTAAGAATAAATATCCCTTGCCTCGGATTGATGATCTATTCGATCAACTTTGCGGTGCTAGAGTCTTTTCACGGTTAGACTTAGCAACCGGTTTTCATCAGCTTCGAATTGCAAAGGATAGTATTCCTTTGACATCATTTTGTACTCGTTATGGATATTATGAATGGCTTGTTATGCCATTTGGTTTAACTAATGCTCCAGCTTATTTCGTTGACCTTATGAATCGAATTTTCAAAGACTTCCTCGATCGATTTGTTCTTATCTTTATTGATGATATTCTTGTTTATTCTAAAACCGAGGAAGAGCATGAAAAACATCTTTGAATTGTGTTGGAAACTCTTAGGAGCAATCAATTGAAAGAAAAATTTTCTAAGTGCCATTTTTGACAATCTCATGTGCAATTTTTAGGACATATTAGTTCTGAATCCGGAATTTTTGTGGGTCCTTCAATGATTGAGGCGATTCAAAACTGAAAGAGACTGGAGAGTGTAACGGAAATTCGTAGTTTTCTTGGATTGGTGGGCTATTGCCGTCAATTCATAAAAGACTTTTCTAAAATTTCCTTACCTCTTACTAGTTTGACAAAGAAGGGAGTCAAGTACATTTGGTCAGACAAATGTGAAGCTGCTTTTCAGAAATCAAAAGAACTCCTTTCCGATGCTCCTATTCTTGTGATTCCCGAAGGGAACCAAGACATGGTTGTTTATACCGATGCTAGTCGTATTGGTTTGGGAGCCGTTCTCATGCAAAGGGAATATGTTATCGCTTATGCTTCTATGTAGTTAAAGCCTGCCGAGACTAGATATTCCACTCATGATTTAGAGCTCGCGTCCATTATTTTCGCTCTTAGAATTTGACGTCATTATCTTTTGAGAGATAAATTTGTTCTCTACACCGATCAAAAATCTTTAAAGTATTTATTCTCTCAAAAGGAACTTAATTTGCATCAACAACGTTGGCTTGAATTCCTTGCATCTTATGATCTTGATATTCTTTATACTCCTGGAAAGGAAATCGTGTTGCCGATGCCCTTAGTCGTAAGCAACAAGTGGTTGTTTCCATGATTATATCTAAATGGAATGATCTCGAGACTTTGTCCACTTGTGAGATTCGAGATCGTGAATCTGATTCATGTTCATCTCTTGTTTTATGTAGCCTTGAGGCTCATCCTTCCCTTTTAGACCACATCCTTAAAGCTCAAAAGCATGAACCGGAATGGCTCATCTGAGCCAAAGTTGTAGAGATAAAAATAATATTGATGGTTTGAAAGACTTTGAAATCGATGCTCGTGGTGGCATTCGAAAATTTGGTAGACTTATTGTGTCAAATATTAGTGATCTCCGTAAAGACATTTTATAAGATTATCATCGTTCTAAATTTACAATTCATCCCAGTAGTAGTAAAATGTATGCAAACATGAAGCGACTTTATTATTGGGATGAAATGAAATCCGATATTGCTAACTTTATTAAGCGTTGCATTACTTGCCAACTCGTAAAGGTCGAGAATCAGAGGCCTGGTGGGTTATTGCAACCTTTAGACATTTCCATCTGGAAGTGGGATCAATTTTCCATGGACTTTATTGATGGTCTTCCCCGTTCTCGTTCAGGTCATAACAGTTTATGGGTGATTGTAGATAGACTTACTAAATCCACCCATTTTCTTCCCGTTCGGTCCAGTCGAACCGTACCTCTTTTGGCTAAACTCTATGTTAAAGAAATTGTTAAATTGCATCGAGTTTCTACTTCTATTATTAGCGATCGTGATCCATTATTTACTAGTGGATTTTGGAAAGGTCTTCAAAAAGCTTTGGGAACGAAGCTTAATTTTAGCACCGCTTATCATCCTCAATACGATGGACAAACAGAGCGTGCAAATCAAACCCTTGAAGATCTCCTTCGTGCATGTGTTCTTGATTTTGGTGGAAGTTGGGAAGATCATATTTCCCTTGTTGAGTTTTCATACAATAACAGCTTCCAATCTAGTATTGGTATGCACCTTTCAAGGCACTCTACGGAAGGCCATACCGATCTCCTTCGTGTTGGCTTGGAACCGGTAAGAAGCTTGTTTTTGGACCAGATTTTTTTCGTGATGCCACAGAAAAGACTGACCTTATTCGTCATATGATGAAAGAAGCTCAGAGCAGAAAAAAATCCTATGTCGATAACCGAAGAAGGAATTTGGAATTTTATGTAAGAGATTTGGTATTCATTCGTGTTTCGCCTATGAAGGGTGTTGTGCGTTTCAGTCGGTCGGGAAAATTAGCACCTCGATATATTAGCCCGTTTCCCATCACCAAACGCATTTGTTCCATGGCTTATCGCCCTTCGTTACCGGCTCAATTTTTTTCTATTCATGATGTATTTCAAGTTTCTCAGCTACGGAAATGCCTTAGAGATTCCATTTCTATTCTTGAGCCTAGTATTATTGAAGAAATTGAAATTTCACCAAATTTGACTTATGAGCATCATCCTATTCGCATCATTGCTACGGAGGCTAAATGCCTTCATAATAAAGACGTTCCGCTTGTGAAAGTTCAATGGTCCGAAAATCCTAAGGATTGTTCTTGAGAATCCAAAGAATTCGTCGAGCGAACACATCCTGATTTTTACTCTCTCGTGCTCCTTAAGGTGAACTTCTCATTTCAACTACGATTATATATTTAAATGTTTTATTTGAATATAGCATCGTTAGTTGAAATTAGAGTCTGAAATGTGACTTTTGTATATAATCAATCCCGTACTCGAGACTACTTTCGTTGAGTTCAAATCGACGTTTACAACTTGTTTAGATATAAACATTATTGGATTTGGGGTTGATTTGGGTTTTAGCATTTTTAGTTGGGCTTTGGGCTTTGGGCTTTGTTCTAGCCCATTAACCCAACCCTCTTCTACCAATACCCCTAACTCCTCTCCTCTTCCTTCATTCCATTCACAATTTCCTAACACTTTAAGCTAACGGAAAAACGGTGGGAAGAGGAAATTGAAATTCCTAAGCCCTAGCTTTTCTTAGGAATTCAAATTCAAGTTATAAATCGAAGAGAAGATTAGGTAAGCATCCTCTTCATCTTCTCCATCTCAATCTCTCTTCAATTTTTAGAATTTCCTATAACCAAACTTAGGAAATCTTTACATGTGATACTAGATTTGGAGGTTCTAGAGGTGTAGTTGAAGAGGAATTGATCTTAGCTTGTTTAGAGCTTATCTTTTTTTGAGTTTAAAGGTGAGTTCTTGAACTCACATCTATCTCTATAGCTTTGATTGTTGTTAGGTATGAAGTCCTAACATCTATTTCTTATTCAGTTGCTTTTGAATTGAATTGGTTTGGTGAATTTTTCCTAATTTTGGTATTTTGAAGTCAAATTTATGAAAACCCTAGTATGGGTGTTTAGACATGTTGTTTTGGGTGTATTGATGAGCCTAGAGGGCTGGGTTGTCGCTAGGCTTGAATCCGTAGTCGCAGTTGCTCATTCAATCGCTTCCAAATCAATGAAGTTAGGTTGGTTTGCCCATTTTTGAGCTTTGCGAATTCTGTCTCGCTACAGGAGACATACGTCTGTGGATTATCCACAGACGTCTGTGTTCGTAGATTTAAAATTCCCGAAACAAAGGGACAGACATCTGTGGTTTATCCACAAATGTCTTAGGGTTCAGGAATGAATTTCCGGAACCCTATCATAGACATTCATAAATTCCCATAGACGTCTGTGGCTGTCAATTTCTGGAATTTGGGCTATTTCTTAAGTGGATTTCCAATTTACCGATTTTTGATAATACGTATAGTTATTGTCAATTAAAATCATCTTTGATGATTTCTTTTCTGAATTTTTAGTATTTCCATTTGATGGATTTGATATCGATTTCCATGGTTTTGATTCACGTTATAGAAATGTGGATTTTTTATGATAGATTGTCTTTACAATCGTTTCTATGATCTGTCACTTTAAATACAAAGATTTTATACTAGTAATAAATACTAAAACGTGTTCACAAAAATGATTTCAACACTACTTTTGATACAAAGCTTGATTTTAAAATCGTTTTCCAATCTATTAGTATATCAAACCTTTACCTCATTCGGATGAGAATTCCAATTAAACGACTTAGTAAAACAAGTGGTATGAAACGCTTGCGTTCACTTCGTTGGTTAATTCTAGGACTTGTTCGATTGAAAACTCGTGACAATTTTCGAGTGGAAATCTACAATTTGTTCGTAAATATTTAAGTTAAGCCAGTGGTTATAGGACATTAAGCTAAACTCATTTATTTACTAGCATAGTGTAATTTACACTTATGATCAACGATGATCATTTTATGATTTAGACTTGCGATGAGCAATGTCTCTTTGTCCGCGTGGGGGACTATACCCCGTTCTGTGGAGCTTTGGCTCATTTTTATGGGGTCGAGATCTATGGGATAGCGTCCCGTTTGTGATACACGTGTTGGTGAGTTTTCATGCTCCCGTTTGTGATAGGCCTTCCCCCCTTTGTGTTTTCTGGATTTCTAGTTATTGATTTCTGAAATTTGTGTTTCACCAATTATTGTGATTTGGTGAATAAAAATAAAGAGTATGATATTCTTTTTGGGTGTTTGAGAAAACTTGAGATATTGTATGATTTTTATTGTTATCATATATATTTGTCATATCTCTTATCCTATATCATCTTACATGATAATTATAGCTAGACTAATCCGTTTATTATTTTTCTTCTTAAATAATACTCAGGTCAGACCGAAATGTTTCAGGTGCTCCCACTTGACTTCTTAGCACGGACTAGCTTCCGACTTTTGGCTAACTACTTTATCTTAGTAGTTTTTATCTTTCATGTATCTGAGATAGAGACTCTTTAACGTATACATATTCTTTTGTGTAGTACATACTCCGAAACACATACTCTTTGATGTATACATACTCTTTGATGAATAAACCTAAGGATCAAAAGTAGCCGAAACACATACTCCGAAAGGTTCTAGACGATAAAGTAAATTTATCAACGACGGAGGGGTGTTGATTAATGTAGTAGATAATTAAAACAATATGGCATATCCATTCAATAATCGAAGGAATGGGATTATGATACCATAATTGACCCCAGGTGAAAGTGGAAAATTGAGAGAGTTAGGGGTATGCCAATCTTGTTCGTAATAAAGATATTTGATTTCTATTATATACTTATTACATTACGATATAATTAAGGAGGCGGCTATCAAGACACAAAATTAAACATAAAATCTGACAAACTAAGTATTGACAATTAGATCATTTTGCCTTTACGTGGGAAGTGGAAATCAGGGGCAATCTAATGGTTGATATTCATTGTGTCACCAATTGTGTCTACAATTTGTGTTCCAATATAATTTACCTATAATTAATCAAGTAATTAATTTACAGTGCATTAATTAGAAAATCCTTAAATGATATGTCATGTGATAATAATTACAAGAAGTTGTAATTGTGAGAAAATTATCACAATATGAATGATATATTATTTTAAATATTTCTAATCAAGATGTTTCAGGAAGGATATCGGTACATCTGTTGAGACCAGAATACACAACGCTCTCCCAAGGTTGGCAGTGTATTACTAATGGCCGCTGGGAGCGCCAAGGGGTCACATATTTATAGTTATTGGATAGCTATGGAATGACTCACCCATTTACCAGTTGGTCAATAACAATTAGGTCAAACCAGAAATCTCAAGAGTGATGATGTTACACAGTTCTCTTGACTTGAGAATATAGTTGAGCTTAAATGTAGATACTCCACTTTGATTATAGTTAAACCATGGCATGACGATTATCGAGTGACTATAGTTTGGTCTGTTTTGACGTATTGAAAGTTAAACACATTTCAATGGAGAATTCATCTCCTTATTTGCATGAGGTTAGTATCACGGTCAACTATGGTCAACCCAAAGTCAAAATCTCTGGCCGTATTAGTATGGTTAAAAATAAATGTTATTACTAAACCAAGGCCTTTGTTTATATACTAACGGAGTTGACTATGGATGGTACTAGAATTTTGACTAAAACCAAATTCCATAAATCTCATAGTGATATATTGTTAACGAAGAGAAATGGTGTAAATAGTCATTAATAATAGTATCGCTTAAACTGTAAAATTGGATTTTATCAATATTGATGTAGCAACGATAAGTTCAGCTAAACTATCACTCCACTAGTTCAGGTGACAAGTGAATGTTAATATTCGAATAGTTTGATATTAATCGTTGACTGAATTGACACTTACAATTCATACAGCCATATTAGTGAATTCTTCGAAATACTGCATGATTTAATTGATTTATAAATTGATATAAATTAATTTAATTAATATTTATGAATTATTGTTTATTTATTTAAAATACTACATGTTGTTGGTAATTTTCTTGATGTCATTAGTAATTAATTAGGTGTGTATATATATGTTATACATATATACATACACGTATCAACATGCATTTAAGTATGATTGAAATGACGTTAATTGATGAAAGGGCTTTATGGCTTCACTGCCCCATGGAAGCCTTCATTATAGCCCATCATATGTGACAAATGAATAGGAATGGAATTTGAAATTCAGATCTAGAACTGGATACTCGGTAAAAGGAGAATGAGTTAAAGGTGGAGAATTTGTATCTCTTTTCTCTTTATTTAAACCTAGCTTGCTTCCACATTTTCACTCTTACTTCTTTCTCTTCCCTTTTTGGTAAAGAGAAACCTTCCTCCCAACCCCATTGTTGGAGATTCAATAGCTCAAATCACATCAAATCAAATTAATTCAATGGCACACTTGATCGTTGCAACATTCAATGGTCGATTAAAGGTGAATCGAGGACATTTCATTAATCGACGTGCACTCAAAGGCTTCCTCTTTAAGGTATAATTTATTTTACGCTTTATATTATATACATTATGTAGTAGATAAATTATATATGTACATCTGTTGTCTCTAATTATTATATGCTATTATATCTTACTAAAAATCTATATCATTATATATTATTGTTTAAATCTTAAATTAAAAAACATTAATAAGATTTCATTTCGGCCATGTTATATTATATTTATATTTACAAAAATTAAATTTATTTTTTAATAATTTAAGAAGTACCATTATTAATTTTACCTATATGGATCATATATACTTCTTAAATGTTTATAAACTTATGTATGTGTGAAAAATATATTTCAACATAATTTATTTTAATTTTGAAAATAGATATTTTTTAATAATATATTATTATGTTTATATTCAATAATTTTAACATTGTTTCTATTAACATATATATGTATGTATGTATGTATGTATATGTGAATTTATTTACTAAAAATATATATAATTTCAAATTTTTATTTTAAAAAATTATACCAAAAAGGAATAAATGTAAATAAAATATTTCAATACTTAATTTTGTTTCAAATTACATACTTTGATTATTTTATAAAATTTAAATTGTTTATGTTTTTCTATATTCTTTTCATTTTCAGTAAAGATTAATTTTATTTAAAATATAAAATATTTATTTTAATTAATTATATTATATTTTTAGTGAATTTGTTGACCTAAATTTGAAATTTAAAATTTTTACCCATTTAAAATTAGATATTTTAGATATTAAAATTTGAATTTAAATTTTATTAACTTGGTAAAAATTTAATAGAATATATTACAATTTAATTTTATTTACCATGTAAATGTATTTTAAAATTATATATAATCATTTATGTATATTTTTAAATAATAATTTAAGATAGTCAATGCGCATATAATAGCGAATGTATACGTTATTGATACAAATCCCAACATCTATATACATATACATTAATATGTTTGGATTATTTTGTTGAGTATACATGTTATACATATGAGTATATGAAGATATACTCATAAACCATATATATGAATCAATTTCAATTAACTCATTAATTAATTAAATCGGATAATTTAATAAATTTTATTTTATTTAAACTAAATTTATTTGATCTAGTACAACTATTAGTTTTATAGCCCATAGGTCCTATAGATTTTTTTTTAAATTCATCCAATTTACCCGCTTTAAACCGTCATAGTTTGAACAGACCGTTGGTGCTCTTTTGGTCCAAGTTGAACCTAGACTCAACAGAGCCAACCCGAACGGGATTTGTTATATGATTGTGAAGATGCACATATATAATTGTATGTATGGATGTTGTACTGATTGATGCATAGATTGTATACGATATTGTGTTAGTGATTGATATTATGTGTATAAATGCATTGTTTGATTTCTTTTATTAGTTATCATGGTGGCATGGTTGCTCATATGAGATAGGGACTGCATGGGTTTATATAAATGGGCTCATGAGAAATATATAATTTGGAATCATATTTGTGACAAAGCCATAGGTTTAACACAATAGGGGTTGAGTGTGGCAGTGTGCGCGGAAGCGACGATGTCAGCAATGTTTATTGTTGAATCATGACCTTAATTAAGCTTACAATCAAACATATTAAGGTATGATTATAGATATATCATAGGTATTAATGAAATTGTATGAATATAGTTGTACTTTTAATATATATATATATACATAATAGATATGTTACACTCACTCAGACCGTTGATGTCTGGTCTCTCTACATATTTCTCTTTTTATATATCATTATTTGGTTGATGGAAGCATGCACTTTCTAGGTACGTGATGTTTGAAGATGCAGATGATGAAGGCATTGCTTGTGTGTTCCATATATATTGTATATAAATAATCATCTAACATTACAATGGGTTAGTATGGATTGGATTGACTAACATATATGATTATGTACTTGGGTTGGTTTGAATATAAACATATTTTATATTATATGTTGTTACCTTTCCTTGTAAGCTCAGAAAGATATAGTTAGAATCTATTTTGTTTCTTGTTATCATAATCTAATGATATAATGTTTTTGGCTTTATGGGTTTATACGTAATTTCATCGCTAAATCAGAGGGTTGAAAATAGCGGGTTGTTACATTCGGTATAAAACAAAATCTTAGCGTAGCTTTTGGACTAAGACGTATTGAGAGAGCATGTTTGTATATTCATAAACATGTATATATATGGGTTAAGTACATATGTATTCATTATTTACTATTCTAATTGTGTTAACCGTCTATTAGGAAGTTGCTAATAAATTCCAATTATGAATAGCTAAGAATGAGCAACTCAACGGAGATAGAAACTGGGATAGAGACTAATGTTGGTGGCGTCGAAACCAAAACTGGAAATGGCACTATTATTGATACAATGAATATTTCGAGTGTGAACATTCCTATTTGGTAAATCGATATCTATAAGTGATAGGCCAGACTAGTTTTAACATCATAGGATCTAGATGTACTGCACAAGGAATGGTTCCTATTTAATCACATGGCTGTGAATTTCCTAAAGTTGTGCATTAATTTCTGTAGTTTGGGTAGTAAACCCTATGTTAGGACCGAACCTTATATAGAAATGTGGGCATGGTTAAGAACATGTAAGAATGTCTTTAATCTATTAAGTTTGAACTATATTATAAGAAGCCAACTGGCTTCTTAGCATCTGCAGGGAGAAGCAGCGAATTAAGGAGAGGTTGTCACTACTGAAGTGATTGGGGAGGATATCACTCGGACAAATTTTAAAAGGAAGTTGGCGATTGAATTTTTCTTAAGAGAAGGTAAATCAAATTATGATAGAAGGAGAGTAATTACTTTTTGATATGCAGTGTTATGGTAGATAGTTTAGACGTTAAATCTTCACATAGTGCATGAATCTATTATGGTGTCGAATCCTATTAAAGGGATCGACCCATCTATCAATGATTTGAAATTAGTCAAATGCGGTGTAGAGTTCTTTAGTTACACAATCGTACCAAGTCTCTCAAGGTATGGATTGATTTTTGAATAGATTGGTGGACTCATTATGGGATAATGTTGGTCTATGCTCAGAGGATGATTTGGATGAGAGGTAATAGACTGGACACGATCTTATTGTATGTTGCGATCTTGATATTCCCATGATGACAAGTTGTTGTCCATAATATAGCATAGGATTCCCATACGGCTTCATAGAAGATTCTGGTCCTCCTACCCTAAATAAATGAAATTTACTAGGCCAATTCACATGCCAATTAGGCATATAACTCTAGAAGATAGTTAGGAGTTAAATGGGAAAGTTTTAGAGTTGCTGAAAGAGAGGTCGTATATATGGTTAGAGGGAAGCAAGTCTAAATTATTTTCCTGAACATCATAGAGAAGAAATGTTGACCGAACTAATAAATATTTGGGTTAAGCTTTGTACGAAGGAGATTTGACCGAAGTTATATTTGCATAATAATGGAAGTCTTGAAAGTGCAATTGAAATGGAAGTTCCACTAAGAGAGCTAGGTAGTATAAAAGATGTTGGTGATATAGGAATTTCAAATGACTGGATCCCATTGACCAATTGATTGAAAATATTTTAAGATGTGGTTGAAAATTTAATCTAAAGTGCCTAGAGGTCGCTGTGTAATAGGGTCTTGGAGATCCTATAGTATTTCTATGGTATATGGCTCGATGTTTGGTCTATAGTTTAAATTTTTTGGGTTGTAGGTATTCACATTCTTTCATTCTGTATCTTTGCGATAATGATCGATGATGGAGGTGAATAATATTTAGACCATTTGTTGTTTGACATCACCAGCAAAGGTAGACAATTTGGTTGGTTTGTGAATGGGTGTCATTGATCTGATGATTGGTATAACATTACACTACACATATTTGTTTTGGTTTAAATGGTATAGAACATTAAGCAAGTAAGTTGTCACCCTCACCATGTGTGTTTTTAGTGAAAGTTATAAAGTATTGGTGCTTGAGTAATCGTTGAAGCTACATGTATATGTTTAGGATTTGGATTAAGTTAACATAGAGCTTACTCGAATAGAGAACATTTTATCACTTTGATGCAACATGAGTTTAAAATATGTTCCTATGTCAGGACAACATCAATCCCCGATGTTCCTAGATAGAGTCTGGACGCACAATGCTGCTTAGTTATTAAACATTACATTTATTGGACTGGTATAATGAGATGCCGCACAATATTGTGTTGTCTCATCTATAGTGCAGGAGAAGCAAGATGATGAGAAGTTATGTTTGGAAAAGATGCCATTAGTGTGTTTGTACAAAGGAAATTATCGTGTTTGGATTTTGTCTATAGAGGATATTCCAACCCAAGTTGGGGCTAAGATTGCGTAAATATGCATTACCATTGTGGTGGAATGAAGTATCTCAAGTTGTATGGATAAACATGATTTGAAGATTCAAGGAATGTATATTTTGGTCGGCTTGCATTAAAAGGTGAAGGTGAATTTTTTAGAAGATGAGACAAAGAGATTTTGATATGATTTATTAAAAAGATTAAATGGATTCTTTTCAATCATCACTCAAATTAAAGAGAGACTATCTAATTAGGGAACCTTTTATGAAAAAGTGACTTAAATGTATGTAGTCTATATGTATACCAGGTGCACATGAATGAATGAACTACATACATATGTAATCACTTAGACACTATCACGGTTTTAGGCTAGGATTTCACTCAGATTTAGGATAATTATTTGCTATGTTTGAACATTTGAGTAGTACGTGATTAATTTTCTTTGAATGGCTACTTGCTTGCTTGTACATCATAGAATGTTGAACAAAACTCACGTTGATTAAGAGCATTACACTTTGGTGTGTTGATTATTTGGTATTTTGAAGTGATATTATAAGTGAAGTGATACCACTATTAATTTAAAGTTAGAAATAAAAGTTATATTGTTTTCACTAGGTTAAGAAATCGTTCAATTTTGATGTTTTTAGGTGAAATAGGAATCGTTTAGCGATTCAAATTATTGGTTTTCTTAGGTCAAACACCGTCCACTTTTGAGTTTTTACTCTAGCATTCAGAGATGAAGTGATAAGTATACTACTGGGGTGATCCAAGTGTTGTAAATGTGCATTTAGGTACTATATGAGTCTAGATTTCAGCTGCGGCATATTTATGCCAATGCCATTAGTTGTTGTGCATTTTGACTTCAATTTATTTGAGTTGGCAGCATAGATTATAGAAGTTGTTGTTGTGCATGTACCTTTGAGTTTCATGTTTGAGGATGAGTATATTTACCAGTAGTATAGTTTATTTAGTTAGGTTGGGAAAAGAAATCCGGTAGAGTGAACTTAGGAAGCCGAAAAGAGGATCCGAGCTTTTTGTTTCCACTCACTTTAGGAATGCTTTCCCATTTTCTTGTTTGTTAGTTTGATTAGTTACTTAGGTATGGTTAAAGGGCTATTACATAAATATTATTATTGATTTGTTTAAGATACATTGTTTGATTTGGTTGATTTGATTGTTTGATTTGTCTGTTTGTTTATGATTGCTTGATCTTGGTATGATTTATATGTATTGATATTGCAATTGGTTAATTTGTGTATTTACTTTATGATATGTCTAATTGGATGACTATTGCATCCTCGGTATATCATGTGCCATGACCATCATACATGCCTATATGTTTTGCTATGTTGTATTTTACTGCTACGCAGATTTTATCTACATATATATAATATATGTATGTATGTATGTATGTATGTATATTTATTGTATGTTTTGATTATATTTATTAATTGATGGTTGGTTGTTATGCATGTTGTACATGTGGTACACATTATTTGAGTGCGTGAGTGATTGCATTCCATCCTTAGCAATTTTGGGGATGTAATTATTTTAATTGGGAGGATGGTAATACCATGAAATTTTGATAACTAAAATTAATAAGAGTATTTTGGTAATTCCATCTCTAAAGGTAAAAAGGTAATTTTACAAATAAATGAATACGACAACAAGAGTTACGCCGTTGTGTAGTGTGGATTTTTTTGATTGATTTCCACTTGCCTGAATCGAAGTTAAGATGAAGCGAATACGGGTGTTTTAAATATTATAGAGTTTGATTAAATCAAATGGGCTTTGGCCCAATAAGGAGAGGTGTTATTTTAGAAATTATAAATATATGTAGATTATTAAATTTGAATTCATTTCTCGGTACGTTCTCTCATTTTTCCTTTTTCATCTTTCAAACCCCACTTATAGAAAAAATCTATAATCAACATGTCTCATCCAAACCTCAATTGATTTCAACATAATACATATTAAAACGCAGAATATGGAGACTAATGCATCCTGATACTCATTTCTTTGGAGATTAAGAAGCTTTTAGATCAATTTTTTTGTATAATGGAGAATTCCTAAAGAACTCATTTTTATTTGGCACTCTGATCTATTATTGGTGCGTGGAGTTTACTATTGTGATTGGCTGTGAATAAGGGGTTTAATTTCAACCTTGTGGGTAATTAATCGAAACAAATAATTAAAACAGATCAATTGTCATTTTCAAATTTAATTTGGGACAATTAAAACATAGAATGAATTGCAATGTAATATATACACTGATTGTTTAAAAGCGAATGGTTTATTTATATAAAGACTTGAAAACATATATTAATACATGTTTTATAACTTACGGAAATGATTTCAGAGATCAATATATATATATATATATATAGACACACATACACACACATATACGTACATACATATAAAGTCTGCAATTAAAATGAATTTTATAGTTTATTTTAATATACATACAAGTTGCATCTTTGAAAAGTATATAAATTGTTTGTTTATACAACAAAACAATGTATATCCTATATATACATGGCAATATGACTTTTAAATGTATGAAATAATTTTTAGAAATGAATATAATTTTTATATTATACCAGTGATTTACTTCGAATTTAAACATATTTTTAATTAATAGTGAAATTTAAAGTTAAGGGATATTAAAGGGAATAAACAATGTATGAGTTTAATATATATATATATACATATATATACACGTATGCGTGTATACTATTATCCAACTTTTTAACCAAGCGGCCTTTATTTGAATCTGGATGTCAGAACGAAGACGAAACAATTCATGAAATTGGGAACATGCTTGAAAGAACTATAGGAATGGACTAGGGTAGTTACATCACAATTGGAGTTAAGTAAACTACTCAGTACTGAGCACTCTTTACTTGGTACCAACCACTTTTTCTGCCCTTCTGTGGGCCTTTGAAGCCATGGCTCATGGATAGATATTTGAGTGATCATCTTGGGGTGCATTTCTTAAGGAATAAGTGAACAACTTCGAGGAAGTTCTGAAGGAATTCAGACAAGTATAAGTGATATCTGAACCTATCAAAAACAACACGATCTCTAAGGAAAAGTACTCGAAACCCAATGGATCGGAGATAGAAGATCAAATGAGTGGAGAAGGAGTGATTCCCCATCCAAAAAGCTGGTCGGTACTGACCACTTCTAGTCAGTATCCAGTTGTTTTTACGGCTCTTAGGACTCCATTTTTCCCTCCTGCTTTTTCGAATCTGAAGTAAGACCGGGTATATTTGGATCTGGCTACTCTACTTGACGATTTACTTATAAATACATCACTCATAGCAATTGGAGGAGGACTTTAGCACTTTTTTCCTTCATCTTCTATCCCTCCTCAATGATAGTCACTAAGGAAGCTACTCTTGGCATTTATAGACTATTAGACTTGTCAAATCCTTACACTTTCAAATCTATAATCAATAGTAATACAGTGGACGTAGGCCTTAAATTTTCCGAACCATTATAAAACTCTTGTGTTCTTTCTGTTTCATTAACTATTTCTATTAGATCTCTCTTTATCACATGATACTTTGGGTATTGTACCATTTTTATGATCAATATTTTGGTGCTTTCATTGAGAATTGAACTTCGATGCAGATCTAACATTCTATTTTGGATCGAAGTATACATAGGTTAGATATAGAAGATTTTCATTAAGGGACTTCAAGAATTTGCATATAGAAATCAATGGCACCTTGGAAACTTAGAAGATCGGGTGGAATAATTGCTGGTAGAAAGGAAGGAGCTTCTCAACATGACAATGTGTCTAATCGACCAACATCGGTGTTGCTAGGACCATCTTCTCCTCAAGAGTTGCTTACAAGGATAGAGTTGGTAAGATGATGCAGAGCTGAATCAGAGGATGGTTGACAGTCAGAAGGATATTTTGGAAAAGATGAATGCTAACATAGCTTTACTGATCCAGTAGTCATAGAGATCCAGAAGGAGAAGGAGAGAGACTTCACCTACCTGATTTTAAGAGGAGAACTTATCTGTTTCTATTAAGAATGGACGACATAGGAAAAAAAAGTTGAAGGAAAAGGCATTTGGAGTAGTAGGGGAAGTTGTTAGAGGAAGCGAGAAGGCTCCTTCTAGGAGAATTAAACTCGGTACCAACCACAATCAGGTCGGTACTGAGAAGAATCTTGGACCCCTAGAGGGACAAGGAGCTGAGGCTGTTGATTTATTAGACCCTGAAGATGACCTACATCATGACTGTGATGATAATGAGCTTGATGTTGGATTTCAAGGTGATGGTGTGTAAGCAACCGCTACAGAGCCGGTTAGGTGGCAAAAAGGTCCTATAGGTGTGGTTCTCCTAGAGACTGGAGAACCCAAACGTCAACAAGCAAACCGAGATCATTTGCAGATTTAAACACTAGGCCCAGCTCTTGACGGCCGACCGTCAGAGTTCCAGGCAAGTGAGGAGTATATATAAGATATGGTTAAGCGGTTAGTGGAAGAAAATAAATGGAGGAAGAATGAGGAATAGGGTTTCGGGCCAAGCAAAACTCCATTCATGGAGAACATTCTAAGGGAGGAGTACTCCAGGAAGTGTACGATGCCGACAATGCTATTGTACAATGAGACCACTGATCCTAAGCAGCACTTGTTTAAAAATGAAAGGAATATGGATGAACAAGAGCGATGGATGCTGTACGGTGTAGGTATTTTCCAATTTTTCTAGAAGGTATTGCATCGATGTGGTTTACTCAGCTCGCGCCGAAATCCCTATCGACTTTTGATGAGTTGGCAAAGAAATTTATGAAGCAGCTCAAGCTCCACACTTCTCGACCTAAGGACATAAAGTCCTTATTGATGCTTTCTTAAGGACCTAAGGAGTCATTGAAGGAATTCTTGAATCAATTTAATGCTACAGTAGTAGAGGTTAATACCCCAAAAGAAAAATCTAATGTTTATGACGTTGGTCCGGGGCATATATCTGGACACGGATTTTGGAAAATGGATGAAGATGAAACAACCGACTACTTTGGAGGAATTCCATCAAAAAGTTAATCAATTCTTGCATTTGGAAAAAGCAAGTCAAGCTGCTAGAAAGACTGATGGTGGAAAGTCAAAGGAGGTAGTTTAGAGCAATGTGGCAATTAAGCAAACCGGTGATAGTTCTGGTAATGTGGCAATAAATGTTGGAAATTACAATAATCATAAAAAGAGGAACCAAGGCTCTAGAGGAAGACGGGATGAAGCCAAGAAGCACCCAAAGAATATGAGGTCGGATGAGTACATGCCTCTGAATGATTCATAAGAGCATATATACCTTGCTATGCATGGGACAGAATGGTATGAAAGGCCGCCTAAGAAGGAGGTGATCTAGAAAGAGCAGCGCTCAGTCAAGTACTATCGTTTCCATAAAACTCATGGACACAACACAAATGAGTGCTGGCATCTTAATAATTTCATAATGAATTGATAGAGAAGAAAAAAGTTACAAAAATATGTGAGAGAGCCCCAGGGTAGTGGTCATAATGTTAGATCCAAAGGGCCAAATGCCTAAGGGAATCAGCCTGGACCCAGCAGAGAGGGGCCTAGGCAGGCTAATGGAAGGATAGTCATAAGCATTATTATAGGAGGACCTTATCTAGTAGAGAAAAGCTGGGGGGAAATGGAGTTGTGCGCAAGCTTGCTAAAGCACATACCAAAAGAGAGTTGATTTTCCATCGATGACGGAGCTCCGGGTAGGAAGCAGAGAATGATAACTGACAATATTGTGTTCAGGAATATGGATTCTGATGGAGTTAAAGCGCCAACCTTCGATCCTATGGTAATAACGACTATTGTTAGTCTGACAATAGTAGGTCGAGTTCAGATGGATAATGGAAGCTTGGCGAATATTTTATTTAAGAAGGCATTCGATCAGATGATGATCGGTACGAAGGATGTCAAGCCCTGCAAATCCATGATTCGAGAATTTATAGGTGAGGCAAAACAACCAATTGGGACAATATATTTTTCCATGGAATAAAGTGATAGGGATTGTATGGTGGTGCATATTCAAAACTTTGTTATAGTGGACGAATATTCGGCATACAACACCTTTTGGGGCCGACCGACCCTGGTTGATTTCAGGATAGCTTTGGCTCCTTGGTGTTTAATGTTAGAATTCCTCATAGAAAATGGGGTCGGATCGATTATTGGAGACCAGAGTGCAGGCAGGGAATGTTATATCGCTGAGCTAAGAGAGGCAAAGCGACAAGAGAAAGCTCTCTGCATTAAGAACTCGGAAGCATAGCAACTAAATCCCAAGCCCTGGCTCGGGAACCATAACAGGTTCAATAAGTCTATGGATCAGAGGAAGAAGTCAGAGGAAGTGCGGGCAACACCGGTTGAATTGACGGTAAATGTTCTGGTCGACATGGATTATCCTACTCGGGCTCTTAAGATCAGATCTCAACTCAATGCAGGATTGAGAAAGGAGTTGGTTAGTTTTCTATGAGCAAACTTGGATGTGTTTGCCTGGATACATTTGGGTATGTATGGAATATCGCCGAAGATAACGTGCCTTGCATTGAATGTGGACTCGAAGTTTCCACCAGTGAAACAAAAAAAGCACAGTCCTGGTCCAGAGTGATCCGTTGCGTTGAAAGGGGAAGCAGACAAATTAAAGGCGAATGGTTTCATTTGCGATGCTTTATACCCTCAATAGGTATCAAACCCCGTCTTGTAAAGAAATCAAATGGAAGGTGGCAGACATGTATTGACTATTTTGACTTGAATAAAACATACCGAAAGATACCTTTCCATTACGTAGGATTGATCAATTGGTAGACAAGACCATATGACACGAGTAGCTCTCGGTTATGGATGCTTATTCTAGTTATAACCAGATACTGATGCATGTACCAGATTAGGAGCACATGAGCTTCATAACATATTTGGGATTGTACCGGGTAATGCCCTTTGGTTTGAAGAACCCTGGAGCTACATACCAAATATTGGCGAATTCCATATTCAGGAAGCAAATCAGATGGGCGATGGAAGTATACGTGGATGATATGCTCATGAAGTCATGGCTATCAAGCAATCACATAGGTGACCTTTCAGAAATGTTCGAGGTATTGCAGAAGTATGGATTGAAGTTGAATCCGTTGAAATGCTCTTTTTGGGTTGCATCATGAAAATTTTAGGATTTATTGTGAATTCGAGGGGCATTGAGGCTAATCCAGAGAAAATTGACGCCTTAAGGAATGTTAGCATACCGACTATAAAGAAAGAGTTGTGGAGCTCGGATGGGAAGGTTGCCGCTTTGAGTTCATCTCAAAAGCGACGAATAAATGTGTTCCGTTCTTTGATACTCTCAAAAAGGGGAAAAAGAACTTTGAATGGAATGCAGAATGTTAGAATGCCTTCGAGGACATACTAAGGCACATGGAAACACCACCAGTTCTATCCAAATTGTTGGACGAAGAAGATTTGTTTATCGATTTGGCAGTGTCTGCTCATGTAATGAACGCAACGTTTGTACATAAGGAAGCGAGGATTCAAAACTGGTTTATTATATCAGCAAGCGGTTCACCGAAGCTAAAAAGAATTACCCGAAGTTGGAGAAACTTGCATACTGCTTGCCGATAGCGTCGAGAAAGATTCGACCATATTTTCAAGTTCATCCGATTAAAGTGCTAATGGATCAACCTTTGAATTAGGTGTTGTACCAACCCGAGACTTCTGGCAGGCTGCTAAAATGGGATATTGAGCTAAGTCAGTTTGATATAACTTTCCATCCGAGGAGGGTGATAAATGGGTAGGCATTAGCAGACTTCATCGTAGAGTTTATCGCACGAAATGGTAAAGAGGAAGACGATATGGTCACACTTTCTCAACGGGAACTGTTTGTGGATGGAGTTTCGAACGAGCGTAGTTCAAGCATAGGAGTGGTACTTTTGACTTCGGAAAAGTGATCGATTTGTTATGCATTGAAGTTGAAGTTTCCCACAATTAACAATGAGGCTGAGTATGTAGCGTTGATAGTGGGCTAAGGATTGCAAATGAACTCGGGATAAGGATGCTGCATATATTAGTGATTCCCAGTTGATGATTTGTCAATTAAAGAAGTAATATCAAGCTAAGGGTGCGATACTTGCTTCTTACTTGACAAAGGCACTGGAGCTATTGGAGGATATAGAGCACTATACAATTACGCATATCCTTGGAGAGGAAAATGTGATGGTTGATTCATTGGCCAAATTAGCTAATTCTAGCGATGCACAACTGTTAGGATTGGTTCCAGTGGATGTACTATCCACTCCATATATTAATCAGATGGATGTTGACTGGATCTTGGAGATCGAAAAGGAAAGGAAGTCATGGATGGTTTCGATCAAGGGTTATTTACTTAAGGCAATTCTCCCAAGAGACAGGAATGAATGAAAAAAACTCCTTTAAAAAGCACCACGGTTTATGATGCAAGGAGTACTTTACAGATGAGGATTCTTAATCCCCTTGATTAGGTGTGTAACCAAGGATGAGGCTAGGAAAATTTTCATGGAATTCCATGAGGGTAGCTATGGTGGTCATACGAGGAGCAAATGATAGCAAAAAAGGCACTTTGCTATGAATATTTTTGGCCAATGATAAATCGAGATGTGGTTTATTACACCAAACGATGCGACTATTGCCAAAGATTCCTGAAGGTTCCAAGAGCCCCCATCAATAGAGCGTACACAAATGGTTAGCTTGTGACCATTTGCGGTTTACAGGAGTGACATAATCAGTGTGCTTCGATGGCGAATGGAAGAGCTAAGTATCCTATAGTTGCGGTGAATTACTTCACAAAGTGGGCCGAAGTAGAACCACTAGCCACAATTATGAAAAAATAGTAATCAGCTTTATGATGAAAAACATCATCTGTAGGTTCGGAGTACTTCAGAAGATTATAACGATAATGGAATCCAGTTCAAAAGTACCGAGTTTACAGATTTTTGCAACTGGTACAAGATTAAGAAAATCTTTTCAGCAGTAGCACACCCATAAGCAAACGAACAAGTGAAGGTGGTAAACAAAATCATCAAGTCCACCTTGAAGAAACGGTTAACTAAGGCTAAGGGAAACTGGGTCAATGAGCTTTCATTGGCTTTATGGATTTATAGGACGACTCGTAATTCCACAACTGGACATACGCTATTTGCTTTAGTCTATGGATCAAAAGCTATAATTCTGATTGAATTGGAGGTCTCTTCTGATCATAAAAGGCATCATGATCCAAAGGTAAATGAGGAACTCTTGCTTGAGTCCCTCGATTTGGTTGATGAGAAAAGGAAAGAAGCGGAATTGACGGTAGCTGCTCACCAAAAAAGAGTAGCATGCCACTTTAACACCATGGTCCGAAGCCGTACCTCTGAGGTGAGGAATCTCATTTTGAACGAGTTCTCCTAAGTACGGGGCAACTGGTCGGAATTGGGAAGGTCCTGATGAAATCGAACAAAGCTTAGAGATAACTTTTAAGTTGGCTACTGCTGGTGGAATCTTGATATCACGGGCTTGGAATAGCAACTAGCTACGGTGTTATTTTACTTAGTTTTATTTAATTTATTTTTTGCAAATAAGCTACCTAAGGATTCCAGGATCCATACAAAGGAGCACGACTAATAGGGTTGATCGTATAATTCAACCTTGTCCCTCCAATATTGATTATTGGTTGAAAATAGGTGTAACACCCCCCCTCTATGCCCATACTATCCAAGAATATTGCAGAGTAATACTGTTCGATAATATGGAGAATAAGGTGATATGGGATACACTTGTAAATATTCCCTTGGTCTAACACTGGTACGAATTAAAACATATACCTATATGTACACAGTATCGGCACAAAGCAATAATCACACGCGCCTCCAGGATCGAACAATGCACAATATACAATAAATATCAGAGAACACAGAGTCAATCGCAGCGATAATATTTGATATATATAATACAATAATACAATAAGGACACAACTCATCACAAATGACAATTATCTCAATGTATTTTAATAAATAATTAATATACATCTCAATATAATAAATATACAATGAACCTGTGTCATATAAATATCATATAATCATCCTAATATTTGACTCCTCTAAGCCCACTAAAACACAAGCTGGTCAAGTAGTCCCTGTACCTGAAATGTCTCAGACTGACCTGAGTATTATAAAATAACACACGGATCAAACTATATCTATAATGCTAGGTGTATTATAACATACAATGATAATATGATAGATATAAAGATGATAACACAACTTCAAAATATTTCAAAACCATATTCACAACAAATCCATACAGAAATACATCATCAACTATATAAACACATCTAATCAAAATCAATTAAATCCTAATCGAATGGGTGAATCATCTAAATCTTAAATCACCACTAAAACCAGAAATAATCAATAACGAGATATCCTCAAATGAAGTCAGGCAGTAATAAAGCAATGCCTACAATCTCTCTCAATATCATATTACAAAATACCATTATCAATCAGTAAAATCAATAAGAAAGATTAGAGCCAGCTCAAAACAATATCTAAATATAATCAATAATAAGCAAGCCGTCTACCTATAAAGGATACGTGGTTGATCATACTCTGGACACAGTCCCAGGTATAATCTCATCTATACATAATATATGTATATCTACCACCCACATACATAACCATACACCATATATACCGAAACAAGACGGGAGACTAACAACATGTCTGCTTGCTCTAGGAGCTACACGTGGTCCATATGACATGACTCCTATAGTCATCAGTTACCATTACCTCTCGTTTCCTGGTATCGTGACAATGATCCACCATAGGTTCCACAACGCGTTGCCTCTTTGGCCACGACTATCGACATGTGCCTCTGTGGTAACTAACTGCTGACCTATGCGACATATGGGCCAATCAACTACCTACCTCGTGATGCGCATAAAATTTAATAACAATAACGGTGTCGTGGATCTAGGGCGTGACCCAACGATCAGGCAGCCAGGTGGATTCTGGCCAATATGTTTCACCCTCGAAACATAAAGGGAGTTGGACAAAGGTGGACATACACATATTGTACCAAACCATGTAGCTAACAAGTAGCCTCCATACATGTTCACCGCAACGAGTCACACGCACAACATACCCCCGCATGAGTGTCTTCCATGAGCAAAGAATAACTGAATAAATAACACAACGACGTCACATACCACCGCGTGCTACTAGTTCATTTATTCGGTGCTCACACATCACACTCGCCCTTCTTTATTCTATATAACGAGCCCAAAGAATAACCGCAAAATTATTACTGAATGCACTAATAAATCATTTATTCTAATTTATCATCACACATAATAAATAATAATAAATCAAATAAAAAGGATGTCATCACGGTATCATTTTAAAAGCAATAACTAAACCAATATCAATGGTGAATCACTCACGTCATCTAAATCAATATAAATAAGATAAGAAATTGGGAAATAATATAAAATAGATTATTTAAATAAATATAAGTGAATGAATCAATACTTAAGAATACAACATTCAAACATATAATTTCATATAAAACATCCAGATCAATTATTAAATCAGTATCCTAAATAATAAAAATCACATAAAACAAAATTATTATTTTTATAATACATTTTATAAACTAGCTATATATTACATTTTTCCTTTATAATCGATTCAAATTTATAATACACTATAATATTGATTTCACTACAAAACAGGCTTGGTTTAGTGATGGTTGCTAGCGACGGCTAAAAAGGGCGGCCGTTGTTAAGTGGATGAAGCTGAAGCTTCGAGCTTCTAATCTCTCAGTGAAAGCACCAAAAATGTTTGCACAAAAAATGGACAAACACCTCAAAGTTGTATGATTTAGTAGATCTTATGTTGTTCTTAGTGATTTGGGTGATTTATGCAAATATATAAAAAACAGGGGCTAAACTGTAAAAAAAAGACACGCAGATTTATAGTGGTTCAGCCAGAATGTGCCTACGTCCACTTTATATGTTATTTCTCTTCTCTTATTTTGATTACAAGTACAAAGCTTTGATACAAGTAAAAGAAAGTTGTTTGAAAGTTCTCTCCGTGCTTGAGCTCTCAAACTTGTCCCCCATTGTTGTACCACTGCCCCTCTATTTATAGAGTGAGGCTGGGAGCAGGGGTCTTGGATGTATATAGCTGCTGGTGGGCCTGGGCTGAGGCGATCTGGCCTGGCAATGTTGGCTCGGCAACACCTTGATTCGGTAGTGCTTTGGTCCGGTGGTAGCTTCGAAGGTTGATTCGGCAATCATGGGAGGTAGGTTGGTTCGGCAATCATAGGAGGTAGGTTGGTTCGGCAATCATAGGAGGTAGGTTGGTTCGGCAATCATAGGAGGTAGGTTGGTTCGGCAATCATAGGAGGTAGGTTGGTTCGGCAATCATAGGACGTAGGTTGGTTCGGCAATCATAGGAGGTAGGTTGGTTCGGCAATCATAGGAGGTAGGTTGGTTCGGCAATCATAGGACGTAGGTTGGTTCGGCAATCATAGGACGTAGGTTGGTTCGGCAAGTATGGGAGGTAAGTGGACCGGTGGAGTCTGGTTCGGCGGTAGGTGTTAGGAAAGGTACCCAACAATTGCCCCCCAAAGCAGGGCATATTCTCGAATATGGCGTGCTTTGTTCCATGTAGCTTCGACATTTTCATTCGGTTCTTGGATGCCGAACCAGATGGTCCGGTCGTGTCTTTTCGTCTATAAGTAGGGACCGTACGCCTTTGTTATTTCCTACCTGCCGAATTAAACACTTGTCTTTGCCGGACCAAGTCCTTACTTTTGCCGAATCAAACGTGGTAGCCGAATCAAACTCCCTACTTTCACCGAATCAGGTGAGATCCTTTCTATGTTGGATGAATGGGTTTTTACCGAATGGACCTGGGGGTTCTGAGTATCGAATGGAGCCATATACCCGTATAACCGGATGAAGTTGGGAATGCCGAATGAGCTATAGTATGGGGATACCGAATGAACTTGTTTCATTGGACGGAATTGAAAAACTTGCTTGTTTATCCTCTGTTTTAACAACCTGTCTTTTCTATGTTGCAGATAATGTCTCGCAAAGCAGAAACTTGATCGGATAAAAAGAAGTCCCAGGGCGAAGGAGGATCTTCCGCAGTGCCCCCTGCTCAGCCAGGACCGGAACGTCACGGATCTACCCCGAGATCACTAGTGGACGGGTATGGCCCTCAGGAGCTCCTGAACTCCCCTCCTGATTGCTTTCCCAGCTCCCTTAAGGAAGAGCAGCTTGATGTCATCTTCCGTTCTTTTGGAATTGATAGGGCACGCATGCTGTTGCCAGGGAGAGAAGTTATGCCATATGACCCTCCCGAAGGGTACTTTGCCTACAGCAGATACCACTGTATGTGTGGTGCCATTCCGCCTCTTAATGCTTGGGTAGCCAGCTTCCTTACGTATCTAAAGGCGGCCCCATTCCAGCTTCAACCCAACTCCTATGCTATACTGGTGAGCCTCTTCGTCATCTTCCAGAGGAAGTATGGGCGTGCTCCTTCCAACCGGGAGATCCGGTACTTATATAATCTGAGGGGCTATAAGAAGGGGTCCCCATATATCAGCTTGGAGTCAGCTGTAACCTTCAAGCCGGTCTTGGATCTGTATTCTAAGTTCAGCATGTTCAAGAAGGAGTGGTTCTTCATCAGGGACGACTCTGTTTCTATTAGGCGTTTCACCTCTGGATGTAAGTCGATGCTTTATTTATAATTTCCATTCTGGTTGCGAGGCTTCTTCTCATACTTCTTCATTTTCGCTAGCGATAGGTGGCTTTGCGGTTGTGGAGACCGATCGCCTGGTTCAGACGGCGGCTGAGATAGAAGCTATCCCTGGGAGAGATAGATCAGATGCCTACCTGATTAGAAATGCGACCCTTCTGGAGTATAACTTGATCCTTCCACAGTAGTCAGTAGTCAAGCTGAGGGAAACGGTGGAGGAGAGGGCAGCTGCTCAGGCTAAGGGTGGTGTCACGGTAGAGAGTGGTAAGAGGAAACCTTTCACAAAACCTCCAGCTGTCGGAGGTAAGAAACTTAAGAAGTCGGACGGTCCTTCCCCTAGCAATTGTCCACTTACCCAGGGGAAGGAAGACATGGAGGAGGAAAGAGGTGAGGGTGGAGATGGTCGGGAAGGTGATGATGGTGGCGACGGCATCGGGGCCTTGCTTCCTGGGCAAGCGGGCGAGATTCAGGAGTGGACGGATGATGCGTTCCACCAGGCTTTCGAGGGGCTGGACGAAGATCCGGCTTTGGCAGAGAAATCCGGGAAAGTGGACAAGGCCGGGACCGGTGCAATCGAGTCTTCTCAGACTATTCCAGCCAAGGTGGCTCCGACGACTCAAGGTGAACTTTTGACTCCTGCAGGCTCCATTTATGATAGGGACTTACGAATATTTTATGATCTGCTCCCATCCTGGAATGAAATCCAGGACTTATTGCAGTATCCTACTCCTCCCCAGGGTTTGTACAACCACAGATGTGTTTTCTTTCTTCTTCTATCTTTTAATTTATCGTGTTTTCTCGAATTTATGGATCAATGTAAGCTTGTGACACTTTTTCTTCATATCAGGAGCAGGTAAAACGGCCAAGGCCTCAGATCTTCGGCACAGGCTTGAACAGTACAAGCTCTCCAAAGCTTCCGCCAAGCCGAAGCCTTCGGCCCACCGTTCCGGGGATGTAGTCGGCTACCGTCCTCTTCTCGGGGTTATTGACGAGGGCATTCAAAAGAGAAAGAGGAGCCATCCCTTATCCGAATCTTCACTTGGTCCTCAGCCCCCAGTTCAGCCTCTTTATGATATCACGGAGGAGGATACTGAATTCGTACTCTCTCTGCACCCGTCTGAAAATCCTACCGTCACTCAGATTGATCGTCCTGACTTGGCTCGGAATCCATTTACGGGTCATCCTGACCTGGATCCAGGTTCCCATGATATTACCTTTGATGAGATTACCGGTGAGCACCTTCTTCCCCGCAATCCCATGGTACGGGTGCTTGATGAGGCTAAGTCCTTAGATCTCGATTTACTTACTACTCGGATAATTACCATGGGAGACGAGGCCAAGGCTAATATTGATCGGGTGGCGGAGGATACTAGGAAGCTGATGGGGCATCATGCCCGGCTGGTTAAGGCTGGAGAAGAGATTGGGAGTGCCAACATCCGACTACGATTGGTGGTTTCGGATCAGGCCAAACAGCTTGCTGATCAGGCCATTCAGATCTCTCAACATGAGGCTGCTTCTGGACGACTAAAGAAAACCATGGAAGAGGCCAGCCGGGCCGAACTGCGGAAAATGGAAGCTACCTGCAAGGAACGGATCGACATGGCTATTGCAACGGTGGCGAGGTTCAGAAAGCGGATCTTGAGCAGATAGAGGAGTTATCCGGGAAAATTGAGGCTGCAGAGCTTGCTCAAGCCAAGTTGAGGGAGGAGATGGAGGCAATGCGGAAATCCCTTCTGGCTGACTGCTCGAGATACCGATCGGAGAGAGATGCCGTCGTTGAAAGGTTGTTGGCTTCCGAGGCCTGGATGAGGGAGTTTGAGGAAAATGAGGGGATGATGGACGAAATGCTTCAGGACATGTACTTCCGAACCTGGAAGCAGGGCAACCTATCCTGGATGGATGATTATCCTAGGGTCATGGCTAAGATCTATCTTCGGGCTCTGGAGGAGGCTAAGGCTGATGCGGATAAAGATGGTGGCCTGGTCTTCAGCATGGATGTGGTCACTGCCCAGTTTGCCAAGGAGGAGAAGGTGGCGGTGAAGGAGGGTATGCGGTTGCTTGCTGCTGAGGAGGCAGGTGTGCAAGTAGAGGATGACGACCAGGATGGCCAAGAAGCAGGTGCTGGTAAGTCTCCCTTTTTAGTTTCCCCATTAACTTGGTTGCTTCTCACTAATGAATGCTTTTTCTGTCTGGACAGGTGGGCAACAGGAGAAGGATAAAACTCCAATGCAGCCGGCCCCTTGATTATACCTGGAAAAACTCTTTTTGGTGGATTTGACAGGGTTGTATATGTTAGTCTTAAAACAATAAAGTAGCTTTTAGGTTGTAATATTTTGCTACTTGTAATAAATAGCTCTATTCTTGACGTGTAATTCTTTAACTTAAGCTGATTTTGTCGTCTTCTGAATGTTTGTTGCTATTTTGACATGTCGTGTGAGAAATATAGCTATGTATATTCTTGTACTTAAATTGTGTTCGATGTCAGGTTTTGGTTTAAAACGTAATTTCATGACTTGCAATGTTAGTGTGTGGTGTGAACAAATTATAGTCATGTATTTGTACACAAAAGAAGAAAATACCGCCTTTCGTGTTCTAATTGTAGATGGCAGTTTTGAATATCTTGTATGACCGAGCATGGAACGCAGTTGAACGCTCTGCCATCCAATTGTGAGTCCCTACACCCATTGGCGAGTATCTCCTACTCTGTATCCTGTACTTTAGGGATTGTTATAGTGGATAGGAGGAAAGCTTTTTTAAGTAAAATTGAAATATATGAAAAAGTAAAACTTCCAATCACGAAAGGCCTTCGATGTGCTTAAGTTCGTGGCAAATGGGTTTTGTAGTCACTTTCCCTAGCTGTGGGTCTTGGAGACATTTGCCACCCATCTTACGCCTCCGCGGGGAGTTAATTCTTTTTTACCACAGCCGCACTTAAGACACATCGGAGCCGAGATCGCGCACAGTAACTACCTGGGCCATTATGGCCCGTAATCGTGGGTATTATTCGATTTACTGTGGCCGGCTAGCGTGGGTGCCGATCGTCAACTGTGAACTGCACCTGGCTGGCCACACCTTATGTTGGGGCTTATAGTCGGTTCACAGTTGCCGGCGAGCCGAACGCCGTAATGAGCTGCCTCGGCTATAGTCGGCCTTCTCGGTGACTTATAATCGGCTCATTACAGTTGGCTTTAAGGGCCGTCGCGAGCAATGAGTTAACCCGCAGCAGAGGGATGCCGGAGCAAAAGTGTCTCATTGGCGAGGGCATAGATTCGCATAGTACCTGTTAGGTCTTGTCCAGGTGAAGTTGTGCTGTGGAGTGCTCTGAGTGGAAATGCTATATGCATAGGATTTTGTTCAACAGAAAAGGATAAAGTTAACAAGCAGCCAAGATATAAAGGAACAAGTTAAAAAAGAGACAAGGTTTTTTAAAGTGGTTCGGCACGAAAAGGCCTACGTCCACTGATTCTCTTTGTTAATTCACTTCATATGGGCAGTACAAGTTAAGAAAAGTATCGACGGAGGTGCTGGATGTTCCATGCCCTCTGGAACACCTCTCCGTCCACAGTTGACAAAATATAAGCTCCATTGTGGAGATCTTTATGAATTACATATGGTCCATCCCAGATCGGGTCTAGTGCTCCGGGGCGAGGGAAGATTCGCTTGAGGACAAGATCCCCTTCTTGTAAGGTACGATGCTTGACTTTGGAGTTGTATTGCGCTGCCACTTTCTGCTTGTGGGCTGCTGCTTTAAGGACTGCATCATTTCTTCTCTCCTCAACTAGATCCAAAGACATGTGGAGGAGTTCTTCATTCTCTTTTGGGTTATAGTGGATCCTACGGTGGGAAGGCACAATGGTTTCAACTGGGAGCATAGCCTCCGATCCGTATGCCAAAGAGAAAGGAGTGTGCCCTGTTGATGTTCTGAAAGATGTGCGGTAGGCCCATAGTGCCGTAGGGAGTTCATCCACCCAAGCGCCCTTTGACTTTTCGAGCTTCTTTTTGATCAGAGTCTTCAGAATTTTGTTGACTGCTTCGACTTGTCCGTTTGCCTGGGGATAGGCTACGGATGAGAAGCTTTTATGAATTTCGTGCTCTCGGCACCAGTTGGCGAATTCCTCGCTGTCAAACTGAAGTCCATTGTCTGATATGATTTTGAGTGGAACTCCGTACCTGCACAGAACATTTTTGATCAAGAAGTTAATAACTTTGGCTGAAGATACTTTATTCAGAGGTTCCGCTTCCACCCATTTGGTGAAATAGTCGACTGCCACTATAGCATATCTGGCGCCGCCTCGGCCCATTGGTAGCTCGCCGATTAAGTCAATTCCCCATATTGCGAAGGGCCAAGGGCTGGTCATTTGAGTAATCTCAGTTGTTGGTAGCTGCGGAATCTTAGCAAACTTCTAGCATCTGTCACACTTTTTGACGAAATCTAAGGCGTCCTTGCTTAAGGTGGGCCAGAAATATCCATATCGGAGTATCTTTTTTGCTAATGTTTGCCCTCCGGTATGATCTCCGCAGCTTCCCTGATGGATGTTGGATAAGATTTCCTTGGCTTCCGTCCCAGCGACACACCTTAATAACGGGTTAGAGAATCCGCGCCGATAGAGGATGTCTTCTTGTATTGTGTAGCGGGATGCTTTCCTCAAGATTTTCTTGACTTCATTACGCCCATTGGGTAGCGTGCCGCTTTGTAGGTAGTCCCGGATGGGAGTTATCCAAGTTGCTTCTTTGGTTGCAGCTATCAGATTCACTTGCTCAAAACTTAGGGCCAGTTGCTTTGAGATGGTTACTGCCCCGAAGATGGCGATGTTTCTCACACTTGCTTGCTTCGCCAATTCGTCGGCCTCTTGGTTCTCTTCCCGAGGGACGTGTTTGACTAAGTAGTGGTCCAATCGGCTGAGAAGTAACTTGGTCTTCTTTAAATATGCTATGAGTCGTTCTTCTCGAGCTTGGAATTCTCCTAGTATTTGGTTAACAATAAGTTGAGAATCGCTGTGAAGACACAAAGAATTGGCTCCGATTTCTATGGCAAGTTCTAATCCAGCTATCACCGCTTCATATTCTGCATCGTTGTTGGTGGCAGCGAACTCCAACCTTATAGCATAGTGCAGCTTATTTCCCCTGGGAGTGATTATTACCACACCTGCCCCCGAGCCTTGTTCGTTCGATGCGCCATCCACAAAGAGATTCCATTTGATGTCTTTTGCTATTTCCAATTGCTCCTTATCTTCGTTGGTAGTGAATTCTGCAATGAAATCAGCCATGGCTTGTCCCTTGATGGCGGTGGGAGGGTGATAGGTGATATCATACTGACTTAGTTCAATGCACCATTTAAGTAGTCGCCCAGAAGTGTCGGGACGATGGAGTACCTGCCTCAGTGGTTGATCGGTCAGAACTTTGATGGAATGGGACTGGAAGTAGTGACGCAGTTTCCGCAATGTGATTAGTAAACAGTATGCTAGCTTCTCAAGTTTAGGATATCTGACTTCTGCCCCGGTAAACCTCTTGCTGACGAAGTAAACTGGCCGCTGCGTGCGGTTGTCTTCCCTTACCAAGGCAGCGCTTAGGGCGTGAGATGACACAGCGAGGTACAGGTATAATTCTTCTCCTTCGCTTGGAGTTGAGAGTACCGGTGGTTTCTGGAGGTGTTCGATTAAGTTAAGGAAAGCGGTCAGGCATTCGTCGGTCCATTCGAACTTTCCTTTATCTTTCTTTAGAGCCTCGAAAAAGGGGACACACTTGTCCATTGCTTTGGAGATGAATCGGCTTAGGGCGGCCACTTTTCCATTCAGGCTTTGCATTTCCTTCCGAGTGGAAGGTATCTTGATATCCATTAACGCTCGGACTTGTTCATGGTTTGCTTCAATCCCCCTGGCATGGACGATGAATCCTAAGAACTTTCCTGATGATACTCCGAAGGAGCATTTTAGAGGATTCAACTTCATGCCATACCGACGAAGTACTTGAAACATCTCGCCTAGGTGGCTTACATGATCGTCAGCTTTCCTTGACTTTACCAGCATGTCATCCACATATACTTCCATAGTTTGTCCTATTAGCCCTGCAAACATCTTGTTGACGAGGCGCTGGTAGGTGGCTCCTGCATTTTTAAGTCCGAAAGGCATTACCTTATAGCAGTATAAACCCCGGTCGGTGATGAAACTAGTGTGGTCTTGGTCGGGAGCATGCATAGGAATTTGGTTATATCCTGAGTATGCGTCCATAAAAGATAGGAGCTCGTGCCCGGCTGTGCTGTCTACAAGTTGGTCGATTCGGGGAAGCGGGAAGCAATCCTTTGGGCAGGCGTCGTTTAGGTTGGAAAAGTCAATGCAGGTTCGCCACTTCCCATTAGCCTTCTTTACCAGTACCGGGTTGGCGATCCATTCCGGGTAGATTGCTTCCCGTATGAAGTCATTGGCGAGTAGATTCTTTACTTCTTCATCGAGGGCTGCTGATCGTTCTGCCCCCATACTTCTCTTTCTTTGTTTTACGGGCGCCTTGGTAGGATCAATGTTTAATACGTGGCATGCTATGTCGGGGGAGATTCCGGTCATGTCAGCGTGTGACCATGCGAATACATCCAAGTTGTGGTGGAGAAAATCGATGAGTTGTTCCTTCAATTCGGCTTTTAGTTGGGACCCAATTTTCAGTAGTCTACTTGAGTCGTGCTTGTCTACAGATATAAACTCCATAGCCTCTGCAGGCTCGGCGGTGGCCTCCTCCTCTTTGTCCCTAGGGTCTAATTCATTGAAAGGGTCGCTGGTATATCGAAGAGGAGGGGCTTTCTTTAGTTTCTATGCTTCTAGACTTTTCGTGCAGAGGGCAATCTCTACACCCTTCCCTTTATCCTTCCTGTGGTTGTTGCGAAGTTCAGTCACATAGCAGTCTCGAGCAATGTCCTGGTCTCCTTCCACTTCCCCTACTCCATTGTCTGTTGGAAATTTCATCTTTAGGCACCATGGGGCTAGGACAATTTGAAAGTCAGACAAGGCTGGTCTTCCTAAGAAGGCGTTGTAGGCCGAATGGTTTTCTATTAGTACGAACGTCTGCTTCCGTACAATGGAGCGGGGATGGCTTCCAATCTCAACAAAGAGGTCCAGTTGCCCGAGGGGCATCTTAGCATCCCCAGTGAAACCGTGTAGTGGTTTATCGCAGGGAGATACATCCTTCATTGATAGCTTCATTTTGTCGAATGCATGTTTGAACAGGATGTTTACTGAGCTTCCAGTGTCTACCAGGATTCGGTAAACTTCGGCGGGACCGAGTCGGGCAGAGATGACCATGGGATCCATGTGAGGGTACTGCCTTCCTTCTAAGTCATGCTTACCGAATGTGATGTCATCACTTTCTTTCCGCTTCGGGTGGCGTTCTTCTATAACCGAATTGACATAGTCTTTATTGTCTCTAAGCGACTTTCCGTATCTTTCCATCTCTTTCCAGCTTCTGTCTGCAATGTGCGGCCCTCCTGAGATGGTATGGACCACTATCTTCTCTTGACTAGAGCTGCTAGCGTTGCGGTTTCCTCTGTCGGCCCCCGGTGAGGGTAGCCTTGGGTTTTCATTGGCAGGAGCTGGGATCCTGTCCTGACCTTTTACATAACGTTCCAGTTTCTTCCTTCTGATGTGTTCCTCAATCAGATCTCGGAGATGATGGCATTCGTTGGTATCATGCCCGTGAGATTCGTGGAAGCGGTAGAACTTTCCAGACTTCTGTGCGTTATCTGATTCCTTCTTGTATGGTGGGTGTTTGTATCTAACTTCGCCTTGGGTGGCAAGGAAGATATTTTCGACGGTCTCGTTCAAAGGAGTGTAAGTGTCGAATCTCGGTCCTGGCCGATATAGGCGCTTTTCTCCCTTCTTGCCCCCAGCATTGTCTCTGGAATCATTTCTTCGGACGTCCCTTGCCACAGCAGGGGCGTTGCCATGGGTTGTCTTATTTTGCTGTCCTGACTGCCCCTCAACGGCAGCATCCTCAAGCCTCATGTATTTCCCGGCTTCATGGAAGAAATCGGGTAAAGTAGCTGGTTTTTCTTTTGTCAACCTTCTAGCAAATTTAGTGTCCGGATGCACACCACTGCAGAGGGCCATTAGGATAAGCTTCTCATCGGCATCTTGGACTGCGGCTGCTGCGGCATTGAATCTGGTTAGGTATTGCTGCAGATTCTCTCCAGGTTTCTGTTTGACGCCGGATAAGGAATAAGCGTCCTTAGGTTGCTCCACATGAATGCGGAACTGACTGATAAATTTTTCTTTCAACATTTCCCACGAGCTGATGGATCCCTAGGGTAGATGACAGAACCAGGAGGTAGCAAGATCTGCTAAGAAGAGCGGAAAGCATTTGCACAGTACTCCCTCTGTCGCCCCACTCATGAGCATATGTTGCGTGTACCTCTGTAAGTGTACAACGGGGTCGGAGGTTCCTTTGTAGGGTTCCATTGTTGGCATCTTCCATTCTCGGGGGGTGATAGCAATTTCGATATTGCGGGCGAAAGGGCTGGTTACCCTAGCGTCTATCCCTCGATCTCTTTGCTCCCGTTGGACACACTCTCTGAATAAGCGTGCCATCCTTTCATCAGAAGTTGGAGCAGATAGAAATGAGTTTGGTTCTGTTCTGTGGGATTGATTCCGTCCAGATGACCTATAGGGATGGTATCGTCTATCATTCCTTCCAGTGGCTGCCTTTGATCTTCTGGGAGCATGCTAGGGTCAGCTACAGTTGGCCCTTGCCTTGATCTTCCCCTGCCGGGTTCTGATCTAAGCACTTCCTCGGGTCCAACTTCGGGCTGGACTCTAGCTCGGCCCCGTTCACTGGAGTTTCCGTGGTTAGGCAGTATGACAGGCTCAGCTACAGTTGACCTCCGTCCGGTACCTCCCCCGTTGGGTTCGGTACCAAACGTTTCCTCAGGCCTAACTTCGGGCTGTGTTTGGTCTCGGCTCCTACCATGGCTACTTCTGCCGTTAGCTCCTTCGAAGAGGGAAGATCTTTGTCGTCTCTGAGATCCTCCAGATTGGGACTCGCCCCATGATTCAGTGTTGCGGTTGGATTCTTCAGCGTCCCTTAAGCGTGACATGAGATGGTCCACCAAGGCTTCCTGCTGGGACGTGAAGCGGTTAGTTACTTCAACCACAACTCTGTCCAAATCTGCCCTAGTAATTGCTGCAGGCTGTTCTGTGGCAGGAGTGGTTGGGTTAGCCTATCCTTCATTTGTTACCGCTGCTGGAGGAGGACGATTTACTGGATCCGTGATAGCTGGATCTGGAAGACTGCTGGATGCGATGTTTTTTCCTTTGTTAACATCTTTTCTCTGTTTGGGAGGCATGTTTTCCAAGTGGCGGACGATGCTGTTAGGAAAACTGTTAAGTGGATGAAGCTGAAGCTTCGAGCTTCTAATCTCTCAGTGAAAGCACCAAAAATGTTTGCACAAAAAAATGGACAAACACCTCAAAGTTGTATGATTTAGTAGATCTTATGTTGTTCTTAGTGATTTGGGTGATTTATGCAAATATATGAAAAACAGGGGCTAAACTGTAAAAAAAAAGACACGCAGATTTATAGTGGTTCAGCCAGAATGTGCCTACGTCCACTTTATATGTTATTTCTCTTCTCTTATTTTGATTACAAGTACAAAGCTTTGATACAAGTAAAAGAAATTTGTTTGAAAGTTCTCTCCGTGCTTGAGCTCTCAAACTTGTCCCCCATTGTTGTACCCCTGCCCCTCTATTTATAGAGTGAGGCTGGGAACAGGGGTCTTGGATGTATATAGCTGCTGGTGGGCCTGGGCTGAGGCGATCTAGCCTGGCAATGTTGGCTCGGCAACACCTTGATTCGGTAGTGCTTTGGTCCGAGGGTGGCTTTGGTCCGGTGGTGGCTTTGGTCCGGTGGTAGCTTCGAAGGTTGGTTCGGCAATCATGGGAGGTAGGTTGGTTCGGCAATCATAGGAGGTAGGTTGGTTCGGCAATCATAGGAGGTAGGTTGGTTCGGCAATCATAGGAGGTAGGTTGGTTCGGCAATCATAGGACGTAGGTTGGTTCGGCAATCATAGGACGTAGGTTGGTTCGGCAATCATAGGACGTAGGTTGGTTCGGCAATCATAGGACGTAGGTTGGTTCGACAAGTATGGTAGGTAAGTGGACCGGTGGAGTCTGGTCCGGTGGTAGGTGTTAGGAAAGGTACCCAACAGCTTCTTTATGATGGATTGTTAGTAATTTTCCTGCATATGGGTTGCTTTCTGGTTGGAGTACGGCTGGTCGTCTAGCCTGCCCTAATTGCATGGAAGAAACATGAGTATTTTCTTTACGGCATGGGAAGAAAGTTTCTTGGTTTGATTGTCATCGATGTTTTCTCCATCCCAATCATACTTTTAGAAGAGATAGAAAAAACATTATAGCTAACAGAGAAGATAATATGCAACCACCAAAGATTTGGTCAAGCGAAGAATTATATGAAATTGTAAAGGACTATCCAAAGATACATGAAACTGGAGTACAGATTGAAATTCCAAAAAACCCGATGATAATAAAAAACCCAAAGCATGCTATGAGCTAGACAGCAAGCAAGTAAAACTTGTGCTAAAGTGGGTGGAAGAACTAAGATTTCCCGATGGGATTTCTTATAATCTTCGTAGATGTGTTGACTTTAAAAACAGTAAATTGAGTGGGATGAAAAGGCAGATTGTCATATCATGATAGAATATTTACTACTCGTGGCTTTCAAAAAACTGTTGCCCGTAAAAGTATGGAGTGTTATAACAGAATTAAGTATGTTTTATAAACAGCTTTGTTCGACGACATTAAAAGTAGATCGTATACATAAACTTGAAGTAGGAATTCCCATACTGCTATGCAAACTGGAGAAAATATTTCTGCAAGGTTTCTTTAATGTAATGGAGCATTTACATGTTCATCTTCCATCCGAAGCACTTCTTCGAGGTCCTGTGCAATATGGATGGATGTATCCATTTGAGAGGTAATATTGATTATCTGCAATATTTATGTCAGATTAAAATTCAGATTTCTATATCTAAATATAAATTAAATTTATTTTGTAATAGGTACTTGAATCATCTGAAGAAAAAAGTTAGACAAAAAGCATGAGTTGAAGGTTCGATTTGCAAATCATATCTTGAAGAAGAAGCTCCATTCTTTTTGTATCATTACTTCAATGACGATGTGAACTTATCTTTTGTAAGCGTTCCTCGTAATGATGAAGTCGTTGAACAAGATTCTTCTCAAACAATGTTATCTATTTTTAGACAACATGGCCAACCCGTTGGAAAACGTGTGGATATATGGTTATACGATAGAGACTACCATGTAGCACACACATATGTTCTTCTAAATTGTGCTGAAGTTGCACCATTTGTTAGGTAATAATAAATTCATATATAATTCACTTATACGTACATATTAATTATAAGCCATATTACATATTTGCAGTATCTACGAATCACAGCATCCATCTGGCACTCTCAGTAAAGAATTTGCTAAATGATTTTCGAACTACGTTAATGATCAAAGAAATTGTGTCGTTGATGAAGATCTACGACATCTTGCGATCGGACCAAAAAGAAATGTGAAGACTTATCCAATATTCTTCGTCAATGGATTTAAGTTCAACACGAAAGATTATGGGGCTGAAAAATTAACATATAACAGCGATGCACTTGTCAAAGGTAGTGATGATCCAGACGAGCATATAAAAGATTTTTACGACGTCTTAACACAGGTTCTAGAGTTGACATATTATGTAGAACCTGTAGAAAAAGATTTTTTATATTCAAATGCTATTGGTTCAGCAATGTTCCTGGTTCTAGAATCAACGTGCACAAAGATTATAAGCTTATTGAAATAAAGCATACCTCACATTACTATAAGTATGATCCTTTCGTATTAGCCAAGCAAGCATTACAAGTTTATTTTTCTCGTATCCATCCTTAAAAGGAGATAAAGTAGATTGGTCGGCTGTTTTCAAAACAAAGCCAAGGTTTACGCTTGACAGAAATAATATTCCAAACGAAGCAGCGCATCAAGCGGATCTTGAACCAAATACAAAAATAATAATAACCGATGACATTGATTAAGGGCCATTGAATGATGAATCAAATGTTTTATTAGATGTATTTGAAAGTACCGAAGAAAACGAGATAGAGTACGAGACTGGGTCTGAATTAGAAAACGACAAAGACTGAAAATTCTTAATATTTACATCGCTTTTTGTATAATGTATTATTCTGAGCTATGTATTATTCTAAGCTATGCATTAATAATGATGAATAATGATGACTATGTTATGAGCTATGTACTATTCTGTTTTGAAATTTCTATATATGTATTCATGATCTTGTCCCACTTATTATTATTTAATGGAAGTCTATGTGATGATTACAGAAACATGCTTTGTACTAATAAATTTATGTCTTTTCATTATGATATTGTTTGTCTATGGTAGATATGTCTAGCAGGAGACACAGCCGGAGATCCAAGCCTTTTCCTTCTCCCGGTGCAGGTGCTAGTGGCATGGCGCCGGATTTACACCCACTTGCGGAGGTAGTTCCAAAATGCACAGGGTATGTATCAATTTATTTGAAGTATATTTTATAAAATTTATTAAATATCTACATCAAAATTTATACATGGGCTTTGAGGTGGAGCATTTGGATTTCATCTTACAAGTTTCCAGGAAGGCATTTATGAGTAGGATGTCAGGCTGTTGGCCTCATTGGAACGACATCCCACCACATATCAAGAACGCTATATTGGCTGATGTACGGGTAAGTATAAGTTTTTATTTCATTTGAAAATTAATATAATGTACATAATTCAAACTAATTTAAATATGCAAGCAGCCGTGCATGTAGACCCAGAGGATATGGATATTTTTACCAATCACTGGAACAAGAGGATGAGAAAGAATTATAGGGACACTCTATCTAAGGCTAAAAATGCAGGAAAAAAACCTAATTGGATGGGCGCTGATGTGTGGGCTGAGTATCTCTGGCTCTCCTGAAGTAAAAGTAAGTTATATACTTTTGCATTGTTGTTATTATTTTTTTAAATTTTGTATGTTAGCTACAATAATTTAGTTAATCGTGTATCTAAATTTGTAGGAATTATCTGCCCGGAACCATGCAAATAGGAATAAAAATCCTTCTTTGCACCGTGACGACTCCAAATCCTTCCAAGAACATAGGAGAGAGTTGGTAAATTTATAAATTGTGTTTATAAATATCTAAAATGTTGTTCAATCATATTTGTAACATTGTTTATTCATATGTATATATTTTCAGGCGGTGAGGTACAATCGCGAGCCTACAATGGTTGAGGTGTTCACGGCCACGCATGCTGTTGAGCAGACAGATGAGGAAGGTAACGTTTCATATGAGTGGATGGACGATAAATCTAAATCCCTAATGGTAAACATGCTTATCCATAATGATAATGTTTTATATTCCTTTATTTCACATTTCATAATCTTTAAATTGAATATTTATCATGTCAAACTATTGTTTGTAATCGCTGGAGAGATATGAAGCGGAGCGGGCACGAGTAGCGCAGTCCATCGGACGGGTAGAGTTAATGTTTGAGGAGTCAAACCGTATATGGGATGCTATTATTGATCCGCCTTCGTGAAATAGGCGGTACAGTTACGGAAATCAGGAGGTAAACTTCTTCATTTACTAATATATAAATTTACACATGCAAATGAATTTAAACTTAAGTGAACAAATTATAAATTGAATAAGGAACCTGAATAATTGAAATAAATTAATTGCAAACAATGTGTAACATTTAATTATAAATATTAGCCGCATAATTAATTAACTTTTTTGTTCACACCGTTTATAATGTTCCTAAAATATAACTAGATATCAACTATTTCACAGGCGTTAATGTCCCAGAGGGCTTACAGGAGATCCCAAGCCGAGGAGGAGATTGCTCAAATTAAAAAACAGCAAGAGGAGATAAACGATTGGAGGAAGAGCGCATTGGCGCACCAGCTAGACGAGCATATTGCAGCATACTTGGCACAACATGGGACGATGCCTGAAGAGGATGTGTCGGGCAATGATGATGAGTAGGTATGCTTGTGTTTTTGTCGGATTTTCATCATCTTGTTTTGCAGTTATGTGACATTTGTGTATATATTTGATACTTGTTCGTTGGTTGTGGTGTTTCATGGGTTAATGGACATTTGTGTACACATGTGATTGATGGATAGTATTTGTACTTATGGTTAAGTTGTTTGATGGATTTGGAATGTTCCGTTTAATTGGTATGATATATTTATATGATGGTGATGAAATGTTTATGTAAATTTATATGTTGCGTTATATATATGGTTATTTGTGATGTGTGAGATTATATGATGGATGAAGTGGTATTAGTTGTGAAATTGAATGTATATGTGTTGGAAAGAGATATGAAATTGGTTGTGTAGTTGATGGATCATAGAACAGAATTGGATATGAAATTGGGCCCAGATTAGCGACGGCTTACGACTGCGATTTGGCCCAAGTTAGCGACGACTAGCGACGGCCTTTTGGTTCCAGGTTAGCGACGGCTAGCGTCGACTTGAAACATCATCCCGGTGTTAACTAATTAGCCACGTGTACAGCAATACGTCGCCACCCGTCACTATATTGGTGACGGAGCCGTTGCTCTACTGTGTGGCGGCGGGTTATATAGCGACGGCTTGCGACGACCGGCGATGGTTTTTTGCCGTCGCTAAAGCCACCATGTTCTGTAATGTTTAAAAAGAGTTTTATAACTAAAAGAAATCTATATTTATATTTTATTTAATTAAAAATATTCACAAATTTAACCGTATCTAGATAATTATAATTTTTAATAATATATTCATAATACACCTTTAATGAGATTTTAAAACTCTTAAGTAATATTTTTAAGCTTCCAAATATTCATTAAAACAAATAATAAATGAATATCTATATAAATATAATTATGGAGTAAAATTATTCGACTAATATATCAAAAACAACAACAATAATATAAATATCGCAAGACCCGAATAAGGTTCTATCGAACTCCGGTCAGACATAAAATTAACATACATCGACATATTAATAAACATTTATTTCCATTCGCAATCGGTTAGGATTTTGTTTGCAAATAGATACTTCCAAACAACACTGCATAAATCAATTTCAATTCTGATTTATTCAACAATCTAAACAACAATCACAACCAATCAAACAAGCTAATTAATTTATCCAACAATTCGACGAATAAATTCAACCAAATAACTCGGAAATTAAAGGAGTATATTCATAGCTTGCATTGATATCTAGACATAGATGTGAGTAAAAGAAACTCACCGAAATGATGTAGGCAAGAGTTAAGCTCAGCACAATCGCCAATCGTAGCTTTCGAATCCTACACTGTCCATACCATGCCATCGTCATGACGCTATGCCACCTTGAACAACAATTCACTCGCCTACATCACCATTGCCGACTTCTGCTGCCTTCACATCGCAACTGCACCAATCCATCCGACTACCACCTTCAACTGCTTTGCATCCCTCCATATCATCGCTGCCCTTTACGTGAAAAACAACACCTACAGCTATCGTGTCAAACACCTAAGGCCGGTCGTCGCTTCCCTCAACACGTGGCTTTAACTTTCAACCACACAATCTAAAGTCGTGACTTTCTCAATAAGCGTGATCGCACCAATCACCAAACGACTGCTACCTTGCAGCCTTACCATCGCTCAACTCTGATAGGCCTACGTGCCTTCTCTCGAATTTTTTTATAGGTCGCAATTTTTTTCTAATCTCAAAAATTTAGGGTTGAAGAGGATAAGTAACGGTTTTTTGGGTTTCAATCGAAGAAGTAAGTCGGGATTATTCTAGACAAAAGAAGTGTTAGATTAAATGGGCATAGGTTGCATTTGGGCCCTGTCTTTGTTAATAAATTTTCCTTTACTTTTAAATAACCCAACTATTTATTTGTCCATAAATTATGATCTACTTTGAATTAATTCACACTTTATTCCACAAATTATATTTCAACAATTAGAAAATTTTATTCAACTCGATGTCTGCTTATTTATTTTCACTATTTTAATCACAAAACAACTATTTACATTTTAAAATATTTTATATTCAATTTATTAGATCAAAATCTTATATGAAATAAAATTTAATTAACTGAAATTTACTTTTAAAATATTAATTATCAAATATCGAATTTCAACAATTTTATTTTAATTAAATTTATTTATACGATGTAGAAATCACTATTATTACAATTGTAGCGATCCTGACTCAGTATAAACAAACCTGTTTTGTTTTAAACTCCAAGCCTAATAATGTTTTAATGAGAATATATTGAATTTTCTTGGTGATTTTCCACCCTGTAAACTAAAAACAGAGAAGAAAAACTATACACAGCATCATATAGATATATACCGAGTTAAACTTAAAAGAAACAACACAAACAGAGCACAGAGTTATTCACAGCTTTAAATTATACTTAGATCTTAAAAAAATTCGTTTACTCACATTGGTTTCCAGAAGTATGAACAGAGTGTGAAATGTGAAACCAGGCTTGAGCTTTGCTTGCTGAAGCTTTCCTCTAATCCTCTGGTTTGCATTTGATTTGTTTTGATGTTTAAGTTGAATTCTTGTTTGAGTTTCAGCTGGTATTTTCTTTCGGTTTTTTTTCACAGCTTGAAGTGGAAAGAATTTGAAATGAGGGTGATTTAGAGAAATGAAGTTTACAGTGTGTTCATTTGTTTTAGTACTGGGTGATAAAAATGTGTTTGTACAATTGATCAGAGATTTTTTTAGTTGTACAATTCATCAGATTTTTTTCTTCTTTTGGTGGCTGATGGATATTTGTATGGGGCTGCATTAATTACCTTAGCTTGTATTGGAAGCCTTTACTTGTTTACATACTTATGTATATTTTTGTTTCCTTTTACAATTGTTCATACTTTTACAATGCTTCATATATGAATGAATTTTATTTTCTTTTTATTTTGTCTTTATACTTAAACTTATTTTTCTTTCTTTCTTGAATTATATAGTTCTTTTCTTTTTGACTTGTCTTTATTACCTTACAAATAAATTTCTATTTTAATTTGTTATTAAAATTTTATTTAAGGTGTTACTTTTTATTTTCATAATTTATCTAATTTATCTTATATATATATATATTTATAAATTCAAATTATTTTTAAACCATTTACTTAAAATTTAAATTCAAATGATTTAACACATATTTTATTTGAATTTGGGGAAATTCGCTTCAATTTATAATTAATTTTACAATTTTAATTCAAAAATTCAATTAATTATCAATTTAAATTTAATTAAAATCCGGGATCGTTACAACAATAGGCAAGGTCAATACGGAATGTCGGGGGCAGGTAACAAAAAGCATCAATTTTCGAAGAAGAAACTAGCATGCAAATAGAAATTTCTTGACCACTATAGTGGCCTAATAGGATACGCTAGGCCGAGGATATGCGAGGACAGTCAGAGAATACTCTTGGTCAACGTCAATAAATTGGTAGGAAGGAGAGCGGATGCCCAGAGATAAACTTCCAAAGGCATATATTCTTGGATATATAAGACGAACTACGATCGGGATATTCATGATCGTGTTTACGGCCTAGCGGGATACACTCGGGCCGAGAATAAGCAAGGATGGTCACTGGAAAATGAAAACAAAAACAATCAGACCCCTTTAATCCAGAATCATAGCCGGGAGAGTCAATTAGACTAGGAGCAATTAGATAGTTTGCCCCCATATGGTTAATATCTGGCCAAGCCCTGGATATTGGCATGGTTAGGAAGTGACGCCCAAATTCTAGTATTTGGACAAGTCCTGGATATAGGACTCGCTATGTGATAAAATAGCTCAGAAGGCTACGGTTTCACTCACGGCTTAGAGAGATATGCTTTATCGATTTTTGACAGTGTAAACTTATGGATAACAGCGATCATGCCCGATTATCGACGAGATTGAGGACATCGGGAAATAGATGTCCAAAACGATATTCTTTAGAGATAGTAAACAATAAGGAACTTGGATTATTGGTTTCTTGTTAGTATTCAAAGGAAATTCGACTTAAAACCAATAGAAATAACCATGGAATCAGTTAAATTCCTGTTCTATTTAGCCAAACGGAATACTTTAGCAGCTATAAACAAGATTGGATAATAAAATATAGCTAAAGAAATTGCGGGAATTTTATTTATATGAATAAAGCTACAATAAATAAAAGCATTACACAATGACAGACATATATAATGTAAATAAATTGCAGTGCAAGTGATTATATTATACATGCAGGCAGTTTTATGTAGGTAAGTACAGAAAATAAAAGTGCGGAAAAGTAAATGGTACAGAGGTTACAAAAGAAAAGCAGTCTTTCATTACTTAAACTTTTACATGTGGAAATCGTGGGGGTCGCTTCTACACAAATGCAGCCTATATATAGTAAAAGGAAAAAAAATTGTTACATTCCAAAATAGACAGACAGGAACCAATTCGCCCTCTTCGAAAGGTAGCTGCGTAGTCTATTGCTTCTTTCCCTCCCTCTTATTCTTTGCCACTTGAGCAATTACAAGGCCTCTTCTGGCCATGATCATTCTTTGGAATGCTGCCTCAAGAAGGTGTGGTTTCGCTTTCAAAAATGAAGGTAGAAGGATCTTCAAGATGGCTGGAAGGAAGCTCAGAAGTCTTTGTTAAAACGTCAGTATTACCACTCCTCATAGGAGGATAACAAGAGGAGGAATACGTGGAGAAGGCTTAGGAACTTTGGTGCTTGAAGGCTTATCAAGAGCAGGCCTAGTCTTAATTTTAACCTTGGACATGTCAATCTTCCACTGTTTTGGCATGGAAACGAATTTGGTTGGGCCAAAGGCACTAGTTATATTAGTGTCTTCTCCTTAGGACTGGGAAACGTCGCCTAATTCCTCCAAAGCTACAATTCTTTCCACATCAAAACCAGGAATAGAGCTGGAAGGAAGACTAGGAACAACCAGTCCCATGGTTACGGGAGTTGAATCAGTGGTGATCGCAGTAGTGCCCATGCCTTGAGTGATTGGCGATGAAGGACGTGGAAGAGAAGGATGATGTAACAATCTGAATTTTAACTAATAATTAATTGAGGCTAATTATAGTGATTTAATTAATTAAATTGAAATTTGAGGATTTATTTAATAAATTGGTTTAAAAATTGTTTAATATAAGGATTTAGATTGCGAAAATAAGATTTTTAAATTTAAATAAGTTGAAATGTGAAGAAAATATTCTATAAAAGTGATACAATTGAAATATAATATTGGTTTGGAAAGAAGTAATTTTAATATGAAAATTTGTATTTATTTAAATTAGTAGAATTTAGTTCTGTAAATAAAAGAAAATTAAAATATATACATTTGATTATTTGATATTTTATGTTTTCATGGCCCAAGCCCAAATTCCCTAAACCCAAACTATTTCCAAAATTCTCCATCTCGAGAATTTTCTTCATTCGCCAATTCTACTTTACGTATTCATTCCTTCGTTAATTGATCGCTTCCTAATACTTCCATCTCAATAATCTTCTTCCTCTATATTTAAGAATAAATCATATGAATTAAAATTGTCAAATTTAAATATATGATTCTTAGCATATTTTACATCTATGGTGAGAGGGGAAAAGAATTTCATTGTGGCGATGGTGTGTTGTGCTCGTGCGTTCATGGATGAAAGAGAGGAAGATGAATGTAGCTTATTAGTGAGTTCCATTCTCACAAGTCTATGCCTAATTCAAGTTAATTTGTAAATAATACACACACGCATATTATATATTGTTTGGACTGCTACCATCGATCGATGAGTATGATATTTGCATCAAACTGAAGTGATTAAAGTAGGAATTAATTTGAATTCGATCGATATTGCCTAAAACAGCTTCAGGCATCGATCGACCCTTAGGGTCTATCGGTAGACCATGACCGGTCGATTGGAAGTTGACCACTGATAGTGTTTGTTTTATAAAAAAATAGAATAACTTTTTTAAAAATAAGAATAAATTAAATAAAAATGAAATTAATTACATACCATTAAAACATAATAGAAACAACAACTTAAAATGGATTTGTAAAGTTTATACGAAAATTTATAAAATATTTAGTAGTTTAAAGAAATTAATAAAATAATAAATTAGATATTTTCTTTAAAAATCCAATAAAAATTGTATAAATATTCTGAAAATAAGAAATGAAATCTAATTAATTTTTTAAGTATTTTGAAGTTAATTTGTTGATTAAAAATTTAATTGGAGTTCCATTATTCAATTATTAATGTTTTTATATATTTAAAAATTATATGGATATTCAAGTTTAATTCTAAAATGATTATTATTATCCATTTTTGAGGTTTTCTTTGTGTTATTAAATTTTAGCTGTGTGGATAATTTATATGTACAAGTATATGAAGTGGTGTTTTATTCTAAATTTAGAAGTAAAGTTTATTATACTTTGAGAGTTATTAACTTGTCTAAGGAAATATATTGGTTTGAATTGTTTATTTAAAAGATATATATATATTTTGGAAATAAGTAATTATTATTAATTAATAGTTTAAAAGTATAGCTTATGAAACTTTAATGTATAATTCAAGTTTTGAAAAAGGTATTTATCCGATTATGAATATATTGAATTGATTTGGATGTTTTAAAATTACTTGAAAATAGTATTTGGTTATAGAAAGTTATGAAATAATGGTTATACGTAATGTTTAGTTCTATAAACTCTTTTTAGGTTTTCAAAAGAATGAAATGAGGTTTCAAAAATTATTGGTAATTAGTAAATTAATATTTGAATGTATAAAATTGATAAATCAATAATTCAATGAGAAGTAAATTAATATATGGTTTAATTAATTGTATAAATATTATAATATTATGGAAAATATGAAATACTTTCTGACTAATATCGTTTGTATTTTAAAGTGTATTTTCCAAGTATATAATTACCTACGAATTATTAGTGTGTGTTCTGAATATACTTCTACCTGATTTTTCAGGTTTTCTGATTTCTCATCTTATTTATAGTGATTTCTATATTATGAGTGATTCATCATTGATATAGATTCGACTGGTATGATATGGTGATGACATCCTTGTTATGGTATTGTTGTATTTAACCCTATGTGAAAAGAAATCTGAATAAATGGAGCTATAATACCATTTGGGATGGGGCATTTGGTAATATTTCTCCGATAATTTATTGGACTCGCTATATAGAATATTATGGAGATGATTGAATTTTATAAGTCGTAAATAAATGTTTGAGTATCACACACACATGGAGGATAGTAGATATACACACACACACACACACACACACACACATAGAGGATGATTACTAGCGTAATCATCAGGGGATGTATTTGATATTTTGAAACTATATAGTTACTTTTACTTATTTCTTTCCAATATGTTGTATATAATGGTTAGAGTAACAAAGATGAAAGAAGTTAGTCCAACCAGTAGTGTTTGTATTGACGTTGAATATTTTATTGTTATTTTTTGGCTTGACATTGTGTCGTTGTGATTTTAATCAAAGTATGCAATGGAAAATTTATCTATCCGTTCCTGCTAAGTGCGTCGATTGTGGTTTTTTATGTTTATTTGATTATTGAAAATGGTTTGTAGTGAATTTAGTTTTGAATATAGATTGGTGAATATTTAATGTATTTGTCAAATTTGTGAAATTAATTCAATTATAATTTATACCTATTATAAATAAATATGAATGGTGTTTGTTGGATATTATAAAAGATCTATTTCAATGGTTCATTGATTAGTATATTTATATTTATGTTTTTAAAGGCTGTTTGAAAATGTTTTGATGTTACTAATGTTTGATAGAAATAAAGACTCTTAGTATATAAAAATATAGTTTATTATTAGCAAATGATTTTGGTAGCGAAGCTAATGTTTAATTACAAATCTATTGAAAAGTATACACCAAAAGTATAGTATTAAGAAAGGATTTAAAATAAATTAATAAAAGCCTTATGTGGTCAATATGTTAAATAATTTTGATAGATATTTTTGAAATAAAACTTGTGTTAATATGTCCGTTGAGTGATTTAAGAATTCCAGTCGATGCGTCTGACTAGCGTTATCGACAGAGATTCCTAAACACTAGAATGAGATATTTAGAATGTTTTGAAAGATATAAATAATTTTTTGAAAATTAAAGTATTTTGAAAAGGATACTTTAAATAATAGTTTAAGTAAAGTTAGTAATTATGAATAAGTGATGTTTGAAATCTATATTTGAAAAAGTTTTGGAAATAAGAGTTTATATTTCCTATTTTGGGAAACGTGTTGTAAAAGATCTTTTCTTTAGCAAGGCTGGCCGACATTAAAGTGGGTCACCCACTATATTACCTTCCTTTTAAAAAATAGGTGCTCGGCACAAACCCCAGAGCAACTAAGAAAAAAATTATAGGAGATATGTAGAAGCACCTATACTACTATAAGACAAGGAAACGATCCTCGTCTTCACTACTGCTATCATCAACAGGCTCCAAAACATAAGAAAACTAGAAAATAACAAAGCTAGGTTATGCACACACAGATTCGGGAGAGTACAAATATTTCCTATCCCATGTTTCATCTTCGAAGATAATCCCATTACAATCACCATCTTCTCCATCAGTAGACAATATCAACCCATCCCCCTTAACATGATAACTCAAGTAACGCTCCACACCTACCTCTCCAACATACATATGGTAGCTTGGAGTTTTTAGATTGAATTTCATTTCAAATGGAGCATGAATCCAAGCTCATTCACAATGATTCCAAAAGATAACTCATTTTGTAGGAGAAGCAAGAACCAAATTGTCCACAGCACTAGTCATGGGGGCGGAACATTAGGACTCGTGAAGAGGTCTATATTAACCCGAACATCAACAAGCTTAACAGTGGGCCTAGACTTAGGAACCCACATTCTGGGAAGAGGATGTGGTAAAGTGTGATGACCCGGGATTTTGGCAATATAAATTTAATAATCTGTATAAATAATTTAATTGGATTTATAATTTTCCTTTATAATTTTAATTTAAATTGGTAACTTAATATTTTAAAGGTAAATAAATTTTATAATCTGGCAATATTAATAAGATTTGTTTGTTAAGGCTAATAAAATATTATTCTATTTATAATATACATTTGATATATATTGTGAATAGGATATCTTTTGTTTTAAATTAAAGAGTGTATTTTCAAATTGTAATATATATGTATGTATATGTTATAATTGGGAATTGTTTTGAAATTTAAATTAATCTATTAATAATTTATATATATGAATTGTAATTTAAAACTTTGTTTTGAAATCAATGTTTTTCAAAGTTTAGTTTAAATAAATTCAATTGTTTTAAAAATATAAGATAATTATTTATTTTAAGTGAGATAGTTTAAAAAGGATTTAATCAATGTTTTATTTTGATTTCTTTAAAGTGTTTAATTTAAAATGGTTATAAAAGTATATATGAATGTTTTAGATTTTTTAATACATGTGTAAAGAGATTTATTTGTATTATAATTAGTTTTATAATATTTTTAAAAAGATAAATTTATATACATATGTAAATTATATTTATTAAGTAACTTAAATAAGTAGGTTTATATTTACATTTAAATATAAATTACAATTTATTAATAATACATAAGAAAATATGTGTCACCATATTAAACTTCTTAACAACACTTGTAAAGCAATTAAACAAATATTGTGACAAATGTCATTCTTTTAGATTTAGTTTTTATTTTTTAATAAATCATTTTCACCATTATAAACATATGCCTTCTTCTCCTCATTTCTTTTCCTATTTCTCTTTTCTAAAAACTAAAGAAATTTCAGCTGAAAACAAGTATACTCAGAAATTAAAACTATAGCTCCAACAAATTCTCAAAACAAAATTCCCAGAAAACAAATCTGTAATCAAAAACTCCTCAAACCATAATCTCAAAACAAAATCCTCAAAACAATAATCTATAATCAAATCTTCCTCATAAAACAGAGATTTATCAATCCTCTGAAAAGCTTCTTCTTCAAACTGTAATTTATTTTAAAAGCATAAGCCTGTAACCATTTCTTCAATCTGAAAACAAAAGACTGCATCTTCTTCAAAGCCTGGAAGCATGTCCAAACAAGTCATCTCTACATGCAACTGCATCTTTTCAAACTAAAGCTAGCATTCCAGTTTTCAAGTTTTAAATCAAAACAAAGTAGCATTCCAGATTTCAAGTATCTGTTTCAAACTCTGTTCTTCATTTGAAATCTAGTGAGTAACTTACATTTTTAAAAACTTAAGTATATCTGTTTGCATGCTATAAATCCTTGAATCTATGATGTAATATGCCTGCATGTTATTTAATATGTTTGATATGTATGTATATCTTTATATATGGATGTAAATTGGTGTGCATGTCTGTTATGTATATGTATCTCTGTTCCAAGTTTCAAGTTCAAAGTTTAATTTAAATCTTGTATCTTTTGACTTTGTCACTATTATGGTTTAAGTTAAAAACAATAATTGTTTGTTTAATCATGGATTTGTGTTTAAAATTTTATTTAAGTTTAAATAAAAAGGAAATTGCTCTGGAAAACATAGTGGAACAGGAAACTTTAGTTTTTGTTAAAATTAAAATATCTTAATTCAAAGGTACAGGCATATAATCTGAAATCATATCCTAAACCATGAATTATAAAAGTAAAATCACAATTTTTAGAGGGGTGTGGTACGAGCAGTTTGGGTTTGACCAGAATTTGAATTCTGGTTGATCTCTGATGATCTAGCTGGTTGTCGAAGGCGTGATTCTCCCTGGAGATAGCTAATTGATGGGTGAGGTTGGGAAAAATGCCAGGAAGGTATTCAAATCACCGGAGTGGTGGCTGGTGATTGATTTAGGCTATAGCCCTAGATTTTGGCATGGTCGGGAAATTGGTGGTCAAGGAAGCTCTGGTGGATCGAGTTCCACCAGACCCTGGGAAATTGAAGTGGGGACGTAGTCGAAGTCACGGCCAAACGTTCAGACGCTCAGGCGATCAGAGAGATGAATTCGAGTGATTTCCAGGCTTTGGTTTCCTGTTCTTCATGGTGATGAGATACTCGTTTTCGAATACGAGTTGATGTTGAAGTTTTGGTGATCGAATTTGGATACGAAGGTGAATGTTGACTTGAGGAGATCATCGGCGGTGATCGAAGGCGAGCATTTCGCCTGTGCACGTGCACATGAATGTTTCGAACATCTGGAAGAGTTGAGTTAGAGGAAGAAGATGCAGTTGTACTCGAGCAAATTGATGAGTGACTCGAAGTCATGATCGAGGAAATAAGGTTCTGGCTCGGGGTCGTTCAAGGGAACTCGCGTGGGTAAATTGTTTTTAAATTTCTAAACATAACAAAGTTTTTAAATAAAAAGGGGAAGGGAAACTCGAAGTCAGGCTCGGGGGTTTTCAACTTTTTCTCGGGTAATTTGATGATTGGCACGGGTCATTTGTGAGGTTGCAGTTTTAAACCCAGACAGAGTTTTTAAATTTTAAATTGAGTTTAAAATGTTAAGTAGGATTTAAAACAAAGTTTTAAATCAGATTTTAAAGGTATGGATTCAGTTTATTAATATCCTAGTTAATTAAATAAGTTATAACTATTTATAATGTTTTAACAAATATAAAAGGTTGAAAGTATAATTTAAAAAGATTTGAATAAAAGAATTGGTTTAAAAATCTTATAAAATTTCTTTTATAAATGTTAAGTGTTCTTAACATTTGATTTAAAAAGATTTTGTATATTTGATTTAAATATTGGTTAAAGTTAAATTGTAATCTATTTTAAATCTTTTAATTTAAAATGAATTAAAAGAAAAGATTTTAAAGTAAAATATTTAAAGACTTTTTAATAACTAAAGTAGTTAAAGGTTAATACTTTAGTTCAGAAAGTAATTAAGATTTAATTATATAGGAGTAATTAAATTAATAAGGTAATTAAAGAATGAGTGATAATTTAATTAATTAATTGGTAAGTAAGAGTTTATCAAGTTGTTTTAATAAATAATTGATTTAAAGATTAATTACCTAAAGAAATAATTAAAGAATTGATAAAAATTAATGAGGGATCATTAATTAAGGATTATTAAATAATTAATGAATGGGATTAATTTTGATAATCAAATAGATTAATTAATTAATAATAATCATTTTATGAAATTGGTTAAGTATAATTGCTTAATGGAAGTAATTTAAGAAATTAATTACTTAAGGTAATTAATTAAATAAATTTGATAAGTTTAAATTAATTTGTTTAATTAATTTAAGATAATCACTTGGTGATTTGATAATTACTTAAATGTAATTAGTGAAAGTATAAATTACTTAGGAAAGTAATTAAAGTTAATTAGTAGATGTAATTAACTAAAGATGGTTTAATAAAAGTAATTTGAGTTAATTACTTTAAATAAATTAATCAAGGGATTAATTAAAGGATAATTAATTAAGGAGTAATTAATTTATGAAGTGTAGTAATTAAGAGTAGTTAATTACTAAATGAGATTAATCAAAGGTGATTAATAAATATGATTAATTAATTATTAATTTAAAATAAGATAATTAATTAAGAATAATTAAGGATCATTAATTAATATAATTAATGATGTAATTAAGAATTGATTAATTAAGATTAATTAATAAATAATAAGTGATTAAAGTAATTAATTAATTGTAATTAATTAAGGATTAATGTAATTAAATATAGTTAATTAATTAATGAAGTAATTAAAGATTAATTACTAAATGGTTTAAGATAATTAATTTGTGAAATTAATTAAGTATTAATTACTTAAAGTAATTAAAGGGTAATTAATCAGGAATGATTAATTAAGATGGATATTTAGAGTAATGATTAATTAATTGGTTTAATTAATAATTAAGTAAGCAGGATTTATAAGATGAAGTAATTAATTTGATTCACTTTAAATTAATTAGAGATGATAAATCATTACTTAAGAATGGATGAATGATATTGAATGCTTTGCATTGTTGATATCTCTGATAAGAGATGTGCTGATCTATGATATAGATGTTTGGTTGGATTGAAATGATAATATGAATTATCTGTTTGGATGATAATATGGATTATCTATTGAATTATCTATCTGTGTGTAGTATAGATAAGAATTGAATTGTTTTAACCTTAAAACAACTTGGCCCTTAAAAGATACGTTTTGGATTTCGATGAGACCGGGATCGGATTTCCGTATACCGGGATTCCAGGTTTGGAGACCCGAATACCACATCGATCCAAATTAACGATAGGTCGTGAATCTCAAGTGAAGATGAAGTTTCAGAGTGCAAGGGTTATTGTCGTTAACTCTGAGGGTGATTCCAAAACGAGTGTAACGAGATAATGCCTTTGGTTTCGTTCGAACCCGGAACGAACTTGTATGGATTGAATGCTTTCAGCACATCGTCAGGCGGACGATGAGCATTCTAAGTGATATGTTCTGATTAAAGGTAATCGTAACCTCAAGCCTCATCAACCGGGAATGGCTAAAACAGGGGAGGTGCAGCAAGGCTTCGTGGGTAGCACCCACTGAGAGCAAGATAGATCCCTGTCTAGAGGTCCCTTTTCTTTTCATTCGGCTTAGTGTGTGGTTGGTCGCGCCAACTACGGGGTTATCTTGTTCGGGATTATCCAGTAAGGGATGGTTCCGGCTTTGTGTTGCAGGGGAGCGGGCGTACTCCTCGGTACGGTGATCTAGGCCACGTACTGTGACGGGCGGTACCCCAGTAGCCCTGCCATTGATGGAAACCCATTCTTCCTACGTGCCCTTACGGTTTTGATTGTATAACCCACTTTGTGGCTAGTATGCTGGAATTTAATAATGTAACAATTTCAGCTATTTCATATTTATTTGAAAACCCTAGACCCTATTATAATATAACTGGATTTCCTATCAAATGTTTTGGTTAGCGTAAGGTATAAACTTACCCATGTTTATTTGTGGGGAGTCTTACGTGATACCTTTTCTTTCTAAAGGTTTTGAAGTTAAGCAAGTTTAACCTGTTACTCACACCAGACCCATGTCTGACCCAAGTGTTTATTTCTGTTTTATAAACTCTTGGGTACTCAAATTTTTACGAGTAGCCAAGGGATTCAGGTTTAGCTTTGACAAATATTCTGGAGGAGCAATGGAGCAGGAGGCTTCGGCGTTCGTAGATATAGTATTCCGCTGTGTTGATATCTGTGATAGTGTCTTGTCTTGTATTTGAGTTGTAATGTCTAGACAGATGGTTATAACTGTCTAGTAAGTGATGTATATGCTGTGTAACTCTGTAAATTGTTGTATACTATGTAATAGTTTATGTTATTAATATAATTTATTCGTTCCGCTGTGAGATCGTTGTTGTTGTTTCTTTCTTTCTTCTCTTCTTTTCTATTTTCTACCCCTTTCTTTCTTCATAATGATGCGACTTTCTGGGCATAGGAAGTCGGGTTGTTACATAAAGTGTGTTTGTAGGAATGGTATTAGATTTCCCATACTTACATACCTTTGAAGTGTGGCCAAAACATTGGCAATTCACATAAATGTCCTGTTTCCAACTTTATCGAACCACTACCTCGGCATCAATGCCCTCAGTAATCCCGACCTTAAGCAATGAGGGCAATGGCTTATTAGGAGTGATCGTAATCAGTGCTTTGGCATAAACCAATCTTTCCCTAGCCATAGTATTGGAATCAAAATATTTAACCTTGCTAACATGACTGGCAAGCAGTCTAGCCCAATTATGGGTTGCAAAATAGAAGGGATATGGGAAAAGTGCGCCAAGACTAGAATAGATAATACTTGTTCCTTAGCCTTATCCATAAATGACTCCAAGTAGTGATAATTGAAGGCTTTTCCTCGATTAGGATCGGGTTAGATTCCAGAGCCCATTGCCTTTCATCACTTCTCGAGAATCTGAAATAGAACATTGCATTATCAAATGCATTTTTAGGCTACCTCTAGGATTTCATGCTTGATGACAATGATGTTTAACTAGATGATAAATAGGGATAGAGTCCATGAAAAAACCAACGAAACAGTCAGACCAATAATCGACTCTCGCTTGCAAAACTTTGACAGGAGGGATCACTACCCCGTCAATCTCAAAAGTGTCAAAGGATCGGGAGGAATATACCCCAACATTTCTCTGCAAGGAAGTAAAGTAGGACGCCCACTTTGCAGGTTCGATAAGTGGAGGAGACTTCTATTGCATATCAGGGATATGTGACAGTTTACTGGAATTAACATTTCCGCAAACACCTTTAGGGCTAACATTCTCAACACCTATATTAGCAGTAACAACTATACGTGCTTCAGCATTTCTGCCAACCACAGTATCAACATCCTCAACAAACTTAGACTCACAATAGGGAGCTCCAAAAACTGGCGATAGGGTTTAGATCATTGTCCACGCCCTCATTATCCCCAGCTTCAAATAAAGGGGGAGAGAGAGGAGGTGTTAACCTGATTCGAGCTGACTGCAATACCAGAAATAGGAAAAACTTTCTACTGAAGCTGAGGCTAAAGAAGCGGCCATTAACACAGAATCAAGAGAAGATTGATTCCCCTCTTGACTGGAGGACAAAGGAGGAGAGAGACGTGTAATCGGAGATGAAACTAAAGGTGGGATGACAATCAGAGAAGGAACAGTGGGCTATTGACCAGAAGCAAGGAGGCTTGAGATATTGAAGATGAGACGAGATCTGGTCAGAGAGCCACTAAAAACGGGCAAGCGCGCATTGCGACAAGGGTGAGAAATGAATGAGAAGAGAGCACAAGTGATGGTGGCATGAGAATCAAAGAGAAGAAAAGGATGAAGGAAGAAAGAATTCAGATGTCATCATTTTAATTATTTCTAAATAACTTTATGGTGATGTGATGGGTATATATTAAGTGATGATGCAGCCATTGGACATTAGTGACAGCTAAGATCGTTGGCGGGGCATTATTGATTGCAAGGTCAATTTTGCAACTAACTGATAATAGTAATCACTATAATAAATGGCGAGGCAACATCACTATATTTTATGATGTTTGTGTGTTTATTTGATGATTTTTGATATAATCAGAAAAGTGTAAATGCTATGGAGTTTTAGGATTTTAAAATGTAAAATGTTATATCTTGTAGATTCCTATTTTGAAATGTGGAATGGTATTGATTCTCGGAGGAATGCATAAAATTTTAGGTAAATTAATTTTAAATTATTGATTGAACTTATGTGAAAGAAATATAGCAAGAATTTTATAAAATAGATTATGGATTTTGGAAGATGATTTAAAAAGTAATGAATTGTATACACTTTTTTAGTTTTGATAAACTATGCAGAAAAAATATAATAGTTTGGAAATGTAAATTATTTTAAAGGTTATTACTATTAATTATTTTAAAGTAGAAGGAAAATTTCATTTTTGGTTATATGTATTGTTAAATGATAATGAATGAAATATTTGATTTTGGAATCATGTAAGGCACAGTTTTAGATAACTTTACTTTTGAATGGAAGGGTAATTTTCTGAAAATAAAGTATTTTAGGAAGTATAAAGGTTTATAAAACTTAATAAATTATTTAATTGAGACTTATTTTGAAAATAAATAGGGAATTAGCTTTGAAATATTAAATTTTGTGAATAAGTTTAAACTTTCGTCCCGATATAAATTCAAAATGAGCAAAATGTTTAAATAAATTTATAAAGAAAGTTAGTAAATAGTATTTGAAAATAATTTTGGTTATAATAGAGTATTTTGAAATTAAGAAATACATTGAAAGATATTTTATCAATTAGAAAAATGAGATTTTAGTAAAAATTTGTTAGCGAGATTTTGGCTTTGGTTAAAACATTTTAATGTTGGTTTGATGGAGAATTTAAATGAAATCTTGAAAAAATATATAATTTTTTAAAAGTAAATTTTTAAAATAAAGTATTTTGTAATTCTGAAAAGGAAATTTTCGCTTTGGTTTAATGTTTTAGTTATTTAAAATAAATTGAAAAGGATATGATTAAGTTTAATATAATTGGTTTGTTATATATTTTTCTTTATGGGAAATTGCGTAGACGTAATTTTCTTAAAGGAGGAAGTTTGTAACAACCCGAATTTTGAGTAATAATTAGTCGAGGTTAATAATAGTGATTTAATTAATTAAATTAAGATTTGGGGATTTATTTAATAAATTGGTTTGAAAATTATTTAATAAAAGGATTTAGATTGTGAAAATAAGATATTTAAATTTAAATATGTTGAAATGTGAAGATAATATTTTATTAAAGCGATGCAATTGAAATATAATATTAGTTTGGAAAGAAGTAATTTTGATATGAAAATTTATATTTATTTAAATTAATAGAATTTAGTTAAAAGGAAATAAATATATATACATTTGATTATTTTATGTTTTATGTTTCCTTGGCCTAAACCCATACTACTTCCAGAGATCTCTATCTCGAGAATTTTCTTGTTCACCAATTTTACTTAACGTATTCATCCCTTCGTTAATGGACTACTTCCTGATACTTCGATCTTAATAATCATTTTCCTTTAAATTCAAGAATAAATTATATAAATTATTAAACATTATCAAATTTAAATAGATGATTCTCTACATTATTTTACATCTATGGCGAGAGGGGGATCGAGTTTCATTGCGACGATGATGTGTTGTGTGCATGCGTTCATGGATGGAAGGAGAGGAAGAAGAAGATGAGCGCAGCTTATTGGTGAGTTCCATGCTCATAAACCTATGTCTAATTCAAGTTATTTTGTACACATATTGTGTTTGGATTGCTACCATTAATGAGTATGATATTTTGCATCAAACTGAAGTGATTAAAGTAGGAATTGGATTGAATTCGATCGAAGTTCGATCGATTTTTCCTGAAATAGCTTCAGGCACTGGTCGACCCTTAGTGTCTACCGGTCGACCGGTGCTACTATTTGTTTTATAAAAAATAGAATAAATTTTTAAAAAATAGGAATAAATTAAATAAAAATGAATTTAGTTATGTACAATCAAATTATAATAGAAACAACATAAAATGGATTTGTAGAGTTTATATAAAAATTTATAAAATATTTAATAGCTTAAAGAAATTAATTAATAAAAGAATAAATTAGATATTTGCTTTAAAAATCATATAAAAATTGCGTAAATATTCTAAAAAATAAGAAATGTAATCTAATTAATATTTTAAGTATTTTGAATTAAATTTGTTGATTAACAAATTTACTTGGAGTAAGGTTAATCAATTATTGATGTTCTTATATATTTAAAAATTATGTGGATATTCAAATTCAATTCTAAAAATGATTATTATCCGTTTTTGATATTTTTCTTTGTGTTATAAAATGTTGGCTATGTGGATAATTTATATGTACAAGTATATGAAATGGTGTTTTATTCTAAATTTAGAAGTATAATTATTATATTTTAAGAGCTATTAACTTGTCTAAGGAAATATATATTGGTTTGAATTGTTTATTCTTAAGATATATATATATATATATGTATATGCATGTATGTTTGTATGTATGATATTTAGGAAATAAGTAATTATTATTAATTAAAAGTTTTCAAAGTATAGTTTATAAAACTTTAATATATAATTCAAGTTTTGGAAAAAGTATTTATTTGATTATGAATATATTAAATTGTTTTGGATGTATAAATAGTATTTGGTCATGGAAAATTACAGAATAATTGTTATACGTAATGTTTAGTTTTATAAACTATTTTTGGGGTTTTAAAGGAAGGACATGGATTTCAAAAAATGTTGGTAGTTAGTAAATTTATATTTGAATGTATAAAAGATTGAGAAATCAATAACTTAATGGTAATTAAATTTATATTCAGTCTAATCAATTATATGAAGATTATAATATTACAAAAAACATGAAATTATTTTATTAATATCTTTCATATTTTAAGTGTATTTTCCCAGTATATAATTACTTATGAATTATTAATGTGTGATCTAAATATAATTATACCTGATTTTCCAGGTTTTCTGATTTCTCATCTTCTATATACCAATTTCTATGTTATGAGTTATTCACCGTTGATATGGATTTAATTGATGATTTAATATAATACAGTGATGATATCCTTGTTATGATTTTGTTGTATTTAATTATGTGTAATGAGAAATCTGAATAAACGAATTATAATACCATTTGAGATGGTGCATTCAGTAATATTACTCTAGTTATTCAGTAGACTCGTTATATAGAATATCACGGAGGTGAGTGAAGTTTATAAGCAGCGAATAAATGTTTGAGTATCACGTAGTAGTATGGGACGTTGTTGTGATATTTATTAGATTATTCATTGTAATAAATGACCTCATGTGATAGGAATAGTGATATGAGTGAGAGGTAGTACATGTAGTTTTAAGTATAGCTTCTTGCTTATATTCAGTAAGTATGTCTTTACGGCTTATGATGAGCAGTGCTCTATATCCATTATTATTAGTTTTATATGTCACTATTATAATGTACTCCTTTTATTGATGTTGGAGAGAACTAGATGGCTAGAATCCACCTTAGTGGCTCGATCGTGGGGTCGCACCCTAGATCTATGCAATATTATATTTATATAGTTATGTGCTATCTCTATGCACGCATATGCCTCTGTATCACCTAGGCCAGTAGTATGTTACTTGTAGGGGCTAGAGTCAGGTCGTGACTAATGAGTACTCGCATGGATGAGAACACTGGTGGAGATGTATTAGGATACCGTGATGGTAACTAGGACTGTAGAGACTTTGTTACTCTGGAGCAAGCTTTGAGCTTCAGTCACCCTTTTGGTACTAATGGAGTAGTAAATAGGCAAATACTATTAATACACCTTATTTATGTATAGATATGGGTTAGATATCCCATATATTGTTGTTTATTTATAAACGACTCTACTTGTGGCTTCGTATCTGTCGTGTAGTCATTTCCCATCATGATACTTTCTAATAGTTCAAATATGAGGTGATGGGATTATACCTATGATAGTTATCCAGTGTATATTGGATTCTTATTTCGTTGTTTATGTTGATATGCATATTGATAATGATGCTCTATTTATTGATATTGAGTGTTACATTTAGGCAAAGCTCTGTGCTAGCCTTATCATCCTTTTTGATGTTTACAGATTTGGATGATGATTTCTCGATATGTATGATTCACACATTTGTGTTGATTCTGTGATTTCTGATTGATGTGTTTCTATATGGGTGATGACATCTTTTGATATTAGAACTAGTTGTTTTGAGCTTGTTTTTGAGTTATTAGAGTGATGTGATGCTTTGATGGTTATCTTTGAGATTATAATTGTATTTCATTTATAAGTTTCCATTGGTGCTTACACACACAAACACACATATATATGGATATGTCATTTGATGATTATGAACATCTTTGATTGGGTTATCATATCATTATCCTTAGTTCATATTGTGTTACTCCTATTATGGATTTCTTGATTAGACATAGTTCGACTCGTGTGTTATTTATATAATACTTGGACCTATCCAAGACATTTTAGATATAGGGACGACATGACCAGCACATATTTCCTTGAGCTTAGTGGAGACTTATATTTGGATTGTTACATGACACTAAGTGACTTTGACTTATTGTATATATAAGATATTGTATTGTATATTGATCACAATATATTATATTGAGATAGTTGACATTTGAGACGATTTGTATCCTTATTGTATCACTTATTATATATCATATGTTATTGCTACAATCCTGACTCCATGTTCTCTGTTATTTACTATATATTATGTACTGTTTTTTCATGGAGGCATGCATGTTCATTGCTTTGCATCGAGACTATGTACATATAGGCAAGGTATTCGTTTGATGTTTTAACATGTACCAATGTTAGTCTAAGGGACGTGTGTACCCCATATAGCCTCATTCTTCGAATTATCTAACAATACTACTTAATAATACTCTTGGATAGAATGGGTATAGAGGTAGGGTATTTTAGATGATCTGTAATTTCACAAATGGAGAAGTAGAGGTTAGATGTCATCTTAAGCGAGAACCGTAGGACTTCGAATATCAGAGAAATATGGGATATACCTTCGCCTGGACTATATTGAAAAACATGAGACATAAAGATTTCCCCCTCTTTGAGTGAATGTCGAGTTGGTGGATTAACGCTGAGGGGAACATAAGTTTCAATGGAGGTAATTATTGTTGAAGCTAGAATAACTTAGTTGGCCTCGGAGCTGACCCCATCAATTGTAGGAATATTTGTTGCAAGCTCTTGGGATTTGGGTGTCGATGATTCTGCCTGACCCGATGCACTTGGGTCGATAGGCGCTTCAACGACAGCTTTTTCATCAGCATCTTCCATAGTAGAAATAGTTTTCCCTCTTTAAATTTTTCTATATTATCATCATCGAGGTACTTAGCCATCAATTCTTTTTCGGTGAGGACTTTACAAGTTGTTTTTGCATGGTGCAACACTTCCACCCAGGCATTGACGAGGGTAACAACATACCACTTCCCAGCTACTTCAGGTTCTTGTACTGCATCACATTGGCAAAGAAGTACTAAAGAGTGGTATTGAACTCTTCTCCTTCCTTGGTTTCTTTTCTTTGAGCACTTTTAGATCATGCACGACAACTGAATATTCAACTTCAATATCTAATTTCTCCGCCTTTGCTAGCAGTAGACTATCTTTGAACTTGCCTCTTTCATCCCGAAGCCTTTAAATTTTAGTTTCCTGGTCTTCGATAGTTTTATCCCTGGCCTGGATAGTTTCAACCTTCGTGGTAAGGATGGACCTCTTATTGGCAAGCTATGACTTCAAAGCCGCGTTGTTCTTATGGGTAGTCTTCAGCAAATCTTTCACCATAATCTTTATACTGGAATGAGATCTCCTCATTTCCTCCATCAGTCTCTCGGTACTAGCCTTAAATTTCAGAGCGACATCTCTCTCAGCGCGCATCTTTTTTGAATCTGATTTGTACCCCTCTATAAGGCTATCATAGGTCCTCTTTTCAGATTCAAACGACTGAATGTTTTTTTGATTGATTTGGTTAACTTTAGAGAGGATATAATTAATCAACGAGCTCCTGAATCCATTTTACCTTCTGGTCTACTTCATCCTTGGGAATATTTTTAATGCCATGATCAAACATGACACCGGTCAAGTAGAGGTCAGGAAAGGCGGCTTGCATGCGGGTTGATGGAGTTGGGAAAGAGTTGGAGGAGTGGTAATTCCTTTGGATTGAGGGGCACAGTTGTGGCCAAGGATCGAGAAGTCGGAGTTTGTTAGTGTGTAGGAATTTGGGGTTGAGAACAAGGCGGAGGAATGCTAGAAGATGAGTCCAAGTTCTCATGTGAGCCTTTCTGTCATTTCGCGTGGTCATAAGGCTGCACCTCTTTGGCTTGCCTCTTCTTTTGATCCCTCTCGGCCTGGCGGTTTTCATTCGGCTCTCGCCTTTTTTCTTTCCTTCGAGGTCTCTCCTCCTCTGTTTCTTTATGACTTTGATAGCTAGAACGAGGTAATTTAGGAGTGCGCTTTCTCTCTTCGCCAACGCCATAGTGAAGATTACCGAATCTATCTCTTCCCATGGTATCTGAAACAAGAAAAAGGATCGTATAAGTCTTGAAATATTGGAATTCGGATAGATGCAAGGAATGTGTATTCATTGTCCTAAAAGTGTGTAGAGTGTTGTTGTCCCCTCTAAGTACCCTATGGACCGTGCTCGAAAGGAAATAAAGACGCAGTCTCGCCTCCTTCACCTAGAATATCTACAGAAAGGAAAGAGAAGCTTAGAGAGCATTCCTTGAGAAACCAGCTGGAGGAGTGGCTTCGGCTAATGGCACCGCGCTCAATTCTGCGGTTTCTTTGGGAGTCTTGATGGTTATACACTTGGGGTGAGGTGAGGCAGGAATTTCGATGCCTTTGGGAGACATCTCACAATACGACTCATCACCCTCTTCAGGGGTATCGTATTCACTGTCACCTCCTTCATCGCATTCTTCTTCTTTTTTCTCTTCTTTTCCTTCTCTCTTTCTCTCATATCGCTCTCTTCCTAAATTGTTTGCATTTTGACTTCTCCATCCCTTTCTTCTTGAACCTCACAAGCACGAACTCTTCTACTGTTCTGTTAGCAGGTTCATCAAAAATTCCATACTAGATGGGCCTATAACTTCCCCTTGGGGACTATCACTAGAGCCGCGAGTGGGGGCTAAAGAACTGGTAGGGTTTCTGGAACTGCTTGGAGGAGTGGTTGCAGCAATGACAAAGTGTTCAAGATGTAGAAAATTGCACCAACAAAGGTTCTCATTCATCAGATTATTAAAAGTGGTGCGATGTAGGAAATATCTTCAGCATGATCGTCACGTGTGTCTCGAGTGGAAATATCTTCTAAGGAGTTAGATAATAAGTTAAGCGCTTGGATAGAAGGAATCCAAGTGCGAGAAGAGTGAAGAGGAAAGGATCTTACTGCCGGAAAGCAAAGTCCTATTGAAATCGTATGGGCACCGAACGAAGAATTGCTTGTTCTTGAAGTATAAACGTTCATTATGGAGTGCTTTAATGATCTTGCATTTGCACCAGGCCTTAATGATAGTGTAGGATGGCGAATTATGTCGATTGTTGAAGCTTAGGATGTGAGTTAATTCTCTGAAATTGGGAAGTGTTGGAATCGGTTCATGAAGAGAACATAAAAGGAGCTCAGTAGTGCATATCCATTAGGATGAACCTGCGATGGAGCTAGCCTGAGCTCTTGGAGAATCATACACAAGAAAGGATTAAAGGGCACAAAGATGCTGCCTAAGCACATGTATCTATTGCAGACTGTATAGCCCATCGGAGGATTGTGCGCTCGTTGGCCTTAAGTAGAAAGCAAGATATTGCCTCTGGGAATTCCATTCTATCGGTAGATCATATGAAGTATCTTAGAAGTAAGGGTTGTCGACACTTGTTCGGGCGGATAATCCAAAACTCTTAAACCGATGTACTCATTTAAAAGAGGAGGCTGCTCTTGAATCGGTTCTACTGGAATAAGCATTCTTTTTAATTCGGGGGTAATCGAACGCCTATGCCCCAAAGGTGTGGAAGTTGAAGATTGTGCAGTTGTAGAACAGCTTCAGAAGGAGTAGATGGTCCAATGCTTGTATGGAATTTGGGAGAATGGCAAGTCATTCGAACAGGAAAACTTGGCATTCAACACGGTCAGGTATGTTTTATTTTAAGATCTATTTTAAATTTAAACCCGTGTGACTGATGCCCATAATCCAAAGAAAGTTGACAAATGTTGAAAAATTGGATTTTGATCGTCGATCGAGGCAAGTGATAGTATTTGAACTATGCAGTGTGTATCCTATGTCCTGTACACAATGAATGGACCATCCTATGTAGATAGCTCGCTCGTGCTAGAAAATAAGTCACGCTGCATGATGGAACTGTGCATCAGATCTTACCTATTATCATCGGATGATCGATAACGGAACCGTTGTCCGAAGGGACGTAGAAGTTTATCTTTTATAAGAACATGGGAGTGCAGTAATGGAAATGCTATGCAATGGAGTCGTTGAAATATAGGAGCATATTCAGTATGATCGTTCTTTGAGAAGAGAACCCTCCATTGACATTCGAATGAAGATTTTTGATTGGTCAAGTGTTGGTTAGAGCTACGCAATGTGGTTTGGAATGCAAAGACTAGAATTGAGGCAATCAAACACTTCCCCTATACCCTAGGTCAAACCCGAGTGCATTCTAGGTCGAACCCGAGAATGAACTTAGGAGAACTGAGGGTTTGCACCGACCAAACACTTGCTAAAATCACCCCTATCATAAACGTCATCCATGACGGCGACCCAAAGACTTCGTCGGAAGCAACCATCATCACCAAGAACCCATCTTTAAATTTCTTAGATCTTAGGTCAAAGAAGTGATCGGGGTCGAGCATTTTCAAGAATTCAACAGTCATTGAGATGGATCCCTGAAGACAGTGGCGGTCATTGAGGTGGTAATGGATTTCGAAAGCAGGCGATGGTGCTAGGGGATCATTAGCTATCGGTTTTTTGCAAAGGAATTGATTGCACAAATAGTCGGTGGAGCAAGATCTCGGTGGAAGGAACTCAAGCATGAAAAGATTAAAGTAAAAAAGTACTTCTAAGTGCCTAATGTATGTAGTACTCATTTACTAAGCAAAAGGTCATGGTACTAAGTAGAATAACTCGGTGTACCAACATAAATTTTTAGCCAAAAACTTGTAAAAAGAACAACATGAAGGTAGTGCATACCTAGTTGAGGCGTGGGATGATCTCTAGCATGTAGATCTTGTCTGTAGCATGGGAAATGGAATTCCTACTATATAAAGCGGTTGAACTGTAGAATGGAAACAATGCTTTGAAGTAACTCTTGGATAACTAACTGGTGTACTTGGATTATAGTAAATGCTTTTCTTATTCCAGGGCACCCTTTGTTTCCAATAGATGATATCTAGGGGGAAAGTGTGATCTAGGTTTTTGCCCTAGCGGCCTTTTGACGAATCTGGATGCCAGAACAAAGATGAAACGATTCACGAATTTGGGAACATGCTTGGAAGAAATATAGAGTGGAGGCATGAAGTGACATCATGATTGGAGTTAAGTAAACTACTTGGTACCAAGCACTCACTACTTAGTACCGATCACTTTTCTATCCCTCTATAGGCCGTTGAAGTTATGGCCCGTGGACAGATAGTTTGAGTGATCATCTTGAGGTGCATTTCTCAAGGAATAAGTGAACAACTTCAAGGAATTTCTAACAGAAATCAGACAAATACAAGTGATATCAAAACCTCTCGGAAACAACATGATCTCCAAGAAAAAATACTCGAAACACAATGGATCGGAGATAGAAGAACAAAGGAGAGGAGAAGGAGCGATTCCCATCCAAAAAACAGGTTGGTACCGGCCACCTCTAGCCTGTACTGATTTTTTTTACAGCTCTAGGGAATCCATCTTCCCCTCTTGCTTTTAAGGATCCGAAGTAAAACTAGGTATATTCGGATCTAGTGAATCGACTAGATAGTTTCCCTATAAATACAACACTCATAGCAGCTGGAGAAGGACTTTTGGCACTTTTTTTCTTCATCTTCTATCTCCTATCAACTATAGTTACTAAGGAAGCTACTCTTGGCATTTCTAGGCTATTAGACTTATCAAATCCTTATACTAGTACCTTCCAAATATTTAATCAATAACAATACAGTGGACCTAGGCCTTGGACTGGCCGAACCACTGTAAAATTCTGGTGTTCTTTCTGTTTCTTTAACTATTTCTATTAGACCTCTCATTATCACAAGATACTTTGGGTGTTGTGCCATTTTTAGGATATATATATATATATATATATATTTATGTATGTTTGTATGTATGTATGTATGTATGTATACATACACTACGAGGCTTGTAAATTGAGTTATACATATAAATTGATGTTAAAACGGATCAAAAAAGTTTGAAAAATTGAAAACAAGATTACAAAGAGAAAAGAGAAGAAATGAAGACTATAAATGCAGGAGGAAGAAAATGGCTAATGACCATTCATCAGCGGTCTACAGGTGTCCTATTGTCGGTTAACTGGTGGCTACAAAAGCTAACCGATGGCAGTCCCCTAGTAGATCTTGGGATTTTGTTGGGATAGGTTGAACTTGGACCCAACAGGGCCAAGCCAAATAGGATATGCTTTATAGAACCATGTTTTTGCATGACTCTTTGAACTATTTATGGGATGATTGACCCAATACAACTTCGAACTGATGTGGTGCATATATATAGTTGTATGTATGGATGTTGTACTAATCGATGCATAAATTGAATGGGATATTGTGTTAACAATTGATTTTGTGTTTATGGATGCATTGTTTGATGTTAGCTATTAGTTAACGTGGTGGTGCACTTGATCATTTGAAATGGGGACCATGCAGGTGTATGCATCATAGGCAGTACGACATTCAGAATCATATTCATGACTAAGCCACCGTTTAAATGCAATAGGGGTTGGGCGTGGCGGTGTACGTGGGAGCGACCACATCAGGATCTGTGTGATGTTTATTGTTGAATCATGACATTAAGCCGTTAGAAAAATAAAGTGTTGTTGGACTAACTCTATGGTTGTAGAGGATGCAGATCAAGGTATGATTATATATATCATCAACGTTGATGGTATTATATGAATATAGTTATGGTATGTACATAATAGATTTGTTACACTCACTTAAATTATTACTGTCTAATCTCTCTCTATATTTCTATTTTTGTATATTATTGTTAGGTTGATGGAATAATGGACTTTCTAGGTAAGTGACGTTTAAAGATGCAGATGACAAAAGTTTTCCATGTGTTACGGCTAAAATTTTCAAAGTCTTATAACAGACTCAAACACCGGATTAGACTAAGGAATGATGAAGTAATGTTGGGCCTAAAGACTTGAAAAGCTGTTAAGAATGAAGAAATAAAGGAGTATAAGAAGTTTGGTGGAGTTTGGAGTCTACAATTCAGTTTGGTACCAACCTCAATTGGCGACCGCCGACCTGATTTTGGAGCTTGAGATGGCAAGTGACCAATGGAAGGAACTCGGGCCATAGGGAAAATTTGAAGAATGATAGAAGAAACAGATCGATTTCGACTAGAACAGGTCGATATCGAGTTGATTTACATCTATGGAAATATGGGATTTGAATCGATCTTCGCTCTCAGATATTCAGATCTTGGAGTTATGACGTTTTCAAACTTGGATTGCAAGATTGCTGTAGAGATTTTCTTATAAATAGGAAGCTATTTGCAATTAAGAAGGAGATTTACATTTTTGAGATCTAAGTTCTATCCTCTTCAATCTTTACTCTTCAAAACTCAACCAAATCCGAGATCTAATAGATTATGGTCGGATTTAAGTTGTATTTCTTTGTATTCCTGAGAGAATCGAAAGATAGTATGATTAAAGTGGACGTAGGCCTCAGATTTGCCAAACCACTATAAAAAGTGCATTTATGTTCTTATTTTCCTCCTATTTTTTCTTGTTTGATTTGGAGTTATCTAATTTGGTGTGTTGTGCCATTTTCCGATGCAACATTTTTGGTGCTTTCACCGAGAAAGGACTATATTTGAAGATTTAAAGCTCGGATCTAAAGTTTGGAAGAGATGAAGATGCCTTCTACTAGAGCTATTGTAGGACCAAGTCAATTAGAGCATGGAGGCAGTCGAGAGCTGTCCTTAGGTTCAAATCCATCCATCAATGTGACCAAAGAGGAGATGGAAAGGATAATGAAACAGATGCAAGGTGAGATGATGGCTCGACGGTAGAAAATGCTAAAGGAATTTTTCAAAAGGATGGATCAATAAAGAACAGCCGAAGCAGTTGGAATACAAAATCATAGGCCAGAAACCAATGCAGGAGCATCTGCAGTTGGGCAAAGCAACCTGGAACAATGCCTTCACCATAAAATCAGATCGGTACCGACCTAAATCAGGTTGGTACCAACATGAATTTACATAGGGGCACTATCGATTTGGATTTGGGATGAATTGGGATGTCAAGAGCAGATGATGCTGTAGCCAGTGATGTGAATCAAAATGCAAATGCGCAACCACAGGAGTGTGTGCCTCGATTTCCCCACGGGAATGGGGGGTAGAATGTTGCTGTGAATCAGAGTCTTCAATTAGATGACAACAACCAAGTGCTTGAGATGATCAGAAGAATGGTGAGAGGTGGACCTCTACACAAGAGGTTGGAGGACATGAACATGAATCTGTTTACCCCTAACATTCAGTATACGAGGAATCTACCTGATTTCAAGCTACCAACATTGGGACTATACAACGAAAGTATAGGTCCTACCATATATCTGATGGGATACATCCAACATATGAAGGTGTTGGGTGCATCTGAAGAGGTAATGAGGTAATGCATTGCGTTATACTTAATAGAATTAGCTGCTATGTTGTTCAGGCAGTTAGAGAATAGGACCATAAGCACATGGGCTTGATTGGTGGACATGTTCTTGAGACAGTTTAGAGTTTACATTTCTCGACCAAGAATGTGATGATGCTTTCAAGCATGAAACAAAGGGCCGGAGAAACACTGAGGAGTTATCTGAAAAGGTTGAATGTAGCAGCTACTGCAGTTTATAAGCTGGATCTATTGATTGTTCTTATAGCGGCATTTTCTGGAGTCACGAGTAAAGCTGACTCCAAAACTGCTTTGGAAAGGGATCCACTAATGGATCTTATAGAGTTTTACCATAAGGATGAGAGATACATGCGTTAGGAGGATGCTGAAGCTGAGAATGCTGAAGTTAATATCGTGGATGATGGAGGACCATCTATAGCAGGATAAGGTAAAGGAAAGCGAAAAGCTAAAGATAGCTTTAGGGAACCAAAGCGGAAAAGAAGGGAACATAAATTCTCTTCATAAATGATTTGATTGAAACCCCAAAAAGGATATACCCAGATACTAGGGAAGGGATCCTTCATCATAGGCCAGCTAAGAGAAAACCTACGGATCAGGAGAAAAGGTCAGGAAGATTTTGTACTTTCCATGAGATGGATGGACATGAAACGAATGAGTGCAAACACCTTCATGATTTAATAGAAGAGAAGGTTCAGATAACCAACTAAAATTGTAATGGCTCGGGATTTTCGACCCTCAAAAATCGACATCAATACATTCACAGTATAGCATGCCGAGCAATGGAGTGCCGGAAATACCAGATCATTAGGGGTGAAGAAGAAAAAGATAGAAGAAGAAACAGAATCAATAACACGGAATCTCACAATCGCTGTGGAACAAATATAATATATAATAACAGATTTTTATACAAAAGAAACTATATCTAGTTAATATACATACAATCATCAGAGTGCAACAATCAATACATCAATAAGGACAATTATTATAACTTGTCATCACCAGTGCTGACTATACAGTCTACACACATAGCGGAATATAAACAAGTACGTGAAATGCGCTTGAAATCCTCTAGCTCGTCTCCTGAGCTCCATAGCATCCTAACGTGAATCTGTAATATTCGGTCTGACCTGAGCATTATAATAAAATAACACTCGAGTCAGTCTGGAAAACCAGTGTGAGAAAACACACTCAATTTGAATTATTACTATTTCAAAATCCTTGGAAAAACAAAGGTATCTCGTAAGACCACGCCACACATAAATACGATGGGTTTTTACCTTATGATAACCAAAACATTTTATATCAAAATCATTTGATATTATAATATGGTCTACGGAAAGTAAATTAGAAAATAGCTAAAATGCTTGCTTCTCATGTTTCAGCATAGTTGGGTACAATCAAAACCGTACAGGCTCATAGTGGATATTGGATTCCATACAATGACTGGACTACTGGGGTACCAACCACCACAATATACCTCTAGAAAAATGTACCAAAATCGTACCTAATGATCCCTACCAAAACTGGATCGGCCTACCCATTACTGGATAGTACCGAATATGTTATACCCCGGGTATTCCCACCCTAATCGAGCGCTCTCTTTTCCATGCGCAACCATATCCATAATTTATAATATATATATATCCAGGGTATCTAGAAAGGTGATAACATACCCTACTTGGGTGCGGCCCACTTAGCCCTACAGCATCTCCCATGTTTTAGTCATTCCCGGTTGATGAGGCTTGAGGCTACGTTTACCTTTAGAATAGCATTCATACTTGGAATAGTAACACTACCTTCCTAGCAACGATGCAATGATGACATTCATCTATACAAGTTGTTCTGGGTCTAAACAAACCGAATCTCCTTCCAAATCACCATCTCCATTATCTTTGAGATAATCACAATTCATAACGCACAAATCGAATCGAAATGGTTTTCGGATAATTAAATCTGATCCCGATATCTTCGAAATGATCAACGAATTTGGCCAGATTTTGATAGTCGGTTATTTAACTATCAAATAACACCATAAGCAATCACTAGGACTTATTTTATAAATCTTAAAAACATTCATTCAAAATATCTTTACAAAGATATTTATATATATATATATATATATATTCAAAACTCTTCAAGTATTTCCCCCGTTTTGAAAACAATTTCAAATCCTTATATCCTTAACGGGATATTTTCAATCCATATCAATATTTAGAAATATTTCCAACTCCAATTTTCAATTCAACACTTTGAAAATATTTCTATATAGAAAAAATCTCGTAGTTAATATATTACAAATTCCTTCAAGTCCAATAATTAGGAACTATTCATAAGTCTATTTTCCTAAAATAATTTTTTTATTCCAATGCTTAGGAAATATTCCCTTTTATTTTATACTTCTCAAATCCTTAACAATTTAATTGTAAATTCATTAACTCATTTATAACGGATTCTATAATTTTTTCGGGAATTCATTAATTAATCCCCTTTAAAATTTCCAAAATCGATTATACTTATCTATAATCTCAACTGCCCATTTCTAACTTCCTTTATGAATTCTAATTCATTTTCGAAGTTTCTATATTTAAATACTTTGGAAATTTTCCTTAAGTTCCCAGAATTTCACCATAAGATTTCTCTTTTAAAAATCATATCCATTAAATAAGCTCCGTTTACAAATCTCGAGAGCATTTATAAATAAATTTCCAATCACTTCCTAAATATCTATATTATATGTAAAATAAATATTTTTAAAGAATAATAATTTATTTTTAAAACATGTTTAGGTAATTATTTAAAACATTTAAACACTTTAAATAAACACCGATAACTCATTTCCCATTCATTATTAGATAAAACTAATCGATTTCCAAAGCTTTTTTTAAAATGTGAATTCATTTCAATAATATTAAATATTTGAAAAATCCATTTTTCAAAGTATTCTAATACTAAACAACTTTAAATTACATAGTTAAATAAATAAGATTTTCCTTTTGATGCAAACTTAACTTCCAAATAAAAATATTTTTTTAAATCCCAATAACTAATTTCAATTTATAAATCGCTCTCAATGCACAACACATCGATTTCATTCCAATTCCCTATCCATTCTCACATCTCAATATAGAATCCATTATTTTTCCCCAAAAACCTATTTTTCATATCTCGATATAAATTCACACTGTGAAATTTTATTTCCAATAAATCAACAAATATCATTCCCCTTATTTATAAACATTGTTTATAAATTTTTATAACTCATTTGGGTTTTACTTATTTATAAAAATAATCTCAATTATAAAATTCCATTTTTGTAAATCTATTTCTTTATAAATTTCATTTATTTTCAAATCTATTTTAAATATCAATTTTAACTTCTTTTCCATATTTTTTTTAGAAATATCATTTAACAATTCATTGTTAAAAAATCCTTTGTATAAATTATTTTAAAAATATCACATTTAAACCATTTTACGAATAGTTAAATACAACCCAAATCAAATTATCGTTTATCCAAAACAGTTTCCTTTAAAAGAATCCAAATTTCAATATAAATATTTTAATATCCAAAATCTCCTTTTAATTCCTTCAAATTTAAAAATAATATTTATGGTATTTAAAATACCAAAATTAAGGCCAGTGCTACTATAGCATCTAAACATTTAAATTACACAACAATCTATAATAGATTATTCAATTTCATCATACATTACTATATACGAAAAACAATCAATATATATTTGACGAATCTAGTTGGACCCCTCCAAACTTTTTCCCTGCATCCACAGATGTTAGATAATATAAAATACCAATCCCACTTCAAGGTGGGATATCACGTAACATAGGGTCATCCGCTATTATGCGGGGCGCATATGGTCTCATCCGCTCCAATAGGTGGGAATATATCCAACTACTAATATATAAACTACTACATATAATATAACATCCAACCAAGGTTTTAAATCTCGGATTTTGGTCACGCCTCGTCTCGAAGAATTTAGAGAGCTTATCTCGTATCGAGTGAGATCTCGAACGAGATGAGTGCATCTCGGTCGTCCATCACAGATTTACATCTCGGTTTCTAAAATTCATTTCGGAGTTATCTCGGAGTATATGTCATGTCGAAAATTAGTTTTGATACACCTAAATTTATAATACTAGTCACTACCTTAAGGAAAACACTATGCACTTACCTTGAATATATCACACGCCTATCATTAGTAATTTAGTATGGAAAAATATCACTTGTATCATGTAAAATAAACAAATAACTAGATTTCATGAATAATGTTCAATATAATATCATATGAGATAAAGTAGACAAGAAACAAACCATAACAAATGCACCTTTAGTTTGTTTGATCATTCACTTAACTTTCCTACACAATACAATGGCTCATTTCTACCTTTTATGATTTATAGTGTTGTAAGGGAAATATTAATTTTATAACTTCAAATACAAAAGTCTACAAGTAGAATTAAGATATTATATGTCTGATTATAGTATTTAATTATCAGCAAACAAAATCTCATTAAGCAACTAATAGCATAGATATTTCAAACAAACGTAGAAAATAACATACATAGTACAAACAAGTTTCAAACATTTAGTAATATTATAAGAAAAGCAAAAAAATGATGTACGAATGAACATGTAATCATCAAACGAAATTAATAGATGAAAGAGAATTCTTTGATTGCTTAAAAATAAGCGTCGAGGAAAAAAATTATAGCAGCAAAGACTAAATGAAATCAAATTTGGAATCCATTTGGAACATAAAGTTAAATAACTGAAGCCCAAAATTTATAGCCGCAAAAAATAGGGTTAGGAAAAAAACTCAAGAAAGTGTCGAAAAAAGAAAAAAGATATCGGATGTAAATTAATTTGGATCAGAAACCTAAATGAAAATCATAAAGTGAAATACTTACCATAACCGATGTAGATTTTATCATCTACTTACATTCTCACTGCCATAAAATAAGAGACGAAGACTAAATGAGATTTATATAAGAAATAAGGGTTAAAAAAAGTACAATTAAGAAGGCTTAAATTAAGGTAAAGGATGAGCTAGCCCAATACGGAAAAAGAGTTGATTTTTTCCAAAATTCAACAACTCGGCCGATATCTCACTGTTAAATCTCGTTCGAGATATCGACGAGATATTGAAATATCGTCCGAGATTTAGGTCAGACGAGATTCAAACGAAATAGCCTGTATCGAATCGCCCGGGCTTGAAAATGAGATCTCGGCCGAGATGAGCGAGATTTAAAACCATGCATCCAACTGATAAAAATTTATAAATTCAACCAAACATCCAAAAATTAATTTTAACATTTTAAAATTAATAGTGGTAATCCAAATGAGTCAGATTTTACTCACTTTGATTTTTAATATGCCGAATATCTAGATTTTAAATTAAATCGAACAACGTTCGATTTAATCTAAAATTCCAGCTGACTTAGATCGACTCCAAATTAATCCCAGATGTCTTACGCATCGATACGATCCCATCACGTCTAGTTTTGTTCGAATTGGACATCATATGAATTAAATATTGCATTTAAAAATTACACAAGTCAAATATTAAGATAATTCCTTTAATTAAAAATGTTAAAACAGTTAATTACCTTCGTTAATGTAAACCTCATAGTTAAGAAACCTAATCGCGCTTAACCCTCTTCCAGGCTCGAACAACACACGACATGAACTCCATCTCATCGCCGCACCCCTTGCGATCGCAAAACCCTAACCCAACGCGGATGAAAATCGTGACATCGTTCTCAACATCGCACGAAACGCCATCACCTTCAGTTGCTGCTAGCGCCACCTATAACTCACGTCCATAACCCACCAGAGAAACCCACGCCTCCATATGCGTGCACTCCATCCTCAACATCGCGCCTACACATCGGCCACCATCCCTCGAATCGGCCATGCGTGCGCCGCCTATCGCCGAACACCATCGCGAGTTCGCGAGATTTCATTTTTTTCCTGCTATTCGATTTCGATTTTTTCTTTCTTAATTTGACTGGCCCCGTTCTTGAAAGAAGAAGAGGGGAGGTAAAGGGATTTATAAATGGAAAGGGGAAGTTGGCTTCGTTCGCACGTTGGGCTCGAAGGTTGACTATACTAATTTATTTATTTTTATAATTTTATATTCAAAATATCTCGAATTATGAACTATGAAATTCCGAACTCCTATTGAGGTGTGCCGCCTAGCATTCAAATGTTATACCGCTATTCCAAATGCAATGGAACTAGTTTCGAGCTCCAATTCGATCGTATGGAGAAGATAGCTTTTTAAATCGTCTATTTAAATTAAATTCAAATAATTATTTTTAGGCGTTTTCAGATCGTTCGACCAATCGGTGAATCCAAACGCTACGAAATTTGAAAACCGATAATAATACACGATTACGGATCCAATGAAACTAGTTTCGTCGAATTTCGAGACCGTTCCCTGAATCACTATTTTAATGCGTTGATAAGATTGACGATTTCAAAAATTTACGAAATCACATGAAATCTCAGTTTTAAAACTTATTGACTAAATCCTAACTCAAATAGAATTTATATCAATATTAGAAATCCTTTCGATTCATATCAACTTGAATTTTCAATTATTCGTACTATTCCCGTATTTCGATAAATCGCTATATTTAAAATTTAAATTCATTCTATAATTTCCACCAACGTCTTTGTTAACCGGCATCTTGGTTCGGTTACAAAACGACAGTTGAAGAAATTATCATTAGCACTGGACAAGATTCTGATCAAGGAGAGACTGGAGGTGGTAGCAAGTTGTCAGGCCCACAACAAAGCAAGAGCATTCGGCTTGCCTGGCCTGGTGCGCAGATTCACCTACTATGGGCAGAGGCACCTTGTTCCTAAGCCCATGAGGGAAGTCCAACCCATCTCGTCTATAAATAGAAGGGCAGTAGCACAATGAAATGGACCTTTGCCCGGGAACACTAGGGAGACTCTGCCACTTTCAAGACTTATTATTTTCAGTTCAAACTTGTATTCAAGTCATTAATATATGGATTGTATCTGTATTCAACTACTTGTGAAAGAAATAAACATCAAAACTCAAAGTGGACGTAGGCAATTACGCCGAACCACTATAAATCCGGTGTTCTTACTTTCTGCATTTAAATTAGCATATTCTTCCTTGTTTAATTTAACTTCATCACTTACATCTCTACACAATCTTTCTCAACGAGGTTAGTGACCAATTTTGGTGCTAACACTTTGGTGCTTTCACTGAGAATTGAATTCTCAGCTTGATTGGATCTCATCGTCTACTAGTGGATTTCAATATTCGCGAGATAGATCCAGTTGTTTACTAGAAAACTTCCTATTCTACTCATATTTGAAAGAAATATAAAGGAAGCTGATAGCCGTATTCATAGAAACCAAGTCTATGTAAGATATGGGGACTGGGCGTTGAAGTTTGCAGTCATGTTGAATAAAGGCCGACCCACTCTGGCCGAATAGTCTTGGCCGAACAGCTTTGGCCGAACCACTCCAGGCCGACCCACTCTGGCCGAACAGTCTTGGCCGAACAGCTTTGGCCGAACCACTCCAGGCCGATCTACTGTGCCGAACAGCCTTGGCCGAATAGCTTTGGCCGAACCACTCCACGCTGATCCACTATGCCGAACGATACCTCCAAGCCGAAAGGTGTCTGCCATGCCGAACGAGGAATGCTGAGTGGCATACGACTTAGGCATTCATGCCCAACGCCCCAATGCCGAATGGTACTTCTGTATGCCGAACGGTACTTCTATGCCGAACGAAGTATCCAGACCTATCCATGCACTGTATACCGATCTCTCTCTCAAAAAACAATCTGACTGGTCCCTATACAAAAAATATATGGATCGGGTACGACCCTTATTTTCAAAAAAAATCTTTTTCGGGTACGACCCAAATTTTCGAAAATGAGGCCGGGTACGACCCTAGCCGCAGCGCAGTGCCTCCGGATAGTGAATTCAAAACTCAACTTAATAAAGGAACATTCTATCCACTTCCCTGACATCCCATGATCGACCAGGGCATAGAGGATCTAGCGGCAGCTTATAAACGACATCAAGGGAACGGACAAGCAACCGCTATTCAAACGATACTCCCAAAGGTTGGAGAACTTAGATGATATGACTCTAGCAAACGCCAAGATGACTCCAAGCAAACCAATGCTCTAAGCAATTTATTCCAAATACTAACAAGGGTATCATACTGATTGCGTTTGAGGAAAGTCGACCTCCAGATATATTTTGGCAGCTAGTTAGCTAAAGAGCCTCCTACGACTATGGATCGTTTCTTTTACAAAATGAATTAGAACTAAAGTGAGGAGGAGTGGAGCAGACTAAGAAAAATAACAATGAAGGCCCGTTGGCTAAGGATGTAGACCTCAGTAGCCGAAACAGGACTTCAGAATTCAGCTCATATGCTCTTTGAAAGATTCAATTGACAACCTCTACTTGAAGACTCACGACTCGGAGTGGTACTGGAAACCAACCTCGAGAGAGTACACCAAAGTCTAAAGAAAATCAGGGGAATGTTGTATATTCCCAGATGCTCACTGATCCTAACACGGGCGATTACAAACACCTCCGAGGTGTGATCGAAAAGATGACCTGGAAAGGAAAGCTTCAATAGTATGTACAAGTCTTGCAGAATGGCGGGCAGCGAATATCCGATGCCTATTAATAAAGGGTAATGATTATCAATGGGACGGTTGACAGCCGACATCCCTTTGAAAGGAGCCAGGGGCGGAGTCGAATAGCGAGCACATGATGCTGCTTCACGTATCAATGAGATTTACCATAATCTTCTTTGAATTATTTCCATTTCCATCTCTATTTCAATTGTTCTATGAACTACGACAAGCTTGAACTAAACTACTTTCAAAACAATGCAGGTGACCAGGTACTCAGATTTGGTCGCCAACCAATCTACGCAGACCATGACCGGACGTGTGGAGTTACATCTGGATGAGCATAATTCAATCGCTCATCATCAACCATATGCCTTTGATTTGGGGCTATGGACTAAATATTGAAAAGTTCATCACGATCAGAGCCCAATACAAAGTCAACATGACCAACCATCCATTCATCGACCTCCGCGTTTGACTCGGAGACCTAAGCAAGGCTTGGAATGGGTATGGCCTGATCATCCACTCAAATCGAGTTATAGAACAAAGTACGACAAAATACTGATGCCCCTCCTGAAACTCAGTGGCGCCGGGATCTGTCTAGAGTGGACATGATTTGTTCATCTACACATCAAATCATACCTCGAACACAAAAGGTTATTCGAAAGCCCGACTTGAAGTAGTTGTGGTGGACTTCCTACTCATTAACCATCGCTCTCAATATATGGAAACGACTGCACCTTGGAACATATGCAACTTACTTTGTCTACTCAACAATCTATTATCCTTATTTTCTAGAAGGAGATACGGAACAAATTGTAAGAGATTTGGCTATCTAACCCAACATGGATGTGATCCAACCATCTGTCGTATACCTCCTTCCTTGACTTGATTGGAAGAGCTATAATCACCAAGCGGACGAGAATCGATCGTCCATTTTTCAAATTCCGTCCCTTATCCTGGGGGGCAGAATCCCATTCCGTGAGCAAACGTGGTTCGATTGTTCATTCGACGACATTAGCCTCGATACAGTAGATGAATACAAATTAAAGAATGGAAATACGACTGCTCTCAACTTAAACCTCCAAGTCCCCAGATTGCAGACTGGAGTACTCTAAGTCCCCAGAGCGCGGGCTAGAGTATAAAGGACTAAAACCTCCAAGTCCCCAGATTGCGGACTGGAGTACTCTAAGTCCCCAGAGCGCGGACTAGAGTATAAACGACTTAAACCTCCAAGTCCCCAGAGTGCGGACTGGAGTACTCTAAGTCCCCAGAGCGTGGACTAGAGTATAAACGACTTAAACCTCCAAGTCCCCAAAGTGCGGACTGGAGTACTCTAAGTCCCCAGAGCGCGAACTAGAGTATAAACGACTTAAACCTCCAAGTCCCTAGAGTGCGGATTGGAGTACTCTAAGTCCCCAGAGCGCGGACTAGAGTATAAACGACTTAAACCTCCAAGTCCCCAAAGTGCGGACTGGAGTACTCTAAGTCCCCAGAGCGCGGACTAGAATATAAACGACTTAAACCTCCAAGTCCCCAGAGTGCGGACTGGAGTACTCTAAGTCCCCAGAGTGCGGACTGGAGTATAAACGACTTAAACCTCCAAGTCCCCAGAGTGCGGACTGGAGTACTCTAAGTCCCCAGAGCGCGGACTAGAGTATAAATGACTAAAACCGCCAAGTCCCCATAGCGCGGACTGGAGTACTCTAAGTCCCCAAAGCGTGGACTAGAATATAAACGACTTAAACCTCTAAGTCCCCAGAGCGCGGACTAGAGTATAAATGACTTAAACCTCTAAGTCCCCAGAGCGCGGACTGGAGTATAAATGACTTAAATCTCTAAGTCCCCAGAGCGCGGACTAGAGTATAAATGACTTAAACCTCCAAGTCCCCAGAGTGCGGACTGGAGTACTCTAAGTCCCCAGAGCGCGGACTAGAGTATAAATGACTAAAACCTCCAAGTCCCCAGAGTGCGGACTGGAGTACTCTATGTCCCCAGAGCGCGGACTATAGTATAAACGACTTAAACCTCCAAGTCTCCAAAGCACGGACTGGAGTACTCTGAGTCCCCAAAGCGCAGACTAGAGTATAAATGACTTAAACCTCCAAGTCCCCAGAGCGCGGACTAGAGTATAAATGACTTAAACCTCCAAGTCCCCAGAATGCAGACTGGAGTACTCTAACTCCCCAGAGTGCGGACTCGAATATAAGCTAATAGGATCTCCAAGTTCCCTGGATATGAACTATGACACAAATGACTTGAATTTGTCAAATCCCTGACATACGGGCTAGAAAGTATTCTAGGTGCTCGAAGCACAGAATGGAAGTTCAACGACTCCCGAAGAGTTTCCGAGTTATATGAAGATGGACTGAGAAGTCTATGTTACTCACAACTGCTTGGATTAAAATCACAATCACAAAGAAAACTGAACAATAAGAGTCTTTTGTAAGACAGAAAAAGGAACTAAACCTTATTCAGAAATGAGTTTCTATTACAACCCCTCCAAAGTTCGGGGTCGACATTCTATTTACAAGGACTAAGGAAATAGATGAAAATAATTACATGACTTAAACTAACTCTCATTGAACGAGGATAGTAATCACTTATTGTGCTTCTTCAACTTCTTTCTAGACGGCTCCTCTCCAGAGCATTTACCCTTGGTACTCTTCTTTGATAGAGGGGTAGCAACTGAAGGAGTATGGGGGCCTTCCATGGGCTTGGACCCGCCAGGAAGGATGACCTTCAACGGCTTGTTCAAAGGATCGTCCAAGTCCACAACTCGGGGCTCTACTATGACCTTGACCGTCTCCTCCTTCTCTTTCTCGAGCCGCTCCTCCATGCTCAATTCAGATGCGTGCTCAGAGGCGCCTGTAATTTCTACTTCATAACCCCCGTCGGTAGGAGAGGAGGTTTCAGACTTGTCTTCATCAAGCGCTCCGATCACCTAAGCGTCTGGACCAGAAGCCTCCCCTGCGTGAGTGGCTTCACTTGTTTTCTCCCCCACTTCCTTGGCGACATCGCTCCTCGGAGTGGGCTCGGGGTCAGAACGGCCTGCACAAAATCGTGGAAAACAAGCATTAGAATGCAATAGTCCTGCATAAAGAATAACGACTTTCGAAATCTTAAAGAGAATCTTAAAGAGAAGGATTATCTGCCAGGTTTAGGCAAACTCTCAGCCATCCGGGGGGTCTCACCCTCTGGAACGGGAGACAGAATGCGGACTAGAGTATAAATGACTCAAAAACCTCTACGTCCCCAGAGTGCGGACTACAGTACTCTGTTCCCAGAGCATGGACTAGATTATAGACGACTTCAGAAAAATCCCTAAATCCCAGAAGTGGACCAGATTACTCTAAGTTCCCAGAGTGCGAACTAGAGTATAAACGAGTTGACGAAAATCTCTACGTCTCGAACTGTGGACTAAAGCATAAACCGTTCGACAAATCTCTAAGTCCCCGGAGCGTGGACCGAAGCATGAACACAAATTGGGAGCGAGTCAACCAGGGGGAGAATAACACTAAGTCACCAGAATGTAGAGTGGTGTATAAACATCGATAAATAGACGAGTGGATTCCGACCATTTTCTATTCCGCAAACTTCGGCCTGGAATCGACAGGAGGATTATTAACCCGCTGAGGATGGAGTTCGACCATCCAACTAGTAACTAGTGACCTGGCCAAATCAATGCTGAGGGCAGGGGTACAAAACACTAAAAAGCTGAATACGACGGCTTACTATAGCTCTAGCGTGGCGTTCTTTATAACTTGAGGCAACGACTACAGGGAGGCCTCAATACAGAACCAATCGAAACGGCATCCAAAGCTACGAGCAACCTACTATATCATACCTCAAACCAAGGGTCAATGCCGATCCGCACCAAGCACATACGAATGTGACTCGGATGTTTTTTGAAAAACTATGACCCACGGAGTATGGAAAGGAGGGTAAACCACGAATACTTGGTCAAAAATTCTCTAGCACCCTCGTTCGATTCGTCAGGAGGAGTATGAAACTGGATGAGCATAACCCGACTACATTCGTAGCCAACTTTACCCCGAGATCTAATTACAGAGCATGAACCAAAGTGGACGTGGATGACCATCCACAGTCCAAATTATGCCCTCAAACTTACGCGGCATCGAAGTATTCCTCTTGGAATGAAAAACCACGATAAAATCCAAGATAGGCGAGACCTAGTCTCCCATCGACTGACATGATCCCACGATCCAACGGGAAAGAGAGTAAAGCTAAACTGCGCGTGGCTGGCCTTCCTACTTATCGGTATATGCCCCAGACCTGGGGGCACGAGCGAGAAGCAAGATGAATGTGAACCGACTATTCACCAATCACCTCTATGTATTTGGAGTTTAGGTGAAAACATAAACATAGTTAGGACGAGACTCAACCGTCCATGCACTACATTTATCAACCCGAGACTGGGAGAAGACGCATGGTCATCCAAAAACTGGCTACGATAGCTCAGTATTAAAACTTATATATAGTGCTTACAGTTACTCAAGGCAACGACCGAAAGGATGCCTAGAGATAGAATCATTAAATCGATGCCAAAGCTTGTGGGCAACTGACTGTCACTCCAACCCGAAGGGCGAGTGAAGGATCATGAATGCATTGAATAGAAAATGCGTTACTCGAATATACAAGCAAATTCAAACTCATAGCAAGATCCAGCTATGCAGTTGCACGTAACTCGAGGCTGGCCCCTACTCGACATTTCCTTCAACGTGCTTTTAAGCCTGATCTTTAGCCATTTGCAGATAATCTATTAGAGCATTCAGAGCCCTTCGCTATTAGACTCAATAATTCATGACAAGACTCTAGGATTCGACTAGAGTAACCATCAACATTGGCCGTCCCAACCATATTTCACATTGAATGTTATGCAAAATAGTTACACCTTTACTCAAAGAGTCTGGGATGGCACCTGCTAAGTTGACGGTCGACATTACAGCCAGCCATGGCGACCCTTTCCGAGTGTTGAATATCGGATCACAGCTCAGTGCAACGATGATAAAAGAATTAGTTGGATTTTTCTGAATAAATGATGATATGTTCCCTTGGACCCATTCTGACATGCATATGTGATTTCATTAACTATCGCGAGCCATGCATTGGATATTAACCCGAAGCTACAAAAGCTAGCACAATCTCTATTGATTTCATCATGAAAGCTCCACTCTTACTTTTAGGCTCACCCCATCAACGTCTATGCCTATTAGCCGTTGCGACAGGGCATACAATGACCTGAGACGTCTGTAAATAGAACATCGAACTAAGCTAATTCGATATCACTTATTTCCCACGAAGGGCTATCCAAGGACGGAAATTAGCAGACCTCACACCCAAATTCACTACCTCAGATGACTACTCAAAGAGTATCAGAGAACCAACCATAAGATGGAAAATGTATGCGGATGGAGCATCCAATGATCAGTGTTATGGCATAGGAGTCATGATAATGACTCCTAAGGAACGATCAATCTGCTACATCCTAAAACTCGATTTACCTGTAACAAACAACGATGCTTAGTATGAAGCCTTGACTGCCAGCCTTAAACTTGCTAGAGGATTTGAAGTGAAAACTTAACATATCTTTTGTGATTCTTGATTGGTAGTATACAAATTTAAGGAAGTTGATCTTGCTAGGGGGCATTGTCTTGCTCCTTATCTCGGCCAAGTCCAAGAGCTACTAACCGACTTCACGTATTACATCATTACACACGTACTCAACGAACAAAATGAAAAGGTGTCATGGTTGACTCCTATCAAAGACTATCTACAATGAGGAATTCTTACTGAACGGAGGAATGGAATACGACAGATCCTCCTCAAAGCTTCACGCCAAATCATCTAAGAATAATTCGTGTGTCAAAAGGAGTTTATCCATCCCCATGCTTTGGCATATCGCCCATGATGATATCTTAAGCAAAATCTATGAAGAAGAATGCGGTAATAACATCAAGGGGAAAACCATGATAAAGAAGATACTCTATTACAGGTATTACTGGCCAACTATAAACCCAGATGCGGTTGATCATGCTAGACAATGTGACAAGTGCAAGATGTTTGCAAAAAATCCGGGAACCCCGCCGATGGAAATTAGTCAAATGGCTAGTTCATAGCCGTTTGCCACTTGGGGGCACTGAAATCATCTTCTTGTCGATCCTAAAGGTGGTGCGAAATACACCATCATAGCAGTTGATTACGTCACCAAATGGGCAGATGAAGAACTCTTAACCACGACCAAGATGAAGAAAATAATCAACTTCTTTATCCGTATCATCATCTGTCCTTATGACCTTCCATGATCCATTATAACTGCAAATGGACAGGTTGAAGCTGTGAACAAAATCATAGAGTCTGTACTGAAGGGAGGTTTGGAAAACTCCTTAAGTGGCTGATTGCAACCCTTATTTCACAGAAAATACAAAGAAGGAATCGCGATTGAATTGCAATAAAAGTAGATGGAGTTGGCGACGACTTATGAGCATATAAAACGCATACGAGAGCCAATGGCAAGAACATGTACCCGAACGTGCATATGTACATCCGAAAAAGTTCGACTTCTTGAAATCAACAGAAATTGAATTCTCACTAAGGGTTATTAAGAAAAGACTAGATCAGATAGCCGAAGCTTATTAGCTCTGCAGAATCAGTCACGGATGGCCACTAATTAACTACAACCCTGGATTTATAATATTGGGAATCGACCAAGCATCACGATGACCAAAGAAGGATACAACACCTTGGGAGGATAAATTGGAGGATAATGACAATTCAAGAAACATGGTGGATTTCTTTTTGAAGACAAGGAATACTCGCTGATTCAAAGCGTGTTGTGTTGCTTCACACGACACACTTTGGGGGGGCAAGTGTTAACCGGCATCTTGGCCCGGTTACAAAACAACAGTTGAAGAAATTATCATTAGAACTAGACAAGATTCTGATCAAGGAGAGACTAGAGGTGGTAGCAAGTTGTCAGGCCCACAAGAAAGCAAGAGCATTCGGCCTGCCTGGCCTGGTGTGCAGATTCACCTACTATGGGCAGAGGCACCTTGTTCCTAAGCCCATGAGGGAAGTCCAACCCATCTCGTCTATAAATAGGAGGGCAGTAGCACAATGAAATGGACCTTTGCCCGGGAACACTAGGGAGACTCTGCCACTTTCAAGACTTATTATTTTCAGTTCAAACTTGTATTCAAGTCATTAATATATGGATTGTATCTGTATTCAACTACTTGTGAAAGAAATAAAGATCAAAACTCAAAGTGGACGTAGGAAATTACGCCGAACCACTATAAATCTGGTGTTCTTACTTTCTGCATTTAAATTAGCATATTCTTCCTTGTTTAATTTAACTTCATCACTTACATCTCTACACAATCTTTCTCAACGAGGTTAGTGACCAATTTTGGTGCTAACAGTCTTCATATTCACAAATCAAATTTATATTTCAAATTCAACATTTAAAATCAATTAAACGTTCAAAATCAAACGACTAAAAATCCGGGTCGTTACATTCCTCCCCTTTAAAAGAATTTCGTCCCTGAAATTGCTAAGTAGGAAAAAATGCAACAAACTATTAATTTTTCAAAACCGTCTTAGTTAAAAATTGATAGTTCACTTCCTAAATCCTTTGGTTCCATACAAAACATTTAGTTTCCATTTCCAACCCAAATTCCTTATTTCAATTACAATTCGAAATCAAATTTTTGGATAACAAATATTTCCAATTTTTTTTGGTTGAGTCTTATTTGTACGGAGAGTCTTTTGCAATATGACAAAAATGATAAAAATATATACATCAACCCACACGGTCAGAAACACAATATATATCAATATTTATTTCATTGCTGTATTTAATCTAAAAGCATACTTTTATTTAGTGTTTTTAAGCGGGCTAGCTTATCTTATATACAATTTTGCAACCCAAATCTATCCCAACAGTCTTCTTGTACCTGTACCTACTCAATTTTAAACACGTAAGTTCAAAAAATATGATATTTAATAACATTTCATTCAGTTAACTAGTTAAACACATGAATTTCATAAGCAATGCATGCTATAACACGTATTTCGAATGTATATGAAATTAAAAGGTCCCAACACTTAATCTTTTGCTTCCAATTCAATTTATACGCCATTTATACAATTCCAAATGCTTCACCACTTATTTATAAGCATTCAATTCATTGCAACACATATTATACCCATATTCAAATTGATTCAAAATTAATTTATTCACTTTTCATTGATTCACAAAATTTTGTTTACTTCCGTTTATGATAAACGTCAATTTTTTCCCATGCAAATTTGGTGATATTCATTTAATAAAATTGTCACTTAAGCTTATAAACCATTTTCAATTGATTTTAAATCAATTAGTCAATTTCTATTGATTCACATTCAGTTTATTCACAAAATCTTGTTCGCTCAATTTTATATTCAACAACAAACTAATCCATGCCATTTTATTTTTGAACCATTTCATAAATTTATTTGAGCCAAGCTTCTATCCAAAAATATTAACTTAAGTTAATTCATTTACTTTCAATCATTTCAACCATATAACTTAAGTTCATTTCCATTGTAATCAAATTCCATTTCATTTTTATTCGACAACATTTCAAAATATATTTAATTCGCTTACATTTAAGTTGAGTTTCATTTATAACTCAAGTTCCACATTCAACTTCTTCAATCCACAATCCATTTTACTTAACCAAATTAAGTTCCATTTCTATATTCAATTAACTAATTATTTTATTTAATAAGCTCACTTCCATTTTATAATTCAATATCTAATTTTTATTTCAAAAATCACTTCATTTAATTTACTTGAGTCCAAATTCATTGTATAATTCAAGTTTGGATTTTATTCCAAATATTAAACCATTTCATTTTGGTTTTACCATTTTATTTCTCCATTAAATAAATTGTAAAACTTAGTTTTTATTTCACCAAACACTTAGTAAATTTTAACATCCATTCGGGGTTTTCCGATTACCCCAAATCGTCGAATTTCCATTTTATTCCCACATTTATAAGTTACACCAACTTACCCATTAATCATTTAATAAATTTTTCCCTTTACATTTATTCCATCCAATAATTTATAATTCAAAGTTATATAACCCCTTCTCAATTCTTATTTATATCCACTTCAATTTATCCACAATTCCATAATTTTCCACTTAAATTTCATCTCATTCAAAATTCATAACCTATAGTTATATAATCACTTCACAGTTCAAAATTATATTCACTTCAATTTGATATCATTTCCAATCCAATTCAACTTTATTTAACTTATCTAAAGTTAAATTAAATCATTTTAACTTACTCAAGTTAAAATTTAATTCAAAAATTCAAATACCACACTTTTTTTCCCATTAAAACCATTCTGAATTTATAAGTTCAAACTTATTTCCTAATGTTTTTCCCAATATTAAAATTATAGAATTCAAACACCCTGTTCTGTTTCAAATCATTTTGAAATCCCTATATAAATAAATATTCCTTTATAAATATCAAATCTTGCTTTTGGAATTTTTAAATCAAAACCTGATGCTACCAAAACAATTCTGAAGCCAAATAATCACATTAGCAGTCCGTCACTTACAAACTCGAAATAAATACTGATGATGCTGCGCAGTCATCACCAGGATTATTTTCCAGCGACCGAAGTGAGTTGTAACGACCCAGAATTTTAGGCCATTTGCGTCCATTATAAGTGCATAGGTAGACACTCATGCCGGAGTTGAATTGCTCAAAATACCGCGTTGTTAATTTAAATTTGGCAAAACTGAACATATACAGTAAATAAATATAATCACAGATCACAGAGTAATAAGTGCAGCGGAAATAAAAGAAATAGTAGTTCATGAAGCTACTATATGAATATATAAATACATCAGAGTTAGAACAGATACAACGGAAGAGTAATACAATACATCAAATACAATCAGAATACATCACTGGAATCATCGAATACTGGAAGCAGAATAGATGGCTGGATCTTCAAGCAAAGCTCCAACTCCAAAGGTGAGTCTCGAATACTGGTACACTCAGTCTGACCCGAGCGTAAAACAAAAACACAAGACACTCGAGTCAGGATTAACATTCTTATATTAATAAATCCAACTCAAGTGAAATAGCAATTGAAATACAAGTAACTCAAAGGATGTTTGGAATAACCATCCTTTAAGGATCTGTTAAACTATCTACTAGGTAGTAATGTACGCTAAGTAGATAATGTCTATCAGTAATATATAAAGATATCAAAATAGCGTTAAGTCATGGCCCATTCCACCCTTAACACATTTTTATTCCCAAAAGCATATACAAGACCGTAGTTTCCCCAAAACCGGAAGTCACCAGAGGGCAATCCATATACTCAAGGTACAAATCAAAATTGTAGTGGTCGCGCATAAATGGAATACAAGTATGACAAGGCACATGAGGCTATACCCAAGATAGTGATACTACCGTTCGCCTGATCCGGACTGGTGAGAACGCAACACCGCAGCGCCCGCAACACCGTGAAACAACACTCCCAAAATCAAGGGTGCACCAATCGACAACAAGTATAAGTAGTTCGAAGAAGTGTGTCCACTTGAGGTATCAATCCTCCATTGGCCCGGCACAGCTCCTGTTTTAGTCATTTCCAATTTGACACAAGTGTCAAGGCTATCCATCATCGTTCTCTTTCTTCAGTCAACACGTACATCAATCCAACCACTTCATTCTGGATCATCACTCCGTGCATAGTTATTAAAGTGGTTTTCGGTTTAGATAGAGAGTATATCCATAACCGAATTCCGGTCTCTTTAATAACTTCCGTAATTATTTCACCGATTGGTCGTTTATATATTTCAAAAACCAAATCAATTACAATTTCAATTAGAATTCGTAAATCAACATTCATTTGTCTTTCAAAACCAATTTCCAATAATTTACGTTTCAAAACTTCCAAATTATCATTTCAAAATCTTATAATTCAATTTCAATCCCTTTTAAAACAATTCAAATATTGGTTCAAGTTCGTATATAAGTTTCATTTCGAAATCGTTTAAATCAATCTAATTTATCATTCAAATCAATTCCAAATTCATTTATCGATTTCATTCAATATTCGTTAAGTTACTTTATCATTCAAAACAATTTCTATTAAATTTCCAATTCATTAAATCAATTCTTAAGTTCAACTTTATCAAATCAAAACTTACAATTTTGAATTAAATCCAATTCGTCAAATCAATTTTTTCAATTACAAGTCTTACATTAATTCCAAAAATATCACATTTTCATTTCTTGTTAAAGAAATTCCATTTCACTTATTTACTTACTTAAATAATTTTCCAAAACTTAATTAATAAAGAAACTCAATTTCAATTATTTACGAAGTAAAAATTTACTTATTCAAAAGTTCAATTTTACTTATTAAAGAATTCAATTCAATTTAATCATTAAATAATTCAACCTTATTTAATTATTAAATAATTCAAACTTAATTATTAAATAATTTCAAAGTTTAATAATTTCAAACTTAATTATAATTCCAACTTAATTATTAAATCATTTCAAAGTTTAATAATTTCAAACTTAATTATTAAATCATTTCAAAGTTTAATAATTTCAAACTTAATTTTAATTTCAAACTTAATTGTTAAATCATTTCAAAGTTAATTCAATCATTTCTCAAATCAACAACATTCTTTCATCGATTACATTGTAAATATTTGTTTCAGATTATTAAATATTACAATTTCCTTTCATTAAAATTCAAATTTCAATTTCATTTCAAAACCATAATATTTATTCAAATAAAATCCTTATTTTATTTTTAAATCAAATTATTGACCAATCGGGTTTATTTAATTTTCTATCCTAAGTCAAAGTTCAATTTGGGTATTTATCATTTCAACCCGATTCCAATTCAATTCAAAATCAAAGTATAACAAAGGGAACTTGCAGTGTGATAACTGGGATGGTGTCAAAGTAAATAAACAAGCAATAACAACAATCAATAACAACAACAAATAATCAATTCAAATAATCCCGAAATAACTGTATTAATTCGCATTGTTATTTGTACGAATTAATATAATTATTTCTAGAATCTACACTATCATTTCATGTAGATTAAAGATTATTACATTACGGTTTTCACTTGTCATCTATTACAATTTCATCCATCATCAATTTAACAAAATACATTCAGTGGTTCAATATGTAATTAAACAAATCCTACGTGTCGATAAATTTTGACAGTTAAATGGGTCATATTATACAAATGTCATTTAATCAAATTTAACATTTAACTATCTTATCAAGTTCAATTGCATACTATTTATCATTTTAACCTTAACAATTTAACGTCCAATATAAACATCAACAATCAATCAATTATCAGTTAAACTGTATTATCATCGCATAAATAATTAACAGATAATGGTGTCAGATGTCACAGGTGAACTGATACAGGTAATAGCATATATAACAGTGTAATTAACTAACAGCAGTATATTTCAATTGTCGTTTCAATTGAAATCAGATTTAATAAATAAAAGAACGTTAATCGTGAGTGAGTGCTCACCTTTTGAGGTTAGAATATAGGCGACGAAATTGAGTTACAGATCCAAGCACGAGTTCCAAAGAAAAGTGAGATGGGCACGAATCGACGAACAAGCTGATAAATCAGAATTGACGAGATCAAATCAGAATACAAGGTATATACATTTGAGATCAAATATATATATTTTGAAATCTTTATACATTTTGAAATCAAATGTCGATCTATAAAAAAATGTCGAAAAATAAAATACATATGTATGCAAACATATATTTATACCAACAAATATATACTTTAGCCTACAGCATACAATGTATCCTTTTTAATTAAACCGACCTTTAAATCTCTATATATATATAACTGTCGAAACATGAATGCACTTTATATGCAAACGCGTATGCAATAAATGACGTGTATATGGTCATTCCCAAAATTCATAAAACCAATACTAACATAATTTAAAGTTCATAAACACCAACATATATATACTGTAAGCTCATGAATATATATTTATAAGTAAATGTAACTTCTCTATTATAAACATTTAGACTTATATATATGTACAGCAATCAACATATTCTGTTATATTTAAACTTACATAGACCAATATAAATACACTAACAGCATGAATTGTGTATTCGAACAACATGCAGATACATCCGCTAAATATTAATAACTTAGTAACTGCAATATGGAAACTCATATATGATTACCCTTCGTATAGAATGACTATATACATAACTATATGTACTTACAGATTTTGGAATCTTAAAACTTACATATATATCATACTGCATAAACAAACATAACTTAGTTTACATAACATATATATATCTTTTAAAAATATAAGTACCCAGGTAAAACTATATATTTATATCCACATAAATGTTAATACTTTAAACACGCAAATATAAAACCGAACTCATTTATAATCATATTCTTTAAACAAAATTTTTATCTATAAACAATAACTGCAACCTAAATTAAAATCAAACTAAACTTTGAAAATAAAATAAAATCTGTAAACAACAAACTGTGAATGAACAAACTACATAAACAATAACTGACATATAAATTTCATATTATTCATAAATATGAAAACTGTCAATGAGAACAAATAAACTATAGATATATATATATATATACTTTTATCACTATATATATATATATATAAATATACCTTATAAATTCATCATTATATTTACACGGCTGCTGGTACTAGTGAGAAGAGACGAGGCACGCAAGGTGGCTCCAGACATGGGCTCGCTAGAGAGAGGGAATGGTGTCTTCGGTTTGGCGGGGAGGCAGACTGCAAGGGTGCTCGGTTGAGGAGGAAGGTGGTGCAGGTAGCCGCTGGATGGAAGGTGAAGGTCGTGTCGGTGGCGGTCGGCATGCTTCGGCATGGGTAAATGCTGTGGGAGGTTTGATAGGAAGTGGATGGGTGTAGGCTACACGCTTCAGGTCGGAAGAAGGAGGGTGTGAGTCGGCTTCAAGGTGGTGGATCGGAGGGGAGAGATGAGGGGAAGATGAAGGCCAAAAGGTGAAGATGTCGGGTTTGATCGGAGTTGGGTGGGTTCAAGGCGATGGGAGGCTGTTGTATGGGGCGCATGCGTGCAAATATCGGGATGAGTGGTGCTTGTGGGGCCGAGGGCTGAAGGGACGTGGCCAATGCATGAGCGGGGTGGAGGAGATAGCAGAGGGTCGGCTATCACATAAAGGGGAAAAGGAAGACAAGGGAAGAAGTGCGTGAGGCCATGGAGATGGGTAGATGAAAAATGGAAGAGGAAGTGATCTGGAAGGTGACAGAGCAAAATATAATAGAAAGCTTAATATCACTTTATTATGTAATAATTAAAAATATGGACGTATCAAAATGAAACGAACAGACAAATTATATTGAGAATAGAGAAAGTCATGGGTTGTTTCAACTTTCAAGGAAAAATTAAAAGCAGAAGGCTATTGGAATTACACGGTGGGTATATGAATGGACAAAGAGAAACCAAAAGACTCAAATAGCGAACCGCAACGGCTAACCGTTTACAGATTTCGCGGCGTACCGGGGTTCGAAAAACAGAAGTGAATATACTGCTGAGATCGGCACGACGAATGATCCAAAACGGTATACGGATATTAGTGGTTCGATTTAATTATAAAAATTCGAATTTTCTACCAGCGGAAAATGCGAGAAAAACGCTGAAAAATAAGATCGACGGAGCCAAAGATGTCCGAATTTGGAAAAACGACAAACTAACATTTTGCTCAGAAGATGGTTTAGAAATTTTCTATGTAAAAAATTTAGGTTTCGGAAACATTTTATTTTCAGCGTTTTTTAACTGATTGATTTAAAGTGAATTTACGCGCGAAATAAACTTACATATTTTCGGACGAAAATTTACCAGTTGCTATGTTTAACTAGACGTATTCCAAATATCAAATTTTTATTTCAAAATTTTATCGTTTAAAAATTCAAAAAATTTCAACTAATTACGTTATTAAAACCGTTGAAATTTTACGGGTCGTTACACTCTCCCCCACTCAAAACTTTTCGTCCCCAAAAAGGAACGAGGTAGGAGAATAGAAACAACCAGAAAGAAAAACAGATTTGAAACACAAAATAACAATTAATTTAAACCATATAAATTCAAATTTAAATTAATTGATATTCAATAATTGATTTAATCCATTTGATTTCACTAAAATCAATCTCAACTATTTCTAAATTCATTATCTTATTATCCAATTATGTTTAATTAACAAATTTCTAAAATCATAAATTAGAATAGTTATTTAATAAAATCATATTTATTCATCAAATTTAATTTTTCTTTATTTCAAATTATTATTAAGTTTATTCTACTTAATATATCTACTCACATATATTTAACCCATATAAATTAATTTAAAACATAAAAGTTTCGATTTAAATTAATTTACATCTATTAATTTCTTTTAAATTCAAGGAATTTTCATATGTTGATCAAATTTCAATTTATTAATTCTTTCAAAACAAATTTATTAATTCTTTCAAAACAAATTTATTTCATTATTAACAGAGTTCACTTATTATCCTATCTAACACTATTAACATCTTATAATCAAAATTTAGTGTATAACATTTATTATAAACACTCAAATTTTATTTATAAATTCAATTTATTTTATATATTATCCAATTACATATTCAACTTCTGAATGATTTGGGTAAGTTGTATTAGAATGTAGTTGAACAATATACAAATAAAATTTTCCCAATTCAATTATTCAAGTTTAAATATTTATTCAAAATTTTGGTTTTATTTATAATTAAAATCATCCTTTAACAAAATTTAAGAATTAGATTTCCGATTAACTTTAAACAATTTAGATATATCTATAATATATTTATATCAAATCAAATTAAATTTTTAAAATAAGTTACCTATATATATGTGAATCAAAATATACTGAAAAATTCAAATCAAATATTTTTCAAAACAAACCGTAGCAAAGCTACAGAATGGTTTCTCCACTTCGAAACTCGAAAATGAATGTCGATGATGCGGCCGCCATCACCGAAATTATTTTCCAGCGACAAAGAGAAGAGCACTGATTTCAACATTTAAAATTCTTTGGAAACGATTTCTATTCGAAAAATACTTCCAATAATATATACTTTAAAATTTCAAAAACCAAAGTTCGAAATCACCGGAAACTAAATTCTCAAATTTCTGAATTAAATTCATTTCAAATTCCAAATCAATTTATAAACCGTATTTATAAATTTATTTAGAACAATAAATGAAAATCAAATATTATTATTTCAGACAACAAATTCATTAACAATTTAATTTCAGAAAACTTATATATAATATAATCATACAAAACTTTTATTTTATTTATCAAATTTGAAAACAACATTTTTATATAAATTTACAAATACACTTCCTCGCTTGACGATACAAGAATGGATTCAAAGCAAGGATAGAGATTCAAATTTGATGGACTCAAATCAAAGAGAATTCTGATTCGAAGACAAATTCGAAAGAAAAGATAAGATGATTCAATAACAGCATCGGGAGACGGATAAACTTATTAAATTCACGGGCAACCTTAACCGTGTCGACTGTAACTTCAAGAATAAGATCAATGTAGAATTCCAAGGCAAATCGACATTTGATCTCAAGAAATAAAATTCAGGTATATCAGGAGATAGATAACATCGTAAACCGAGAATACAGAAATCTCCGGTAAATCAATGCATATTGTAAAGGAGTTTTGCTCCTTGACGAATCATTCAAAGATTGGCGAGACCGCCGATCTATTATAGATATCATTCATAATGGAGTTATGGGGTGCTCCAGAATTAAAAGAAGACGAATTATGAAGGACACGAATGAATTCCGGAACCGATGGGGAACGTTCCAAAATTCAAAGGAATTGAGTCAAAGGAAGAGATTGAAACTCGAGTGGGAGTGATTCTGTAAATAAATTTACCCTATATGTTGAGTTTTGCCTAGAGCTACCAAAGCTCTGATACCAACTGTAACGACCCAGAATTTTAGGCCATTCGCGTCCATTATAAGTGCATAGGTAGACACTCATGCCGGAGTTGAATTGCTCAAAATACCGCGTTGTTAATTTAAATTTGGCAAAACTGAACATATACAGTAAATAAATATAATCACAGATCACAGAGTAATAAGTGCAGCGGAAATAAAAGAAATAGTAGTTCATGAAGCTACTATATGAATATATAAATACATCAGAGTTAGAACAGATACAACGGAAGAGTAATACAATACATCAAATACAATCAGAATACATCACTGGAATCATCGAATACTGGAAGCAGAATAGATGGCTGGATCTTCAAGCAAAGCTCCAACTCCAAAGGTGAGTCTCGAATACTGGTACACTCAGTCTGACCCGAGCGTAAAGCAAAAACACAAGACACTCGAGTCAGGATTAACATTCTTATATTAATAAATCCAACTCAAGTGAAATAGCAATTGAAATACAAGTAACTCAAAGGATGTTTGGAATAACCATCCTTTAAGGATCTGTTAAACTATCTACTAGGTAGTAATGTACGCTAAGTAGATAATGTCTATCAGTAATATATAAAGATATCAAAATAGCGTTAAGTCATGGCCCATTCCACCCTTAACACATTTTTATTCCCAAAAGCATATACAAGACCGTAGTTTCCCCAAAACCGGAAGTCACCAGAGGGCAATCCATATACTCAAGGTACAAATCAAAATTGTAGTGGTCGCGCATAAATGGAATACAAGTATGACAAGGCACATGAGGCTATACCCAAGATAGTGATACTACCGTTCGCCTGATCCGGACTGGTGAGAACGCAACGCCGCAGCGCCCGCAACACCGTGAAACAACACTCCCAAAATCAAGGGTGCACCAATCGACAACAAGTATAAGTAGTTCGAAGAAGTGTGTCCACTTGAGGTATCAATCCTCCATTGGCCCGGCACAGCTCCTGTTTTAGTCATTTCCAATTTGACACAAGTGTCAAGGCTATCCATCATCGTTCTCTTTCTTCAGTCAACACGTACATCAATCCAACCACTTCATTCTGGATCATCACTCCGCGCATAGTTATTAAAGTGGTTTTCGGTTTAGATAGAGAGTATATCCATAACCGAATTCCGGTCTCTTTAATAACTTCCGTAATTATTTCACCGATTGGTCGTTTATATATTTCAAAAACCAAATCAATTACAATTTCAATTAGAATTCGTAAATCAACATTCATTTGTCTTTCAAAACCAATTTCCAATAATTTACGTTTCAAAACTTCCAAATTATCATTTCAAAATCTTATAATTCAATTTCAATCCCTTTTAAAACAATTCAAATATTGGTTCAAGTTCGTATATAAGTTTCATTTCGAAATCGTTTAAATCAATCTAATTTATCATTCAAATCAATTCCAAATTCATTTATCGATTTCATTCAATATTCGTTAAGTTACTTTATCATTCAAAACAATTTCTATTAAATTTCCAATTCATTAAATCAATTCTTAAGTTCAACTTTATCAAATCAAAACTTACAATTTTGAATTAAATCCAATTCGTCAAATCAATTCTTTGAATTACAAGTCTTACATTAATTCCAAAAATATCACATTTTCATTTCTTGTTAAAGAAATTCCATTTCACTTATTTACTTACTTAAATAATTTTCCAAAACTTAATTAATAAAGAAACTCAATTTCAATTATTTACGAAGTAAAAATTTACTTATTCAAAAGTTCAATTTTACTTATTAAAGAATTCAATTCAATTTAATCATTAAATAATTCAACCTTATTTAATTATTAAATAATTCAAACTTAATTATTAAATAATTTCAAAGTTTAATAATTTCAAACTTAATTATAATTCCAACTTAATTATTAAATCATTTCAAAGTTTAATAATTTCAAACTTAATTATTAAATCATTTCAAAGTTTAATAATTTCAAACTTAATTTTAATTTCAAACTTAATTGTTAAATCATTTCAAAGTTAATTCAATCATTTCTCAAATCAACAACATTCTTTCATCGATTACATTGTAAATATTTGTTTCAGATTATTAAATATTACAATTTCCTTTCATTAAAATTCAGATTTCAATTTCATTTCAAAACCATAATATTTATTCAAATAAAATCCTTATTTTATTTTTAAATCAAATTATTGACCAATCGGGTTTATTTAATTTTCTATCCTAAGTCAAAGTTCAATTTGGGTATTTATCATTTCAACCCGATTCCAATTCAATTCAAAATCAAAGTATAACAAAGGGAACTTGCAGTGTGATAACTGGGATGGTGTCAAAGTAAATAAACAAGCAATAACAACAATCAATAACAACAAAAAATAATCAATTCAAATAATCCCGAAATAACCGTATTAATTCGCATTGTTATTTGTACGAATTAATATAATTATTTCTAGAATCTACACTATCATTTCATGTAGATTAAAGATTATTACATTACGGTTTCCACTTGTCATCTATTACAATTTCATCCATCATCAATTTAACAAAATACATTCAGTGGTTCAATATGTAATTAAACAAATCCTACGTGTCGATAAATTTTGACAGTTAAATGGGTCATATTATACAAATGTCATTTAATCAAATTTAACATTTAACTATCTTATCAAGTTCAATTGCATACTATTTATCATTTTAACCTTAACAATTTAACGTCCAATATAAACATCAACAATCAATCAATTATCAGTTAAACTGTATTATCATCGCATAAATAATTAACAGATAATGGTGTCAGATGTCACAGGTGAACTGATACAGGTAATAGCATATATAACAGTGTAATTAACTAACAGTAGTATATTTCAATTGTCGTTTCAATTGAAATCAGATTTAATAAATAAAAGAACGTTAATCGTGAGTGAGTGCTCACCTTTTGAGGTTAGAGTATAGGCGACGAAATTGAGTTACAGATCCAAGCACGAGTTCCAAAGAAAAGTGAGATGGGCACGAATCGACGAACAAGCTGATAAATCAGAATTGACGAGATCAAATCAGAATACAAGGTATATACATTTGAGATCAAATATATATATTTTGAAATCTTTATACATTTTGAAATCAAATGTCGATCTATAAAAAAATGTCGAAAAATAAAATACATATGTATGCAAACATATATTTATACCAACAAATATATACTTTAGCCTACAGCATACAATGTATCCTTTTTAATTAAACCGACCTTTAAATCTATATATATATATAACTGTCGAAACATGAATGCACTTTATATGCAAACGCGTATGCAATAAATGACGTGTATATGGTCATTCCCAAAATTCATAAAACTAATACTAACATAATTTAAAGTTCATAAACACCAACATATATATACTGTAAGCTCATGAATATATATTTATAAGTAAATGTAACTTCTCTATTATAAACATTTAGACTTATATATATGTACAACAATCAACATATTCTGTTATATTTAAACTTACATAGACCAATATAAATACACTAACAGCATGAATTGTGTATTCGAACAACATGCAGATACATCCGCTAAATATTAATAACTTAGTAACTGCAATATGGAAACTCATATATGATTACCCTTCGTATAGAATGACTATATACATAACTATATGTACTTACAGATTTTGGAATCTTAAAACTTACATATATATCATACTGCATAAACAAACATAACTTAGTTTACATAACATATATATATCTTTTAAAAATATAAGTACCCAGGTAAAACTATATATTTATATCCACATAAATGTTAATACTTTAAACATGCAAATATAAAACCGAACTCATTTATAATCATATTCTTTAAACAAAATTTTTATCTATAAACAATAACTGCAACCTAAATTAAAATCAAACTAAACTTTGAAAATAAAATAAAATCTGTAAACAACAAACTGTGAATGAACAAACTACATAAACAATAACTGACATATAAATTTCATATTATTCATATATATGAAAACTGTCAATGAGAACAAATAAACTATAGATATATATATATACTTTTATCACTATATATATATATATATATACCTTATAAATTCATCATTATATTTACACGGCTGCTGGTACTAGTGAGAAGAGACGAGGCACGCAAGGTGGCTCCAGACATGGGCTCGCTAGAGAGAGGGAATGGTGTCTTCGGTTTGGCGGGGAGGCAGACTGCAAGGGTGCTCGGTTGAGGAGGAAGGTGGTGCAGGTAGCCGCTGGATGGAAGGTGAAGGTCGTGTCGGTGGCGGTCGGCATGCTTCGGCATGGGTAAATGCTGTGGGAGGTTTGATAGGAAGTGGATGGGTGTAGGCTACACGCTTCAGGTCGGAAGAAGGAGGGTGTGAGTCGGCTTCAAGGTGGTGGATCGGAGGGGAGAGATGAGGGGAAGATGAAGGCCAAAAGGTGAAGATGTCGGGTTTGATCGGAGTTGGGTGGGTTCAAGGCGATGGGAGGCTGTTGTATGGGGCGCATGCGTGCAAATATCGGGATGAGTGGTGCTTGTGGGGCCGAGGGCTGAAGGGACATGGCCAATGCGTGAGCGGGGTGGAGGAGATAGCAGAGGGTCGGCTATCACATAAAGGGGAAAAGGAAGACAAGGGAAGAAGTGCGTGAGGCCATGGAGATGGGTAGATGAAAAATGGAAGAGGAAGTGATCTGGAAGGTGACAGAGCAAAATATAATAGAAAGCTTAATATCACTTTATTATGTAATAATTAAAAATATGGACGTATCAAAATGAAATGAACAGACAAATTATATTGAGAATAGAGAAAGTCATGGGTTGTTTCAACTTTCAAGGAAAAATTAAAAGCAGAAGGCTATTGGAATTACACGGTGGGTATATGAATGGACAAAGAGAAACCAAAAGACTCAAATAGCGAACCGCAACGGCTAACCGTTTACAGATTTCGCGGCGTACCGGGGTTCGAAAAACAGAAGTGAATATACTGCTGAGATCGGCACGACGAATGATCCAAAACGGTATACGGATATTAGTGGTTCGATTTAATTATAAAAATTCGAATTTTCTACCAGCAGAAAATGCGAGAAAAACGCTGAAAAATAAGATCGACGGAGCCAAAGATGTCCGAATTTGGAAAAACGACAAACTAACATTTTGCTCAGAAGATGGTTTTGAAATTTTCTATGTAAAAATATTTAGGTTTCGGAAACATTTTATTTTTAGCGTTTTTTAACTGATTGATTTAAAGTGAATTTACGCGCGAAATAAACTTACATATTTTCGGACAAAAATTTACCAGTTGCTATGTTTAACTAGACGTATTCCAAATATCAAATTTTTATTTCAAAATTTTATCGTTTAAAAAATTCATAAAATTTCAACTAATTACGTTATTAAAACCGTTGAAATTTTACGGGTCGTTACATGAGTTCAGTGCTTTATCACTTTCAAAAATCCATTTTAAATCCAATTTAAAGCATTTCTATTCCAAAAATAATATCACCCTCATTATTTTAAAAATGCCTTGAAAACATTTCCAAAAATCTTCGGGATTTAAATTTTCAAATTTTGGTTTGAATCAAATTTTAGTTTAGCTCATTTGTATAGATCATTCTTATACAAATTCTATTTGGTTATATATAACCATTTAAATTTTATATTCTTATTTTGATTATATTAATATTATCCAAACACACCTATTTACTATAATAATTTCTACAAAATTATTTCTTTCATATCAAAATATAGTTTGGGAAAAATTATCTCATTTACCCACTTTATAACAATACTATGTCAGTTTACCTGGTTCAAGTGTTTAAAAATTCCTATCGACTTCATGGCGTCCCACTATTCGACCAGAATTTGTAAACCACTCAATGGATAAATTAATACAATATAAAACATTTTATATTCACTAATAAATATGCGTTCATATCTATTAATACACTTAAACTAATTCTAAGGTGCTACTGACCCTATCTCTAATGAGTAATCCCGTCCAAAGCCAAGGTTCTCGCTTAGCCTTCAGCTCTGATACCAACTGTAATGGCTTGGGATTTTCGACCCTCGAAAATTGACATCAATACATTTATAGTACAGCATGCCGAGCAATCGAGTGTTGGAAATACCAGATCATTAGAGGTGAAGAAGAAAAGGATAGATGAAGAAACAGAATCAATAACACAGAATCTCACAATCGCAGTGGAACAAAATATAATATATAATAACATATTTCTATAAAAATAAAACTGTATATATTAATATACATACAATCATCAGAGTACAACAATCAATACATCAATATGGACAGTTATTATAACTTGTCCTCACCAGTGCTGACTATACAGTCTACACACACAACGGAATATAAACAAGTATGTGAAATACGCTTGAAATCCTCCAGTTCGTCTCCTGAGCTCCATAGCATCCTAACCTGAATCTGTAATATTCGGTCGGACCCGAGCATTATAAAAAAATAACACCAGAGTCAGTCTGGAAAACCAGTGTGAGAAACACACTCGATTTGAATTATTACTATTTAAAAATCCTTTGAAAAACAAAGGTATCTCGTAAGACCACACCATACATAAATACGACGGGTTATTACCTTATGATAACCAAAAAATTTTATATCAAAATCATCTAATATTATAATATGGTCTACAGAAAGTAAATTGGAAAATAGTTGAAATGCTTGCATCTCACATTTCAGCATAGTTAGGTACAATCAAAACCGTATAGGCGCGTAGTGGATGTTGGATTCCATACAATGACTAGGCTACTGAGGTACCGCCCGCCACAGTACACCTCTAGAAAAATGTACCGAGATCGTACCTAACGATCCCTACCAACACAGGACCGGCATACCCCTTACTGGATAGTATTGAATATGTTATCAACCCAAGTATTCCTACCCTAATCGAGCGCTCTCTTTTCCATGCACAATGATACCCATAATTTATAATATATATATCCAAGGGTATCTAAAAAGGTGATAACATACCCTACTTGGGTGGGACACACTTAGCCCTACTGCATCTCCCCTGTTTTAGTCATTCCTGGTTAATGAGGCTTGATGCACGTTTACCTTTAGAATAGCATTCATACTTGGAATGCTAACACAGCCTTCCAGGCAATGATGCAATGATAGAATTCATCCATACAAGTTGTTATGGGTCTGAACAAACCGAATCTCCTTCCAAATCACCATCTCCATTATCTTTGAGATATTCACAATTCGTAATGCACAAATCGGATCAAAGTGGTATTCAGATAATTAAATCTGACCCCGGTCTCTTCGAAACGGTCAACGAATTTGGCCAGATTTTGATAGTTGGTTATTTAACTATCAAATAGCATCCATAAGCAATTACTAGGCCTTATTTTATAAATCTTCAAAACATTCATTCAAAATATCTTTACAAAGTTCAAAACTCTTCCAGTATTTCCCCCGTTTTGAAAACAATTTCAAATCCTTATATCCTTAACGAGATATTTTCAATCCATATTAATATTTAGAAATATTTCCAATTCCATTTTTCAATTCAACACTTTGAAAATATTTCTATATAGAAAAAATCTCGTAGTTAATATATTACAAATTCCTTCCAGTCCAATAATTAGGAACTATTCATAAGTCTATTTTCCTAAAATCAATTTTTTTATTCCAATGCTTAGGAAATATTCCCTTTTATTTCATACTTCTCAAATCCTTTACAATTTAATTGTAAATTCCTTAACTCATTTATAACGGATTCTATAAGTTTTTTCGAAATTCATTAATTAATCCCCTTTAAAATTTTAAAAATCGATTATGCTTATCTATAATCTCAACTGCCCATTTCTAACTTCCTTTATGAATTCTAATTCATTTTCGAAGTTTCTATATTTAAATACTTTGGAAATTTTCCTTAAGTTCCCAAAATTTCAACATTAGGTTTCTCTTATAAAAATCATATCCGTTAAATAAGCTCCATTTACAAATCTCGATAGCATTTATAAATAAATTTCCAATCACTTCCTGAATATCTATATTATATGTAAAATAAATATTTTTAAAGAATAATAATTTATTTTTAAAACATGTTTAGGTAATTATTTAAAATATTTAAACACTTTAAATAAACACCGATAACTCATTTCCCATTCATTATTAAGATAAAACTAATCGATTTACAAAACTTTTTTTTTTAATGTGAATTCATTTCGGTAATATTAAATATTTGAAAAATCCATTTTTTGAAGTATTCCAATACTAAACAACTTTAAATTAAATAGTTAAATAAATAAGATTTTGCTTTTAAAAGAAACTTATCTTCCAAATAAAAATATATTTTTAAAATCCCAATAACTAATTTCAATTTATAAATCCCTCTCAATTCACAACACATCGATTTCATTCCAGTTCCCTAACAATTCTCACATCTCAAAATAGAATCCATTATTTTTCCCCAAAAACCTATTTTTCATATCTCGATATAAATTCACATTGTGAAATTTATTTCCAATAAATCAATTGATACCATTCCCCTTATTTATAAACATCATTTATAAATTTTTATAACTCATTTGGGTTTTACTTATTTATAAAAATAATCTCATTTATAAAATTCCATTTTTATAAATCCATTTCTTTATCAATTTCATTTATTTTCAAATCTATTTTAAATATCGATTTTAACTTCTTTTCCATATATTTTATAGAAATATCATTTAAAAATTCATTGTTAAAAAATCCTTTGTATAAATTATTTTAAAAATCTCACATTTAAATCATTCTACAAATAGTTAAATACAACCCAAATCAAATTATCGTTTATCCAAAACAATTTCCTTTAAAATAATCCAAATTTCGATATAAATATTTTTATATCCAAAATATCTTTTTAATTCCTTCAAATTTAAAAATAATATTTATGATATTTAAAATACCAAAATTAAGGCCAGTGCAACTATAGCATCCAAACATTCAAATCACACAATCTATAACAGATTATTCGATTCCATCATATATTACTATATATGAAAAACAATCAATATATATATTTGAGGAATCAAGTTGGATCCCTCCAACTGTTTCCCTGCATCCACAGATGTTAGATAACATAAAATACCAATCACACTTCAAGGCGGGATATCGCGGTAATATAGGGTCATCCACTATTATGCGGGGCGCATAGGGTCTAATCCACTCCAATAGGCGGGAATATATCCAACTACTTATATATACTACTACATATAATATAACATCCAACTGATAAAAATTTATAAATTCAACCAAACATCCAAAAATTAATTTTAACATTTTAAAATTAATAGCAGTAATCCAAATGAGTGAGATTTTACTCACTTTGATTTTTAATTTGCCAAATATCCAGATTTTAAATTAAATCGAACAATGCTCCATTTAATCTAAAATTCCAACTGACTCCGATAGACTCCAAATTAATCCCAACCGTCGTATCCATCGATACGGACCCATCACGTCTTTTTTTGTTCGAATTGGACCTCATATGAATTAAATATTGCATTTATAAAATTACATAAGTCAAATATTAAGATCATTCCTTTAAATAAAAATGTTAAACAGTTAATTACCTTCGTTAATGTAAACCTTGCAGTTAAGAAACCTAATCGCGCTTATCCCTCTTCCAGGCTCGAACAACACACGACAAGAACTCCATCCATCTCATCGCCGCACCCCTTGTGATCGCAGAACCCTAACCCAATGCAAACGAAAATTGCGATATCGTTCTCAGCATCGCACGAAACGACACCACCTTCTGTTGCTGCCAGCGCCACCTACGACTCGCGTCCACGGCCCACCTGAGAAACCCATTCCTCCATAGACGTGCACTCCATCCTCAACATCGCGCCTACACATCGGCCACCATCCCTCGAATCAGTTACGGTGCGCCGCCTATCGCCAAATGCCATCGTGAGTTCGCGAGATTTCTTTTTTTTTTCTGTTGTTCGATTTCGATTTATTATTTCTTAATTTGACTGGTCTCGTTCTTGAAAGACGAATAGGGGAGGCAACGCGATTTATAAAAGGAAAGGGGAAATTGGCTTCGTTCGCATGCTGGGCTCGAGGGTTGATTATACTAATTTTTTTTTATAATTTTATATTAGAAATATCTTGAATTATGAACTGTGAAATTCCGAACTCCTATTGAGTCATGCCGCCTGATGTTCCTAATGTTATATTGCTATTCTGAATGCAATCGAACAAGTTTCGAGCTCCAATCCGATTGTTTGGAGAAGATAGCTTTTTAAATCGACTATTTAAATTAAATTCAATTAAATCATTTCTAGGTGTTTTCAGATCGTACGACCAAACGGTGAATCCAAACGCTACGAAATTTGAAATCCGATAATAATACACTATTACAGATCCAATGGAACTAGTTTCATCGAATTCCGAGACTGTGCCCTGGATCGCTATTATAACGCGTCGATAAGATTGACGATTTCAAAAATTTATGAAATCAATTGAAATCCCAGTAATAAAAACTTATTGACTAAATCCTAATTCAAACAGAATTTATATCAACATTAGAAATCATTTCGATTCATATTCAACTTAAATTTTCATTTATTCGTACTATTCCCGTATTTCGACAAATAACTATATTTTAAATTTAAATTCATTCTATAATTTCGACCAACATCTTCATATTCACAAATCAAATTTATATTTCAAATTCAACATTTAAAATCAATTAAATGTTCAAAATCAAACGACTAAAAATCCGGGTCGTTACAACAATAGTACGCGAGGAACCAAATTGTTGTGGTGCGGTAGGGCAACCATCATATGCATTGAACACATCTGGATATGATCGCGGAGCTGGGTCAAGAATGAATCTTTTGATTGGGACGGATGGGAGTCAGATTCAATTCCTTAGTTTTGCTTTATGTTTTGAATAAATAAGAGAACAATAACCTCGGGCTCCTTATGTGTGTACAAAACCTCGATTAGTCTCTAGGCATGCTCTGAGTTGGATGTTTGGGATGGATGCTTAGGATATTTGCTTGTTTCTTTTATTTGGATTTTACAAATGAATGTTCGATTTCGAAAACCACTATAACATTATGATTGATAATGATTGAACATGGTAGTCCTATCTGGAGAGATAAGGTGTAATGACCCAAGATTTTAGGAATTCATTCTGGAAAATATAAATAAATTTAAAATAATTTTTAAATTAATTTTGGAAAGAGATTGTTATGGCTTGATAGTGTATCAGTATGTGTGTACATGTGTGCACAGGGTATACACATGAACTAAAGCTAAAAATCTCTGAACTTTAAGAATAAATACATATTGATATGTATGGGAATAAATATATATATATATATATATTAAAATCTTTAAAAGCTGAATGCATAAGTAAATATAAATATATGTATACTACTGAATATTTTTCTTAAGTATACATGTGCATGTGTGTGTCAATACAGAATGATATATATATATATATATATAAATATATATACATGTGCTAATAAAATACCAGAGTTTAAATTAGTGAGATAAAATATACAGACATATTTTAATATAAGCAGAAATAAAAAGAAAGAAGATATAAAAAGAACTAATCCTCTTATAAATAAATAAAGGAAGTACATGCCATTTACATGAAAGCTAAAAATAGAAAAAAATAAGAGAAAACAGAGAAATGTTGCTATAGGCAGAATTAGGAAGTGTATTTAATAAATAACAAAAATCAAGTCACATTTTTAGCATGATTGTAGACAAGGGGGAAAAGTATTTTCTGAAAAGCAATTTTTGAAAGAAAAATGTAACCACTTTTCTCTTCACCCAAATTAAGCCGGGAAGGGGTAAAACTTTGGGTTAAAATGCAGATAACATGATTTTCTGGTGGGCAAAAATGGCTTTAGCCAATACCCAAAACCCTAAGAGAAACCCTGTATATATATACAAGTATATACAGCAGCCTCCTCTTCTCCTCAGAAAAGAATTTTGAAAAAAAAAGAAAAACAATACCACAGAAATTATAAGACAAGGGAAGAAAGAGAGCTTGAGGATAAGAGCAGGAGTTCATCAGTTAATTAAGGAAACAAAGGAGAGAGCTAGGTGAGAAAACTCACTCAAAAATCTAAGGCAATAAGTCCTAATGCAGGCAGCCAGATAAAAGTATTTTTATTAAAAGAATATTTTCATATATGAATGTTTATCTGTGAATTTAAACCAGAATATGTTTTGATTTTCTTTGATTGATCACTTGTTTTATTATAACAAGGTTTTTATGTGTTGATAGTACACATATCTGTTTATACACTCAGATCTCTGATATGTCAATATTTAGGGATATAAACAAATACCCAGAAAATAAAATGTTGAGAATAGGCAAGTAGTATTGGTTTTGGCTTAACCCAGAAAAAATACAAATAATGTTGAGCTGCAATATACTTATGTATAAGTGCTGAGGCTTGAAATAAAAAGGAATTAGGGGTGCAATAGGGTTGCCTATGTGCTGATGCTCCTGATTCAATAAAATGCATAGCAAACAAAATTCTGTGATTCAGTGAGACCAGGTCATCCTGAGCTTAACTCAAGCATAAATGTTTGCAAAAGAAAAACTCTCCCAGAAGCTATAAGCCAATGTTAGTTGCCTAAACTCCTTTTAAAAAAATACCAGGATGAATATCTATATATATATATATATATACAGAACCTTATTTTGTAGTCACCAATGGCTGTTTGCTTGTTGTTTCTGTATGGTCATAAATAATAGGAGATACCATGATATGGATGTTTTAGCTAAATATAATGAATCACTGAATGGTTTGTCATGAAAAATCAAAGGGGTTATTATTAACTTAAATCTGATTAGGAGATTGGGGTCAAGAACACTGCAGGAATGACTTGTGTGCTTGAGTAACATAAGTTGACACATGGCTTGTTTAAGTCCTGAGATCTTTGTGTAATGGAGTGAATTAGTTCATTACAGTGTGTCCATTGATTCATAAATATTGCAGATGAGACCAAGGATAGATAAATATATCAAGGAAATAATACTTGAGCAGATGAGAAAACTAGAGTTTTTCCCAGATTTGAAATATGAGAATTGAATAAATGATTTAACTCATATTGGTTATTTTCCTATTTGGTATGAATGATTGTTTGTCTATGATTGAGTTGTATGCTTGAATGTATGTGCCATATTCATATGTGTAGTCTCTGGAAAGAAAGTTAAAGTGTGCACATGCACAATGACACAGAGCATGCACACAAGTATTTACCTGATTCCAAAGGACATAACCTTATGTATTTGTACTTAACTTGATTTTAACTTAATTAACAAATTGCTTTTGTGAATTTTCTCATACTAGACATGTGTCTGACCCTAGTGTGCTAATGGCATCTGGGGTGTCTCATTTAAAATGAGGCAGTTTCAAATGCTTTTTCAGGGATTGCAGCAACTAAATAGGAGTAAGAGCAAGGCTTTGAGAAGAAGATATAGCATGCTAAAACTTAGTTAGATAAGAGCCTAAATGTTGAAATCTGCATGTATTGACAATTTAAATTGCTACTTGTATAAAGTGATGAATATTGGATGGATATTTGGTTAGGCATTTTGTTAAGAGATTGATCTGTATCTGGAAACTATGAATTAAGTTAAATATCTGTTATGTTTAAAAGTATTTTAATCAAATCTTGTAAGTAGATTTAGCAAGAACACCATGTTAAAATTGAATGATTACATTTTATAAATGCATTAGTCAATCATGAATCTTTGGAAAGGATTTAAGTTTTGGAAAATCTGGAGAGTTGATTCTCAGAAAATATAAATGGTTTTATTTTCTAATATAGCATATGTATGCAAAAGAAATAGGCATAGATTAAATGTTTTATATGGCTGCAAGGTTTCTATAGTTAAACTTGTTTCATACAAATGTTTCATGTCCTATTTTTAATTAGAGAAAGGATCTGTAATAAGGTAGATGGAAGCCAGATTCAAATAGTTGCAGATATAGATGCACATAAACATGTTTAAGTGCAGATTTTACCACACCTTTTCCTTTGTATTTGAAATAAGAATCTGAATTTTACTCAGATTCTAACCAAATGCATTTTAAATGCCAGACAAATCTTATAAGAAGAAATACAAACCTGGAAAATGATAAACCCTCTTATCATTCAATCATGAAGCCTTCTAGGTTGTAGGAATGGAATTCAAAAATAATTAAGCAAGAATTATTGTTTAGTATGTTGAAATATAGGCAATAATAAGACATATATGTGCAGATATAGGTAGATAACAGATTCCAAACTGCACAAAAGAAAAATAAAAAAAAAATGAAAAACAAAAATTGTGTTTGAACCAACCAGCATAGTACTCGAACTCGTGATCTCATGTGTATAAGTTAGGCGCGTTTCCATTACGCCTAGATGTTGCTTGCTTTCACTTAGGATCCACTTTATTTTATACTGATTTTGACACTATTCAGAGCTTAACATAAACAGCTACATTAAAAGCTTGTTTACTACTGATAATTACTTGATCACCTCTTAGTTAGGATAAACAGACTAATATGTATGTTACCAGTGGATTGTTTGGTCAAAAAAAAAATTTAGCAATCCAATATCCTCTTGTTTTTCCAGAACTCTGATTCAAACAAGAGAGGCATATGCATCCTCACATGTATGTGCTTATTTTTGTGAATGTACTGATATATTTATATTGGTTGATTTTTGTGATCCTGGATATATTTTGGTTTATTGGAGAAAGATATTGACCCTGAGAATTATATTTGCAATGGATGATATATCTATATATATATATATATATCCTCTTTACCTTAAAAAAAAATTCCTTATGAAATTAGAGTATAATTAGGAGGGTCATTTCAGTTGGTATCAGAGCTATGTTATTCAACATAGTAGAAGTAAGGATCAAGTCCTTAGATAGAAATAAAATTAAAAGGAACTAAATATTAAACTAACCAGCTATGTAAATTATTATTAGCAAACTATGGTAGGGAGACCACCAAATCAGGGAGCAGGATCTTCCCATGCACCACCAATGGTCAATCTGCAAGACTTAGTGAGACCATTTAGGGATGGGGCAGGACAAAGGCAAGAAAATCCCTATGAAGAACTCTCAAAATTGCTTAAGACATATACTCATTTAGGAGGCAAAAGCTTTGAAGGGATAGAGAGTATCATGGAAATTCAAACATGGTTGAGAACATTGGAAAGAATTTTCAATGACATGCAACTTGATGATCAAAGAAAGAGGCAAGTGGCTTCAAGACAGCTAAAAGGAGTAGCTTTAGGCTGGTGGGAAGTAATCATTGCAGGAAGGAATGAGAATGAAATCACTTGGAATCAATTTAAAGAGATGTTGGAAGCAAGGTTTGTACCAGCATCAGCAAAGACTACCTTGTTAGAAGAATTCATTAGGCTTAGACAAGGAACCATGACTGTCACAGAATATACTCAAAAGTTTGAGGGGCTCTCCACATATGGAGCAATGCTTGTGGCAGATGAGGCATCTAAAAATGATAGGTGTAACGACCCGATATTTTCAACCATTCGCATCCATTATAAGTGTATAGGTAGACACTCATGTCGGAGTTGAATTGCTCAAAATACCGCGTTGTAATTAAAATTTGGCAAATCTCAGAATATACAGTAAATAAATATAATCACAGATCACAGACACAGAGTAAAATAATGCAGCGGAAGTAAAAGAAATAGTAGTTCATGAAACTACTATATAAATATATCAGAGTTACATAAGATACAACAGAAGAAATAGAGTACAACAAAAGTCTCAATAAAATAACCAAGTACAAGCTGAGTAGAACAACGGAACTGGAATAGATAGGACATGACAAGCAGATAATCTCCAGCGATTCAAATCTCCAAGAGAGTGGAAATCCAAATCTGTGAATAACTCAGGCTGACCCGAGCGTAAAGCAAAACACAAAACACTCGAGTCAGGACAATATATACTTATATAATGTAAACCAACTCAAGCGAACTGTAATAAGGGTACAAGTAACTTAGAAGATGCTTGGGACCGCCCATCCTCTAAGGATCCGTTAAACTATCTACTATGTAGTAATATATGCTATATACAGTAGTGTCTAATCAGTAAAGTATAATCATATAGAAAATAGCGTTAAGGGGATGGAGAACCTTAACGCGGTCGGATCTTAAAATCATAATCGTAGTAAAGCTCGATATGGTAGGTGACACGGCACAACTAGGCAATGCCAGGGTAGATATACCAATTACGCATCCGGACTGGTGGTGACGCATAGCAGCCACTACCGCCCACCTCGAACAACACTCCCAAATCAAGGGTGCGCACCAAATCAATCACAAGTAATATAATGGTATCGAAGAAGTGTGTCCGATCAGAGGTGCTACCTCATTGGTCCGTCAATCGCTCCTGTTTTAGCCACCTTATGCCAACTCACGGGAGTTGGGTCCACGTATATACCTTAGGATCGTCGCCACCATCCTACTTCATTCTGGAATCTCCACCGCGTACACGGTTGCCAAAGTGGTTTTCGGTAAGACAGAGAGTATGTCCATATCCGATCCCGGTCTCTTTAACAACCCAACGTTATTATAACCCGTGGTTATAACTTTTAAAAACAATACTTTTCTTCAAAATAAAATATCATTTCAAACCATATCTTTATCAAAATAAAGATTAAATCAATTCCAAACCATTTCCATATATTTAAATTTTCATATAATTTCAAAACTTCATTTCAAATCATTTTAATATAATAAAATATCATATCCTTACAAAACTTCATTTCAAATCATTTTAATAAAATAAAATATCCTATCAGTTCAAATCCAATATTCAACTTTAAATACCTTTTAAATTCAAAGATATCGTTCATTTACTATCATTTCAAATCACCTTTAAATAGTTTATATTCCAATCAAAATAATTCATTTAAACCTTTTAAAAGTGTAATTATTATATTTTCAAATCAAGTATTCAATTTCCACAGTTTCAAACCATTCTGAGTTCGTTTACTAAGTCAAAAACCCTAATTATTAAAATTTCAGCATTTCACAGCATTTAAAAACAACTGCTATAAGTTATATTTGAAAACATTTTTAATTCAGCAAAGACAGCACTTAAAACTGCTGTTAAAACTCAGTTTTAGTTGAATTATAGTTCAAAACAGAAAAGACAGCAATTCAGAAGTGCTGCGGTAGTTCAGATTTCAAAACAAGGGTTAAATTTGGTTTCAGCAAAGACTACAGACCATTATAGCATTTCCAGAGAATGCTATAATAGACCTGGGTTCAATATTAGCCTATAAGTTCAACTGCAGCAACTGCAGCATTTCAGAAATGCTGTAGTAGCCCTTTTATTCAAATTTTAGTGTAATTCAGAACCATAGCATTTCTGAATGCTATTAAAAGTGATTTCCAGCTTTTTAGTGTATTTCCAGCAATTAAATAACTTCATTTTAAACTCTTTAAACATTTTAAAAATCATAATTTAACATTTAAAATGTTTATTTACATATCATTTAACATGTATCTTTTTCACAATAAATTTCTTATAATTAAATCCAATTTTCAACAATTTACTTAATAAATTTAAGTGTAAAAGTTTCCAATTCTTCACATTTCAACAAATAACTTAACACTTCAAATTTAAATTACCATTTCACAAATTTAACTAAATTTCCAATTTTATTTAATTAACTAAAACCTTTAATTAAAACCAAATTTCACATTTCCAAGTCAAGTTATATTTTAAAAGATCACTTTTAAACATTCATTTATTTAACCACTTAAATTCATAGAAAAAAAAATCAATAATACTTTAATAAATCACTTAAATTCACATTTAATCAAATTATCATATTTACCATTTCCAAATAAAATTTAATATCCATTTTATTTATATAACTTAAATATCATTTTTAACCAAATTCCAAATTTCCAACTTAAGTTATATTTCAAAAATCCAGTTAAACCATTCATTAATTACATTTTTAACACATAGAAAAATCATAATTTCTTTATTTTAAACATTTCAAAATCTATTTAAATCAAATTTCATAAATTTATATTTTTAAAATACTTAAAAATATTCAAAACACTTTATAAAATAACCACGGGCCTGTATATAATTTTCTAACCTAGGTCAAGTGATACGGATATGTATCATTTCAATCCGCAGTTAAAAAAGAAAAATCCGGGTTCTATCATTTCAAACCCGCAATCCCAAGTTAAAATAATTTAAATAAAAATCATTCAGGCCTATCATTTCAGCCCATAACGATTTTTCCCTATTCTAAAGTCCGTTCGGGTATGTATCATTTCAACCCATAGTGATTCTAATCTACAGGGAACTTGCAATGGTGATAACAGATATAAATAACAGAATAACATTAAATAATAGTGACATATGATATAATAAGTGTAATAACAGGTGTGAACATCATATGATAATAATATAAACATATATAACATGATGATATACATTACAGATTCAAATGGTGTCGGTTTATCAGTTATATAGGTACATATTGTCTGGTGAGAATAACTCACCTTTTACGCTGGAGTTAGCGATCAAAACACACAGAATAGATTCCAGAAAGCACGACAAGCACGATACATCACGACTTTTGATTTGAATGAATAGTGAGCCTTGATATTTATCTTGTAACAACAAATAACAAGACAATATAAACATAACATTCAACCCAAACTAACATTGAAACAAATTGAAAAAATAAAAGCAACAAAGAGAAGATATGATTGGACCTTGCCTTAGCCACTCAAATGCTTGGTCTAGGGACTCTTTAGCTCGGCCATGATGTGATATAGCTCAGGTTTGGGTCAGGTATGGCATCAAAACTCACGGCTACATAAGTGTGAAGAGGTAGGTGAGTTGCAAGTGAAGTATACAAAAGATCAAGGCAAATAGGTGAGGTTTGGTTCAATTTTTGGCTCGGCTTGGTCATCCTATGGGCTCGGTCATGCATGGTTCAGGTCAGGTCAGAGGAGAGGCTGATGGTTTGGGGTCAGGTCATGATGGTGGTAGAGGCTAAGGAGGTGGCCAAGGCAAAATATGGAAGTGGTGTTGAAGTATTGGTCGGCTAGCATGGTTTTCATGGAAATTTTGCAACTTTTTATGGTGTTGTGTTCATGAGGAGGTCATGGCCACTTCAGGTCAGAGGAGGGGGATGATTGTTGTGGCTGGTGATGGTGGAGAGGATGGTGGAGATGAAGGTGGGTTATAGCTGAGCAAAGCATAAGAGGAGCAAAGACAAAATCAATAAAAGAAGAGGAAAAAAATAGAAAAGAGAAGCCATTAGAATTGCATTTTTTTTCTCAAATTTGATATAGCCGTGAGTTTTGGAGTGGAGAGATAGATTTTTCACGTGAATTGCTGGAGAGAATACATGGCTAGAGGTAAGAAGTGTACGGCCAAAAGAAAGGAGAGGAAAAGCCAAAAGAAAATGAAGAGACCAGGAGATGAAAAGCCTTAAGTTTTTGCAATTTTTAAAACCTTTGGCATTTCCTTTTCTTTTTCTCTTTTATTTTAAATAAACAAAATAAACTCAGAAATGTTATTTACAACTGAACAAAGTAGTAGGAAATAAAAATAAATATTTAAATTCAAAAGAAATGGAAAAAGAATTACAAAAATTGCTCAAAAATTGCAAACAGTGTTTAGAAATTACAGAAAAATAACCAATGGCTTTGAAAAATTATTTGATTTACTTTAAAAATATTCTAAACCAAAATTTGAAATAAAAATGATTTTTAAAACATTTTCAAGTAAATAAATAATTAAATTTTAAATTAAATAGAATTTAAATAAAGAAAATGGCAATAAATACATAATCAGGCTTTATAAATTTGAATAAATTCAAGTGTACTTTAGAAAAATTATATGATCATTTTTAAACATATTAAAAGATAAAAATATACTCAAAATAAAGTATTAACCCAATTAAAATAAAACATAACAAAGAAAAATAAAATTTATATCATTTAAAATAGACAAAATTGTTAAATAAACAAATTATACTCAAAGTTGAAATGTACATAACTTTTACAGTTTAACTCCATTTTCAGTGAAACGAAAAGCAGTATTCAAGTTACTACATCTATTTTCATAATAAAAGATAAAATTTATAATTTCAAATATTTAAAATTTAAATTTAAAAGTCAAAGTTTGACTATTGACCAAAATTCACAATTTCTGGAAATATTAAATCTAGTCATATTTGGAATTCTAATCCACATCAAAATCAAAGTTTATATTTAAAATAACAAAATTTATTCTTTTTCATAAATAAAGATTTTGAATCTAGAAAAATCAATTTAAAAATATTTGTAAAATACAGGGTTGTTACACTCTCCCCCACTCAAAACTTTTCGTCCCCGAAAAGGAACGAGGTACGGGAAAGCACAGAAAAAGATAGAATGAAATAGAATTAAGACAAGATGATAAGAAGATTGGAATTACACTTGATAACTATTGTTATAGGTAAGTTTAACAAGATGGAGGTGATCAAATAAAGAATATAAGCACAAAAAAGATCCCCTAGAGTCTGAATCTCCCTTTTCACTTGACCGATGGTCTATGAATGGAAAAACAGTGTTCAGATCCAGATGAGTAACAAAGATTATAGAAAGATTTCTAAACAGACTGGTATAAGCAATAGCCTTCCCATTCTGTAACAAGATAAGAGAAATAAGGACAACGAAAAGATAGTTTGAAAAAAAAACAAAATAAGATAATAAATTTGAAACCATAATGCTTTGAAATCATAACAATTTAGGGATGTTTATCATTTGGAAATCATACTACTAAAATCATAACACTTTGGAAATGTTATCCTAAAAAACCATAACACTTAGAAAATCATAACACCTTTTTAAAAATAATCTTCATTTAAACCATTTTAATCCAAGATCAAACAATATTCATTTTAAAGTTGTAACATTTCTAAGTTCATTCAATTATAAAAATTTCCAAAACATTGTATTTTCAAAACAGCAACACTTATAAAATGCTACAGTAGATATATTAATATTTCAAATCAGTTTAATATCAGAAATATTCATTTGGATATCATTTAACTTATGACTTATTAAAACAAACTTTTATGAATGGAATATTCAAATCAAACTATACTTCATTTATTAAGTTAAAAGTTCACTATTTTAGTTAGCTCTTAATTTAACACATAACCTAACACTTTATTTAAAATACCCATTTCATAAATAGATATTCCTTTAATAAGTTACACTTAAAATTTCCATTTGAAAACCAAATTCTCAATTATCAAGTTTTAGTGATGTTAAAATACATTTTAACTATTTAAATCATAATTATTCATTTTTCAAGACATATCAATTTCATAAATAAAATATTTATCATAGCAAATATAACAATCAAATTTCTTTACACATTTATTCATTTAGACATCAATTAAACTATGAATTCAAGTTAAATAAACTTTATTACCAAAAGTCCAATTCAAATGTATTTTATTTTATCTATTCAAAGATACATTATTTATTATACAACATATTCATTTTAGGAAATAACCTTTATTAAAATTCCTAGGTTAGACTTAAGGTTCCAAAGTAAATCAAATTTGATTATTAAGTTATTTAAATAAATCTCTTTAAATTCCTTTTTCACTATTTACCTCTGTTAATCTTTTATAACTAATATTTAAGTGTATAAAAATCCTTTTTATATTGTATATTATCCAATTACATTGTTAACTTCAAAAAAAATTTAAGGTAAGTTATATTTGAATGCAATTGTAATATACAAATAAAACTATCCAATTCAATTATCTCAAGTTTGAATCATTTATCCAAAATTTTGATTTTTCTTTTTATAATTGAAATTATTCTTTAAGAAAAATTTAAGAATTTGAATCTTCGAACATCTTCAAACCATTTGGAGATAAGTAATTATATATACATAATATGTTAAATCAAATTTAAATCATATATCTTTATATATATTATAATCCAGTCATATTTTAGAAATTCAAATCAATCAGATTTTCCAAAACAAAGCTGTAGCAAGACTACAGAATGGTTTCTTCACTTCGAAACTCGAAAATGAACGTCGATGATGCTGCAGTCATCACCGAAATTATTTTCCAGCGACAAAGAGAAGAGCACTAAATTTTTAAACTTTAAAATTCTTTAGAGACAAATTTTTATTCAAAATACTTTAAATAATATCCTTTTAAAAATTTTAAACACAAGGTTTGAAACCATCGGAAATTAAATTCTTTAACTTTCTTGTTTTAAATTCATTTCAGTTCCCAGATAAATTTATAAACAACTATTTATAAATTCATTTGTAGAACAATAAATGATAAATCAAGTATTATCATTTCAAATTATCAATTTAAATCAATTTATTAAGTTCCATAAAATTATATATCCAAATTTATTTCATAAACCAAATTTTAAAATAATATTGTGTCAGTTTGTTCTGTCAAAGTGTTTTAGAAATCCTATCGATAGCGTTGATCAGACGAATCGATCGGAAACCCAAATCAACATTAACAACTCAAACAACACAATATAAAACAAAACATTAATTAACAAGTACAGTTCAAAATGTTTGGAAGATAGATTGGAACAAAAGACAAGATGATTAAACAGAGTAGAGAGATGGGTAAGCTTAGATAAATCGCGGACAACCTTAACCGGGTCAACCGTGACTCAATGGATAAGATCAAATGTGGATTTTCCGGGGTAAATCTACCTTAAATCTCAAGAGATAGAGTTTGGAATAATAAAAGATATTAGCATCTAAACCAAGGATAAATATAAATCTCTGGTGAATCGATGCTGATTAAAAAGAATTTTCACCCTTTTACAAGAAAATTAGAATATTGGCGAGACCGCCAATTCACTATAAAGATCATTGGAAGTGGAGTTATGTGATACTCCAAAATCAAAAGAAGATGAATAGTGAGGGACAAGAATGAATTTTGGAACCACAGGGAACGTTCCAAAAATTCAAAGGAAATTCAAATCAAGAGGAAAAGATTCAAACTCGAACGAAAGTGATTCTGTAAATAAATCTACTCCATATGCTGAGTTTTGCCTCAAAGCCAAAGCTCTGATACCAACTGTAACGACCCGATATTTTGGACCATTCGCATCCATTATAAGTGTATAGGTAGACACTCATGCCGGAGTTGAATTGCTCAAAATACCGCGTTGTAAATAAAATTTGGCAAATCTCAGAATATACAGTAAATAAATATAATCACAGATCACAGACACAGAGTAAAATAATGCAGCGGAAGTAAAAGAAATAGTAGTTCATGAAACTACTATATAAATATATCAGAGTTACATAAGATACAACAGAAGAAATAGAGTACAACAAAAGTCTCAATAAAATAACCAAGTACAAGCTGAGTAGAACAACGGAACTGGAATAGATAGGACATGACAAGCAGATAATCTCCAGCGATTCAAATCTCCAAGAGAGTGGAAATCCAAATCTGTGAATAACTCAGGCTGACCCGAGCGTAAAGCAAAACACAAAACACTCGAGTCAGGACAATATATACTTATATAATGTAAACCAACTCAAGCGAACTGTAATAAGGGTACAAGTAACTTAGAAGATGCTTGGGACCGCCCATCCTCTAAGGATCCGTTAAACTATCTACTATGTAGTAATATACGCTATATACAGTAGTGTCTAATCAGTAAAGTATAATCATATAGAAAATAGCGTTAAGGGGATGGAGAACCTTAACGCGGTCGGATCTTAAAATCATAATCGTAGTAAAGCTCGATATGGTAGGTGACACGGCACAACTAGGCAATGCCAGGGTAGATATACCAATTACGCATCCGGACTGGTGGTGACGCATAGCAGCCACTACCGCCCACCTCGAACAACACTCCCAAATCAAGGGTGCGCACCAAATCAATCACAAGTAATAGAATGGTATCGAAGAAGTGTGTCCGATCAGAGGTGCTACCTCATTGGTCCGTCAATCGCTCCTGTTTTAGCCACCTTATGCCAACTCACGGGAGTTGGGTCCACGTATATACCTTAGGATCGTCGCCACCATCCTACTTCATTCTGGAATCTCCACCGCGTACACGGTTGCCAAAGTGGTTTTCGGTAAGACAGAGAGTATGTCCATATCCGATCCCGGTCTCTTTAACAACCCAACGTTATTATAACCCGTGGTTATAACTTTTAAAAACAATACTTTTCTTCAAAATAAAATATCATTTCAAACCATATCTTTATCAAAATAAAGATTAAATCAATTCCAAACCATTTCCATATATTTAAATTTTCATATAATTTCAAAACTTCATTTCAAATCATTTTAATATAATAAAATATCATATCCTTACAAAACTTCATTTCAAATCATTTTAATAAAATAAAATATCCTATCAGTTCAAATCCAATATTCAACTTTAAATACCTTTTAAATTCAAAGATATCGTTCATTTACTATCATTTCAAATCACCTTTAAATAGTTTATATTCCAATCAAAATAATTCATTTAAACCTTTTAAAAGTGTAATTATTATATTTTCAAATCAAGTATTCAATTTCCACAGTTTCAAACCATTCTGAGTTCGTTTACTAAGTCAAAAACCCTAATTATTAAAATTTCAGCATTTCACAGCATTTAAAAACAACTGCTATAAGTTATATTTGAAAACATTTTTAATTCAGCAAAGACAGCACTTAAAACTGCTGTTAAAACTCAGTTTTAGTTGAATTATAGTTCAAAACAGAAAAGACAGCAATTCAGAAGTGCTGCGGTAGTTCAGATTTCAAAACAAGGGTTAAATTTGGTTTCAGCAAAGACTACAGACCATTATAGCATTTCCAGAGAATGCTATAATAGACCTGGGTTCAATATTAGCCTATAAGTTCAACTGCAGCAACTGCAGCATTTCAGAAATGCTGTAGTAGCCCTTTTATTCAAATTTTAGTGTAATTCAGAACCATAGCATTTCTGAATGCTATTAAAAGTGATTTCCAGCTTTTTAGTGTATTTCCAGCAATTAAATAACTTCATTTTAAACTCTTTAAACATTTTAAAAATCATAATTTAACATTTAAAATGTTTATTTACATATCATTTAACATGTATCTTTTTCACAATAAATTTCTTATAATTAAATCCAATTTTCAACAATTTACTTAATAAATTTAAGTGTAAAAGTTTCCAATTCTTCACATTTCAACAAATAACTTAACACTTCAAATTTAAATTACCATTTCACAAATTTAACTAAATTTCCAATTTTATTTAATTAACTAAAACCTTTAATTAAAACCAAATTTCACATTTCCAAGTCAAGTTATATTTTAAAAGATCACTTTTAAACATTCATTTATTTAACCACTTAAATTCATAGAAAAAAAAATCAATAATACTTTAATAAATCACTTAAATTCACATTTAATCAAATTATCATATTTACCATTTCCAAATAAAATTTAATATCCATTTTATTTATATAACTTAAATATCATTTTTAACCAAATTCCAAATTTCCAACTTAAGTTATATTTCAAAAATCCAGTTAAACCATTCATTAATTACATTTTTAACACATAGAAAAATCATAATTTCTTTATTTTAAACATTTCAAAATCTATTTAAATCAAATTTCATAAATTTATATTTTTAAAATACTTAAAAATATTCAAAACACTTTATAAAATAACCACGGGCCTGTATATAATTTTCTAACCTAGGTCAAGTGATACGGATATGTATCATTTCAATCCGCAGTTAAAAAAGAAAAATCCGGGTTCTATCATTTCAAACCCGCAATCCCAAGTTAAAATAATTTAAATAAAAATCATTCAGGCCTATCATTTCAGCCCATAACGATTTTTCCCTATTCTAAAGTCCGTTCGGGTATGTATCATTTCAACCCATAGTGATTCTAATCTACAGGGAACTTGCAATGGTGATAACAGATATAAATAACAGAATAACATTAAATAATAGTGACATATGATATAATAAGTGTAATAACAGGTGTGAACATCATATGATAATAATATAAACATATATAACATGATGATATACATTACAGATTCAAATGGTGTCGGTTTATCAGTTATATAGGTACATATTGTCTGGTGAGAATAACTCACCTTTTACGCTGGAGTTAGCGATCAAAACACACAGAATAGATTCCAGAAAGCACGACAAGCACGATACATCACGACTTTTGATTTGAATGAATAGTGAGCCTTGATATTTATCTTGTAACAACAAATAACAAGACAATATAAACATAACATTCAACCCAAACTAACATTGAAACAAATTGAAAAAATAAAAGCAACAAAGAGAAGATATGATTGGACCTTGCCTTAGCCACTCAAATGCTTGGTCTAGGGACTCTTTAGCTCGGCCATGATGTGATATAGCTCAGGTTTGGGTCAGGTATGGCATCAAAACTCACGGCTACATAAGTGTGAAGAGGTAGGTGAGTTGCAAGTGAAGTATACAAAAGATCAAGGCAAATAGGTGAGGTTTGGTTCAATTTTTGGCTCGGCTTGGTCATCCTATGGGCTCGGTCATGCATGGTTCAGGTCAGGTCAGAGGAGAGGCTGATGGTTTGGGGTCAGGTCATGATGGTGGTAGAGGCTAAGGAGGTGGCCAAGGCAAAATATGGAAGTGGTGTTGAAGTATTGGTCGGCTAGCATGGTTTTCATGGAAATTTTGCAACTTTTTATGGTGTTGTGTTCATGAGGAGGTCATGGCCACTTCAGGTCAGAGGAGGGGGATGATTGTTGTGGCTGGTGATGGTGGAGAGGATGGTGGAGATGAAGGTGGGTTATAGCTGAGCAAAGCATAAGAGGAGCAAAGACAAAATCAATAAAAGAAGAGGAAAAAAATAGAAAAGAGAAGCCATTAGAATTGCATTTTTTTTCTCAAATTTGATATAGCCGTGAGTTTTGGAGTGGAGAGATAGATTTTTCACGTGAATTGCTGGAGAGAATACATGGCTAGAGGTAAGAAGTGTACGGCCAAAAGAAAGGAGAGGAAAAGCCAAAAGAAAATGAAGAGACCAGGAGATGAAAAGCCTTAAGTTTTTGCAATTTTTAAAACCTTTGGCATTTCCTTTTCTTTTTCTCTTTTATTTTAAATAAACAAAATAAACTCAGAAATGTTATTTACAACTGAACAAAGTAGTAGGAAATAAAAATAAATATTTAAATTCAAAAGAAATGGAAAAAGAATTACAAAAATTGCTCAAAAATTGCAAACAGTGTTTAGAAATTACAGAAAAATAACCAATGGCTTTGAAAAATTATTTGATTTACTTTAAAAATATTCTAAACCAAAATTTGAAATAAAAATGATTTTTAAAACATTTTCAAGTAAATAAATAATTAAATTTTAAATTAAATAGAATTTAAATAAAGAAAATGGCAATAAATACATAATCAGGCTTTATAAATTTGAATAAATTCAAGTGTACTTTAGAAAAATTATATGATCATTTTTAAACATATTAAAAGATAAAAATATACTCAAAATAAAGTATTAACCCAATTAAAATAAAACATAACAAAGAAAAATAAAATTTATATCATTTAAAATAGACAAAATTGTTAAATAAACAAATTATACTCAAAGTTGAAATGTACATAACTTTTACAGTTTAACTCCATTTTCAGTGAAACGAAAAGCAGTATTCAAGTTACTACATCTATTTTCATAATAAAAGATAAAATTTATAATTTCAAATATTTAAAATTTAAATTTAAAAGTCAAAGTTTGACTATTGACCAAAATTCACAATTTCTGGAAATATTAAATCTAGTCATATTTGGAATTCTAATCCACATCAAAATCAAAGTTTATATTTAAAATAACAAAATTTATTCTTTTTCATAAATAAAGATTTTGAATCTAGAAAAATCAATTTAAAAATATTTGTAAAATACAGGGTTGTTACAATAGGTACATAAAGGGTCTGAACCCAGGACTTAGCAGAGCCATGTTACCCTATGCAGACAAGACTTTTGATCATGTGATAGACTTAGCTTTGAGGTTGGAGCAGCATGACAAGGAAAGGGAGAAGTTCAGAAATTTTAAGAGCAATAATAACAAGAAAGGTAAGGGGAGGTATCACCCTTATGATAAGAAGAAAGAAGAGGCTAGTAACAAAAGCACTGGAGATGTCAAAGCTAAGGAAGACAAGAAGAAAATTGTGTGCCATCAATGTGGAAAGGAAGGGCATATCAAACCAAAATGTCCAGAATTGAAAGGAGGAGCTTTCAAATGCTATCTATGTGGGAAAGAGGGGCATATGAAGAGGAATTGTCCTGAGTATAAACAGCAAGGCAAATTGGCAAATTTGGAAGGAAAAGGCAAAGCCACAGTGGAGAGTAACACTGTAAACCATAGCCAAGTGGAAGGTACATTACTTATTTGTACCATACCCATAACAGTAGTATATGATACTGGGGCAACTCACTCCTTAATTTCTTATGAACTGGTTAGAATGCTAAAACTGAATTGCATATTGGTTGAAACCCCATTGCATATACACAGTCCATTGGGGAGTTCTAGTGTTTTAAATATGATTTGTGTGGATGTGGGATTAAACATAGGGGGAAATATTTTTATTTCCAATTTATATGTTTTGAATTACCCAAATATAGGTGTTATATTGGGGGTAGACTGGTTAAGGCAATTTAAAGCCATAATTAATTTAGACTCATCCACCATATCATTGCAAGATTCTAGAGGCCAGAGAATCACAGTTTTATGTGAGGTAGCTAAGGAAGGAAAACTATATCATTTAGTTGACTCAGAAAAAGATTTCAGTGAACTAACCATTGAAGAAATTCCCATAGTCAATGAATATTTGGATGTGTTTGGTGAGGTCAAGGGTATTCCACACCATAGACCAGTAGAATTTCAGATCAATCTAGTTCCAGGGGCAAGCCCAGTGATTAAAAAGCCAACTAGAATGGGGCCAAATGAACTAAAAGAATTAAAGAAACAGTTAGAAGAATTGGAAGAAAAGGGTTTTATAAGACCAAGTAATTCTTGCTGGGGAGCACCAGTGGTGTTTGTTAAGAAGCAAGATGGCTCTTTAAGACTCTGCATAGATTATAGAGAATTAAACAAAGTAACTATTAAAAATAAATACCCATTGCCAAGAATAGATGATCTTTTTGATCAATTAGCAGGGGCAAAAGTATTTTCTAGACTAGACTTAGCATCTGGTTTTCATCAAATGAAGGTGGAAGAATCAAGCATCAAGTACACTGCCTTTAACACTAGGTATGGGCTGTATGAATTTTTGGTTATGCCATTTGGCTTGACTAATGCACCATCTTACTTTGTAGATTTAATGAACAGAACCTTTAGAGATTGCTTAGACAAGTTTGTGCTTATTTTCATAGATGACATTTTGATTTATTCCAAGACAGTGGAAGAACATAAGCATCATTTGCACCTGGTTTTGTCTAGGCTAAGGGAAAAAGATTTAAAGGCAAAATTTTCAAAATGTGTGTTTTGGAAGGAGGAAGTACATTTTCTTGGCCATGTTATATCTGCCAAAGGAATTTCTGTGAACCCCAATAAAATAGTGGCTATTCAAGCATGGAAGAGGCCAAGCACTGTGAGTGAGGTGAGGTCATTTATGGGGATGGCAGGGTATTATAGAAGGTTTATAAAAGATTTTTCAAAAATTTCTACACCACTCACTAACCTAACCAGGAAGAACCAAGCTTTTGTTTGGTCAGAAAAATGTGAAAAGTCTTTTGAACAGTTGAAGGAGGCATTGGTGAATGCTCCAATTCTAAAGGTACCACATGGAAATGAAGAATTAGTGGTATACACTGATGCTAGTGGATTTGGCTTGGGTGCAGTGTTGATGCAACAAGGCCAAGTCATTGCATATGCATCCAGACAACTTAAACCCCATGAAGTAAGGTATGCCACACATGATCTCGAATTAGCAGCTGTGATATATGCTTTAAAACTTTGGAGACATTATTTATTAGGCACAAAGTTTGAACTCTACACTGACCACAAGTCTCTAAAATATTTGTTTTCACAAAAAGATCTGAATATGAGGCAACATAGATGGGTGGAGTTCTTAGCTGCCTATGATTTTGACATACTCTATACACCAGGCAAAGCAAACAAAGTTGCAGATGCTCTAAGTAGACAGCATGCTAAATTGGCTATGATGATGATAGCAGAATTTAAAGATTTGTCTTTGCTAACTGAGTTAGAGATTGAGGAGAATGGTTGTGTGCAGATGCATGGTGCACAAGAAGGTAAAGGGAAGTTAAGCTTAATGACACTTCAACCAGATTTAATTCTGAAGGTAGGAAAAATGCAAGAACAAGATGCTCACTTATTAGAGAAGAGAATGCTCCTCTCAAGAGGGGAGGAAGTGATGAAACACCACATTGATAAAAATGGCTATGTAAGATACCAGAATAGGATATGTGTACCAGAGGACATAGAATTGAAGAGGGAGATATTGAATGAATATCACAGGAGTAAATACTCCATACACCCAGGTAACACAAAAATGTATCAAAATTTGAAAAGAGACTTCTGGTGGAAGGGGATGAAATCTGATATAGCTAAATACATTGCCAAATGTATGACTTGCCAACAAGTCAAGGCTGAAACTCAAAGACCATCAGGGTTGATGCAACCTCTTAGTGTACCACAGTGGAAGTGGGAAGACATATCTATGGACTTCATAGATGGACTGCCTAGATCTAAGAGAGGTAATACAAGCATATGGGTGATAGTGGATAGGCTAACCAAGGTAGCACACTTCATCCCAGTCAAGTCAGAAAGAACTGCACCAAAACTAGCTCAAATTTTTATAAAAGAAGTGGTAAGGTTACATGGCATTCCCAAAACCATTGTGAGTGATAGGGATACCATCTTCACTTCAAAATTCTGGAGAAGCTTTCAAGAAGCAATGGGAAGTGAACTATGTTTAAGTACTGCCTACCATCCTCAATCAGATGGGCAGACTGAGGTGGTAAAAAAAGTTTTGGAGGACATGTTGAGGGCATGTATACTGGATTTTGGGGGCAACTGGGAAGATTATCTTCATCTAGTTGAATTTACATACAACAACAGCTACCAAAGCACCATAGGAATGGCTCCATTTGAAGCCTTGTATGGTAAACCCTGCTTGTCACCTGTTTGCTGGGTAGAAGCAGGAGAAAGGTCTATTTTAGGACCTGAGTACATACAGGAAACCAAGGAGAAAATTGAGTTGATAAGAAGAAGAATGACAGCAGCTCAAGATAGGCAAAAGAAATTTGCAGACATGAGAAGGAGGCAGGTAGAATATGAAGTGGGAAATTTTGTTTTCATCAAAATCTCACCCATGAAAAATGTGTTGAGGTTTGGAAAACAAGGCAAATTAACCCCAAGATATATTGGACCATACAAAATTCTGGAGAGAATTGGTCCCTTGGCATATAAGTTGGAATTACCAGAAAACATGCAAGGCATACATGATGTTTTTCATGTATCACAATTGAGAAGATGGGTCCATGACAAGGCAGAAATTCTTGAAACCCCAACCCAAGTGCAGATAAATCCTAATTTGATTTATGAAAAGGATCCAGTGGGAATTTTGGCAAAAGATGTGAAGAAGTTGAGAAATAAATCTCTGAAACTTGTGAAGGTACAGTGGAGTCTAGATCCTAGTGATTGCACATGGGAATTAGAAGACAAAGTTAGGATGAATTATCCTAAGCTATTTTCAGATTAAGGTAATTCTGATTTTTGATTGTTTTCTTTATTTTGGATGAATATATTTTTAGTTAGTATAGAACTAAGAATCTATTTGGTAGAGAATATACTTGTTCTCTGAATTAAGTTTAAAATTTATTTTAAGCTTAGGAAAATTGTGGGACACAATTTCTAAAAGGAGGGGTGTATGTAATGACCCAAGATTTTAGGAATTCATTCTGGAAAATATAAATAAATTTAAAATAATTTTTAAATTAATTTTGGAAAGAGATTGTTATGGCTTGATAGTGTATCAGTATGTGTGTACATGTGTGCACAGGGTATACACATGAACTAAAGCTAAAAATCTCTGAACTTTAAGAATAAATACATATTGATATGTATGGGAATAAATATATATATATATATATTAAAATCTTTAAAAGCTGAATGCATAAGTAAATATAAATATATGTATACTACTGAATATTTTTCTTAAGTATACATGTGCATGTGTGTGTCAATACAGAATGATATATATATATATAAATATATATACATGTGCTAATAAAATACCAGAGTTTAAATTAGTGAGATAAAATATACAGACATATTTTAATATAAGCAGAAATAAAAAGAACTAATCCTCTTATAAATAAATAAAGGAAGTACATGCCATTTACATGAAAGCTAAAAATAGAAAAAAATAAGAGAAAACAGAGAAATGTTGCTATAGGCAGAATTAGGAAGTGTATTTAATAAATAACAAAAATCAAGTCACATTTTTAGCATGATTGTAGACAAGGGGGAAAAGTATTTTCTGAAAAGCAATTTCTGAAAGAAAAATGTAACCACTTTTCTCTTCACCCAAATTAAGCCGGGAAGGGGTAAAACTTTGGGTTAAAATGCAGATAACATGATTTTCTGGTGGGCAAAAATGGCTTTAGCCAATACCCAAAACCCTAAGAGAAACCCTGTATATATATACAAGTATATACAGCAGCCTCCTCTTCTCCTCAGAAAAGAATTTTGAAAAAAAAAGAAAAACAATACCACAGAAATTATAAGACAAGGGAAGAAAGAGAGCTTGAGGATAAGAGCAGGAGTTCATCAGTTAATTAAGGAAACAAAGGAGAGAGCTAGGTGAGAAAACTCACTCAAAAATCTAAGGCAATAAGTCCTAATGCAGGCAGCCAGATAAAAGTATTTTTATTAAAAGAATATTTTCATATATGAATGTTTATCTGTGAATTTAAACCAGAATATGTTTTGATTTTCTTTGATTGATCACTTGTTTTATTATAACAAGGTTTTTATGTGTTGATAGTACACATATCTGTTTATACACTCAGATCTCTGATATGTCAATATTTAGGGATATAAACAAATACCCAGAAAATAAAATGTTGAGAATAGGCAAGTAGTATTGGTTTTGGCTTAACCCAGAAAAAATACAAATAATGTTGAGCTGCAATATACTTATGTATAAGTGCTGAGGCTTGAAATAAAAAGGAATTAGGGGTGCAATAGGGTTGCCTATGTGCTGATGCTCCTGATTCAATAAAATGCATAGCAAACAAAATTCTGTGATTCAGTGAGACCAGGTCATCCTGAGCTTAACTCAAGCATAAATGTTTGCAAAAGAAAAACTCTCCCAGAAGCTATAAGCCAATGTTAGTTGCCTAAACTCCTTTTAAAAAAATACCAGGATGAATATCTATATATATATATATACAGAACCTTATTTTGTAGTCACCAATGGCTGTTTGCTTGTTGTTTCTGTATGGTCATAAATAATAGGAGATACCATGATATGGATGTTTTAGCTAAATAAAATGAATCACTGAATGGTTTGTCATGAAAAATCAAAGGGGTTATTATTAACTTAAATCTGATTAGGAGATTGGGGTCAAGAACACTGCAGGAATGACTTGTGTGCTTGAGTAACATAAGTTGACACATGGCTTGTTTAAGTCCTGAGATCTTTGTGTAATGGAGTGAATTAGTTCATTACAGTGTGTCCATTGATTCATAAATATTGCAGATGAGACCAAGGATAGATAAATATATCAAGGAAATAATACTTGAGCAGATGAGAAAACTAGAGTTTTTCCCAGATTTGAAATATGAGAATTGAATAAATGATTTAACTCATATTGGTTATTTTCCTGTTTGGTATGAATGATTGTTTGTCTATGATTGAGTTGTATGCTTGAATGTATGTGCCATATTCATATGTGTAGTCTCTGGAAAGAAAGTTAAAGTGTGCACATGCACAATGACACAGAGCATGCACACAAGTATTTACCTGATTCCAAAGGACAGAACCTTATGTATTTGTACTTAACTTGATTTTAACTTAATTAACAAATTGCTTTTGTGAATTTTCTCATACCAGACATGTGTCTGACCCTAGTGTGCTAATGGCATATGGGGTGTCTCATTTAAAATGAGGCAGTTTCAAATGCTTTTTCAGGGATTGCAGCAACTAAATAGGAGTAAGAGAAAGGCTTTGAGAAGAAGATATAGCATGCTAAAACTTAGTTAGATAAGAGCCTAAATGTTGAAATCTGCATGTATTGACAATTTAAATTGCTACTTGTATAAAGTGATGAATATTGGATGGATATTTGGTTAGGCATTTTGTTAAGAGATTGATCTGTATCTGGAAACTATGAATTAAGTTAAATATCTGTTATGTTTAAAAGTATTTTAATCAAATCTTGTAAGTAGATTTAGCAAGAACACCATGTTAAAATTGAATGATTACATTTTATAAATGCATTAGTCAATCATGAATCTTTGGAAAGGATTTAAGTTTTGGAAAATCTGGAGAGTTGATTCTCAGAAAATTTAAATGGTTTTATTTTCTAATATAGCATATGTATGCAAAAGAAATAGGCATAGATTAAATGTTTTATATGGCTGCAAGGTTTCTATAGTTAAACTTGTTTCATACAAATGTTTCATGTCCTATTTTTAATTAGAGAAAGGATCTGTAATAAGGTAGATGGAAGCCAGATTCAAATAGTTGCAGATATAGATGCACATAAACATGTTTAAGTGCAGATTTTACCACACCTTTTCCTTTGTATTTGAAATAAGAATCTGAATTTTACTCAGATTCTAACCAAATGCATTTTAAATGCCAGACAAATCTTATAAGAAGAAATACAAACCTGGAAAATGATAAACCCTCTTATCATTCAATCATGAAGCCTTCTAGGTTGTAGGAATGGAATTCAAAAATAATTAAGCAAGAATTATTGTTTAGTATGTTGAAATATAGGCAATAATAAGACATATATGTGCAGATATAGGTAGATAACAGATTCCAAACTGCACAAAAGAAAAATAAATAAAAAAATGAAAAACAAAAATTGTGTTTGAACCAACCAGCATAGTACTCGAACTCGTGATCTCATGTGTATAAGTTAGGCGCGTTTCCATTACGCCTAGATGTTGCTTGCTTTCACTTAGGATCCACTTTATTTTATACTGATTTTGACACTATTCAGAGCTTAACATAAACAGCTACATTAAAAGCTTGTTTACTACTGATAATTACTTGATCACCTCTTAGTTAGGATAAACAGACTAATATGTATGTTACCAGTGGATTGTTTGGTCAAAAAAAAAATTTAGCAATCCAATATCCTCTTGTTTTTCCAGAACTTTGATTCAAACAAGAGAGGCATATGCATCCTCACATGTATGTGCTTATTTTTGTGAATGTACTGATATATTTATATTGGTTGATTTTTGTGATCCTGGATATATTTTGGTTTATTGGAGAAAGATATTGACCCTGAGAATTATATTTGCAATGGATGATATATCTATATATATATATATATCCTCTTTACCTTAAAAAAAAAATTCCTTATGAAATTAGAGTATAATTAGGAGGGTCATTTCATAAGGCAAAGACCATAAGGTGCAAGTCTCATTATCGAAGAGCAAGTGGATTGGACTTGTACAGATAGATCGCCCCCTTGTGGGAGAGTGAGTGGATAGATTAGCTAGGAAAGAAAGTGCGGGTGGATTTGCATGGACATTGAGTCCCCTCATCGGAGAGCTAGTGAATTGGACTTAGCATGGATCCGAAGAGATTGAACCCTAGATTGGATGCTAAACGATCTGGAGATAATTGATGCACACAACATTTGTAACACACAACATTTGCTTTTCTATTCTTAGCTGCTCCGCCCTTCTAAGCTCCTTTCTAATGAAAGAACTTCCTTCTAATTCTGCCCACTTTTAGCCTTTACTGCCTTGTTACCACCAAAGAAAGCAAGCATCTCCTTGTTTCTCAAAGCAATCTCCACCACCACATCACATGGATTCTTAAGATATGGCAAAGTCGCCCTAGCAAGCTCATGTCTTAACCCATGGATGAACTTCTTGTTTCTCTTAATCACTATGTCCACGGTAGCATATCCATATCGAGCCAGCTCCTCAAACCTTATTGCAAACTCCAACACAGTCATATCACCTTGCACTAATTCAACAACTTTCTCAACAGAGTTGACTTAGCGATCTCAGACATGTCAAAGTAACCTTTTCTACCCCGACAATTCCACTATTCCAACAGTACGATGCAGCTCCCTGTAGTTGCCTAAACGCCAATCTCCTCTTCTGTTTGTCAATCAAACCAAGATCAGCCAAAATCCTTTCACAATGAAGCAACCAATTCTCCACTTCAATTGCATCTTTCGTTCCAATAAATGGTTTCCCTCCAAGTCTTGCATAGCCTATACTCAACACAGCATAATTATTGACCACTAGAACTTTCTAATTAGCTCTTACAGCATTTTCACCGATTAATCCAGCAGTAGCTTCTGCTTGCATCATGTTGACAAAGAACAGATACACTACTCCTATATCAACTGGTGGTGTTCCTGCACCTACATTAGCAGCTGTCTTTCGACCCGGATTTCTCCAAGTATTGGGCGTGACATTTCCATTGGTAGTGGTGCTTCCTCCACCGAGGTCCACTGTAACGACCCGGTATTTTGGACCATTCAAATCGACAATAAATCCACACATGTCTGATTTGAATAATTCAAAATAACAGATTGTAATAAAAATTTGGCAAAACTCAGCATATGCAGTAAATAAATCAATCACATAATCACAGACACAGAGTAATACAATAATACGCAGCGGAATAGATAAAATAGTAGTTCATGAAGCTACTATATAAACATCAGAGTTAGAAATAAAATACAACAGAATATCTCAAATGCAGTGAAGTCTCCAGTACAACAGATGACTTCTCTGAACAAATCAACTAGAAGAGCTGAAAGCTGAGGCGATAGTTGGATCTCCAAAGGAAGCTCCAAACTCCAAGGCTGAGTCTCAAATGCTGTATCACTCGGTCTGACCCGAGCGTAAAGCAAAACACAAAACACTCGAGTCAGGATTAACATTCTTATATAAATAAATCCAACTCAAGTGAAATATCAATTGAAATACGAGTAACTTAAAGGATGTTGGGATAACCATCCTCTAAGGATCTTCAGAACTATCTACAAGGTGGAAATATACATTTTAACACCGTGGTCATTTCAATTAAATTTATACTTCAAAACCCAAATATCATTTCATTCCAAATATATCCATTTTCCAAAATAGTATATATATATATTAAATGATTTAAAAAGTAAAGTATTTAATTTCCTCAAGTCTAGCAAATCGATTCAAATCAACTTCAAATTCCAAATTCAAATTTATTCAAAGCTCAATTCATCAATTTAATTCATTTCTAAACAGATCATTTAAATTTTCAATATATTTCAAAGCTTTAATATTCAACATTTTCAAAGTTAAATTTAACAGTTTCATATAGCTCTTGATTTAACTTCATTATTATTTAATCAGGGAATATTCACTTAATAAATTCAATATCATTTAACTAGCCTTAAATTACATTTTTACTAAATATTTCCTTAAACTTTAGTTAAACAAAAAAAAATATTCATTAGATTACTTATAAATCAAACTCAAGTTATAAATCATATCTTACATCTCAGTTTCAATAAGTTTCAAATCAGTTTAATTAAATAAAATTCTTTATTGAATACAATTTCAACTAAATTCAAATTATCTTTCTAACCTTAACTTATTCAAATTATTACCAAAATCTATTTTGAAATATATTTTAAACACTCAACATATTATATGTATTTAAATCAATCATTCCCATTTATATATAATAATTTAAGGCTCAACATTTATTAAAACCATATATTTCTTTCCAAAACCATAGAATTCATTTTTAAAATATTTATATATATGGACCAACGGTGTCTGTATATATATTTATCATATGGTTAAGTGATACAGATATTTATCATTTCAATCCGAAATTTAAATATATACGGGTAGATATCATTTCGACCCGTAATCCCAATTTCAATTCAAATGAAAATCGCTTGGGTTTATCATTTCAACCCATAACGAAATTCTCCTATTCTAAAGTCCGTTCGGGTATGTATCATTTCAACCCATAGTGAATTCTATACTAACAGGGAACCTGCAGAGTGATAACAGATAATAAAAAATATAACAACAGGCATATATCATCAATATAAATAACAGATATTGGTGTCAGATGTCATAGGTGAACATATACAGATAATGGTAATAACGGGCATATAAATACTAGGTACTGGTGTCAGATGTCATAGGTGGACATATACAGATAATAGCATATATAACAATTTAAATAACTACAGCATCATATTTCAATTGTTGTTTCAATTGAAATCAAATTTAATAAATACAAGAACATTAATCGTGAGTGATTGCTCACCTTTCGAGGTTAGAGAGATAGACAATGAAGTTGAGTTATGAAATGCAAGCACGACTTCCAAAGCAAAGTTAGATGGTACAATTTCGACGGAAAAGCTGATAGATAGAAATTGATGAGAACGGATCAAATTAGCTTGATAAAATTGAAACGAAGATTATATGATTAATTTATTACTTTCTTTCAAAATGAACGTTAAATCAAAACACGCATTTTAAAAAATGAAATATATATATATATATATATATATATGCACACCCATGAAAACCATATAACTTTAAAACACTTCCATTTCATATTAATGTTAAATAACAAATATATAATTATTCAAAAAGTCACATATATAGTATATTCATTTTATGGTTGTCGTTTCCATGTAATAAATATTCATTTTAAACCAATATTAAAATAATATATATGTATAGTTAAAAAAATCAATGTTCTAACATAAAACACATATATTAAAGATCAACACACATATATATAATATCTTTTGAAATGAATACTTATGTATATATATAATTATTATAGTTTATTACTTTCCTTTTCAAAATATCCAGCAGGAAATCAAACAACTTATGCACATATATGTGCAGATAAACAATATTCTTTATAATACATTGTTAACTTACTCCTTTTTTTCTCTTTTTTTTATTAAACCTTTATATATAACAAAATATATGTATAAAATAAAATATTTGTATATATAAAAATCAAAACGTTTCAAACATATATTCAAAAACTGGATCATATAAATAACAATGTATTTAGTTAACGCATAGTATAAAATTCATTTATATAACACTCTTATATATATAAATCTTGTATAAGTAAACCTTTGTAGCTTCATAACTTATTTACTTTCACATATAACAAGATCTGTACAAAAGAATGCAAATTTTTCTCAAATCCTTTTGAACGTTTATAAGAAAAAATTTAAACAATAAATATACCTTCTTATTTAGGAAAGGAAGTAAGCATGCACTTGTAGGAGAAACGTGAGTGGAGGTTGAGGGTTGTAGGCGGTGGAAAGGGAAGAGGGGCGGAGATAGCTTCAGGCGATGGGTATACGTCGCGCAAATTTTTTTTTCTTTTTTTTTTCTGGCGTAGGCTATGGAAAAATTTGGGAGGAGGAAAAGTAAGCAATGGTGGGGAGTGGATCTCGAAAATGAAGAAGGAGCAGGCAACAATGAAATATATGAAGAGAGAGGTAGTGGAAAGCTATAGAGAAAAATATAATATAAAAGGTAATAATAAATGAAAATCAACGTTCATGCGTTGATTCAGCAGAGAAGTTAAAGAAAATAAGAAGAGAATGGATTGATTTAAAGGAAAGGCAATGAATGGTTTAGAAATAAATAAAATGTAAAACATATACGTTTTAATTTCAAAAAGGAAAGAAATAAATACGGGGATGGCAACAGTCAAAATGCACATTTAGGCTAATAATAGAATATAAAAGTAAGAAACTCAAAAGGATAGGCATAGAGATGTGAAATCAGGGAGACAAGGGAAGCAAGTGATCTTTCAAATTTATAACGTTGGCAATAAATATAGAATAAATGAAAATGAAGAGGGGAAGAAATAAACTATTTATGGGCGATAAATTTATAAAAGGAACCATGATGTGTACAATAATTGAAATGAAAACGTACACAAATAAATGATTACCAGTGAAGTTAAAAAGGCAATAATAGTGTAAATGTGAATCGTTGCCACATAAACAAATAAAACGTATACAAATCTTTTACCGGTTATGTGATGGCAACGGTCACCCTTAATTGAGCTGAATAATAAAAGCCAATGCTTTGAACGTATGCCATAAATTAAGTAACAAACACTGATTTCTAAATTTATTAGTAGCTAGGAATAGCAACGTTTGAACGTGAATTGGAAAGCAATTAATACTGTGGTCCAGCCTGTACGTTTCAAATTTTGAAAACGAAGAAAATAGAAATGGAACAGGTTGCAAAAGGAAAGCCACACATATAAATGGAATAAAACGTTAACAATGAAACGTGCCACATTCAATGGAAAGAAACTGAAATGATAACGTCAAGCACGGGAATTAAGGACAATAAAGTAGAAAGTATGAGAAACGTAAAAGTGAACAAACGAATGAATGCAAGCTACAGATATATATATATATATATGATGTAAAATATTATGTTTCTACCAGAGAGAAGAGAAAATGTTTGAAATGGAATAAATAGGGAAGGAACAAACCCGAAATGAAATAGCAACGGATAGAAAATTAAAGAGCTACAGCATGAATACGGGGAGTAATAAAGGTATGGTATTGATTGGATTGTAACTGATGTAAAACTTGAATGGACAGGGAAGAAATAAAATTTATGGTAACAGTCAATTCCCTTGATTTCATGCAAATTTATTTTCAACAATTCTTAACTGATTTGAATTTAATAGAATTACATAATAAATAAACTTTCATATAATTAATTGAAAATTTACCATTTGCTATATTTAATTATATGTAATCCAAATAAATTTTTTTTCAAAATTTTATTATTAATAATTTCTCAAAAATCCAATTCAATACGTTATAAACCAATTAAAAATTGCTAAACTTTTATGGGTCGTTACACTCTCCCCCACTTAAAACTTTTCGTCCCCGAAAAGGAACAAAGTAGGAGAATTAAAGCAACCAGAAAGAAAATAGATTGAAAGACAAGATAAACAATAAATTTAAACTATACAAATTTTACTTGAAATATTCATTTAAAAACATCATTTGAAATTTAATTTTCTTTAATACTTTAATACTTTTCAAAACTCCTTTGAAAACGATTATTAACATTATTACTTATATTTACAAAGAAGCTATTGAAAATTTTAAACCCAAAATGTATAATTTTTTTTATTTATCTCAAGATACTTCCAACATTATAATAAATTAATAATCATTCACTTTAAATATGTTATAATTAATTAATAACTTCTGAAACACTAAAAATTTTCTATTATACCATGTAGTATATAAATAAACAATATTTTAAAGGATATATTCAAAAGAAGGAAAGAAGATAGATTCGGAAAAGAGAATATAGGTGAATAAATAAAGCAGGGCAGATAAGGTAGATTCAAGAGAATAGTATCGGGCACGAATAATTAATTTAGAACCATAAGAATTTCAATTTCAAATATTAATACAGAATTCCTTTGTTGAAAATACTTTTATAAATAAATACTTTTATAACTCGATGTTTCAACAAGTTTATCCTTGTTCCTATAGACTCTGGTAGTGCGTTGATCAGGCGCAAAACTAGAATTCTCCAGGTACTTAGTAGACTTGTTTTAACACCTAGTGAAAATACTGGAAAAACTTTTTTTAAAAATAGATATGGAAAGTACAATCCAAACAAAAACAAACAAAACCTTTGTCTAACCATGGTTCGCAGATACACAATGGTTACGCCTGGTTCCCCCAGGAAACAATCCATATCTGTAAGCTTTCTCAGCCCTGCGAGTTACGCCATGATGACTAGTAGAATGCAGGATACACAATGGTTACGCCTGGATCCCCCAGGAAACAATCCGTACCCCCAGGCAAGACTCAGCCAAGCATTTGCGCTACTATTCGCGACCTACACAGATTGCAGGATACACAATGGTTACGCCTGGATCCCCCAGGAAACAATCCGTACCCCTAGGCAAGACTCAGCCAGGCAGTTGCGCTATGCAGTCACGAGAGAACGATAAGACCATGGGTAATGCCATGGAATTCAAAGGACACTCGAGTATCATATCCGGAAAACCAAAAATCAGAGAGAATAATATCGATAGAATGAATCCAAGATGTGGCCACAAATCGGATATCATGCAGAAGGCATTTTGTAACAACCCGAGATTTTTTAACAATTAACTATCGTCAATGTGACGCTTAGATTGTTTGTTTAATTCAGCTGGAGTTTTAATTGATTGCGTTTCTTTGAAAAAGTTGTAAAGCAGTTCGGGCTTTAAAATTTATAGAAGCCCATATTTTAGTTTAGAGCTGCCTTATCCCAGGAGATAAAACATCCCTCCCTCCTTCATTTCGAAGACCCGACCCACTTCATTTTCTCGTTCCATAACCCTAACCAAACAAAGAATAAAAATGGTAGCCGTCTCCTCCTTATTCGATTCAACCCGTCCCTCCTTCTTCGATCGAAATCAGGGCATCGGGAAATCAAAGGCGTCAACCCCCATAGCTCGATCGAAGGACGTTTCAGCCTCGCCTTGTCGATCGCAAAATCGCTTGGAGTCACTCGAGGCTGCTAGGGTTTTGGTTTCACTGCCTCGTCGAAAATGGTGAGTAATCGTATTACTCACATCTAGTTCACTCTTCTTATGATGCATCTGTAATTCTAGTTGGATTCGACCTTGTTTTATCTCGGCCATTTGTTTTCATTTGGTATTGGTAATTGATGTTGCTTGGAACTTACTGCTTCGTGACTTTCTTGTTTTGATTTGTTCGACTCACGACTTGTTTTCGTGATGACCGCGACCTTGTTCGTTTTCTTTGATCATCGTGGCTCTAACCTTATTCTGGGCCATTCGGTGTTGTTATGATATGTTTTGACCAATTGAAGTTAAATTGTTGTGCTCAGTGATTTGAATTGTTGGTTTTGCTTTAGTGGATTTCGGCATTTATTTGTTTCCTGGACACCGACTTTGATTTTTGGTGTTTTTATTTTACTTGTACTTCACCCCGTAGTATACTTGCCATTGTTCATTATACTGGTTGCAGTTGTTCATGTTTGCAATGGCAGTTTCGTTGGAATTTTGGAAATTGTTCGATTATTAGATAATGTTTGGTTGCCATGTCTTTGATATTCTCGGCTTCATCTCCGATAATACTGCTGTTGATCTGACTTGTTTACCTCGACTTTGACTTGGTTATGATGTTGGCCACTGGTCAAATTTTATTTGTTTCAGTATCATTGTGGTCCTTGCATCATGTTTCACTAATGTTGGTCTACATATCCAAGAGCTCACTGACTTGAGTCATGTTGCATTGATTCGTTTGCTTGCATCTTATCCGCAAAGTTTAAACCTACATATTTGAGTTCCCTGTGTACATGATCAATTGAGTTCGTTTTGAGTTGCACTGCATTCCATATTAGTATCATTGGGTCTATTGTAGTTGAACACTTGTAGTTTCACTGTTACCTGGTTGTCAGATAACTGGTCATTTGTGTTATAGGCTTGGAGCTGGTAGTACTTGAACCTTCATTTGTTAATATCCTTCGTATATGTGCATTCATACAATCATCGTTAAGCCTGGGCAGTTGAGTCGTTGGGTATGCTGTTGCATTGCATCATGTCGTCGAAGTAACCTAGTTTCACTAGCATTGCTTATTTCTTTATCTTGTACTGTCCACCTGAGTACAGTCTCCATTTCATTGCCCCTATGCACTTGTGTTGTTATATGAACTTGGTGCATTACTTCGAGTTGTATCACTTGAATTTCAGTGTGCACAGAGCATATAATTAGTATCACTTGAGTCAGTTAGTTTGCATTTATGTTTCATGAATGAATGCTTCACTGCAGTGTATATGATTGCATTCATATTCTTGCTTGTGCATCACTATATATCTGTTGCATTTACTGGTCTGTTTGCATATTTCACTTGCTTAACCCTTGCATATGTTCGCTGATACATATTCGAACTGGCTGTGTCACTCCCATCTGTTTTGGGTTCTGACTCTTTGCTCATTAGCTAGTTCACTGTTCTACGTGTTCCCTTAATGCTACATTGCTACCTGGTAGCACTTGTGTCTGCACTTACATTAGTCACTACTGCATTCATATTCTTGCTGTCCCATTGTTTCTTGAATTTGGCAGCCTGGTTGTACATGATTGCATTTGAGTGTAGTTGCTGGACTGGTCTTGTCTACTTGTCATTATTTTGGTCTCTGACCTGATGTACCTTAGTCTGATACCGTTGCATTGTTGTACTTCATGTTCGTATAGGCTCTTGAGTGGGGTGTATTGCATAGCTGAGTTGAATCTGTCTTACTGATGCATGGCCTTTATGTGGTCTGCACTTGCATACTATTGCTGCCTTGTTCTCTTGCTGTCGAGGTTGTTTCTTTTTACGGTTGCAATTGTTTTGGTATAACTGCCTTCGTGCATCTGGCCTTACGAGCCTTTTCCATACTGCTGAATCATTGAAGTTGTGTTAAGTCCTGATAGTAGTGACTCAACCTCTACAGTTTCTACTTTCTGTTAATAATTGGAGTTGTGATGACTTCATCATTGCAGTGGCGAGGCAGTGCACGCGAGCGTGCACTGCAGTCACACTGTATTGATTTTATTGGTATTTCCTTTGCTTTTGATGCGTTGATCTTTTGAGTATACATGCTGTAGTGGCGAGGCAGCACACGCGTGCGTGTGTTGCAGCCCTACTAGAGTTGATGTTTTATATTGATTATTATTGCTTCTGTGCATTAATAAACTGGTTTGAATTAGACTGACCTGGGTATTATTTTCTTTTGAATGTAATACTCGGGTCAGACCCGAGTGTTTCAGGTTGTAGATTTCTTTCTTTGAGTTGCTGTTCGGGATTGAAGACTTTTCACATCTTCTGAAGTTGTCAGTCATTTTGTAGTAGTCGTGTCATTGTATAGAATGATATGTATTCATGTATATTAGTCGATAATGTACTTGTATATATAACTTCTACAGTCGACAGTTGTAGTTGTATCATATGTATTGTGTCAACTATGTATTAACTGACATCGGTTATATATAGATGAGATTTTTGTTAATCTGTGTTCCGCATTTATATTATCTGTGTTATTGTTATATCTAATGTCCTAAACTATTATGAACTATCGTAGTTTGTTTTATACTGATAATTGGATATGTCGATGGGAGTAAATAAATAATAGATGAAAAATAAAAAGTATATACCACTCCTATCGAGATAACCAATATTAGTGTAAGGCCAATTACGGATGGTCGCTCCTATCCAGCCTTATTCTTCGTAATAATAGACAGTATTTCTTTTAATACTCTTTGTTATTATGAGCATAGAGGTGGGGCGTCACACATTTTCCATATCTTTACTTCGAAAATATGTATCATATAGTACCTTTTCAAATCACTTTCAAATATCGTACTTATATAAAATCCATTATATATAAGATTTAATTTTCAAATCAAATACTTTCCAAAATCAATAGTATATCAAATCATACTTATATAGACTTCAATTATATAAGATTTCACTTTCAAATTGAGTACCTTTTCAAATCTATAGTTTTCGAATCAATTTCATACTCATACAAATCAATTTTATATGAGTTCGACAACTCCCAAATCAAGTTTTTAGTAACATAAGGTTCTCAAATTTCAATTTGTTTCAATATCAGTTCAATTTCAAAATCATATACAATTTCACCAAATTATTTCTTCACAAATTAATTATCTTTAGCTTCAAAGTTTCCAAAATAATAGATTTTGAAAATAAATCCAAATTTCCAAATCAATAATTTAAGTCAACCAATTCATTTCCAAAATCAAATGGTTTTCAAAATCATCTTATATTATTTACCTAAGGTCCATCTTATATAAGGATCAAATTTTTCAAAAATAATTTTCGCTGTATCAAGAGCCATATGAGATTGAATATCTTTGCTTTTATGGGTTATATATCTTTCTAATTTAAGTTGGAAATTTACTTTTAGTAAGCAAAGATATTCTAACTCGACAGCTTTCAATTTCAGCGTCAAAATATATCAATGATATTAGGATATAAGATGTACATACGTCATCATTTCGCAAAATCACATTTGATCGCTCGCTCGATCACACAAGTTTGCTTTCGAACTAGTATTGTCCATTCGACTTCCCTAATGCGGATTTCGATATGGTTTCTCGACTAGAAGCCATCGGTCTCCTTGCATAGCCATATACTACGATAGAGAATTCAAGAATCAAGCCCAAAATCCATATCAAATATTCGCCATCAAGAATCAAATGAAAAATCCTAACACGAAATGGTGTAATCCACCTCGAACTTGTGTACTCAAACTTGGATCAAATTAATTATGCGAATAAAACAGCATACGTACAACTTATATATTTATTCCAACTTGTTAAATATATAGTTTCATAAAGATGTTACTAAGTTAAAACATTTAAACTAAATTTTATTCAAAATATTTTGAAGACCAAATTCTTCTCAAGACATTTCAAATCTAAATTTCATATTAGAAAATTTAAAATTTCCTTATTCATTTACTTAACCAAACAGTTTCAACTTATTTAAATCATATTACTTCATACTTAAACATTCAAAACAAACTTATATACTTTATCAAAATACTTTTCAAAATTTCTTAGCTTTGAAAAGTTAACCTTGATTTGAAAGTGCTCGAACCTTCAAAATAGTTGAAGAAATCATTTTCAAATTCAAGAGTTGGAAATCAGCAACAAATCAGTAAATCAATTTTAATAGATAGGGTTATATCAAATCTAAAACTCGAAGACTTAACACCGGCTCATTTCAAATCGTTTCAAATACATATACATATATCTTTCGAATATCAATCATACTTCAAAATTTTGAAATAAAAATGGTTTAAAAAAAATCACTCGCATAGCAAAGCTACTGAAGTGGCCTATCCCTCACTCTGAAACTCGAAAATCAATGTCTATGATGCGTGCACTCATCACCGAAATTATTTTCCAGCGACACAAGTGAGTTCTGGACTTCTATTTTCTCAAACTTCTTTTGAAATTTCTTCGAAACTCATTGGAACTCATTTGAAGTCATTTGAAACATTTCTTATTCGGAAAATACTTTCAAACCGTATTATTATATATTTACAAAACCTTAAAACCAATTTCAAAATACCGGAGTTCAATTCTCGAATTTCAAATTTAAAGTCCTTTAGTTATAAATCATTTTTATATAAATCAATTTCTTATATAACTTTTCAAAATTACAAATCCTTTCGAAACCTCAAATTCTCATTTTAAAAAGGGTATATAATCTTTATCGAAAACATTTCACTTTTATATATAGAATATAATCATACTTATAAAAATAATAATTTCGATTTAGAAAACAATTTCTTAAAATACAAAAAACCCGATTTCAAAGGATGATTTAAGAATGGATTTCAAACAAAGATAGAGCAAATTAGAGGGACTCTAATCGATTAGGATTTCTGATTCGAAGATAAGTTCGAACGAAAATGAGATAATTAATTACAAAACAATAGATCGATACAGTTATAAAAATCGCGGGCGACCTTAACCGATCAACCGTGATTCCAAAATAAGATCAGTGCCGAATTCTAAGGCAAATCGACATTCGATCGCCAAAGATAGAGTTCGACATAGCAAAAGATAGCAGCATTTAAACCGAGGGATATATAAATCTCCGGTGAATCAATGCTAATTGTAAAGAAGTTTCACCCCTTCACAATTCCTTCAAAGATTGGTGGGATCGCCTATTCTTATAGAGATCATTCGAAGTGGAGTTATGGGATACTCCAGAATCAAAAGAATACTAATAGAGAGAGACAAGAATGAATTTTGGAACCGTAGGGAACGTTCCAAAGTTCAAAGGAAATCGAGTCAAAAGGAAGAGATTAAACTCAAATGAAAGTGATTCTGTAAATAAATTTACAATATATGCTAAGTTTCGCCTAGAGCCAAAGCTCTGATACCAACTGTAACGACCCGGTATTTTGGACCATTCAAATCGACAATAAATCCACACATGTCTGACTTGAATAATTCAAAATAACAGATTGTAATAAAAATTTGGCAAAACTCAGCATATGCAGTAAATAAATCAATCACATAATCACAGACACAGAGTAATACAATAATACGCAGCGGAATAGATAAAATAGTAGTTCATGAAGCTACTATATAAACATCAGAGTTAGAAATAAAATACAACAGAATATCTCAAATGCAGTGAAGTCTCCAGTACAACAGATGACTTCTCTGAACAAATCAACTAGAAGAGCTGAAAGCTGAGGCGATAGTTGGATCTCCAAAGGAAGCTCCAAACTCCAAGGGTGAGTCTCAAATGCTGTATCACTCGGTCTGACCCGAGCGTAAAGCAAAACACAAAACACTCGAGTCAGGATTAACATTCTTATATAAATAAATCCAACTCAAGTGAAATATCAATTGAAATACGAGTAACTTAAAGGATGTTGGGATAACCATCCTCTAAGGATCTTCAGAACTATCTACAAGGTGGAAATATACATTTTAACACCGTGGTCATTTCAATTAAATTTATACTTCAAAACCCAAACATCATTTCATTCCAAATATATCCATTTTCCAAAATAGTATATATATATATATTAAATGATTTAAAAAGTAAAGTATTTAATTTCCTCAAGTCTAGCAAATCGATTCAAATCAACTTCAAATTCCAAATTCAAATTTATTCAAAGCTCAATTCATCAATTTAATTCATTTCTAAACAGATCATTTAAATTTTCAATATATTCAAAGCTTTAATATTCAACATTTTCAAAGTTAAATTTAACAGTTTCATATAGCTCTTGATTTAACTTCATTATTATTTAATCAGGGAATATTCACTTAATAAATTCAATATCATTTAACTAGCCTTAAATTACATTTTTACTAAATATTTCCTTAAACTTTAGTTAAACAAAAAAATATATTCATTAGATTACTTATAAATCAAACTCAAGTTATAAATCATATCTTACATCTCAGTTTCAATAAGTTTCAAATCGGTTTAATTAAATAAAATTCTTTATTGAATACAATTTCAACTAAATTCAAATTATCTTTCTAACCTTAACTTATTCAAATTATTACCAAAATCTATTTTGAAATATATTTTAAACACTCAACATATTATATGTATTTAAATCAATCATTCCCATTTATATATAATAATTTAAGGCTCAACGTTTATTAAAACCATATATTTCTTTCCAAAACCATAGAATTCATTTTTAAAATATTTATATATATGGACCAACGGTGTCTGTATATATATTTATCATATGGTTAAGTGATACAGATATTTATCATTTCAATCCGAAATTTAAATATATACGGGTAGATATCATTTCGACCCGTAATCCCAATTTCAATTCAAATGAAAATCGCTTGGGTTTATCATTTCAACCCATAACGAAATTCTCCTATTCTAAAGTCCGTTCGGGTATGTATCATTTCAACCCATAGTGAATTCTATACTAACAGGGAACTTGCAGAGTGATAACAGATAATAAAAAATATAACAACAAGCATATATCATCAATATAAATAACAGATATTGGTGTCAGATGTCATAGGTGAACATATACAGATAATGGTAATAACAGGCATATAAATACTAGATACTGGTGTCAGATGTCATAGGTGGACATATACAGATAATAGCATATATAACAATTTAAATAACTACAGCATCATATTTCAATTGTCGTTTCAATTGAAATCAAATTTAATAAATACAAGAACATTAATCGTGAGTGATTGCTCACCTTTCGAGGTTAGAGAGATAGACAATGAAGTTGAGTTATGAAATGCAAGCACGACTTCCAAAGCAAAGTTAGATGGTACAATTTCGACGGAAAAGCTGATAGATAGAAATTGATGAGAACGGATCAAATTAGCTTGATAAAATTGAAACGAAGATTATATGATTAATTTATTACTTTCTTTCAAAATGAACGTTAAATCAAAACACGCATTTTAAAAAATGAAATATATATATATATATATATGCACACCCATGAAAACCATATAACTTTAAAACACTTCCATTTCATATTAATGTTAAATAACAAATATATAATTATTCAAAAAGTCACATATATAGTATATTCATTTTATGGTTGTCGTTTCCATGTAATAAATATTCATTTTAAACCAATATTAAAATAATATATATGTATAGTTAAAAAAATCAATGTTCTAACATAAAACACATATATTAAAGATCAACACACATATATATAATATCTTTTGAAATGAATACTTATGTATATATATAATTATTATAGTTTATTACTTTCCTTTTCAAAATATCCAGCAGGAAATCAAACAACTTATGCACATATATGTGCAGATAAACAATATTCTTTATAATACATTGTTAACTTACTCCTTTTTTTCTCTTTTTTTTATTAAACCTTTATATATAACAAAATATATGTATAAAATAAAATATTTGTATATATAAAAATCAAAACGTTTCAAACATATATTCAAAAACTGGATCATATAAATAACAATGTATTTAGTTAACGCATAGTATAAAATTCATTTATATAACACTCTTATATATATATATAAATCTTGTATAAGTAAACCTTTATAGCTTCATAACTTATTTACTTTCACATATAACAAGATCTGTACAAAAGAATGCAAATTTTTCTCAAATCCTTTTGAACGTTTATAAGAAAAATTTTAAACAATAAATATACCTTCTTATTTAGGAAAGGAAGTAAGCATGCACTTGTAGGAGAAACGTGAGTGGAGGTTGAGGGTTGTAGGCGGTGGAAAGGGAAGAGGGGCGGAGATAGCTTCAGGCGATGGGTATACGTCGCGCAAATTTTTTTTTCTTTTTTTTTTTTCTGGCGTAGGCCATGGAAAAATTTCGGAGGAGGAAAAGTAAGCAATGTTGGGGAGTGGATCTCGAAAATGAAGAAGGAGCAGGCAACAATGAAATATATGAAGAGAGAGGTAGTGGAAAGCTACAGAGAAAAATATAATATAAAAGGTAATAATAAATGAAAATCAACGTTCATGCGTTGATTCAGCAGAGAAGTTAAAGCAAATAAGAAGAGAATGGATTGATTTAAAGGAAAGGCAATGAATGGTTTAGAAATAAATAAAATGTAAAACATATACGTTTTAATTTCAAAAAGGAAAGAAATAAATACGGGGATGGCAACAGTCAAAATGCACATTTAGGCTAATAATAGAATATAAAAGTAAGAAACTCAAAAGGATAGGCACAGAGATGTGAAATCAGGGAGACAAGGGAAGCAAGCGATCTTTCAAATTTATAATGTTGGCAATAAATATAGAATAAATGAAAATGAAGAGGGGAAGAAATAAACTATTTATGGGCGATGAATTTATAAAAGGAACCATGATGTGTACAATAATTGAAATGAAAACGTACACAAATAAATGATTACCAGTGAAGTTAAAAAGGCAATAATAGTGTAAATGTGAATCGTTGCCACATAAACAAATAAAACGTATACAAATCTTTTACCGGTTATGTGATGGCAACGGTCACCCTTAATTGAGCTGAATAATAAAAGCCAATGCTTTGAACGTATGCCATAAATTAAGTAACAAACACTGATTTCTAAATTTATTAGTAGCTAGAAATAGCAACGTTTGAACATGAATTGGAAAGCAATTAATACTGTGGTCCAGCCTGTACGTTTCAAATTTTGAAAACGAAGAAAATAGAAATGGAACAGGTTGCAAAAGGAAAGCCACACATATAAATGGAATAAAACGTTAACAATGAAACGTGCCACATTCAATGGAAAGAAACTGAAATGATAACGTCAAGCACGGGAATTAAGGACAATAAAGTAGAAAGTATGAGAAACGTAAAAGTGAACAAACGAATGAATGCAAGCTACAGATATATATATATATATAAATGATGTAAAATATTATGTTTCTACCAGAGAGAAGAGAAAATGTTTGAAATGGAATAAATAGGGAAGGAACAAACCCGAAATGAAATAGCAACGGATAGAAAATTATAGAGCTACAGCATGAATACGGGGAGTAATAAAGGTATGGTATTGATTGGATTGTAACTGATGTAAAACTTGAATGGACAGGGAAGAAAATTTATGGTAACAGTCGATTCCCTTGATTTCATGCAAATTTATTTTCAACAATTCTTAACTGATTTGAATTTAATAGAATTACATAATAAATAAACTTTCATATAATTAATTGAAAATTTACCATTTGCTATATTTAATTATATGTAATCCAAATAATTTTTTTTTCAAAATTTTATTATTAATAATTTCTCAAAAATCCAATTCAATACGTTATAAACCAATTAAAAATTGCTAAACTTTTATGGGTCGTTACACTCTCTCTTCCGCTAAAGACAACTGGACATTCTGTCTGAAACTTACTATTCCTAGGATTAACGGATCCTAATGGTTTTTTGGGCTCACCAATAACCTATCTCTTCTGTGTGTATTCCCTCTGTGCATAAACCTACTTTTAGTCTTTCTCATGACAAAGCCATACGCATTGGAATTTTGGACATATATTAGCTTGGAGTTACTAGCTAAAGTATAGGATGCGACCCTATACCAGTCCCATCTGGTTTTCTAATTTCCGAGTCAATGCATCCTATCACAATTGATCTAAAAGTGATCAAAACGCTAATCTCTTTAGTAAAATTCTAGGCTAAATACCTCTTTCTATTTCCTTGAAAACACTTTCTTTATAAATGATTTAACTCTTGAAATCATACTTTCAAAACAAGAAAAATATATCCCTTTACTGTATCCAAAATAATTATGCATTATATATGCTTATATAAAATCATATTGATGAAGTTCCAAATCATTTGAGAACATCGCCTCTCAAAACCATAGGCTAAAGGCCAAAACAATATAATTTCATTATATTAGTAAAACTTGACAACACATAGTCGACAAAGGTCTTCGTCCATCAAAACATAGGCCATAAGGCCAAGATAATCAAACTCTTTATATAGATAAAGCTGTGCATCGTTATCGACATTGGGTTTGTCCCCCCTCTTCAATAAAAACATTAAAGTTCTTAACTTATAAAACATAAGGCTATAAGGTCGATAATAGGGACATCATAGTTCATAGAGTTTCGACGTCGTAGGATATAAAACATAGTTTGCATAGTTTAAGGTCTTAAAGCTTAATGTCAACTGTTAAATCTCGGCATCAAATGCCTTCAAGTAAAATAGGCGACTTCATTAGAGCCGAAGTCAACATGTGCGGCACCGTCGTCTTCAAAAACGGTTATAAGGATTGAGGCTGAAGGGATAAAATGCGATATCATATAATACCGAAGTTAATAATAGCGTCATAGGCCTACAAAGTCGAAGTCACGTGGCGTCATTACCACCGTTATAAACCACTTCAAAACCATTGGGGTCGACGATGTTGTTGAAGACATGTAGCATGGTTAAAAGTGCGACATCAATGTATTAAGGAAATCGGCCTAGTCCACTTCGAAGTTCACGACGTCGACCCTGATGCTTGGCTTCCCACTTCAACCAAGCTAATGCATTCCATGGCAACCGAAGTTGATACCTTATGCATTACTCTTTGAGAATGTCGAAGACTATAGGGGCAGCATGATAAAATGCAGCGTCGTGAGCTTCGACATGGCAAAGCCATAATTATTTTAAAACCTAATTTCTTACTAATAAAAGTAATTTCTATTCACCAACCCCTTGTATTTGTCAAAATACTATTGAATACAACTTACTTTACCAAAATCTTTTCCAGAAAACTACTAAGGAGCAAATTTATCATTTCCAAAGTACTTAGCAAACCTTGCATTTTATATTAATATTTAAATATAACTACTTAATCCTTTCTAGTTCAAGTAATTCATATTAAATCATAAACACTTGGGAAAAATATTTAAAAATCATGATAAATCCAATTTATTATCTTCTTTAACATATTAAAATTTTGGGGCCGAAAACCTAAGTTGATTATTTTTAATAATTAAAACCCGAAATAAACCAATTTCCAACCTTAGGAAATTCACCAAATATTCTAGTTAAATTCAAAATTTATGAAATTAAAAACCCACTTCCAAAGCAACGTTTCTAACATCATATCAAAATCTCAAGTCATTAAGGTGTCAAATGATAGGTTTTCTAACTCAAACTTATCAAATAATTTCGTAAATAAAATAATAAATAAATTCAACAATAAGCATATAATCATTCAAACTATCTTACCATGACATAATAAGCAAAAGTATTTGACCTTAAAACCTTAAATAACGTTCAAAACCTGAGATGCATAACTATTATTCCATTTGAATGGATTAAAAAGGTTGAGATTTGTATTTTGATTTGATTCCCCTGGCTTTGATCTTGTTTTCCCAGCTTATCTTCTCTTTGAAACCCTTGTTAATGGCTGGCCTTGGTCTATTTTTGTTTTCTTTGAATGAAGTTATAATGAGAAAAGAGGATGGAAGAGTGAGTATTAGGAAATAAACTCCTTTTCCTATTTTTTTCCCTTGTATGCATTCCTCTTTCTTATTAATGTTTTAATTAATCCCATTAGTTCATTAGTTGAGGCTCGACCTATTCTAATTGTCAAATCTTGATCTTCTTATCATTTTACATTATTTTATTTTATTTATCTAATTAAGTATCCTAAATAATGTTAATCAAAATTAGGGTTGTTATAGACTTTCCTTCTTAAAGAATTTCGTCCTTGAAATTATGATAAGATACACACATCAAACATAAAAGCATAGATGTAAAACATACCATCAAATAAGTTAGGATAAGTGTCCTTAATCATGCTCCCGTTTCCCAAGTATAGTCTCTCTCGTCGTCATTCCACTAGACTTTTACTATTCTGGCTGTCTTGTTTTTTAGCTTCTTCTTATCCCTAGCCATAATACGAACTGGTTACCTTATAATCTGGATTCACTATCGAATCTTCCAATGCAGTCGGAGTAATGGTAGTTTCTGGATCTTGAACATACTTCCTTAGAAAAGAAATATGGAAAACATTATGGACTCCTGCTAACTGCTCGGTAACTCTGCCTATAGGGGAGTTTCACGATCCTTTCTATAATAGGAAATGATCCAACAAACCTAGGTGACAATTTCCCCAACTTCCTAAATCTAACTATACCTTTCATCGGTGATATTTTAACGAAATCATAGTCTTCAACTGGGACTCTAAGTCTTTCCATCTTTTTTCTGCATTACTCTTCTGTCTAGACTGAGCTTCCTTCATTCTTTGCCACGGCTTCTCTTACCACGAGCTAACCTACTTCGATCTCTAGCAAACATACGGGTGATTTACATGGCCTTCCATATAAAGCTTCAAAAGGTGCCATTCCTATACTATTCTGATAACTATTGTTATATAAAAACTCGACTAAACGTAGATGGTATTCCTATTAGCTTCTATAAGCTCTTAATAAATCCTTCAAGACTTTGTTAACTTTCTGTCTGCCCCCTCGGTCTGTGGATGGTAAGCGGTACTCATCCTGAGCTTGGTACCTAAAACCTCTTGTAGACTATTCTAGAATTTGCTAGTAAGTAAAGAATATATATCACTAACTATACTACTAGGAACTCCATGTGGTCTAACAATATTCTTCGTAAATAACTTAGCTAAAATAGGTATTGTTCTTGTCGACTTAACGAGTATAAATTATGCACTCTTAGTTAGTCTGTCCACTATAACCTAGATACTTTCATTTCCTCTATTCGACCTCGGCAATCCATCAATAAAATCCATGAATATCTAATCTCATTTCCAAAATAGTATATCTAAAGGTTGAAGCAATACACTAGGCTTCTGATGTTTGGCTTTCACTTGCTGACAATTCATACACTAGTTTACCTATAAGCCTACATCTCTTTTCATACCCTTCTAGAAGAAAATTATCTTCATATCTTGATACATCTTACTTTTTGTAGGATGAATAGTGAACTTCGATCTATGGCACTTCCTAAGAACTTATTTCCTTAGGCCACCAACATCTAGAAGACACAATCATCACTTCTTTCTCAACCATCCATTCTGGTCAAGATAAAAATCCTTCAAATTATCAATAGTAGTTCCACCTTTCAATCTTCTAATTCTTTTAGCTAGCAATGGATCATCTCTTTGCTTAGAAGAAATTCTATCGATCAATACTGATCGAACTTTTAAACAAGATAGCATTGCGGTACTCTGACTAGAACTGGCAGTCGATCCTTACTGCACACTACAAGTAGTTAATTCTTCCAAGTCTTTTCATTTAGCCAACATAGCTAACCCCACATTATGATGTTTCTTGGTAAGTGCATCTGCAACTTTGTTTCCTTTTCCCGGTGTGTACTCAATTCTAATATCATAAGCAACTAAAAACTCAAACCATCTCTGCTATCTAATATTCAACTCTCCTTTTGAGAGAATAAGTATCCTAGCGACTTGTGATCCATATGCAACTTGAATCGTTCTCCCAAAAGTTAATGTTTCCATACATTCAAAGCTAATATTATGGCAGCCAACTCTAAATTATGAGTCGAACATCTAACTTCATGCGGTCTGAGCTATTGCAAAGCATATGCAATTACTTTACCTCTCTACATTAACACCGCTCCTAGCCCTATTCCACACGCATTAATATACACCACCAAATCTGGATATTCATCCAAAATAACTAATATGGATGCATTGGTCAATACATGTTTCAACTTCTAGAATGCCTCCTCATATTTATCAGTCCAAACATACTTTACATCCTTCCTCGTTAGTTTAGTCATTGGTGCTACTATACTAGAGAAATCCTTGATAAATATACGGTAGTAACCGGCTAATCCAAGAAAACTCTTTACTTCAGCCATCGTTTCGAGTCTCTTACGGTAATTTTCAGCTTCTATCTTAGCTAGATCTACTAAATACCCTTCTTTTGAGACTACATGACCAAGAAACATCACCACCTTCTTCCAAAAGTGATACTTTGAAAAGTTCGTTTTTAACTAATGTTGCCTTAATGTATCAAGCACCATTTTAAGACGAATCTCGTGATCTCTTTCATCCTTAGAATATATCAAAATTTCATCTATAAATATCGACACAAACCTATCCAAGTGCTCTCGGAAAAGTCGGTTCATTAAGTCTACGAAGAAAGCAGGCGCACTAGTCAATCTGATTGGCATCACAAATCACTCGCAGGAACCATATCTTATTTTAAACGCCATCAACGAAATACTGTCTTCCGCCACCCTTAGTTGTTGGAACCCTATCGCCAAATCGAACTAGGAAAATACTTTAGCTCCACTCAACTGATAAAATAAATCGTATATTCTCGGTAAAGGATATCGATTCTTTATCGTCTTTTCATTCAACTTATGACAATTGATGCACAATCTTAACGACCCATCTAGCTTCTTCACAAACACCATGGTCGCTCCCTAAGGCGAACTGCTTGGTCTAATAAAATTCTTTCCTTCTAAGTCCACTAGCTGCACCTTTAACTCTTTTATCTTAGTAGGTGTCATCCTGCTAGGTGCTCTACTTATGGGTTCAGCTCCAGGTACAAGATCTATTCAAAACTCAATAGCACGTTTTGGTGGAAGTCCTATAACAAGCTTAAAAAATGTGCAAATTCTCTAACTACCAACAACCGATTCAAATCATCCTTCTCCTCTATTATACACAATAAAGCGCAGATACCAAAACTTGGATTCTCTACTGAGTATATACTTCGGTCACTGCTATTAAAGTGTCTTAGTAATATTTTCTATCGTGCCAAAATATCCTAGCATCATATTTACTTAAGCAGTCCATAACCAAAATGTAACAACCCATAAATTTTAAACGGTTTGAATAATTTATTTAATTGAATTTGTAAGAAATTTTAAATAATAATATTTTGAAATAAAAATTTAATGTTTGGATTACGTAAAATTAAATATAAGTAGTTGAATTAGATTTTTATTTGATTTTAATACGAAATTAATATTTGTATTTATCTTTCCATTAAGGAAAGAGAATGTATTAAAATGAACATTTAATTTGGTAGTTAACATAATGATATTTTATAAATAGGTAACGTATAAATTAATAGGTAGAGAATAAATAAGTAACATATAAATTAATAGGCATAGAATAAATAAGTAACGTATAAATTTAGATACGTTACTTTTTGTATAAATTTAGTGTATATTGTACTAACTATATGAAAAATATATATGAACAACGCATTCAATATTGTTTAAAAATCTTATTTTAAAATATAATCTTTATACATATTTATTTTAATTTATTTCCTCTAATCACCAGCATTCAAACTTTATACATATTTTAATTTATTTCCTCTATCCATCCATGCCATTTCAAAAGTTGAAACGTATAAAATACTATACGTTATTTCGCATTCATTGATTTCTTTTATTTATATAAACTTTATATTCGTTGCATGTTACATTCATTTATTTGACCGGTCCTTTCCTTTGTTATTTCCGAATTTCGTGCGTTACTAACCAATGCTCCATATTTATTTGCCTTAATAATTCAGCTAAATTTAAGGATCACCGTTGCTTTTACATTTTGTTTATATCACCTTTCCCCTATTTTAGCCGGTTGCATTTGATATTTCCTTGATTTAAGCTTTCTAACTTTTAAATTTCCACTACTCTATATTTATTTCTGTACGTTTATCTTTGCTTGAATTTCTCTGTCCATTCCTTTTTCCATTTTAATATTCTTCATTTCCAAACTCATTACGTGCTCTCCAAACAAACAAAATTTTATTTCTTTAAACGTATAGCTGTTACTTTTCCATCATCTCAGTTTATTTTCAAATTGATACATTACCTCTGGTCTATCTGTCTATTCCTTTTAGCATTCCTCAATTTTAAGCAAATAATTTTCCCAATTCACGTTTGAAACGTTCCTATTCCTGGCTATTAATATAATTGAAATCAGTGTCTTTTGCTTAAATTATGGCATACGTTCAAAGCATAAATTATTCTCAGCTAAATTTTAGCCATTACTATCTTTATTTCTTGCCACTTTAAACAAAATTTCTTTCCACTTTATCAATGTGGGGCTTCTCTTATAAATACAAATCACTCGTACATACCTTACTCCATATCAATAGACCTTCATCTCCTCTCTTGCGTGTGAAGCTTCTTCTGTAGGTAAATGGCTGCACTAATTTTTTTTTCTTCTTACTTCTTTTTCATCCTTTTCTTTTGTTTTCTTATTGTTTATATTGCTTTTCCTTTATTTTAAGCACAACATGTTTTTCTCTATATTTTTTTTACATGTTTTGATTTTCAATGTAAAATAAAAGTTTATAATTTACACGTATATATATATATATTTAAAAAGGATCTCTTTATATTAAGGTCACATGGTATTTGGAGAAGTATGTTTAAACTATTTTGTCACTTTTCTTTATATTTTACAGTCCCGGTCCTAGGAGCATTTGATTGTTGGCTATACATTTTGGGTCTAAGTATTTACATTTAAAAGATAATGTTTAAATTTATGTAAAGGAAGGCAAAATTTTGAAGTATAAACTGGGATAGTTTAACATAAATAGGCAAAGCCATCATTAATTCATACTTTCTATTTTCATCAGTTTTGGTTTATGCATTTAGTAATGCTAACTAAGCTATACATATATATTGAATAACAAGTGTTTATAGCTTTCTTTGTCGCAGTTAATATAAGTTATGTTGAAAATAGGTCTCAACATTGTTTTCTTTAAACTTGCATGTGTTTATGTACATTTCAATATGAAAGTTACAATATTTATTTCAAATTTTATTACATTTGATTTTTAATACAAAACAATGATTTTTCTTACATACGTATTTTGTTTTGATATTGGTCTTAAAAAGAAATATTAATTTAATAAGAAAATAATATATTTATTTTGATTTATATATGTATATATGCTTTAAATGGATATTGTTTTCAAATTCTCTTATACCAATTTTCTTCATCAAACCCGGTTCTAATTTGATTCCGTCGATTCCTGTTATCAGCTTTGTCCGTCGTGCCCGTTTTCTCCATCGAATCGTATCCATCTAGCGTCGCTTGGAATTCGTAGCTCGTTTCCTTATCAAATCTGTTTAGCCTCGAAAGGTGAGCAATCACTCACGATTAACGTTCTTATATTTATTAAATTTGATTTCAATTGACGACAATTGAAATATGCTGCTGTAGTTATTTAAAATTGTTATATATGCTATTATCTATAACTGTTCACTTATGGGATATGACACCATATCCTATTCTTTATATTTATTTTTAATGATATATGCCTGTTGTTATTATTTTCATATCTGTTATCACTCTGCAAGTTCCCTGTTTGTATAGAAATCACTATGGGTTGAAATGATACATACCCGAACGGACTTTAGAATAGGAGAATTTCGTTATGGGTTGAAATGATAGACCCAAGCGATTTTCATTTAATTAAGTTTGGGATTATAGGTTGAAATGATATCCACCCGTATATATTTAGTGTACGGATTGAAATGATAAATATCCGTAGCACTTGACAATATGATAGGAAAAATACATACAGACACCGATGGTCCATATATAAATATTTTGGAAATAATTTCTATGATTTTGGAAAGAAATATATGGGTTAATAAATTTTTATTCTTAAGATGTATAAAAATGGAAATTTTATATATAGATTTAGTAGTAATATTTGATAAATTAGATTGATTTAATACATATAATGTGGTTAAGTATACAAGTAAATCTATGTTTCAAATAGATTTTCTTGTAATATATTGAAAAATTAAGATTGGGAGATAAATTTGGGTTTATTAAAAATGGTATTTAAATAAGGACCTATTTAATTAAATCAATTTGAAATTATTGAATGGGAAATTTAAAGGTATGATTGTATAATTGGATTTTTGATTTAAGCGATTTAATGAATATTTCACGTTTAAATAAATTAAAGTAATATTGAGTAAAATGTAATTTAAGGTTACTTAAATGATATTGAATCTAATGAGGGAGTATTTCAAGACTAATTAATAATGAGGTTAAATCGAGATCTATATGAAATATATTGAACATTTAAATATTTAAGCCTTGAACTATATTGGAATTTAAATGGTTTATTTTGAGATTCAGGTCTGTATTTGAAATTAATATAGTTGAATTTGTTATTTAGAAACTAAATTGAATTGAAGTGAAAATTTAGGTTGAATTAAAACTTGAAATTGTTGTTTAGGAAACTAAATTGAATAAAATTTAGTTTGAAACGTTGAATACTTAAAGTTTTGAAATATATTGAAATATAAATGGGTATTTTGTGATTTCAAATCCGAATTTGAGATCGATAAAATTTAAGTGGTTAATTTAGGGATTGAGTTGAATTTAAATTGATAAATTGAGATTGAATGGGAAGGTCGGGTTGAAACGATTTGTTAAGTTGAGGAAATTGAAAATACTTTACTTTATAAATTATTTAATGTATAGAAATACTATTTTGGGAAATATAGAGATATTTGAAATGAAAATGATATTGGTTTTGAAGTATAAATGACCACGGTGTTATAGTGTATATTTCTACCTTGTAGATAGTTCTATGGACCCTTAGAGGATGGTTATCCCAAAATCCTTTAAGTTATTTGTATTTCAGTTGATATTTCACTTGGGTTGGATTTATTTATATAAGAATGTTAATCCTGACTCGAGTGTTTTGTGTTTTGCTTTACGCTCGGGTCAGACTGACTGATACAGCCTATTGAGACTCACCTTTGGAGTTTGGAGCTTTGTTTGGAGATCCAACTATCGATTCAGCTTTCAGCTTTTCCAGCCGATTGGTTTAGAGAAGCCATCTGCTTGTACTGAAGACTTCACTGTATTTGAGATATTCTTATGTATTTTATTTTCTAACTCTGATGTATATAGTAGCTTCATGAACTACTATCCTTTTATCTATTCCGCTGCATTATTCTACTCTGTGTCTATGATCTGTAATTGATTTATTTATTGTATATGCTATGCTTTGCCAAATTTTAAATTAACAATTCGGTATTTTGAATTATTCAAGTCAGATATGTATGGTTTTATTATCGATTTGAATGGTCCAAAATAGCGGGTCGTTACAGTTGGTATCAGAGCTTTGGCTCTAGGCAAAACTTAGCGTATATAGTAAATTTATTTACAGAATCACTTTCGTTCGAGTTTGAATCTCTTCCGTTTGGCTCGATTTCCTTTGAACTTTGGAACGTTTCTTGCGGTTCCAAAATTCATTCTTGTCTCTCTCTATTGGTATTCTTTTGATTCTGGAGTATCCCATAACTCCACTTCGAATAATCTCTATAAGAATAGGCGATCCCGCCGATCTTTGAATGTTTTGTAAAGGGGTGAAACTCCTTTACAATTGGCATTGATTCACCGAAGATTTATATATCACTCGATTTAGATGCTGCTATCTCTTATTATGCCGAATTCTATCTCTGGCGATCGAATGACGATTTGCCTTGGAATTCTGCATCGATCATATTCCTAAAGTCATGGTTGACCCGGTTAAGGTCGTCCGCGACTTGTATAAGTATATCTATCTTCTATTTTGAAATTTAATTATCTCATCTTCGTTCGAGCCTATCTTCGAATTAGAATTCTATTTGATTAGTGTCCCTCTAATTTGAATCTCTATCTTTGTTCTGAAATCCGTTCGTGAATCATCCTTTGAAAATCGGGTTTGTTTGTATTTTTGAAATTGTTTTCTAAACCGAAATCATTATTTTGATAAGTATGATCATATTCTATATATAAAAGTGAAATGTTTTCGATAAAGATTATATACCCTTTTTAAAATGAGAATTTAAGGTTTCGAAAGGATTTGTAATTTTGAAAAATTATATAAGAAATTTGATTTATCTAAAAATGATTTATAACTGAAGGATTTTAAATTTGAAATTCGAGAATTGAACCCCGGTGTTTTGAAATTGGTTTTAAGATTTCGAAATATATAATAATAATATGATTTAAAAGTATTTTTCCGAATAAGAAATGTTCCAAATGACTTCTAATGAGTTTCTAATGATTTCGAAGAAATTCCAAAAGAAGTTTGAGAAAATAGAAGTCCAGAACTCACTTATGTCGTTGGAAAATAATTTCGGTGATGAGTGCACGCATCATCGACATTGATTTTCGAGCTTCAGAGTGGGGGAGAGGCCACTTTAGTAGCATTGCTACGCGATTGATTTTGCGAAACCAATTTTGATTTCAAAATTTTGAAGTATGATTTGATATTCGAAAAATATATGTATATGTATTTGAAACAATTTGAAATGAGCCGGTGTTCAGTCCTCGAGTTTTGGATTTGATATAACCCTATCTATTAAAATTAATTTACTGATTTGTTGCTGATTTCCAACTCTTGAATTTGAAAATGATTTCTTCGACTATTTTGAAGTTCGAGTACTTCCAAATCAAGGTTAACTTTTCAAAGCTAAGAAATTTTGAAAAGTATTTTGATAAAGTATATAAGTTTGTTTTGAATGTTTAAGTATGAAGTAATATGATTTAAATAAGTTGAAACTGTTTGGTTAAGTAAATGAATAAGGCAATTTTAAAATTTTCTAATATGAAATTTAGATTTGAAATGTTTTGAAAAGAAATTGGCCTTCAAAATATTTTGAATAAAATTTAGTTTAAATGTTTTAACTTAGTAACATCTTTATGAAACTATATATTTAACAAGTTGGAATAAATATATAAGTTGTACGTATGCTGTTTTATTCGCATAATTGAATTGATCCAAGTTTGAGTACACAAGTTCGAGGTGAATTACACCATTTCGTGTTAGGATTTTTCATTCGATTCTTGATGGAAAATATTTGATATGGATTTTGGGCTTGATTCTAGAATTCTCTATCATAGTATATGGCTATGCAAGGAGACTGATGGCTTCTAGTCGAGAAACCATATCGAAATCCGCATTAGGGAAGTCGAATGGACAATACTAGTTCGAAAGCAAACTTGTGTGATCGAGCGAGCGATCAAATGTGGTTTTGCGAAATGATGACGTATGTACATCTTATATTCTAATATCATTGATATATTTTGACGCCGAAATTGAAAGCTGTCGGGTTAGAATATCTTTGCTTACTAAAAGAAAATTTCCAATTTAAATTACAAAGATATATAACCCATAAAAGCAAAGATATTCGATCCCATATAGCTCTTCGTACAGCGAAATTTATTTTTGAAATTTTGATCCTGATATAAGATGGACCTTATGTAAATATAAGATGATTTTGAAAACCATTGATTTTGGAAATGAATTGTTTGACTTAATTATATTGATTTGGAAATTTGGATTTATTTCCTAAATTTATTATTTTGGAAACTTTGGAACTTAAGATATTTGATTTGGAAGAATAATTTGGTGAAAGCGTATATGATTTTGAAAAATACATTGATATTGAAACAAATTGAATTTGAGAACCTTATTTTTACTAAATACCTGATTTGGAAGTTATCGAACTTATATAAAATTGATTTGTATAAGTATGATGTTGATTCGAAAACTATGGATTTGAAAAGGTACTCAATTTGAAAGTGAAATCTTATATAATTGAAGTCTATATAAGTATGATTTGATATACTATTGATTTTGGAAAGTATTTGATTTGAAAATTAAATCTTATATATAATGGATTTTATATAAGTACGATATTTGAAAGTGATTTGAAAAGGTACTATATGATACATATTTTCGAAGTAAAGATATGGAAAGTGCCTTCTGCTTGATATCCGCTTTGTGGCCACATTGTGGATTCATTCTCTCGATATTTCTCTGATTTTTGGTTTTCCGGATATGATACTCGAGTTTCCATCGAATTCCGTGGAGTTTCCCATGGTCTTACGAGCGCGGATGCATAGCGCAACTGCCTGGCTGAGTCTTTCCTAGGGGTACGGATTGTTTCCTGGGGGATCCAGGCGTAACCATTGTGTATCCTGCAATCTGTGTAGGTCGCGAGTAGTAGCACAACTGCTTGGCTGAGTCTTGCCTGGGGGTACGGATTATTTCCTGGGGGATCCAGGTGTAACCATTGTGTATCCTGCATTCTACTAGTCATCATGGCGTAACTCGCAGGGCTGAGAAAGCTTACGTATATGGATTGTTTCCTCGGGGATCCAGGCGTAATCATTGTGTATCTGCGAACCATGGTTAGACAAAGGTTTTGTTTGTTTTTTTTGTTTGGATTGTACTTTCCATATCTGTTTTTTTAAAAAAAGTTTTTCCAGTATTTTCACTAGGTGTTAAAACAAGTCTACTAAGTACCTGGAGAATTCTAGTTTTGCGCCTGATCAACGCACTACCAGAGTCTACAGGAACAAGTATAAACTTGTTGAAACATCGAGTTATAAAAATATTTTATTATAAAAGTACTTTCAACAAAGGAATTCTGTATTAATATTTGAAATTGAAATTCTTATGGTTCTAAATTAATTATTCGTGCTCAATACTATTCTTTTGAATCCACCTTATCTGCCATGCTTTATTTATTCACCTATATTCTCTTTTCCGAATCTATCTTCTTTCCTTCTTTTGAATATATCCTTTAAAATATTGTTTATTTATATACTACATGGTATAATAGAAAATTTTTAATGTTTCAGAAGTTATTAATTAATTATAACATATTTAAAGAGAATGATTATTAATTTATTATAATGTTGGAAGTACCTTGAGGTAATAAAAAAAGTTTTTTTTATTTTGGATTTAAAATTTTCAATAGCTTCTTTGTAAATATAAGTAATAATGTAAATAATTGTTTTCAAAGGAGTTTTGAAAGGTATTAAAGTATTAAAGAAAATCAAATTTCAAATGAAGTTTTAAATGAATATTTCAAGTAAAATTTGTATATTTTTAAAATTAATTGTTTATCTTGTACTTCAATCTATTTTTTCTTTCTGTTTGTTGCTATTCTCCTACCTCCTTCCTTTTTGAGGACGAAAAGTTTTGAGTGGGGGAGAGTGTAACAACCCATAAATTTTAAACGGTTTGAATAACTTATTTAATTGAATTTGTAAGAAATTTTAAATAATAATATTTTGAAATAAAAATTTAATGTTTGGATTACGTAAAATTAAATATAAGTAGTTGAATTAGATTTTTATTTGATTTTAATACGAAATTAATATTTGTATTTATCTTTCCATTAAGGAAAGAGAATGTATTAAAATGAACATTTAATTTGGTAGTTAACATAATGATGTTTTATAAATAGGTAACGTATAAATTAATAGGTAGAGAATAAATAAGTAACATATAAATTAATAGGTATAGAATAAATAAGTAATGTATAAATTTAGATACGTTACTTTTTGTATAAATTTAGCGTATATTGTACTAACTATATGAAAAATATATATAAACAACGCATTCAATATTGTTTAAAAATCTTATTTTAAAATCTAATCTTTATACATATTTATTTTAATTTATTTCCTCTATTCACCAGCATTCAAACTTTATACATATTTTAATTTATTTCCTCTATCCATCCATGCCATTTCAAAAGTTGAAACGTATAAAATACTATACGTTATTTCGCATTCATTGATTTCTTTTATTTATATAAACTTTATATTCGTTGCACGTTACATTCATTTATTTGACCGGTCCTTTCCTTTGTTATTTCCGAATTTCATGCGTTACTAACCAATGCTCCATATTTATTTGCCTTAATAATTCAGCTAAATTTAAGGATCACCGTTGCTTTTACATTTTGTTTATATCACCTTTCCCCTATTTTAGCCGGTTGCATTTGATATTTCCTTGATTTAAGCTTTCTAACTTTTAAATTTCCACTACTCTATATTTATTTCTGTACGTTTATCTTTGCTTGAGTTTCTCTGTCCATTCCTTTTTCCATTTTAATATTCTTCATTTCCAAACTCATTACGTGCTCTCCAAACAAACAAAAATTTATTTCTTTAAACGTATAGCTGTAACTTTTCCATCATCTCAGTTTATTTTCAAATTGATACGTTACCTCTGGTCTATCTGTCTATTCCTTTTAGCATTCCTCAATTTAAGCAAATAATTTTCCCAATTCACGTTTGAAACGTTCCTATTCCTGGCTATTAATATAATTGAAATCAGTGTCTTTTGCTTAAATTATGGCATACGTTCAAAGCATAAATTATTCTCAGCTAAATTTTAGCCATTACTATCTTTATTTCTTGCCACTTTAAACAAAATTTCTTTCCACTTTATCAATGTGGGGCTTCTCTTATAAATACAAATCACTCATACATACCCTACTCCATATCAATAGACCTTCATCTCCTCTCTTGCGTGTGAAGCTTCTTCTGTAGGTAAATGGCTGCACTAATTTTTTTTTTCTTCTTACTTCTTTTCTTTTTCTTCTTCTTTTTCATCCTTTTCTTTTGTTTTCTTATTGTTTATATTTCTTTTCCTTTATTTTAAGCACAACATGTTTTTCTCTATATATTTTTTTTACATGTTTTGATTTTCAATGTAACATAAAAGCTTATAATTTACACGTATATATATATATATATTTAAAAAGGATCTCTTTATATTAAGGTCACATGGTATTTGGAGAAGTATGTTTAAACTATTTTGTCACTTTTCTTTATATTTTACAGTCCCGGTCCTAGGAGCATTTGATTGTTGGCTATACATTTTGGGTCTAAGTATTTACATTTAAAAGATAATGTTTAAATTTATGTAAAGGAAGGCAAAATTTTGAAGTATAAACTGGGATAGTTTAACATAAATAGGCAAGGCCATCATTAATTCATACTTTCTATTTTCATCAGTTTTGGTTTATGCATTTAGTAATGCTAACTAAGCTATACATATATATTGAATAACAAGTGTTTATAGCTTTCTTTGTCGCAGTTAATATAAGTTATGTTGAAAATAGGTCTCAACATTGTTTTCTTTAAACTTGCATGTGTTTATGTACATTTCAATATGAAAGTTACAATATTTATTTCAAATTTTATTACATTTGATTTTTAATACAAAATAATGATTTTTCTTACATACGTATTTTGTTTTGATATTGGTCTTAAAAAGAAATATTAATTTAATAAGAAAATAATATATTTATTTTGATTTATATATGTATATATGCTTTAAATGGATATTGTTTTCAAATTCTCTTATACCAATTTTCTTCATCAAACCCGGTTCTAATTTGATTCCGTCGATTCCTATTATCAGCTTTGTCCGTCGTGCCCGTTTTCTCCATCGAATCGTATCCATCTAGCGTCGCTTGGAATTCATAGCTCGTTTCCTTATCAAATCTGTTTAGCCTCGAAAGGTGAGCAATCACTCACGATTAACGTTCTTATATTTATTAAATTTGATTTCAATTGACGACAATTGAAATATGCTGCTGTAGTTATTTAAAATTGTTATATATGCTATTATCTATAACTATTCACTTATGGGATATGACACCATATCCTATTCTTTATATTTTTAATGATATATGCCTGTTGTTATTATTTTCATATCTGTTATCACTCTGCAAGTTCCCTGTTTGTATAGAAATCACTATGGGTTGAAATGATACATACCCGAACGGACTTTAGAATAGGAGAATTTCGTTATGGGTTGAAATGATAGACCCAAGCGATTTTCATTTAATTAAGTTTGGGATTACGGGTTGAAATGATATCCACCCGTATATATTTAGTGTACGGATTGAAATGATAAATATCCGTAGCACTTGACTATATGATAGGAAAAATACATACAGACACCGATGGTCCATATATAAATATTTTGGAAATAATTTCTATGATTTTGGAAAGAAATATATGGGTTAATAAATTTTTATTCTTAAGATGTATAAAAATGGAAATTTTATATATAGATTCAGTAGTAATATTTGATAAATTAGATTGATTTAATACATATAATGTGGTTAAGTATACAAGTAAATCTATGTTTCAAATAGATTTTCTTGTAATATATTGAAAAATTAAGATTGGGAGATAAATTTGGGTTTATTAAAAATGGTATTTAAATAAGGACCTATTTAATTAAATCAATTTGAAATTATTGAATGGGAAATTTAAAGGTATGATTGTATAACTGGATTTTTGATTTAAGCGATTTAATGAATATTTCACGTTTAAATAAATTAAAGTAATATTGAGTAAAATGTAATTTAAGGTTACTTAAATGATATTGAATCTAATGAGGGAGTATTTCAAGACTAATTAATAATGAGGTTAAATCGAGATCTATATGAAATATATTGAACATTTAAATATTTAAGCCTTGAACTATATTGGAATTTAAATGGTTTATTTTGAGATTCAGGTCTGTATTTGAAATTAATATAGTTGAATTTGTTATTTAGAAACTAAATTGAATTAAAGTGAAAATTTAGGTTGAATTAAAACTTGAAATTGTTGTTTAGGAAACTAAATTGAATAAAATTTAGTTTGAAACGTTGAATACTTAAAGTTTTGAAATATATTGAAATATAAATGGGTATTTTGTGATTTCAAATCCGAATTTGAGATCGATAAAATTTAAGTGGTTAATTTAGGGATTGAGTTGAATTTAAATTGATAAATTGAGATTGAATGGGAAGGTCAGGTTGAAACGATTTGTTAAGTTGAGGAAATTGAAAATACTTTACTTTATAAATTATTTAATGTATAGAAATACTATTTTGGGAAATATAGAGATATTTGAAATGAAAATGATATTGGTTTTGAAGTATAAATGACCACGGTGTTATAGTGTATATTTCTACCTTGTAGATAGTTCTATGGACCCTTAGAGGATGGTTATCCCAACATCCTTTAAGTTATTTGTATTTCAGTTGATATTTCACTTGGGTTGGATTTATTTATATAAGAATGTTAATCCTGACTCGAGTGTTTTGTGTTTTGCTTTACGCTCGGGTCAGACTGACTAATACAGCCTATTGAGACTCACCTTTGGAGTTTGGAGCTTCGTTTGGAGATCCAACTATCGATTCAGCTTTCAGCTTTTCCAGCCGATTGGTTTAGAGAAGTCATCTGCTTGTACTGAAGACTTCACTGTATTTGAGATATTCTTATGTATTTTATTTTCTAACTCTGATGTATATAGTGGCTTCATGAACTACTATCCTTTTATCTATTCCGCTGCATTATTCTACTCTGTGTCTATGATCTGTGATTGATTTATTTATTGTATATGCTATGCTTTTCCAAATTTTAAATTAACAATTCGGTATTTTGAATTATTCAAGTCAGATATGTATGGTTTTATTATCGATTTGAATGGTCCAAAATAGCGGGTCGTTACACAAAATAATCCCAAAGCCCACGAAATCAAACACATGTAAACTACGAGCAAATATATGGCCTAATAATGCAAACTCTAACTGGTTCAATCCCATCCCTAGAGTTGCATACCCTCCTATCGGATTCGCAACCCTTAAGGAAGTAACTAGGTATGAGGGTTCTAGGTTAAGCTTATCTACCAAACAATAAGATATAAAAGAATGTGATGCATCAGTGTCAAATAGTACTCTAACAGGTATATCATGAATCAAAAGTGTACCTCCCTTCGCAACTTTCCCATTTTCCTCGGCTGTTGGTCTCGAGGTAGCTAGTTCTAATGCAAACGCCTTTCCCTTTTCAGCTTTAACCGGTTCCTTGCACTGGTTCTTATAATGACCAATCTGATCGCAGCTGAAGCACTTAATATTCTTCCTTCCAATAATTGTCTTTCCATCTCCTGAATAACACTCATTTGCAAAATGTCCTTTCTTATCAAACTTGTAACACTCAATGTTTGCTTTTCTATTCATAGCTACTTCGCCCTTCTAAGCTCCATTCTAATGAAAGAACTTCCATCTAATTATGCCCACCTTAATCCTTTATTGCCTTGTTACCACTAATGAAAGCACGCATCTCCTCGATTCTCAAAGCCATCTCCACGACTACATCACATGGATCCTTGAGATATGGCAAAGTCACCCCAGCAAGCTTATGTCTTTACCCATAGATGAACTTCTCATTTCTCTTAATCACGTGTTCATGGTAGCATATCCGGCCAGCTCCTCAAACTTTATTACATACTCTAACACAGTCATATCACCTTGCACTAATTCAACAAACTTTCACAACAGAGTTAACTAAGCGATCTCAGACATAAATCTTTCTTCAAACCTCCTTTTAAATTCAGCCCAAGTCAAAGTCACCTTTGCTACCCCGACAGTCCCACTATTCCACCAGTACAACACAGCTCTCTATAATTGCCTGGATGCCAATCTCCTCTTTTGTTTGTCATTCAAACCAAGATCAGCCAAAATCATTTCACAATGAAGCAACCAATTTTCCTCTTCAATTGCATCTTTCGTTCCAATAAGTGGTTTCCCTCCAAGTCTTGCGTAGCCTCTACTCAGAACAACATAATTATCGACCTCCAGAACTTCTTGATTAGCTCCTCCAGCATTTCCACCAACTAATCCAGTAGTAGCTTCTGCTTGTATAATGTTGTAAAAGAACTGATACACTACTCTCATATCAACTGGTGTTTTTCTTGCACCTATGTTAGCAGCTGTCCGTCGACCCGGATTTCTCCTAGCATTGGGCCTGATGTTTCAATTGGTAGTGGTACTTCCTCCATCAAGATTCACTCTTCCGTTTCCATCCTCCATATCTTATATTCCTTAAACCTGCATTCGAGCCATAGTAAGATATGGAAGAATGGTCTATGTGGGAGGGAGAATAGAGACAAAGTGTACACTTATATATAGCAAATACAAGTACATTACTATAACATTACCCCTTACCCCAATATTATTCTCTGATTCATTTGGATAATTTTTTCAAAAACCCTTTTTAAAGTTCAAAATTCTTTAGTTTTACATAATCCTATACGCTGATACCAAGTTGTAACATCCCCCATTTTGAGGCCTAAAACTAAGCGTTACAGATGCTGCAATCATCTGTAGTATTAATTCCGATGACAAAATGTAGTCATGTTAATGGTATCCATAATATTAGAAGCATAAGAATATGAAATAAAAACAAACTTTCACATTTCATTTCATAGTCTTAATTTCATATTCAGTACATATTCCCAAACATTACCCAGGTTCAGATAAAATATAATTATTATAAAATACTCTAAGAGCGACATATGAGGATGCCCCTTGATTGATCAGAGTTACTAAATAGACAGATACATATACTATCAATACATTTATGCAACAGCTGACATAACACAGTAGATATTAGTAATAGATAGTTTCCTACAAAGTTAGTTATGCCTCCTGCACATCTCTAGAAGCTTTATTCTCCTAAAGCTACTTAACCTGTAAAGCCCATATTCCTAACCTGCTCAAATAAAATTTTAAGCATCTGAGAGTTTAAGGGGAAAACATAAACTTCGAGTCAGAAAAAAAACCTAGTATGAATAATAATATATCATCTCCGTTAAAAGTGAGACCACGCCGCTGAGCGAAGTGGGTTTTTCCTTCACTAATATCCCTTTTTAAAATATATCGTTTCCAAATCAAAGTCATGCAACCAAATAGGTTAAAATAAACAATGTAAACAATAATGTGCATGCATGCAACTTGGGTAATCATGAACAATCTGTCTGAATCAGTGGATTGTCCATCCTAATATCATAGTTTACTCAGGTTGACTACAATCCTTTGGCTAATTCGGACCTACTAGATATATCAAATTATCTAACCTACTGTTAGAAGACAATTGGACGTTCTGTTCGAAACTTACTATTCCTAGGGTCAATGGATCCTAATGGTTTTGCGGGCTCACCAATAAACTATCTCTTCTGTATGTATTCCCTTTTGTGACTAAACCTACTTTTAGTCTTTCCCATGACAAAGCCCTACGCATTGGTATTTTGGACATATATTTGTTAAGGGCTACTAGCTAAAGTATAGGGTGCGACCTTATACAAGTCCCATCTGGTTTTCTAATCTCTGAGTCAATGCATCCTATCACAATTGATCTAAAAGTGATCAGAACTATGATCTCTTTTTTAAAATTCTGGGCTAAATACCTCTTCCTATTTCCTTGAAAACACTTTCTTTATAAATGATTTAACCCTTGAAATCATACTTTCAAAATAAGAAAAATATAGCCCATTACTCTATCCAAAATAATTATGCCATGATATATGCATATATAAAATGGATATTGATGAAGTTCAAAATCATTTGAGGACTTCGCCTCTCAAAACCATAGGCTAAAGGCCAAAATAATATAATGTCATTATATTAGTAAAACGCAGCAAGAGATAGTCGACGAGGGTCTTCGTCCTTCAAAACATAGGCTACAAGGCCAAGATAATCAAACTATTTATATTAATGAAGCTCTGCGTCGTTATCGCCATTGGGTTCGTCGCTCATCTTTAATAAAAACATTAAAGTTCTTAACTTATAAAACATAAGGCCATAAGGCCAATAATAGGGACGTCGTAGTTCATAGAGTGTCGAAATCGTAGGATATAAAACATAGTTTGCGTAGTTTAAGGTCTTAAAGCTTAATGTCGACATAGTTAAATCTCGGCATTCAATGCCTTCAAGTAAAATAGGCGACTTCATTAGAGCCCAAGTCAGTATGTGCGGCACCGTCGCCGTCTTCGGAAATGGTTACAAGAATTAATGTTGAAGTGATAAAACACGGTATTATATATTACCGAAGTTAATAATAGCGACATAGGTCTACAAAGTCGAAGTCATGCGACATCATTACCACTGCTATAAACCGCTTCAAAACCATTGGGGTCGGTGATGTTGTTGAAAACAGGTGGCATGGTTAAAAGTGCGGCATCAATGTATTAAAGAAAGCGGCCTAGTCCACTTCGAAGTTCACGACATTGACCTTGATGCTTGGCTTCCCACTTCGACCAAGCCAATGCATTCCATATCAACCGAAGTTAATAACTTATGCATTACTCTTGGTTGACGTCAAAGACTAAAAGGGCGGCATGATAAAATGCAACGTTATGAGCTTCGATGTGGCAAAGCCGTAATTACTTTAAAAACTGATTTCTTACTAATAAAACTAATTTCTTTTCACCAACCCCTTGTACTATTGAATACAACCCAATTTACCAAAATATTTTCCATAAAACTACAAAGGAGCATATTTTTCATTTCTAAAGTACTTAGCAAACCTTGCATTTTATATAGTATTTAAATATACAAATTAGGCCTTTCTAGCTCAAATAATTCATATTAAATATTAAACCATAGGAAAAAATCTCCAAAAATCATGATAAATCCAATTTATTATCTTCTTTAACATATAAAAATTAAGGGGCCAAAAACCTAAACTAATTATTTTTAATAATTAAAACCCTAAATAAACCAATTTCCAACCTTAGGAAATTCACCAAATATTCTAATTAAATCCAAAAATTATGAAATTAAAAATCCATTCCCAAATTAATGTTTCTAACATCATATCAAAATCCCAAGTCATTTGGGTGTCATATGATAGGTTTCTAACTCAAACTTATTAAATAATTTTATAAATAGACTGAATAAATTAACCAATAAGCATATAATCATTCAAATAACCATAGCATGGCATAATATAAGCAAAAGAGTTTGGAATTTAAATCAAAAATAACATTCAAAGCTTGAGATGCATAACTATTATTTATCTTGAATGGATTAAGAATGTTGAGATTTTTATTTTGATTTGATTCCCCTAGCTTTAATCTTGTTTTCCTAGCTTATCTTCCCTCTGAAACCCTTGTTAATGGCCGGCCTTAGTCTATTTTAATTTTCTTTGAATGAAGTGATAATGAGATAAGAGTATGGAAGGGTGAGTATTAGGAAATAAACTCCTTTTTCTATTTTTCCCCTTGCATGCATTCCTCTTTCTTATTAATGTTTTAATTAATCCATTAGTTCATTAGTTGAGCCTCAACCCATTCTAATTGTCAAATCTCAATCTCCCTACCATTTTACATTATTTTATTTTATTTATCTAATTAAATGTCCTAAATAATGTTAGCTAAAATTTGGGTTGTTACAAGAGTCCTTAGCTATGACGATCTAGAATGGCCTTTGATTACCGATGAATTTGAAGAAACCGAATGATTCACCATGACCAGAATAAATAGATGGCCGTAGACCTTGACCACCAGAGATTGACTACTCCTGAAACTTGTTTTTGAGCAAAGTACAGCTTGCATTCATAAGGCGTACTTTGTGGCGGCAAGTGTTGCAGCCAAATCTTCCACAGTCTCAGAACAGACTCAAACACTACATTAAATTAAGGAATCATGAAAGAACGGACCAAAAGACTTGGAAAGATGTCAAGAATGAAGAATAAAGGATTACAGGAAGTTTAGTGGAGTTTAGAGCCTGCAATTCAGGTCTGTACCTACCTGAATTAGCGGCCATTTGACCTGATTTTGGAGCTTGAGATGGCAAGTGATCAATGGAAGGAACTCGGGCCATGAGGAAAAACTTGAGGAATAATGGAAGAAATAGATCCGTACCGACTAGAACAGGTCCCGACCGAGTTGATTTGCATATATGTAAATATGGGATTTGACTCGATCTTCGTGCCTAGATATTCGAATCTTGGAGTTGTGATGTTCTCAATCCTAGATGACGAGATTGCTGTAGACATTTTCGTATAAATCGAAAGCTGCTTGGTACTAAGAAGGGGATTGGCATTTTTGATGTCTAAGTTCTTTTTTCTTCAACCTTCACTCTTCAAAACTCAATCCAATTCGTGATCTACTAGGTTGAAGTTGGATTTGAGTGGTATTTCTTTGTATTCCAAAAAGAATCAAAAGATGATAAGATTAAAGCGGATAAGCCTCATATTTTTCGAACCACTATAAATAGTGCTTGTGTGTTCTTATTTTCTTTCTGATTTTGCTTTTTTGATTTTGGATTTATCTACTTTGGGGCTTTTGTATCATTTTCCAATGCAATAACTTGTGTTTATGTATATATCATATATAAATACTCAAATAATATTACAGTGCATTAGTGTGGACTGGATTGGTTGACGTATATAACTATGTAGTTGGGTTGGTTTGCATGTAAATATATATTATATTATATGTTATTTTTTTCCACTCTGAGCTCAGAAAGATGTAGTTAGAATTTGTTTCTTGTTATCATAACCTATTAATCCATGGTTTTCGACTTACGAGATTTATGTACCATTTCAAAATTAAATCATAGGGTCGAAAATAATTGGTTATCACATCATGATGGTTGGATGAAGTCATTCGGTTATGGATATAAACCTTGGGAGGCATATAGTTAGTGGTAAATGACATAAAAGTTGCGTTTGACACTTGTGATGCATTTCGGTTCATATGATGATTTTGGCAGAGTTTTTCGATGGTTTCTGAAATGAAAGGACTAGGTTATTTAATCTAAAGTTTCATATAAAATATTGTGTAGATATAGTGAATCTGTGTCCCTTGGTTATGGCCTTGGGATTTGATATTATTAGTCCATTGCTTACAAGATGTGGTGTTGTCTTGGTCATGCCTATTGTGACATTGTGCTGGAGATAGAAAAATCTTATCTTGGCAACAAAGGCTTTTAGGCATCGATTTACTTGGCTTTTTGCCCTCGAATGTAACTCAATGTGTAAAAGTGAGACATATGACATATCGATTTGTGTTTGACACGCTTATATTAGTGGGTAGATGCTTTAATGCATCACAGTATTGATATTACATCATTCGTCGAACTTTTAGGGGTCTCGGCCTTGTCGGGAACCCCATAGTCCATTAGCCTAAGGTGGATTTTTTTAATTACATTTTGGTACCAGTAACGACTATACCTTCTACGCTATTGTAATAAATTATTTTTAATCAAAATAAAATGTTCAAATTCATTTTTTGGATAATCTTACTGTTGAAAATATATTTTTGGGTTAAAATTATTTAGTAAAGGGGTTTGTTTTAAGAAATTAAATTAGTGAGTAAATTCATTTTAAAATAATAATAAAAATATATTATATACTTGAGTAAAATATTTACAATTAATATAAATATTTTTAAATTGAAAATAACTGTTATATAATTGAGATAGATGAAAGAAATTTTATTTGACATTAATAAAAATAAACAAACCGGTGAAGATAGAATAATTATTGGATTTAAATAGTTTGTATAATCTATCTAAATATATTTGTTTAAATAGTGAATTCAATCTAACTGAAATTATATATCTGTAAATGAGTGAAAGAATTATTGTTGTGTAAAAGAAGTGATTTTTAATTGTAATTAAAGAAGACTAAAGGGAAATTAGTTTCGATAGGGATTTAAGTAAAGAATAAAGAAAGAATTAGTAGTAAAAAAATATAATTGACCCATTCATTCTCTACTTTATTCTAGAATATTCTCATTTTATCTCTACTCTTTAAAACCATACTTGTTTCTATCTAAGCCTTAACTTCGTCCTCTCCCAAAATTAGTTTGTTCGAACTAAAAGAAAAGAAAGGAATTGGGAAAAAAACAAAAATGAAGGATGACGCTTAGGAATGCGCTGATAGAGTTAGAGGTATGACCTAGGGTCAATTATGTAATATTTTACATATATCTAACTCGATAACCAACTTCATTAAAAATAAAAGGTGTTTTCTTTACATTTCATACTTGATATCATGAGTTATTTTAATTAATTTAATTAAAGTATATTTAATAAAAAATTCATAAATTATATGTTTTGAGATAGTAGTCACAAAGTGTTGTAACCACAAGTAATTTATTACAATGAAATTAAACACACCGTTTATAATATTCCTAGTAAAGATGTATCGAGATTGGATATCGATAGATCTGTCGAGACTAAAGTACATAATGCTCCCCAAATATTGGGAAGTGTATTATACATGACTACTGAGGACACCAAGGGGTTACATACCGATAGTTGTTGGATAACTATGGAATGACTCACCCGATAGTTTTCTATTTGTTTATATAACTAAGGTCAAACAGAAAATATCGATGTTATAATATTACACAATTATCTCGATTTGAGAATACCATTGAGCTTCAATGAGGAAGCCCCGCTATTAATATAGTCAAATCGTAGCACGACGTCCATCGAATGACTATAATTAGTGAAACACCCCTCCTCTATGCCGATACTATCCAAGAGTATTACTAGGTAATACTGTCAGATAATATGGAGAATGAGGCTATATGGGGTACACACGTGAATATTCCATTGGGCTAATACTGGTACTTATTAAAACACTAAATAAATATCTCACTTATACATACGTAGTATATGTACAGAGCAATAAATACGTGTGTCACGGAATAGAACAATATGCAATATACAATAGATAACAGAGAACATAGAGTCAAAATCGCAGCAATAACATATAACATATGGTACTGGAAGGATACAAATCATCTCAAATATCTATTATCTCAAAGTAAGGCAATAAATAATCAGTATAAAACTCAGTAGTGTGTATATATGTATAATGAATCAATGTCATACAAAATTTTTACAACATCCCTTATATAGTCTCCCATAAGCCTACTAAAACACTTGCTGGTCAGATTATCCCTGTACCTAAAATCTCTTGAACTAACCCGAGTTTACATAAATAACACACATGTTAGTATCAAGCTAGCACACAACATTGCCCAAATATATGGATCCCAAACTCAATATATGAAAGATAAGATAGGATGCCTATCAATATTGTTATCCATCTTTGCGACCAAGTCATATTCAGATGAATCAAGTTGATAAAACTAAAAACTAACAGAGTAGGAATCCAAAGCGATAACTGCCAAACTCGAAGATTGAGTAAGACCAACAAATTAAGCTTTAAACATGTCAGAGGCTCCAAAAATGACCAACACAACAAACCATCAACTTGCCAAAATCCCTCTGAGTTGTCCATAGATCCACTCACTTTCAATGCAAAGTCCCAAAAATCCATGATTTAAGACAAGTGATGGATCGGTACTGATCCATGATCGAGGTTCGATAGTAATCCCCAAAACTTGCTCAAATCAACCAATAAATTACACCACATGAATCTGGGATGCTTGTAAACTAGCACATGCCATATGGAGTGGTTCGGTAGTCAACAACAACCCAAATGATCGATGGACAAATCAAAAGCTATCAACCAACATTCGGTGAAGGAGTTCCGCAAAATTCAAGCCCATATCGATGCAACTAGATGCCAAGGACTAAGACACAAGCTAAACAATCGACTACAATGACTTGAAGTAAGATTCCCCACACATCTTATGGATCGGTACCGATCTATAGGCATGGATTGGTATTGATCTCGGGAAATTGATGAAGTGGCCACGATCTTATCCAAGCAACTTCCTCTAGATGTGGGAAACGTAGGTGCAAATGTAGTGGAGAGATTTCATGCGACCTGCAGCTACAAATAGATGAGGAAGGGCATTGTTTGAGGAATCCTTTTGCTTCTCCTAACAATTTTCTATACTTCCTCTATAATCCTAAGGATCATTACCAATATGTAAGAACATAACAACTTTGTAAAAACTCGATAGAAACCAAATAACAAAGTTCAAGTGGACGTAGGCCGGAGTATTCATGAAGCCACTATATTCTTGTTATTCGGCATTCTATCCAGCTATATTAAGATGATTGCATGAGTTAGATCCAACTGCCATTAAGGCCGACAGCTCCAGAGTGATGATTGTGGGGCCCAGAAGTCAAGTAAAAATGATTGTATAAAGTCAGAATTGAATGGATTTGATAGATGTGCGACGTAGAATGCTCAAAGTATGGAATGTGGCTCCTTGGATGGAAGGGATCGGCATAGCGTAGCTTGTTAAGAGGGGTCGACATACTTAGTCGAGAGGGATCGGCATCCATCAAGGTTCAAGTGCATTCTTACATAGAATGATCAATATCAAGAGATCTACAAGCCAAATCCCTATGGAATTTGAAGAGCAAGGTATATGGACCCTAGCAAACCTACCCTAAGGATACCAGATCAAAATTACATATGGGAGGGATCGGCATACATCCGTGTAGAGGGTTCGGCAGCAAGCAGTACACAAGTCATATCAAATCAAAGATCGAGCAATAACTCGAGTTCCAATGGTCCAAATGACGTGAAAATTGGAGGATAAACATATTTTAGCATGGAGAAGACATAAAAGGGATCGCTGCCCAAAAATTGACCAATTAAAGGATCTGTACTGATCTCGCTTTATTGGAAATTAGGCCCAACGACCCCTTTAGTGGGCCCATGTGGATTAGAAGGTCCTTCAGTCGAAGTTTAAGAGAGATTGTTGGTCGTCTTCACCTATAAATATTAGCCTGATGGGTCATTCTGAGGATCTTTTACGCTACTTATTACTCTAGACTGCATTGTATTAAAGTGTTTGCTATTTCCTACTGCTATAATCAAATTTATAAGTGATTAGTAAAGGATAATCTTCAAAGTGGACATAGACATACGACGCTGAACCACTATAAATCTTCGAGTCTCTGATTATTGCATTTTATCCGTTATTAGCTCAATCATTTCCTCAGTTAATTTATTTTTTCTTCACTTACTTCTCTACAAAAATCTATTCTCGGGTGTTGTGACCAATTTAGTTGCAAACAATTCTGATTTTCTATTTCTTGCTTTTTCTTGAGATTTTCATATTTATTATTTCATCGGGTGTTTGTGCCACTTTTTAATATAAACATTTTGGTGCTTTCATTGAGAAAATCAGATTGATTGACTTTGAACGTGAAATTAGAGAAGATGACGAGACCATCGACTAGGAGATCTGTTAGAGAAACCAACAAGGACATAGGGGCAACCAAGAGGTGCACTAAGGATCCAACCCCCATTTCATTGACATAACTAGAGATAAGATGGAGACGATGATGAAAAAAATGTAGAACCGAATGATTGCCCGCCAGGAAGAGATGATGGAAGGATTCTTCAGCTAAACGGGATAACTTGGAACAGCTAGAGTTGCTGCGGATTAGAACCAAAGACCGAGACTAGATCAAATGCCTCCTAAAATGGAATGGAGCCAAATGGAGCCAAGTGACCCGATATTTTCAACCATTCACATCCATACATGTCGGATTTGAATTGCTCAAAATATCAGATTGTTAATTTAAATTTGGCAAAACTCAGCATATATATAAATAAATAGTCACAAAATCACAGACACAGAGTAATATAACAATAGTGCAGTGGAAACAAAAGAATAGTAGTTCATGAAGCTACTATGTATATATATAACAGAGTTAAACAAGATACAACAGAAGTCTCGAATACAATAGTCAAATACAAGATCAAAATACATCACTGGAATCAACCGAATATCTGAAAGCTGGATAGATAGCTGGATCTCCAAGCGAAGCTCCAACTCCAAAGGTGAGTCTCGAATACTGGTACACTCAGTCTAACCCGAGCGTAAAGCAAAACACAAAACACTCGAGTCAAGATTAACATTCTTATATCAATAAATCCAACTCAAGTGAAATAACAACTGAAAATACAAGTAACTCAAAGGATGTTTGGGATAACCATCCTATAAGGATCCGTTAAACTATTTATATATAGTAGTGTACGCTAAGTAGATAATGCCTATCAGTAATATAAAGTATCAAAATAGCGTTAAGGAGTTACCATTATCCCCCTTAACACATTTTATATAAGCGTCATAGTCTACACAGCATTGTAAACTCCACCGTAAACTAGTGGGATATCAGGGAGTACTTCATAGTATAACACGAAACAAATCGTAGTGGTCGCGCGTAGGATACGAGTATGACAAGGCACATGAGGCAATACCCAAGGTAGTGAAACTACCGTTTGCCTGATCCGGACTGGTGAGAACGCATCGCCGCAACGATCGCAACACCACGAAACAACACTCCCAATTCAAGGGTGCACACCAATCAAAAACAAGTAATGAGTAGTTTACGAAGAAGTGTGTCCGCTAGAGGTAGCTAACCTCACTGGCCCGGCACGGCTCCTGTTTAAGTCATTTCCAATTTGACCCAAGTGTCAAGGTCATCCATTATCGTTCTCTTTCTCCAAATCCAGCAACGTCATCATTCCAACCACTTCGTTCTGGATCACATTCCGCGTATAATATTTATTAAAGTGGTTTTCGGTTTAGACAGAGAGTATGTCCCTAACCGATCCCGGACTCTTCAATAACTACGTAATTATTACACCGATTGGTCATCTAATAAACTTTCAAAATAGTTTATATTTCAAAACCAAATTATCATTGCTATTTCAAAATCATATCAATACGATATCACTTCCATTTCAAAACCAAGTACGATATCATTTCCATTTCAAATATATCCATCTCAAATATATCCATTTACAAAATCTTAGTACTTCAAAGTTATAACACTTTCTAAATCAAACACTTTGTAAATCATAATTCTTTGGAAATCTAAATTTAGAAATCATAATGCTTTGGAATCATAACACTTCCCACTTAACCGTTTAAATATAAATAATAGTATATATAATAAAATAATTTATAATTTAAAATAGTTTATATAAAAATAGTTATAATTTAAAATGGTTTATATTAAAATAATTTATATTAAAATAGTTTATATAAAATAAATTTATAAAGTAACATATATAAATAGTTTAAACATAATTTAAAAATACTTTATATAATAAAATAGCTTCCTTAAATTTCACAAATCAATTCCAAATCAACACCAATCCCAAATTTCACATTTAATTAAATCTCAAATCATAAATTTCAACTCAATTCAATTTCTCAATAAATCATTTCAAATTATATCGATTTCTAATACCGATTTGAACCACAAAATAAACCATTTAATTTCAATATATTTCAAAGTTTAAATATTCCATATTTCCAAAACTAAATTCGATAATTATCTATATATCAAATTCACTTTACTATTATTTAGTTTTGAAATATTTACTTAATCATTTCAATAACATCTAAATACAACTTCAATTTACAAATTTAAATAAACAGAATATCCCATTTAAATTTATATAAATTTGAAATATTCACTTAAGTCACTTTTAATCAAATTCAAGTTATAAACATATCTTTACAATTTCAAATTTAATAAATTTCAACCCAAACTTATTTAAGTATGATTCTTAAACAAATATAGATTTTCAAATCAATCTCAAATCATCTTTTCAACCTGAATCATTTAAACTCTATATTTAAAAATATAAATTTAAATAAATACTTAAACATATTATATATCAATTTTATTAAATCAACTTTAATAAATCTTTAAAATCAATATTTATTAAAACTATACATTTCTTTTCAAAACCATAGAAGTCATTTTTACAATATTTATATATATAGACCAACAGTGTCTGTATATAATTTTCTACCCTATGGTCAAATGATACAGATATTTATCATTTCAATCCGGAATTTAAATATATACGGGTATATATCTTTTCAACCCGCAATCCTAAATTCAATTCAATGAAAATCGCTTGGGTTTATCATTTCAACCCATAACGATTTTCTCCTATTCTACAGATCGTTCGGGTATGTATCATTTCAACCCATAGTGAATTCTATACTAACAGGGAACTTGTAGAGTGATAACATATATGATAATAATATAACAACAGTAACAGGCATATATCATCAGTATAAATAACAGATAATGGTGTCAGATGTCACAGGTGAACAGATACAGTTAATGGCATATATATAACAATGTAAATAACTAGCAGCAGCATATTTCAATTGTCGTTTCAATTGAAATCAAATTTAATAAATATAAGAACATTAATCGTGAGTGATTTCTCACCTTTCGAGGCTAGAGAGCTTGAAAATGAAATTGAAATGCAAGCACGAATCCCAGAGCAAAGCTGGATTGACACGACTTGTCAACAAAGCTGATAGATAAGAATCGATGTGATCACGAAATCAGTTTAAATTTTAAAAGTACAACTATAAAATTTCCAAAGATTTAAATTAGACAAATACAAAATAGTATAGACTTTCAAAATCATCATTAAATTTTCAGAAACTCAAATACTGAAAGTCAAAGATATATACATTATACTTATCTTTATAACCCATATATTCAAGATCAAAACGTATATAAAGTACATTTTAAACAAATACCTATAACTGATATTTTATACCCGACATACAACAACTACGTAACGTATAAAATTGTCAATAACTAGTAGATATAACATTTATATTTACTAACCTATTACTAACCTAAACTTATATATAATAGAAACTCGGTTAGATCCTATATATACCATAAACAGGTTATATACAAAATAACTACCTATAAAACAAATCTGAATACATACCTTTCATATAAAATATAAAACTAACATAATATGTAAATCTTATATAAAACTACATATAATATTATATACTAATAAACAAATACGTGCAAATCAAGCTAGGACAAAAATCAAAACAGAGCAAGACCAGGATTCTTTGGAAACACGTAAATATATATATATATATAAACTAATACATATCAACTAACAAAATAAAAAATATATATATATATATAGCACACTGTAGACCCGAAAAATACTGTGACCTATATAATAAGCCTATATAATATACTATATATATACGCTTAATAATATATTATAAAATTTATGAAACCCACATATAACAACTTATATATAGGCTTATAAACTATATAACCCATATACAACATACGTATAAACTGTTCAACATATATGTCTTTGAAATCATATAAACTAACATGTAACAAATAAACATATATAGTACAGAACTTATACTAGTAGACTTTCAAATGCAACAGAATATATATAAAAAAATACCCTTATATAGATGAATATAAAAATAGATTACCATCTTATAAACTATATATATATATATTGATATACCCCAGTGTTTAAATGACGTACATATATTACATATATAAACCGAACACAACACTATTATATACGAGTATACCTACAGATTATAAATATAAGTATAAAACTGTATACAAACAAAACATCTACTAAATATAGTTTACATATATAAACCAATATCTTATAGACTTATATATATATATATTACAGATTATTACTTATATAATTCAACCCCAGTAAAATATATATACTATACCATATGGGTTATATTAATATATTTAAGCTTTCACAGTTAAAATACAAGTTATATATATATTAGAAATATTTATATACCTCACATCACCAATGAAGTGAAGCATGGCACAGATGCAAACTCGAACGGAAGGCAAGCTCGGCTAGGCTTTGAGGCGAACAGGAGGCTGGTTTGAGGCGATGTAGCTCGACCATTGATCTAGAGGCGGGGACTGGTGCTGCTACATGAGGGAGGAGGGAGTGGCGGATGCGGAAATGTTGATTGGTCAGGGCGGTAGGTGGTGGCTGTTGTAAATGATGGAGGGGTTTTCTCGGGTGGTGGAGTTCGGCTTGCTCGGGTCGAAAAGCAACAGCTGCCGATCGAACTATGATATATTATTATTTATCAATGGCAAAAATAGGAACGGTTTCAATTTCAAAATGGGAAGAGGAGGAAGAAGGAATGAGTGGATCTTAAATATACAGGCTACAGGAATGTTTAACAATATAAAACAGGGTGTCAGTTGAATATAAGAATGTGAATAGCCTTGTTTATTTGGTATGAATTTCCTCTTCTGTGCAAACGAAACAAGCATATAAATTAGCATTGGGAATAGCTGAAGGTAGGCTCGATAATTCAGGAAGTATTAAAGGCAGCCAACCGTTGAAAGAATTTAAATAGACAAAGTAAACAAAAGGCTCCAAATGTGTACCGTTACATCGAACTGTTCAATTGCTTCGTCGCGCATCCGAACTCAAAACACAGAAATGAATATACCGCAGAGATCAGCACGATGAGATGATCAAAACAGTATACAGATATCAATGATACGATTATCAGTTTAAAAGTCGATACGGACACTGATATACGTTGTTATCCCGTACGGAAAAATCCAAACGGAGGTAGAAACGTCCGAAATTTGCGAAACGAATTACGCAGTCTTATTCAAAGTGTTCTAAATAAATTTTCTCATGGTGACATATTTAGGTTTCGGAAAACTTTTAAATTCAACAGTTATTTCGTCGAAAATAAGATCGACGGAGCAATAACAGATAAAATTTTGAGAAACGAAATGTGACGTCTTGCTCAGAAGATGATTTACAATTTTTCTATAGAAAAATATTCAGGTTTGGAAAATATTTTATTATCATCAAATACTAACTGATATAAATTTAAATAGAACTACACAATAAAATAAACTTTCATATTTTCAGATGAAAATTTACAGTTTGCTATGTTCAATTAGACGAATTCAAAATATTAAATTTTTATTTCAAAAATTTATTTTTAAAATTTTACGAAAATTCAATTAATCACATTATTAAAATAGTTAAAAGTTACGGGTCGTTACAGATCGGTACTGATCTAAGAGTGCGGACCGGTGCCGATCTGAGAATGCTTAGGGGCAGTGTTGACTTGAACCCAAGACTTGAAAATGCTCGTTTGAAGAATGATATTGAACAATAGAACATGAATCAGAATGCAAATATACAACCAGAGGAATATGTACCAGAGTTTCCCCATAGGAACGGGGGTTAGAACAAAAATGTAGAGTGGAGACTTGCATTAGATTATGATAACATAATAGCTGAGATAGTTAGATGAGCAAAGAGGGATAGACCGCCAAATCAGAGTCTGGAAGACGTGACCAGAAATCCATTCACTCCTAACATCCGGTATGCGAGAAATCCGACCGATTTCAAGTTGCCAACACTCGAAATGTATGATGGAAAAACCGATCAAACAGTTCATCGGATGATATATATTCGACATGTGGAGGTGTTGGGTGCATCTGAAGAAGTGATAGGATGGTATTTCTCTTTGTATTTGATAGACCTAACGGCGATGTGGTTTAGACAGCTTGTAACGACCCGTAAATTTTAACCGTAAATTTTAACTATTTTAATAACGTAATTAGTTGAAATTTTGTGAAATTTTAAATGATAAAATTTTGAAATAAAAATTTGATATTTGGAATGCGTCTAATTAATCATAGCAACTGGTAATTTTCATCAGATAATTTGGAAGTTTATTTTCTAGTGTAATTTTATTCCAATTTATATCAGTTAAAATCGATGATAATAAAATGTTTTCTAAACCTGAATATTTTTACATAGAAAAATTCTAATCCATCTTCTGACTAAGATGTCATTTTTCGTTTTTCCAAATTCGGACTTCTTTAGCTCCGTCGATCTTATTTTTCTGCGTTTTTGCTGCATTTTCCTCTAGTAGAAAATTCGAATTTTTATAGTTCAATTGTACCACTAATATCTATATACCGTTTTGATCGTCGCGTCATGCTGATCTATACGGTATATTCAATTCTGTATTTTGGAATTCGGTACACAGTAGAATCTGTGAAAACGACAACCATATCGGTACCATTTCCATGCCTTTTTGTTTTCCATTGTGGTAAACGTATTGGTGCTCTTCCTGGCTCTTCGTTAATCACGTGCATTTCTTTTAAGGAATTAAATTATCATAACTTTCAATATTCCCAAAAAAAATTAATACTTACTTTTTCGCTAACCTACATTTCCAATTTTTTGTTTGCTGTTCATCTTCCTTTGGTTTACTTTCCTACTCATTTCCTCTTCTTTTTTTCTCCGCTGTCATTCTAAATAAAAAAATGGTGAACATTTGTAGCCTCACCTTCACCGCCAAGCTGTAACTCATCTCTCTGCTCTTGTTCCAAACCAACATGATCGTCCATTCTTCCTCCATATTTTTCTCAGCCTTCATTTTTCCAATTATCCAATGTAGAGAACCACAACCCACTTCCTTCCCGAGTCACCACACCCAAACGCCACCTTTGGCCCCATCCCACGTCTCAACAGTAGTCGACCCTCATCTCCACCCCGCCTGACAACACGTGCCTCGAGAGCCGGCTCCTCCTCCTTCCTCTTGCCCAGCCTTGTTTCTTGTTTTGTCCATTTTTGTCCCCTACAACCGAGCTTCTCTGTATATACATCAAGGTATATTTTATCCTATATATATATATATTTTAGATTTTGGTAAATTTTTACAGTAAAGAATATATGTATTGGATGTTATGGCATATGTTAATTTATATATATAAAGTTAGATTTATATACTATGTTGTTATAATATATAATTACGTTTGTACAAGTTGTATATTACCTGTTTAAGTCCATTTATATGTATATACTCTATATATGTTATACAGCTACATATATTTCGGCCGTTTATATATACATGTGAATTATATATGTTATGATCTGTTAGATTTTTATAAAGTGTGCACTTGTTAGTTTATGAAATTTATATAGTGAGTTGTTTTTGTTTTCATGATTTTTCCGATGCTTATAAATTGTTTGAAAGCTACAGCTCTTTTTCATGGATCAGTTTATTTATTTATTATATATATATATATATATATATTTTTCATTATATAATATTTCGGTATTCACACATTTGTTCACGTGAGCTATATGGTTCGCATATTTAAAGGATAAAATGTAAAGTATATGGGGTTAGTTGTATAGGTTTGATTATATAAATTTGTATTTCCTTGCATAACATTCCTGACACTTTTAATTTATGAAACGTGTACTTTATGCATGTCATATTCTCAACTTATCAACAAGGGTTATGACGTTAAGGCATCTTTTATTTGACAAGGGTTATATGACTTATTTAATATTAATCAACATTTCTGCTTGCTTATTTTAGAGGCATTATAAGGACCTGACATTTTATATAGTGAGGATTTGATGAATGTAGCAGTTTGTGTACGGGTTATAAAGATAGCAGTATATATATATATAAGTGTATATTTTATTATAAATTTATTTTATTTAATATTGGTCTTAAAAAAAAGAAAAAAAAATTCTTGTTATATCTAGCTGATTCTTTGATTTATGATTTCTGTTATCAGCTCTATCCGTTGAATTCGTGCCAATTTTGCTTTGATTGACTCAATTTCAGTGTCCATATCAGTGTGCGTATTTGTGTCATCGTCGGTACTCTTTAGCCTCGAAAGGTGAGCAATCACTCACGATTAATGTTCTTTTATTTATTAAATTTGATTTCAATTGAAACGATAATTGAAATATGCGGATGTTAGTTATTTACACTGTTGTATATATGCTATTACCTGTATCAGTTCACCTGTGACATCTAACACCATTATCTGCCAATTGAAATATGCTGAAGTTAGTTATTTACACTGTTATATATATGCTATTACATGTATCAGTTCACCTGTGACATCTGACACCATTATCTGCCAATTGAAATATGCCGATGTTAGTTATTCGCACTGTTATATATATATGCTATTACCGGTATCAGTTCACATATGACATCTGACACCATTATCTGTTATTTATCACTGATGATATATGCCTGTTACTGTTTTTATATTATTATCATATCTGTTATCACTCTGCAAGTTCCCTATTAATATAGAATTCACTATGGGTTGAAATGATACATACCCGAACGATCTGTAGAATAGGAGAAAATCGTTATGGGTTGAAATGATAAACCCAAGTGATTTTCATTGACATTGAATTTGGGATTGCGGGTTGAAAAGATATATACTCGTATATACTTAAATTGCGGATTGAAATGATAAATATCCGTATCACTTGACCATAGGATAGAAAATTTTATACACACACCGTTGGTCTAATATAAATAATTTGAAATGATTACTATGGTTTTGGAAGGAAATATATAGTTTTAATAAATATTGATTTTAAAGACTTATTAAAGTTGATTTAATAAAGTTGATATATAATATGTTTAAGTACTTATTTAAATATATATTTTCAAATATAGAGTCGAAACGATTCAGGTTGAAAAGATAATTTGAAATTGATTTGAAAATTTATATTTATTTAAGAATCATACTTAATAAGTTTGGGTTGAAATTTATTAAATTTGAAATTGTAAAGATATGTTTATAACTTGAATTTGATTAAAAGTGACTTAAGTGAATATTGCAAACTTATATAAATTTAAATGGGATATTTGGTTTATATAAATTTGTAAATTGAAGTTGTATTTAGATGTATTGAAATGATTAAAGAAATATCTCAGAAACTAAATGTAATGAAATTAAATTGAGATATAAATGGAATTATCAAATTTAGTTTTTGAAATATGGAATATTGAAAGCTTTGAAATATATTGAAATTTAATGGTTTGTTTTGTGTTTCAAATCTGTATTTGAAATCGTTATAATTCGAAATGATTTATTGAGAAATTGAATTGAGTTGAAATTTATGAATTGAGATTGAATTAAGTTGAATTTGGAAGTCGAGTTAATTTGAATCGATTTGTGAATTTGTGGAAGCTATTTTATTATATAAAGTATTTTTAAACTATATCTACAACTATTTATATTTTACTTTATAAATTATTTTAATATAAACTATTTTATATAAATCATTTTCAAAATATATTATTTTATTATAAACTATTTTAACTTATAACTATTTTATATAAATTATTTTTAATTTATAAACTATTTTATTATATACACTAATTTTAATATCTAAACTGTTTAAGAGGAAAGTGTTATGAATTCCAAAATGTTACGATTTCAAACTATAGTTTCAAAGTGTTATGAATTTCAAGGTTTTGATTTCCAAGTGTTTTGATTTTAAAGACTTACGGTTTCGAAAGCGATATAACTTTGGAAAGTGATATGATTTTGGAAATTGATTTATTTGAAGTGAAAATGATATCGTATGGATATGGTTTTGAAATCTCAATGATATTTCGGTTTTAAAATATAAACTATTTTGAAAGTTTATTAATGACCAATCGGTGTAATAATTACGTAGTTATTGAAGAATCCGGGATTGGTTAGGGACATACTCTCTGTCCAAACCAAAAACCACTTTAATAACTATTATACGCGGAGTGTGATCCAGAATGAAGTGGTTGGAATGATGACGTTGCTGGATTTGAAGAAAGAGAACGATAATGGATAGCCTTGACACTTGTGTCAAATTGGAAATGACTTAAACAGGAGTCGTGCCGGGCCAGTGAGGTTAGCTACCTCTAGCGGACACACTTCTTCGTAAACTACTCATTACTTGTTTTTGATTGGTGCGCACCCTTGATTTGGGAGTGTTGTTTCGCGGTGTTGCGATCGTTGCGGCGATGCGTTCTCACCAGTCCGGATCAGGCAAACGGTAGTTTCACTACCTTGGGTATTTCCTCATGTGCCTTGTCATACTCGTATCCCTATGCGCGACCACTACGATTTGTTTCGTGTTATACCTATGGAGTACTCCCTGATAGCCCACTATTTTACGGTGGAGTTTACAGTGCTGTATAGACTATGACGCTTATATAAAATGTGTTAAGGGGGATAATGGTAACGCCTTAACGCTATTTTGATACTTTATATTATTGATAGGCATTATCTACTTAGCTTACACTACTACATAGTAGATAGCTTAACGGATCCTTAGAGGATGGCTATCCCAAACATTCTTTGAGTTACTTGTATTTTCAGTTGTTATTTCACTTGAGTTGGATTTATTGATATAAGAATGTTAATCCTGACTCGAGTGTTTTGTGTTTTGCTTTACGCTCGGGTCAGACTGAGTGTACCAGTATTCGAGACTCACCTTTGGAGTTGGAGCTTCGCTTGGATATCCAGCTATCTATCCAGCTTTCAGATATTCAGTTGATTCCAGTGATGTATTTTGATCTTGTATTTGACTATTGTATTCGAGACTTCTGTTGTATCTTGTTTAACTCTGTTATATATATAGTAGCTGACATGTGCGGATGCGAATGGCACGAAATATCGGGTCGTTACAGTTGGTATCAGAGCTTTGGTTTTAGGCAAAACTCAGCATATAGAGTAGATTTAATTATAGAATCACGTTTGTTCGAGCTTGAATTCCTTCTTCTTTGACTCGGTTTCTTTGAATTTTGGAACATTCCCTTCGTTTCCAAAGTCCATTCGTGTCTCCCCTATTCGTGTCTTTTTAATTCTGGAGTATCCCATAACTCCACTTCGAATGATCTCTATAATAAATCGGCGGTCTCGCCAATATCTGAATAATTTGTAAAAGAGTGGAACTCCTTTACAACAGGCATTGATTCACCGGAGATTTCTGTATCCTCGGTTTAGATGTTGCTATCTTTTGTTTTACCCGTATTCTATCTCTTATGATCTGATGTCGATTTGAATTCCGCATCGATCGTATTCTTGAAGTCACGGTTGACCCGGCTAAGGTTACCCGCGATTTATATAAATTTATCCATCTTTCAATTTGAAATTCAATTATCTTATCTCCCTATCAAGTCTACCTTTTAGTTGAATTCTTTTAGTTAGAGTTTCTCTAATCTGAATCTCTATCTTTGATTTGAAATCCATTCGAGGATATCCGAGTGAGGGAGTGTATTTGTAATTAATATAAAATATTTTATGTTTATAGTATGTTGTTTGAGTTGTTGATGTTGGTTTGGATTTTCGATCGATTCGTCTGATCAACGCTATCGATATGATTTCCAAAACACTTGAACAGAGCAAACTGACACGATATTGATTTCAAATTTGGTAAATGAAAATTTTGTATGATTATATATTATATATAAGTAAATTTTTCTGGAATTAAAGTTAAATAAATTGGTTGTTGTAAATGATAATATTTGATTTATTATTGGTAAACCTTTGACTATTCCCAAATGATATTAATAAATGAATGATTAAATATGGTTATAAATTGATTCAGAAAATAAAATGAATTTAAAACAAAAATTTGAGAATTTAATTTCCGGTAATTCCTAAACTTTGGTTTTAAAGTTTTAAGTGTATATTATTCAAAGTATTTTTAAATATAAACTGTTTTCTAAAGAATTTTAAGGTTTAAATCAGTGCTCTTCTCTTTTGTCGCTGGAAAATAATTTCGGTGATGGCGGCCGCATCATCGACATTCATTTTCGAGTTTCGAAGTGAAGAGACCATTCAGTAGCTTTGCTACACTTTTGTTTTGGAAATTGAATTTGATTTTAATTTCTGTGGTATGGCCTGATTTATTATATATATATATATGAATTAATTTTGATCTGATATATACTATATACATTTATCTCAAAATTGTTTGAAGTAAATCGGAGATTTAAATTCTTAAGTTTATGATTTAAAGATGATTTCAATTATAAACTGAAGTCAAAATTTTGGATAAATATTTAAACTTGAAATAATTGAATTTGAAAATTTTATTTGTATAGTACTAAACTGCATTTCAATATAACTTACCTAAATTATTCAGAAGTTAAAATGTAATTGGATAATATACAATATAAAATGATTTTATAAATAAAATTTGAGTGTTCATAATAAATGTTATACACTTAGATTTTAATTATAAAAAAAATGCTAATAAAGATGATAGAATAATAAGTTAATTGAATGAGATGAATATAATAAATTTTGTTCTGAAAGAATTAACAAATTGAAATTAAATCAACTTATGGAAATACCGTAATTTAAACCAATTATTGAATATAAATTAATTTAAATTGAAATTTATATGGTTTAAATATTTGTAATAAGATATATTAAGTGGAATAAAATTAATAATAATTTGGAATAAAAGAATTAAATTTGTTGAATAAAATATGAGTACAATAAATGATTATACAAATTGATGATTTAGAAATTGTTAATTGAGGATGACTAGATAATAAGATAATAAATTTAGAAATAGATAGATTGATTTAACTTAAGTGAACTCAAAGGGATTTAACCAAATTGTTAAATATTAATTAATTTAAATTGAGATTTATATGGTTTAAATTAATTGTTTTACTTGTATTCCAATCTATTTTCCTTCTGGTTGTTTCTATTCTCCTACCTCCTTCCTTTTCGGGGACGAAAAGTTTTGAGTGGGGGAGAGTGTAACGACCCGTAAATTTTAACCGTAAATTTTATCTGTTTTAATAACGTAATTAATTGAAATTTTGTGAAATTTTAAACGATAAAATTTTAAAATAAAAATTTGATATTTGGAATGCGTCTAATTAATCATAGCAACTGGTAAATTTTCATCATATAATTTGGAAGTTTATTTTCTAGTGTAATTTTATTCCAATTTATATCAGTTAAAATCGATGATAATAAAATGTTTTCTAAACCTGAATATTTTTACATAGAAAAATTCTAATTCATCTTCTGACTAAGACGTCATTTTTCGTTTTTCCAAATTCGGAATTCTTTAGCTCCGTCGATCTTATTTTTCTGCGTTTTTGCTGCATTTTCCGCTAGTGGAAAATTCGAATTTTTATAATTCAATCGTACCACTGATATCTGTATACCGTTTTGATCGTCGCGTCATGCTGATCTATACGGTATATTCAATTCTATATTTTGGAATTCGGTACACATCAGAATCCACGAAAACGGGAACCATATCGGTACTGTTTCCATGCCTTTTTGTTTTCCATTGTGGTAAATGTATTGGTGATCTTCCTCGCTCTTCGTTAATCACGTGCACTGCTTTTAAGGAATTAAATTATCATAACTTTCAATATTCCCAAAAAAAATTAATACTTACTTTTTCGGTAACCTACATTTCCAATTTTTTGTTTGTTGTTCATCTTCCTTTGGTTTACTTTCCTACTCATTTCCTCTTCTTTTTTTCTCCGCTGTCGTTCTAAATAAAAAAAATGGTGAACATTTGTAGCCTCACCTTCACCGCCAAGCTGTAAACTATAACAACCCTGTATTTTACAATTATTTTTAAATTGATATTTCCAGATTTAAAAGCTTTATTTATGAAAAAGAATAAATTTTGTTATTTTAAATATAAATTTGAATTTTGATGTCAATTAGAATTCCAAACATAAATAAATTGATTATTTGCAGAAAATATGAATTTTGTCAATATAGTCAAACTTTGACTTTTAAATTTAAATTTTAAATAGTTTGAAATTATAAATTTTATCTTTTATTATGAAAATAGATTGAATAACTTGAATACTGCTTTTCGTTTCGTTGAAATTGGATTTAAATTGTGAAAGTTATACTTTTTACAATATTGTGTGTATATTGATTTATTTAACAATATTGTTTATTTTAACCTATATAGATAATATTTTATTGGTCATATCTTATTCTAATTTGTATACATATGCCATATTATATATATTTTGTCTTTTAAATATTTTAAAGTGATAATAAGATTTTTCCAAAGTGTATTGAATTCATTTCTAATTTTTAAAGCCTAGTTTGCATTTTTAAGTTATTTTCTTATTTTAAATTCTATTTAATTAAAATTTAATTATTTATTTCACTTTGAAAATGTTTTAAAAGTCATTTTTATTTCAAATTTTGTTTTAGAATATTTTTAAAATAAAGTTAATAATTTTCCAAAGTCAATGGTGATTTATTTGTAATTTCTGGACACTGTTTTGTATTTTAAGCAATTTCTTTTATTATCTTTTCTAATTTCTTTAAATTTTATTATTTATTTTCTTATATCTTTACTTAGTTTCAGTTTGTATAGTATTTTTCTGAAATATTTTGTTTATATAAAGATTTATAAGGAAAGAAATGTGAAAGGTTGCGTAACGCTTTGAAACGGAAGCCCTTTTATTTACCAAATCCTTTAATTCCTTTAACTCCTCAAAATTTATTGCCTAGACATGTAAAACCCTAGTGTAGCCGTCATCTCATTTGGCACTCATGTGAAAAAATATCCCATCTTCAATTGTTTCTCACAGCTAGAGAAAATTAGGTAATGGCCTCCATCTCTTTCTTCCTACTTTTCTTCTTTTTCTATGCTATTTTGCTTGCCTTCTTCCCTGATTGAGATCGGCCTCTACCCCTATTCCACTACCACCACCTCCTTCCATCTCTTCCCGACCACCACCAGCCCCCACTCCACCAGATCTGACCATAGCCGAACCATTTTGATGGTAAAACCCCCTAAATTTCAACCTAGATGCCTAAAAACCATGTTTATTGACCTCTACATGCTCACCCACCTCAACCACCACCCAAACCACCACCATAGCCACCACCACCTCCCTGACCTGACCACAACACACCCCTCCCCACCTCTGTCCAGTCATAACTCACCCCAGGGCGAGCACAATTCCCAAGGCCAAACCTTGTTTTGGCACAAAAATCACCTAATTGCCTTCAAAAATCACATCACCTCCTCATGTACAAACCCCACCTTGTCTTGCCTTGAACCCGAGCTATGTTAGCCCAAACCTAACCCAAAACATGACCACATCTGAACCACACCAGACCCCAAAGCCATACCAAACAATAGAGAAGGCAAAGCAAAAGACTGCGTAGTCGTATCTCCTTTTATTTCAATGTTATTGCATTTTTAAAGTCGTATTGAATTTTGCTGTTTTGATTGTTTGTTTTGGGTTGTACACAAGAGTTGTAGATTGGATTCGCTCTCCACTCAAGTCCATAGTCTTTTCATCGTGCTTTTGTTTCCATTGTGTCATTGGTTTTGATATCTCCAGCACAAACAGGTGAGTTATTCTCACCAGACAATATGTACCTATATAACTAGTAAATTGACACCCTGCGAATCTGTAGAAATATATTATCATGTTATATATGCTTATATTATTATCATATGATGTTCACACCTGTTATTACACCTGTTATATCATATGTTACTGTTATTTAATGTTATTCTGTTATTTATATCTGTTATCACCATTGGAAGTTCCCTGTAGACTAGAATCACTATGGGTTGAAATGATACATACCCGAACGGACTTTAGAATAGGAAAAAATCGTTATGGGCTGAAATGATAGGCCTGAACGATTTTTATTTAATTTATTTTAACTTGGGATTGCGGTTTTGAAATGATAGAACCCGGATTTTTCTTTTTTAACTGCGGATTGAAATGATACATATCCGTATCACTTGACCTAGGTTAGAAAATTATATACAGGCCCGTGGTTATTTTATAAAGTGTTTTGGATATTTTTAAGTATTTTAAAAATTATAAATTTATGAAATTTGATTTAAATAGATTTTGAAATGTTTTAAAATATAGAAATTATGATTTTTTTTCTATGTGTTAAAAATGTAATTAATGAATGGTTTAACTGGATTTTTGAAATATAACTTAAGTTGGAAATTTGGAATTTTGGTTAAAAATGATATTTAAGTTATATAAATAAAATGGATATGAAATTTTATTTGGAAATGGTAAATATGATAATTTGATTAAATTTGAATTTAAGTGATTTATTAAAGTATTATTGATTTTTCTATGAATTTAAGTGGTTAAATAAATGAATGTTTAAAAGTGATCTTTTAAAATATAACTTGACTAGGAAATGTGAAATTTGGTTTTAATTAAAGGTTTAAGTTAATAAAAAAAAATTGGAAATTTTGTTAAATTGTGAAATGGTAATTTAAATTTGAAGTGTTAAGTCTATTTATTGAAATGTGAAGAATTGGAACTTTTACACTTAAACTTATTAAGTAAATTGTTGAAAATTGGATTTAATTATAAGAAATTTATGGTGAAAAAGATATATGTTAAATGATATGTAAATGAACATTTTAAACGTTAAAATATGATTTTTAAAATGTTTATGTGTTTTAAATTGAAGTTATTTAATTGCTGGAAATACACTAACACCTGAAATTAATTTTTAATAGCATTCAGAAATGCTATAGATTCTGTTTTGAACTAAAATTGTGTAAAAAGAGCTATTACAGCATTTCTGACATGCTGTAGTTGCTGTAATTGAACTTATAGGCTAATATTGAACTCAGGTCTATTATAGCATTCTCTGGAAATGCTATAATGGCCTGCAGTCTTTGCTGAAACCAAATTTAACCCTTGTTTTGAAATCTGAACTACCGCAGCACTTCTGAAATGTTGTCTTTTCTGTTTTGAACTATAATTCAACTAAAACTGAGTTTTAACAGCAGTTTTAAGTGCTGTCTTTGCTGAATTAAAAATGTTTTCAAATATAACCTATAGCAGTTGTTTTTAAATGCTGTGAAATGCTGAAATTTTAATAATTTGGGTTTTTGACTTAGTAAACGAACTCAGAATGGTTTGAAACTTTGGAAATTGAATACTTGATTTGAAAATATAATAATTACACTTTTAAAAGGTTTAAATGAATTATTTGATTGGAGTATAAACTATTTAAAAGGTGATTTGAAATGATAATAAATGAAGTATACCTTTAAATTTAAAAGGTATTTAAAGTTGAATATTTAGATTTGAACTCAAATGATATTTGGAATATTAAAATGATTTGAAATGAAGTTTTGAAATGATATGATATTTTAAAAATATGGAAATGGTTTGGAATTGATTTAATCTTTATTTTGATAAAGATTTGGATTTGAAATGATATTCTATTTTGAAGTATAAACTGTTTTTAAACTTATAACCACGGGTTATAATAACGATTGGTTGTTAAAGAGACCGGGATCAGATATGGACATACTCTCTATCGATACCGAAAACCACTTTGACAACTGTGTACGCGGTGGAGTTTCCAGAATGAAGTAGGATGGTGGCGACGTTCTTAAGGTATGTTACGTGGACCCAACTCCCGTGAGTTGGCATAAGGTGGCTAAAACAGGAGCGATCTCGGACCAGTGAGGTAGCACCTCTTCTCGGACACATTTCTTCGATATTATACTCTTACTTGTGATTGATTAGATGGCCATCCTCCGATTTAGGAGTGTTGTTCGAAGTGGAACGGTAGTGGCTGCTATGCGTATCCATCAGTCCGTGTGCGTAATTGGTATATCTACCCTGGCATTGCCTAGTTGTGCCGTGTCACCTACCATATCGAGCTTTACTACGATTATGATTTTAAGATCTGACCGCGTTAAGGTTCTCCATCCCCTTAACGCTATTTTCTATATGATTATACTTTACTTATTTAGACACTATTATAATATCGAATATTACTACATAGTAGATATTTTAACGGATCCTTAGAGGATGGGCGGTCCCAAGCATCTTCTAAGTTACTTGTACCCTTATTACAGTTCGCTTGAGTTGGTTTACATTATATAAGTATATATTGTCCTGACTCGAGTGTTTTGTGTTTTGCTTTACGCTCGGGTCAGCCTGAGTTATTCACAGATTTGGATTTCCACTCGCTTGGAGATTTGAATCGCTGGAGATTATCTACTTGTCTTGTCCTATCTATTTCAGTTCCGTTGTTCTACTCAGATTGTACTTGGTTATTTTATTGAGACTTTTGTTGTACTCTATTTCTTCTGTTGTATCTTATGTAACTCTGACATATTTAGATAGTAGCTTCATGAGCTACTATTTCTTTTACTTCCGCTGCATTATTTTACTCTTTGTCTGTGATCTGTGATTATATTTATTTACTGTATATTCTGAGATTTGCCAAATTTTAATTACAACGCGGTATTTTGAGCAATTCAACTTCGGCATGTGTGTCTACCTATACACTTATAATGGATGCGAATGGTTGAAAATATCGGGTCGTTACATAAACTCATCTCTCTGCTCTTGTTCCAAACCAACATGCTCGTCCATTCTTCCTCCATATTTTTTCTCAGCCTTCATTTTTCCAATTATCCAATGTAGAGAACCACAGCCCACTTCCTTCCCAAGTCACCACACCAACATGCCACCTTCCGCCCCATCCCACGTCTCAACAGTAGCCGACCCACATCTCCACCCCGCCTGACTGCACGTGCCTCGAGAGCCGGCTCCTCCTCCTTCCTCTCGCTCAGCCTCGTTTCTTATTTTGTCCATTTTTCTCCCCTACAACCGAGCTTCTCTGTATATAAATCAAGGTATATTTTATCATATATATATATATTTCAGATTTTGTTAAATTTTTACAGTAAAGAATATATGTATTGGATGTTATGGCATATGTTAATTTATATATATATATATAATGTTAGATTTATATACTATGTTGTTATAATATATAATTACGTTTGTACAAGTTGTATATTACCTGTTTAAGTCCATTTATATGTATATACTCTATATATGTTATACAGCTACATATATTGCGGCCGTTTATATATACATGTGAATTATATATGTTATGATCTGTTAGATTTTTATAAAGTGTACACTTGTTAGTTTATGAATATTTATATAGTGAGTTGTTTTTGTTTTCATGATTTTTCCGATAATTATAAATTGTTTGCAAGCTATAGCTCTTTTTCATGGATCAGTTTATTTATTTATTTTATATATATATATATATTTTTCATTATATAATATTTCGGTATTCACACATTTGTTCACGTGAGCTATATGGTTCGCATATTTAAAGGATAAAATGTAAAATATATGGGGTTAGTTGTATAGGTTTGATTATATAAATTTGTGTTTCCTTGCATAACATTCCTGTCACTTTTAATTTATGAAACGTGTACTTTATGCATGTCATATTCTCAACTTATCAACAAGGGTTATGACGTTAAGGCATCTTTTATTTGACAAGGGTTATATGACTTATTTAATATTAATCAACATTTCTGCTTGCTTATTTTAGAGGCATTATAAGGACCTGTCATTTTATATAGTGAGGATTTGATGAATGTAGCAGTTTGTGTACGGGTTATAAAGATAGCAATATATATATAAGTGTATATTTTATTATAAATTTATTTTATTTAATATTCGTCTTAAAAAAAAGAAAAAAAATTCTTGTTATATCTAGCTGATTCTTTGATTTATGATTTCTGTTATCAGCTCTATCCGTTGAATTCGTGCCAATTTTGCTTTGCTTGACTCATTTTCAGTGTCCATATCAGTGTGCGTATCCATGTCATCGTCGGTACTCTCTAGCCTCGAAAGGTGAGCAATCACTCACGATTAATGTTCTTTTATTTATTAAATTTGATTTCAATTGAAACGATAATTGAAATATGCGAATGTTAGTTATTTACACTGTTATATATATGTTATTACTTGTATCAGTTCACCTGTGACATCTGACACCATTATCTGCCAATTGAAATATGCTGATGTTAGTTATTTACACTGTTATATATATTCTATTACCTGTATCAGTTCACCTGTGACATCTGACACATTATCTGCCAATTGAAATATGCTGATGTTAGTTATTCGCACTATTATATATATATGCTATTACCGGTATGAGTTCACATGTGACATCTGACACCATTATCTATTATTTATCATTGATGATATATGCCTGTTACTGTTGTTATATTATTATCATATCTGTTATCACTCTGCAAGTTCCCTGTTAATATAGAATTCACTATGGGTTGAAATGATACATACCCGAACGATCTGTAGAATAGGAGAAAATCGTTATGGGTTGAAATGATAAACCCAAGCTGTAACGACCCAGGATTTTGAACAAATTAAATTGAAAATATTTAATTAATTTTAAATTTTTGAACGATAATTTAATTTGAATCCCCGATATAACTTTGAAATTTGCAATTAAACTTTAAAATTTAATCTATTGAATGCTGAATAAAAATTTGAACATTCAATTTAAAGTTGAAGAAAAATATTTCGAAAGCTTTTAAAATTCGTATTGATATTACTAAAGATAACAGAAGCTTCAGAATTGAGTTTGAAAATGATTTGCTCAGTTTTGAATTTAATTGTTTGAACCGATATTTAAAAATAGTCATTTTTCAAACAGTCTCGGAATTTAACGAAACCGATTCCATTGGGTCCGTAACGTTAAATTATCACCGGGTTTTAAATTTCGTATCGTTCGGAGTTGTTGGGTAAGAATACGACACATAAACGCATTAGAAATTGTACTGAAACAAATTGAATTTAAATTTAAATTTAAAAATTTAAACAAAGGACAGCATCCCTAAAGTCATGCCAAAATTCACGCCTGAAATCGTGGGAAAGATCGTGTAGGCACGTTCTCCTTGTCTCCCCCGTTCATTACAAATCTCACGAAACATTTCAGTTCAAAATTAAATGCCAGAAAAGAAAACAATGGCCGCGTGCCTTTATATTTTAAATCGAGCAGTTCGAAAAAAGAAATCGTTCCTCCTCTCCTCTGAACAAATTGAAATCGAATTTCCCCTTTTGCTCGAACATCTCGAAATCAATCGAAAACAGAATCGAGCGATCGAATTCAACCTCAATTCGATACCACTGATCTCGGTGGCGGGTTTCGTGTACTCGAAGGTGGCTGTGGTCGCGAATGGCATCTCGATGGTGGTGGGCTCGAAGTCGTTGCAACGTTCGTCTGGGCAAGCGAGTTTAGGGGATTATCGTGCTGTGGGGGAGCAGTTGTCGAATCGGGGTGAGTTCGATCTCGCGTGCGCTGTCACAAAGCGTAGGAGGCATCGCGGCGACGTGCAAGTTTGGGAAGAAGGAAGCGGTCGCGAGTTCGATATCGCGATGATGGCGACTCGATGGGGTCGCGTGGAAATCTGGAAGGGAAGCTGGGCGCTCGCGTGGGCCTCAGGCAGGCAGTCGACTTCGTCGAGGGGTTGGCTCGCGTTTGGATGTGCCGTTGAAGGTCGTAGGCGAGTGCGATGCTATTAAGGCAGAAATGGGTTCGTTTAAGTGGTGACGGAATCTGGTGGATCTCGAGCATGCGTGAGGTAGCAGTTTTATTTATTTGTTTTAAATTTAATTTAAAAAAAAATGGAAAGAAAATAAATATACAGGTTTAGCCTACTGTCTTTTAGAAAAAAAGAAGAAGTGATAAATACAAGTTTTTCAAATTCTATGTATATGTGTATATATGTAGTTTTAAATGGGAAGAAAATAAACAGTAAGAATTTTATATTAAGCAGCTTGTCCATAAATTAAATCTAATACATATCTATCCATAGGTTAAGGAGGATATATACAGCAGCACATATATGTAGATTCTCAAATTTATATATATATATCTAGGTAAAAGTTTGAAATTTTTTAAAAAAAGGAATTTGTTTAAAAATTTAAAAGTATTGGTTTAAAAATAAAATCACTGGAAAATTAATTATCAAATGGAATTGAATTGTTCGATTTAATTCAAATATTGATAAATTGTATAATATTTATACAAGGTCTATAAATCGAGAAAACAAGTCGAGATGGAAGTGGATTGAAAAATAAAAGCTAAGGTGAGATTTTTCTCACTCAAAATTAATTGCAGTTTTTGATTGATATGATTGCTATTGGATGTGATATTAGATATAGTAGGATATATCTATATATATGTAGCAATATATACATATTGGCATATGTATATATTGGATTGATTGATTTCCCGCCTCGTATAGCGGATGAGACCCTATTGCGCCGTTAGTAAGCGGATTATTTTTATAAAACCCATATACCGCGATATTCCACCTCGAAGTGGAATTGGTATTGTGCTAACGTCTTTGGATGCAGGGAAACAGGTTGGAGGGATCCAACTGGACCCCTCACATTGATTGAATTTATTTCTTCTGTGATGTGATAATCTGTGAATGATTATTGATGTTATTGAATTAATGTCTGGAAATTGTTTGAAAGCTAAAATTTAGCTGAATGGATGTTTGATATCATTGGATTCCAAAAATAAACGAAATTGAATTTTTGAAATCAAAATGGAAATTTCTAAGTGAATTAATTTTAGAAATTGAATAAATTTTGAAGAAAGGAATTTTTAAGGTATAAAAAGTTAATTTTTATAATCTTATCGAATTAATTCCAGAATCAAGTGAAAATGTTAATTAAATGGATTTCGTAAAATAGTGATTATAATTTGAAGAATTTAATTTAAGAATTTGGATTTTTAAATAGATTGAAAGAAACGATTGAAATGTATTTCCTTAAAAAGGAATTTATTAAAAGAAGATAAGTTGGAAATCCAACTAGAAATTTAATCGGTAAATTGAAATAAATTGGGAAATCAATGTAAAATGATTTCAATTTGAAGAATCCATTTTAAAACAGAATATTGAATCATTTGAGAAAAAATGAGGAATTTACTTAGTAGTGATAAATAAATTTTTAAATCAATATCGAAATTGATTTGGGATTGAAGTTTTTATAAATAGAATTGGAATTTATAAAAGTTGTTTATAAATCCGAAATCACTTATTTTGATAAGTAAAAATATAGAAGTTGATAAAAAGAAGATTTATAAGTCGAAGTTGTTATTAAAATAGAAATAGAATTTATAAACGTGTTTATAAATTCAAAATCAGTTGAATTTGAGAAATTAAATATAGAAGATTTTTAAAGAAGATATATTCGCGATTTTGGATAGCGAATTTTTATTGAGATAAAAATGTGTAGAAATGATTGAAATTGGGTTAAGTGAATTATATTCACGATTTTGGACAGTGAATATATTATTAAATAAAATGGATTTATTTTTGAAGAAGTGATATTAAAAGTGAAGTTAAACATTTTAAAGATGTTTTAAAATGTATTATGAATCGAAAGCATAGATTTCCGCAGTTCTTGTTGAAATAGACGTTTTCGAAAAATAAGGAAATGGTGGACTATAACACTATTGTTATAGTAAATGATTACCAAAAGGAAATGTTTTGATGTAGTATTGGGATTTATATATCTATCTAAATTTCGAATCCCTATACTAGTGATTTTGAGTCGTCGTAACGATGTTTTACGTAACATTCGTTTTGACTCAAATAGATGTTGTCAAAATAAATGATTTCCTTAAAGAATGAAATATATACTTAATTTGATTTAAGTATGTCGAATATTTTCAAGTGTTGAAAATAAATAGATTTGTGAACTACTTATTATTATATAAGTATGGAATTGCTTTTCCAATATGAAATGAACGTTTTTGAGAATTTATCTTCTTAAAGATAAATCGAAATTTAATATTGAAATCGATTTGAAAAATCGAATATCAGTAGATATTCGATAAATATAAATTCACTATGGAATTTATAAAAAGAAATGGGAATTCGTTTAAAAATAAATATTGATTTATTTTTGAAGTGTGGAAAATCATATATCTAGTAAAGATATTTTGGAAGAATAAATAATTTGGAAAATTATTTGGAATCTGATGATGTCGCGCATCTTTATTAATAGTTAAATAACCGACTATCAATAATTACCTTGAGTAGGTATTTGTTGTGAATTGGATGAATTTGAATGCCACACTTATTTTTAAATAAACGCTCACTATTCGGGTTAGCCGGGAAAGGACCATGGGGTCGTATAACCCATTCCGAATATGTGATACGTCGTTATGAATTGCATTCGAAGACCGGTGTTGAAGACCGGATATTTTTGAAAACGAAAGGATTACCGTCGATTTACTCTACATCGGCTGATCTCCGATTTAGAGGTTTTATCACCCTTAGTGACGGGAAGTCCCGACGTGATTGAAAATTATCCGGATGTGCAAGGGCTTCGTGAGAAGTGCCTTCGGTTCTGTTCGATCCCGGAACAGACTTGTATGGATTGTATGTCTGACGTTACAATTTGAGATATAAAGCTGATTTCTTTCAAATACATTTCTGTTGGTGGCGGAGAATTTATTCTCTTAGCTTAACACCCTTCTCTGAGACGTACGAGCTCAGAGGTTATGTAGTTGAAATTTATCAGCGATATATCCCAATTTGGTAACGTGGCATACTAAGTGTTGCTGTGAAATGATCAGTGTTTGAACATTTGTGATATGATCATTTGTTTGATCTTATATCTTTGTGATCATAGGTTGATCATTTGTTTGACCCAAAGCATGGCTTTGTAGAAAGCGTAGCTTTGTGGACGAGACTTCGTCGAGCCTCACACCCCGGAAATGGTCAAAACAGGAAGGATGCGGCAAGGTTCTAGGGAGTAGCGCCCCTTAGTGTATGTCATTCCTTCTGGATAGAGGTGGTATCATGGTATGGAGCCCAGATACTTAACCTATGTGGTTGCTGCATTTTTACTATGTGGTTTGTTGGAAATCGGGGATCCTCGGGAAGATCGGTTACGATCGGGGGATGGCATACGCGTGTCAGTAGTTACCTATTTTTGCAGAGGTAACCCGGCCTTGTGTTGGCAGAGATCTAACCGTAATGTTAGGTTATTTCTCGGGTCGTCTATTCCAGGGACGTACCCATCGTGGATAGGAAGTTCCTTAGCCTGACCATTTGTTGGAAATCCAAAGAAACAATACGCGACTTGTACGGTTTTAGTTGTAGAACCTATCATTCACTTATGGTGGCGCCCCACTGTTTGGATGGTAGCTATAGTAGGCATAGTTCGAAATGTCTATGCTGGCTAAGATTAATATTATACTTTCGAACTGTTTTCTACACTATGCACTAATAATAATATCAAAAAGAATTTGATTTTGCGTAGTAAGCATCTTTGACTATCATAAGAAGAAATCTCCTCCAATTCTGCGTTTGCATTATGTGTGTGGCGGGAGGTCTTATGGTAGTTTCATTTTCCAAAAGCATTGCGAATTTGTTTTATTTTCTTTGTGAAAAATAACTGTTTTACGATCTCACACCAGTCACCATGACTGACTCGGAGTTTATTGTTCCCTTCTAAACTCTGGGTGCCCACCAATTTCCACATGGGCAGTCTAGAGTTAGATTATCAGGATATTCTGGAGCTTTGGAGATGAGCTGGATGACGAGACGTAGTATTTGTATCTGATAGTATTTATTCTGCTGTGTATTCTGTATGAGGACAAGTTTATATAACTATCCATTGTTGTATATGACTCTGATGATTGATGTATGTATAAACTGATATAGCCCTTTGTTTTAAAGACTAGTGTTTATCTATTATATATTGTTCCGCTGCGATATGTGAGATTCTGATATTGTTTCTGTTGTTCTGTTGTTCTTCTCTTTATTTTCTCTTCTTCTATCTTTTTCCTCTTTTCTTCTTCTTCTACCTTTTTCTTCTTTTTAAAACCCTCACTATTGGATTTTCCGGCACTCGATTTCTCGGCAGTCGATAAAGTGAGTATCGATGTCGAATTTTCGAAAGACGAAAATTCCCGTACGTGACAGCGTGGTATCAGAGCATATGGTTAAGCGACAACCCTGCTCTGTTGGGTGTTACTCATTAGAGATAGAGTCAGTAGTACTCTAGAATGAGTTGAGTGTAATAATAGATACGAGTGTGTATTTGTTAGTGAATATGAAATTGTTTTGTATTGTGTTGACTTATCGGTTGATTGTTTATAGATTCTGGTCGGTGCAGTCTAGCTAATTGGAATCGATAGGAGTTTCTAAACTCTTAAACAAGATAAACCGACACAGTATTGTTTTAAATAGGGTAAATGAAATAATTTTACCCAAAACTATTTTTGTGTAGAAAAGAAATGTTTTTCTATGAATTATCATAGTATATGGTTGCATGGTTGTTAGGAAAGTGATAATATTGAATGTTATCAACATTATATGAAATTGAATAAGAAATTGAAATCGTAACTCCAAAGTTAAGAAATAAATTCACATATGAATGGAATTTAAGAATGTAAATTATAAATGTGACTTATAATTGGAAGTAGAATTCCAGAGAAGTATTTGGAAATGTTTTGAAAAGAATTTGAAAATTTTGGAGATTTGAAAAGTTTAAATTCTTTTTGATTTGAAAATGAATTTCAAAGGTTTTGAAAAGTATTTTAGAGAGATGAAAGCTCTAAACTCTTTTCGATCGCTGGAAAATAATTCCGATGATGATCGCGACATCATCGGTGTTCATTTTTGGGTTTCCAAAAGAGGAATTGCTGCCAAATTGTTTTAAATGGAAGTTGTTTGAAAAATTGGGTTTTTGTTTTGGAAATTCAAATGGAATTTGAATTGTTTTCAAAATGGCTTTGAAATGTTGGTAAACTCTGGAATGCTATATAAAGATATTTATGAAATATTACTAAGTTGATAACTTATACCATTTGAATTTTGGTAGAATAAATTTAACTTAAAAAAAAAAAGTTAAATCAAAGCAAGTATAAGTGAATCAATTAAATGAAAATGAGATTGAATGTTGAAATTCATTTCGAATTCGTAAGCAAATGAATTGAATTGAATAATTGTAAATGAAAGATGAATTAAAATTCGTATGGAAATTGGAAATCCAGTTTAAATGTAAGTAGATTTAAGCGAAGTAGAATTAAAATAAATTGAATTGATATCAATTTGAATTAGTAATTGGAACTAATTTAAGATAGTGCAGTTGTAAATGACAGATAATTGATAAAATTCAATATTTCAGAATTGAAAGTAAATTGAATCCAAATTTAGTTGAAATGGTAAACTAAATACAAATGAATGGGAAATGTAAAATTGAATGAGAATAGATATATAACTTCAACAGTGAAGTAAAAATGTATAAGCAGTTTATATTGAAAATTTTATAATACAATGTGCAAAATGGTTTGAATATGGTAACTAGATATTATGGCTAGTAGGATATACAGGTGTTATAATGGAATTGGGATTTTAAATTTGAAGATAAATTTGAATTGCTCGACAAAAGGTATGTATTTGAATTTCAATATGAGATTTGCTGATTTTCTTGTCTAGCCGCTTGGCTTTTTCTTTTTCTTTTTGAAATCTGAGAGTCCGTAGGGACGTTTTGTAGTCGTACCGTATTAGCCGCGCAAAGGAGACGTTGGCGAAATTTTTCGGAAATTTAGGGCGTTAGAAAATTTTTGAGAAAATTTTGAAAGTTTAAATTTGAAATTTGAATTTAAATTTGAGTTTTGAAGTAAAACAATGTTGTTTGAAAACTATGAAAGGTTTAGAAAGATAGTTGGAATGATAACGAATCTTTAGTAGGAAGATTTGTTTTGATAATTTGATAAAACTATTTGGATGTTGAAAGATAGTAGACGAGTTAAGGACCTTTTTTCCTAACTTGTAATTTCGAGGACGAAATTCTTTTAAGGAGGGAAGTCTGTAACGACCCAGGATTTTGAACAAATTAAATTGAAAATATTTAATTAATTTTAAATTTTTGAACGATAATTTAATTTGAATCCCCGATATAACTTTGAAATTTGCAATTTAACTTTAAAATTTAATCTATTGAATGCTGAATAAAAATTTGAACATTCAATTTAAAGTTGAAGAAAAATATTTCGAAAGCTTTTAAAATTCGTATTGATATTACTAAAGATAACAGAAGCTTCAGAATTGAGTTTGAAAATGATTTGCTCAGTTTTGAATTTAATTGTTTGAACCGATATTTAAAAATAGTCATTTTTCAAACAGTCTTGGAATTTAACGAAACCGATTCCATTGGGTCCGTAACGTTAAATTATCACCGGGTTTTAAATTTCGTATCGTTCGGAGTTGTTGGGTAAGAATACGACACATAAACGCGTTAGAAATTGTACCGAAACAAATTGAATTTAAATTTAAATTTAAAAATTTAAACAAAGGATAGCATCCCTAAAGTCATGCCAAAATTCACGCCTGAAATCGTGGGAAAGATCGTGTAGGCACGTTCTCCTTGTCTCCCCCGTTCATTACAAATCTCACGAAACATTTCAGTTCAAAATTAAATGCCAGAAAAGAAAACAATGGCCGCGTGCCTTTATATTTTAAATCGAGCAGTTCGAAAAAAGAAATCGTTCCTCCTCTCCTATGAACAAATTGAAATCAAATTTCCCCTTTTGCTCGAACATCTCGAAATCAATCGAAAACAGAATCGAGCGATCGAATTCAACCTCAATTCAATACCTCTGATCTCGGTGGCGGGTTTCGTGTACTCGAAGGTGGCTGTGGTCGCGAATGGCATCTCGATGGTGGTGGGCTCGAAGTCGTTGCAACGTTCGTCTGGGCAAGCGAGTTTAGGGGATTATCGTGCTGTGGGGGAGCAGTTGTCGAATCGGGGCGAGTTCGATCTCGCGTGCGCTGTCACAAAGCGTAGGAGGCATCGCGGCGACGTGCAAGTTTGGGAAGAAGGAAGCGGTCGCGAGTTCGATATCGCGATGATGGCGACTCGATGGGGTCGCGTGGAAATCTGGAAGGGAAGCTGGGCGCTCGCGTGGGCCTTAGGCAGGCAGTCGACTTCGTCGAGGGGTTGGCTCGCGTTTGGATGTGTCGTTGAAGGTCGTAGGCGAGTGCGATGCTATTAAGGCAGAAATGGGTTCGTTTAAGTGGTGACGGAATCTGGTGGATCTCGAGCATGCGTGAGGTAGCAGTTTTATTTATTTTTTTTAAATTTAATTTAAAAAAAATGGAAAGAAAATAAATATACATGTTTACCCTACTGTCTTTTAGAAAAAAAGAAGAAGTGATAAATACAAGTTTTTCAAATTCTATGTATATGTGTATATATGTAGTTTTAAATGGGAAGAAAATAAACAGTAAGAATTTTATATTAAGCAGCTTGTCCATAAATTAAATCTAATACATATCTATCCATAGGTTAAGGAGGATATATACAGCAGCACATATATGTAGATTCTCAAATTTATATATATATATCTAGGTAAAAGTTTGAAATTTTTTAAAAAAGGAATTTGTTTAAAAATTTAAAAGTATTAGTTTAAAAATAAAATCACTGGAAAATTAATTATCAAATGGAATTGAATTGTTCGATTTAATTCAAATATTGATAAATTGTATAATATTTATACAAGGTCTATAAATCGAGAAAACAAGTCGAGATGGAAGTGGATTGAAAAATAAAAGCTAAGGTGAGATTTTTCTCACTCAAAATTAATAGCAGTTTTTGATTGATATGATTGCTATTGGATGTGATATTAGATATAGTAGGATATATCTATATATATGTAGCAATATATACATATTGGCATATGTATATATTGGATTGATTGATTTCCCGCCTCGTATAGCGGATGAGACCCTATTGCGCCGTTAGTAAGCGGATTATTTTTATAAAACCCATATACCGCGATATTCCACCTCGAAGTGGAATTGGTATTGTGCTAACGTCTTTGGATGCAGGGAAACAGGTTGGAGGGATCCAACTGGACCCCTCACATTGATTGAATTTATTTCTACTGTGATGTGATAATCTGTGAATGATTATTGATGTTATTGAATTGATGTCTGGAAATTGTTTGAAAGCTAAAATTTAGCTGAATGGATGTTTGATATCATTGGATTCCAAAAATAAACGAAATTGAATTTTTGAAATCAAAATAGAAATTTCTAAGTGAATTAATTTTAGAAATTGAATAAATGTTGAAGAAAGGAATTTTTAAGGTATAAAAAGTTAATTTTTATAATCTTATCGAATTAATTCCAGAATCAAGTGAAAATGTTAATTAAATGGATTTCGTAAAATAGTGATTATAATTTGAAGAATTTAATTTAAGAATTTGGATTTTTAAATAGATTGAAAGAAACGATTGAAATGTATTTCCTTAAAAAGGAATTTATTAAAAGAAGATAAGTTGGAAATCCAACTAGAAATTTAATCGGTAAATTGAAATAAATTGGGAAATCAATGTAAAATGATTTCAATTTGAAGAATCCATTTTAAAACAGAATATGGAATCATTTGAGAAAAAATGAGGAATTTACTTAGTAGTGATAAATAAATTTTTAAATCAATATCGAAATTGATTTGGGATTGAAGTTTTTATAAATAGAATTGGAATTTATAAAAGTTGTTTATAAATCCGAAATCACTTATTTTGATAAGTAAAAATATAGAAGTTGATAAAAAGAAGATTTATAAGTCGAAGTTGTTATTAAAATAGAAATAAAATTTATAAACGTGTTTATAAATTCAAAATCAGTTGAATTTGAGAAATTAAATATAGAAGATTTTTAAAGAAGATATATTCGCGATTTTGGATAGCGAATTTTTATTGAAATAAAAATGTGTAGAAATGATTGAAATTGGGTTAAGTGAATTATATTCACGATTTTGGACAGTGAATATATTATTAAATAAAATGGATTTATTTTTGAAGAAGTGATATTAAAAGTGAAGTTAAAAATTTTAAAGATGTTTTAAAATGTATTATGAATCGAAAGCATAGATTTCCGCAGTTCTTGTTGAAATAGACGTTTTCGAAAAATAAGGAAATGGTGGACTATAACACTGTTGTTATAGTAAATGATTTCCAAAAGGAAATGTTTTGATGTAGTATTGGGATTTATATATCTATCTAAATTTCGAATCCCTATACTAGTGATTTTGAGTCGTCGTAACGATGTTTTACGTAACATTCGTTTTGACTCAAATAGATGTTGTCAAAATAAATGATTTCCTTAAAGAATGAAATATATACTTAATTTGATTTAACTATGTCGAATATTTTCAAGTGTTGAAAATAAATAGATTTGTGAACTACTTATTATTATATAAGTATGGAATTGCTTTTCCAATATGAAATGAACGTTTTTGAGAATTTATCTTCTTAAAGATAAATCGAAATTTAATATTGAAATCGATTTGAAAAATCAAATATCAGTAGATATTCGATAAATATAAATTCACTATGGAATTTATAAAAAGAAATGGGAATTCATTTAAAAATAAATATTGATTTATTTTTGAAGTGTGGAAAATCATATATCTAGTAAAGATATTTTGGAAGAATAAATAATTTGGAAAATTATTTGGAATCTGATGATGTCGTGCATCTTTATTGATAGTTAAATAACCGACTATCAATAATTACCTTGAGTAGGTATTTGTTGTGAATTGGATGAATTTGAATACCACACTTATTTTTAAATAAACGCTCACTATTCGGGTTAGCCGGGAAAGGACCATGGGGTCGTATAACCCATTCCGAATATGTGATACGTCGTTATGAATTGCATTCGAAGACCGGTGTTGAAGACCGGATATTTTTGAAAACGAAAGGATTACCGTCGATTTACTCTACATCGGCTGATCTCCGATTTAGAGGTTTTATCACCCTTAGTGACGGGAAGTCCCGACGTGATTGAAAATTATCCGGATGTGCAAGGGCTTCGTGAGAAGTGCCTTCGGTTCTGTTCGATCCCGGAACAGACTTGTATGGATTGTATGTCTGACGTTACAATTTGAGATATAAAGCTGATTTCTTTCAAATACATTTCTGTTGGTGGCGGAGAATTTATTCTCTTAGCTTAACACCCTTCTCTGAGACGTACGAGCTCAGAGGTTATGTAGTTGAAATTTATCAGCGATATATCCCAATTTGGTAACGTGGCATACTGAGTGTTGCTGTGAAATGATCAGTGTTTGAACATTTGTGATATGATCATTTGTTTGATCTTATATCTTTGTGATCATAGGTTGATCATTTGTTTGACCCAAAGCATGGCTTTGTAGAAAGCGTAGCTTTGTGGACGAGACTTCGTCGAGCCTCACACCCCGGAAATGGTCAAAACAGGAAGGATGCGGCAAGGTTCTAGGGAGTAGCGCCCCTTAGTGTATGTCATTCCTTCTGGATAGAGGTGGTATCATGGTATGGAGCCCAGATACTTAACCTATGTGGTTGCTGCATTTTTACTATGTGGTTTGTTGGAAATCGGGGATCCTCGGGAAGATCGGTTACGATCGGGGGATGGCATACGCATGTCAGTAGTTACCTATTTTTGCAGAGGTAACCCGGCCTTGTGTTGGCAGAGATCTAACCGTAATGTTAGGTTATTTCTCGGGTCGTCTATTCCAGGGACGTACCCATCGTGGATAGGAAGTTCCTTAGCCTGACCATTTGTTGGAAATCCAAAGAAACAATACGCGACTTGTACGGTTTTAGTTGTAGAACCTATCATTCACTTATGGTGGCGCCCCACTGTTTGGATGGTAGCTATAGTAGGCATAGTTTGAAATGTCTATGCTGGCTAAGATTAATATTATACTTTCGAACTGTTTTCTACACTATGCACTAATAATAATATCAAAAAGAATTTGATTTTGCGTAGTAAGCATCTTTGACTATCATAAGAAGAAATCTCCTCCAATTCTGCGTTTGCATTATGTGTGTGGCGGGAGGTCTTATGGTAGTTTCATTTTCCTAAAGCATTGCGAATTTGTTTTATTTTCTTTGTGAAAAATAACTGTTTTACGATCTCACACCAGTCACCATGACTGACTCGGAGTTTATTGTTCCCTTCTAAACTCTGGGTGCCCACCAATTTCCACACGGGCAGTCTAGAGTTAGATTATCAGGATATTCTGGAGCTTTAGAGATGAGCTGGATGACGAGACGTAGTATTTGTATCTGATAGTATTTATTCCGCTGTGTATTCTGTATGAGGACAAGTTTATATAACTATCCATTGTTGTATATGACTCTGATGATTGATGTATGTATAAACTGATATAGCCCTTTGTTTTAAAGACTAGTGTTTATCTATTATATATTGTTCCGCTGCGATATGTGAGATTCTGATATTGTTTCTGTTGTTCTGTTGTTCTTCTCTTTATTTTCTCTTCTTCTATCTTTTTCCTCTTTTCTTCTTCTTCTAACTTTTTTCTTCTTTTTAAAACCCTAACTATTGGAGTTTCCGGCACTCGATTTCTCGACAGTCGATAAAGTGAGTATCGATGCCGAATTTTCAAAAGTTGAAAATTCCCGTACGTGACACAAGCGATTTTCATTGACATTGAATTTGGGATTGCGGGTTGAAAAGATATATACCCGTATATACTTAAATTGCGGATTGAAATGATAAATATCTGTATCACTTGACCATAGGATAGAAAATTTTATACATACACCGTTGATCTAATATAAATAATTTGAAATGATTACTATGGTTTTGGAAGGAAATATAGAGTTTTAATAAATATTGATTTTAAAGACTTATTAAAGTTGATTTAATAAAGTTGATATATAATATGTTTAAGTACTTATTTAAATTTATATTTTCAAATATAGAGTCGAAACGATTCAGGTTGAAAAGATAATTTGAAATTGATTTGAAAATTTATATTTATTTAAGAATCATACTTAAATAAGTTTGGGTTGAAATTTATTAAATTTGAAATTGTAAAGATATGTTTATAACTTGAATTTGATTAAAAGTGACTTAAGTGAATATTGCAAACTTATATAAATTTAAATAGGATATTTGGTTTATATAAATTTGTAAATTGAAGTTGTATTTAGATGTATTGAAATGATTAAAGAAATTTCTCAGAAACTAAATGTAATGAAATTAAATTGAGATATAAATGGAATTATCAAATTTAGTTTTTGAAATGTGGAATATTGAAAGCTTTGAAATATATTGAAATTTAATGGTTTGTTTTGTGTTTCAAAACTGTATTTGAAATCGTTATAATTCGAAATGATTTATTGAGAAATTGAATTGAGTTGAAATTTATGAATTGAGATTGAATTAAGTTGAATTTGGAAGTCGAGTTAATTTGAATCGATTTGTGAATTTGTGGAAGCTATTTTATTATATAAAGTATTTTTAAACTATATCTACAACTATTTATATTTTACTTTATAAATTATTTTAATATAAACTATTTTATATAAATCATTTTCAAAATATATTATTTTATTATAAACTATTTTAACTTATAACTATTTTATATAAACTATTTTTATTTTATAAACTATTTTATTATATACACTAATTTTAATATCTAAACTGTTTAAGAGGAAAGTGTTATGAATTCCAAAATGTTACGATTTCAATCTATAGTTTCAAAGTGTTATGAATTTCAAGGTTTTGATTTCCATGTGTTTTGATTTTAAAGACTTACGGTTTCGAAAGCGATATAACTTTGGAAAGTGATATGATTTTGGAAATGGATTTATTTGAAGTGAAAATGATATCGTATGGATATGGTTTTGAAATGGCAATGATATTTCGGTTTTAAAATATAAACTATTTTGAAAGTTTATTAATGACCAATCGGTGTAATAATTACGTAGTTATTGAAGAGTCCGGGATTGGTTAGGGACATACTCTCTGTCCAAACCGAAAACCACTTTAATAACTATTATACGCGGAGTGTGATCCAGAATGAAGTTGTAACGACCCAGAATTTTGAACGAATTAAATTGAGAATATTTAATTAATTTTAAATATTTGAACGATGATTTAATTTGAATCCCCGATATAACTTTGAAAATTTGCGATTAAACCATAAAATTTAATCGATTGAAGTTAAATAAAAATTTGAATCTACAATTTTAAGCTGAAGAAAAATATTTCAAATGCTTGTAAAATTCGTATTGATAACACTGAAGATAACAGCAGCTTCAGAATTTAAATTTAAACTGTTTTGATCAGTTTTGAATTTAATTGTTCGAATCGATATTTAAAAATAGTCGTCCAAGGCGCAGTCTCGGAATTCGACGAAACCAATTCCATTGGGTCCGTAATAGTTTGTTATTGTCAAATTTCAATTTTCGTATTTTTCGAAGTTATGGTGTGAACACACGGCGTGTAAATGCATTGAGAATTTATATTAGTTTGAATTTAAATTTAAATCGAATAATTTTATTGGTCAAAATCAACATGCTATTCGTTCCTTTGGTTACGCCTAAAATCACGACTAAATCGTGCTGAGCGTGCTTCCTTCAAATCTTGCATACTTTCTCCCTTCGTCAGTTCAATCCACAATCGAACGAGAGAAAATGGAAATAAAAATGGCCGATTATTTCATTCGAAAACAAAACGAGAATATGAAGTTCCTTCTCCCTAAAATCATTCGAGCAGGATAAATCAAAACCCATTCGAGAGTTCGATCGCAAGGCAGCAGACTGGGAGCCTTCGAGCTCGCTGGCGGGGGTTCTCGAGGCGTGTGGGCAAGGGCGTGGAAGGTGTCGCGAGGCGTTCGAATGGGGTAGAACGCGATCGCTTAAGGGGGAGGCGGCGACGTATTAGGCGGGGTAGAGTCGCGATGAAGGTGCAGCGTCTTGGGTGCGAACTGGAGCTCGATTTCGAGCAGCGTGGTGGCACTCGCGTAAGGGGACGATAAGAAGGCGGAATCGACTTCGTGGTGGGCAAGAGAAGGCGATGGCATAGGCATGTGATGGGAGGGGCGATTGCGTTCGACCGAGTCGATTTTTGGAAGCGACGAAGTCGCGATAGGAGCTAAGGCTCGGAGTTGACGAGGGCTGACGTCGTCGAAGAGGTGGCGCCGTGGAGGTTGATCAGTGGGCTTGGGGATGATTGACTCGCGGCAGTTAGACGGTGGTGGTTCGACGATTTCCACTGAGGTATAATTACAAGTTTATTTTGATTTCATTTAAATACTAATGTATAAGTATAAAATGATAAGTGTTTACAGTAAAGAATTATGAGTAAGATTTAATTTATCAAGTAAAAATCAAATGTTTAGTTAAATAAATTATTACGGGAAACTTAGTTTAAAATTATAAAAAGGGAAATTATTATTCGATTTGAAGAAATTAATTGGTTTAAATGGTTCATTTAATTATTGTCATTATATGAAAATATTTATTAAAAGAAACTTGGTTGTAAATTTCATTTTAGTTAAATAAATTTGTTAAAAGAAATTTGTTTGAAATTTAAAGGTATTTGTTTACAATAAAAACAAATCACGGATTAATTGAATTATCAAATGGAATTTAATTTTTCAATTTTTTTCGAATATTGATAAATTGTATAATTATTTATACAAGGTCAAATAAGTCAAGAAAACAAGTCGGATTGGAAACGGATTGCTATTAAAAGCTAAGGTGAGATTTTCTCACTCGAAGGAAAATTTTATTTTGCAGTTATTGATTGTTTGACTGTTTGGATGTGCTATTAGATATGATAGGATATATCTATATATATAGCAGTATATACATATTGGCATATGTATATATTGGATTGATGATTTCCCGCCTCGTATAGCGGATGAGAACCTATTGCGCCGTTAGTAAGCGGATTTTTATAAAACCCATATACCGCGATAATTCCACCTCGAAGTGGAATTGGTATTGTGCTAACGTCTGTGGATGCAGGGAAACAGGTTGGAGGGATCCAACTGGATTCCTCACAGTAGTTATTTATGTACAGATATTATGATGTATTCTGTATCATACGTTGAGATATGATATTGACTGTTGTGATTGACTAATTGATGCGTTGCATCATCGGATTCAAATTTTGAAGTTTAAAAATAACGATTTTAACTTTAAAAAGAGATTTTAAAAGTGATTATTTGAAAGTATACGTTTATTTGAATTTTTGAATTGATTTACTTTAAATAAATAAATGTTATAAATTTAAAGTTATGGGAATTATAATGTTTGTAAATTATAACCGAAAGATAAAATTTCTTTTGAAATAAATGGTTAAGTCATAAATAAAAAGATTTGAATTGAGATTTTTTGAATTATTAAAACGATGTATATAAAAGATGTATAAAAATTTGATTTTATAAATATAAAATATTGGGATTATAAAACGAGTTTTAATAAGTGTTAAAATGAAGAATAAAGGGATGGTATAAGTAAACGAAATTTATATTTATAAATTATGAAGTTACAAAATAAATAGATTTTTGTAAAACAAAAGACTTATAAGTGATTTACTTATAAATCGGGTGTCGACGTTTAATTTAAGAGTTGTGAATAAGTATGAATGGTTTATAGACGAGATTTAAAAAAAAAATATTTTATAAATCCAAACAATGGAATTTTAAACGTAGTTCGGTTGTTGTTAAAAATAAGATTTTTAAATGAAATCTTATAAGGAATAAGATTTAAAATTTGTGAAGCCTTAAAGGAACGAATGTTATAAATCCATGAAGTATAAGTACTTAACCTCTAATATGGACTTTTGGTATATAAAGTTGAGTTATAAAATGAGTTGAATTATAAAGAAGATTTATAAATCGAAGTTGTTAGAAAATAGAAATAAAATTTATAAACGTTGTTTTATAAATCCAAAACCAATTGAAATTGATAAGTTAAACATAGAAGTTAAATAAAGGAGATATATCCGCGATTTTGGATAGTGGATAATTATTGAAATATAAATATGGAGAAAAGATTGAAATGTGGTTAGTGAAGTATATTCACGATTTTGGACAGTGAATATATTTTAAGTAAAATGGATATGGTTTTGGGAAAGTAATATTTAAGATGAAGTTAATTGTTTTAACGATGTTTTAAAATGATTAAATATCGAAATCATAGATTTCAACATTCATTGTTGAAATAGACGTTTTCGAGAAATTTAAGGAAATGGTGGACTATAACACTGTTGTTATAGTAAATGATTTCCGGAAGGAAATGTTTTATATAGTATTGGGATTTACACATCTATCTAAATTCTGAATCCCTATACTAGTGATTTCGAGTCGTCGTAACGATGTTTTACGCAACATTCGTTTTGACTCAAATAGATGTTAAAATTTATGATTTCCTTAAAGAATGAAATATATACTTAATTGGATTTAAGTATATCGAATATTTTCAAATGTTGAAAAATAAATGATTTGTGAAATACTTATTTTTAAATAAGTATGGAAATGCTTTTCCAATATGGAATGAACGTTTTGAGAATTTATCTTTGTAAAGATAAATTGAAATTGAATATTGAAAACGATTTGAAAATCGTATATCAGTAGATATTTTGAAAGATATAAATTCACTATGGAATTTATTAAAAGAAATGGGAATTCGTCTTAAAAATAAACGTTGATTTATTTTTGAAGTGTGGAAATTTTATATCTAATAAAGATATTTTTGAAGATAAAAAATTTGGAAAATTATTTGGAATCTGATGATGTTGCGCATCTTTATTGATAGTTAAATAACCGACTATCAATAATTACCTTTAGATAGGTACTTGTTGTGAATTGGATGAATTTGAATGCCACACTTATTTTTGAATAAACGCTCACTATTCGGGTTAGCCGGGAAAGGACCATGGGGTCATATAACCCATTTCGAATATGTGATACATCGTTATGAATTGCATTTGAAGACCGGTGTTGAAGACCGGATATTTTTGAAAACGGAAGGATTACCGTCGAGTTACTCTACATCGGCTAATCTCCGATTTAGAGGTTTTATCACCCTTAGTGACGGGAAGTCCTGACGTGATTGAAAATTATCCGGCTGTGCAAGGGCTTCGTGAGAGGTGCCTTCGGTTCTGTTCGATCCCGGAACAGACTTGTATGGATTGTATGTCTGACGTTACAATTTGAGATATAAAGCTGATTTCTTTCAAATACATTACTGTTGGTGGCGGAGAATTTATTCTCTTAGCTTAACACCCTTCTCTGAGACGTACGAGCTCAGAGGTTATGTAGTTGAAATTCATCAGCGATATATCCCAATTTGGTAACGTGGCATACTGAGTGTTGCTGTGAAATGGTCAGTGTTTGATCATTTGTGATATGATCATTTGTTTGATCTTATATCTTTGTGATCATAGGTTGATCATTTTGCTTGACCCGAAGCAGGGCTTTTTGAGAAAGCGAAGCTTTGTGGACGAGACTTCGTCGAGCCTCACACCCCGGAAATGGTCGAAACAGGAAGAATGCAGCAAGGTTCTAGGGAGTAGCGCCCCTTAGTGTATGTCATTCCTTCTGGATAGAGGTGGTATCATGGTATGGAGCCCAGATACTTAACCTATGTGGTTGCTGCATTATTATCTATGTGGTTTGTTGGAAATCGGGGATCCTCGGGAAGATCGGTTACGATCGGGGGATGGCATACGCGTGTCAGTAGTTACCTATTTTTGCAGAGGTAACCCGGCCTTGTGTTGGCAGAGATCCGGTTAGGTTCTCGGGTCGTCTATTCCAGGGACGTACCCATCGTGGAAAAGGAAGTTCCTTAGCCTGACCATTTGTTGGAAATCCAAACTCCAATACGAACTTTGTACGGTATTAGTTGTAGAACCTACCATTTACGTACGGTGGTCACCACTGTTTAGATGGTAGCTATAGTAGGCATACGATACTGGTCGTATGTTGGCTAAGATTAATATTATACTTTCGAAATGTTTTCTACACTATGCACTAATAATAATATCAAAAAGAATTTGATTTTGCGTAGTAAGCATCTTTGACTATCATAAGAAGAAATCTCCTCCAATTCTGCGTTTGCATTGTGTGTGTGGTGGGAGGTCTTATGGTAGTTTCATTTTCCAAAAGCATTGCGAATTGACTTTAAAATTTTTTCTGTTGTTTATTCTAAAAATAAACTGTTTTACGATCTCACACCAGTCACCATGACTGACTCGGAGTTTATTGTTTCCCTTCTAAACTCTGGGTGCCCACCAATTTCCACACGGGCAGTCTAGAGTTAGATTATCAGGATATTCTGGATATTCTGGAGCTTTGGAAGCAAGCTGGATGGCGAGACGTAGTATTTGTATCTGATATATTTATTCCGCTGTGTATTCTGTATAAGGACAAGTTATATAACTGTCCATTGTTGTATATGACTCTGATTGATGTATGTATAAACTGATATAGTTCTTTGTTTTAAAAGATTATTCATTTATCTATTATATATTGTTCCGCTGCGATATGTGAGATCCTGATATTGTTTTCTGTTCTGATGTATTTTCTGTTGTTCTTCTTCTTTCTTTCTTCTCTTTTTCTTCTATTATCTTCTTCTTCTACTTTTTCTTTTTCTTAAAACCCTCACTATTGGAGTTTCCGGCACTCGATTGCTCGGCAGTCGATAAAGTGAGTATCGATGTCGAATTTTCGAAAGTCGAAAATTTCGGTATGTGACAGAAGTGGTTGGAATGATGATGTTGCTGGATTTGAAGAAAGAGAACGATAATGGATAGCCTTGACACTTGTGTCAAATTGGAAATGACTTAAACAGGAGCCGTGCCGGGCCAGTGAGGTTAGCTACCTCTAGCGGACACACTTCTTCGTAAACTACTCATTACTTGTTTTTGATTGGTGCGCACCCTTGATTTGGGAGTGTTGTTTCGCGGTGTTGCGATCGTTGCGGCGATGCGTTCTCACCAGTCCGGATCAGGAAAACGGTAGTTTCACTACCTTGGGTATTGCCTCATGTGCCTTGTCATACTCGTATCCCTATGCGCGACCACTACGATTTGTTTCGTGTTATACCTATGGAGTACTCCCTGATAGCCCACTAGTTTACGGTGGAGTTTACAGTGCTATATAGACTATGACGCTTATATAAAATGTGTTAAGGGGGATAATGGTAACGCCTTAACGCTATTTTGATACTTTATATTATTGATAGGCATTATCTACTTAGCGTACACTACTACATAGTAGATAGCTTAACGGATCCTTAGAGGATAGTTATCCCAAACATTCTTTGAGTTACTTGTATTTTCAGTTGTTATTTCACTTGAGTTGGATTTATTGATATAAGAATGTTAATCCTGACTCGAGTGTTTTGTGTTTTGCTTTACGCTCGGGTCAGACTGAGTGTACCAGTATTCGAGACTCACCTTTGGAGTTGGAGCTTCGCTTGGATATCCAGCTATCTATCCAGCTTTCGGATATTCAGTTGATTCCAGTGATGTATTTTGATCTTGTATTTGACTATTGTATTCGAGACTTCTGTTGTATCTTGTTTAACTCTATTATATATATAGTAGCTTCATGAACTACTATTGTTTTATTTCCGCTGCACTATTGTTATATTACTCTGTGCCTGTGATTTTGTGATTATTTATTTACTGTATATGCTGAGTTTTGCCAAATTTAAATTAACAATCTGATATTTTGAGCAATTCAAGTCCGACATGTGCGGATGCGAATGGCATAAAATACCGGGTCGTTACACAGCTGAAAATGGTTCCATCGGCACATGGACCAAATTAGTGAGCAGATTCATGAGGCAATTCAGAGTGCATATTTCAAGATCATAGAACGTGATGACGTTATCGAGCATGAAGTAAAGGGCTGGAGAGACCTTGAGAAGTTATTTTACCAAGTTTAATGCGGTAACTGCTGCAGTTCAAAATCCGGATCCATCAGTGGTTCTGATGGTGGCGGTTTTGGGAGTTGCTAGTAAAATAGCTTTTAAGATTGCTTTGGAGAGGGATCCATTGACGGAACTTCCAGAATTTTGTCATGAGGCTAAAAGAAACTTGCACCAAGAGGACACCAAAACCAAAAGGCATAAGTTAATGTTGTTGATGGTGGAGGACCATCTAGAATAGGATCTGCAGGGATAAAGGAAAGCGAAAGGCTGATAATGGCTTTGGAGGACCAAAGCGGCATAGAAAGGAATAGAAATTCTCTTCTTACATAGAGTTGAGCAAAACCTAGAGCAAATTTACCTTGAGACCATAGGGCAGATCCACTATCGAAAACTAGTAAGGAGAGAACCCACCGATTGAGAAAAAAGATCGAGGAAATATTTCCTATCCATAAGCTGGATGGGCATGAAACCAATGATTATAGGCACCTTCGTGACCTGATCGAGGAACTGGTTAGGAACAACCAGTTGTAGCAATAAGTAAGAAGCCGAGCTGTAGTGGTGGAACAGAAGCAACAATCATCTGAAGCAAATGGAAATGGCATTGGATCTTGGTCGAGGATAGTTACCTCATGACCGGGACGGTGGAGAATCAGGTTTGATTCTCCCACTTTGCATTTGCTTTCAATAAATGATCTGGCATTCCAGCCAAGCCACTTACTCATGTATGGGACCTAGATCGATCCCAAGGTACACTCTAAGTTGGATGCTAGGCTGCGTTGCATATCAGGATGGATGTTGTGATGTGTGTTTAATGTATGAATTTGAATTCAATGAATGCGTGATTTCGAAAATTACTCGAATGTGATAATCGATACTGACTTCCAAAAAACCAACGGTGGTTACCCCCTGATATTGATTTATGAACTAACTGATCAAGGTAGTCTTGTCCGGAGAGGAAAGGCGATGGCCATAATGTGTAGGCCCCATTGTCGGAGAGCAAGTGGATTAGGCTTGTACAAGAGCAAGCCCCCTCACTAGAAAGTGAGCGGATTGACCTTGCATGGACATTGAGTTCACTTGCCGGAGAGCGAGCGAATCAGGCTCAGCAAGGATCTGGAGAGATCAAACCTTAGATTGAATGACAAACGATCTAGAGAGATCGCATCCCAGATTGGATGAGAGCCTAAATTGGATATAACCCTTGATTGAAGGCTAAACGATCCAAAGAGTCCATCGATTTAACTAACGATCCAAAGAGATCGAGATTAACTAACGGCCCAGAAAGGCCGTGGATTTCACCAATGATCCGGAGAGATCCAGATTTAAATAAATGACCCAGAAAGGTCGAGGATTCGAATAATGATCCGAAGAGATCAGAGATTAAGCTAACAATCCAAAGTGATCTGGAATTGAATTGGTCATCGAGTACATGATCTGGAGACCTTGAAAACTAGTTGTCAGTTTTAAACACCAACTTACCTTAAAACAATTTGATAGCAATTACCGATTTGAGCCGCTGATTTTGACGTATGATTGTTAACTCTAGGAAGACATCGGAATGATGATTATTTGTGACTAAAACTCAAGCAACGACTAGAGTCCTTAGCTACAATAGTTTGTAACGATCATTGATTTACAGGTGAATCCGATGGAACTGGACGATTCGTCGCGGTATGGCCAGTTAATAGCTAGAAAATTCAGCTAATCATGAATAATCGATTTCGATATTTGTGCTTGAGAAAAGCACGCTTACTATTCATAAAGTGTGTTTTGGGAGGCAAATTTTATCCAGCTTTGCGACTAAGCCATATTCGGACGAATTAGCTTGATAAAATAGAGATATTACCAAGTAGGAATCTAGAGCAATAACTGCCAAACTTGGAGATCGAGTAGGACCAACAAATAAAGCTTTAAACATTTTAGTGTTTCCCGAAATGACCAACACAATGAACCATCAACTTGCAAAAATCCCTCTGAGTTGTCCACGCTTCCACTCATTTCCAATGCAAAATCCCAAAAATCCATGATTCAAAACAAGTGATGGATCATACAGATCCATAATCGGGGTTTGGTACCGATCCCTAAAACTTGCTCAGATCCACCAACAACTTACATCACATGAATATGTGATGCTTATAAACTAGTATGTGTCAAATGGAGTGATTTGCTAGTTAAAAACAACCAATATGATCGATGCCAAAAGCTATCAACCAGCATTCAAGCGAGGAGTTCCACCAAATCAAAGCTCGTATCGATGCAACTAGATGCCAAGGACCAAGACACCAGCTAAACAAGCGACTACAATAACTCAAAGAAATATTCCCCACACATCTTATGGATCGGTACCAATCCATAGGCGTATTGGTACTGATCCTCGAAAATTGATGACGTGGCTACGATCTTCTCCAAGCACCTTCCTCTGGACGTGGGAAACGTGGGTGCAAATATGGTGGAGAGATTTCAGGCGACCTGCAGCTATAAATTTAGGATGAAGGGCGTTGTTTGTAGGATCATTTCGCTTCTCCTAACAATTTTTTGTACTTCCTCTATTATCTCAGGGATCATTACCGATCTGTAAGAACAACTTTGTAAAAACTCAATAGAAATGGAACAACAAAGTTCAAGTGGACATAGGCCAGAGTATTCGTCGAACCACTATAAAATTATGTGTTCTTCTTTTCAATTTCTTGATATTTTCATATTTATTACTTCATTGAGTGTTTATGCCACTTTTTGGTATAAACAAATATGAGTAAGAATCCACCATACTCTAGACGACTATTTAAGGCATAATCTCACCTTCTCGTATATAACTTATTTGAATATATCATGATGGGAATGACTGTACGATAGACACAAAGTTCCAAGTAGAGCCATATACATAATAATATAGGGTAATCTAACCCATATCTATACTAAAGTGAGGTGTATCAATAGTGTGCGCCAATCTATCACTCCGTTAATACCAGAAGAAAGACTGGTAACATGAAGCAAGCTCCAGAGACACGAAGTCTCTATAGTTTTAGTTACCTTCATGGTATTGTGACATGTATCCACCAGAGTGCTCATCAACACGAGTACTCAATAATCACGATCCAAATCTAGCCATTATAGGTAACAGAATGGTGGCCTATCTAACACAGGGGCAAACACACATAGCAAATGCATGAAGCTATATAAATGTAGGGTGTCACAGATGTGACGACCGCCCATGACCCCTACACTGAACCTAGAGATAGTGCGCTGTAAAGTGTGCCAGGCGAGCATGGACGATTGTCAGGGTAAATTAAAACAACAGAATCTATCGTATTACTCACAGCGCATGGACAAAATACAATAGAACATATGTATAGTGAAGCGTCACAGAATAGAATCTCATCAATAAAACTTCATAATAGTTGAATACAAACATCTGAATAGTCAATACAACAAGCCTCACTACATAACACTCAGAGAAGATACAAACAGCGGAACACCCAGTACATATAATAAGAAGATAATATGCAATCCTCCAGCTCGTCTTCGATATCAACACCGTGGAAAGCAAGAACAGCACCTGTCACCTGCTACCTAGTCTGCCCGTCCCAAAATGGACGAACAGCCCAAGGCAATAAGAGTTAAAACATAAAGCCTTGAGTCAGACAACAGTCTTAGTGAGCAGTAAATTAACTAACAACATACCAAAAGAGCATAAAGGAAAAGGAATAGGAATACAACCCTCCTACTCCACCTCTTTCTACAGTGATAGCCCCCAGACACACACAAAGTAGAAGCAAACATAGCAAAGCACACAATTTAAGGTAAAGCAATTATCACTCGAGTCAAGGGCGATGTTTTCCAAGTACAAACCCCCAAGGCCTAAACCAAGATCAGATAAGCACCCAGAAAATACCGCTCTTGAGACCGAATGATGATACAACCAAACATCCATGACTCTGGCTATCACTGTTACCATTGCCTCGATATCACCGTTAATTGAATGACCGGCACATTCTTTCAGCCGTCCGTCAAGGGCTAATGGAAACCCTGGTTCTAGACATTACTCCCGCACGTTGTCGTGACCCGTGCCTAGGTCTATCGAATCTGCCCAGAGTACTTGACTATCAATCATTAGCCTTCAGGGACTATCGAATCTGCCCAACGTACTCTTGCTTTGAGCATGCTAGAACCTTCAACAACGATGAGATCTCAGCCTTCTAGTCATCCTCCTCGACGACTATTTCCATACTAGCTCAAGCGCCTCTCGAGTAAACCATTATCCTCTAACTTGAGCCATATCACCGAGTTATCAACATGCTTGGAATGATCCCGTCTGGATTAGACCAAGACTATCTCATATCATGCCTCGCTTCATCACATCCTCGCAAAGCTTCATCTCAACATCATCATCATCGAATCTATGCATAAGAGCTTCACCATCTGCTACATATGCCACAAGCAGCTTTTCCAATTCAAGAGCCTTTCCCTTGGCTTTTGAATCATCTTCGGTCTAAATCAAACCATCAATCATCTAATTCATTGCAATCAATCAAATCAAGCATTAATCCAAGTAAACAAGCATTCAAATATGATCTAAAAAGACAATTATAACAATAATGGCAATTTCGTAATTAAAGAGTCGAAAGTCTAACAAGCATGAAATCATGAGTAATGTCTCTACAATCTTGATGAATAAACTTGCATAGGCTAACATGTAGTAAAATGGTTGTCAAATCATCTTAACCAATGGATCTATATGGATCTATACTTAGGATTAGGAAAATGCATGGAAATCACTATTTTAACACCAAATCAAGCCAACGATCCGATATACTCCTTTGGATCCGTGTGAGAGATAATCACCACTCACCAAATCACCTAAACAACCCCAAATCAACACACTTCAGATCTGGACAGCGAAGGATCTAGCTTGATCTATCACGAATCCGCTTCAAACGATGAAATCTCACTTCAATGGATGTAGATCTTCAATCTAAGCTCTTGAATCTTCAATTTGGTCTTCAACTTGGATGGATGGAATCACTAGATTAGAGTGGAGAAAAGAAGTGAAGAAGTGTAGAAGTCGAGCTCTCAAAATGGCAGCACTTCGTCGCTTCGAAATCCGGATCCCAAAAATGAAGAAAGCCCCTCCTATTTATAGGCTGATTTCCTCCCTAGGTCGTCCACTATTAGGTCGTCTCCAACCTAAAGACCATCACGACTTACGACCTACCAGCCCACTACGACCTAACACCTTGCCGACCTAAAACCCATCTGCCTACGACTTACGACTTAGCAGCTAACTCCTATGTCGGCCACGGCTTAACACATCGCATAAGCGCACCTTCACACGACCTACGACTCAACTGCAACGCGACCTAACAACAGCTCCGACCTAAGACTTAACTATAGCATGACCTAATGCTAAGCCAAAAACTCAACGACTTAAAAAATGCTGACCTAACCCCTAGGTCGCTCACGACCTAACACCTTAAGCCAACACGCGACCTAAAACAACACGCGATCTATGACTTAGCAAACATGCGACCTAACTAAAAACAGAGCTCACGACCTAACTCTCAGGTCATCTACGACCCAACGACTCATCACCCTATTCCCTTAACTCGGCCACGACTCAACTGAGTTACGACTTAACTTCTAGACTTAGGTCGCTCACATCCTAACTCCAACACTCCTTAAGTCGTTAACTCGCCCAGCCGACCTAACATAAGTCGCGAACAAACTGGAATACAACCTAACGACTTATCACCTTAGGACGTTTAACCCACTTAGCTCCTTATGTCGCTGCCGACCTAACTCTACCCCACGACCTAAGCTTGTCACACGACCTATCTCCCCTATGACCTAACCCCAGAATCCTTAGGTCGCCTATACCTCTTAAGTCGGTCAATTCCTTAAGTCGTCTAAATGCTTAAGTCGGTCAAGTACTGTAGGTTCTCCCAATCCTTTAGGTCGTCCACTTGACCTAGCCTACCCCACGACTCAACCTTTGAACGACTTAAGCTACATCATGACTTAACTTCTAGACAACTTAACTCCTACGCGACTTAAGCTTTAGTCGAACTAAACTCGGGACGACTTAACAATACTAACAATCTAATATCGACTGTTTTACGATGTTTCGATCCGTAAGAAATACGGGTCGTTACATTCTCTCCCCCTTAGGAATTTCGCCCCCGAAATTCCAAACAAACAAGGCAATCAAAGACTATTCTGTACGCCTACCAACCATAGCAACCAACAAACCATGTATCCAATTCTAGCTTAGCGTACAGAATTCTAACACTAGAACAAGTTACAATATCGTGAGATGACACGACACCTTAGGGCCATACCTTGAAGAGTTCAGGATGAGCTGCCTTCATCCTCTCTTCCACCTCCCACGTACAGTCGTTATCATCATCACTCCATTGTATCTTGAGTAACTTAACTACCTTTCTCCTAAGTTGTTTCGTGTCGGTTTCCACAACACGAAGCGGCTTACGAGGTCTTCTATCGACTGGATCAACTTCGAAATCTTCACAGCTATCAGCAGAAACCACTGTATTCGAGTCGTGCACATACTTCCGTAGATACGATACATGAAAAACATTGTGCACACCCGACATCTTCTCTGGTAACTCCAACCTGTAGGCGAGCTTTCCAATTCGCTCGATGATCGGGAATGGTCCAACAAATCTCGAAGTCAATTTTCCCTTCTTCCTGAATCGAATAACATTCTTCAGTGGAGAAATCTTCACAAAAACCATATCACCTACGTCGAACTCCAAATCCTTACGACGCTTATCAGCATAACTTTTCTGACGATCTTGGGCTGCCTTCATTCGTTGCCGAATGATCTCTATACAATCTGAGGTCTGTCGAATCATCTCTGGCCCAAGTATCAGCTTTTCTCCTGTCTCTATCCAACATGTCGGAGAGTTACACGGTCTTCCATACAATGCCTCATATGGTGCCATACCAATGCTCGACTGGTAACTGTTGTTATATGAATATTCCACCAAATGAAGGTGATCTTCCCATGATCCTCCGAAATCTAAAACACAAGCTCTGAGGAGATCTTCCAAAACTCGGTTGACTCTCTCGGTCTGACCATCTGTTTGAGGGTGATAAGCTGTACTCAAACACAACTCGGTTCCCAAAACTTCCTGGAAGCTTTTCCAAAATCCACTAGTGAACAATGGATCTCGATCGCTCACTATACTCTTCGGAATACCATGGAATCGAACTACTCATTTAACATACAACTCTGCCAACTTTGATGCAGTCCTAGTCGATCGAACAGGAATGAATCTTGCACTCTTAGTCAGAGATCTACGATGACCCAAATTCCTTCATTTCCCGTTCTGGTTCTTGGTAGTCCATCAATAAAATCCATCGACACTTGCTCCCACTTCCATGTAGGAACTTCTAATGGCTGAAGCAGTCCACTTGGCTTCTTCTGTTCGGCTTTTACCAACTGGCAGTTCATACATTTGGAAATAAAATTTCCAACATCCTTCTTCATACCTTCCTAGTAGTAGGTTCTCTTCATGTAATATCCCAGAAATTTGAGCAATATCAATTTAATAATCTGTTAAATAATTAAATTGATATTGATGATCTTTGATAATAAAATTTGAATTTAATTTAATAATCTAATTAAATAAGTACCAAATATGTTATTTCCAAATAATAAGTATAATGTATTATTTTTATAAATATGAATGGATTTTAAAGACTATGGAATTGTTATTTTAAATTGATTAGTAGTTGTATATGAATATATATATAACTTAATTTTTTTTAAATTGAATCTTAGGATTTAATTTGATTTGAATTTAATTTAAGTTTTGAAATTCAAAAGAATAGATATTTAAATTGTTTTGGATTTTAGAATATTTGTATAAACTTTTATTTATAAATATAGTTAGTTTTGTTTCTTTTAAAAAGTGATCTATATATATAAATAAGTAATAAGTATTTATTAAATAAAGAAAAAGGCTTTTTATTTACATTTTAAATAAATACTAATTAATTAAAGAGACATGTGTAAATTCCTAAGGCTTTAATATTACATGTGTTCTAAGATTAGGATATGAGAAAGACAAGTGTCATATTTAATTTTTGTTTTCTTTTATTTATTTTTTTTAAAATCAATTCAGCCTACATATGCATGTTTTCCTCATCTTCATTTCTTTTCTAACCTTCATTTTCAAGAAGAAAATCTGAAATCAATACCACCTCAAACAAAACATGAAATCAATATACTCCTCAAACCAGAAAATAAATTCAATAACCTGTAATACATTCTTCAATCTATAAATCAAAAATCTGAAAACAAAGCCTGCATATTTTCTTTAATCTGGAATCAAATTCCAGTCTGCATGCAAGATTCTGTAAACAAGCAACTCAAGTTTTAAATCAAAGAAGCAAGGCATCTCTGCATACAAATTTCTATAGCTAGCATTCCAATTTTCAAAGAAAATCAAGCATTCAGTTTTAAAGGTTTCAAAATCAAGGCTATTTCAAAGAATAAAGCTCTGTTCTCTGCTTTTAAAAATAGGTGAGTAACACTTTCTAAAAACTTAAGTATTCTATATAATCTGGTTGCATGCTTATCTCTGAAATAAGTTGTCTGTGAATATATTCTAAGTATATCTCTGTGCATGTATGTATATATAGGTTGGTGTGCATGTTTGTTAACTATGATATCTCTGTTTCCAGTTTCAAGCTCAGATTTGATTTAAATTTTGTATCTATTGACCTAGTCATTATCATGATTTAAATTATAAACAATAATTGATTGTTTTATCATATATTAGAGTTTAAATTTTTATTTAAGTTAAAATAAAATGAGGATTTCTCTGGAAAATAGAATAGAGCAGGAAAACTTAAGTTTTGTTAAAATTCGAACCTCTTAATTCATTGATTCAGGTATACGATCTGAATCCCTGATTGAAACCATGATTTTTAAGATTCGAATCATGATTTTTAGAAGTAGGTTGAAGGAGCAGTTCGAGGTTGATCAAAATGAGTGTTTTGAGTTACCTCTGATGATCTAGTTGGTCGGAGTAGTCGAAATTTTCTCTGGTGATAGAGGAGTAATAAGGGATTGTGGGAAAAATGTCAAATGAATGTTCTAATCATTGGGGAGGCGGCGGTGATCATTTTATGCCTGTAGACCTAGTTTTTGATGTGGTCGGAATAATTGTCGTCAAGTTGTCTCTGGTGGACCGAGTTCCACCATACTCTGGAAATTGAAAGCAGGGACGTTGACGTAGACAAGACCGGAAGATCAGACGCTCAGGCGATCGGAGAGAAGAATTCGAGTGATTTCCAGGCTTTGGTTCCTGTTCTTGATGGTGATGGGATACTCGTTTTCGAATACGAGTAGATGTCGAAACTTTGGTGATCGAGTTTGGATATGAAGGTGAATGTTGACTTGAGGAGATCATCGGCGGTGATCGAAATGGAGCGGCGTCACCGTGCATGTGCACGGTGATGATTTGGATTCTGGTGAGTTTGGGTTTTTTGACAGAGGAGTGGTACTCGAATTTTCTCGAGTTAAATGCGTGAGAGACTCGAAGAAAATAGGATTTTGACTCGGGGAAAATTTAGTGGGCTCGGGTAGATTTTGTAATTGAAGTTTGATAAAGAGGGGAAGGGAAAACTCGAAGACGACTCGGGGTTTCTGTAATTTTTCTCGGGTATTCTGATGTCTGGCTCGGGTCAATTATGATGTTTCAGTTTTTAAAGCCAGACAGGGTTTTTAAATTTTAAATTGAGTTTAAAATGTTAAGCAGGATTTAAAACAAAGTTTTAAATCAGATTTTTAAAGTATGGATTCAATTTAAATTTGAATCTCAGTTGTGAAAATAAATAAGTCTTATTATAATATTTAAACATCTTTAGAATGTTTAAAGTATATTTTAAAAAGGTTTTGAATTTAAATAAATTGGTTTAAAAATCTTTTAAATGTTAAGTGTTTCTTTAACATTTGGTTTTAAAAAGGGAATGGTAATTTTGTTTTAAACTTGGTTAAAGTTAAATTTGAAATTTATTTAAATCTGTAATTTGAAATGAAATAAAAGAAAGATTTAAAAGTAAAAAATTTCAAAGCTTTTGTAAATGATAATTAAAGTAGTTATAAATGTTAATACTTTAATTTAGAGGTTTAATGATATAGGATTCATTAAATTAAAGAATAATTTAATAATTTAATTAATTAATGATTTAGTGTTAATAAATTAAATAACTAGGATTATAAGTTAATTAATTAAGGTTAATTAATTTGGGATTAAGAATCATTTATTTAGATAAGAATATATTTTTAATAAATGATTAGCAATTTATTAATCAAGTGATTTAAATATTTATTAAGCAATTAATTTAGTAATTATAAATTAATTAATTGGTAATTAAGAATTTATTAATTTGTAATTAATAAATAGTTGATTAAGGCTTAATTACTTTGAGAAAATAATTAAAGGATTGTTAATAATTAATGAGAGATCATTAATTAGGGATTATTAGATAATTAATTAACATGATTAAATTTGATAATCAATTAGATTAATTAGTTAATATGAAAATGGGTTAAGTATAATTACTTAATGGAAGAAATTTAAAGAAATTGATTACTTAAGGTAATTAATTAAATAAATTTGATAAGTTTAAATTAATTAATTAATTTAATTTAAGATAATCACTTTGGTGATTTGTTAAGTATAATTACTTAAATGTAATTATTGAAGAGTAATTACTTAGAAAAGTAATTAAAGTTAATTGGTGGAGGTATTTAACTAAGGAGGGTTTAATAAAAGTAATTTGAGTTAATTACTTTAAATAAATTAATCAAGGGATTAATTAAATGATAATTAATTAAGAAGTAATTAATTATGAAGTGGAGTAATTAAGGGAAGTTAATTACTAAGTGAGATTAATCAAAGGTGATTAATAAATGTGACTAATTAAAGATTAATTATTAAATATAATTAATTTAAATGGAGTAATTAATTAAGAGTAATTAAAGATTATTAATTAATTAATATAATTAATAATGTAATTAAGGATTGATTAATTAAGATTAGTTAATCAATAATAAGTGATTAAAGTAATTAATTAATTATAATTAATTAAGGATTAATGTAATTAAATATAGTTAATTAATTAATGATGTAATTAAAGATTAATTACTGTAATGGTTTAAGTTAATTAATTTGTGAAATTAATTAAGAATTAATTACTTAAAGTAATTAAAGGATTATTAATCAGGAATGATTAATTAAGATGGATACTTAGAGTAATGATTAATTAATTGGTTTAATTAATAATTAAGTAAGTAGGATTTATAGAATGAAGTAATTAGTTTAATTCACTTTAAATTAATTAGATGATATAAATCATTGCTTAAGGATGGATGAATGAGATTGAATGTATTTCATTGTTTGATATCTCTGATGAGATATGATTGATATATGATATGGATGTTTGGTTGAATTATAATGATAATGTGAATTATCTGTTTGGGATGATAATGTAGATTATCTATTGAATTATCTATCTTTGTGTATATAGATAAGAATTGAATTGTTTTAACCTTAAAACAACTTGGCCCTTAAAAGATACGTTTTGGATTTCGATGAGACCGGGATCGGGTTTCCGTATACCGGGATTCCAGGTCTGGAGACCCGAATACCACATCGATCCAAATTAACGATAGGTCATGAATCTCAAGTGAAGATGAAGATTCAGAGTGCAAGGGTTATTGTCGTTAACTCTGAGGGTGATTCCAAAACGAGTGTAACGAGATAATGCCTTCGGTTTCGTTCGAACCCGGAACGAACTTGTATGGATTGAATGCTTTCAGCACATCGTCAGGCGGACGATGAGCATTCTAAGTGATATGTTCTGATTAAAGGTAATCGTAACCTCAAGCCTCATCAACTGGGAATGGCTAAAACAGGGGAGGTGCAGCAAGGCTTCGTGGGTAGCACCCACTGAGAGCAAGATAGATCCCTGTCTAGAGGTCCCTTTTCTTTTTATTCGGCTTAGTGTGTGGTTGGTCGCGCCAACTACGGGGTTATCTTGTTCGGAATTATCCAGTAAGGGATGGTTCCGGCTTTGTGTTGCAGGGGAGCGGGCGTACTCCTCGGTACGGTGATCTAGGCCACGTACTGTGACGGGCGGTACCCCAGTAGCCCTGCCATTGTATGGAAACCCATTCTTCCTACGTGCCCTTACGGTTTTGATTGTATAACCCACTTTGTGGCTAGTATGCTGGAATTTAATAATGTAACAATTTCAGCTATTTCATATTTATTTGAAAACCCTAGACCCTATTATAATATAACTGGATTTCCTATCAAATGTTTTGGTTAGCGTAAGGTAAAAACTTACCCATGTTTATTTGTGGGGAGTCTTACGTGATACCTTTTCTTTCTAAAGGTTTTGAAGTTAAGCAAGTTTAACCTGTTACTCACACCAGACCCATGTCTGACCCAAGTGTTTATTTCTGTTTTATAAACTCTTGGGTACTCAAATTTTTACGAGTAGCCAAGGGATTCAGGTTTAGCTTTGACGAATATTCTGGAGGAGCAATGGAGCAGGAGGCTTCGGCGTTCGTAGATATAGTATTCCGCTGTGTTGATATCTGTGATAGTGTCTTGTCTTGTATTTGAGTTGTAATGTCTAGACAGATGTTATAACTGTCTAGTAAGTGATGTATATGCTGTGTAACTCTGTAAAGTGTTGTATACTATGTAATAGTATATGTTATTAATATAATTTATTCGTTCCGCTGTGAGATCGTTGTTGTTGTTTCTTTCTTTCTTCTCTTCTTTTCTATTTTCTACCCCTTTCTTTCTTATTAATGATGCGACTTTCTGTGGAGAAAAAGCCTAGGTCGTCACAGTTGGTATCAGAGCATAGGTTGAGCGAATGCCTAAGCTTTTGGTTAAGTGAATATCAGAGCACTAGGTTGAGTGAATACCTAGGTTTGGAAGGATTGTTCATTAGGGATAGGGTCTGTAGCAAACTGTTTGAGTCCAAGTGTATATATATATACGAGAGCGCGTATTTGTTAGTTATATAAAATGGTTTTATATTGTGTTAATTGATCGGTTGAGTGGTATATGGATTCTGGTCAATACGAGTAGCTAACGTTATTGATAGGGATCTCTAAACACTTGGACCAGGCCAACAGACACAATATTGTTTTAAAAAGGTAGATGAAATAATTTTACCCAGATATAATTTCTATATAAAAAAGTATCATTTTAAATGTATATGGTATTTGTAATGATTGGTTGAGATGATAATAATTTATCATCTAGGATTAGGAGTCTGAGTGTTGAGGTTGGAAGAGTATCTGACGAGACTGTAGACCTAATACTGTCTCGAGTGAACTTTGTTGTGGTGTAAAGATTTCACCGATCTCTGAAGGAAACCAGTTATGGTTTAGAGTTTATCTTTGAAGTTGGATGAATAGAGTAGATCTATTGGATGAGCTGAAGAGAGTGATGGTATTTTGGTAACCTCAGGAAGTAGTAGCTGTGTGATGAGACACGGTGGCTATGGACGTTTCTGAAGATGTTTCTTCTGGAACAAGTTTGAAGAAGTGAGTCTGTTTCGGTATTGTGGCTGAGTCCACTGGGGTGTTTCTATTTGCTTTGAGGTCCGAGTTTCTCGAGGAGTTTCGGATAAGAAGTCTTTGGTTTGTGGCAGCAATTCGACTCGGAGTGTTCTATGTTGGCAGGAAATTTTCTGGCTGAGCAGTTTTTCTGAAGGTGAAGTTCAGAAGCAGCAGAGTGGATCCATTTCTTCGATAGATAGGATAGATAAGTATGGACTGTTCTGATTGGTAAAGATAGAACAGTTTTATTTGGTTTTGGCTGGGTTGATCGCAAAAGTGACTTGCGATAGTTTGAGTATTCTTTTGAGTTATCCGAGATTTTCTGGGATGTGTTGTCCAGTTTGTGCTTGTGTTCTTCATCAGCATTTTCATTCTACTCCAGATCAGAATGGTGCAGCGGAAGTAGTTTGGCGAGTGCATCTGTTTGTCTTTTCCAGATAGGAGAAGTTAGTTCGGTCTTCTGATGTTGTGAGTAGATTTGTGTTTTGGATTATGGATAGATTTTGAGAGGATCATTTTGTCGGGTTATTTTTGGTCTAGTTTGTTTCTAGAAGCATCGGCGAAGGTTGAGCTGATCAAGAAGGATTTGTAGGAAGTCCAGGATAGTCTGAAGGATTTTGTGGATAAGAGACATAGGAAATTGGAATTCGAAGTTGAAGACTTCGTTGTTGTTGAGGTTTTCTCTGGTTAAAGGAGCAGTAAGATTGGGTAAGTCTGGGAAGTCAACTCCGAGGAATATTGGATCTCTTCTATGTTCTGATTTGGATAAGAGCTTGGTCTACAGGATTGAATTGCCAGTTTGGATAATTGGGATTCGATGTGTTTTATGTATCTCTGAGGGAGTACGTGTTTGATCTATCTCTGATTTTGGAACCAGTAGTTCTGTAGCTTCGTAGTTTAGATTGTTTGTAGAGCGAGTATCCCGGTATATATATATACTTGGGGAAACTCGAGGAATTCTATCCAGAATTTTGTCTGGATGATTAGAATTGTTTGATTGGATGATTGGTTGTTATGGTTGCTAGCATATGATTGATAATATATGCTTGTGTTTTAAATTAAAATCTTTAATAAGATTATTAAATTACCTTTGTTTAAATTTCGGGGACGAAATTATTTTAAGGGGGGAGGAATGTAATATCCCAGAAATTTGAGCAATATCAATTTAATAATCTGTTAAATAATTAAATTGATATTGATGATCGTTGATAATAAAATTTGAATTTAATTTAATAATCTAATTAAATAAGTACCAAATATGTTATTTCCAAATAATAAGTATAATGTATTATTTTTATAAATATGAATGGATTTTAAAGACTATGGAATTGTTATTTTAAATTGATTAGTAGTTGTATATGAATATATATATAACTTAATTTTTTTTAAATTGAATCTTAGGATTTAATTTGATTTGAATTTAATTTAAGTTTTGAAATTCAAAAGAATAGATATTTAAATTGTTTTGGATTTTAGAATATTTGTATAAACTTTTATTTATAAATATAGTTAGTTTTGTTTCTTTTAAAAAGTGATCTATATATATAAATAAGTAATAAGTATTTATTAAATAAAGAAAAAGGCTTTTTATTTACATTTTAAATAAATACTAATTAATTAAAGAGACATGTGTAAATTCCTAAGGCTTTAATATTACATGTGTTCTAAGATTAGGATATGAGAAAGACAAGTGTCATATTTAATTTTTGTTTTCTTTTATTTATTTTTTTTAAAATCAATTCAGCCTACATATGCATGTTTTCCTCATCTTCATTTCTTTTCTAACCTTCATTTTCAAGAAGAAAATCTGAAATCAATACCACCTCAAACAAAACATGAAATCAATATACTCCTCAAACCAGAAAATAAATTCAATAACCTGTAATACATTCTTCAATCTATAAATCAAAAATCTGAAAACAAAGCCTGCATATTTTCTTTAATCTGGAATCAAATTCCAGTCTGCATGCAAGATTCTGTAAACAAGCAACTCAAGTTTTAAATCAAAGAAGCAAGGCATCTCTGCATACAAATTTCTATAGCTAGCATTCCAATTTTCAAAGAAAATCAAGCATTCAGTTTTAAAGGTTTCAAAATCAAGGCTATTTCAAAGAATAAAGCTCTGTTCTCTGCTTTTAAAAATAGGTGAGTAACACTTTCTAAAAACTTAAGTATTCTATATAATCTGGTTGCATGCTTATCTCTGAAATAAGTTGTCTGTGAATATATTCTAAGTATATCTCTGTGCATGTATGTATATATAGGTTGGTGTGCATGTTTGTTAACTATGATATCTCTGTTTCCAGTTTCAAGCTCAGATTTGATTTAAATTTTGTATCTATTGACCTAGTCATTATCATGATTTAAATTATAAACAATAATTGATTGTTTTATCATATATTAGAGTTTAAATTTTTATTTAAGTTAAAATAAAATGAGGATTTCTCTGGAAAATAGAATAGAGCAGGAAAACTTAAGTTTTGTTAAAATTCGAACCTCTTAATTCATTGATTCAGGTATACGATCTGAATCCCTGATTGAAACCATGATTTTTAAGATTCGAATCATGATTTTTAGAAGTAGGTTGAAGGAGCAGTTCGAGGTTGATCAAAATGAGTGTTTTGAGTTACCTCTGATGATCTAGTTGGTCGGAGTAGTCGAAATTTTCTCTGGTGATAGAGGAGTAATATGGGATTGTGGGAAAAATGTCAGATGAATGTTCTAATCATTGGGGAGGCGGCGGTGATCATTTTATGCCTGTAGACCTAGTTTTTGATGTGGTCGGAATAATTGTCGTCAAGTTGTCTCTGGTGGACCGAGTTCCACCATACTCTGGAAATTGAAAGCAGGGACGTTGACGTAGACAAGACCGGAAGATCAGACGCTCAGGCGATCGGAGAGAAGAATTCGAGTGATTTCCAGGCTTTGGTTCCTGTTCTTGATGGTGATGGGATACTCGTTTTCGAATACGAGTAGATGTCGAAACTTTGGTGATCGAGTTTGGATATGAAGGTGAATGTTGACTTGAGGAGATCATCGGCGGTGATCGAAATGGAGCGGCGTCACCGTGCATGTGCACGGTGATGATTTGGATTCTGGTGAGTTTGGGTTTTTTGACAGAGGAGTGGTACTCGAATTTTCTCGAGTTAAATGCGTGAGAGACTCGAAGAAAATAGGATTTTGACTCGGGGAAAATTTAGTGGGCTCGGGTAGATTTTGTAATTGAAGTTTGATAAAGAGGGGAAGGGAAAACTCGAAGACGACTCGGGGTTTCTGTAATTTTTCTCGGGTATTCTGATGTCTGGCTCGGGTCAATTATGATGTTTCAGTTTTTAAAGCCAGACAGGGTTTTTAAATTTTAAATTGAGTTTAAAATGTTAAGCAGGATTTAAAACAAAGTTTTAAATCAGATTTTTAAAGTATGGATTCAATTTAAATTTGAATCTCAGTTGTGAAAATAAATAAGTCTTATTATAATATTTAAACATCTTTAGAATGTTTAAAGTATATTTTAAAAAGGTTTTGAATTTAAATAAATTGGTTTAAAAATCTTTTAAATGTTAAGTGTTTCTTTAACATTTGGTTTTAAAAAGGGAATGGTAAATTTGTTTTAAACTTGGTTAAAGTTAAATTTGAAATTTATTTAAATCTGTAATTTGAAATGAAATAAAAGAAAGATTTAAAAGTAAAAAATTTCAAAGCTTTTGTAAATGATAATTAAAGTAGTTATAAATGTTAATACTTTAATTTAGAGGTTTAATGATATAGGATTCATTAAATTAAAGAATAATTTAATAATTTAATTAATTAATGATTTAGTGTTAATAAATTAAATAACTAGGATTATAAGTTAATTAATTAAGGTTAATTAATTTGGGATTAAGAATCATTTATTTAGATAAGAATATATTTTTAATAAATGATTAGCAATTTATTAATCAAGTGATTTAAATATTTATTAAGCAATTAATTTAGTAATTATAAATTAATTAATTGGTAATTAAGAATTTATTAATTTGTAATTAATAAATAGTTGATTAAGGCTTAATTACTTTGAGAAAATAATTAAAGGATTGTTAATAATTAATGAGAGATCATTAATTAGGGATTATTAGATAATTAATTAACATGATTAAATTTGATAATCAATTAGATTAATTAGTTAATATGAAAATGGGTTAAGTATAATTACTTAATGGAAGAAATTTAAAGAAATTGATTACTTAAGGTAATTAATTAAATAAATTTGATAAGTTTAAATTAATTAATTAATTTAATTTAAGATAATCACTTTGGTGATTTGTTAAGTATAATTACTTAAATGTAATTATTGAAGAGTAATTACTTAGAAAAGTAATTAAAGTTAATTGGTGGAGGTATTTAACTAAGGAGGGTTTAATAAAAGTAATTTGAGTTAATTACTTTAAATAAATTAATCAAGGGATTAATTAAATGATAATTAATTAAGAAGTAATTAATTATGAAGTGGAGTAATTAAGGGAAGTTAATTACTAAGTGAGATTAATCAAAGGTGATTAATAAATGTGACTAATTAAAGATTAATTATTAAATATAATTAATTTAAATGGAGTAATTAATTAAGAGTAATTAAAGATTATTAATTAATTAATATAATTAATAATGTAATTAAGGATTGATTAATTAAGATTAGTTAATCAATAATAAGTAATTAAAGTAATTAATTAATTATAATTAATTAAGGATTAATGTAATTAAATATAGTTAATTAATTAATGATGTAATTAAAGATTAATTACTGTAATGGTTTAAGTTAATTAATTTGTGAAATTAATTAAGAATTAATTACTTAAAGTAATTAAAGGATTATTAATCAGGAATGATTAATTAAGATGGATACTTAGAGTAATGATTAATTAATTGGTTTAATTAATAATTAAGTAAGTAGGATTTATAGAATGAAGTAATTAGTTTAATTCACTTTAAATTAATTAGATGATATAAATCATTGCTTAAGGATGGATGAATGAGATTGAATGTATTTCATTGTTTGATATCTCTGATGAGATATGATTGATATATGATATGGATGTTTGGTTGAATTATAATGATAATGTGAATTATCTGTTTGGGATGATAATGTAGATTATCTATTGAATTATCTATCTTTGTGTATATAGATAAGAATTGAATTGTTTTAACCTTAAAACAACTTGGCCCTTAAAAGATACGTTTTGGATTTCGATGAGACCGGGATCGGGTTTCCGTATACCGGGATTCCAGGTCTGGAGACCCGAATACCACATCGATCCAAATTAACGATAGGTCATGAATCTCAAGTGAAGATGAAGATTCAGAGTGCAAGGGTTATTGTCGTTAACTCTGAGGGTGATTCCAAAACGAGTGTAACGAGATAATGCCTTCGGTTTCGTTCGAACCCGGAACGAACTTGTATGGATTGAATGCTTTCAGCACATCGTCAGGCGGACGATGAGCATTCTAAGTGATATGTTCTGATTAAAGGTAATCGTAACCTCAAGCCTCATCAACCGGGAATAGCTAAAACAGGGGAGGTGCAGCAAGGCTTCGTGGGTAGCACCCACTGAGAGCAAGATAGATCCCTGTCTAGAGGTCCCTTTTCTTTTTATTCGGCTTAGTGTGTGGTTGGTCGCGCCAACTACGGGGTTATCTTGTTCGGAATTATCCAGTAAGGGATGGTTCCGGCTTTGTGTTGCAGGGGAGCGGGCGTACTCCTCGGTACGGTGATCTAGGCCACGTACTGTGACGGGCGGTACCCCAGTAGCCCTGCCATTGTATGGAAACCCATTCTTCCTACGTGCCCTTACGGTTTTGATTGTATAACCCACTTTGTGGCTAGTATGCTGGAATTTAATAATGTAACAATTTCAGCTATTTCATATTTATTTGAAAACCCTAGACCCTATTATAATATAACTGGATTTCCTATCAAATGTTTTGGTTAGCGTAAGGTAAAAACTTACCCATGTTTATTTGTGGGGAGTCTTACGTGATACCTTTTCTTTCTAAAGGTTTTGAAGTTAAGCAAGTTTAACCTGTTACTCACACCAGACCCATGTCTGACCCAAGTGTTTATTTCTGTTTTATAAACTCTTGGGTACTCAAATTTTTACGAGTAGCCAAGGGATTCAGGTTTAGCTTTGACGAATATTCTGGAGGAGCAATGGAGCAGGAGGCTTCGGCGTTCGTAGATATAGTATTCCGTTGTGTTGATATCTGTGATAGTGTCTTGTCTTGTATTTGAGTTGTAATGTCTAGACAGATGTTATAACTGTCTAGTAAGTGATGTATATGCTGTGTAACTCTGTAAAGTGTTGTATACTATGTAATAGTATATGTTATTAATATAATTTATTCGTTCCGCTGTGAGATCGTTGTTGTTGTTTCTTTCTTTCTTCTCTTCTTTTCTATTTTCTACCCCTTTCTTTCTTATTAATGATGCGACTTTCTGTGGAGAAAAAGCCTAGGTCGTCACACTTCATATCCCGATACATCTTATTTCCACCTGGATGAATTGTCAACTTCGAGTGATGACTTTCCCTTAGAACTTCATTCCTCAATTCATCGATATCGGGAACAACTAGTCGTCCTTGCTTCCGAAGCCAACCCTCTCGATCGACCTCGATTCCTTTATCCTTTTCTGGGTCCAATCCAAATTCCAAATCACGGATAATCTTGACAAGCTTATCATCTCGCTTTTGGCTCTCGCCAATCCTTTCCACAAGAGTAGGTCTTATCGATAAGTTTGCCAACATCTCAGGTTCCAATTCACAGCTAGACCTGAAGTCAAATCCAGCTAAATACTCGAGACTCTTCCATTCTGAAAACATGGCTCCTAATCCTGCATGTCTTCGACTTAACGCATCTGCCACTACGTTACCTTTTCCCGGAGTATAAGCTATACCAAAATCATATGATGCTAAAAACTCTAGCCATCGTTGCTGCCGAAGATTCAAATCCTTTTGGGAGAAAAGATACTTCAACGACTTATGATCCGTAAACAACTCGAATCGAACTCCCAATAGATAATGTCTCCATATCTTTAGAGCAAAAACAATCGCCGCTAACTCCAAATCATGAGTCGGGTAATTCCTTTCATGCGGCTTCAGTTGTCGACTGGCATACGCAACAACTTTATCCCTCTGCATTAGCACTGCTCCAAGTCCAGTACCACATGCATCGGTGTAAACCACCATCTCATCATTCCCACTTGGAATAGTCAGAATAGGAGCACTTGTCAATCTTTCTTTCAGGATTCTGAAAGCTTGCTCACACTTATCTTCCCATCTGAACACTTGGTTCTTCTTCGTCAATCATGTTAACGGTGCAGCTATCTTGGAGAAGTCTTTGATAAACCGTCGATAATATCCTGCTAATCCAAGAAAACTTCTCACATCAGATGCATTCCTAGGTCTAACCCAATCCTAGATTGCTGCCACCTTAGCGGGATTAACCGCTATTCCATTTCCAGAGATAACATGGCCTAAGAACCTCACTTCACCCTTCCAGAAGTGACACTTTGAAAACTTAGCCTTCAGCTGATGTTTCCGCAAGATTTCCAAAACAATACGCAAATGTGTCTTGTGCTCTTCTTCAGTTCTGGAATAAATCAGAATATCATCCACGAACACAAGTACGAACTTGTTCAACTAATCTCTGAACACTCTATTCATAAGATCTACAAAATATGCTGGCGCGTTAGTCAATCCAAACGGCATTACCAGCCACTCAAAGAAACCGGATGGTGTTCGAAAAGCAGTCTTTGGCACACTATCCTTAGCCACTCTCAACTGGTGAAATCTCGTTGCCAAATCCATCTGAGAAAACACCTTAGCTTCGTGAAGCTGATCAAACAAGTCATCTATTCTCGGCAATGGATACTTGTTCTTCTTAGTCACTTTATTCAGCTCACGATAATCCACACACAACCTCAATGATCCATCTGCTTTGGTTACAAACACAACTGGTGCACCCCATTCGGACACACTACGCCGAATGAATCCTTTCTGCAAAAGATCATCAACTTGCACCCTCAACTCTTGCTGTTCCCTAGGCGCCATCCGCCTAAGAGGCATCACAACAGGTCTGGCTCCTTCAACTAGATCTATACGAAACTCGATCTCTCTATGCGGCGGTAACCCTTTGACTTTGTCAAAGACATCCTCGAATCCATTCGCGATTGGCACTAATGACAGTCCATCCCGTGGAACAACTAGCGAATACATGAAGCTCATGAAGACGCCTTCTTCATGCTTACATCGTATCACAATCTTTCGCCCCTCCACATTCTCAACTGTCACTTCCAGCCTCTCACAATCAACCTTTGCCGCATACCTCCTAAGCCAGTCCATACCCAAAATAATTCTGAACCCCGCAAAGTTCAGAACAAAACAATCACAAACAAAAGAGCAATCATGACTCGATACAATCAGACCACGGCATAACATACACAAACAAGACGAACCCCCAACTGGATTAGTCACAACCAATGGCCTATCAACGATATCCGGTTCCAAACCCAACCGGCCTACAAGTTCACTACAAACAAACGAATGCGATGCCCCAGTATCAAACAGAACTCTAACTGGAACACCACATAGGAAAAGAGTACCTTGAACCACCACACTCTTTCCTTTCTCTTCAGCGGTAGGAGCTTTCGAAGACGATGGAACATCTCCCAAAGCATAAGCTTGCACAATCTGCTTGTCCCTCCTCGGTTCTGGACAATTCTTCCTGATATGCCCCGGCTTGTCATAGTTGTGACACTTCATCGGTGCCTTCGGATTCTTACAATCCTTCGAGAAATGGCCCTTCTGCTGACAATTGTAGCAAGTCACTTCGCCCTTCGGCTTCTTCTGGCCATCCCTACCCTTCTGTTGCTGCTGCTTCCTCTTCTTGTTTCCACTCTGCTGGGGTTTAGACTCTCCCCTGGTCACAGCAACAACAGATCCTTCCTTAGGAAACAGACTCTCATGCCTGAGAGCTTTCTCCACAAGCTTCTCAAATGAATCGTCCAAATGATCCACCAACTGCCTCCCAAGATAACTGTCCAAGCCTGTCACAAACTTCTCATTCTTCTGATATGCAGATTCAATATAAGACCGGGCATACTTGGACAAAGCTTCAAACTCAGAAACATACTCAAGAACTGGTCTTCCTCCTTGCTTGAGCTCCACAAACCTATTGAACAGAACAGACTTCTGAGCTGTAGAAATGAACTTAGCTTCAAATCTGACTTGGAATTGCTCCCAAGTAATCTCTTCCTCTGGAGTACTGATGGTAATAGAGTTCCACCAATCAGAAGCTCTCCCTTGAAGCTGTCTTGATGCCAACTTCCTCTTAGTTGCATCCTCGATCCCCAAATCACCAAAAATCCTTCTACAAGCAACTATCCACCTCTGAACTTCAATGGTTGATTCTATTCCCAAGAAAACCTTTCCTCCAAGAGCAGTATAGTCCTTACACAGCTTAGCAAAATCCACCGGTCTTGGAGTTTGAACTTGAACTCCAACATCCACCGATGGCCCCGGAGCTGGCATCCTTCTCATGATCGAAGTCATCATAGCTTCGAACATAGTAGCATAATCAGCAGCCCCTTCTGTAGCACGGCCTTCCCTAGCAGCTGATCTCCCTCTTCGACTCATTCTCAATATCTATAAAAAGGAATGATCAGAACATCTAGAGAAACAACTGCATAAAGGACTCAAACTCTACTAAGCTACTATATTATATATAGTAATCATCCATCAAAATACAATTACGTCTCTCATACGTAGTTACGTCAGCGAGCGTTGGGTAAAATCGATTAACCAAAGCTCTGATACCAAATGTGACGACCGCCCATGACCCCTGCACTGAACCTAGAGATAGTGCGCTGTAAAGTGTGCCAGGCGACCATGGACGATTGTCAGGGTAAATCATAACAACAGAATCTATCGTATTACTCACAGCGCATGGACAAAATACAATAGAACATATGTATAGTGAAGCATCACAGAATAGAATCTCATCAATAAAACTTCATAATAGTTGAATACAAACATCTAAATAGTCAATACAACAAGCCTCACTACATAACACTCAGAGATGATACAAACAGCGGAACACCCAGTACATATAATAAGAAGATAATATGCAATCCTCCAGCTCGTCTTCGATATCAACACCGTGGAAAGCAAGAACAACACCTGTCACCTGGTACCTAGTCTGCCCGTCCCAAAATGGACGAACAGCCCAAGACAATAAGAGTTAAAACATAAAGCCTTGAGTCAGACAACAGTCTTAGTGAGCAGTAAATTAACTAACAACATACCAAAAGAGCATAAAGGAAAAGGAATAGGAATACAACCCTCCTACTCCACCTCTTTCTACAGTGATAGCCCCTAGACACACACTAAGTAGAAGCAAACATAGCAAAGCACACAATTTAAGGTAAAGCAATTATCACTCGAGTCAAGGGCAATGTTTTCCAAGTACAAACCCCCAAGGCCTAAACCAAGATCAGATAAGCACCCAAAAAATACCGCTCTTGAGACCGAATGACGATACAACCAAACATCCATGACTCTGTCTATCACTGTTACCATTGCCTCGATATCACCGTTAATTGAATGACCGACACATTCTTTCAGCCGTCCGTCAAGGGCTAATGGAAACCCCGGTTCTAGACATTACTCCCGCACGTCGTCGTGACCCGTGCCTAGGACTATCGAATCTGCCCAGAGTACTTGACTATCAATCATTAGCCTTCAGGGACTATCGAATCTGCCTAACGTACTCTTGCTTTGAGCATGCTAGAACCTTCAACAACGATGAGATCTCAGCCTTCTAGTCATCCTCCTCGACGACTATTTCCATACTAGCTCAAGCGCCTCTCGAGCAAACCATTATCCTCTAACTCGAACCATATCACCGAGTTATCAACATGCTTGGAATGATCCTGTCTGGATTAGACCAAGACTATCTCATATCATGCCTCGCTTCATCACATCCTCACAAAGCTTCATCTCAACATCATCATCATCGAATCTATGCATAAGAGCTTCACCATCCGCTACATATGCCACAAGCAGCTTTTCCAATTCAAGAGCCTTTCCCTTGGCTTTTGAATCATCTTCGGTCTAAATCAAACCATCAATCATCTAATTCATTGCAATCAATCAAATCAAACATTAATCCAAGTAAACAAGCATTCAAATATGATCTAAAAAGACAATTATAACAATAATGGCAATTTCGTAATTAAAGAGTCGAAAGTCTAACAAGCATGAAATCATGAGTAATGTCTCTACAATCTTGATGAATGAACTTGCATAGGCTAACATGTAGTAAAATGGTTGTCAAATCATCTTAACCAATGGATCTATATGGATCTATACTTAGGATTAGGAAAATGCATGGAAATCACTATTTTAACACCAAATCAAGCCAACGATCCGATATACTCCTTTGGATCCGTGTGAGAGATAATCACCACTCACCAAATCACCTAAACAACCCCAAATCAACACACTTCAGATCTGGACAGCGAAGGATCTAGCTTGATTTATCACGAATCCGCTTCAAACGATGAAATCTTACTTCAATGGATGTAGATCTTCAATCTAAGCTCTTGAATCTTCAATTTGGTCTTCAACTTGGATGGATGGAATCACTAGATTAGAGTGGAGAAAAGAAGTGAAGAAGTGTAGAAGTCGAGCTCTCAAAATGGCAGCACTTCGTCGCTTCGAAATCCGGATCCCAAAAATGAAGAAAGCCCCTCCTATTTATAGGCTGATTTCCTCCCTAGGTCGTCCACTATTAGGTCGTCTCCGACCTAAAGACCATCATGACTTACGACCTACCAGCCCACTACGACCTAACACCTTGCCGACCTAAAACCCATCTGCCTACGACTTACGACTTAGCAGCTAACTCCTAAGTCGGCCACGGCTTAACACATCGCATAAGCGCACTTTCACGCGACCTACGACTCAACTGCAACGCGACCTAACAACAGCTCCGACCTAAGACTTAACTATAGCACGACGTAATGCTAAGCAAAAAACCCCTAGGTCGCTCACGACCTAACACCTTAAGCCAACACACGACCTAAAACAACACGCGATCTATGACTTAGCAAACATGCGACCTAACTAAAAACAGAGCTCACGACCTAACTCTTAGGTCGTCTACGACCCAACGACTCATCACCCTATTCCCTTAACTCGGCCACGACTCAACTGAGTTACGACTTAACTACTAGACTTAGGTCGCTCACATCCTAACTCCAACACTCCTTAAGTCGTTAACTCGCCCAGCCGACCTAACATAAGTCGTGAACAAACTGGAATACAACCTAACGACTTATCACCTTAGGACGTTTAACCCACTTAGCTCCTTATGTCGTTGCCGACCTAACTCTACCCCACGACCTAAGCTTGTCACACGACCTATCTCCCCTACGACCTAACCCCAGAATCCTTAGGTCGCCTATACCTCTTAAGTCGGTCAATTCCTTAAGTCGTCTAAATGCTTAAGTCGGTCAAGTACTGTAGGTTCTCCCAATCCTTTAGGTCGTCCACTTGACATAGCCTACCCCACGACTCAACCTTTGAACGACTTAAGCTACATCATGACTTAACTTCTAGACAACTTAACTCCTACGCGACTTAAGCTTTAGTCGAACTAAACTCGGGACGACTTAACAATACTAACAATCTAATATCGACTGTTTTACGATGTTTCGATCCGTAAAAAATACGGGTCGTTACAACAGATCTGGGGTGTGACCCCACAATCAGCCTACTAGAGTCGATTCTAGCCATCTGGTCCTCTCCAACGTCAATAAAAGGAGTACATCTTAATAGTGGCATATAGAACTAATAATAATAGGCGCAAAGTCATGCTAAACATTAGGCACGTAGCCATACTTGCTGAATATAGACACGAAGTCCTACTCATCATTAGGCATGTAGCCTTATTCGCTGAATATAAGCACGAAGCTATACTCATCACTATGTGTATCACCTCACACTCATATCACTATTCCCATAATGTGAGTGTCATCTACTTACAATTTATTCGAATAAAGATCACAACAGCATCCCATTCCACTGCGTGATACTCAAACGTTTATTCACTGCTAATAAACTACAATCAATCTCCTCGAATATTCTATATAACAAGTCCAAAGAATAACCAGAGAAATCTGATCGAAAGTCCCATACCAGATGGTATTATAACTCCGTTTGTTCTGATTTTTCATTACACGGAATTAAATATCACAAATCATATCAAGGATGTCAGCACCGTATCATCTTAAATCATTAACCAAATGTATATCAATGGTGAATCACTCATACATTGAAATCAGTATAGAGAGGATGAGAAATTTAAAATAATATATATAATCATACCAACCAAGTATATATACACATAGAAAATATTTTTATCTAACTTTATTATATATGGATAATACTTTAGAATACTTAAAACCTTAATTAATAATAATTACTTATTTACCAAATATTACATATGTAATATAACCTTTAAATAAACATTTTAAAACAAAAATATTCACTTTAGGCAAGTTAGTAACTTTTTAAATCTAATAAATTATATTTCTAAATTTAGAATAAATTATCACTCATATTTAAATTATATGAACTGGTTGACAAGTCATCTTTACCATCCAACACTATATACCACAGAGAAAACATCAAAAATGAACAATATTCATTTATATAATTAAATTGAATATCCATGCAATTGTTAATTAAATATCTATAAATTCATAACATAATTCTAGTTAAATTTATTAACCACCAAAATTTACTTCAAAATACATAAAATGTTAAGTAAACTATCTTTCTTATTTATTAGTAAGTATATTCAATTTTTATATAATTTTTAAAGACGAGTATCTAATTTATTCCTTAATTAAATAGATTTTTATGTAAATAGTTATTATGTTATATTTGTAAATACCTATATAAATTTCACAAATTAATTTCATATATTTAAACTTTGTTATACATGGATTTTATATAATTTATTATATTTTTATTTATATAAAGTATTAATATAATTTTAATTAATTAAATTCATAAAAATGCACAAATACAAATGAAATTGTGTTCATTCGGTCGGTGCCACTGGTCAACCGCTTGCGTTTGACCAATCGAGTGCAATTTTTGTGAAATTGTTTGCTTGTTTTAGGCTATCTCTCTTCTCCATCACCGTTCACTTAATTGGATGCACAGACATGTTATTTACTCAAGCATCAATCCAAACAACATATATATCATGAATTATATGATTTAAACATAGTTGCATGACTGAAAACACTCAGTTGATGCGTCTTTTCTTCATACTCTGCACTATCCATTGAACGCGCACACATGGACTCTCAACACATAAAAAAACTTTAATTTCTTCTTACACAATAGTGCAATAACATGTAAGAATTCTCTAGCTTTGGATTTACTATAATTTAAGGGATTTGATTTGTAATTTTAAAGGAAACAGGCTAGGTTATTTTTGGTGAGGAAGATGAAATATGAAGTGATGAAGTATACTTAAACTAAGAAATTAGTAAACGAAGAAAAATCTAGATATAGAAAATACTGGGTTTAGGAACTTGGGCTTGAGCTTAAGGATATTGGCTTAGGTTAAAAAAATATTTTTCCTACACTATTTTCTATTTAAACAATCTATAGTGAAATTCCAAAAAAAAATTATATTTATCACCATTTACCATACATTATTAAATTTTCTAAAATTTATTTCTCATATTTTAACTCATTTAAATTTCGAATACAAAATATTCTCATTTTTAGCCCACAATTAAATAATTTCTAAGCTAATTCATTCGATATTCCTCTAAAATCTAATTTGATTAATCAAATTACTATTATTAAATTTAATTAATTATTATTAAGAATTCGGGTTGTTACAGACTTCTTCCCCTTAAGAAAATTATGTCCTTGCAGTTTTCTGTAAGGAAAAAAATCTATAACAAGCTAATAACATTCAATTTAACTATAAAAGAAAATTAAATTTAGAGATTTACAAAATAATTCTTTTAAATAATTTCTTTTCAACTATACCTCATATATACACACACACACTTTTCCCAAGATTCCATATTATTTTAACACAAACACGATTCAAAATCAAATTTTCATCAAATAAACTTTGAAATATTTTAACAAAAGCCAAAATTTTACCAACAAAATTTCCTACTAAAATATCATTTCTTTATTTAATAAAATACCTTCCAATATATAGTTTAATTTCAAGCATCGTATTATAAGAAAAATTAATTTCAAATATTATTTTACAAACTTTATTATATATTTTTTCATTTTAAAATTTTATAAAAACATTCAACCTTCTTCGAATTTGACATATGGAGGGAAGGTTTAAACTTATTCTCAAAATCTAACTCTTTAAAACTAATTCTATATTATTTATCAAAATAATTCTCAACTAAGTAACTCATTAAATTTCATAAACTTTAATATTTTCCAATATACTTTATTATCAGAAAATTTCCCTTTTGCCTAAAAGCAAAATAATCAAAACCTATGCTTTACGAAATTCCAAACGTCAATATTTCATTCACATATTCTCAAACATTATAAAGTAAAATGATGTTGCCTCGCCATTTATTATAGTGATTAGTAATATAAATTGGCTGCAATATTGACAATGCAATCAATAACGCCTCACCAGTAATCTCAGCTGTCCACTAATGTCTAATGGCTGCAAACATCACTAAAAATATATCCATATATAATAAATATCTTTTATAATACATTTACCAAAATAATAAATATAAACTCTTATCTCCGAAGCCTTTACAAATTTTGATTTTAAACATCATTTTTTCCAAAATAACTAACTTTACTTAAACTATTATTTAAAATGTTCAATCCTTTTCAAAATATGTTTATTTTCACAAATTATATATATCTTCCAAAACATTATATCCAAATGTCTCATTTTAATGTTTAACAATCATTGTTGAATACGTGTGCACCAGCATCGACAAAAATCCTTAACACACTCAACGGATAAGTTAGCACAATTCCATTTCAAAAATACTATAAGTATTATTTTCACATATTATTCAATATAGTTACTTCAATAAAACTTTTATTAAGTTATTTAAATCTTAATCTAATACTATACTTATAATGTATACTTTCCAAATGATTTCTAATTCAAACATTCGCCTTGCTTCCAAAATCATTTAATAATAATTATTAAACCAAAAATTGGTATAACATCCATGATGCCAAGTATGATGAGGTTAAACTTGGTTTTTTCCCCTTGGTCGTATGACTAAGCATAGCTTAGTTGATGAGGTCAAATAGTGCTAAGAAATCAAGAGCTAGCCCACTATTCAAGGCTTACCACACGATAATGCCATTTAGAGATGGCTCTATAATGCCTCTGAACTTTGATAAAGTTATTTGAAAGCTCATGTCATCTGTTCAATAGAAGAGAAAGAATAAGTTACAAGCATGTGAAATAGTTCATTAAGCATTCATTAATGAACTAAGTAAGCAATCCTCATGGTTAATAATCCATTATTCATATGTAGTAAGGAAAATAGAAGTCATGCATATAAACACTAGTTTAGGCCGAAGTTCATGTATTTTGTGTGAGATAAAATCAGATCGAGACTTAGGGCCCAAAATGCTTTATTATACGCATGTTCATTTCAAAGTTGCATATTTAAGGTAGTCGGCGATGCTTGATTATTATTCAAGTCCTTGCTCATATAAAATTGTAATTCATGATTTTCCCTAATTCGATATAGGGTTACAATTGTTTAATTTTTAGAAGAGAGAAAAGAAATGACCGCCCCTTCCTCCATGCCCCTAGGCCATATTTATAGGGGCAGACGCCACATGTCAATGTGGAATGCTTGATCTTCGACATCAAGGTCCATCTTGATGGCGCTTGGGATATTGCATTCTTTGGTGGATGAAGGATTACAACATCATCATCCTGATTGCATGCATTTTGATATCTTTTGACATCTTCCCCAGAAATAATGGCATTCGGCATCCTTTATCATACTGGCAAGATGTGATATTCTCTTTTATATAGCCTTGGTTAGTAAAAGGAGACAACATTATGACATGGCATTGGTGATAGGTGGTATTACATGAACGACGATGCTGAAGGGAGGCCACAACCTCATATTTATTGTTCCTTGACACATGAAATATCTTAGCTCCGTATTTTTTATTCCTTGACACATGAATTTTTTTGGCTCATTTACCTTCGACATTCGATATTCAAGAGATGTGCATCAATGTGACGCGACAACGATAATAGATCATACCGCTATAACATTGATGGTTTACAATATTGTGTTATTTTGTTTCACTGCCCTGATGATATGTGATATCAATGGTGTACGACATCGATTCTTGGATTCATACGATATTTATTGTTCCTTAACACTTGAAATCTCTTATCTCCATATTTGTTGTTCCTTGACACTTGAAATCTCTTAGCTCGTTTACCTTCGGCATCTGATATTGAAGAAATGCGCATCAATTTGACGCGGCATCGATGATAGCTCAAGCCACTATAGCATTAATGGCTTACAATATAGTGTTATTTGATTTCACTGCCCTAATGATATGCGATATCAATGGTGTACGACATCGATTCTTGGCTTCATATGATATCATCCACTCGCGATATATGAGATGCGGCATCAATGATATATGACATTGAAGAGAGGCGGCATTGCTGTAATGTGACATGCTTTTTGTATATTCTTAGTAGGCCAAAACTTCATTTATATGATTTCATTAAACCCAAAACCTTTAATTGGTTACTGATGACATGTAGCATCATTGGGATGCGGCATTGATGAAGTGCGACATGGATGATATACGAAATTGATTAAGTGTGGCATGGATAATATGTAGTATCCTCTTTTACCTTTACCGATGGAGCGCAAAATCAATATGGATGTAGGTGTACGATGTCTTTCCACTTGCTAGTTTTCAACGTTTACTTTCATATTGAAGAGGTGCGACATTCCATGCCGCATTGATGATGTGCGATATCCCTTAAGGCGCAACGTTGCTCGTAATAGTTTTGTCATCAACTACTCTTGTGTTGGTGCAAAATGCTTTTGCCTGCGCGAAATACTTTATGCTTTCTAGTCCGATATCTTCTTTTGTCAATTTGTCTGACATCATATTCCATTGCCTTCATTTTTATTCCTTTGGAAAATATGTGGATAACAATAATACTATACCCATATATCTTAAAAATATTTATTTTTTATCGAACATTTTGTAACATCAAAACATTTTCAAACCTCTTTTACACTCAAACACAAATATATTAATCAATATACCATTTCAATGAACATTTTATAACATCAAAAAAACACTATTCATATTCATTTATAAAATATATAAATAAATAATTGAATTTGTTTCATAGCTTTGATAAATACATACAAATTTTCAAAATTAAATTCAACACCAAAAATTATCAATAACCAAACAAACATGAAAGACTACTATCAATGCACTCAGCGAAAATATAAAACAATTTTTTGCTGAGCACTCTGATTAACATCAATTAAAACAACAACACAATGCCAATCCAAAACATAACAATACAATAATAAACCCAAAATATAGTATTCAACATAAATGTAAATACTACCAGTTGGACTAACTCCTTTCATCCTTGTAACATCCTGAAATTTTCAACCATTCGCATCCATACATGTTGGACTTGAATTGCTCAAAATATCAGATTGTTAATTTATATTTGGCAAAACTCAGCATATACAGTAATAAATAATCACAGAATCATAGACACAGAGTAATATAACAATAATGCAGCGGAAATAAAAGAATAGTAGTTCATGAAGCTACTATATATATAACAGAGTTAAATAAGATACAACAGAGGTCTCGAATACATAGACGTCTCAATACAATAGTCAAATACAAGATCTGAATACATCACTGGAATGAACTGAATAACTGGAAGTAGAATCGATATATGGATCTCCAAGCGAAGCTCCAACTCCAAAGGTGAGTCTAGAATGCTGTATCACTCAGTCTGACCTGAGCGTAAAGCAAAACACAAAACACTCGAGTCAGGATTAACATTCTTATATCAATAAATCCAACTCAAGTGAAATATCAACTGAAACACAAGTAACTTAAAGGATGTTTGGGATAACCATCCTCTAAGGATCCCTTAAACTATCTACTATGTAGTACAATACGCTATTATAATATGTCTATAGTAAAGTAAACTATTAAAATAGCGTTAAGGCTTTACATTTTCCACCTTAACACATTTTATATATTCCCATAGTCTATACAGTATCGTAATCTCCCCAGTACTGGGCGTCGTCAGAGGGCACTCCATAGGTATGGTACAAAACAAACTCGTAGTAAAGCACGCTAGGGTAGGTGACACGGCATAACAAGGCAATGCCAGGGTAGATATACTAATTACGCATCCGGACTAGTGGTAACGCAGAGCCGCAATAATCGCCCACCTTGAACCACACTCCTGAATCAAGGGTGCGCACCAAATCAATCACAAGTAATAGAACGACATACGATGGAGTGTGTCCGATCAGAGGTGCTACCTCATTGGCTCGGAATCGCTCCTGTTTTAGCCACCTTATGACAACTCACGGGAGTTATGTTCATGTAAATATACCTTTAGGATCGTCGCCACCATCCTACATCATTCTGAAATCTCCACCGCATACACAGTTGTTAAAGTGGTTTTCGGTATCGACAGAGAGTATGCCCATATCCGATTCCGGTCTCTTTAACAACCAATCGTTATTATAACACCGTGGTCATTTAAAAATAGTTTATACTTCAAAACCAAAATATCATTTCCATTTCAAACCATATCAAACGATATCATTTTCACTTCAAATAAATCCATTTCCAAAATCATGTCACTTTCCAAAGTTATATTGCTTTCAAAATCATAAGTCTTTTAAAATCAAAACACTTTGGAAATCAAAACCTTGAAATTCATAACACTTTGAAATCATAACATTTTGGATTCCATAACACTTTCCTCTTAAACAGTTTAGATATTAAAATTAGTGTATATAATAAAATAGTTTATAAAATAAAAATAGTTTATATAAAATAGTTATAAGTTAGAATAGTTTATAATAAAATAATTTATATTGAAAATGATACATATAAAAATAGTTTATATTAAAATAATTTATAAAGTAAAATATAAATAGTTTTAGATATAGTTTAAAAATACTTTATAAAATAATAGCTTCCTCAATTTCACGAATCGATTGAAATCAACTCAATTTCAAGAAATTCAGATTAAATCAAATCGCAAATCATCAATTTCAATTCGATTCAGTTTCTCAATAAACCATTTCAAATTATCGATTTCAAATACATATTTGAACCATAAAATAAGCCATTTCAATTTCAATATATTTCAAAGCTTTAAATATTTAACATTTTCAAAACTAAATTCGATAATTTCATATATATATATCAAATTCAGTTTACTGTTATTTAGTTTTGAAATATTTACTTAATCATTTCAATAACATCTAAATACAACTTCAATTTACAAATTTAAATAAACAAAATTTCCCATTTAAATTTATATAAGTTTGAAATATTCATTTAAGTCACCTTTAATCAAATCCAAGTTATAAAATCATATCTTAAAATTTCAATTTTAATAATTTCAAATCAAACTTATTTAAGTAAAATTCTTAAATAAATATAATTTCAAATCAATTTTAAATTTATCTTTCCAACCTGAATCATTATAAACTCTATATTTGAAAATATATATATTAAATAAATACTTAAACGTATTATATATCAACTTTATTAAATCAACTTTAATAAATCTTTAAAATCAATATTTATTAAAACCATATTTTTTTTTCAAAACCATAGAAATCATTTTCAAAATATATATATATATATATAGACCAACGGTGTCTGTATATAATTCTCTATCCTATGGTCAAGTGATACAGAAATTTATCATTTCAATCCGCAATTTAAATATATACGGGTATATATCTTTTCAACCCGCAATCCCAAATTCAATGCGAATAAAAATCGCTTGGGTTTAACATTTCAACCCATAACGATTTCATATTATTCTATAGATCGTTCAGGTGTGTATCATTTTAACCCATAGTGAATTCTATACTGATAGGGAACTTGCAGAGCGATAACAGATATCATAATAATATAACAATCAGTTACATGCATATATCATCAGTGATAAATAACAGATAATGGAGTCAGATGTCACAGGCGAACAGATACAGAAAAGGGCATATATATAGCAATGTAAATAACTAACATCAGCATATTTCAATTTTCGTTTAAATTGAAATCAAATTTAATAAATATAAGAATGTTAATCGTGAGTGATTGCTCACCTTTCGAGGCTAGAGAAATCGACGATGAAATTGAGTTTCAAATCCAAGCATGAATTCCAAAACAAAGCTGGATGAGCACGAATTTGATGGGTAGAGCTGTTAACAGAAATCGAGGAGAACCAATCAAAATCAATTAGATAGACACTGTAACGACCCGATATTTTCAACTATTCGCATCCACACATGTCGGACTTGAATTGCTCAAAATACCGCGTTGTAAATAAATATTTGGCAAACTCATCATATACAGTAAATAAATAATCACAGATCACAGACACAAAGTAAAAAAATGCAGCGGAAACAAAGAAATAGTAGTTCATGAAGCTACTATATAAATACATCAGAGTTAAGTAAGATACAATAGGAATACCAAGATACAACAAGAGTAACAGTATGATAATCAGGTACAACTCAGAATACAACTGGAATCAACTGGATAACAAAATGAATAGATATCTGATTCTTCAAAGAAAAACTCCAGCTCCAAAGGTGAGTCTCGAATGTTGTATCACTTAGTCTGACCCGAGCGTAAAGCAAAACACAAAACACTCAAGTCAGGACATACATACTTATACAATGTAAACCAACTCAAGTGAACTGTAATAAAGGTACAAGTAACTTAAAGAATGCTTGGGATCGCCCATTCTTTAAGGATCTGTTAAACTATCTACTATGTAGTAATATTCGCTATTATAATAATGTCTAATCATAAAATAAACATACTTTAAAATAGCATTAGGGCTTTACATTTAATCTGAACTCACCCTAACACGTAATGGTGCCAATAGTCTATACAGTACCTGCATACCTCGCAAGGCTATGAGAAGATACTCCATAGGTACGACACAAATAGAAACTCGTAGTAAAGCTCGATATGGCAGGTGACACGGCACACAAGGCAATGCCAGGGAAGATATACCAATTACGCACATGGACTGATGGAAACGCATAGCAGCCACTACCGCTCCACCTCGAACAACACTCCCAAATCGAGTGGTGCACCCAAACAATCACAAAGTAATAGAATGGTATCGAAGAAGTGCGTCCGATAAGAGGTGCTACCTCACTGGTCCGAGATCGCTTCTGTTTTAGCCACCTTATGGCAACTCACGGGAGTTGGGTTCACGCATATACCTTAGGATCGTCGCCACCATCCTACTTCATTCTGGAAACTCCACCGCGTACATATTTGTTAAAGTGGTTTTTGGTATCGACAGAGAGTATGTCCATATCCGATCCTGGTCTCTTTAACAACCAATCATTATTATAACACGTGGTTATAATTTTAAAATAATATTTTATACTTCAAAATAGAATATCATTTCAAATCCAAATCTTTATCAAAATAAAGATTAAATCAATTCCAAACCATTTCAATATATTTAAAATATCATATCATTTCAAAACTTCATTTCAAATCATTTCAATATATCAAAATATCATATCTTTCCAAAACTTCATTTCAACTCATTTAACATATCAAAATATCATATCTTTTCAAAACTTCATTATCAAATCATCATTTGAGTTCAAATCCAAATATTCAACTTTAAATACCTTTTAAATTCAAAGATATCATTCATTTATTGTCATTTCAAGTCACCTTTTAAATATTTTATATTTCAATCAAAATAATTCATCTAAACCATTTAAAAGTGTAATTATTATACTTTCCAATCAAGTATTAAATTTCCAAAGTTTTAAACTATTCTGAGTTCATATACTAAGTTAAAAACCATAAACATTGAAAATTTCAGCCTTTAACAACATTCAGAAAAAGCTGTTATAAGTTATACTTGAAAACATTTTAATTCAGCAAAGACAGCATCTAAAAATGCTGTTAAATCTCAGTTTAGTTGAAATTTAGTTTAAAACAGCAAAGACAGCATTTCCAGAAATGCTGTAATAGCTCAGGTTTCAAATTAAAGGTTTTAATTAAATTCAGCAAAAACAGCAGACCACTAAAGCAATTACAGAACTGCTGTAATAGACCCGAGTCAAGTTTTAGTCTATTTAGTTCAACTACAGCAACTACAGCATTTCAGAAATGCTGTAATAGCCCTTTTATTCAATTTTAGTTCAAATCAGAAATCATAGCATTTCTGAATGCTATTAAAGTAATTTCCAGATTTTAGTGTATTTCCAGCAAATAATAAACTTCAATATTAAACCTTTTAAACATTATAAAAATCATATTTTGACATTCAAAAATGTTCATTAAATTTACTCTTTTAATTTATGATTTTTATAAGAAACATTTACAGTAAAATCCATATTTTCATTAATTTTACTTAACAAATCCAAATGTACAATTTTCTTTTCTTCACATTTTTAACAAATAAACTTAACACTTATATTTTATTTCCATTTCACAAATTAAACTAAATTTTCAATTTTATTCAATTAACTTAAACCTTTAATAAAAACAAAATTCACATTTCCAAGTCAAGTTATATTTTAAAATTACACCTTTAAGCATTCATTTATTTAACCATTTTAGTTCATAGAAAAATCAATAATACTTTATTATATCATTTAAATTCAAATTTAAATCAAATTATCAAATTTCCCATTTTCCAAATAAAATTAAATTTCCATTTTATTCATAACTTAAATTCATTTTTTAACCAAAATCCAAATTTCCAAACTTAAGTTGTATTTCCAATTTAAATTTAACTAGTCATTTATTCAACATTTTTAACTTATAGAAAAATCATAATTTCTTTATTTAAACAATTTAAAATCCAATTTAAATCAAATTAGCATAAATTTACACTTTTAAACATATTTAAAATATTCAAAATACTTTATAAAATAACCACGGGCCTGTATATAGTTTTCTAACCTAGGTCAAGTGATACTGATATGTATCATTTCAATCCGCAGTTTACAAAGAAAAATCCAGGTTCTATCATTTCAAACCCGCAATCCCAAGTCAAAATAAATTAAATAAAAACCTTTCAGGCCTATCATTTCAGCCCATAACGATTTTTCCCTATTCTAAAGTCCGTTCGGGTATGTATCATTTCAACCCATAGTGATTTCTATACTAACAGGGAACTTGCAGTGTGATAAACAGATATAAATGAACAGTTAACAACATATATCAGTAACAGATGATATGATAGATAAATAAACAGGTTTAACATCATATAATATATAACATAAGCAGGTATAACATAACATAATATTCTACACATTCAATTGTTGTCAATTCACATTTGCATAAGTATAAATGTCAGGTGAGATTTACTCACCTTTTGTGCTGGAGTTATCAATTCAAGCTACACGGAATAGATTCTAAAAAGCACGATAGCATGACACAGCACAACTTGATTCAAATGAGTGGAGAGAGCCAAGATATGATCTTGTAAACAACCAATTAACACAACAATATAACATGAATATTAAATACAAAACAACATTGAAATGAATTGAAATAAAAACCAACGAAGGACAAAATAGTTAGACCTTGCTTTTGACCATCCAAAAGCTTGACCAAAGGAACATATGCTCGGCCATTGATGTGTGTTTGGGTCAGGTATAGTATCATGTAGGCACGGCAATATGGGTATGAAGGTGTAGGAGTTGCAATATGAAGCATATAAAGGGACAAGGCTAAAAGGCAAGCTTGGATGCAACATTTTGGCTCGGCCTATGGGTAAATTGGGCTCGGCTCATGCTTGTACAGGTCAGGTCAGTACAGGTGGTTGCTGAAGTAGTGGCCAAAGGTGAAGTAGATGATGGTGGTGGTGGCTAAGGTGTAACGTCTCGGATTTTTCGCGTTCGAAAATCGACATCCGTACTTCACATTGTACTAGAATGCCGTAGATTCGACCGTTCAAATCCGATTCGCCGGAGCTTATAACAACATTAAGTATAACAACACAGCGGAAGAAAAAGAATATATCAATATATATAACATTGATACAATGACAGATACAAAAATCTGTTACAATATGATACAACAGAATGATACAACAGATATCAATATACATCAGAGATATGATACAAGAAATAGCAGCGGAAAGAAAATAGATAACACCAGCAGCGGATAGAATATCTCTAATAGAATGCTCCAATCCATAGCTAGCGGAAAGCAAGGTCAGTCGTCCAAGGACTGACTAGCTCCAGATAATCTACTCAACCTGAATATCTGAGAAACCCAACTCTAGACTGCCCATGTGGAAAATGGTGGGCACCCAGAGTTTAGGAAGGGAACAATAAACTCCAGATCAGTCATGGGACTGGTGTAAGCAATAAAAATAGTTTATCTTTAAAACAAACAACAAAAGAGTTTTAAACATCGAAATCCGCAATGCTTTTGGTAAATGAAACTACCATAAGACCTCCCACTACACACACAATGCAAACGCAGACTTGGAGGAGATTGCTTCTTATGATAGTCAAACATGCTTACGACGCAAACAAACTCTTTTGATATTATTAATAGTGCATAGTGTACAAAATCATTTCGAAAATACAATATTAATCTTAGCCAGCATAGGTACCATTATATTATGCCTGCTATAGCTGCCGCCTGAGGAGACAGGTTATACAATTGCAATCGTAAAGGTTCGTATTGTTTCTTTGGATTTCCAACAAATGGTCAGGCTAAGGAACTGCCTACTACCACATGGGATCGCCTCTGGCGGGATGCCCCGAGAGACAACCTGCTCTCTGCCAACACAAGGCCGGTTACCCCCTTCCCGGGTAGTAAACCTGAGATATGCCACCCCCGGTCCTTTGGGACCTTTATCCGAGGCCTCGGTAACCAACATCACACATAATAAATAAAGTGTGTCCACATGAGTAAGTATCTGGGCTCCATACCATGATACTACCCTTTTCCAGAAGGAATGGTCATACCCTAGGGAAGCTACCCCTGAAACCTTGCCGCATCTTTCCTGTTTCGACCATTTCCGGGTTGTGAGGTCTGACGAAGTCTCGTCCACAAAGCTACGCTTTTTCACAAAGCCACGCTTTGATCACAAATGATCAATAAATGATCAACACACAGCAACACTCAGCATGCCACATTACCAAATTGGGAGTATATCACTGATAACCTTCAACTACATAACCTTTGAGCTCGTACTTCTCAGAGAAGGGTGTTAAGCTAAGAGAATAAATTCTCCGCCACCAACAGAAATGTGTTTGAAAGAAATCTGCTTTATATCTCAAAATGTAATGTTAGACATGTAACCATACAAGTCTGTTCCGGGTTCGAACAGAACCGAAGGCACTTCCGAAGAAGCCCTTGCAATCCAGGTATTCACAATCCCGATCGAACTTCCCATCACTTAGGAAATCTCTATACCGGAGCAACTCCATGCAGAGACAATCGATAGGTTATCCTATCGTTTTCGCAAATACCCAGTCTTCAACACCGGTCTTCAATTGCTATCCATATACGACGTATCACTTATTCGGAATGGGTTATGTGACACAAAGGTCCTCTCCCGGTTGAACCGAATAGTGAGCGTAATATTCAAAAACATATGGATAATGGGATTTCAATTAAGTCATAACTTATTACCCAAAACTTTCTTTTCAAATGGTTTAACAAATTACCATTTCAAATCTTTTAAACAAAAAGATTCATTTTAATAACCTTCACGGTTTAAACAATTTCCACACTTTAATCTTTCAAACAAAAGATTCATTCACAGATTTTCCAAATTAATTCCCATTTCAATTGGATTAACTCATTAAATCTTTAAAACAAAGATTTAATTCTTAGCTTTCAAAACAATTTCATTTCAAATGGTTTAAACAAATCATCATTTTAAATCTGTTAAAAATAAACAGATCTAATTCATAGCTTTCAAAAAGAATTCACTCATAACTTGGAAAACCATTTTTCGATTCAATCTTGAAATTCCTTTAATTAAACTGGAATTTCATTTCTTATCTGAAAGCTTTTATTCTTTTAAAACAAACAGTTTTCATTTTGGAAATCTGATTTATTTATACGAGTTAAGGTTCTTGGGTTAGATTCAAATACTCAAACCAATATTTTCAAAATGGTTTAAATTCAGTTAAACATATTTATGACATCTTTAACTAAAATTTCCAACCATGGAATTCAATTCCTTATTTTGAATTCAAATTTAAATTATTTAAATTGGAAATTTTACCAAGTTATTCAAAATAGCTTTTATCTTTGAAAACACCTTTTCAAAAGCTTTTAATATTTAACCCAAATTCATTTCCAAAATCAATTGAAATTAAAATTTCAATTTCAAAAATATTAAATTTAAATCATCTGTGACTTAACCGATTCCCTCGTGAAATCCATATTTGTGTGTGTAACAGTGTGGTCTAGGGGTTTTACACAGTAGTGCAACATCATACAATCATCATAGATCAGAATACAGAAATATAGTTGATAAGCGGTATAACTATAATGCTTATCTTTCATATACAGATCACAGATATATATATATATATATATATATATATATCATAGATAATAAATTACATCACAGATAATTTATCACAGATCACAACATAAATCAGGGTATATCATAAAGCATCACAAATCAGGGATATCAACAATCAAGTCATCCAATAGAATCCAAATATCCATAGGTAAGATCAATTAATATCTGATTATAATTATTTTATACCAGATTAATTACTTATGAATAAACTACAGATCTTGGTTAATTAATCATTAATTAATTATAAACCATTTCAATTAATTATTTTTTAATCATTTATTAATTAACTTTTAATAATAAATTAATTAACCTTTAATTATTAAATAATTAACTTTTAATTATTTAACTATCCTTTAATTAATTACTTTAATTAATTACTCCTCAATTAATTATCATTCCTTAATCACCTTCACTAATTATTAAGTAATTATAAATTTTTGATTATCTTAAATTAGTCATTTAATTATTATCAAAATCTTTAACTAATCAACCTTATGATAAATCATTATTAACACATTTATAAATTCAAGAATATTAAGGTTAATTAAAAATCAATACAACATTTTATCTTAATTTACTTTTTAATTACATTATTAAATTAAATTAAATTAAGACTTAATTTATAATTAATGATCACATAATTAAAATAACTTAATTACTTTAATTAATTACCATAAATAAACCATTCTTAAGTCAATCACATAATTAACCCTTAATTAATAAATTATCCCTTGGTTAATTATCCTTTAATTCCTCACTTAATCCAATTATTAAAAACAATTCAAAGATATTTAACTTTAAACATTTTAAACTTTGAAACTTGTTTGAATAATTTCACTTGGGAAAAATTTAGTTAATATTTTACCTTAAAACTTAAATTTCATCTTCTGGTCGTTTTTAGACCCTGGTACAAAATTATTAACAAGATTTAAAAACCTATACAAAATTTTACTTTAAATTTTTAAAACCTGAAACCAGTTTTTTTTCTCTTTTAAAATTTAAAACCTAGAATTAAAGAAACAAAACGACCCGGGCCAAATAAACAACAACTCGAGCCTAATCCCGAGTCACTCACGTTTACACTCGTCTTCGAGAAAAACTCTAGTCGACTCGAGCTCGTCCCCGAGCAAGACTGCTTCTTCCCCAAAACATCAGAAACCCAAACATAAGTGCACACGTGTGCACATGCACCGTTGACCGCCACCGTTCTGATCGAGTCGCCACCCACCACCAAGTCGACGACAACCATCTCGTCACGCATGATCACCCAGAACCACGAATTTCCCCGTAAATCAAAATCTGGCCTTACGTTCGAAATTGAAACTCGAACCCATTGAACGAGAACGCCTCGCCATCGCGTCACAGACCACTGGAGACCCAGCGCCTCCGGCTACAGCACGTCAACACCCTAAGCAACCCTCCACCAAAGCCTCGAGCAACTCGATCGCGTATAGGAGTCATACCCATCACATTACTGACGTGAACACAAACTTGAAATAAAACCCTAAGATGATCTCGTCCTCTAATTTCACGCAATAGAAAAATTTACTGATAATTTTCTTGAGATCACAATCGTTCACACTTGTTTCAATTCAAGTTTCAACATTTACTATTGATTCAATTACGAGAAATTGGTAAAACTTCAATTTTTATTCAAATGCGAACTGCTCTTGGATTACTGAACTAAAAATCTTCATTCAAATTTTAAAACTCATAACTTGTAGTAATAATTCAAGATATACACTTGAATTAGCAATTTATAGCATTCAAATTTATCAAAGAAATATTTGATTTACCTGTAGAACGTGTTACAGTGACGTGTTTCTTACACATAGTTTAATTAGCTAGTTAAAAATCTTAATTTAGTTTAAACATATTGTTTAAGTTAAATACTTACAGATTATCAATGTTTGATGAGAATAACTTGAGTTTTAAACAAAAATATGCAACTGTAACAACAGAGTAACATTAGCAGAGAAGAACAGTATTTATGTAAACCCAGAATCATATCAATATAAAAGGCATACAACCCATATATTCCATGAATCATCATACTGCTTTTAATTAAACTTAAGCTTGAAAATGTATGTTTACTCACAGTTGTTTTCCAGAAAAGAAAGAACAGAGCTTGATAATGTTGAACAGCTTTGAAATTTGCAAGCTGGAGTCTTTTCTTGATTCTTTGATTCACTTCTCTGGTTTGAGTTGTATGATTGTTTAAATTGAAATTTTGTTTTTAGTTTAAAGATTATGTTAACTTCAGTTTTCTCAGCTAAAATGGAAACGAACTAAAGTGAGGTTGATATATAGGGAATGAGAAGTTAACATGGCGTATACTATTTTGTACAGGGTGTTGGATTGTTTAATTAGGCTGAGGTAACTTGTTTGGGGCTGCATTTATGAGCTTGTACACATACATATCTTTGCATTTATTAGCTTGTACTTATAACTATTTCCTCCATCTCGGCTGTACAATATGGAGATAGTATATAAAAGAAAAAGCATGTACAGGGTGTTGTATTTCCTTTTGCTTTTCTTTGTTTCATTTTCTCTTTCTTGTTTTTGGTTTCACACTTGTATACATTTTTTTTCTGTCTTCATTTTTGCATAAGTACCTTGTCTCGTTTCTTTTTTTGTCTTTACAATATTACTTTATGGTGATATAAATCAATTTCTATTTCTAACTTTTATATTTGTTATTAGTTTTACTTTACACAATTCATCTTATCTTCATTTGTTTGTGCTTGAATATACAGTTGCTTCGATTATTTTATTTGTTAATATTCGTACTATGATGTTAAGGTTTATTTACTTACTTTATATTTTATAAAACTATATATATTCATTTCAAAATATAGATGAATTTCTAGTTTATATTTTGTTGTTAAACCTTATCTAATTAATTTACTTTATAGTTATCTTATACATATTTTTATTTCCAGTTTAACATCTATTATTATTTAACTCTAATACTAATTTTTTTATTTTCGTTAATATTATTTAAATTCAAATTATCATCATTTCTAAATTTTTAAATCAATTTATTTATTTATTTTTATACTTGTGTCCAAAGTATATATATATTATTTATTTTTCAAAATCATTTATTTAAGATTTTATTTCAAATCCATTATATACATATATATTCACATATATACAAATTTTCAAACCCATATGACTTAATATATTTTCTATTTGAATCGGGGAAACTCGCTTCCATTTATAAATAAATTTTACAATTTTTATTCAAAAATTCATTTAATTATCAATTTAAATTTAATTAAAATCTAGGGTCGTTACATAAGGGGTGGCCAAGGTGATAGATGAAAGGTAGGTGAAGCATATATGGTCTAGGCATTGTTTTCAAGGAGTTCTTGTGCAAATTTGAGGTGGTGGCTTCATCTAATAGTCATGGACAGAGGTGGTGGTCAGAGGAGGAGGTGGTGGTTGCTGTGGATGGTGGTGGTGGAGAGGATGGTGGTGATGATGGGTGGTAGGGCCGAGCAAAGCATAAGAGGAGCAAAAGCAACACAATGAAATAAGAAGAAAATAGAAAGAAAAGAAGAGAAGCCATTGCCATTTTTTCTTTGAATTGAGCCATGAGTTTTAGGAGATGAGAAAGTTTCTCACGTGAAATGTAAAGGAAATACACGACTAGGAGAGAAGGAGTGAACGGCCAAAAGGAGTAAAGGAGGGGTTATGGCAAATGAAAGGTTTGGAAATTGAAAAGGCTTAAGTTTCAAAGCTATTTAAACTCTTCATATTATCTATTTTCTTTAATTCCAATAAAACAAAAATAAACTCAGAAATAAGCTCTAACAACTGAAACAAAATATTATAAAATAAAATAAATAAATTATTTTAAAGAAAATAGAAAAAGCAAATAAGAAATTGCTTAAAAATCCAAAACGGTGTCCAGAAATTACAATTAAATCACCATTGGGTTTGGAAAAATTATCAACTTCACTTCAAAAATATTCTAAAACAAAACTTTGAAATAAATAATTCATTTATCATTTCTAAAGTGAAATAAATAATTAAATTTAGAGAAAATAGAAAAAGAATAAAGAAATAGTTTATTTAATTTAAGTCAAGGCTTAAAATTACAAATAAAACATCACTAGCTTTATAAAATTTCTATTTCACTTTAAAACAAATAAAAAGTCAAATAAGTAAAATAAATGATGAACAACATAAAGTGGAGATTAAATAAAATATGGTCTTAAGGAAATAGAAAAATAAATAAAGATTTTCTTTAATTAATTGAAACTGGAAATTAGAAATTATAAACAGAATACAACTACCATTAGAAAATGTCAATTACACTTTTAAAATGTTTTAAAACCAAAATATATACATAATATGTTATTTTACCCATATAAATATAAATTAGAACATTACATGACCAAATAAAATATTATTTATATAATTTAAAATAAACAATTTTGTTAAATACAGCAAATTACACACCATATTTAAAAGGGCATAACTTTCACATTATAAATCAGATTTCAACGAAATGAAAAGCAATATTCTTAAAATTTTATTTACTTTCATAATAAAAGATAAAACTCAAAAATTTAAACTTTTAAAATTTTAATTTAAAGTCAAAGTTTGACCATATTGACCAAAATTCACATTTTTGGAAAAATATCCTATCTATTGATGTTTGGAATTATAATTCACATAAAAATCAAAATTTATATTTAAAATAAATTTTTTTATCCATTTTAATAAATAAAATAAAGTTTTTAAATCAGGCAATTCAATTTAAAATAATTACAAAATACAGGGTTGTTACACTCTCCCCCACTCAAAACTTTTCGTCCCTGAAAAGGAATGAGGTATGGGAAACACAGAAAAAGGTAGAATGAAATAGGATTAAGAAAAGAAGATGAGGAGATTGAAATTATACCTGATAACTGTTGTTATAGGTAAGTTTAACAGGGTGAAAATGATCTTCCCAAGATCCTCCAGAATCAAGAACACAAGCACGAAAAAGATCATCGAGAATCTGATTCACTCTTCCCGTTTGACCGACGGTTTGTGGATGGTAAGCAGTGCTCAGATTCAGAATAGGGAGAAGTAAGAACCACAGAAGAGATAGAAAAGTTAAATGATGAAGGAAAAGAGAAAGAAAGAAAGACTAGAAACAAACTTATTAAACACAACACGAAAACACGATCCATCAAATTAACAAAGAAAGTAGGAGAATTAGTCAAACCAAAAGGCATGACTAACTATTCATAGAAAACCATTCTCAGTATGGAAAGCAGTCTCAGGAATACTTTCCTTAGCAACACTGAGTTGGTGAGAATCAGTGGCAAGATCAAGCTGAGAGAGAACAGTAGTCCCAAGGCTAACCAATTCGAATTTGATTTCCTACTTAGAAGGTAGGAGAATGGAAATAACCAAAAAGAAATTAGATTGGAAAATAGAATAAGATAATAAATTTAAAACCCATGAAAAGTTCAACTTCCATTAATAATTAATCTCATTCATTTGATTTCACTTAAGTTAAATAAATCTTAATTATTTTTAAATCTCATTATCTCATCATCTAATCAACAATTTATAAAGTCATGAATTTGAACAATTATTTATTATATCCATCTTTATTCATTAAATTTCATTCTTCTTTATTCCAATCCATTCTTAAATTTATTCCACTTAATATATCAAATCCTATATATATTAAGTTTATTTCACTTATTATAACTATTTCAATTTATTTAATTTTCTTTTAAATATCATTATATTGTAAATTATTCAATTAACCCTTTTTCTCTATTTACCTCAATTGATCCTTTATAAATGTAACTCCCCACTCTGAGACCCACTGTAACAAAGAGTATTACGGGAGTAATACTGTCTATTAAAGCGGAGAATAGAGTATAGTGGAAGCGACCATTTGTAATCAAGCTATAACTATCTACTGAATACGTCGAAAGGATGGTATCTATATATTTTTTTTCCAAGTGGTTCGACATATTCGGTAAATACTTATAACGAAATTACAAATGGCTAAATATCTATCAGGACAAAGCATAATAATAAAAGATAAAACATCACAGAACAGAATCACATAACGGATATAAAATCCCAGAACAATACATCGTCAATACAGATCCAAATACTATAAGTGGGTACAAAGCCACTGCCCACACATGTGGGTCAAAAATATGTACATATCAAAGTCTGAATAATAACATAAGGCGGACACTAAGATAAGCTATGTCAAAAGCATAGCAGATAAGTCCAAAGCGGAAGCACAGAAGCTAAGTCCAGAGACCTAACCTGAAACAACTCGGTCTGAGCCGAGCGAAAACACTCGGGTCAGGCTAGCTAAACAATCAGTAATAACCGAGATATATAATAATGCGGTACATACATAAAACAGTACTTATCCAAAGAGAAGTATATTATGAACCACATGAATATAATGACGATCCCTAATCATCAATAAACAATAAAAATTTCCAAAGAGAAATCAACACCAAAGTGTAGAATAAATAAAATCGCCTCATATCATCGGCGTAGCCAAAGCTATAAAAAGATGCCCATAGGCAATAATCCCAAGAGTGACCAGAGTCTGTAATCAATGCCCAAGCAAAGATCGATGCTCCAAAGAGCAATGGGGATATACTGAAAAGTCAATGAAAATCCAACACTGAAAAGCAGTGTCCAAAGACACTGTGAATCCATAAGGTAATCGCACTTACATCGTATGGTTCCATAGAACCAACACCGAGTGGCGGTACTCGAATGGATATAAAAATCATCAAATAATACCAATATTGCACGTGCACCGACCAGAGTCGTTGTTGCCAACTACTGTAGAGTTGTGATCGATCACTCGCACAGATGCGGAACGCGCGAGACGGCAAGATCCTTCCCAGAAGGATAAGGCCCAGAGGCGCATGCCGAAAAATAAACTGCTCCATAGAGCAGGTGTCCAGAGACGGTTGCCCAGAGGCGTGGTGACCCAAAGGTCCAGTACTGGCCGCCCAAAGGCTAATGTGTCACTAACTTCTTGGAGAGGAACCCGTAAAGTGTTAATAATGAGTCACATACCCCACGTTCGCACTAAACGGTTTCCTAACCAATAGCAAGCTCACACTCCAAACAATAAAAAGTCCACCTCGTATCATCGGTAAACTAGACCCAGAGGTCAAAACGATCAATCGAATAGGTCGGGGATTAACCAGAAAGAAAATACACACGGTTCCATAAGCCGGAGATTTCCTAACCATTTAAGCACCTTTCCACTTCGCTCGACGTGCTAAAAAGTGAGTGTGAGATTTTTATTATAGAAAATAATGGTGCGAAACGGATTTATAATTGATTTTGAAATCACTTTAAAACGGCTTTTGAAAACTCTCCTATTATGGAGTAATTAATTTAATAATTAAAAATAATATTATATATAATAATTTTGAAATCCATTTAGGAGTGAAAAATCTTTTGAAAATGATTCATAAAACCCGTGTACGAAATCTAGAGACAAATCTCAAAGAAATTAATAAAACCAGAAAATCACTGAAAAATATTCTAAGTGTTTGTAAACATTCAAAAACAGCTGCGAACCCAAGTTCGGCAATTTATTTGGACCAGCAAACGGTGTCCAAATGTCATGAAAATTAGCAGGAATGTAGTCCAACATCCCTACTTTAAGTGCAAAAAGAATTTCTGGATTCCGAGTTGAGACGAAGTGGCAGCGACATCTCAAAGTTGGACACAGGAAAAGATTCATACTGTTTACCAACAGCGACCAGAGTTCAACTTCGACATGAAATTCGAAGTACCAAACGGACTCCGATGTTGCCCAAACTTTCCAGAGATGGAGTTCAAAACTCCACCTTTCCAACGAGACAAAAAACGTCGAGTTCCGACTTCGGATGCGATCGTTACGGCATCGTGAAGTGGAGGTAAAAAATATCTGGAAACAGAATTTTTTTTTCTTTGATTCAAGCCCAGCCCATCCCGCCTGGGCTGGGGTCCATCCACGCCCCAGCCCGCCTGGGCTGGGGATGCCCCAGCCCACGCGGGCTGGGGACCTGCGGCCTGCCCCAGCCGATGCGGGCTGGGGAATAAAGCAGCTTCCCCAGCCCGCATGGGCTGGGGAGCATGGCCCGCCCCAGCCCCAAGCGGGCTGGGGTCTAGAGACCCGCCCCAGCCCATGCTGGGCTGGGGACTTGTGGCCCGCCCCAGCCCCAAGCGAGCTGGGGTCTAGAGCCCCGCCCCAGCCCACTCGGGCTGGGGACTTGTGGCCCGCCCCAGCCCCAAGCGGGCTGGGGTCTGGAGACCCGCCCCAGCCCATGCTGGGCTGGGGACTTGTGGCCCACCCCAGTCCCAAGCGGGCTGGGGACTTGTGGCCCGCCCCAGCCCCAAGCGGGCTGGGGTCTGGAGACCCGCCCCAGCCCACTCGGGCTGGGAACTTGTGGCCCGCCCAGCCCCAAGCGGGCTGGGGTCTGGAGACCCGCCCCAGCCCATGCTGGGCGGGGGACTTGTGGCCCGCCCCAGCCCCAAGCGGGCTGGGGTCTAGAGCCCCGCCCCAGCCCACTTGGGCTGGGGACTTGTGGCCCGCCCCGCCCCAGCCCCAAGCGGGCTGGGGTCTGAAGACCCGCCCCAGCCCACTCGGGCTGGGGACTTGTGGCCCGCCCAGCCCCAAACGGGCTGGGGTCTGGGGCCAGCCCCAGCCCATGTGGGCTGGGGACTTTGGTCCAGCTACTGGCTAGCCCAACCGGGCTAGCCTGCTGCACTTGGGCAGTAGCCTGGGTTCAGCCCAGGCCTGCCCTGGTGCACTCAAAATTGGGTTTTAGCCTGTTTTCAGGCTGAAGCAATTTCCAGCCAACTAATTTTGATAATTTTGGGGTGTTTTTTTCAGTTTTTGGCATCAATTTTTCACCAATAATATAACTAGCAATAATTACTAATAAATAGTAATTACCTCTACCAATCAAGCAAATAAGCAAACACTTCAAGTGCAACTTTCCAAAGCAAAGAGGATGTGGATTAGAGAGCTTCAAAATTAAAAAGAGAACAAAACCAAGGATTACAAAGAGATTTCAAAAATTAAAATAAAGATTAGAAGGTGATTAGGCCTAGGATTGCATTACCTTGCTAGGATTAAACAAGTTTAGCCATGTAGGGAAGGAGATGGACCTTCTAAAGGGAGGCCATTAGTTATGCTTAGATTTAGGTTTAGGAATTATGAAGAGGGGAAGGGTTAGGGTTATGAAATGGGTTTAAGATATTATATAGAAGTGGGTAGGCTAATGGGTCATGGTAAGAGGTTTTAAAACCCATTAGGACTTAGTTTATTTTCTAAGGTTATCATGTGAACAAAATCCTAAGTGGCATCCTAGTTTTAATTAAAACCCTATAATTGTCTCATTAGCCAATTAAACCCATTATCACATTTAAAAATTCCCCTTTTAAATATTAAATTCAAAAAAATATTAATTTCCCCATTTAAAACCCAAAATACTTTAATTTGCAAACCAATTGCAATTTTAAATTCCCAAAATTTTGTTTACCTCCCTTTTCAACTTAAAAATCATAATTTTAATTCATTATTCGGTAATTGCAATCTCAGAGTTGTTACAGACTCCCTTCCTTAAGAAAATTACGTCCCCGCAATTTCCTTAAATATAGAATTCGTCTATAACATCTAATCCACAAAAGGAATACAGAAGATAAAATATAGATGCTCACCCGTGCCGGAAGATGAAAGAAAACCAGGATAAGTACGCTCGATAAATTCTCAGGTCTCCCAAGTGCAGTCCTTAGGATTAGACGACCATTGAATCTTCACAAGCGGAACCTCTTTGTTTCGAAGACGTCTGATCTCCGAATCAAGCACACGAAGAGGTTGCTGCTCTATAGATAGATTGGGTGAGATCTCCAAATCGGGCACGGTATGAGGCTCGATAATAGAATCAGGGTCGCGCACACACTTGCGAAGCTGAGAAACATGGAACACATCATGTATTCCAGAGAAATGAGCAGGTAGAGCCACACGATAAGCCACGGGGCCAATGCGTTCCGTAATAGGAAATGGTCCAACATAGCGAGGAGCCAACTTCCCTGTAGAGCTGAAACGCACAACCCCTTTCATAGGAGATATCCGAATAAAGACATGATCACCAATGGAGAACTCAAGAGGCTTCCTACGGTTGTCCGCGTAGGATTTCTGACGGTTCTGCGCCTCTTTCATTCTCTGACGAATAAGAATAATCTTCTCAGAAGATTCCCGAACTGAATCTTGACCAAGAAGGAGCTTCTCGCCAGATTCTAACCAACAAGCAGGAGAGTGACATGGCCTTCCGTAGAGAGCCTCGAAAGGTGCCATGCCGATACTAGACTGAAAGCTGTTGTTGTAGGAGAACTCTACAAGCGGTAAGTGATCCTCCCAACTACCTCCGAAATCCAGAATACAACAGCGCAAAAGATCCTCCAAAACACGATTCACCCTCTCCGTCTGACCGTCGGTCTGAGGATGATAAACAGTCGAGAGATTCAGCTTTGAGCCCAAAGCTGACTGTAGGCACTTCCAGAAGTGACTAGTAAAGATAGTGTCTCGATCACAGACGATAGAGCAAGGAATGCCATGAAGTCGAACGACTTCCTTCACATATAACTTGGCAAGCTGAGGAGCAGTCCGAGTGGACTTAATAGGAATAAAATGAGCTGATTTGGTCAAGCGATCGACGATGACCCAAATAGAAGTATGGCCTGACCTCGATCGAGGCAGACCGTCAACAAAATCCATGGATATCTGATCCCATTTCCATAATGGAATCTCTAGCGGCTGAAGAAGACCAGATGGATGCTGATGCTCAGCTTTGGTCTGTTGACAAGTCATGCAACGGCTTACATAACTTGCAACATCACTCTTCATGCCCTCCCAAAAATAGACGACACATGTCGGCATACATCTTGCTCGAAACCGGGATGGATGGTGTACTTAGTGCGATGACACTCGTCCAGAATGTCATGCCTAAGTGATAAATCAGATGGTACCAAAATACGGTTCTTCCTGCGAAGACACCGATGAGAATCAATAGAATAATCCAACAATGTCTCATCACTGGATTCCGACTCAAGGAGATGAATATATCGCAACAAGTCTGGATCCTGCCGCTGAGCATGGGCAATGCGATCCAATAGAATAGGTCGAGCTTCCATGCTGAAAAACAAGATCTGAGGATTAGAAGACGGAGCTCGATTTCGAATATCACACATAGAAAGAGACTCAAGAATATCCCACTCGGCTATCATCATAGAAACTACCGTCGAGTGTTTGCGACTGAGTGCATCAGCCGCACGATTACCCTTGCCAGGGGTATACTGAATATCTAAGTCATATGAGGCGAGAAACTCAAGCCTTCGCTGCTGCCTCATATTGAGATCCTTTTGACTGAATAAATACTTCAGCGACTTGTGATCGATGTAGAGAATGAAACGTTCGCCCAATAGATAATAACGCCACGTCTTCAAAGCAAAGACAATAGCTGCCTAGAAGCGTAAGCAACTACCCGATCCTTCTGCATAAGCACAGCACCTAGCCCGCTACCACAAGCATCGGTGTAAACAACAAGATCATGGTTACTCTCGGGAACCACTAGAATAGGAGCATGAGTGAGAAGTTCCTTCAGTCGCTGAAAGGAAGCCTCACACTTATCAGACAAAATAAAGCGAACACCCTTATGAGTCAACGTCGTAAGGGGAAGTGCAGCTCGAGAGAAATCCTTGATAAACCGACGGTAATAACCCGCCAGCCCAAGGAAGCTGCGAATATCATGAACGTTCTCGGGCAGCTTCCAATTCTGAATGGCTTCGATCTTGGCCGGATCGACAGAAATACCCTCAGATGATACAATATGGCCCAAGAACTTGACCTTGCTCTCCCAAAAATGGCACTTGGAGAGCTTGGCCTTAAGCTGATGCTGACGAAGAGTATCCAAGACGATCCGCAAATGATGAGCATGCTATGCCTCGGATCTAGAATAAATAAGAATATCGTCGATGAAAACCTGAACGAATCTATCGATGTATTCCCGGAATACTCGATTCATAAGATCGACGAAGAAAGCCGGAGCGTTCGTCAAGCCGAACGACATGACCAACCACTCAAAAGAACCATGACGAGTGCGAAATGCTGTAAGAGGAATGTTGTCTTCCATGACTCGTAGCTGATGGAATCCGGTGGCAAGGTCAAGCTGAGAGAAGACCTTCGCACCGCTCAATTGGTCAAACATGTCGTAACGGGAATTAGAGTTAGACATGATTCAATGATAGATAATTAATTAAGGAATACTACGGAATATAACGGATTCCTATACATATTCCTAACTTATCTATCAATAAACATAAGGAAGGGATTTGATTTAATTCGGATCTAATTTAAAATGTATTGTACTAAGTGTATCTGTTCTGTGTTTATTATGCTTATTCCTGAAACCAGGCTCTGATACCAAGCTGTAACGCCCCACTCTGAGACCCACTGTAACAAAGAGTATTACGGGATTAATACTGTCTGTTAAAGCGGAGAATAGAGTATAGTGGAAGCGACCATTTGTAGTCAAGCTATAACTATCTACTGAATACGTCGAAAGGATGGTATCTATATATTTTTTTCCAAGTGGTTCGACATATTCGGTAAATACTTATAACGAAATTACAAATGGCTAAAGATCTATCAGGACAAAGCATAATAATAAATGATAAAACATCACAGAACAGAATCACATAACAGATATAAAATCCCAGAACAATACATCGTCAATACAGATCCAAATACTATAAGTGGGTACAAAGCCACTGCCCACACATGTGGATCAAAAATATGTACATATCAAAGTCTGAATAATAACATAAGGCGGACACTAAGATAAGCTATCTCAAAAGCATAGCAGATAAGTCCAAAGCGGAAGCACAGAAGCTAAGTCCAGAGACCTAACCTGAAACAACTCGGTCAGGCTAGCTAAACAATCAGTAATAACTGAGATATATAATAATGTGGTACATACATAAAACAGTACTTATCCAAAGAGAAGTATATGATGAACCACATGAATATAATGACGATCCCTAATCATCAATAAACAATAAAAATCTCCAAAGAGAAATCAACACCAAAGTGTAGAATAAATAAAATCGCCTCATATGATCGGCGTAGCCAAAGCTATAAAAAGATGCCCATAGGCAATAATCCCAAGAGTGACCAGAGTCTGTAATCAATGCCCAAGCAAAGACCGATGCTCCAAAGAGCAATGGGGATATACTGAAAAGTCAATGAAAATCCAACACTGAAAAGCAGTGTCCAAAGACACTGTGAATCCATAAGGTAATCGCACTTACATCGTATGGTTCCATAGAACCCACACCGAGTGGCGGTACTCGAATGGATATAAAAATCATCAAATAATACCAATATTGCACGTGCACCGACCAGAGTCGTTGTTGCCAAGTACTGTAGAGTTGTGATCGATCACTCGCACAGATGCGGAATGCGCGAGATGGCAAGATCCTTCCCAGAAGGATAAGTCCCACAGGCGCATGCCGAAAAATAAACTGCTCCATAGAGCAGGTGTCCAGAGACGGTTGCCCAGAGGCGTGGTGACCCAGTGGTCCAGTACTGGCCGACCAAAGGCTAATGTGTCACTAACTTCTTGGAGAGGAACCCGTAAAGTGTTAACAATGAGTCCCATACCCCACGTTCGCACTAAACGGTTTCCTAACCAATAGCAAGCTCACACTCCAAACAATAAAAAGTCCACCTCGTATCATCGGTAAACTAGACCCAAAGGTCAAAACGATCAATCGAATAGGTCGGGGATTAACCGGAAAGAAAATACACATGGTTCCATAAGCCGGAGATTTCCTAACCGTTTAAGCACCTTTCCACTTCGCTCGACGTGCTAAAAAGTGAGTGTGAGATTTTTATTATAGAAAATAATGGTGTGAAACAGATTTATAATTGATTTTGACATCACTTTAAAACGGCTTTTGAAAACTCTCCTATTATGGAGTAATTAATTTAATAATTAAAAATAATATTATATATAATAATTTTGAAAGCCATTTAGGAGTGAAAAATCTTTTGAAAATGATTCATAAAACCCGTGTACGAAATCTAGAGACAAATCTCAAAGAAATCAATAAAACCAGAAAATCACTGAAAAATATTCTAAGTGTTTGTAAACATTCAAAAACAGCTGCGAACCCAAGTTCGGCAATTTATTTGGACCAGCAAACGGTGTCGAAATGTCATGAATATTTGCAGGCATGTAGTCCAACATCCCTACTTTAAGATGCAAAAATAATTTCTGGATTCCGAGTTGAGACGAAGTGGCAGCGACATCTCAAAGTTGGACCCAGGAAAAGATTCATACTGTTTACCAACAGCGACCAGAGTTCAACTTCGACATAAAATTCAAAGTACCAAACGAACTCCGATGTTGCCCAAACTTTTGAGAGATGGAGTTCGAAACTCCACCTTTCCAACGAGACCAAAAACGTCAAATTCCGACTTCAGATGCGATCGTGACGGCATCGCGAAGTGGAGGTAAAAAAATCTGGAAACAGGATTTTTTTTTCTTTTAATCAAGCCCAGCCCAGCCCGCCTGGGCTGGGGACGCCCCAGCCCACGCGGGCTGGGGACCTGCGGCCCGCCCCAGCCCATGCGGGCTGGGGAATAAAGCAGCTTCCCCAGCCCGCATGGGCTGGGGAGCACGGCCCGCCCTAGCCCCAAGCGGGCTGGGGTTTGGAGACCCGCCCCAGCCCATGCTGGGCTGGGGACTTGTGGCCCGCCCCAGCCCCAAGCGGGCTGGGGTCTAGAGCCCCGCCCCAGCCCACTCGGGCTGGGGACTTGTGGCCCGCCCCAGCCCCAAGCGGGCTGGGGTCTGGAGACCCACCCCAGCCCACTCGGGCTGGGGACTTTGGTCCAGCTACTGGCTAGCCCCAACCGGGCTAGCCTGCTGCACTTGGGCAGTAGCCTGGGTTCAGCCCAGGCCTGCCCTGGTGCACTCAGAATTGGGTTTTAGCCTGTTTTCAGGCTGAAGCAATTTCCAGCCAACTAATTTTGATGATTTTGATGATTTTGGGGTGTTTTTTTCAGTTTTTGGCATCAATTTTTCACCAATAATATAACTAGCAATAATTACTAATAAATAGTAATTACCTCTACCAATCAAGCAAATAAGCAAACACTTCAAGTGCAACTTTCCAAAGCAAAGAGGATGTGGATTAGAGAGCTTCAAAATTAAAAAGAGAACAAAACCAAGGATTACAAAGAGATTTCAAAAATTAAAATAAAGATTAGAAGGTGATTAGGCCTAGGATTGCATTACCTTGCTAGGATTAAACAAGTTTAGCCATGTAGGGAAGGAGATGGACCTTCTAAAGGGAGGCCATTAGTTATGCTTAGATTTAGGTTTAGGAATTATGAAGAGGGGAAGGGTTAGGGTTATGAAATGGGTTTAAGATATTATATAGAAGTGGGTAGGCTAATGGGTCATGGTAAGAGGTTTTAAAACCCATTAGGACTTAGTTTATTTTCTAAGGTTATCATGTGAACAAAATCCTAAGTGGCATCCTAGTTTTAATTAAAACCCTATAATTGTCTCATTAGCCAATTAAACCCATTATCACATTTAAAAATTCCCCTTTTAAATATTAAATTCAAAAAAATATTAATTTCCCCATTTTAAACCCAAAATACTTTAATTTTCAAACCAATTGCAATTTTAAATTCCCAAAATTTTGTTTAGCTCCCTTTTCAACTTAAAAATCATAATTTTAATTCATTATTCGGTAATTGCAATCTCAGGGTTGTTACAATAAATAAAATTTAAGTGTATAACATTTATTATAACCACTTAAGTTTTATCTATAAAATTCTCTTTATTTTGTATATTATCCAATTACATATTCAACTTCTGAATAATTTAGGTAAGTTATATTGGAATGTAATAGAATATTATACAAATAAATTCTTTCTAATTCAATTATACAAGTTTACATATTTATTCAAACCTTTATAATTAAAATTATCCTTTAAGATAAAATTTAAGAATTAAATTTCCGATTATCTTCAAACTATTTAGAAATAAATGAATATATATATATATATATACATGCACAATATATCAAATCAAATTTAAATCATATATCAATATATATTATAAGTCAAGTCATATTTAGAAATTAAAATCAATTAAATTTTAAAGCAAAACTGTAGAAAAGCTACAGAATAGTCTCTTCACTTCGAAACCCGAAAATGAATGTCGATGATGTTGTAGTCATCACCGAAATTATTTTCCACCGACAAAGAAAAGTGCACTGATTTAAAAATCCTTTGAACAATTTCTACTAGAAATACTTTTAAATAATAAATCCTTTTAAAACTTTCAAAACAAAGTTCGAAATCATCGGAAATTAAATCCTCACATTCTTGATTTAAATCCATTTAAATTTCCAAATTAATTTATAACCATGTTTAATTATTTAGATATGAAACTAAAGCCAATGATTATAAAATACATGCAAAGTTAAATATTATTTCTTAACACCCAATTCCATTAATTATCAAAATTTAGAAAATTAACCTTATACATATAATAATTATACAAAATTTAGCTATCTACTAAATTTAAAAACCATATTATGTCAGTTTGCTCTGTTCGAGTGTTTTGGAGATCCTATCGATAGCGTTGATCAGACGAACCGATCGGAAACCCAAATCAACATCAACAACCCAAACAACACAATATTTAAAACATCTTTAAATATAAGATTTTCAAATACAAGATTAATTTTCAAAATAAGGATAGGGATTCAGATTTGATGGACTCAAATCAAAGAGAATCCTGATTTGAAGATAAATTGGAGACAAAGATAAGATGATTAAATAACAGAATAGGAAGATGAGTAAGCCTATAGATATCGCGGGCAACCTTAACCAGGTCAACCGTAACTTAATGAATAAGATCGATGTGGATTTTCTAGGGTAAATCTACATTCGATCTCAAGAGATAGAATTTGGAGTGAAAAAAGATATTAGCATCTAAACCGAGGATATAGAAATCTTTGGTAAATCAATGCTTTTTGTAAAGGAGTTTCACCCCTTTACAAGTCATTCAGAGGTTGGCGAGACTGCCGATTTATTACAGAGATCATTCGAAGTGGAGTTATGGGATACTCCAAAATCAAGAATACACGAATAGGGGAGGACAGGAATGGACTTGGAACCGAAGGGAATGTTCCAAAATTCAAAGGAAACCGAATCGAAGAAGAAGGAATTCAAGTTCGAACGAAAGTGATTCTGTAATTAAATTTACTCTGTATGCTGAGTTTTCCTAAAACCAGAGCTCTGATACCAACTTTAACGACCCGATATTTTCAACTATTCGCATCCACACATGCCGGACTTGAATTGCTCAAAATACTGCGTTGTAAATAAAGATTTGGCAAACTCATCATATACAGTAAATAAATAATCACAGATCACGGACACAGAGTAAAATAATGCAGTGGAAATAAAGAAATAGTAGTTCATGAAGCTACTATATAAATACATCAGAGTTAAGTAAGATACAATAGGAATACCAAGATACAACAGGAGTGACAGTATGATAATCAGGTACAACTCAGAATACAACTGGAATCAACTGGATAACAAAATGAATATATATCTGATTATTCAAAGAAAAACTCCAGCTCCAAAGGTGAGTCTCGAATGTTGTATCACTCAGTCTGACCCGAGCGTAAAGCAAAACACAAAACACTCGAGTCAGGACATACATACTTATACAATGTAAACCAACTCAAGTGAACTGTAATAAAGGTACAAGTAAATTAAAGAATGCTTGGGATCGTCCATTCTTTAAGGATCCGTTAAACTATCTACTATGTAGTAATATTCGCTATTATAATAATGTCTAATCATAAAATAAACATACTTTAAAATAGCATTAGGGCTTTACATTTAATCTGAACTCACCCTAACACGTAATAGTCCCAATAGTCTATACAGTACCTACATACCTTGCAAGGCAATTGAGAAGATACTCCATAGGTACGACACAAATAGAAACTCGTAGTAAAGCTCGATATGGTAGGTGACACGGCACACAAGGCAACGCCAGGGTAGATATACCAATTACGCACACGGACTGATGGAAACACATAGCGTCCACTACCGCTCCACCTCGAACAACACTCCCAAATCGAGGGGTGCACCCAAACAATCACAAAGTAATAGAATGGTATCGAAGAAGTGCGTCCGATAAGAGGTGCTACCTCACTGGTCCGAGATCGCTCCTGTTTTAGCCACCTTATGGAAACTCACGGGAGTTGGGTCCACGTATATACCTTAGGATCGTCGCCACCATCCTACTTCATTCTGGAAACTCCACCGCGTACACAGTTGTTAAAGTGGTTTTCAGTATCGACAGAGAGTATGTCCATATCTGATCCCGGTCTCTTTAACAACCAATCGTTATTATAACCTGTGGTTATAATTTTAAAATAATATTTTATACTTCAAAATAGAATATCATTTCAAATCCAAATCTTTATCAAAATAAAAATTAAATCAATTCCAAACCATTTCAATATATTTAAAATATCATATCATTTCAAAACTTCATTTCAAATCATTTCAATATATCAAAATATCATATCTTTCCAAAACTTCATTTCAAATCATTTAACATATCAAAATATCATATCTTTTCAAAACTTCATTATCAAATCATCATTTGAGTTCAAATCCAAATATTCAACTTTAAATACCTTTTAAATTCAAAGATATCATTCATTTATTATCATTTCAAGTCACCTTTTAAATAGTTTATATTTCAATCAAAATAATTCATCTAAACCGTTTAAAAGTGTAATTATTATACTTTCCAATCAAGTATTAAATTTCCAAAGTTTTAAACTATTCTGAGTTCATTTACTTAATTAAAAACCATAAACATTGAAAATTTCAGCCTTTCACAACATTCAGAAAAAGTTGTTATAAGTTATACTTGAAAACATTTTAATTCAGCAAAGACAACAACTAAAAATGCTGTTAAATCTCAGTTTAGTTGAAATTTAGTTTAAAACAGCAAAGACAGCATTTCCAGAAATGTTGTAATGGCTCAGGTTTCAAATTAAAGTTTTTAATTAAATTCAGCAAAGACAGCAGACCACTACAGCAATTACAGAACTGCTGTAATAGACCTGAGTCAAGTTTTAGTCTATTTAGTTCAACTACAGCAACTACAACATTTCAGAAATGCTGTAATAGCCCTTTTATTCAATTTTAGTTCAAATCAGAAATCATAGCATTTCTGAATACTATTAAAGTAATTTCCAGATTTTAGTGTATTTCCACCAAATAATAAACTTCAATATTAAACCTTTTAAACATTATAAAAATCATATTTTGACATTCAAAAATGTTCATTAAATTTACTCTTTTAATTTATGAATTTTATAAGAAACATTTACAATAAAATCCAAATTTCCAATAATTTTACTTAACATATCCAAATGTACAATTTTCTTTTCTTCACATTTTTAACAAATAAACTTAACACTTATATTTTATTTCCATTTCACAAATTAAACTAAATTTTCAATTTTATTCAATTAACTTAAACCTTTAATAAAAACAAAATTCACATTTCCAAGTCAAGTTATATTTTAAAATTACACCTTTAAGCATTCATTTATTAAACCATTTTAGTTCATAAAAAAATCAATAATACTTTATTATATCATTTAAATTCAAATTTAAATCAAATTATCATATTTCCCATTTTCCAAATAAAATTAAATTTCCATTTTATTCATAACTTAAATTCATTTTTTAACCAAAATCCAAATTTCCAAACTTAAGTTATATTTCCAAATTCAATTTAACTAGTCATTTATTCAACATTTTTAACTTATAGAAAAACCATAATTTCTTTATTTAAACAATTTAAAATCCAATTTAAATCAAATTAGCATAAATTTACACTTTTAAACATATTTAAAATATTCAAAATACTTTATAAAATAACCACGGGCCTGTATATAGTTTTCTAACCTAGGTCAAGTGATACTGATATGTATCATTTCAATCCGCAGTTTACAAAGAAAAATCCGGGTTCTATCATTTCAAACCCGCAATCCTAAGTCAAAATAAATTAAATAAAAACCGTTCAGGCCTATCATTTCAGACCATAATGATTTTTCCCTATTCTAAAGTCCGTTCGGGTATGTATCATTTTAACCCATAGTGATTTCTATACTAACAGGGAACTTGCAGTGTGATAAACAGATATAAATGAACAATTAACAACATATATCAGTAACAGATGATATGACAGATAAATAAAAAGGTTTAACATCATATAATATATAACATAAGCAGGTATAACATAACATAATATTCTACACATTCAATTGTTGTCAATTCACATTTGCATAAGTATAAATGTCAGGTGAGATTTACTCACCTTTTGTGCTGGAGTTATTAATTCAAGCTACACGGAATAGATTCTAGAAAGCACGATACATCACAACTTGATTCAAATGAGTGGAGAGAGCCAAGATATGATCTTGTAAACAACCAATTAACACAACAATATAACATGAATATTCAATACAAAACAACATTGAAATGAATTGAAATAAAAAAGCAACGAAGGACAAAATAGTTAGACCTTGCTTTTGACCATCCAAAAGCTTGACCAAAGGAACATATGCTCGGCCATTGATGTGTGTTTGGGTCAGGTATAGTATCATGTAGGCACGGCAATATGGGTATGAAGGTGTAGGAGTTGCAATATGAAGCATATAAAGGGACAAGGCTAAAAGGCAAGCTTGGATGCAACATTTTGGCTCGACCTATAGGTAAATTGGGCTAGGCTCATGCTTGTACAGGTCAGGTCAGTACAGGTGGTTGCTGAAGTAGTGGCCAGAGGTGAAGTAGATGATGGTGGTGGTGGCAAAGGGGTGGCCAAGGTGATAGATGAAAGGTAGGTGAAGCATATATGGTCTAGGCATTGTTTTCAAGGAGTTCTTGTGCAAATTTGAGGTGGTGGCTTCATCTAATGGTCATGGCCAGAGGTGGTGGTTAGAGGAGGAGATGGTGGTTGCTGCGGCTGGTGGTAGTGGAGAGGATGGTGGTGATGATGGGTGGTAGGGCCGAGCAAAGCATAAGAGGAGCAAAAGCAACACAATGAAATAAGAAGAAAATAGAAAGAAATGAAGAGAAGCCATTGCCATTTTTTCTTTGAATTGAGCCGTGAGTTTTAGGAGATGAGAAAGTTTCTCACGTGAAATGTAAAGAAAATACACGGCTAGGAGATAAGGAGTGAACGGCCAAAAGGAATAAAGGAGGGGTTATGGCAAATGAAAGGTTTGGAAATTAAAAAGGCTTAAGTTTCAAAGCTATTTAAACTCTTCATATTTCCTATTTTCTTTCATTCCAATAAAAAAAATAAACTCAGAAATAAGCTCTAACAACTGAAACAAAATATTATAAAATAAAATAAATAATTTATTTTAAAGAAAATAGAAAAAGAAAATAAGAAATTGCTTAAAAATCCAAAACAGTGTCCAGAAATTACAATTAAATCACCATTGGCTTTGGAAAAATTATCAACTTCACTTCCAAAATATTCTAAAACAAAACTTTGAAATAAATAATTCATTTATCATTTCTAAAGTGAAATAAATAATTAAATTTAGAGAAAACAGAAAAAGAATAAAGAAATAGTTTATTTAATTTAAGTCAAGGCTTAAAATTACAAATAAAAAGGCTTAAAATTACAAATAAAACATCAATAGCTTTATAAAATTTCTATTTCACTTTAAACAAATAAAAAGTCAAATAAGTAAAATAAATGATGAACAACATAAAGTGGAGATTAAATAAAATAAGGTCTTAAGGAAATAGAAAAATAAATAAAGATTTTCTTTAATTAATTGAAACTGGAAATTAGAAATTATAAACAGAATACAACTAACACTAGAAAATGTCAATTACACTTTTAAAATGTTTTAAAACCAAAATATATACATAAAATGTTATTTTACCCATATAAATATAAATTATAACATTACATGACCGAATAAAATATTATTTATATAATTTAAAATAAACAATTTTGTTAAATACACCAAATTACACACCATATTTAAAAGGGCATAACTTTCACATTATAAATCAGATTTCAACGAAACGAAAAGCAGTATTCTTAAAATTTTATTTACTTTCATAATAAAAGATAAAATTCAAAAATTTAAACTTTTAAAATTTTAAATTAAAAGTCAAAGTTTGACCATATTGACCAAAATTCACATTTTTGGAAAAATACCCTATCTATTGATGTTTGGAAATATAATTCACATAAAAAAATCAAATTTTATATTTAAAATAACAAAATTTATCCATTTTAATAAATAAAATAAAGTTTTTAAAACAGGAAATTCAATTTAAAATAATTACAAAATACAGGGTTGTTATAGACACAGAATATATCTATTTTAAATTTCAAAGCAATATTAAATATAGACATGTATTAAACTATATGTATTTCAAAATCATTGGTTTAAATAAACAAATAGAATAAAACAAACATATCTATATATACATAAACATCTATTTACACTATAACATCATTTACATAACAAACAACTATATATAACTATTTATATATAAAAATCATATTCTAAATTTAAACACATATTAAATTAAATATCTGTGTATTTATGTATTTCAAAATCATTGTTTTTAAATTAAAACACACATAATAAAATAAACATATCTTCATGGTATATTTTGAAATAAATACATATGTACTTATCAAAAATGCAAATTACTTACATATTTTATGTATGTTCAATTAAAAAAAATATATATATATACATATATATATATATATTCAAAATCAATTTAAACATATACAAATACAAAACCCAAAATCATGTATAAATAAACTTATATATACCTACATATATAACTTACTGATCATAAATAACAAAGCAGACATATATATCGTACTGCAGCAGCTTCTATATATATACATAATCTGAAGTCATAACTGAAATGAAAACATTTATATATTAGAAAACTGATATACATAAGATATGTATATATATATATATATATATTTAAACTTACATATAAATATATATGCAGTTAAAACATAACTTTCATATAAATACATATAAATATACATATACAACTTATATATATACAGTGTTACAAAATCTCTTTCCTTTTTTTTTCTCAAACAATTATAATATATATATAATTACTTTGAAATCAATATTACTGTAACCTTTAAACTCATATATGATTGAAACCCAGTCAGATCCTATACATACTTATAAACAGGTCATATACATGGCTCACATTATCATTCAGATATATTACAATATAATACAAATACACTTTACATTATACAACATATACACTTTATCTTATATGCTTTAGAAATATATGTTATTAAATATACCTACACTATTTTATTGTAATATAATATAAACTATATTTATAAATAAATATATGTATACATCGTACAATACACAACATATGCAACTTATGTTTTTAAACCAACATATATTATTCTTAGAATCTATATATATAAAACATATATATATATAAAACTAAACTTATACAATCCTAATAAGTGTATAACCCATAGCCGAACAAAAGTTTATATATAAAAATATTTAAACTGCAACCATTTCCTACTTACCTATAAAAGAGATCTACATACAAAATTTTGAAATGGATGATAAAACATACTAACATAAAGTCTGTATATATATATATATTACCTATAAATGATAAAGAGGAAAAGAGGAGGAAGCAAGGAATGTTGAAAGCTTGCGGTCTGGGTTTGTTGTGCTTATGGAAGCGAGCTGCTGATGCTCGGATGTGAGCAAGTGAGGAGGCACAAGGGGAGGAAGGTCGAAACGAAGGCTGCTTTTGGCCTGGGGAAGGGAGAGGGAAAGATGAAGGCCGAAAGGTGGAGGAAGGACAGTCGAAGGTGATGAGGCGGCCAGGTTGAACAAGTGAAGTGGAAGATTTTTGTGGAGAGGATTGAGGCGTGAGATTGGGTGGAGCGTGGCATCGGTTGAAGTGGAAGAAAGCAAGATAAAAGAACAACCATATTTTTTTGTTTTCTTTTTTTTCTGGCTTCAAAGGAAATAGGCAGGCAACAAAAGCGAAGATGAAATTTTATGTATAAAAATATTTCCAAAGAATGAACGGAAGTTAGGAACCTCAAAAGTCATTATTAATTTCAGAAAATAATAAAATCACTGACTATTGATTTTCAACTACTAGATACGAATGGACAAAAGAACCAAAAGTCACAAATGCGGAACCGTTACGGAAATCGTTTTTCGATTTTCCAACGCGTACCAAGGTTTGAAAAACAGAAATGAATATACCATTGAGATCAGCACGACGAGACGATCAAAACGGTATACAGAAACAAGTGAAAAGAGATTATATAGTCAAAAGAGATTATTAAAACAATTAAAATTTACGGGTCGTTACAATCCTTGCTACTCCAACCTGTAATATAAAATACTCAAAAGAAACAAGTGAAAAGAGATTATATAGTATGATTACCCCAGTAATCATATACATATACACATACATATACATAGATATATATGTATATATATTACATTATAGGGAACTACCCAACACACCCGAGGGGACAGAAATTCTAAGTCTCATCTAAGGTCTTGACTTGTGTCTTTAACGGACGATGTATTGTTCTAAACCTTACTCCGATACTAAAGTTGAAACACCCTATCTCTATACTCATAGTATCCAAGAGTATTACTAGGTAATATTGTAGGATAATACGGAGAATAAGGCTATGTGGAATACATATGTGAATATTTCCTTGGGCTAACACTATAACGTATTAAAACATCAAAAAAAATATCTCACTTATACGTACATAGTATCTGTACAAAGCAATAAATATGCATGCTTGCAGGATAGAACAATACACAATATACGGTAGATAACAGAGAACACAGAGTTAGAATCGTAGTGATAACATATAACATACAATATATAATATATGGTATTGTAAGGATACAAATCATCTCAAATATTCACTATCTCGATGTAATGCAATAAATAATAAGTATACAACTCAGTAGTGAGTGTGTGTGTATACACACACACACATTGAATCTATGTCATATAAATATCGTATAACAATCTTTATATAGTCTCTCTAAAGCCCACTAAAACACTTGTTGGTCATATTGTCTCTATACCTGAAATGTCTCGGACTGACCCGAGTATTACATAAATAACACACACGTCGGACTGTGTCTAAATCATGGATATATAATATAGGTTACATGGAATAAACTAGGAATAATAATATGATAACACTGCCGAAGATACTCAAGTCAACACTCAAATGTGTCTATATATTATATGGAAATATATTCATGGAATCTAAGTATAACACCATAGATAATCATCGAAGCATCAATCATGCAAATAACTCAAAATCATGCATAAAGATGTCATCATCCATATAAAAGCACATTAAATCAGCAATCACAAAATCAATACAATTGAGTGAATTACACACATATCCAGTAATCATAGTTAAATCCAAAAACATCAATAAGTTAGATTTCACCAAGTAATATCAGGCTATAATGTAGCATTTCCCAAATATATCTCTCAATCTCAATAGATAGAACATCATCATCAATATATGAAAGATAGGACATGCTGCCTATCAATATGAATAGTAATATAAGAACCCACTATACTCCGGACGGCTGTCTAAGGTATAATCTCATTTTATCATATATAACCTACTTGAATATATCATGATGGGGAATGACAGTACGCCAGACACAAATTCATAAGTAGAGCCGTATAAATAGTAGTATGGGGCCATCTATCCAATACATATACTAAAGTGAGGTGTGTCTATAGTATATGTCAATTTATCACTCCGTTAGTACCAGAAGGAAGACTGATAACACGAAGCAAGCTTCAAAGACATGAAGTCTCTATAGTCTTAGTTACCTTAGCGGTATCATGACACGTATCCGCCAGGGTGTTAGTACCTCATATTTTGGTATTTTGACAGTGACAACTATACATCATTATATTCTGTATACTAACCACTTGCACAGGAAAAGATCAATTAAACAAGGATACGTACTCGACAAAAAGAAGATCGTGTTGGCACAGTAAGGTAGTATCAGTCATAGTGCCTTAGTCTAGAGTTATATAAATTGTTAAAATCTCTTATATTGGTATATACAGGCAAACACAATCACAAATTAATTTCAAAAATCAAATAACTCAAAATATACATCAGTCAGTCGACTGAAACACCCCTGTTGACTGACCCAAAGGAATTAAACATAAAATTATACTCAAAACAGTCAACTAAACATGTTCTCAGTCGACTGAATTGAAGATTTCAATCGATTGAAACTGCTTGTTTTGAACTGTTTACTTTCTATTTTTGAAACATCTGTCTCTACTCAAATACAGTCAATTCGTATATTTCCTTCAGTCAACTGAACGATCGTAGCAGCCATATTTTTCAAATTTTCTAAAGAGGTGCTCTTCTCTAAGAAGAGTTATTCCTCTTCATTAATGGTTGCAATCATTCCTCTAATAGTTGCAACTACTGGTCATCTATATAAAGCAATCCATTTCAAAGATTCAATTCACCGATTTATGATTCTTTCTATGTCAATCTTGATTTACTCTCAAGTATTTAATTCACTATATTGCTTTAAGTTTTGATCATACATTCGTTCAAGAATATTTTCTTCTGATCAAATTACTTCCTTTCTCCATGAGCACATATTATACCATAAAGAAGAAGATTATATGAAGGCTATACTCACTGGTTAATCCGTGCTATACAAGAGTATAAGAAGTCACAAGCAATTCTACTTATTATGTAGATGAAGTCCTATTGGAATTTATCAGGCATGAAGTACTGTTCGGTAGCTCAAGCATTTTGTAATACCTATTCTTCCAGGTTAAGCAAGGACGCTTGTTAGTTAATTCTAGAAGAAGTCTTAGACTAGACGTAGAATGGGAAGTTCAAACCAGTATAAAAATCTCTGGTGCACTTTATTTGTTGCAATTTTTATACTACAATTTGATATAAGTTTTCTAGTATATATAATCATATTACTCGATCCGCGTATACTTTCATTTGGTATCAGAGCAAGGTTATCATATAACTGTAACACAATTTTTGATATTTAAGTAATATAGATGATATTGCATGAAATTTTGTTGAAAGTCGGTCTAATGCACGACCACCACTATTTAATGGATTAAATTATAATTATTGGTCAACTAGAATGAAGAAATATATGCAAGCAAATGGTTATGACACTAGGAATATCGCTTAACAATAATACATTGTACCTACTACGGCTTATGCACAATGGTCAAACACACAGAAACTACATGCTACTACAAGTGCTAAAGCTATGAATATGTTGTTTTGTTGTTTAGATAAAAATGAGTTTAATAGAGTTAGTATGTGCGCATCAGCAAATGAAATTTGGTGTACACTTAAAATAACTTATGAAGGTACAAATAAGATCAAACAAAGCAAGATTTCATTGCTTAAAAATCAATTTCAAAACTTTAGAATAAAGCAGGATGAAACTATAAATGATATGCGCTCTAGATCTCAAGACATATATCACTCACTTTTAGCTCTAGGAGAAAAATACACTGATTTTGATATTTTTTCAAAAATCCTAAACTCTTTAATGGATGAATGGGATTGAAAAGTCTTAACTATCGAAGAAGCTAATGACATTTCAACCCCCAAATAAGAAGAGTTAATAGGAAATCTCATGTCACATGCAGTGAATTTGCAGGCAAAATGAGTATAGGCTCAAAATAGAAAAACAATTGCATTTCAAGTAGAAAATGAAGACTTCAATGAAGATGATGACGACATTACATTTCAAGCTAAAAAATTTAGAAAATTTCTGAAGTTCAAAGAGAATAAAAAAATTGGCCACAACATAAATAGCAGCAATAATCCATCAAATTCTTCTCTCAAGTGCTATGAATGTGATATGGTTGTTCACATAAAGAGATATTGCCAAAATGAAAGAAGAGTAAATTCAAAATAAAAACGAGAAATTTCATAAACAAAAGAAGCAGGCATTTTCAGTAACTTGGGATGATTAAGACTCTTCTTTTTCATCAAATAGTGACAAATGATTCTGAACAGGCAAATGTATGCTTCATGGCTACTAACAACGATGCACCTAGTAAAAAAAGAGGAAAGTGGATACTCAATAGTGGTTGCTCCAAAATATAATAGGGAACAAAGACATGCTAACAAATATTATCTCATAGATGGAGTTTCCGTTACTTTTGAAGATGACTCTAAAGGATAGTCAATGGAAAAGGAGACATGAGCAAAAATGGTATATCTAATTCACCTCTTATTACTAATGTTTTATTAGTTAAAAATTTAAAACATAATTTGTTAAGTACTACTCTATTATCCGATAAAGGTTTTAGCATATCCTTCTTAAAAGATAAATGTGAAATTTTTTATCAGAATAAAAATCTAATTTTCAAAGGAGTTAGAGAAACAAATATTTACATTTTCAATATGAAAATCAATCACAATAAAGATATGTATTTAATTGCCAATGATAATGATCCATAGCTACGGTATAAAAGGTTTTGTGATATTAATTTTAAATATATTAATAAATTATCTAAAAATAATTTAGTAAAAGTCTACCAAAAATAAATTATAAATTAAATAATATCTATGATGCATGTTGTTATCCCACCTTTTGGCAAGGTCGTGATACCAAGAAATTTGACTGATTATAGTTGTTTACTTGTTTCAAAAAACAGGTATACTCGAAGCTATGAATGAAATACGGCCGGCCGGGACCCCGACCCCAATCTGAGTGCAATTAGTATGGAATGATTTACAGAGCTCCAGGAAGTCATATTTCAAATTTCAAGTCAATCGAGTTCGTATGCTCAACTTCTAAGCAAAACAAGCACTCATGTACTCCATCTAGGATCGATACTAGAAACTGTTCAAATTAGCAAGGATCGATCAATATCTCAAAATCTACCAAGCCAATCAACTTGAAACTTTCAGAAAGTCAATAAAATAGTGTAGGAAGCCCACCCATAAAATTACAAGTCAAAACAATGAAGTTGAAAAATCCTTCGTATCCATCATTTTCGTATCGATCCGATGGATACAAAAATGTTGCTTTTTGACACGAAACAGGGTATATCTCACTCATTTTAGATCCAAAAGACTCCAAACTTTGAGGACATGCTTAGAATACTCTAAGAAGCTTACATAATCAATCTCAAGCGATAATTCAACACAAAAATATTTTCCATATCGATTATTTTGTATCGATTATATGGATACGAAAAACGCCCAACTCGTTGAGGATCGATAGCTAAACTCACTGGATCGATCTCAAACTTTCACAAAATGCTCCTAAGCCACTGAGGACCCACTCCAGCAAGTTTCACATATGACAAGTGCTCCTATCGATACAGAATTGATATGGATAGATTCAAGGGCCTCAGCTACTCCATAATTGCAATCTTGATCGATCAATAACTCCGCAACCACAACTCCAATGCAATGAGATTTTAACATCAAGTTACATAACACTTCAGAAGCCTCCATGATCGATCATGGCTTGATTGGAGCATTTCCTAATCGATACGAAATGCTACGGGTCGATCAAGGACCGATCCCAAACGACCCTAGATCGATCATGTAGGCCACCTGGGCTTGAGAAAGAGTATTCTGAGATCCAAGGTAGATATTTCGAGCTCCACACCTATAAATAGCACCTCCATTGCAACTAAAAAGGGACTTTTGGCTGGGGACTCTGCATGCTGCTACTTTTATTTTTGATTTAATTGTAGTCAATCATTAGCTATCATAAGTATTGTACTGGAGTAAAAAAGCAATAAAAGATTGGTCTTCAAAGTGGACGTAGGCAAAACAGCGTCGAACCACTATAAATCTTGTGTTTCTTATTGTTCATCTATTTGTTAAGTGTGATTGCTATATTATCCTCATTTTAATTTTACTTTCTTCGTTCATTTCCCTACAATCACGCTCGATGGGGTTTGTGACCATTTTTGGTGCAAATACATGCCAATTATGAAAACTAACTAAATCACCTTTTAAGTCTAAGAAAACCATTTCTATATTACAACCTCTTAAACTACTACATTTGGATCTATTCGGTCCCACTCAAGTTCAATCTATAAATCATAACAAATATGTTTTTATAATTGTAGAAGATTTTTCTAGATATACACGGACATTATTTTTAAAAACAAAAGTGATGCCTTTGAAATTTTTAAATTTTTTACTAAAAGAACTCAAAATTTAAAAAGTTTAAAAATTAAAAATATTAGAAGTGATCATGGTGGAGAATTTGTAAAAGAGCTTTTTGAAAATTCTTGTAAAAAAAGGGTATTAGTCACAACTTCTCATTTCCTAGAACTCTATAACAAAACAAAGTTGTAAAAAGAAAGAATCGGATGTTATAGGAATGTGTTAGGAATCTACTTAGTGGTAGCCAACTACCAAAATGTAACGACATGTAAAATTATCACTTTGATAAACGATATTTAATTTTGAAATATTCAAATACAAGGTTTTGTAATACCAACTATAAAGATTTAAACCCTAAAATTATGATAAGAAACTTGTTTTAAAATATAATTGTAGAATATAGTTTCATAAACAAAGCACGTGCTTCATGCGCAAATTTTCATCAACAAATTGATTTTCAATAGAAAGGAGATTTTTTTTCGATATTTGAGTGCACGAGTAAGGATACATACACTAATATATCTATTTAAACAAGAATATGAAATAAAATTATTTATTTTTGAAAATAAAATGTATTTATGACATCGTAAACGATATCACTATTTTGGAATAATTAATTTATGAATTTAAATTGAGATTTTATGATTTAATAATTATTATAATTATTTAAATAATTGTTTTTAAATGATAATATTTCATTTTAATTGGTTATGAAGTGATAATAAATCTTTTATTTTAGTTTTATAAAGATGTATACTTGATTTGAAAATATAAAAAAATTCATATCGCTTTATCGATATAACAGCACATTTTGTAAACAATTGTTTAATACTAATTTATATGGTTTTAAAAATCGAATATGATCATTTTAACTAGTTAAAAATGATAAGAAATTAATTTTAAATTTTTGTTTACATTTAGATGTAATTTAATTTACAAGTGAAAATGTGACCGAGAATCGGTTATCCGATTTTTGACGGTTTAATAAACGGAAGTTGTCCAAAGTTGTTGCAACTTTGTTTTCTCTTGTGCACCTACATACACATGCACATACATGTCACATGCACACATGTACTTATAAATACACATATATACAAACATGAATATATATAAGAATAATATCACGATATTATTTACAAAATATCTAAGATATTTTACCAAAGTCAAAGGCAAACATCACCTCACTTTACACACACATGGTGGCACATGGAGGGGGTGATGGAGTGATGGATGGGAGGGGGAAACCATGGCTAGAGATGATAGGAAAGGGTGCATGATGATGTTGGGAGATATTTTACACTTTGCTTAAGGATAAAGCCTTGAAATAATTATAAATACCCACCTACATTCACACATCCATTCACACAATTCACCTCTTCTTCTTCCTCTACTTGAAGCTTATTAATGGCTTTTAGTTCATAGAAAAAATGTAGCAAAGATTTGGCAAAATATTCCAAAATAAAGTAAAATTTATACACATGTATATACCATGTCAATCCACCTCCAAAACCAAGTCAAACACCTCCTCTCCAATTTCAAAACTCACGGCGACCACCTCCTACCACCAAGGTCGAGCCCATCTCCACTTGAAAGCTTAGGGCGAGCCCATCCAAAGGTCAAGGCTCGATTCCATAGGCTTTGATTCAATCGTAGCGAAGCTATAGTGAATTTTCATAAAGTTAGAAATAAATGAGGGTGAGAAACTATATATATGTATAATGATGATCTGATATGATTTCTATGGATTTTTATTTTGCTTTGATCGTCAAGTAGTGGTTGTTTTAATATAGTTTTAAATTGTGTAAACAAGTCACATTAAATACATGTCGATATTACACAAGGAAATCACTTTTTGAATCAAGTTATAAAAGTGATACAGGACCATTAAACCCCTTTAAAATGGTTTAAAATGGTTTATAAATGCTTAATAAATACTAAGATCCAATTTGGTGAAGTTTTGACATGTTATGAAAAATGAGTCAAAAATAGGCGCATCACGTAATAGCAGTTCGCGATTTCGCGCCGTAGGAAGTTAAATTCATTTATACGATGGAATCGAAGTTAGAACTCTTTGTAATAAGAATTTTCCAAACTCGTATAATCATAGTTTTCAAAAAGAAGAAAAAGATCAAGATTTCATTTAGTGAATTTTGAAATATGAGCAAAATATGTTTTCAAAATGGTCGTGGTTTGGCAGCTCGGAAACCAAAGCGATAAATCTTATATAAATGATATTTTTAATTCTTTTAAAATATTGAATAAAATCTATAAATATTTTGAAATGCTTTAAAAGAGATTTGAGTTATAAAAATGGATTTCTAAATGATAGAAAAGTTGTTTTGATTAAATAAACCTTAAAAGCACTATTTGTAGCACTATTTGCAGCACTTTTTGCAGCACTTTCAATAAGTTTCGAAATATGGCTTTAAACTTAAGTATTCTTTCTCAAATCTTCTTTCGATAAGTTTTGCAATATGGCTTTAAACTTAAGTATTCTTTCTCAAATCTTTTATATATGTTTTCAAATAAATAATTAAGTATTTTAAAGATGATTTGGAGGTTTTGTAACTAATTTAAACGAGTTTAAATAAATGATTTAAAGAAAAGCTGTTAAAATCAAGTGATTTAATCTTGGCGCTAAAATCCGATGAGTAGACTGGATTTTTCTATTCGTGAGATCTGGATATGAGCCACCTAAAACAAGGAGATGTTCAAGAGTAACCAGTTCCACAGCTCACCTGGCCTTTTTCCTAGGCGAGGAATAGATAAAGTCGAAATGTCGGAAACGAGACAATTATAAAAGATTTAAATTTAAGAATTTAATTTCATACAACTTGTATTGTACAAAATTAATCTTCTTATACTTCATATTAGATTCCGAGGAGGGAACCCGTACTTCCCATGTGAATATAAAAGGTGATTTCACCACTATTCGACGGATAGTAAAGGTTGAATGCGGAAATTGATATCGAGTAGAATTAGTATAATTTCTATGGATTCTTTTCTGCTCAATACTAATTGGTTTGGGTTTATAGTAAATGATGTTTTAAGTAACATTATTTTTGACCTGTTTAAAAAGCTATGATTTGGAAATAAGAAATCATTTTTAAGATTTAAATAAATGATTTGGAATTATTTTAATTCCTATGGATCCTTTAACTTAGAATTAATTATTTTGGGTTTAAAGCAAACGATATCTTAAATAACATTGTTTTTGACCCATTTACAAGTTATGATTTGGAAATAAGAAATCTTTGTTAAGATTTAAAAAAATAATTTGGAGATATTTTCCTAAGTAAAGGATAAATGATTTGGAATTACTCCAAGATTTAGAAAGATTTTAATTAAACAAAGATTTGATAAATGAGGTTTAATGATCCCAAGTATACTAAGGAGAAATGGTTTTAAAAAGATATATATCTCTAAGAAAATATTTTGGATAAAAAGATACGTACTAACTAATGGAATATTAATAACCCACCGACTTAACATCTTTCTATCGATGATTGGTTTGAAGGAACCAAGATCAGATTTGGGCAAATTCCTATCCGAAAACCACTTCGAACCAATTTACGAGTTCGAAAGTGAAGACATGTTAAAGAAAATAAAGTAGAAGGTGGGGATCTTCATAACGAAAGGACTTATTGTCGATACTTTCAAAGTAGCTCTCGAGATTAATAAATAGCAGTGGTCCCTTCATTCTAGGATCTTTGTATGTAAGGACCACTCGCTATTAATCGTAGGGGTAGTGCCTAACAGGATGTGGTGGGAGAGTGCCTTCGGTTTGTCCTGTTCATGGACAACTTTGTACAGATGGATGCCTGACATTGCATTTCTAAGATCACAGTGCATTGATCTCTACAAACATACATCTGTTTAGTGGTGTAAGAGGAAACCCCTCTTATGCTTAATACCCTTCTCTGAGACATACGAGCCCAGAGGTTGTAGTTTTTTTGAAATCATTGGCGTGTTTTTGGAAATGGCAATGTGGCATTTTAAGTGAAAATGCTCTAAGAAAGGTAAATGTTACCTCAAGCGTCATACCCGTGAAATTGTGAAACAAGGGTTGAATTAAGGCTAAGTGGTTCGCAACCATTAGGGTATGATATCACATTTCTAGATTTATGTAACATCCCCTTACTTGGAGGCCCAAAACCAACGGCTACGGATGCTGCAATCATCCATAGTTATTAATCCTCGGCGACCAAATACGATGGTGTTAGATTCTTTGATACATAGAAACACATGAATATGGAAAAATTTAAACTTCAAACAAAATCACATTCTATATCAAAATATTTCCAATTCATTACATAATCCCAATATTCGCAAATCATGTTCAAAGAAAATATATTTATTACAACGTACGCCCAGAGTGACATACGAAGATGCCCCCGGGATGATTTGAGTATATAAAGGCAATATAACAACTTTGCCATTACAAACAACACAGCGGAATCAAAAGAAAAGAGATCTCTAAATAGCTGTCATGCCTTCTGCACGTCTCCGGAAGCTTATTTGTTTCAAAGGTACCTAAAAACCTCAATTCTCAGACTACTCAAAATCAATTGAGTACCCGAGAGTTTAAGTGGAAAACATAAACTTTGAGTCAGACATAAGCCTGTATGAATAATAATCTACCATCTCAAATCATTTAGATATCTAGTGAGACCAAGCCGTTTAGCGGAACGGGTTTCCCCTCACTAGTATCTCAAAACCTTTACAAAACCATATACTGTGCTCCTGCATCCATAATGGTTAAAACAATTCAAAATAGTATAACATGATGATATGCAAAGCAATTGAATAAATTTTTTGGATTGCCCATCCCCATTCAATTTAGACTATCTGTCTCAGTTATAGTTTCTAGGATTACTATTAACCTATTAGTTTTCATGGGCTGACTAATAACCGGTTAAACATTTAAGGATTCCCTGTCCAATTACATAGTTTTCATGGGATCACTATTAACCTATGGGTATCTCCAATATTACTCATATCCTAGTTTTCATGTGTTGACTAGGAACCAATTGGTAAACCCAATATCCTTTCTTCTTACCCTAGTTTTCATGGGTTGACTAGGAACCTATCGATATCTGTCAATATTTCATCCGGATATAGTTTTCATAGGCTAACTACAATCTTACTGGCCCTACCAGTATTGAATCATAGTTTTCATGGGCTTACTTTGAACCTGTCTATCCGACATTTTCTCTTAAACATAGTTTTGATAGGCTAACTATGAAACTGTTGACCCCTGCCAATATCATACGGTTTTCATGGGCTTACTGTGAACCTATTGGCCCCTGCAAATATCTTTCATTTATATTTTAGCATCCTATATTCTGGTCTTCTTGACCTCCTGGATGCAATTCTACTCATTCAGGAGTTTGTTCAATTTATATTCGCGACTGGGTTAACCTAACTGGTACTTCTACCCTTTATCCCCAAAGTGTAGTTATGGATCCATTATAAAGTAAATATATTAATATTAGAAGAAGCAATATAACAACAAAGCAATACCACTCCTGTGGGTTTAAAATAAACATGGTTAATCCCATTAACCGTTTTCTTTATCAAAGATAGCTTCTTTTTAAAACCATTATAAAAATGCCTAAAATATTGCGGGTTTTCCTTTAAAAATAGAGTTTGGATCATAAAACCTTTCGATACCTTCAAAATCTAGCTTTTGACTTCGTAGAATAACCTCCTACGAAAGCTTTTAAAAACATTAGGCTCATGACTTATAATACTTTAAACTCTACCTTTCAAAACTTTTCAAATATATTAAAGTATTAGTATATAACATTGGAAGCCTTAGCTTTGAAACCAATTGAAAGTACCCCTTTCGACACTTATGGAAGTAATCCTTCCAAAACCATTTAAAAGTACCCCTTTTCCAAAACATTGGGTTTATACTTAAAACATTATTTGGGTCAAAGTGAATATAATCGAAAGCATCTATTTCGAAACCATCTTTTATCTTATAAAAATATTAGGGATAACTTGATGGCATCGACACCATCTGAAAGCTTAAAACATCTGGGTAAAACATTGGAAGGTTGGAGACGAAACCCCTTTCGAAACCATCACCTTCGAAACCCCTAACCCCTCTCGAAAGCTTTAGGAAGTGGCTTAAACTTTATAGGACAAAGTATCTTCCAACAACATTGATATCTTCAACACCATCGAAAGGCTATAAAACGACAACTGGGTATCGACTAGGTCGGAACCCCTTCTTTCAAAACATTCTTTTATAAATAAGGAACCCAGTCAAAAGTAATTATAAGTTAATGCAACCCCTTTTGAAACCTTTTAAAAACTCTTTCGAAACCTTATGCTTCGACCCTGTCGAAGGCTTAAAATTAAAAAAGGCAGGCGCTTTCCTTTTTGAAAATAAACCAAGATTTCGACCTCTTCGGAAGCTATGCTTTCGACACCCTACCTTCCGCCTATCTTCAATCCACTATGTACCATCAAGAGGATACCTTGTGTATTAGTTTCGGCATAGTTGGTTTCGACAAGGATGAAGGCAAAAATTACTGTGTCGAAATGTGATTTCCTAAAGTAGGCGGAACCACTTTTCTAAGTATACCGGGTTTAGTTCTTAAATAGTAAACTTTTCTCTAACTAACCTGCCATGTGTCAACATCAGATTGGTTGCCTTAACCTTTTCAAATTCTTTTTCAAGAATAACTACCGCTAATCCAGATCTAAGCCATGGTTAAGTTTATCAAATTAACCCTTCCAATTTTTGCAAAGAAGTCCCTTTTCTAAAACAATTTATTTTTCATAGCAAATCATTTTTGAAAAATCCCCAAAAATTCCAGAAATTCACTTTAATCATGTGTTCTAACATATCAAAATTCAAGACCCGAATTCTTAATATATTTTCCAAAATGAATATAAACCCAAATAACCATAATTTCCTTTAAAAATTCATAATAACCTTTCCATAGTTTGGAAAATTCTCAAAACGGAAATCCAACTCCAAAATCATGATTCTCATATCATAAAATTTTCCCATGGCATTTAAACATCATTTAATCTCAGTTTTGATCTAAAACCGTATAAAACCCCCTTTAAACAATCTTGTTTAAATCAATTAAATCATGAATAAAGCATATCATCATCCAATATGTCATAAAAACGAATTTATCTCCTAAGTCCGAAAATATATGATTTAAAACCAAAACAAAGATGGAATTATTATTCACCTTGATCTCTTGATGGCCGACCGTTCCTCTATATTTTGTTTGCATTTTAAAATGACGTGAATGGGAAGAAAATAGTGGGAACGAAAATATATAAGGGTGGAAGCTAGGGGCGGGAATTCCTAACATACCCTTATGTGACTTAATTAACCAAAACCCTTTCTTAAGCCCATTAATTAGTTCATTAGGCACGGTCTGAATTAATTATTTCATGTCTCAATCCCCGTATCACTTACATTTACATTATTCTATTTAATTCATCTAATTAAATTTCCTGAATAATGTTATCAAAAATTAGGGGTGTTATAGGCTCCCCTCCTTAAAGAATTTTGTCCTTGAAATTAAGTAAGGACCAAATATCAAACATACCAATCATCTGAATCAACTCCTAACAACCATACTAGTCTTCCTGACTAGAAAATATCTATATAAATCTAATATAGACATACCCTCAAAGCAGATCAGGATAAGTATCTTGAGTCATGTCCTCTGTCTCCCCAGTACCATCCTTCTCATTGTTGCTCCACTGAACTTTTACCAACTTGACTGTCTTATTCCTCAACCTTTTCTCATCTCTCGCTACAACCCGAACTGGTTGTCTCACAAAAGTCAAATCAAACTCTACTACCAAGTCCTCCACCTCTGTCTGAGGAATGGTGGCCTCTGGATCATGCATATACTTGCGAAGATGAGACACATGAAACACATTATGGACACCTTCCATACTGCTTGGCAACTCTACTATGTATGCGAGCTTTTCAATCCTCTCTATAATGTGGAACGGACCAACATATCTCGGGGCCAACTTTCCCGATTTCTCAAACCGTACCACACCTTTCATAGATGATACCTTAATGAACACCCTGTCTCCAACAGAGAACTCCAGGTCTTTACGCCTCTTATCTGCATAATTCTTCTATCTGGATTGAGCTTCTTTCATCCATTCTCAGATTAACTCAATCTTCTCTGACGCCTCCCTTACCAAATCTAGATCTACGACCAATCTGTCTCCAGTCTCCAACCAACATGCATGGGATTTTCATGGCCTTCCATACAAAGCTTCTAAAGGCGTCATTCCTATACTAGTCTGATAACTATTATTATAGGAAAACTCAATCAAATGTAGATGATCCTCCCAAGATCCCCCAAAATCTGACACACAAGCTCTCAACAAATCCTCGAGCACCTTATTGACTCTTTTTGTTTGCCCATTCGTCTGTGGGTGATATGCGGTACTCATCTTGAGCTTAGTGCCTAACACATCCTGTAGACACTTTTAAAATTCACTAGTGAATAAATCATCTCTATCACTGACTATACTACTAGGAACTCCATGAAGTCTAACTATGTTCTTCATGAACAATTTCGGCAAAACTGGTGCATCCTGGTCGACTTTACTGGAATGAAATGGGAACTCTTGGTCAACCTGTCCACAATAACCCGTATACTTTCATTTCCTCTCCTTGACCTTGGCAAACCATCAACAAAATCCATGGATATCGAATCCCATTTCCAAACTGGAATATCTAGAGGCTGAAGTAACCCACTCGACTTTTGGTGTTCGGCTGAAGTAACCCACAAACTGGAATAGAAGCTCCTCTTCATGTCTAGATACATCTTGGTCCCTCCGGGATTTATCGTAAACTTGGATCAATAACATTCCTCAAGAACTTCTCTTCTCAAGTTGTCTACGTCTGGAACACATAATCGTCCCTTCTTTCTCAACCATCCTCCCTGGTCAAGACAAAAATCTTTCAAATCATCGACCTCGGTTCCAACCTCAAGCCTTCTGATCCTCTCAGCTAATAATGGATCCTCCTTCTGCCTAGAAGCAATTCTCTCAATCAGCACTGGTCGAACTTCTAAATAAGACAACATGGCAGTACTCCGACTAGAATTAGCAGCCGATCTTAACTGCACACCACAACTGGCCAAAGCTTCTAGATCTTTCCATTCTGCCAACATAGCCAACACCATATTCTGATCTCTTCTGCTGAGAACATATGCTACTTTATTTCCTTTCCCTAGGGTATACTCTATACCAAAATCATAAGCAACTAAAAATTCCAGCCACCTCAGCTGTCGCATATTCAACTCTTTCTGAGAGAATAGATATCTCAAAGACTTATGATCGGTATATAACTCAAATCTCTCCCCCAAAAGATAACGCCCCTAAATCTTCAAGGCAAAAATCACCACTGTCAACTCCAAATCGTGAGTAGAATATCTTTCTTCGTGCGGTCTAAGCTGCCTAGATGCATAAGCAATTACTTCACCCTTTTGCATTAACATTTCTCCCAATCCAGTCCCACACGCATCGGTATATACTACCAATCCTTGGTTACCATCTGGAACTACTAGCACTGGTGCATTGGTCAACAAATGCTTTAAATTAAGGAATGCTTCCTCACATTTGTCGGACCAAACAAACTTCACTTCCTTCCTGGTAAGCTTAGTCAAAGGCACTGCTATCCACGAGAAATCCTTGATGAATAACCGGTAATAGCCAGCAAGTCTAAAAAAATTCTAATCTCGGTTACCGTCTCTGGTCTCTTCCAATTTTTCACAGCTTCGATCTTATCTGGATTGACTGACAATCCTTTCTCTGAAACCACATGACCAAGAAACTTAACCTCTTTCTTCCAAAATTGACACTTGGAAAATTTTGCCTTTAGCTGATTCTACCTCAGCATCTCTAACAAAACTCTAAGATGATCTTCATGCTCTTTCTAATCCTCAGTGTATACCAAAATGTCATTTATAAACACCAACACGAATCTGTCCAAATACTCTCAGAAGACTCGATTCATCAAATCCACAAAGAAAGCAGGTGCATTCGTCAACCCGAATGGCATCACTAACCACTCATACGAACCATATCAAGTCTAAAATGCAGTCAAAGGAACACTGTCCTCTTCCACTCTCAACTGATGGAACCCCATCACCAAATCCAACTAGGAAAACACCTTGGCTCCACTCAACTGATCAAACAGATCATTAATTCTCGGTAAAGGATACTTATTCTTTATCGTCCTTTCGTTCAGCTTACGATAATCGGTACATAATCTCGACAACCCATCTGGTTTCTTCACAAATACCATGGCCGCTCCCAAGGCAAACTGCTTGGTCTAATAAAATTCCTTCCTTCTAGATCCACTAGCTGCACCTTCAGTTTCTTCATCTCAGTCGGTGTCATCCTGCTAGGTGGTCTACTCACAAGTTCAGCTCCTGGCACAAGATTATCCGGAACTCAACAGCTCGTTTCGGTGGTAGCCCTATGACTGGCTCAAAATCATCTGCAAATTCTCTTGCAATCTGAACCTAACTTAACTCTTTACCTATTTCCATTGCACTCAACAAAGCACAACAACTCTTGTCAGATTTCTCTACTGAGAATATAATTCGGTTATGATTATCTGGGTGTCTCAAAGATATCTCCCTATTCTGGAAGAATATGCCTCATACCTCCTCAACCAATCCATACCAAAATGATTTTGAAATCTACGAAATCATACATATACAAACTGCATGTAAACTTATGACCTAACAAATCAAGTTCTAACTAGTCACATCTTATCCCCAGAGTTGCATACCCTTCTATTGGATTCACAATCCTTAAGGAAGTAACAAGGTATGTGGGTCCTAAGCATAACCTATCAACTAAACATTGGGATATAAATGAATGTGATGTATCGGTAACAAAAAGTATCCTAACTGGTATACTTTGAATCAAAAACGTGCCTTCCATCACTGTTTTTCCTTTATCAGCTACAGTGGGCTTAGCTGATGATCCAATAGGAAAAACTTTTCCCTTATCCGCCCTAGCTGGCTCTGGACACTAGTTCTTGTAGTGCCCCACTTGATCACAGTTAAAGCACTTCACATTCTTTTTATCTGCAGCCTTCTTTACCTTGCTTTACCTGCACTCATTAGCATAATGGCCCTTTTTGTCACATTTGTAGCAAACTAAATCAGCCTTTGCCTTCTTAGCAGCATCCCCTTTTTAGGCTCCCTTCTTCTTAAAGAATTTCCTCTTCTTTCCCTGAGGACCCTGTGATTCAATTGGCTTCTCTCTAGCTTAAATAGCAAGCATCTCCTCATGGCGAATGGCCATCTCCACCACCACATTAGAAGGATCTCGGATATGGGTCATAGTCTTCCTACCAAACTCAGGTCTCAATCCTCTAATGAATCTTTCATTCCTTCTGACATCAGTGTCTACCAAAGCATATCTATATCGAGATAGCTCATCAAACTTAGCAGCATACTCGACCACTAATATCTCTCCCTGAATAAGATCCATAAAATTTCTCATAAATGCAGACTTAGCAACTTCAAATAGAAACCTCTGCTCAAACCATCTCCTAAAATCTTCCCATGTCAGCTCTTCCTCCGGTACCCCAGCGGTAACACTATTCCACTAATAAAGCACTGCCCCTTGCAACTGCCTAGAGGCTAGCTTTCTCTTTTTCCCATCATCCAAGCCTAGATCAGTACAGATCCTCTCACAACTCAGTAGCCAATTCTCTACTTCAACAGCATCCTCCGTTCTAACAAACGGCTTTCCACCTAAATTGGTGTAATCTCTACTTAGCTTAGCAAAGTTATTCCCAATTGGAGCTACAGGATTAGCTCCTCCAACATTACCGGCAACTCCAGCTTGCAAAAGATTGGCCAACAACTGATATACCATCTCCACATCTATTGGAAGATTTCCAGCACCTACATTAGCTTCAGCATTTGGATTAGCATTAGCATGTCGACCTTGATTCCTCTGGGTACTAGGTTGAGCATTTCCGTTTGTTGTGATGCTTCCTCCACCAAGATTTCCTCTTCCGTTTCTTGCTTCCATATCTTCTTTCTAGTAAATCTGCATACGAGCCTTAGTAACACACAGAAGAATGGTCTAAGAGAGAGGGGAACACATACTTATATATAGATAACTATATATCAAATACAAGTACGTTACTGTAGTGCTAACCCAAACCCCGATCACATTTTCAAATTCATTGGATTATGTTAAAAAATATTTTAGGTTTAACTCTCTTTTAAAGTTTCATAAACCTCGCTCTGATACCAACTAGTAACATTCCCCTACTTGGAGGCACAAAACTAACGCCTACGGATGTTATAGTCATCCATAGTTATTAATCCTCGGCGACCAAATGCAGCGGTGTCAGATTCTTTGATACACAAAAACACATGAATATGGAAAATTTTAAATTTGAACCAAAATCGCATTCTATATCAAAATATTTACAGTTCATTACATAATCCCAAAATTTGCAAACCATGTTCAAAAGAAATATCTGTATTACAACATACGCCTAGAGCGACATATGAAGATGCTCCCTGGGATGATTAGAGTATATACAAGCAATATAACAACTTTTCCATTACAAACAACATAGCGGATTCAAAAGAAAAGAGATCTCTAAATAGCTATAATGCCTCCTGCATGTCTTCAGAAGCTTATTCATTTTAAAGGTACCTGAAAACCTCAAATCTCAGACTACTCAAAATCAATTGAGTACCCGAGAGTTTAAGGGGAAAACATAAACTTCGAGTTAGACATAAGCCTGGTATAAATAATAATCTACCATCTCAAATCGTTTAGATATCTAGTGAGACCACGCCGCTTAGCGGAATGGGTTTCCCCTCACTAGTATCTCAAAAACTTTACAAAACCATATACCATGCTCCTGCATCCACAATGGTTAAACCAATTTAAAATAGTATAATATGATGATATGCAAAGCAATTGAATAAATTTTTAGGATTACCCATCCCCATTCAATTTAGACTAACTGTCTCAGTTATAGTTTCTAGGATTACTATTAACCTATGAGTTTTCATGGGCTGACTAATAACCGGTTAAACATTTAAGGACTCCATGTCCAATTACATATTTTCATGGGATCACTATGAACCTACTGGTATCTCCAATATTACTCTTATCCTAGTTTTCATGGGTTGACTAGGAACCTATTGGTAACCCCAGTATCCTTTCTTCTTACCCTAGCTTTCATGGGTTGACTAGGAACCTATTGACATCTGTCAATATTTCATCCGGATATAGTTTTCATGGGCTAACTACAAACCTACTGGCCCTGCCAGTATCCAATCATAGTTTTCATGGGCTTATTATGAACCTGTATGTCTGACATCTTCCCTTTCACCTAGATTTCATGGGCTAACTATGAACCTGTCTATCTGACATTTTCTCTTAAACATAGTTTTCATGGGCTAACTATGAACCGGTTGGCCCTTGCCAATAATCATACAGTTTTCATGGGCTTACCGTGAACCTATTGGCCCCTGCCAATATCTTTCGTTTATATTTTATCATCCTATATTCTTGTCTTCCTGACCTCCTGAATGTAATTCTACTCATTCAGGAGTTTTTACAATTTATATTCACTACTGGGTTAGCCTAACTGGTTCTCCTACCCTTTATCCATAAAATGTAGTTATGGGTCCATTACAAAGTGAATATATTCATATTAGAAGAAGCAATATAACAACATTGCAATACCGCTCCTGTGGGTTTAAAATGAACATGGTTAATCCCCTTAACTATTTTCTTTATCAAAGATAACTTCTTTTTGAAACCATTATAAAAAATCCTTTAATATTGCCATCGGTTTTTCCTTTAAAAATAGAGTTTGGGTCATAAAACCTTTTGATACCTTCGAAACCTAGTTTTCGACTTCATAGGATGACCTCCTTCAAAAGCTCTTAAAAACATTAGGCTCCTGCCTTATAATACTTTAAACTCTACCTTTCGAAAACTTTTGAATATATTAAAGTATTAGTATATAACTTTGGAAGCCTTAGCTTTAAAACTAGTGGAAAGTACCCCTTTCGACACTTATGGAAGTAACCCTTCTGAAACCATTGAAAGTACCCCTTTAAAAAACATTGGGTTTATACTTAAAACATTATTTGGGTCAAAGTGAATATAACCGAAAGCATCTATTTCGAAACCATCTTTTATCACATAAATTTTTTGGGGATAACTTGATGGCATTGGTACCATCCCTTTTGAAAGCTTAAAACATTTGGGTAAAACATTGGAAGGTTGGAGTCGAAACCCCTTTCGAAACCATCACCTTCGAAACCCCTAACCCCTTTCGAAAGCTTTAGGAAGTGGCTTAAACTTTATAAGACAAAGTATCTTCCAACAACATTGATATCTTCAATCCCATCGAAAGGCTGTAAAACGGCAGTAGGGTATCGACTAGGTTGGAACCCCTTCTAACAAAACATTCTTTTATAAATAAGGAACCCAATCGAAAGCAATTATAAGTTAATGGCAACCCCCTTTGAAACCCATCAAAACCTCTTTCGAAACCTTATGCTTTGACCCTGTCGAAGGCTTAAAACAAAACAAAGGCAGGCGCTTTTCTTTTTGAAAATAAACCAAGGTTTCGACCTCTTCGAAAGCCATGCTTTTGACGCCCTACCTTCCGCCTATCTCCAATCCACTACGTACCATCAAGATGATATCTTATATATTGGTTTCGGCATGGTTGGTTTCAACAAGGACGAAGGCGAAAGCTACTATGTCGAAAAGTGCTTTCCTAAGTAGGCGAAACCACTTTTCTGACTAAACTAGGTTTAGTTCTTAAATAAGTAAACTTTTCTCTAACTAACCTATCACGTGTCAACATCAGATTGGTTGTCTTAACTTTTCCAAATTCTTTTTCAAAATAACAGCCGCTAATCCTTATCCAAACCATGGTTAAGTTTATCAAACTAACCCTTCCATTTTTTTGCAAAGAAGTCCCTCTTGTAAAACAATTTATTTTGCATAGCAAATCACTTTGGAAAAATGCCCAAAAATTACAGAAATTCACTTTAAACCTGTTATCCTAAATCCTTAAAATATTTTCCAAAATAAATTATAAACCCATATAACCATAATTTCCTTTAAAAATTCATAATAATCTTTCCATAGCTTGGAAAATTCTCAAAATTGAAACCCAACCCCAAAATCATGATTCTCATAACATAGATGTTTCCTATGGCAGTTAAACATCATTTAATCTCGGTTTTGATCTAAAACCATATAAAAAACCCCTTTAAACAATCTTGTTTAATTTAAATAAATCATGAATTAAGCATATCATTATCCAATATATCATAAAAAATGAATTTATCCCTTAAATCTGAAATTATATGATTTAAAACCAAATCAAATATGGAATTATTATTCACCTTGCTCTTGATAAGGAGATCGGATTAGATTAATTTCCCCTAAGCTTGATTTTCTAGCTTTAATTCGAATTTCTCTTGATCTCTTAATGGCCGGCCGTTCCTTTATATATTGTTTGTGTTTTAAAATGATGTGAATGGGAAGAAAATAGTGGGAACGAAAATATATAAGGGAGGATGCTAAGGCGGCAATTCGTAATATACCCTTATGTGACTTAATTAACCAAAACCCATTCTTAAGCCCATTAATTAGTTCATTAAGCACGATCTGAATTAATTATTTCAACTCTCAATCCACTTATCACTTACATTTACATTATTCTATTTAATTTATCTAATTAAATCTCCTGAATAATGTTATAAAAAATTTGGGGTGTTACAATTTATTTATTTCTACTGGCTATAATGCCGAGTTTAAATTTTGTGGTGTATGCTATGAGGCGTCTTGAAGAGGTCAGGAACAGCCGGGGTGATATCATATTCAATGCTATCTATAGCATCTGTTGGTCTCAGGTAGGCCGGTCATAATTCACAAAGGACCATCTGTTGTTGGCCTCGGTACTTTCCCCTATAAATGTATTGTATGTGAGGTAGTCCCTTACCTTGCTATTCAATGGAAATCCATTCTCCAACAAGTTCCTTTGGACTTAGTTGTAAACCTATCATGCCGTTAAATTTAACCAATGTAACAATTCCGGCTATTTGAATATGTTTGTTTGAAAGGTTTTTAAGGAATGTCATTAAAAATAATATCACTGGATTTTTCATGGAAATGATTTGGTTATCATAAGGTAAAAACCCATTCTTTTTTTATGTGCAGCGTGGTCTTATGAGACGCCCTTTTATTTTCAAATACTCGTATTTTGAGTTTCTCACACCAGTCCCATGACTGACTCAGAGTTTAATTTTTCCCTTAAACTCCGAGTGCCCTATTTTTTCGAGCAGCCTAGTAGTCAGGTTTAATTTGGAGCATTTTTAAAGAGATCGGAGTATGGAGATAGAAGTTTGTTTTGAAGATTGTTATGCATTTCCACCACACTTATATGCTATTGTATTCTGCATTTGTAAGGACAGTGATTTGTAACTGTCCAAGTCGTATACTCTGATAAATGTATTTAAAATTTTCCGCTCTAAAGATTATATGTTGAAATAATATATGTTATTGTTAGGAACTGGAGATAGTGGTTTTTATGACAACAACCTTTGTAACTTATTTTATTATACTAACACTATTGTCTAGATATATATGAATGTTATTATGCAGGATATATATAAGGCAGGTACTGATTATTGAAGACTGTACTGTATAAAGATCAAGGATGAAGAAATCAAGTTTGAAGACTCATGAGTATCAAGATCAAGATTTCAAGATAAGTGTCTAGTTTATTGTTAAAACTTCATAATAGCACAGAAATCTTCATTCCATATTTCATTTGGGTTGAAACCCATTTCTATCTTCTTAGTGTCTTACAAACCCACGACAAGTAGCTTAAAAACCTACGACAAGTGGCTTACAAACCCACGAACATCATGGTTTTGTACAAGTTCTCGAGTCCTGATGTGATGAGATATTCTGCAGGAAGAAGCTTTCAAAACTACTTCAAAATGGTTTTTCAAAATGATTTTCAAAACTGCTTTTCAAAATGTTTTAGCCTTAAAATATTCTTTTTTTTGTTTTTAAATAAACTTTTGTTTTAAACTTCGTTTGTTTTTAAAACTATCTTCTGATTTTTAAATATTCTTTTATAATATATATATACTTGAGATTTAAAATCAAATTTATATATACATTCCAAAAATATATTTTTCTACTCTTCTTTATTTTAAAACATAGGAAAATTAGTTTATTTTACTCCAGAATCATTTCATCTTGTTTTCCTTTCAATACCATTTTCAAAACAAATTTTACATTGTTTTTAACTAAGGGATGTCGACATCATGGGATACCCCATGTCGACATGGCGGCCGTTAAATTCAAAAGTTTCAATTTTCAAAATAAGTGTCTATTCGTTTAAATCTCTTCACGAATGGTTATGACCGTTACTGGTCTATAAATAGCCTTCACAAATGAATTTTTTAACTAACTAATTTCATATTTTCTTCACTCCTCCACAAATCCATATTCTAAAATTTTCATATTTTTAAGATCGTGCCGAAATTCTGCTGAATTCTCAATTGAATCAAATTAGAATCTCATTCTTGATTGGTTCTCTACCCTCTCTCGAAGATCAAAGTGCTATTCAGAGTTATAGGATCAATTTGTAATCAAAAGTTTATCGAGTCTCTCTATAAGGTGTGGTTGTGCCTGGAAATCAATTGGGTAATCTTGTGGCCCGTAAATCAAGAGAGTTTGCCCCGGACTCGTGAGACAGGAGGGTACCTCAAGGCCTTTAGAAATTGAGGATTGTAATCTCGGCTTTGGTATAATAAAAACCTGTATGAGGTGTTCTGCCTTGGTACAGGACTGGTTGTAGGGTAAATCCGAACCAGTATAAAATCCGGTGTGTTCTTTCCTTTTACTGCTTTTTATTTAGTTTCTGCATCTGTGTTTGATTCAGTGATTGTTCTGTGATTAAGTTTTGCATTTGTTTGTGTCATAATTTTAATTTAATCCATATAAGACTTAGAATCCATTAAACACTATTCACCCCCCCTCTAGTGTTAAATTAGCCTTAAGATCCTTAATCCGCACTCCCTTTCAATTGGTATCAGAGCATAGGTTTTCATAGTTTTCAAAATCTGAAACTTGAAAAGTTGAAAATGGCATTTTTAGAAAATTTTGTTAATACTAGTTTGAATCTATGCATTTCATCAAAGTATCATAGGTCTGCATATAGTTTTTATGAAAAATCAAGTTATCTACCGAATTAATTTGTTATGCAGGAACAGACATGTTACATGGCTTTTGAAGAATCAACAACCAATGGACAAACTGTGCAAATTGAGAAAGATAAATGGATACTTGATAGTGGCTGTTCAAGGCATATGACTGGAAATCCTGAGGTACTCAATGACATTATATATCAAGATGGTGGATTGGTCAACTTTGGAGATAACTCAAAAGGATATGTGATTGGCATCGGCAATGGTTGTAATTCTAAAACTCCTCTTATTTCTAATATTTTGCTAGTTAGGAATTTAAAACATAATCTGCTTAGTATAAGTCAACTATGTGATAAAGGATTTAAAATTAAATTTGGAAAAGATAAGTGTCACATCAAAGATAATAAGTCAAATATTATCTTTGAAGGAATTAGGAAGAAAAACATTTACATTCTTAGTATGAAAGTTTCAAATGATAACTTATGTCTTTTGGCTAATACAAGTGACCCTTGGATTTGGCATAAAAGATTTGGTCATTTAAATTTCAAACTATTATCTAGGTTATCAAAACTTGACTTAGTTAGAGGTCTTCCCAAGTTAAACTTTAAAGTAGATAGTATATGTGATGCTTTCCAATTAGGAAAACTTAAGAAAAATTCATTTAAATTAAAAGATATGATTTCTACTTCTAAACCTCTAGAATTACTTCATTTAGATTTATTTGGTCCATCTCAAGTTCAATCAATTAATCACAATAAATATGTTTTTGTAATTGTAGATGATTATTCTGGATATACTTGGATAATTTTTCTTAAACTTAAAAGTGATGCTTTTGAATTATTTAAGAATTTTGCTAAAAGAATTCAAAATCAATTTTCTTTAAAAATAAAAACTATTTGTAGTGATCATGGTGGAGAATTTGAAAATGAAAATTTTGAGAATTTCTGTAATAAAAAAGGAATCACTCATAATTTCTCTTTTCCAAGAACTCCACAACAAAACGGAGTGGTAGAACATAAGAATAGAATGATTCAAGAGTGTGCTAGAACAATGCTTTCTGATAGTAACTTACCTAAAAACTTTTGGGCTGAAGGAGTCGCTACAGCTTGTTATATATTAAATAGGATTTTAATTAGACCATTAACTAATAAAACACCATATGAATTACTTTACAATAAGAAACCCATAGTAGCTTATTTTAAAGTTTTTGGTAGTAAGTGTTTTATTCTTAATACAAAAGATAATTTAGATAAATTTGAACCTAAATCCGACAGAGGTATCTTTATCGGATATTCTAATAGAAGTAAAGCATTTAGAGTTTATAATTTAAGAACTAACACTATTGAAGAAAAAATGTATGTATCTTTTGATGAAAATTTTAAAGATACTATACAAATAAAAGATGAAGAAGATTTTGTAACTTTAAATAATAAACCTAATGAAACTGATTGTGAAATCATTTAACCTAATAAAAGAATTAGACTATTAAAAGATCATACTATAGAAAATATACTAGGAAATATTGAATCTATAGTTAAAACAAGAAATGAACTAAATAGTATGAGTAATGTAGCTTTTATATCGACTATTGAACCTAAAAATCCAAAGGAAGCATCATCTGATGATTCATGGATTCTTGCTATGCAAGAAGAATTGAATCAGTTCACCAAAAATGATGTTTGGGAACTTGTTCCTAGACCTGAGGATAAAAGTATAATTGGAACAAAATGGGTTTATAAAAATAAAATGAATGAACTTGGTGAGGTCGTGAGAAATAAAGCTCGTTTAGTCGCGCAAGGTTATTGTCAAGAAGAAGGAATTGATTATGACGAAACCTTTGCACCCGTAGCAAGACTAGAAGCTATGAGGATTCTACTTGCTTTCGCAAATTACAATAATTTCAAGTTATATCAAATGGATGCTAAAGTGCTTTTCTAAATGGTTTTGTAAAAGAAGATGTTTATGTTGAACAACCTCCACTTTTTGAAAATAATGAATTTCCAAATCATGTATATAAATTAAAGAAAGCTTTATATGGTCTGAAACAAGCTCCTAGGGCCTGGTATGAAAGACTAAGATCTTATTTACTACAATCTGGTTTTGAAATTGGTAAAATAGATACAACTCTTTTTATTAAAAGAAACAAAAATGATATTCAATTAGTACAAATATATGTAGATGATATAATATTTGGGTCAACTAATAACATAATGAATAAAGAATTTTCAGATATAATGACTAAAGAATTTGAAATGAGTCATATGGGAGAACTAAGCTTCTTCTTAGGACGTCAAATCAAACAATTAGATAAAGAAATTTACAATAGTCAAGAAAAATATACTAAGGATTTAATTAATAAATTTGGATTGACCACTTCTAGTGGGAAATCAACTCCAATGACAACTAATGTAGCTTTAAGTAAAGAAGATAAATCAAAAGATGTTGATCAAAAATTATATAGGGGAATGATTGGTTCGCTGCTTTATATAACAGCAAGTCGTCCTGACATCATGCATAGTGTCTGTCTTTGTGCAAGATACCAATCTCAACCTAAAGAAACTCACTTAAAAGATGTTAAAAGAATTTTTACGATATGTAAAACATACTTTAGATTATGGTTTATTTTACCCTAAAAATGATGTATTTGATTAAATTTCATATTGTGATGCAGATTACGCTAGTTGTAAATCAGACCGAAAAAGTACAAGTGGAACTTGTCACTTTCTAGGACATTCTCTGGTTTCCTGGTTTAGTAAGAAGCAAAACACTGTATCCTTGTCAACAACTGAAGTAGAATATATATCTGCTGCTTTGGCTTGTTCTCAAGTTATATATATGCAATAAACATTAAAAGATTTTGGATTAACTATAACTAAATCACCAATTTATTGTGATAATACTATTGCAATAAACTTATCTAAAAATCCAACTCATCATGCTAGAACAAAACATATTGATATTAGACATCATTTTCTTAGAGATAATATAAGTAAAGAAGCCATAACTCTTGAATATATTAATACTAAAAAACAAATTGCTGATATATTAACCAAACCATTAAATGAACAATACTTTACTAAATTTAGAAGAGAATTAGGTATATGTTCATTAACTAAAATATAAATTATAAATAATACAAGTATAGTTAATAATTAATATTAATAAAAATTTCTCAAAAATTGAACTGGGCATGTCGACATGACCCATCTCCCTATGTCGACATACAGGCCAAGATGTTCAAATTTAAATTTCCCTCTAAAATTAGTTATTTTGTTATATATTTATATATTTCGACTTTTACTCCTTTCCTCTGTTTTATTCTCTGTAATAAACTTCTAAAACAGTAAATTAATGGCTTCCTCTTTTAATAATGAACCTTCTTCAACCATTTCTCCTCATTCTGGCCCTTTTCAATGTTCCACACACGTACGAGTCATCAAATTACAAGAGAAGATGAAAGATTTGCTTCAAATGATGACGGAAATTCAAGTGAGTCAACTGCGAATGGTTAGAGAACAAGATAGGCAAGGCAGAATTCTTAGGAATTTACAAAAATTCCTTATGGATAACCATGCCAATCCCATTGTCATCGAAGAATCGTCACAAGCCATGGATTCTGAAGAAGAAGAGCCTATGGAAGAACCACAAGAGGATCAAGAAGAAGAACATCCTCTGCCGAATCTGGATGTTCATATGGACGAAGACGATGGCGTGATTTGCGTTGGAGAGGTCTTTTTTGATGTTAATGGGAACTTGGTCGAACAACATGGAAACTTTTGTCTCCATTATCCAAATTGTTCGGTCCATAAATCACCAATAGTTAAGGGTCCTCGTTAAGTGTTTTCTGTTTTTGTTTTTCTCTTTCTTGATTATATATTGGTTTGTTAATTTGTATATAAAGTGTTATCTTAATATGTTTGTATATCTCATTTACTATTAAGTTCAAGGTTTATAGGTTATTGTTTTGTTGATGACAAAGGGGGAGAAGTTATATAAAATAGTTGGCTTGGAGTATGGGGGAGTTGTTGGTGTAAGGGGGAGTTATGGTATGATCGAAGTGGTAAGTATATTTTATAAGGTTTTCATCATCAAAAAGGGGGAGATTGTTAGGAACCGGAGAAAGTGGCTTTTTATGACAACAACCTTGCTTATTTTATTATAACTTATATACTAACACTATTGTCTAGATATATATGAATGTTATTATACAGGATATATATAAGGCAGGTACTGATTATTGAAGACTGTACAGTATAAAGATCAAGGATGAAGAAATCAAGTTTGAAGACTCATGAGTATCAAGATCAAGGTTTCAAGATAAGTGTCTAGTTTATTGTTAAAACTTCATAATAGAACGGAAATCTTCATTCCATATTTCATTTGGGTTGGAACCCATTTCTATCTTCTTAGTGGCTTACAAACCCATGACAGGTAGCTTACAAACCTATGGCAAGGGGCTTACAAACCCATGAACATCCTGGTTTTGTACAAGTTCTCGAGTCTTGATGTGATGAGATATTCTGTAGGAAGAAGCTTGCAAAACTACTTCAAAATGGTTTTTCAAAATGATTTTCAAAACTACTTTTCAAAATGTTTTAGCCTTAAAATATTCTTTGTTTTTTATTTTTAAATAAACTTTTGTTTTAAAATTCGTTTTTTTTAAACTATCTTCTGATTTTTAAATATTCTTTTATAATATATATATACTTGAGATTTAAAATCAAATTTATATATACATTCTAAAAATATAGTTTTCTACTCTTCTTTATTTTAAAACATAGGAAAATTAGTTTATTTTACTCCAGAACCATTTCATCTTATTTTCCTTTCAATACCATTTTCAAAACAAATTTTACATTGTGTTTAACTAAGGGATGTCGACATCATGGGATACCCCATGTCAACATGGTGGCCGTTAAATTCAAAAGTTTCAATTTTCAAAAGAAGTGTTTATTCGTTTAAATCTCTTCACGAATGGTTATGACCGTTATTGGTCGATAAATAGCCTTCACAAACGAATTTTTTAACTAACTAATTTAATATTTTCTTCACTCCTTCTTCTCCACAAATCCATATTCTAAAATTTTCATATTTTTAAGATCGTGCCGAAATTCTGCCGAATTCTCAAGTGAATCAAATTAGAATCTCATTCTTGTTTGGTTCTCTACCCTCTCTCGAAGATCAAAGTGCTATTCAGAGTTATAGGATCAATTTGTAATCAAAAGTTTATCGAGTCTCTCTATAAGGTGTGGTTGTGCTTGGAAATCAATTGGGTAACCTTGTGGCCCGTAAATCAAGAGAGTTTAACCCGGACTCGTGAGACAGGATGGTTCCTCAAGGCCTTTAGAAACTGAGGATTGTAATCTCGACTTTGGTATAATAAAAATCTGTATGAGGTATTCTGCCTTGGTACAGGACTGGATGTAGGGTAACTCCAAACCAGTATAAAATCCGGTGTGTTTTTTCCTTTTACTTCTTTTTATTTAGTTTATGCATCTGTGTTTGATTCTGTGATTGTTTTGTGATTAAGTTCTGCATTTGTTTGTGTCATAATTTTAATTTAGTCCATATAAGTCTTAGAATCCATTAAACACTATTCACCCCCCTCCCTCTAGTGTTAAATTAGCCTTAAAATCCTTAATCCGCACTCCCTTTCAGTTATTTCATTCGTGTAAGATTTTGTTTTATGTCTTTATTTTCATTTCTCCATAACTATCCACCTTTTCATTCAAATTGAGTTGGACATGTACGGTTTATTTCACTTAAAATGTATGGAATTACGGGTCATTACAAATGGTATCAGAGCTTGGGTTGAGTGAACACTTGAGCTTGGTTGGTGTGTGTCTCATCAGAGATAGGGTTAGTAATACCCTAGGATGAGTAACTCATTAGAGATAGGGTAAGTGACACTCTCAAATAAGTTGAGAGTATTTTATATGAGCGCGTATCTGTTAATGCTGAAAATGATTTTGTTTTGGAAAATTTGGGTAAATGAAATAATCTTACCTAAGATAAGAAATAATTATAGAAAATGTATAGTTATTTATAGTGTGATAGTTTGCAGTTAAGGGAATAATAATATTAAGTTATTATCATTGATTGATTGATTGATTGATTTAAAGAACACGAATGCCTAGTAAATTAAATTTCACGATTTGACTATATGGTGTTTGGTAATAAAATTGGTTTAAAGTTAAGAAATTTATTTAAGATAAATAAATTTATGAGCCTAAAAATTTAAAAATAAGATAATCCTAAGAAATGAATGTGTAAATCAATTTTTATAAATAAAGGAATTGAAAAGGAGAATCTTATGAGGACTAGTTCAAGTAGCTCGGAAGAAACTAAAAACAGGCAGGAGATATGTTCGGATGATTAACATTTCTCTTAAGTATTACCCTTCTGGTTAAGGGGATATATGATACTATTTGTAGTATCTAGTTCCTTGGTATCAATTTGAAGTTACTCGATCTATAAAAATATTTACGTTAAAAGATAATATGAATCATCAATTGTACATTGATTATTAATTATAAACATCTTTATAAAAGTGTTAAAAAATTAAAGATAATTTGGATAACTAATTGATAAGATAAAATGAAATTTTCGGTGATTTTGGACAATAGGATATTTTCGAATCACACCTAAATCAGAACTAAGAAATTCTGAAAATATAAAAGATAAAAAATTGTGAAATGTTTTGAGTAAATAAAATTATATAAGTATAATTACTAAATGTGATTTATAAATAAAAATGATTTTAAAGTAGAGAATTTAAGAATTTAAATCCTGGTGATTTTGAAAATTATTCTTCAAAATTGAGAAAATAATAGTAGTATTTATTTTTGAATAAAAACATAAGAGATAAGTTTTATACATATGAATTTGAGATTATAGTAAATTACAATAAGTTTTAAATTTGTCAAACACCCTGATGTAAGTAAAACCAATATGAAATTTGGGATTTGTATATATACTCTTAGGATGTAATGGAGTATTATACAAATGTTGACTTAAGCCGTGAACTATTTATACACTTAAGTAATGTTCTAAGAGGTAATTCAATAATGGATTTAGTATAAAGCGATTGGTTATCAAACTTAAAAGTGTTAATTAAACATAAGTGATGTGCAAAAGATGTAATAAACTTAAGTAATAGTTTTGTGAAATGGTTCATAAATTGATAATGTTATAAAATTGATTGTGATTTGGTATGGTTAAAAAAACCAATTGGAATAAATACGTAAGTTATACGTAGATCATTTTATTCGCATAACTATTTGACCTAAGATTCGAGTACAAAACTTTGAGGTATTTACACCGGTCTGGAAAGAATTTATCACTCGATTGTTCATGGTGAACATTGATGGGGGTTTGTGGTTGGATCCTTACATTTTCTATCATAGTTGAGAGCTATGCAAGGAAAATAGAAGTTTCTGAGCCTGATTAGAGTCCGCACTAGAAAATCGGGGGATCAATACTAGTTTGAAAGTAAACTGGTATATTCGAATTTAAGATCTAATATGATGGTGCGTACATATAATCTATAAATATAAGAATAAGTTTATATTTGAAATTTGAAAATTTAAATTCTTGCGTTGTAATTTTGGGGACGATATTCGTTTAAGGAAGGGAGTCTATAACGACCACCAAATTTATCACTTTGATAAATGATATTTAATTTTGAAATATTCAAATACAAGGTTTTATAACACTAACTATAAAGATTTAAACCCTAAAATTATGATAAGAAACTTATTTTAAAATATAATTGCAGAATATAGTTTCATAAATAAAGCATGTACTTCGTACACAATTTTTCTCATTTATCTACGATATCAGGGTATTGGATGGTAAAAGCGATTTAAAATTTATATTGTGAAATGAAGAGTTTATTTTTTTGGTAACCAAATAAATGCGATGTTCTATAAAATAATATTTTTGGAACTATACTAAATTTGAATATGATTGCTTATTGAATGGAAAATATTAGTATTGGAAATTTATTACATATATTGTAAAGTTTAATTTTTAAAAGTAATATGTTTTGTATTCGATTATTTTAAATAAAGGGAAACAGATTTAAATTCCTTTAGACTTATTTACAAAGCGATTGAAATAAATTATATTGGAAAGTGAAATTTTGAGATTTCACTACACAAATAAATTTTATAAATCTTTATTTTAATGTCAAATAGTTAAAAGTTTTGATATAAAAGAGAACATTTGTTTGATAAATCATTTTTCTATGGTAATATGAAAGGGTTTTGAATTGTAGACGTAGGTTTTAAACACATTAGTTAGGGAATTTCATATTATGGTTATGGGAATTTATTTTGATTGGAATATGGAATTATTTAAATCTTTTGTTCAAAGGAAATTATAAATTATAAAACTTCTTTGGTGGTATTATTTTTAATTATTATAGAAAAATTTCAAAGTTATGAATTATTTTTAAAAGGAGACTAAGGGGTTTGGAATTGAATAAACGTTTAAAATATAGATTTCCTTGTAATTATATACGAGGTTTATAAATAAAGATTTTTAGAAAAGAATAAGATTCTATTATTTAAGTCCCTTTGGAAATTAATATTGTTCTTTTCCAAATTAAATTAAAGGTTTTAGAATGGAGATTTTATTATAGAACCCTTCTGAATCAATAAATAATTGAAATGTGTGATTTGTGCGAAATTCTATATCATGAGAATTTTGAGTAAATGGATTAGTAATACCGAGTGGTGTGGACGTTTGGTAATATTTTTCCAATTACTCTTTTGACTCATCGTATAGAATAATTATGTGAGGTGATTGCAGTTTACCAGCATTGAGTAAATAGGCAAGTAAAACTAGGTGGTATGGGATGCCTGAGCGGATATTTGTTCGATTACTTTCTATAAGTCGAAGTCACTCATGCATGGACAAGTTTATGGGGTATCATACTTATGGTGATGCAAATTGAGAGTGAGCTGGCTGAGAGCCATAAGTGTGTCTATCTATTGTGTGTATACTCATATTATATGGCGTAGAGTAAACCAGATTAGGCTAGTATCCATCCTAGCGGCCTAATCGTAGGTTTACTCCCCGAATCAATGACATGCCTTTTTGATGTATATGGCTGACAGTAGGGCTGAGAGCCACTGCCCATGTAACATAGGCTGGTAGTCCGTTACATTAGGGACACTTGTAGAGTCATGACCATAGCATAGCGTTGTCTTGCACCCAATGGATATGGGGTCATAATGACTGTCGAGGTAACTAAAGATAGTAGAAGTAGCACTAAGAGCATGTGAGGAAGGATCTTGGAGCAGGTTGATATCTTTCAGTCTCCCGACTGGTTATTACTGATGAGATGATGTAGACACATACTTATTCACCTATATGAGGTCATTATGCATATGGCTGAGAGCCGATCAGATCATTTGTTGAGACCGATGCCGAAATAGTTATTTATGATGCATGGTGTTGATAGCTCATAGGACTAAGAGTCCATAGAACTATCTATGGTACTGGGAGTTGAGTGGATTATTAGATGTCTGAGAAACTATATGATTATTTCATTGGCTGAGAGCCAAGTCTGTTACTATGGGGTAAAAAGTCATAATGAACATCATGTGATTATCGACCGCTTGGATTATTAATGAGACCATGTGTCCATGAAGTTGTGTAACAATGTATACATTGATTATATCGCTATCAGTGATAATAGAGATGCTGGGAGTATGAAGTTGGACCATGTACCTACCTTTTATATGGTTATCTGAGAGATGACCTTAGCTACCAAAGGTATACCATATTTGTACCTCATATATGTCTTGTTTGTTTGATTGTTTATGTATTTTCGTATATATTGAGTTCGTGGTAATGTTTTTTATTTATTTATTTATTTATATTTTATGTATTTTCGTATATATTGAGTTCATTTTTTTAGGTTTACTCTATTAACAGTGACTGACCATGTAAGAACCAGTAAAAATTCTATGGTAGTGTTTTTTTTCACTGTCCTTCGTTTGCTAAAATTTACCTCCTAAAAATTTTAGTACTTCTTAGGACTTTACTTTTCTTTTAGTAGCTAATTTAACAAATTACTTAATTTATTTTTATAACGACCGCCCTACACCTCAAATAGGAACAGTTGTCAAAGGAAAGAAAAAGAAGTAAGGAAGAGGAAATAGAAGAGAAGAGTATAAGATCCATATAGTTATACAACATAGTAACCGAGATAAATAAACTCAACTAATACATTGTCTCTAATAATAGTTAGTCAAACACTGCCAAGGCTCCATAGTGTCATAAAATGAAATAGGCAAAAACAAACTCAAATATAAGTATGAGTAAACATCACCTTCTGCCGGTCCATCTGCAGAACTCCATATATCGTCCACACCTTCCCTCTAATCTACTCATTTAAGAGTACGCAAGATAATAAGAAGCAAAGCATAAAATATTGGATCAGACAATGGTCTAGTTATTATTTCACTAGTTTTGGACATATAGTGCAACGCTACTTTTATGATATCAACTAACTTAGACTGTAACGACCCAAAATTTCATCACTTTGATTTGCGAATATTTAATTAATTTTAAATTTTCAAATAATAGATTTTATAATGAAAATAGATCTCTTTTAAATTATATCTAGTGATGGTGAAATGGTTTTCAAATTTTGATTACAAAAATATTTAGTCTGAAGAAAAATAAAAAATGTGACTAGAACTTGTTTTCTAAATTTTTGACTTTTCGTCGGTTAAATTTATCGGAAACATTGTGAACACTTTGGTACATATATACACAAATTTTCAAATTAGTTAGTATATATATTGGTATATAAATAGGTATATACTTAGGTATATAAAGCCAAGATGTGACCTTTTATGAAATATTTTAAATAAAATAAAATGGAAAAACGTAAAGTGAAACATATGGAAACATAATTACATATGGTAATTAATTCATGTTGGGGCATGAAAGGGGGGACAAGCAAGGATGTGAGAGACAAGAAAGGGAACAAGGCTTGATGACCTGGCATTTAGTTTGTGGAGGTTATGTATTAAAGGGGGTTTTGGTAATTCACCTTGGGCACTTTATATAAAAACCATTCCATGAATTATTTTCTCATTTTTCTTCCATGCTCAATTTTACACTTCCTCCAGAAACTCCATATAAACTTTCATAACATCCTAGGATTTTATTAACGTTAAAAATCCTAACTTTATCACTTTTAAAATTCATGAAAGCTTGTCTAAATCCTTGCTTTTCTTCCTATACCTCCCCTCCTTCAAAAAACAAGTCCAAAGCCCCTTCACTATACAAGGCCATGCACACTTCCTACCTAGGCCAAGAATAAACCATGCATGCCAAACCCTTTCTATGCATTGTCGAACCTACTTAAGGCCTTAAAGCCTTAAAACTTCTTTTTCTAAGTTAAAAGTAAGGATCTAAGGTCGTATTCAAGTGTTAATGGGAATCTGAGTTAAAAGTGGATAACTTTTGGTGAGTAAAGCTCACTATTTTATTTAAAGTTTCTAACTTTAATTATATTGTATATCTTGTTATTAAATCATGGCTTGATTGGTTGAATATGATGTTGATTTGTATGTATACTTATGTGCTTGGATGTAATATTTAGTTCGACATAGGAATCTAGGTTAAAAAAGTGTGAATGATGGAAATTTGGAATCTTGCTCATGGCTTGTTTTATGACATGTGAATGTATGGTTTGGTTTATGTACGTGCTAAAGAAGTTAGCATTGAGTTGTGTACAAGCGATGTAGAAATCCCTTGCTTTTTAAGTATGTTTTACTTAAGTGATTCCAATAAGTTTTATAAAAGTTCTAAAACTTTACTTTTAGTTTTCAAAAAGTTTTTCCAAGTTAGAAAGTGGGTTTAAGTAAAAGAGTAAGGTTTTAAACTATTCTATTCATAAAAACAAGTTTTGAAAATTTCGAATCATATCACGATAGTCGTTATGGAGGCAGTTCACGAAACATACTATTTTTGCAAAAAAAATAAAAGTGTTCAACTTTAGTATATTTTAGAAAAGTGTTTTCAAACTTGTTTTAAGTAATAAAAGGTAATTATTAATTAATTAAACATTTAATGGTTATTTAAGTAATTAATTAAGTTAAGGTAATTAGTACTTAATCATTAATTAATCAGGGAAATTAATTACAAATTAAGCAAAGTAATTACAATTAGTTAATTAATTAAAGGTTAATTATTATTTAATAATTTATTTAGAGATTAACTATAATTAAATTAATAATTAAAGGTTAATTATTATTAAATTAATATTTGAGAATGGGTTTAAATATTTAATTAATTACTAATTATGTTAAGATTTAATTAAAACTTAGTTAAGATTTAATTATTCCTAAATGAAGGATAATGTATTATTTAACTATTAATTAAGGATTTAAGTTTAATTTAATTATAAATTGAGGTTTAAGTATTATTTAATTATTAACCGAGATTAAATTAATAGTTAATTACTTATTTAAGAGGATAGTTATTAATTAATTATTTTCTTAAAGTTAATTATTGCTTGATGATTAATTAAATGTTCAATCATTATTAAGCAAATGGTTTAATTGTTATTTAATTATTGATGAAAGGTTTTAATTTTAAATTACTTTTTTCAGAGGTTGATTTTTATCTAAAGCAGGCTATCTTTTAAAGAATGTTTTTATCCAAGGGATTTCTTTGTCTATTACCTTTATGTAAACCTAGTTGAATATTAAAACCCAATTACATCAGTTTAGCAGAATAAAACATCGTTATGCTAATTAAGTTATATTGGACATCTATTCGATAGAATAAATCACCGTTATGCTAGAATTCACCAAGTAGATTATGTTGACATCTATTTAAGCAGAATAAAAACTCAGTTCCGCTATTACAGTAACTTGGACATTTACCGATATGTTGATTGGTTGCTACCGGTTGATCTCATTTACATATCTACTTATATAAGTACTTATGTTATAACTTAGAAAGTTATAACTTAATTAAATGTGAACAATTATGGTCGCTAAGCCTCTTTGCGAACATGTGAACTCAAATATTAAAATTTTATCCGTTTGAAAATGGTTTAAAGTTATTATCATTTTAAATATGATATTTAAAGGATAATTATGCAACTATTTCATTAAAAATGTTTGAAGTTAATTTAATACTTTTGAAACGATGGTTTAAAATCATTATTTTGTTAATGGGGTTTAAAGATAAATAAATGAAGAATATTTAAATAATAACTTGTTTATTTAAAGGTGTTTTAAAAAAAAAATTGATTTTATCAATTAAACTATATTGATTAAAGTTTATTAAAGAAGTTTTGTTTTAAATAAGTAAATTTTGACAAAGGATTTTTATAAATTGAAAAGAGGTCTTGAAATTTAGGAAAGATTTTTATAAATGATTTGAATATTTATAAAAGATTTTTATAAGTGATTTTGATGTTTATAAAAGAGTTTTATAAGTGATTTGAATATTTATAAAAGAGTTTTACAAGTGATTTTGGATATTTATAAAAGGGTTTTATAAATGGTTTTTGATATTTATAAAAGAGTTTTATAAATTAACTTGGAGATTTATAAAGAGTTTTATAAATGGATTGGTAGTAAAGGAAATTTTCATAAATGAAGATATTTATTAAAAAGGTTTGTTAAAGAAATTTATAAAAGAATTTAAGATGGGGTTGCCCTTAACCGACCTTCTTAATTATGGTGGTGTGGACATTTGTTCCATGTTTAACACCGAAGTAATAGTGTTTGGGTTATCCTTATCTCTAATTTAAAAAACATTTGCTTTGATCCTTTTAATATGATTTTGAAATGAGAAATCTTTCATAATGTTATATAAATATTCTTATGCCAGTGTGATAAGTATATGAATATTTTGATAAATACTTTGGAAAGGGATTTAATAAATGAAAGATTTATTTTAAGACTTAGTGGTTGCTATGGGTAATTAAATCTCTGAATTGTCATTTGTTTATGTATTTGATAGTTAAATAACCAACTATCAAATCTTGGCCAATTTTAACTTAGGAAGTAAATAAGAGCTTCACGTGTTCATACGATTTGAGTTCCCTTAGAAGAACTCATTTGGGTGAAATGTCTCTAGCTTTAAGGGATGTATTAGAGATCCCTTTAGGACACTGGTATATTCCGTTTACTTCTGAATGAACTGGAATGACTAACCGGATATTATCCGTAGTTGCTTCAGAGAGACCGGGATCGAATCTATTATCCGAAAACCAATTCGAACTAACATGCGCGCTCAAATGGAAGACATCTTGAAGATGATTGAAGATGGTGCTCTTTGAAGTGCAAGGGCTACTTGCTACCAATCTTGAGGTTGATTCAAGATGGATGTAGTAGAGGTAGTGCCTTTGATTTCGTTCAGACCCATAACGAACTTGTATGGATGAACGTTGGCATTGCATTTCCACCTAGAGGGTAGTGTTAGCATTCCAACATGGTCTACTAAAAGAGAAGGTAAATCATTACCTCAAGCCTCATACCCCGGTAATGGCTAAAATAGGTTAGATGTGGCAGGGCAATGTGGGTCGCTTCCATTAGGGTGTGTCATCACCTTTCTAGGTTATCATATTATGGATTTGGTTGTGCATGAGAGCTCTCTATAAAGGTTGGGAAAAATCGGGGTGATGACATATTCAGTACTATCCAATAAGGTGTTGGATGGTTCTGTGTTGTTAGAGGTCAAAAGGTTTTCGTCCTAAGCTACATAATATCTAGAGGTCTACCATTTTCGAAAGGTAGTCCCTTACCTTGCAATTTGTTGGAATCCATTCTCCAAAAAGCGCCTTCGATTTTCGATTGTTTACCTATTATTGTTGTGATGTACACACATCATAGCAACTTGATTATTGGTATTTTAAACCCATAGACATTATTATAATATCACTGGATTTTATAATAAAAATGGTTTGGTTATCATAAGGTAAAAACCGTCTATGTTTATATGCATCATGGTCTTACGAGATACCTTTTATTTTAGAAGGGTATTCAAATGTAGAAATCAATATGCTTGATTTGGCTAAGCTTTCTCACGCTACTTTACCAGACTAATCTGGGCGTTATTTTCTTATAATACTCAGATTAGCCCGAGCATATTTTTTGGATTTAGCTGGATGCTTTGGAGCTTTCAAGGGACGTTCGAGCATATTTTTTAAATTTAGCTGGATGCTTTGGAGCTTTCAAGAGAAGCTCGAGCATATTTTCCAGATTTAGCGGGATGCTTTGGAGCTTTAAGGAGACGCGCTAGATTCTCCAAGGCATATTCGCGTCCTTATATTCTTCCGATGTTCTATTTGTTTTGTTCCTATCTATATTTATTAGCAATTGCAAGGACAAGCTGTTATAACTGTCCAGGCTGACAATAGTTTAGTATACTATGATGTTGTGTATAAGAAAGTTAATTTCTTTTTGTAAAGATCTTATGTATATTGTATATTTCTCATCACGATGTGAGATTTCATTTTGTCTTTTCTTTGTTTAACCCTAAATAACCTGTCTTTTAGATACTTAAATGACCTTGTTTAGGTGTAAGAAAGGTAGATCGTTACAACAACTTTGTAGTTTTTGGTTTTCGGTTTGAAATAGGCTTGGGTTGCAAATTTAATGGCTGTTTACTAGTCGACGCAGGGCTATTTCATCTGTTATCATGACAACGTTGCTAGAACTTTTTCACAATGGGTAAATTAATTTTCATGTAAATCTTAAATGGAATAGGCAATTCCAAATAGCAATCAACCTATAATACTCTCATAGTTACTTTACCTCCTCCAAGTATTTATATTATGATATTTTAACATACATTACCATGTCAAAAAAAGAAGCAGATTCTTTATATATACACACATACATATAATTTACGAGTTTCATAATCTAACAATATCGATCCAAATCGAGGGTTTTCATGTCCTTGTCATCGAAAGATGATCTAAAGATTAACTAAACTAGTTTCTTTCCTGTTTTTTTCATTGCAGATTATGTTAATAGGAACCATATCTCATCTTCAGCTTGCCTCTCTTTTTTCTTATTTGCAGATTAACTACATTTTTGCAGCTACTTTCTAAATTGTAATTGCATCGATTCTAGGGTTTTCTTTCTTAGTAAATGTACTCAATTATTTGAAAGTAATATGTTAGCAAAGAACAAGTATGTGTTATAGTCAATCATTATAAAATTGTAAATTGTGTATGGTTTGACGTTAGTGATAGAATTCAAATATAGAATCTAAATTTTATCACATGATGGAGGTCGAAGTCCAAAAATACATAATCAATTCATTTGTTTTCAAAAGTCATATGCTCCATATCTTATGCAATCACACATCTTCATTTCATCACATTAATTGAATTAATTAATTAGTCAACAATGAATGATGAAGACTGAGTGGGGACAAATGACACATGAATTTTAAGGACATTACAATTGAGGAGGAAAGATGCCTTCTTTATTTACACACGTAGACTCATTCGAGTGGGAGATTTTTTAAAATTATATTTTTAAAATGTATGAATTTTGGAAAATCTAGAGAAGTGCATGAATCTGTTTAGTCACACATCTTGGGAATTTATAAAAAAGACATACATATGTATGTGTGTGTATCTGTGTGCACGCACGCCCCTGTGTGTGTATATATAGGCAAGGATCGACTACACCTCATTTCTATTACACCTCTATTCCTCTCTGATTTCAACCCCGCATTCCAATTTAATTAATTATACAAGTGATAGAGGAGAGAAACCATAATTATTTAAATCGTAATGTGTGGTTGTAATCGAAGGAATAAAGGAGTAGCAGAAATGAGGTGCAGCCGATCCTACCCTAATACATATATACATACATACACACATATATATATATATAAAGTGTGCATCTATGCGTGTGTGTACACACACATACATATGCATATACATATAAACACACACATTAAAATTTTAAAATGTTAGAATTTTGGAAAATCTAGAGAAGTGCACTGAATCACTTTAGTCACACACCTTGAGATACATATATGTGTGTGTGCACATGCCTTTGTTTATATATACATGTGTGTGTGTGTCTGTATGTGTGACATACATATGTATGTATTACATTGGGCTATTTAGGGACCCAAAATTTTCATTTTGGTTGAAGAAAGAAGCAATGCATGAACATCATACATGCTCACACCATTTATCTGACTAACCGACTCAACCCATGTTAGGTTGGTGTATATTTTGGTAGAAAAATATTTGTAAAAGAAACGATAATCTTTTAAACATTTTTTTATATTGATGCAGTAAAAATGAGATCTGAGATAATATTTACATCATATCATTTTCTCGTATCTATTCAAGTTTCCCTCACTATCTACCGGTGCCCTCGATTTCCTCCTTGGAAAACTTTGTCGATTTAAATAGTGACTAGAAAGCCAACAGAGAGTGTAACATTCCTTCATTCTTCCATTTTTCAGAAGGAGTCGAGAAACGTCTTAAAAAATTACCCTTATCCAAACAGACCACATCTTGCTCCATAGGCTGACCTAGTTGATTAGATAAGTGGTGTGTAGTTTCTTATGCTTCTTGTCATGTCTGCTGTGATCATTCTATGTTCAAAACATAAACTGTTGTCGAGGATAAGAAAGTATTGTTGGGAGATTTTCACACCATAATAGTTACCGGTAGTGTAGATGTGAAACTAAAGTTTACCTCTAGAAAGACAGTGATTCTAATAGATGTGATGCATACTTCAAAAATGAGAAAGAACCAAATTTCTACTTTTCTTCTTATGCTAGTTTTACAAAAACTATTGAGCCTTTTATAGACATCATTACTTATGATAACATGTTAGTTGGAAAGAGTTATGCTACTGAAGATATGTTTAAATTGAATGTTGAATCTAATAATGTTTATGCTTCTGCTTATATGTTGTGGTAATATATTATTTGGTGAGTTAGACTTTATCACGTCAATATACACATTATTATGAACATAAGTAGCTTAGTGTAATACCTAAATTAACACTAAACTCATTTGACAAATTTGATTTTTGTAGTTAAGAAAAATAGCTAAAACCCCACATAAATATGTTAATAGAGAATTTTAATCTTTCGATTTAATTCACTCTAACATATGTAAACCGATAGTGCAATTGACTAGAGATGATAAATACTATTTTGTTATTTATTGATGATTGTTCTGATTTTACGTATGTATATCTCATGAAAAAAGTGATGCATATGATATGTTTAAATTAGTTTTGACTAAAATCGTAAACTAATTTAATAAGAAAATTAATCGATTTCGTAATAGTAGAGAAACTGTAACACCCCATAAAATATATAGTAATTAATTAAAAAAATTATTAAATAATTATTAAAGCACAAAAATGAAATTTGAGCAAATGCCAAAATTTGACTAAATCTTACACCATTATGTTCGTGGTGATTTTCTAAGCAATTTTCGTATAAAGCTTCATGGTAGGAGTTCAAACGAAAAGGTTATTGACGTTTGAAGATTTCAAATTGAAAATAATTGAAAATGAACTAATGAAATAAATATAATCAAATCTAATTAAAATCTACGTTGGAGGAAATAAATCACCGGACCCTACTGATCAACCAGTTAGTTAGGGCCAACGTTGATTAGAACCTCGGTCTATCGGGCTGGATTTAACAAATTTTAATCTAATAGATAGAATTGATCAAGCATCTATAAATAAGGCCAAACCCCTCACTTTTTTCTCCTATTTTCTGTACTAAGCAGCGGAGCTCTGCCATTTTTCCTTCTCTACTATTTCCATAAATTATAAGAGTACTATATTTTATATACACACACATGCACGTATGTATATATTAGGAAGGAAAAAAATAAAAGAGAAGGAAGGAGTGAATCAATTCTGCGAAAGAGGTAAGTTTAGAAATTTTAAATTTAAATTCCACTTAAGTCAAATCTCCTCTTAGAACTATAGTTTTAATAGTGTGCGTGTGTGCGCATGTGTATTTAGTTAGTTGAAAAGGAAAAGGAGTCAAGTAAGAAGAATGGATTTGGATTTGGAGATTTGAAAGCCAAAAGGTGAGTGGAATACTATATAATTTACATAATAATACATTTATATTGTTGAAATTCTATTTTTGTTATTAAGCTTATGTTAAAACAACTGACTTGTAGGCCTAAATTAATAAATCTAATTTGCAATCTTTGCCTACGTATTAAAAATTGAGTAACTTTGATAAAGTGATATATACACCATAGATCTGGAATTTGGAGAGAATAGTCCCTAAAATCTATGAAATATAATATTATAGAATTGGGCAGTTAATTCTAGGTTTTTGTTATTTGAGGTGTAAATGTTAAACTTGATAGTAATCAGTTGGAGATGCTTTAATTTGATTTCAGATTTAAATTTTGATGTTTTAATTCATTAGAATTGTAGAATGTACAACTAGTTATATTGATTGCCATGTGAATTTCCAAAAACTTTCCAACTTTATGGTTATATATGAAAAGTGTGTCATTTGAAATAATCATATATCCAAAGAAAAGAGATGTGCAAAGTAGAGATGTTTTTCCATAGTTTGTACTGTCTATTTCAATAAAATAAAAGGAAATAATTCCTTGGAATTAAAATGCATCACAATCCCACTTTTGGTAGTTTATGGAAAGTTGGAACAGTAACATTTCCTTCTTGGAAAAGGTACGATTCCAATACATTAAAATGTAAAAATAAATATTTTTGATAAATTTAACCATAAGTATATCTCTAGAAATTCCTAAATGTAAGGAATAAAAAGTAATGAAGATAAATATAAACTTTCTATTTACCAATTAAGTAAATACATATACACATGTATAAAGTAAAGTATAAGTTTAAGAAATGAACAATAAATGCCTGTTACAATATTAATGTATATGGTAACATTTAATTAATTGTACATTATCATATTAATTATAAATAAAACACTAAATACGAATAAGGTAATAAATTAAGGAGTAAGAGGGAAGTTACTGTAATCAAGCCAATATGGGTAGTAAACCATTTAATGAATATAATTACAAAGACCAAAGATGGAAATGGTAAATGAATTGAATAGTCATGATAAATAAATGTCATTGATAACATTAATGAAAAGGAGAAATAAAGGCAATAAACTTATAAAATAATAAGAAGTCGTAGCAAACAAATAAATAAATATGAATAAATAATGAACATAAGAGGCGCAATAATTTCTATAGTTGAAATTATATGGCCTCAATAACACGCTTGCGACAAGTGTGAATTAGTGGGCCTAACCTAATATTTAGGTTAATTAGAAATGACTTGGTTTATAAGGGTTGGGATGTGAGGTCAGTAGAGTTACAAAAGGGAAGTCTGCCCTCCGCAAGGAGCTACCAGCAGTTGTGTATATGTACCACTAATGTGATACATCTCCAACTATAGGACCCATGAGGTTATACATTCGTGTATTTGGTTGTTGTACTAAATGTCTGAATGGCTGGCATCTTCCCTATTTAAGAAGTATTAAATGATTGGGATTATCTATTAGGTGCGTTAGTGAAATCTCCTAGGGGAGGTCTGCTTCGGGTTGAGGTATTAAATGGCCGGAGAGTGCCTCTTCCCTATCCAAGAAGTATTAAGTGGCTTATAGGAGGTTTGGGATAATAAGAGATTCTCCTTGGATTTAGGAATTAAATGATTCGAGAGTCTGCCTATGTCCGGGTATTAAATGGCCAAGTCTGCCTATTCCTTATTTAAAAGGTCTTAAGTGACCTAAGTACTTTTTCTTGTATCATTAGGATATGATTGGATAGGAGATGGGTAGTTGAACCAAGTATACTCCATAGTTACGAAGGGGGCCTGCTTCGTAATTGAGGTATTAAATGGACAAAGAGTCTACCTCTTTCTTGTTTAAGAAGTATTAAGCAGCCAAAGTTTTCTTATGGGAAGTACGGTGACGCACCTGTATATATATACGTATATAGATAGTTAGATACTTAAACTGTGACGACCCAGAATTTTGGATATTTGAAATGAGAATATTTAATTGATTTTAAATATTCAAAAGAGTAAATTTTAACTTGAATTTCAAATATCACTATTTATTGGGTAATTTAATTATTGAAATAAACAATTAAAAATTGGATAAAATGTTGAATCTGGAGTTTTAGGCCTGTTAAAAATAATTTGAAGGCTTATAAAATTCATATTAATAATACAGAAGGTGATAGAACTTTTAAATTTGAATTTAAAAGTGATTTGTTCAGTTTTAAAAATATATTGTTTAAATTGAATTTAAAAATAGCCTTCCGGGGCACAGTCTCGGAATTAGACGAAACCAGTTCCATTGGATCCGTAATATTGTATTATTATCGGATTTCAATTTTCATAGTGATTGGAGTTGTTGTGTGAGTGAACGATAGATAAACGTGCTGAAATTTATATCGAATTCAATATATTAACTGGATTCAAAAAGCTATCTTCTCCATACGATCGAATTTGGACTCGAAACCTTTTCCAATGCGTTCGAAATAGGGGTATAACCTTATAAACGCCTAGCGGCACGCCTCGATAGGAATTCAAAATTGTAAGTTGCATTTTCGAGACAATTTGAATTTAAAATTTAAATACGAGTAAATACTTTACTTGACTAGTCAAATTAATTTCACATCAGACTTTTTTTTTTCCAGTCTGTTCCAAAGCACTGTAGCCTTTTTCTCCAACACGCCACCATCTTATCTTGTCTCCTTTCTTCCCCTTTACAAGGCACGAGAATCAGATAATGTTCAGAAACGAAAAAAATCAATAGTGACACTCAAATCAGTATGGCCGATACTTTTTTTTGAAATAAAAAGAGAACTGCAATATTCTCGTTCCAACGACTACTCTCCCTCCCTCCTTACAGATCGTTCTCAAATCAAAATAGATAAAATGGCCCCCCTCTTCCTATTCAATCCAAACTAATAGCGCTTCAAAAAAAGGGGGAAAATGAAGATCGATTTCCAAAGAAAGGAATATAGGATGAACGCGAGCCTCTTCCCCTCCCAATTCTACGATTCCTTTCATGAAATTTGTATCAAATCGCGAGTTCACTCAGCCACATCCTCCCGCATCGAACGTCAATCGCGATTTGAGGGGCATGAAGCGGAAAGGTGTACTCGAAGGTAGCAGGCTGGTCCTCCATCTCGGTTGGATCTCGCATCGAAGTTTGCTTTGTCGCGAATAGGGTTAGTTAAATTTCGATCTGAGGAAGGGATTCACGAGGTGGTGCTCTAATGGAGCATCGACGGCAGGGGTTCACGTGGATCATTCGGCTACAGCAGGTGAGATAGTGAAGTGAGTTTACTTTTATTCGATAAATTTGGTTAAGTTGCCTGTTATAAGGAAAATTTAAATTTTTATAACAGTAAATATATGTTTGGATAATATATATGAAAGTAGGGATATATAGATTAGGAAGTTTATTTACAGTGAAGGAAAAAAGAAAAGAAAAGTTTAACAGTAAGTAAGATAAAATTTTTGGAAATATACGGATCTGAAATTTAATAGCAAAAAAATTATATATATATAAGAATATATACCATAAAGCAGGAGACTTTATATAGATTTATACATGTTTTAGAGCACTATTTAAATTTTTTTTATGTACATATGAGGTTTCGGGAAAAATCATTTTTAAACTTATACGGAATATTTTTATAAGTATATAGTTTCAAATGAAAAATAGATATATACATTTAAATCTATTGTTGTTTTAAAATAATATATTAGGGTAATTAATTTGGTTAATTAACTTGTTTAATTATTTCAGTTACTAAAAATAATTTATCTAATAGGAAACTGATCAATAGATTAGTTCAAACTAATAGTGTTAATTAATTAATTTTTTAAAAAAAAGGAAATTAGTGGTAATTAAATTGTCAATTAACTAAGTGGTAATTAATTGTTTGACCAATTCAAATATTAATAAACTGCATAAATATTTATACAAGGTCCAAAAATTGTGAAAACAAGCTAGAATGGAAATGGATTGCAAAATAAAAGAAAAGGTGAGTTAATCTCACTCACATCTGGATTTCCAGAATTTAATTTAAATAGTTCGAATTGAATTATTGATTGATTGATTGGATGTGATATATATTATAAATATAGTAGTATATATTGGAGTTATTGATTTCCCGCATTATATAGCGGATGAGACCCTATGCGCCGCATAATAGTGGATGATATTTTATAATCCCATATACCGCGATATTCCACCTCAAAGTGGAATTGGTATTGTGCTAACATCTGTGGATGCTGGGAAACAGGTTGGAGGGATCCAACTGGATTCCTCAAAATTATTTAGATTGTTTTATATTCTGTGTTATGAATATTGGATATTCTGTGGTGAATTATATAAATAATTGGAATATTGAATGTTATGGTTTGCTTTAATATTCGGTACCCTAAATTACCAAAATATATAGAAGTGGATTTTTGAAAGGAAAATAAAGGAATGGATTTTCAAGTAAACTAATTTTAAAGAACTTGAATAAAATTAAGAACAAATTTGGAAAAGAATAAAAGTGATTTCAAAATTTAAATAAATATAGAAAAAGGGGATTTTGAATAAGCAGAGTAATAATGAATATTAAGCTTAAGCAATATTATTTAAAAAAATAAAGAATTTATTTTAATTCAAGGTTTAACTTTAATTAAAAAGAAAAGAGAAGGGATTTGGGAAATCTGAAATTGGTATTTTCAGTTTAAAAGGATTTTTCAATCATAATAAAGAAATGAAATTTAAAGTAAAGGATTTTGAATTAAATGGAGTAAGTAAAGAGATTTATTTAAAAGTAAAGTAAATCGGAAATCAATTTGGGAATTGATTTATGTGTTAAAACGGCATTTTTAAAAGAGAAGTGAGACTTTGAATTTATAAACTGGGTTTATAAAAGTGAAGAAATATATCAGTGGATATTTGGAAGAATAAATTCACGGTGGGAATTTATTATAGAAATGGGTAAATTTGTTTAAAAATAAATAGTGATTTATTTTGAAAGATGTGAAAGAAAAGTGTATTTCCCTGAATAGCCAAGTACGTTTCCAAAGTAAACTTTTAAGTATAAGCTAAAGGTTTAAAAGTGATTTAAAGTATGTTTTGGAAAAATATATTATTTTTAAATGTTTAAACTTTAAAGTAAGTATTTTACAAATCTATTTTAATAGTAATTATTAAAGATGGTTTGGTATTATGTTTTAAATGATAAAAGAATCTAGTTTTATATTTTATTAAGTAGCTTTATTTTAAATATTCTTAAAGTATATATCTTTGAATAAAGTATTAAAGTAGTTTTAATTTAAATGTTTTAATGTATATTTTATAATAAAGTGTTTCTAAATTATTTTAAAAATCTAATGTTTTTGGTACTTGGTGATTTCAGTGGAAATAGGAATATTTGGAAAATTTATTCCATGAGAGAAGGACGGTTTGAAATTGTTTTCAAAGGACTGAAAATGGAAATATATCTTGCGAAGATATTTTGAGGTTAATAAATAATTTGGAAAATTATTTATTGTTTGATGGATGTTTGTGAATGTTAATTGATAGTTAAGAACCGACTATCGTTTCGAAGAGACCGGGATCGAGATTTAATTTCTCGAAAACCACTTCGATCCGGTTTGTACGTTTTCGTGGAATACGAGTTTGGAATCGAAGATGGAGCAGTGAAGTGCAAGGGCTAGGCTACTAATCCTGAGGATATTTCCAAAATGGATGTAGTAGGAATAGTGCCTTCGATTCCATTCGGACCCGGGACGGACTTGTATGGATGAATGCTTTCGGAACATCGTCAGGTGGACGATGGGCATTCTAAGGGATATGTTCTATAAAGGTAACGCTTAGCCTCAAGCCTCATCAACCGGGAATGACTGAAAATCAGGGGTTATGCAACAAGGCTTCGTGGGTAGCCCCCACTTGAGAGTAAGGTCATCCCTGTCTAGATGTCCCTTATTATTTCGGCTTAGTGGTGCGGTTGCTGATCCCAACCGTGGGGTGATTTTACTCGGAATTATCCAGTAAGGGATGGTTCCGGTCTTGTGTTGCAGGGGAGCGGGCGTACTCCTCGTTACTGTAATCTAGGCCACGTACTGTGACAGGTGGTACCCCAGTGCCTAGTCATTGATGGAAATCCATTCTCCCTACGTGCCTTGTATGGTATTTGTTTGTATTACCCACTTTGTGGCTAGTATGCTGGAATTTAATCATGTAACAATTTCAGCTATTTGAATAAGTATTTGTATATAAACACTATTATAATATCAGAGGATTTGATAAGAAAGTTTTTTGGCTATCGTAAGGTAAAAACCCGACATGTTTATTTGTGGCGTGGTCTTACGAGATGCTTTTGATTTCAAAGGGTTTGGAAAACTTTAATAATCCAATTGAGTGTGTTTTCTCACGCTGGTTTTCCAGACTGACTCGTGTGTTATTTTATTATAATGCTCGGGTCAGACCGAGTATTATAGGTTACAGGATATGATGCTGTGGAGCTCAGGAGACAAGCTGGATTTCGAGACGTATCACACGTATATGATATATATTCCGCTGTGTTGTGTATGTTGTGTATTCTATGTGGGACAAGTTATTACAACTGTCCTGAATCGTGATGTTGATTGTATTATACTCTGATTCTGAACTCTGATGATGTAATGTATAAAAAGATGTATTTTCTTTGTGTAAAGATCATTTATTATCTATTATATTTATTCCGCTGCGATGGTTAGATTCTGTTGTTGTTTTATTTTCTTCATCTACCTCTTCTTCTTTAACCAAATGGTTCATATTTCTGTTCTTCTTGAGTTCATTAATGGAGATTAATGTCAATTCAAGGGGTACGGATTTGTGGGCTATTACAGTGGTATCAGAGCTTAGGCTAGCAATAACCTTGGCTCTGGTGGGATTTCTCATTGAAATAGAGTCCATTGTACTCTAAAATGAGTTTGAGTGTATTAATAGATATGAGCGCGTATTTGTTAGTGAATATAAAATGGTTTTATATTGTGTTGATTGGTTTATTGAGTAGTTTATGGATTCTGGTCAATACGAGTAATTAACGTTATTGATAGGGATCTCTAAACACTTGAATAGAACAATTCGACACGGTATTGTTTTAAAATAGGGTAAATGAAAAAAATTACCTAAATTATTTTTTTTATATAAAGGAAATAATTTTCCATAAATTATTATAGTTATATGGATGCTTGGTTGTTAGGGAGCGATAATATTAAATTATAATCATTGTTGTGTAAAATCTGAATAAGAAATTGAAATCATAATTAAAAGCTAAGAAATAAATTCATATACAAATGAGATATGTAAATGTAAACTATAAATGTGATTTATAAATTGAAATTGAGATGAAATCCCAGAGTAATGTTTGAATAGGAAGTGGATGGATTTGGAATTTGAAATTTTTAGAAAAAGTTTAAATTCCTTGGGTTGAAATGGTTTTCAAGGGTTTTGGAGAAATAATAGCATTATTTTAGAAATATTTTGAGTTGAATTTGAAATCTTGTGAGATTTGGAACTTAGAGTATTTGGAAAATGTTTTTGAAAAGATAAAAGCATTTAACTCTCTTCGGTCGCTGGAAAATAACTTCGGTGATGACTGCAGCATCATCGATGTTCATTTTCAAGTTTCCAAGAGAGGAATTGCTACCTGAATGTTTTGGATTGATATTGTTTGCAAAACTGGGTTTTGGTTTTGAAAATTTAAAGAAATAGTTGGTTATACCAAAGGATTTTGGATATAATCGATTTCAAAGGTGATTTTGAAGTGCTGAGAAATTACTCAAAACTCTGGAAGTTAATTAAAAGTGTTTATAGAATAATAAATAAGTTGTGTCTTATAAAAATTTAGAAGTGGGATAAATAAGCCTAAAAAAATTATAGTTTTGTATTTTGGAAGATGAATAAAAATCCAAAACTTAAATTATAAAATAGATTGAAACTCAAGTAAAATAGTTAAAGCGATTTTTGAGACAAAAATCAAATATTGGGTATAAAATTGGAATAAACTAATTGTTAATTGATTAGTTAATGAAATATGGAAATGGAATTTAAATTGGTTAAATGAAAGTTGAATGTGAGTTAGTAATGGAGTGGAAATGTTGTTGAATAAAATAGAGCTGGATTTTAATAGTGATGGTTTGAATTTGCAAATAATATCCAAGTGAGTAGAAATAAGTTGAATGGCCTTGTTATTAATAAATTGAATTCAGAAATAAAATGTGAATGCAAATTAGAATTTATAATGGATTGAATGAGTATACTAATTGAATTAAATTAGTAAAATAAAATGGAATTGAATAAAATTCTATGGATTGATAGAAGTAAACAAATATTGATTTTTGAATCAATTGACATGGACATGAGCTTGTTTGGATTAAAAATGGATCGAATGTAAGAAATTGAATTGTAAACCATTGAAATTGAATGAAATGGCATATGAATTGATTGTAAGCAATTGAATTAGTTTCGAAATCATATAATTTGCTTATGGAAGTGTTTAGTACTTGTGGCTTATGAAATGTATGTATTTAGCTATTGAAAATAAGTGAAATGTTAATAAAACTTTATATATTTGTCACTTACATATTTAAATTGAGTAAGTACAGGTATAGGGGAGTCGTGTGGCTGGATTTGGTTGTGCTAATTGCTAAAATAAATAACCGCTTTGCTTAAAAATGCTAAATAAGGTACGCCTACGCAATAAAAATATGAAATATGAACTGTTTTTGTTTTTCCGATCGTGTGGGTCGATGTATATATATTTATATCTCTTGTCAAATTGCAAAAGCTCTTCCATACAAAGGAGACTCTACCAAAATTTTCCGGAAATTTTGGGAGTTAGAAATTTTTTGGAAATTTTCAATAACGACAAATGATTTAAAATTGTGTATGTAAAGTAAAGTGGATAAAATTCAACATTCAGAATTTGAAGACAAATTGAATTCAAGTAAAATTTGAAAATGAAAATCTAAATGAAAATTTGGAAATAAAAGTATTGAGGTTTGAAATGAATTAGTAAATTTAAGCAAATTGAAATTCATATGGAATTGGAGTTCGATTTGAATGTAAACTTCAGTAGTGAAGTAGTGAAAATAAATATAAGAAATATTTATATCGGACTTAAGAAATGAATGATGAAGTTCTTAAGTAAATTTGTATTGGGAATACACTAAGTAATTTTGGAACGGAGAAATATACTAAGTGAATAATTGAATGAAGATTAAAACTGAAAGTTGTGAAATGGGATAATTGTGAATAAGTGAATAACAATCAAAATGAATGTGAATAAAAAAAAAGGAAATTGATATGGTTGAAAATCAATTGGAATTAATACGTAGGATGTACGTATATTATTTTATTCGCATAGCAATTTAATCCAAATTCGAACACAGAATTTTGAGGTAGTTATACCGATCCGAGTTAGGATTTTTCACTCGATTTTCGACGGCGAACCCTGGATATGGATTTTGATTGATTCTGGATATTCTCTATCATAGTTTATGGCTATGCAAGGAGAATGACGATTTCTGATCAAGAAACCAGATCTGAGTCCGCACTAGGAAGTCGGGTGGACGATACTAGTTCGGAAATGAAATTGTGTGATCGAGTGAGCGATCAGATTTGGTATTGCGTACGGATGATATATGTGCATCGTAAAGGCTTAAGTAAAGAAAATATTGAAAATTTGTAAAGTAATGAATAAAATAATTTTGAATTCTGTAATTGGATAGTATTGCTAAGTAGGATATACATGTATTCAAAAGCAAAAGGGAATTGGGATTTTTGAATTCAAAAGATAAATTGTATTACCCAATAATAAGGTATGTATTTAAAATTTCTGTATGAAATTTGATTGTGTTTTTGATCTAGCCATTTGGCCTTTTGTTTTTCTTTTGAATTTGTGGGCCCGTAGGGGCATTTTTTAGTAGTACCGAGCTAGCCGCATAAAGGAGACGTTGGCAAAAAATTTCGAAAATTTAAGGAGTTAGAAAAATTTTGAGAAAATTTTGATAATTCAAAATTTGGTTTCAAATTTAAATTTAAATGGTTGGGTAAGTAATATTGTTTGGAACTAATGGATAAACTGGAAAGTTAGAAAGAGGGTTAGTGTGTCTTTGATAAAAAGATTTGTTTTGGCAAGTTGTTGACACTGGTTGATTTTGGGAAATAGTTGACGGGTTAAGGACCATTCTTCTTAACTAGTAATTTTGGGGACGAAATTTTTTTAAGGGGGGAGGAATGTGACGACCCGAAATTTTGGATATTTGAAATGAGAATATTTAATTGATTTTAAATATTCAAAAGAGTAAATTTTAGCTTGAATTTCAAATATCGCTATTTATTGGGTAATTTAATTATTGAAATAAACAATTAAAAATTGGATAAAATGTTGAATCTAGAGTTTTAGGCCTGTTAAAAATAATTTGAAGGCTTATAAAATTCATATTAATAATACAGAAGGTGATAGAACTTTTAAATTTAAATTTAAAAGTGATTTGTTCAGTTTTAAAAGTATATTGTTTAAATTGAATTTAAAATAGCCTTCCGGGGCACAGTCTCGGAATTAGACGAAAGCAGTTCCATTGGATCCATAATATTGTATTATTATCGGATTTCAATTTTCGTAGTGATTGGAGTTGTTGTGTGAGCGAACGATAGATAAACGCGCTGAAATTTATATCAAATTCAATATATTAACTGGATTAAAAAAGATATCTTCTCCATACGATCGAATTTGTACTCGAAACCTTTTCCAATGCGTTCGAAATAGGGGTAAAACCTTATAAACGCCTAGTGGCACGCCTCGATAGGAATTCGAAATTGTAAGTTGCATTTTCGAGACAATTTGAATTTAAAATTTAAATACGAGTAAATACTTTACTTGACTAGTCAAATTAATTTCACATCAGACTTTTTTTTCCAGTCTGTTCCAAACACTGTAGCCTTTTTCTCCAACACGCCACCATCTTATCTTGTCTCCTTTCTTCCCCTTTACAAGGCACGAGAATCAGATAATGTTCAGAAACGAAAAAAATCAATGGTGACACTCAAATCAGTATGGTCGATACTTTTTTTTAAATAAAAAGAGATCTACAATATTCTCGTTCCAACGACTACTCTCCCTCCCTCCTTACAGATCGTTCTCAAACCAAAATAGATAAAATGGCCTCCCCTCTTCCTATTCAATCCAAACAAATAGCGCTTCAAAAAAAGGGGGGGAAAATGAAGATCGATTTCCAGAGAAAGGAACATAGGATGAACGCGAGCCTCTTCCCCTCCCAATTCTACGATTCCATTCATGAAATTTGTATCAAATCGCGAGTTCACTCAGCCACATCCTCCCGCATCGAACGTCAATCGCGGTTTGAGGGGCATGAAGCGGGAAGGTGTACTCGAAGGTAGCAGGCTGGTCCTCCATCTCGGTTGGATCTCGCATCGAAGTTTGCTTTATCGCGAATAGGGTTAGTTAAATTTCGATCCGAGGAAGGGATTCACGAGGTGGTGCTCTAATGGAGCATCGACGGCAGGGGTTCACGTGGATCGTTCGGCTACAGCAGGTGAGACAGTGAAGTGAGTTTACTTTTATTCGATAAATTTGGTTAAGTTGCCTGTTATAAGGAAAATTTAAATTTTTATAACAGTAAATATATGTTTGGATAATATATATGAGAGTAGGGATATATAGATTAGGAAGTTTATTTACAGTGAAGGAAAAAAGAAAAGAAAAGTTTAACAGTAAGTATAGATAAAAATTTTGGAAATATATGAATCTGAAATTTAATAGCAAAAAAAAAGAATATATACCATAAAGCAGGAGACTTTATATAGATTTATACATGTTTTACAGCACTATTTAAATTTTTTTTATATACATATGAGGTTACGGGGAAAATCATTTTTAAACTTATACGGAATATTTTTATAAGTATATAGTTTCAAACAGTGTTTTAAATCTCGGATTTTGGCCAATATCTCGGGAAAATATCTCGGCTATCTCGGGCGATATTTAAAACACTTATAACTAAATAGGCTGCCAAATCTCGGATTTTGGCTGATATCTCGGATTTTTCATCTCGGCCATCTCGGGGAGATTTAAAAGCCTGGTTTCAAATGAAAAATAGATATATACATTTAAATCTATTGTTGTTTTAAAATAATATATTAGGGTAATTAATTTGGTTAATTAACTTGTTTAATTATTTCAGTTACTAAAAATAATTTATCTAATAGGAAACTGATCAATAGATTAGTTCAAACTAATAGTGTTAATTAATTAATTTTTTAAAAAAAGGAAATTAGTGGTAATTAAATTGTCAGTTAAATAAGTGGTAATTAATTGTTTGACCAATTCAAATATTAATAAACTGCATAAATATTTATACAAGGTCCAAAAATTGTGAAAACAAGCTGGAATGGAAATGGATTGCAAAATAAAAGCAAAGGTGAGTTAATCTCACTCACATCTGGATTTCCAGAATTTAATTTAAATAGTTCGAATTGAATTATTGATTGATTGATTGGATGTGATATATATTATATATATAGTAGTATATATTGGAGTGATTGATTTCCCGCATTATATAGCGGATGAGACCCTATGCGCCGCATAATAGCGGATGATATTTTATAATCCCATATACCATGATATTCCACCTCGAAGTGGAATTGGTATTGTGCTAACATATGTTGATGCTGGGAAACAGGTTGGAGGGATCCAACTGGATTCCTCAAAATTATTTAGATTGTTTTATATTCTGTGTTATGAATATTGGATATTCTGTGGTGAATTATATAAATAATTGGAATATTGAATGTTATGGTTTGCTTGAATATTCGGTACCCTAAATTACCAAAATATATAGAAGTGGATTTTTGAAAGGAAAATAAAGGAATGGATTTTCAAGTAAACTAATTTTAAAGAACTTGAATAAATTTAAGAACAAATTTGGAAAAGAATAAAAGTGATTTCAAAATTTAAATAAATATAGAAAAAGGGGATTTTGAATAAGCAGAGTAATAATGAATATTAAGCTTAAGCAATATTATTTAAAAAAATAAAGAATTTATTTTAATTCAAGGTTTAAATTTAATTAAAAAGAAAAGAGAAGGGATTTGGGAAATCTAAAATTGGTACTTTCAGTTTAAAAGGATTTTTCAATCATAATAAAGAAATGAAATTTAAAGTTAAAGGATTTTGAATTAAATGGAGTAAGTAAAGAGATTTATTTAAAAGTAAAGTAAATCAGAAATCAATTTGGGAATTGATTTAAGTGTTAAAACGGCATTTTTAAAAGAGAAGTGAGACTTTGAATTTATAAACTGGGTTTATAAAAGTGAAGAAATATATCAGTGGATATTTGGAAGAATAAATTCACGGTGGGAATTTATTATAGAAATGGGTAAATTTGTTTAAAAATAAATAGTGATTTATTTTGAAAGATGTGAAAAAAAGTGTATTTCCCTGAATAGCCAAGTACGTTTCCAAAGTAGACTTTTAAGTATAAGCTAAAGGTTTAAAAGTTGATTTAAAGTATGTTTTGGAAAAATCTATTATTTTTAAATGTTTAAACTTTAAAGTAAGTATTTTACAAATCTATTTTAATAGTAATTATTAAAGATGGTTTGGTATTATGTTTTAAATGATAAAAGAATCTAGTTTTATATTTTATTAAGTAGCTTTATTTTAAATATTCTTAAAGTATATATCTTTGAATAAAGTATTAAAGTAGTTTTAATTTAAATGTTTTAAAGTATATTTTATAATAAAGTGTTTCAAAATTATTTTAAAAATCTAATGTTTTTGGTACTTGGTGATTTCAGTGGAAATAGGAATATTTGGAAAATTTATTCCATGAGAGAAGGACGGTTTGAAATTGTTTTCAAAGGACCGAAAATGGAAATATATCTTGCGTAGATATTTTGAGGTTAATAAATAATTTGGAAAATTATTTATTGTTTGATGGATGTTTGTGAATGTTAATTGATAGTTAAGAACCGACTATCGTTTCGAAGAGACTGGGATCGAGATTTAATTTATCGAAAACCACTTCGATCCGGTTTGTACGTATTCATGGAAAAGGAGTTTGGAATCGAAGATGGAGCAGTAAAGTGCAAGGGCTAGTCGCTACTAATCCTGAGGATATTTCCAAAATGGATGTAGTAGGAATAGTGCCTTCGGTTCCGTTCGGACCCGGGACGGACTTGTATGGATGAATGCTTTCGGAACATCGTTAGGTGGACGATCGGCATTCTAAGGGATATGTTCTATAAAGGTAACGCTTAGCCTCAAGCCTCATCAACCGGGAATGACTGAAAATCAGGGGTTATGCAGCAAGGCTTCGTGGGTAGCCCCCACTTGAGAGTAAGGTCATCCCTGTCTAGATGTCCCTTTTTATTTCGGCTTAGTGGTGCGGTTGCTGATCCCAACCGTAGGGTGATTTTACTCGGAATTATCCAGTAAGGGATGGTTCCGGTCTTGTGTTGCAGGGGAGCGGGCGTACTCCTCGGTACTGTGATCTAGGCCATGTACTGTGACAGGTGGTACCCCAGTGCCTAGTCATTGATGGAAATCCATTCTCCCTACGTGCCATGTACGGTATTTGTTTGTATTACCCACTTTGTGGCTAGTATGCTGGAATTTAATCATGTAACAATTTCAGCTATTTGAATAAGTATTTGTATATAGACACTATTATAATATCAGAGGATTTGATAAGAAAGTGTTTTGGCTATCGTAAGGTAAAAAACCCGACATGTTTATTTGTGGCATGGTCTTACGAGATGCTTTTGATTTCAAAGGGTTTGGAAAACTTTAATAATCCAATTGAGTGTGTTTTCTCACGCTGGTTTTCCAGACTGACTCGGGTGTTATTTTATTATAATGCTCGGGTCAGACCGAGTATTATAGGTTACAGGATATGATGCTGTGGAGCTCAGGAGACGAGCTGGATTTCGAGATGTATCATACGTATATGATATATATTCCGCTGTGTTGTGTATGTTGTGTATTCTATGTGGGACAAGTTATTACAACTGTCCTGAATCGTGATGTTGATTGTATTATACTCTGATTCTGAACTCTGATGATGTAATGTATAAACAGATGTATTTTCTTTGTGTAAAGATCATTTATTATCTATTATATTTTATTCCGCTGCGATGGCTAGATTCTGTTGTTGTTTTATATTCTTCTTCTACCTCTTCTTCTTTAACCCAAATGGTTTGTATTTCCGTTCTTCTTGAGTTCATTAATGGAGATTAATGTCAATTCAAGGGGTACGGATTTGCGGGCTGTTACATAAACCTCAGAGTAGGTTACTAATATAGATACTTATACCTTAGAGTAGGTTACACATACAGATATTTATATCTTGGAGTAGGTTGGATATATCGTACGCGTAGATGGAATTAAATGACTAACCCGTGAATAGTGGACATAACACTTGAATGGAAATTAATTGGCATAAGCTAGTGTTATGAATAAAGTATGGAATTTAACAGTTGTCACCAGAACGTTGTTTTGATCCCCTTCTCATTACAACACACATGATAGATTTAGAGGGGCATGATTCTAGTACAAGATGTGAACAGTTGGTGGACACGTCTTCTCATTCATACTTTGCAATGACAAGGCGACTAGATATCCAACGTAGTAGCCTTAATCGGTATATATGATTAATTATATTTTTATTATTCTTCCATGAGTTTGTATTTATAGTTCTTTGATATATTTATTATTATTACATATTACCAACACAATGGTCCATACTCTACTGGACTTCGATTTTTGGTTTAATCGAAAATCGGGCCCATTAAGATATGAGTTATTACAGGAACTAAATATAAATCACGGATGTATTGAATTTTATAACTCACATGGTATAATTATTGTAAGAACTACACCTTATTCACTTGAATGAATAATAAAGTTAAAGAATAAACATATCTTTTACTGAATTTATTGTAGCTATTTTATTGAATTATGGCATCATGTTGTGTTGGTGGAGAAAGTTTTTGTTAATTGATTGTCATTTATCAATTAATGTTCCTAAATCTAAGTTCAAAATTTTACAATTTGTGATCTTAGAAAATCATTAACCTAACATGTCTTATATTAGAACCTGGGCTTTCTTGTCATATATTTATATTCCTGATCCTAAAAGAATTCAACCAGCAAGTATAGCCCATGAATGTGTATTCGTTAGTAATACAATTAATAGTAAAGCTTATAGGTTTTATGATTTGAGTGCTCACGTTATTATCAAATAAAATGACGTTGACTTTTATGAGCATATATTATCATTTAAATTAAGGAATAATGGAGCACACCAACAAATAATATTCCTACGATTAGGAGTAATGAACACATTGTGGTTACAGAAACTAAACCTAAAATAAGTAAGAGAGCTAGAGTAACTAAAGGTTATAGTCCAAATTTTTATCCTTATATCTTAGAGGAGGATCCTGCTAACTTCAAGAATGTTTTACCACATTTGCCGACGTTTGGAAAAAAGAAATCAATGATGAAATCGATATTCTTGAATCTACTAAACCTTAGCACTTAGTACTTTTTGCTTCTAAGACAATAGGTATTAAGTGGATTCTTAAAAAGAAATTAAAACCTGATGATACAGTTAATAAGTATAAAATTAGTCTTGTAGCTAAAGGTTTTAAGTAAAGCAAAAATGCTGATTTCTTTGATACATTTTAACCTATTACAAGAAAAACATCCATCAATGTATTTTCTCTTTTTCAGTTGATGATTTAGTAATACACCATATGGATAATAAAACTACATTTCAAATGCGAATTAGAAGAGGACATATACATGGAACAACTTGAAGGTTTTCTAAACCCTGTGCAAGAATACAAAGTTTGCAAATTGGATAAATCTTTATATAGTATTTAATAGACAAATAAGAAATGACATGAAATTTTTGATAATCTAGTTGTTTTGCATCTTTTTAGAGTGAATGAGAGTGAAAAAGGCATTTATTACAACTCTGAAAAATAAAATTTGCACTGTTGTATATTTATATGTGAACGATTTGCTAATATTTGGTTCAAGTAATCTTACTTTAATGATGTGAAGTCTGTATGTTAAGTTGATATGAAAGATCTCGGGAAAGTGAGTGTAATCCTGGTATTAAGGATATAAGGTCCAAAAAGGGAATTTCTCTGTATCGGTCCAACTATATTGAGAAATTCTTATAGAAATACAATTACTTCGACTATAAACCTACTTGTACCTAATATGATAATAGTGTAAAATTATTTAACCATACCGGTAGAGTTGTAAGGTAGTTTTATGAGACAAACATCATTGGCGACTTTAAGTATGTCACAGATTATCCTCGCCCTGATATAGCCTATGTTATTGGACTACTATGCAGGTTTACTAGTTGACCAAGTATACAACATTTCCATACTATTGAAAGGGTCGTGAAATTATTGGACCGGATTCACCAACAATGGAGTTAAAAGGGTGAATTTCAAAATTTATTCATTTTAATTAATTGTACAGGATCTTTATTCTCTGTTTGTTTAACTAATATTCGTTCATACTAAATCAAATTTATTATTTAATAAAAGTGATTTGTAATATTTTTGCTTCATATAATTTGATTAAAATAATTTTCTTGATGATGTTTAAACTAAATTTAATTATAAGTTAATTTAAAAAATGTATTGATTTATTTTAATTTATATTTAATATGTTTTGACACTCATTATTCATAATATGAACATCATAACTATATATACATATATCCTAAACTAGGGTTCATGGGAAAATAAACCACTTTGCCCTACGGTTAATAGGATGTTCTAACCGTGAAGAGGAAGCAAGAATTAAATCTTTTATTCGACAAAAAAAATTTTGAAAAAAATAATAATACATAAATATATAATAAATATTAATATAATTACATACATATACATATTCAAAATTACATATTTACATAAATATATAAATACACTTAATTTATATATATATATATATATATATTTATTTAATTCAAGTTGGACTTTTTAAAATTTAAAGTATATCCTAAATACTTATTCCAAATAAATTAAAAATTAATAAAATTATATATATATATATATATATATATATATATATATATATTGTAAACAAGGACCTAGTCGTTGATGTTTCTACTGTACCTGAGACCGCTGGCCCTTCCTCTGATACTATTGTTTAGATCCCTGAAGAGCGTGCTTGGCTACACCAACCTTCAGACATAAGATACTCGCCTGAGCATCAGAACTTTAATGCTTTCATCAGTGACATTATTGGGGAAACGAGAAGTCTTATTTACCATATTGATGGAGAGGGCCTTGCCCTCACTAGGGAGGGTGAGATTGGTGGGGTGAACAAGAGTAAGTTCTATGATGTTACTTGGGATCGGAAGTTTATCTACTCTCCCGTTTCTGTTGGATATGCTCCTGACCTGGCTATTCTTTTTTCTGGGTATGCTGTTGTTGCTGGTCCTGGGTCGGATGATGGCAGTGCTTGTCCTTCCTCCCTTTCTGGGGGACATACTTATTCTTTTGTAGTAGTATAGGCATATTTGCCTATCTCGTGTACTTTTATTTGTTAGTGGCTTGTCCACTTTAACCAACTACTATGTGCATGTACAGATCACCTATTCTTTACTTATATACAGTGGCACGGTCCTTTATAAAGTCGGCTAGCCTTGCTAAACAAATATTTTAATTTTTTTGTTCGACCTAAAAATAGTTTTGAATAATTAAAGGTTCTGAATTCTAAATCTTAAGATTTTAAAATACAAAACAAAAGATTTTTTTTCATTTTTATTATCTAGCCGAATAGAAAATATATTAAAATGTCAAAAAAATCATTTATCATCTTCTGAAGAATGAAAATGGCATCCGCTCCTTTTCTTTCTTCAACAGTTTATTAATCTGGAGCTTCTTTCCTTCGCGCTTCTCTCGTCCTTGCTTCTTTCGACTTCAACTCTTTTGCCTCTGTCAATCCATGTCGTGCTCCTTCCTGGAATCCCTAAGGCTTCATCCTTTGATGTTCCTTCTTCGACCAGATTTGGTAGAGTTTTCAACAACGCATCCATACTAGCCTTTTTCGCTCGTTTAGGGAACATTCGTCTGCCCATGGGAACTCCGACGTCTTCCCTTTCTCATCCTGAATCTCATTCTGGGTCTGAAGCTCCCTTGGCTAAATTTGTATCTGTTTTAGATATTTCAGAATCCAAGACTGTCGATTCACCTATCTATGGAATTGCTATCAACCACACTCTAGGTACGACATCCCCTCTATCTCCTTTATTTCAAGTAATTGCTACAGGTGAAGTTGAACAATGGACTAATTTAAATAGGCTTGACATTAGTGATCAGATTTCTAGTCCTAAGTGCGATGTTGGTAATGTTTTCGCTGTTGGTATTGAGTGTGACATTGGTGTTGAAATGGCTGTTGGGTTGGATGATGTTCATTGTAATGTAGCAAGTAGCGATAATACTGGAAACTGCTATACGTTAGGAAACATTAACTGCTCGCATGATGTTTGTTGCATTGCTGAGCATAAGCATTTGTAAGTTTCGCTGGTGTTACCTAGTGTCTCTGTTGGTGTGCCTGCTCTGAATAATTGGTTATCATTGTTTAAGTCTTTGCCCAAAACGCAGGCACCTTCACTCCTACCACTTTCAAAATTGTTGTGTTTGACGGTAGTGTGACGCCAGCTGAAGTGATACAAGACGGCATGGATTATTAGTCTGATTTCTTAGTCGGATTCTCCTTGGATTCGTCCCTTCCTTATAAAGATGTTCTTCATCAATGCAAAAACATCTGGAAATTGAAAGGTAGTCTCCAAGTTCAGTTTTTCAATACCATGTTTTATTTCAAATTCGCTAAAAAGAAAAATAAGCTTAGAGAACTTGAGTACAGTCTAATAATCATTGCGGGGAAACCTTTTATTGTCACACCATGGAGTCTTGGGGTGGAAAAAGCTAGAGAGCAGGTTCCCTCTATTCCGGTTTGGACCACCTTCAGACATATCACATCTGTCCTGCAGCCTTTGATTGGTTTAAACTGACTTGCTAGTCTCATAGGTAATCTCAAGTGTTTTGATACTTGTATAGAGGCCCGTAAGATTTTATGTATGCTAGAGCTTTGATTGAGATCTCCCCTACCAAGCCATTATCATCGAACCTAAAAGTTATATTAGCAGAAGGTAATGATGTGGAAGTTGACATTCAATACAAATAGAAATCAGATATTTGCAAAACTTGTCAGTCATTTGGTCATACATCATACACATGTATGGCTTGGTCCACCTCTGCTTCCCAGCCTCTTCCTGACGAGATACCTCTTCCGAGGCCAGTTTTGAAATGGATTCTTAAGATTAAGAATCTGTCTCCATCTTCCTATATCGCTGTTATGTCTCTTTGTGTAGCGAAAGCTCCCATTACTGTAGCTATGGTTGACTCTCCTCCAATGGATGAGGTCTTATGCTGGGGCTCTGTCGAGCATGCTTGGATTCATACTGATATGAAAATGAGGTACGATCTGGCATTGAATAGAAACTATATGTTTGTAAGTGAAAGAAGGGGAATCTAGGAGACTCTTATATCATGTAGAGGGGGAAGTTCTCGCACTGACGACCGTCGAAAGTGAAGGTCAGCCAATTGGAAATTGTTTTTGGATGCATCATGGGATAGGAAATTTCTTTATACCACACTCTCGAGGTCATTTGATCCAAAACTAGCAACTCTCTTCTCTGCAGAAAAATTCTACATATTCATGGCCCTAGTACTGCCGCTGATGTCAGTAATGATAAAGGGACTAGCGGTCCTTCCTTTGGATAGTAGTTTAGAACTGTCTACCTAAATCCTGTACTATTCTTTTGTTGTTGTTGTATTAGCTGATCTGGAGCTTGTTACGATTACCTGTTCTTTAAATGACTTGAGTAATATAAGTGAACGACACACACACACACAGATATATATATATATATACACTTGCGTGTATTAATAAAAGAATGTTTTCTAAATGAAAACGTTTCAAAAAATTTGTCATTAGTTTTCATTCACTTATTTTATTTATTTATTTATTTTTAAACCAAAAAATATATTATTTATTATAATGACCCTAAATCTAAGTCATATTATTTGGGACATTTTATTAGATAAACTAAATGAAATAATGTAGATGGTTAAGGGATTGAGATTTGTAAATCAACAAGGAGGGTCGTGCCTTAATGAATGTATAAACAAAAGAGAATTAAAAATAAGTAAGTAGGAGGAATATAATAAGGGTAAAATAGGAATAGTTTTCATTCTTATACCCTAAACTCTTCTTACCTTCATTTCTTATTCATTCAACATTCATTAACAAAGCCAAAAAACTTATAAGCTCGGTTGGCCACCATTAAGAGGAATCAAAAGAAGAAGCTAGAAATAAGTAGAAAGCTTGAAGAAATTAAGCAAAGAGCAAATCTACACCTTCTTAACATCAAGCTAAGGTGAATAATTTGATTTACATCTCGCTTTTGTTGATAATTTCGGTTTCAAGTTTAACCCGAATTAATTTTGCAAAGAATATGCCATGTTATGTTGTTTGAATGGATATATAAGTTTTTTGGTGATTTATGGTATTTCATATAGATTTTATGGTATGTTTTAGATTGGAAAACCTATTAAATGACATCCAAATGACTTGTGTTTTTGATATATCGTCAAAAACATTATTTTAGAAGCGGATTTCAAGTTTTATAATTTTCTAAGCAATTGTGGGTTTATTATGAATTTTCTATGAAAGAAAATAGCTAATATTGGGTTTAAATTAATTACGGCAATTATATATTACTTTTGGGTCAGAATTTTAAATATGTTAGAAAACATATTAAAAGTGAATTATGGTAATTTTTGGGGAATTTTCCTAAGTATTTTACCATGATATAAAATTATTTAAGCTAAGTGACTTAAATGTTTTATATGCTTTATCAAGGATAAGTGCTTATTTTAAACGTTTATAATTAATAATTCTAAGTTCGGCAACACTTTTAGAAAAAGATTTTTATAAAGAAAGGGCAACCATTTTTTTTGAGAAATAAAGCAAGTTAGGTGACAAGAAATTACTTTTAAAAGCTAAAAATCAGTTTTACTTGGAATTACTACTTCGCCACTTCCATATACTAGCTTTCAACACCATACCTCCACTAACCATTCGAAACCAAAGCACATGCTACCAAGCAATTAATACGTAGTGCATTGGAGAAAGGCGGAAGGTACAGTGTCGAAACCTTGTTTTCGAAGGGGTAGAAGCTATTTTTATTGAATTTGAACTATTTCTATTTATAAATGATGTTATCGAAGGGGTTGTGGCCAACTATATTAGCTTTCGACTTAATCAACTTGCCTTTGTTTTAGAAATGAGATTTCGAAAGAGTTGCCATCCTTTTGCTTTAAAAGAAGCTTTTGAAAGAATAGCCGCTTTAAACCTATTCGAAACCCATGCTGCTGCATTCTTACCTTTCGAACCAGTCAAGGCTTCTTTTCTATACAGTTTTAAAACAATGGTTTCGAAATGGTGCTTTCACCTTCTTACTTTGAAGCTGCCTTCTCAATGGTTTCGAAACGATGCTTTCGCCTTCTTACTTTGAAGCTGCCTTCTCAATGCTTTCGAAAGGGTCCTGTAGCTGTTTTTAAAATGGTTGCGGGAAAGGGTGGGTCTCGAAACTATCCTCTTTCTTTTTCTTGGGTTAAATACTTTCGAAAGTAATGCTTTTGTCCTAGTTCCTTTTTACCCTTAGTTATATTAAAGGTTAAACCCAATGGTTTCGAAAGAAATAATTATTAAAGGTTTCGAAGCAAAGTTTCTATGATTCTTTACTTGAACCCAATGCTTTCGAAAGGTATATAATATGTGTTTCAAAGGGGAGATCCCCAATGTTTTCGAAAGGTTTATTTTAAGTGTTTGAATGGAAGGTTTACAATGCTTTCGAAAGACAAGTTTAAATGATTTTTGAAAGAGGATGTCTAAGGTTTTAGTAAAGCTTTCGAAAAGGTTATTCTCAATGATTTCGAAAGGCATTGTTTAAAGTTTTTAAACAAGGGTTTCGAAGGTTTTACCTTGGCTACATGGCCTAAAATCTTTTAAGTTAAAAACGGTTTCAACTTACTTTGAAGGGACAAATAATCCCATGGATAAGGTTTCATTAACATTGTTTTATGTAAAGTATATATCACGACACAAGTGTTTTGAGTAAAGCAAATATATGACTTCCTAGTTGTATAAAAATATGATTTCAGGGGTAAATCATTTGTAAAGATTATTTACAAGGAAATGAAATTTTAATAGGGTAGTTAACCCTAAGTATAAAAAAGGAAATGAAACATGAATAGAGTTGTTAACCCTAAGTTTAAGACTCAGATATTAGAAGACCAGATGAGACTGGTGTAAGGTCGCACCATATACATTAGCTATTAGCCCATAGCTAAAATAAGTCCTAAATTGCAGTGTGTATGGCTTTGTCATAGGTGGGACTAAAATAAAGTTACACACATAAGGGAATATATAGAGTGAAGATAGGTTATTAGTGAACCAGCAAAACCATTAGGATCAGTTGAAACTAGAAAAAGATAGTTAAGGGCAGATAGCCCAATAGTGTGTCTAACAGAAGTTAGATAATTGATTATGTCTGGTAGGCTCGAGTCAGCCAGTAGTTAATAGTTAGCCAAATAAAACTATAGTGTGGACAGATGTCCATTGATTTCCCGATCTTTATGCATATATGTGTTTTCTTGAATTGTTATAATCAATTTGATGGTAGGATTTGATTTGCAAAGGATATGCTTGTAAAAGGATATTAGTGAGGGGAAACCCGTTCCGTTAAGCGACGTGGTCTCACTTAATATTAGTAAATCAAGATGTAGCAGTTTTATTCACACCAGGCTTTATGTCTGACTCGAAGTTTATGTTTTCCCCTAAAAATCTCGAGTGCTCAAAATTTGATTTGAGTACATTGAGAGTTAAGGTTTTTCAGGTTCAGTAAGTTGGACGAATAGGCTTCCGAAGACATGCGGGAGGCAAGCTAGGTATGTAGGAGCTATTTAGTACTATTTCTGCTGTGATGTATTATGACCGATATGTCTATTTAGTACTCTGATCATCCAATGGGGCATCTTCATATGTCGCTCTTAGCGTAATTTGTAATAATTATATTTGATCAAAACCCGGGAATCGTTTGGGATTATGTAACTGAATATGAAATATTAATTTGAAATGTAATCAGAAAAGCCGTTTTGAAATCTATGTTGGTTTTATTTCATATTCACGTGCTTCTGATATTATGGATACCATTAACATTACCGTATTTGGTCACAAGAAGCTAATACTATGGATGACTGTAGTATTTGTAGCGCTTAGCCTCGGGCCTCAAGATAAAGAATGTTAAATTTACTTATACATATATGTAAATATATGTATTATATATTAATAATTTTCTAAAATAATATATGTTACTATAATAAAACCGAAATAAAAAATATATAATTTTTTTATAAATAAAACATTATTTAATATGTTTACAAGTAATTAATATATATGTATATATGTTTTATAAATGTTTAAAATCATTAAATGGGAATAAATTGTACTTTTAAACAATTGGGTAAGTATAGTAAACACATTTATAGACATGATGGTACTCAATAACAAATATAGTTGAATATATTTTAATCGAAAGCATTCTCTTTTCGATAAAATAATTATATCGAATCAGTACGTTGTTTGTTCAGTTTGTCCATTAGGAGGACAGTTGTCCCATTCTTCTCTTTGATCCACAACTTTTTAGGCAGGCGCTAAGGGAAGGCCATGGTGAAGAGGCATCAAAAAACCATCGTCGATATGGTGGAGGCAATAGGTATTTATAGCCGAAAATCTGCAAATTTATCTCCATCAAATTCTCTAGCATTTGAGACTTGATGAAACCCCTAAATATCCCTATCTTTGGCCCATGTTGATGCTAAAAATGGGCGTCAATACCCAATAAAACCTAGTAGAGATTAAATGAAGAATGAAATTAAAACATAGCAAAAATTATGAATGAACACACAGATTTTTATAATGGTTCGGCAATCTTGGCCTACGTCCACTTCATATTTCTATTGATCTTCCACTTGATTATGATTACAAGAATGTTTGGATCAGCTACGATCCACTAATACAAAAGCGAAGAATAAGAATGGCAAAGCCTCAGCAGTAAAAGCAGGATACCTTTTCCGATGCCATGCCTGCTGTATTTATAAGGGAAGACGTGCATAGATCAGACTGAAATTTTGGCAGAAGGTTCGAGAGACCAAGACGAGGTTACCCAAAAATTTGCAGGCCCAGCGGGTCCATAATAGAGATCAGTACCGATCTCAATTAGTGCATCCAAATAGGCTACTATCCCTATGAGGATGCCCCATAATGTTAGCTACTTTCTTCCCAAATTTTGTGCAATTTCAATGTACGGTATGTGAGATATCGCATTTTCCGTGAAGTAGTGCTGCTTGAATTCTGATTTCTGCCGATCCCTCCAAAGGGAATTATGTTGATCCCACCAACTTCCTCCAATTGGAATGAGATTCCTAGGGGGTGTTCCACATGTTGTAATAAGCTTGTACTCCAAGTTTCATGCTGATAGCATGTGTAGATTTTGAGTTATTGACCGATCATCGCTGCAAAATTGAGTTTTGGAATCGATATGATATGACCCACAGTGTTGAATATGAATCGTACCTGACCCATCTTTGGAGAGTAGTGAGTTTTCATGCTTCTGCTTCATATTATCATCTATGCTTGATTTTTGGACCGCACAATCATCCCTCTGGGCTACTACTTTGATGGCAGTCGAGTCTAACTTGTCCAGTCAGTTTGGATATAGCCGGGTCAAAATGTCGGATAACAGCCGACCCTACATTTTGACTAAGGATGGTCAAACACTCCTTCTACCCCTTTTTGTAGCATAATTTAATTGCTTAATTTCTAACTTCAAAGTTGATCGAGTCATTGTTTAACTTCTATACATCTTTCTGTTGATTTTAAGCCTGAAATATATAATCAAAATTAGCCATAAATATAAATACAACATTAGTATTAATTTATAATTTAATTTAAAATATTTATAAATTACTTTTATCATTGATTGAATTTGGAAATAACTAACAACATGGTTGTATTGACTCTCTGGTGTGAACTCGATCCATAGTAAATATTTAAACAATTTAAACATCAAAGTTTGTACGAACTTTGTTGAAGCACAGTAAACACTACTTGAAAAGAGACAATTTACTACCGAAATATACCAATGTTGCACCAACGCCAAAAGTAGGCGTCGGTGCTATGTCCATATGTTTTCAATAAAGAATTACCTATGCGAAATTACTGAGGTTTTATCGATGCCTTTACATTGGCATCGATGTAGCATCGGTATAGCGTTACTCCGTTCCAAAAATCCTCCCATGGCCTTCACTTACCGCTCCTTTTGAAACCGCTCATGCCATCACCATCAATCTCCCTCAAAAACATCATGCCCTTTTAAGGCTGTCACACCTTCATGCTGTCTGATAGAATTAGCGGTATGACCTAGGAGCAATTTTTAATTTATTGTAAATTAGTTAACTCTATAATCAATTCTCATTTGTAATAAAAGTGTTTTTCTTTCTATTGTATTTTTTTATAATGTGTTATAAATATTCAATTGAATATTTAATTAAGATATATTTGTTTAATAGCTAATTTTCTATCAGACTAGAAAACCGCCGATAAAATTTTAATAAAAAATAACCGCAAGCGCACGGTGTACAATTTTAGTACGTTACGAGTATGGGTCGATCCACGGGGAATTGAATTGATTTAAAATTTCTACTCAATCAAACTAAACCAAAAATTTAAGATGTGTTAACTACAATTTTTTAAAAAGTAACAAAAACTAAAAGTGGATAAAAATATGAGAGTAGTGGGCAACTTAGAGGTAATTTCCTTCTCATGATCACATAAATCAACACAATGAAATTATGATCTTTCTTTTTAGTCTTTAATGAATTTAATTGATGTGTTTATCATAAGTACGACCTTTTTGTGCTATTAATTAGCCCAACATAAACTATCAAACTTTAACACACTCTCTAAACTACTTGTCAACTCTCATGAAAATGACAATGAAGTTAAAAAATAAAGTCTATTCTAAGCATGATCAATTTACTATTGATTAGTAATATAGACCATCAAATTTTGATTATAAAATCCACTTCATTACCAACATCATATGTAGATGAAGAAGTAATTTGTGTTCATGTTTACTTAAGCATAGCTTATTTGGTGTCAACAACATAGGCTATCAAATTCAAAGCCAAACAATCAAATTTAACCTCATCAAACATTTTCATTAAGCACAAAAAGAGATAAAAAAATTAGCAAAATGTTGAGTCTACATGATTAAGAGAGCTTCATTACCTTTAAATTGAAGGGGTTTAGCTTCTTATATTTGTTATCATTTTAACAAATGTAGATTGCAACATAAACATAAACAAGAGGAAAATGTAAGCAAAGTAAGAAGAGAGCTAATTAAAATAAAATAAAAGCTAATCTACTTGCATGAAATAAAAACTACACTAATTGCATAAAGTAGAATAATAATTAAAAAAACATGAAATTAAATTGCATAAAAAAAATTACATAACAGAAAAAGGCTAAGAAGCCATGTAAGAGAGAAAGAGAATTTATATTTACAATTTTGACTATAACTAAACTAACTAAAAAGAAGGCTAAGAGCTTCATTACATAAAACATAAGGAGTATTTATACATGCCTAAAACCGTAATCATATTTTAGGGACTACCCAAAATACCCCTCTAGGATGTGTGGCCTTCAAGTTGTCATTAGCATGAGCATAATCCATCATGACATATGCATGTAACTTTAATGTCCACTAACATGTGCATTGGCTCCTAATTGTAAATCATGGTAAGTGGGTAGGTGGGGTCCTCCATGTTGCATGAAATGATTTATTTCCATCTTCATTTATTTCCTTCTCATGTGTATGCATATTTTCATGAAGCCTCTTTATATTTTTCCATCCAATTTCTATGAATAAAAATAAAATGTGCAAATAAATTTTCTCAAATTAATTCACACACAAAAATGACCATTTTGCCCCTGTAACGACCTGGATTTTTCAATGTTTTAAATAAGAATTTAACGAACATTTTGAAATTAAATTATTTTTAAAAATAAAAATTTGGAACGAAAACTAGATATTTGAAATGCGTCCATTTAAATAAGACCAATAAAATTTGTTTTACGTTAAAATTCGTTCAAAACTCGGTCAGCACAAATTTTTAATGCAAATTATTAACTTTTTAAAGTATGAATATTTTTACATAGAAATGATCTAGAGAATTTTCTGGTTAAACATCAAAGTTCGTTCTGTCTAATTCCGACCTTTTTAGCTCCGTTTATCAAGAATTGCCGTTGTCGTCCAATTTCGAAGCGGTAACAACGGCGATTGGTGAAATTTTGCTAAGAACGTTATAGCATAGATTTGAGTACATCGTCGGATTCGTCTTGTCGCGCTGATCTCCACAGTATACTTTTTTTCGTATTTTGGCTTCCGTGGCAAAACGCTACATGGTTGAAATATTGGTCCATGACCGTGCCTAGGGTCATCATTACTCATTCTTTCAGCCTACAAAACATTCTTTTCAGCCGATACTTTGCGTGCTCCTCCAAACTAATTAAATGCAGCATTTATTGAGCCTCCCTTGTGCATTCTTCTATATATATGCGTGCCTTCTTCCTACTCTCTTGATTCTCTTTATTCCGCAATTGTGCTGAGAAAGAAAAATATATAATATAAAAGCAAAGTAAATAATTCATATACCCTATTCTAATTCACGTAACTCTTTTTCCCCTTCCTTTATATTCCTCCACTCCCACCTTTCCCATCCAGTAGTGTCGCCCTCACCATCCTCCGCCCACACTCACCACCGAAGCCGCCACCACCAGCCAAGTTCACCAGCTTCCACCACCCAGCTCGCTCGCCAGCCCAGAGCCCGCCTCCTCCTACGACCACCAAGCTTCCCCTGTGATCACCCACAGCCCGACCCCTCCTCTGCCTTCCTCCCCTCGCCGAAGCTAGCCCAGCCCGCACCCGCAGTCCCCACCATCACCTCCACCTGCATCCGAACCCTTGTCACCCCTACCAGAAACCACAGCCGAGAGCCCACCAGCCCAGTCCCCAGTCCTCCACCCCGCCTGCAACCCAGTCCCGCATCCTCTCCGCTACCCAACCCAGCTGCCCTCGCCTGACCACCCCATTCCGGCTGTCGCTAGCCACCTCCCTACCACAACCGAGCGCCTCCCTCCGCCACCTAGTCCATTCGTGCCCGCAACCCGAACCTCCACCACCCGGAACCCGCCCAATCCAGAGCCTCTCCATCTCCTCCCACCTCAGCCTCCGCCCTGCCACCCTCCTACACCGAAACCCAAGCCTGCAACACGAACCTCCACCACCCGAAACCCGCCACCTACTGCCTCCCTTGCCAAACGCATCCACCACCTCGCTGTGCTGTATCCCACCTAGCTGCATCATCACCCGACCGTGCATAGTCCTCCTCATCGAACCGTATGCGACAACGTCCACCAAAAAGCAGCTGTCATCTTCCCGCCTTGGTGTGTGTGCAAGTGTACACGTATCCGTATCCCCGTATCCGGTTGTCGAAAGCCGCGAAGGTGAGCGATTTTAAACTCACGACTAGGAATTCGCATTGCAAGTACCTTGTGATTTTATAAATAATTGGTTGGTAATTATGGTCGATATTGAAATTGGAAACCATGGATAGTCGATGCTGCGATATATGATTTACTAACGTAGTTTAATTTATTGATTGGGATCCCAATTGCATGTGAAACCTTTTACTGTGGGAATTTTTTAATGTTAGTATGCTCAGCTGTGCAGTTAATGCCCCGCTATATCCTCGCTATAACTCCGATATATCTTATAGCGGATTCCTACCGCTACGATTTTTCCATATATCCCCAACATATAGCCTTTCCGCTTTAATCCCCGCTATTTCCGCTATATCCCGTTATTTCTGCTATATTCCGCTAGTTCCGCTATATCTTCTATAAAAAATTGGATTGAAAAATGATATTTATACGCTATAAAAATTATGAAATTAATTAATTTCATTGAATTTTTGATATATGTTTAGAAATGATAATACTCTAATATTCTACTAAATTAAATTAAGTTATATAACAGTTTTACGTTCATTTACAATACATTTGCACATATTTTATTTAAAATTATTTTTGTATTAATTATAATTCAATTGAATGTTAATTTTTCACATAATTACTATCTATATATTTGTAAAAACAACAAGTATGGGATTTATATGCTATTTTAGAGTAATCCGATATATCCCGCTATATCTTCGCTACATCCCCGCTATGACTTTTTGCACCTCTACCGCATTGAATCCACCGAGCGCTTTAACTGCACAGGTATGCTGATATACCATGTCACCTTTATGTTATTACTGTATGTATTGAACTGGACATTGAAATTTGAACCGAGATATGGGTTGAAATGATAAATACCCAAATTAAATCACTTGGCCTCAAATACAAAATTAAATAATAAATACCGATTGGTTAATTGAAATTTATTTTGGACATTTAATATTTAAATTTGAAATTAAGAAATAATTTGGAAATTTAACGTGAACTTATAATTTAAATTTTACATTGAAGTTAATATTAAATTTTAAAATCTATTAAGTTAATTTAAAATGAAAAATTAATTGAACTATTTTAAATTATGAAATTAAATTAATAATGGTTATGTTAAATGTTAATGATTTTTAAATCTCGTTATGTTGATTATTTGAAATTTAATAAAGTGTTAATAATTTATATGTAATTAAATTTAAATAAAGATTTGATTTGATTAAAAAGAGAATTTTAATTTGATTTAATTGAATTTAAATATAACGATTAAACTGTTTAAATTAAAGCTTAATTAAAAGTGTTAAATTTAGTAATTAAGTGAATAAATTCTAAAGTTTAATTAAATTAAATATTTAATAATAAAAATTTTGTAATTTAAGACTTAGTTAACTTTGCTGAATGTAATACTTATTCAATTTGGATAATTTTGTAAAAATGAAATATTTGTTTAATGTTGAATTTTAGATTTTAAATTCAAATTTGTTGAAGTCAAATGAGGATATGTTCTTTGAAAATAAAAGATATTTTGATCTAATTAAAATATCCAATCGGTGTGAAAATGACGTTGGTTATTATAGAGACTGGAGCTGGATATGGGCATACTCTCTATCGATAGCAGAACCACTTTAATAACTGTGTACGTGGAGTGATGATCCGGAACGAAGTAGTTGGATTTGGCGTACGTTTGCTGGATTTGAAGAAAGAGAAAGATGATGGATTGACCTCGGCACTTGTGCTAATTTGAAATGACTAAAACAGGACGGCTTGATAGGGCCAAGCGGGCTAGCTACCCCGAACGGGCACACTTCTTTGTATGAATATCCTTATTTCGGTTGTTGTTGGTGATCACCCTTCGATTATGGGAGTGTTGGACGTGGTGGGCGGTCATGACTATGATGCGTTACCACTAGCCCTACGACCCAAAATGGTAGTATCCTACTTTGGGCATTGCCTCTCGTGCCTTGTCATACTTTTATTCCTATACGAGACCACTGCGATTTTGGTTTAATGTTGTCGTATCACGGCGCATCCCTATCAACTGACGATTTACTGGTGTTTTATATGCAAACTGTACGACAATGCTTAAAAACGTGTTAAGGGGGATCAATGTAAAGACTTAGCGCTATTTTGATATTTTTTTATTACTGATAGACACTACATATATAGCGTATTCTACTGTATATATAAATAGTTTGACGGACCCTTAAGAGATGGAAATTCCCGTAACATCTCTTGAGTTACTTATACATTTTCACTTGAGTAGGACTACTTACACGAGAACTTCTAGCCCTGACTCGAGTATATTGTTTTACTTTATGCTCGGGTCAGCCTGAGTATTGCAGTGTAGGAGTAGTGCTTGTTTTGAGAGCCGAAGAGTTATTAAAGACTCCACTCTATCCAGTATTAGTTATCTATTTTCATTCTGGCTTGTGTTATCCCGCCTTTTGGCAAGGCCGTGACACCAAAAAATTGACTTGAATCCAGAGGCAGTTCGTCCCGAAGATTGGTCATACACGGATTAGCTATGGACAACGATGAATTTTGTCCGAGTCCGGATCAAGCTACAATTGATATGACATGTCAAGCAAAGCTACGAGAGCCAACGTTCCAAATTTCAAGTCAATCCGAGTTCGTATGCTCAAGTTACGATCAATGAAAATTTGGGTGAAAACTCGCTCCACCGTGACTCGCTCCTTCGACTCTCTCCTCCGTGACTCGCTCCTCCATGACTCGCTCCTCCATGACTCGCTCCTCCGTGACTCGCTCCTTCGACTCGCTCCTCCGTGACTCGCTCCTCCGTGACTCGCTCCTCCGTGACTCGCTCCTTCGACTCGCTCCTCCATGACTCGCTCCTTCGACTCGCTCCTCCGTGACTCGCTCCTTCGACTAGCTCCTCCGTGACTCGCTCCTTCGACTCGCTCGAGTCGAAACAAAAGCGAGTCGAACCAAACAGCCTACCGAAAAAATCCAACTTGCATCGATCATATCTCGAGATCTACACAGTCCAAATGCCACCAAATTTTCACAGCAGCTTAAGTACAACATGAAGAATGTTCCTGCCAAATTTCGACTCCATTGGATGAAATCTTGATCGAGTCGAAATCTGTTCGTGTCGATCACGGATCAGACCGAAATTTCACGGGCTTGGGCATACGGGCCTGGTCACGTGCCAGAGAGTGTCTACTGAGATCTGAGCAAAATATCAGCCTCCTACACATATAAATAGACCCCCAAAGCCAACAGAAAAGGGGTTCTTCTTCTTATTTGAGATCTCCAACGTCCAGACTCTGCCAGATTAAGATACAAACTAAATTGCTGCTGCTACCAACGAATTCCACTGCTGCAAACCATAATTATTTGCTGTAATTCATTGAATTCACTTGTAAACATCAAAGAAAGATCAATAAAGCAAACTACTTCAGAGTGGACGTAGGCAAGATCGCTGAACCACTATAAATCTTGTGTCTCTATCTATTTCTTTCTGTTTTAAGTTTACTATTCTTCATTTTTATCCTCTACAATACTTAGATTTTAGATCTGTGATTATATATCGCTGTTTTGTGTTCATACACTGGTGCTTTCACGAAATTTGGGGTTTGTGCCCATTTTTGGGGTAAACACTTTGGTGCTTTCACTGAGAACTGAACTCAGGATTCTATCATTTGGAAATTGAATTTGAAGGTTTAGAGAATTCAGATCTGAAAAGCTATGACAAGGAAATCAAATAGAAGACAAAGGCTAGAGAGAGGTCAGCAGGAAGGGAGTCAAGAGGCTTCCTCAGGTGCAAATCAGACATCAATCTACATCACCAGGGATGAGATAGAGACAATGATGAAAAGACAAGAGGAAATGATCCAGAACTTGCTTCTTCAAATTGGGCAACTGGGAGCGCAAAATCAAGGAGCAACCAGAGTTCAAAACGGTGCAGGACCATCTGGCATAGCTCCAGAACTAGGGGACACTTACCCAGAGCATGTTGACCCGATCCCAGGAGCAGTACCAGGAGGAGCTGCGCAGCGCGGCGCTGATAGAGAAGAAAATGCTCGTTCAAGAGAGCAGACTCCAGGAATCCCTCGTGAACTCGGGGGGCAAATCGGAAACGACGGACCAGGACTACGACTTGGAGATAGTGACAGATTGGCAGAGATGGTCAGACGAGCCATGAGAGGCGGACTAGTGAATAGAGATCTGGAGGATGTGAATAGGAGTCCCTTTGGTCCTACGATCAGACAAGCTAGGAATCCACCAGAATTCAAGCTACCAACATTGGAGACGTACGATGGAAGGACAGATCCTGCAGTGCATCTGACACGATACATGAGGCATATGGAGGTATTGGGGGCATCGGAGGAGGTCATGGCCCGATGCTTCCCATTGTACTTGACAGAAATTGCAGCGCTTTGGTTTAGACAACTAGAGAGTGGCTCCATAGGAACATGGACCGATCTGACTGAGAGGTTTATGAGGCAATTCAAAGTTCACATTTCGAGACCTAAGAATGTGATGAGTTAGGCAGCAATGAAGCAAAGAACCGGGGAGTCTTTGAGGAACTTTCTAACGCGATTCAATGCAGCGGTGGCGTCGGTGGATCGACCTGACCTATCCATGGTCTTGATGGCAGCTGTATCTGGCAAAGCTGATGGCACATAACTCAAGAATTCGTTAACAAGGGATCCACCTATGGATCTAGGAGAATTTTATCATGAAGCTGAAGGATTTTTACGATTAGAGGATGCAAATGCTGAAAGAGAAGAAGGAGAAGGAGTTGATGTTTATGCCGTCAAGGGTAAAGATCTTCCTAGCGCGGATTCAGGAACTGACCGAGGGAATCGAAAGGCTGAGGACAATAGTGATGGACCGATGCGACCACGAAAGTAACCAAGATTCACCTCTTACACGGAGTTGAATGAGACTTTGGAGCGAATCTACCAGGATACTAGGGGGCAGATTCCCCACCGAAGGCCGATGAGAAGGGATCCAACCAACAATGAAAGAAGATCCGACAAATATTGCTTATTCCACGAGCTGAACGGTCATAACACGAATGACTGCACACACTTGAAGGATGAGGTTGAAAGACATATCTGGAATGGTATGCTATCACAATATGTAAGAAGGGGAACGACAACGGTGGAACGGGAGCGACCACCACCTACACCTGCCGGGGATGGCTCAGGATCGCAGCGTCAGCTTGTCATCAATTGATTGGGGTAATGACGAATAAGTAGCAAAATCCACACCAACGCGGTTAAGTCATTTACACACGTACAGGACCGCGAACGATCCTCAGGCATGCTCTGATACGACTACTAATCGCAACGGTGTGAGCGTTTGCACTTTGATGTCCTTGTTTTCCTTTTATTTTCCATTTCTAATATTTGACCTGATTTTGCTGAACATTTCTGTTGAAAAAATCGTTTTGAATAAAAGCATGCCATTTGTGATACCATGACGGCTAAGCCACTTACACATGTAAGGGATCGCGAACGGTCCTCAGGCATGCTCTAAGACGGCGATAAACCGCAACCACAAACAACTCAGAAACTCACTCGAACGTGAAATTTGACGTTGTTAACACTAAGCCCCCCCCCCCCCCGGGCACACAAAAATCGCCGCGAACGGTAACAAATCACCGCGAACGGCACCCGACCGTGAACGGTCACAAATCGCCTCGAACGGCACCCGACCGCGAACGGTCACAAATCGCCGCGAACGACACCCGACCGTGAACGGTCACAAATCGCCTCGAACGGCACCCGACCGTAAACGGTCACAAATCGCTTCGAACGGCACTCGACTGCGAACGGTCACAAATCGCCTCGAACGGCACCCGACCGTGAACGGTCGCATATCACCTCGAATGACATACGATCCCGAAAGATCGTCATTCATGGTCAAATAAAACTATCAATTTCTTTGCAGGTCATCAACAGGATATGAACATCCAGCTTATGGCATTACAAAACACATGTTCTTATCACAAGGCATGTTTTGGGGGGAAAATGTTATCCCGCCTTTTGGCAAGCCCGTAACACCAAAAAATTGACTTGAAACCAGAGGCAGTTCGTCCCGAAGATTGGTCATACATGGATTAGCTATGGACATCGATGAATTTTGTCCGAGTTCGGATCAAGCTACAATTGATATGACATGTCAAGCAAAGCTACGAGAGCCAACGTTCCAAATTTCAAGTCAATCCGAGTTCGTATGCTCAAGTTACGATCAATGCAAATTTGGGTGAAAACTCGCTCCGCCGTGACTCGCTCCTCCGTGACTCGCTCCTCTATGACTCGCTCCTCCGTGACTCGCTCCTTCGACTCGCTCCTCCGTGACTCGCTCCTTCGACTCGCTCCTCCGTGACTCGCTCCTCTGTGACTCGCTCCTCCGTAACTCGCTCCTTCGACTCGCTCCTCCATGACTCGCTCCTCCGTGACTCGCTCCTTCGACTCACTCCTCCGTGACTCGCTCCTTCGACTCGCTCCTCCGTGACTCGCTCCTTCGACTCGCTCCTCCGTGACTCGCTCCTTCGACTCGCTCGAGTCGAAACAAAAGCGAGTCGAACCAAACAGCCTACCGAAAAACTCCAACTTGCATCGATCAGATCTCGAGATCTACAAGTCCAAATGCCACCAAATTTTCACAGCAGCTTAAGTACAACATGAAGAATGTTCCTGCCAAATTTCGACTCCATTGGATGAAATCTTGATCGAGTCGAAATCTGTTCGTGTTGATCACGGATCGGACCGAAACTTCACGGGCTTGGGCGTACGGGCCTGGTCACGTGCCAGAGAGTGTCTCCCGAGATCTGAGTGAAATATCAGCCTCCTACACCTATAAATGGACCCCAAAGCCAACAGAAAATGGGTTCTTCTTCTTCTTTGAGATCTCCAACGTCCAGACTCTGCCAGATTAAGATCCAAACTCCATTGCTGCTGCTACCAACGAATTCCACTACTGCAAACCATAATTATCTGCTGTAATTCATTGAATTCACTTGTAAACATCAAAGAAAGATCAATAAAGCAAACTACTTCAGAGTGGACGTAGGCAAGATCGCTGATCCACTATAAATCTTGTGTCTCTGTCTATTTCTTTCTGTTTTAAGTTTACTATTCTTCATTTTTATCCTCTACTATACTTAGATCTGAGATCTGTGATTATATATCACTGTTTTGTGTACATACACTGGTGCTTTCACAAAATTTGGGGTTTGTGCCCATTTTTGGGGCAAACAGCTTGTATTAGTAAACTTCTATGTATCTCGTTGTATAATTATAGTCTGAAACTCCGATGTATTATGGTGTAGTAGCTTCATGAACTACTATGTATATTATTTATTTTTGCTGCGAGATTCTGTATTATTCTGTCTGTGATTTTGTATCCGATTCTATATTAAAACCCCAAATTGATAATCTGTCTAATTTGAACGGTTTAAGTTGGACCAAGATGGTTTATTGTCAGCTTAAGTTGTTCGAAAAGGGCAGGTCATCTCAGCCCATATATGAAGATGAATAAATGATGATTTGAAAATAATTTAAAGTTGGTTTTAAACATGTTAAAATACCCTATATGCTCATTTATTTAATTAAATTAGATTAAATACGGAAATAAAAATATGCACATTTACGTGCACATCAAATACTCCCACACTTATCTTTTTATTCTTCTTCGAATAAACTAAAACTAAGATAAATCCGTTTTCGTAGGAAGCATGATTACATTGAGCGTATGCAACAAGTCGTTAAACCTCCAGGTGTCCGTAGTAGGACGAGTTTTGTCTCGTGAGGGTTTTTAGCGGATACTACCCACAAAATCCAAATGCAACATGAAATTTCTTAAATGGAAGATTTATTTACAAAGAGGTGAATGAAAGTTTTTGAAAATATATACAAATGAAGAATTTACTTTTAAATTGACACGAATAAGTTAAATATAAGTTCTGGTCATTATCAAGAAATTTAAGTCCTTTTACTCATCAAAACTTTAAACAAAAATTAAGTTATCATCACAATTAGACTCTAGTTTGGCTAGTTGTTTCGGTTGTTAACATAGCACAACTGTTAAATGGATCCTTAGTTGATTATCAAAGTTTTGCAACGTGGTATTTTCATTTCTTTTGAATAACAAATTGAATCAAATAAGTGAAAATAGTGCTTGGATTTCAATAGCTTACTCTCTCAAATTTTTTTTTGAAAATTTTATTGATATTAACAATATTTACATATGCCTAACTCGGAAAACTGAGGCCAGATATACCACCCATGCACTGCCTTTCGGGCTTACATGAGGGGAATACAGAGCATGGTGAGTGAACACACAAGTGTGTACACCTATCGACTGTGGGCATTATTAATGAAAGAATTTTTATATACGTACACCTAACTAAGATAAACTGAGGCCAGATGTACGGATCATGCACTGCCTTTCGGGCTTATGTGAGAAGGGTACAGAGCATGGCGAGTGTACACATTTGCGTGTGAATACATGACTCTTGGTGTTTCTTATTTTCACAAAAACCAATTTTTATATTTTTTTTATATTTTTTTCTTTTTTTTAAGAGAGAGATTTGCAAAATCATCTTAGCACCACTTAACTTAGAAGTTCAAAAATGTTATAGCCTTTACTTTAAATTAACCACTCTTTTAAACAAAGATTACAATTAGGATATACTTCATAATTATCACCTATGAATCTTCTTATATACTAGTTAAACCATCGTTACTTGTAATCAAACTTTATTTTTATTTTTGTTGAGACAAATAAATTTTCAAAAATTTCAATTTAATAACCAAAAACATATACTTATCCTAAAGTGTTTCTTCAAAAATAAATCAAAATGCTAAGAAGAAAATTTGTTTTGGGATATTTTTTAAAGTTTAGGAAAGAAAATGCAAAAAATAAACCATGAAAAATAAAAAATGAAGATGAGACTCCCCCTACACTAGGTTTTGACTGTGTTCCCACAGTCAACCCAAGTGAAAGGAGAAAAATAAAATAAAAATATGACCTATATTTACATGAAAATGAAACGGTTCTTATTTACACGACATCAGAATATATAGTGTTAAAGAGTAAATGAAACGGTCTTTCAAGAACCAATTCATTTGTCTCGTCGAGTATGAGAGACAAAGCTTAAGCCCAAAAAACAAAACCATAAAAGATCTAAAAGTTGAATGTTGATTTGGAAAAACGAATGTCGTTTTATTAAAAATCGTACGAGTTGTTTTATTTTCGTTGATTTTTGGGGTAGATAGAACAATTGGTTGAAGTTCAAGTTTATTTTCACCAAATTTTAATTCAAGCTCATCATTGAAAATTTCTTCGGAATTATTAATTTCAAAATCAAAATGTTGATTTAAATCTTCCCCTTCAGAATTCAATAACTCATCTTTGAAAATTCTAAAGAATTTGTGTTTACAAAATTCGTCTTCCTTTGTTGAATTATTCACAACTTCATTGCATATATCAGGTTCAAAATCCAAAGTTGTTGTATTCAATTTTTCAAAATTGGAAAAAGGAAGATCGAATTTTAAATTTGGTTCCACACTCTCAAAAGAATTAAAATCCAATTCAATCACCGCATTTTCAACAACTTCATTAAGATTGTCATTTTCAATTTCAAAAGTTATTATTTGAAAATAATCAATTTTGGTAAAAGGTGGATTATTATTTGACTCGTCACATGTTGGGATTTGATTATGTTGCTCACGTTGTTTCATGTATGTTCCAAACAACAAATCTTTGTGATCTTTGTGAATTTCTTCCATTTGCTCAACAAAATCCAATTTATAATTATTAATTTGAGAATTTGAAATTGTTGAGAACAAAAATTGCCCATTGCACCTTGGTTGAAACTATTCTCATTGCTAAAATTATTTAAAAAGTGGTTCACATTTCCATTTTGACTTTGAAATTCATTTTGGAGTTCGAAATTGAATTTGCATGGGTTATAATCAAAATTGTTTGAATTTTGAAGTGAATTCATATTTTGATCACTTTGAAATCCTTGGTTTGAGTTATTGCATAGATTACTCAAATTATTTATCATTTGATTTCGTTGTTCAAGTAAAGACCAAATCGTTCCAATACTCTTTTCAAGATTTGAGGGTTGATCATCATTTTGAAAATTTTGTGGTTCAAAATTCGAAGTGTTTGTACAATAGTTGTCATTAAAATATCCATGAGAATTTGGTGTGAAATTATATGGATTATATTTATTTTCACAACTATTGTAAAATTTTGGCGAGTAAGAAAAATAATACATTTTCAAAAATGGTTTTTTATAAAGAAAAAATATTTACCAAAAGGAGTTTATTTTTCAAAAGGGAAATTTGATTTTTGTATTGTTTTTTGGATTTTAATTTTTTTTCTTTTTTTATTTGTTTTTCTTGAAAAGATTATATTTTTCTTGGATTTTTGTTTTTCTAAAAAAACTAACTCAAGTAAAAAAAATTGGATTTTTGATTTTTGATTGAAAGATTTTCAAAGGAAAATTTACAATTTTTTTTAAATATGCATGAACTAATGCAACTAAATGAATGCAAGGACTTAATTACAAATTTTCTGCCTAAGTAGCTTCTAACTCAAAATTGTATAATCACACTTTGTCTTAATTCAACAAGATAGTTCTCAGCCAGATAACGGACAGGAGTTATCGGTGCACCATGAATCACCATAGCAATGTAACCGAAGGTTTAAGTACCTTCAGTGAATAATCCGTATAATATTTACGAATCATCGTAATATTTAAAACTGATTATTGTTCTGCTGTAGCCTAGATACCAAGAAATAAATTTTTCAAAGAAGAATACTTGTTGAGATACAATTAAGCCCTAGGTGAGCTTGTGACACCCTTAAGTCAAGTGTCTAACCGTTATTATTAACAAATTCTAAGATAAAATGCAATTTGTGGACCAAGCAAGGGGTGATGAAATCTCCCACCTTATGTGGATTTGGGTGTTGCCTTTAGAAAAGAAAAATAAGATGAAATGAATGCAAAGCAGAAATTAAACATGTATTAACAATTCAACTACGAACGAAATTTGTTTTTGTTTTTGAATTTTTTTTAAAGGCAAGCAACCAACAATGCAAAGCAAATAAAAAAATATATAAAGGCACGATACCAGAGCATGCATAATTATTAGCATTTTTTTATTTTTTTAGAGCGGTTTTTTAGCAAGCAATTTATTTTTCTTATCTACTTTTGCAACCTGAAATAACCTCACAAGTAACCTGAAATAGAGATGAATAAGATTTTTTTTTCAAGAAAGAAACTAAGACAGATATGAAATCAAAGCATTTTTTTTGAAAGAAACTAAACCAATTCACCAAACCATCATGAACTCAAATAAATGAAACCTCAATGATTTTTTTTACATATTAATTTTTAAAACAAAACAAAATAAAAATGAAAAGAACCAAAAACAAAACTCACTACCCAAGAGCCCAAAAAGAATTTATAATCAACTCTTTTTTTTGCCTTTTTTTATAAAGCTAGAAGAAAATTAAAATAAGCAAATCTAAAAGAGAATTTTTTCAAGGCCCTCAGCCCATAACCCAAACGGAAGACGACACACATGAAATCAAAATTGGAAATGAAACAAATCAAAACACATGCAATCAAAATCTCATAGTTATACCCAGTTCTTCTCAAATCGGCTCAATAAATCAAAATCAAAACAAATCAAAATCAAAAGGAAGTTGCGGCTTTGGTTGCGAGGTTGCTGTTGAAAGCATGGCTGGAGATGTTTGTAGGTTTCGTGCGAATTCGATTGTGGTGGCGTGGGTTAAGGGGAAGTTAGTTGGAAATACAGGTAGAGGGTGGAGGATGGAGTTTGAGTTTGAAGCAAAGGATGGCTGTGGTAAGTAGTGTTGTTGAAGGTAAGGGGATGGAAGTGGTAATGGAACAGAAGTCGGGAGGAAGACAGTGTGTGGAGGAGTGATGATGTTGCTATGATGGCAGAGGAGCATGTGGTTTGGGGAAATGCAACAGAGTGCAATAGTAATGTATCGCAATAGATTTGATATGCACAGAGTATGGCAAGCATGTGGTTTGCGGTAGTGCAACAGAGTGCAACAGTAATGTATGGCAACAGATTCTATATGCACAGGGTAGTGCAACAGTAATGTATGGCAACATTTTTGATATGCACAGAGTATGACAAGGACATGGTTGGTAGAGAGGAATGTTGGTGATCAGAAATTTGATGTAGTTTGTTGTGTTTGAAGAAATTAGATATGATCAATTGTATGCAGGCAGAAATGCAATGACTACAGTGAAGAGATATTGCATAGTGCATAGAGATGAAGTTCTGAGTGGTAGATTTTATTTTTTGTGGACGATTGAAATGCAGCAGTTTTTGTAGTGCAGTGATATAGGAGTGATGAAGAGGATATGCAGTGGTGTTGGTTTGTACAATAGGAGGAAATTGATGATACGGATGGAAGGGTAATTTGAAAGTAAGTTGACAGTAGTTTTGTTGACAGGCAGTGTTGTGTGTGTAGTAGTGTTGATGTGCACAGAGGTGATCAGTGATCTTGTACAGTGGTGGTAGTTTGTGGTGATGTAAGAAGGGTGGCAGACAGTTTGTTTTGGGGCAGTGAATGTTTGTATGCAGGATGAGATTGAGTAGTGGTTTGGTGAACGATGTTGTTCAGGGTGTGAAGTGGATGACTGGTGGGCATAGCAGTGGTTGTGGAGTAATAACAGAGGTTGGAGTGTGTTGAATGGTATGGCATAGGGGTTGGTTAAGATGATGGATGTATGAGTGGTTGTTGTATGTGGAGAATGTATTGGCAGAGGGTGGATGGGAAGGTGGTTATGTCGACATAGTTGGATTGGTTGGCAGTAAGGTGACTGTAAGCAGCAAGGAGTGAATTTTTGAGGTGCAGTGGGATATGAATGCAGGGGGGTTTAGGTGATTGAAGTGGTGGTAGAAAGTTACTCTGTGCAGTGGCAACATGGGATGCTTGCTGTGGCAAGGTTGGGGACTGGCACAGCGATGAATGTAACAGTGATGAATCACAGTGAAGTATGTGGTCAGTTGAAATGGTTGATGTGGTTTGGGTTAGTAGTTAGGCAGTAATTATGGCTGTCATTATGAGGAAGAGTTGTTTCTGCTTGAAGTTGGTTTTGTTAGAGGAGGAGCAGTTAATGAAGATGATTGGAGAAATGGGATGCATGTAGCGTGTGCACAGAGGATGTGCACAAGTGCAACTGCACAGTTAGAAATATGCAAATTGTTGTGGTAGTAGGGTAGTTTTGTAGAGGAAAGTTGTATGTTGCTGTGTGTAAGTGAAGTGAATGTGGTGAAGTTGAAGCTTGCCGAAGTGGTGGAAGGGCAGTTTTATGGTTAGTGCAGGTTGATAGGGCAGGCATAAAATGCAGTTTGAATGTTGATTGTATGGTGATTGCAGGTTGACAGGGCAATGAAACGTTGGTCAGTGGATATGCAATGTTGGTCAAGTGCACAGAAATTTGTTGTCAAGTGGTAGAAGGTGGGGTTGATATGCAATGTTGGTCAGTGGAGGGTTAATAGAAGAATAATGGAACAATGAAAGCTTGGGTTATGTGATGCAGAGGTGACTATTTGTGTGGCAGTTTTTTTGTACTGATGGTGAGTTGATCTGCAGTAAATGGTTTGATCTGCAGTGGCAGGGGTGAACTGGTTGTAGATGACAGAGGTATGTGGACTGTCAGGTGTGACATGAATGTGTAACAGTGGAACTGTATTTGAAGTAGAGTTGAAGTTGAAGTGGTACTATGTTTGAAGTAGTGTAACAGTGGGGTATGTGCACAGTGCACTGGTGGTATGGTGTGGTAGTAATGTAAATGCAAAATTATAAAAAGAAAATGAAATTGTAAAATGAAACTGTAAATGAAAAATTATAAAAGAAAATGAAATGGAATAAAAATGAAAATTTTCTTTTTTAAATGAAATTGTGTATAATTTTTTTTAAGTAGAAATGCAAATGGAATGAAACTGGAAAATAAGCACACAAACATAATGAACACAAAAATCACATATAAACACACAACAATTTTTTTTAAATGCAAATTAACACACAAAACAAACGCATAATAAAATCAAAAATATAATAATTCGAAGAATAGAAATAAAATCAAATCAAATTCCCCGGCAGCGGCACCAAAAAGTTATTTAACGGCTAATTCTCTATCGGATTAGAAAACCTTTGATAAAATTTTAATTAAAAATAACCGCAAGCGCACGACGTACAATTTTAGTATGTGGCGAGTACGGGTCGATCCGTAGGGAATTGAATAGATTTAAAATTTCTACTCAATCAAACCAAAAATTTGAGATGTGTTAACTACAAATTTCTAAAAACTAACAACAACTAAAAGTGGATAAATATATGAGAGTAGAGAGCAATTTAGAGGTAATTTCCTTCTCATGATCACATAAATCAACACAATTAAATTATGATCTCTCTTTTTTGCCTTTAGTGAATTTAGTTGATGTATTTATCATTAGTATGGCATATTTGTGCTATTAATTAGCACAACATAAACCATCAAACTTTAACACACCCTCTAAACCACTTGTCAACTCTCATGAAAATGATAATGAAGTTAAAAAATAAAGTCTATTCTAAGCATGATCTGTTAACTATTAATTAGTAATATAGACCATCAAATTTGATTATAAAATCCACTTCATTACCAACAACATATACATAGATGAAGAGGTAATTTGTGTTCATGTTTGTTTAAGCGTAGCATGTTTGGTGTCAACAACATAGGCTATCAAATTCAAAGCTAAACAACCAAATTTAACCACATCAAACATTTCCATTAAGCAGAAAAAGAGATCGAAAATTAGCAAAATATTGAGTCTACATGATTAAGAGAGCTTCATTACCCCTAAACTGAAGGGGTTTAGATTCTCATGTTTGTTATCATTTCAACAAATGTAGATTGCAACATAAACATAAACAAGAGGAAAATGCAAGCAAAGTAAGAAGAGAGCTTATTAAAATAAACTAAAAGCTAATCTGCTTGCATGTAATAAAAACTATACTAATTGCATAAAGTAAAAAAAGCATGAAATTAAATTGCATAAAAAATTACATGAGAGAAAAAGGCTAAGAAGCCATGAAAGAGAGAAAGAGAGTTTATATTTACAATTTTTGCCTACAACTAAACTAACTAAAGAGGAGGCTAAGAGCTTCGTTACATGAAACATAAGGAGTATTTATACATGCCTAAAACCCTAATCATATTTATAGGACTACCTAAATTAGCTCTCGAGGAAGTGTGGCCTCCAAGTTGTCACTAGCATGAGCATAATCCACCATTACATGTGCATGTAACTTTAATGTCCACTAACATGTGCATTAGCTCCTAATTGTAGATTATGGTAAATGGGTAGGTGGGGTCCTCCATGTTGCATGAAATGATTTATTTCCATCTTCATTTGTTTCATTTTCATGTGCATGCATATTTTTATGAAGCCTTTTAATATTTTTCCATCCAATTTCCTACAAATAAAAATAAACTGTGCAAATAGATATTCTCAAATTAATTCACACACAAAAAAGACCATTTTGCCCCTTATGTGAAAATGAATAAATGATGATTTGAAAATAATTTAAATTTGGGTTTAAAGATGTTAAAATACCCTATATGCTCATTTATTTAATTAAATTAGATTAAATATGGAAGTAAAAATATGTACATTTACATGCACATCAATATTTAATAGAAAATCCATAAATGGTGTGTTTGAGATAGTAATTAAAAATAGTTGTATGATTATTTTATCACAATATAATAAAAACATCATTTTAAATATTCCTTGTCAAGATGCATCGAGACTGGATATCGATGCATCCATTGAGACTAGATTAAATAACACTCTCCAAATGTTGGATAATGTCTTACTCATGACTGTTGGTGGCACTAAGGGGTTCTGTATTAAGAGTTATTGAATAACTATGGAATGACTCACTCGATATATTTCTAATGGTTAATATAACTAAGCTCAAACAGAAAATATCAAAGCGATTGATTTACACTGTTATATTGACTTGGGAATACCGTTGATCTTCAACTTGAAAGCTCTACTTTGATTATAGTCAAATAATGACACTATGTTCACTGAGTGACTATAGTTAGGTCGAGTGGAAGTATTGGAAGTTAAACAGTATTCAAGAGAGGATTAACCTCCTCAATTATATGAGGTTAGTATAATAGTCAGTTGAAGTCAAGTCAAAATCTATGGCTAGAGTAATTCGGTTAATAATAATTGTTATCATTGAACCAAGGATTTTGTATTTGGACTATAGAGTTGAATATGGACGATATTGGGTTTTTAATTGTTACCAAATTCCATAAGTCCAAAATGATATAGTTTTGACGAAAAGAATTGGTATAAATAGTAGTCACTACCGGTTAATGCTTAATAAAGTAAAATTTGATTTTATCGAAACCAAGCAAGCGAAAGTTTTGGCCAAAATGTCACATCACTTGCTAAGCGACGTGTGAACGTTAATATTTGAATAGTTTGAAATTAATCGCTGACCGAATTTACACCTCAGGAATCATACAACCGAAAAGTTGAACACTCCTTTTACCAAATGATTTAATTAATTTGTAATTGTTATAAATTAATTAGATTAATTAATATTTATGAAATATTAATTGCAAAATTTTATTCAATTTGCTAAACAGTATTAATAAATATGTTTATAATAGTTGCACGTGGCTCTATTGCGGTTGGCAAGGGTTCCTAGCTCCCCAGTAGAGGGAGAAGGTTCGAGTTTTGGTAGTGGCACTTTAGTGGCTTGATATTTGCGGAGGCATGGAATAATGAAAAAAATGAGATGAAATATCGGGATCAAAAAGTGCATCTATGCGAGTCTGATTTAAAATGGGGTGGGTTGGTGGCAGATCTTGCTACATCCTCAGCCTGTTAAAGTAGCTTTTACAAAAAATTAATCGATATTAAATATCCATAGATGTTTAAATTAGATTTAAATGCGATAAGTATTATATGAGCTAGAAATGGATTTGAAGCCGGTATAGGGCATATAATTATTGGTCATGGTATGACCAAGGATGGGTGGCTATAAAATGGAAAACGGGGCTTGGGATTTGATTTTGAAATGTAGAGAATAAGTAAGAGATAAAAATGGATCTTGACCCTACTTTATCTCTCTGGCTTCTCCTCTATAAATGCATCGTCTCACACACTTCTACGACTTTTTGGAGCCTCCATCTACCACATTTCTGGCCTAAAATCATCCCTATCCTCTCCTCTGTTTCTAAGCTTAAATCAAATAAAAAACACTATTCACTGTTCAATGGTCACAAGAGCAAGCACCTTGCTGAATTGGAATCTAGTTCAAGGAATCAATCTCTTCATTTCTATGTGTATTCAATAGGCTTTGGTGAAGGTATATTTTAGATCTATAATTACATATTTATGTTTTATAATTTATATATCATATGATGTTTAGATCGATAGGTGACGAATCTAGTATATCGGTATATCATCAAATTCAGAATGCTTGTATGCTTGTATGCTTATATGCTTATTTTATTTAGAAGAAAAAATTAACATACATATATACGCTTCTCAAAAACTCACGGTATATAAAAACATTTTTTTATTTAAAATTAATTTAATATATTATTTAATTTACATAGGTTTCATAATTTAAATATTAATATTATATTATACAAAACATGTTTTAAAATTGTATATAAATACTTTTATATCTAAAAGAAATTCAATTTTAAAATTAAGTTTCATAAATTCATAACATCAAAATATATATCATATAAAATATGTTTTAAACTTTGTAAAATTAAATTTATACTTAATAGGCTTTCAGCGTCAAAAATATAATATTAATTCATTAAATATTTAAAATTAAAAAAGAAAATCAATTTTGGCATGAGCATTATTAGTTACATATATATATATGTATGTATAATTTTGTACATATTATATATATATATATATTATTAAATCATTTATAAGCACATTTATATTATACGTTTATATAAATAAATACATAAAATTCAATTTTGTTTTTAGATTTTATGAAAAAATAAATAAATAAATTATAACTTATTTTTAAATGATTTTACATATATATACATTCATATATATATATATTTGCATATCTATAATTATATATATATATATATACACGCACACATTTATAAATTTCACATATATATATATACACATAATTTAAAATAAAAAATAAAAATTTATAAATGTATATATATTTGTAATATTTTATATAAATATATTATAGCACATAAGCATACATTTAGAAGTTATATTTCTGCACTCGAATGACTAACATGTCTATTGTAGTGTAAATCCCAACACTTATACACGTGCATGTCAAACCTTGCACGGATTGCTATGTTACACATGTACACACACACACACACACACATATATATATATATATATATATATATATATCTATACACGATACACACACATATATATATATATAATATAACATTAATTACATAATATAAAACTATATTATAAATTTTAATAAAATAATGATTTCATTTAAAAGTATTTTAGAAATGTTCTAAATAAATTAGACTCCATATGCCCAATAAAGAACCAAAATGATTAAAAAATTTCAAGTTTACTCATTTCTTCGGTTGTGGATTGGCCCTGTTCTAACACTGTTGGTCCCCCTCAAGACTGTCATGCCATCACCACTCGCTGTTGTTTGAAGCCGTGACTGGCAAGGACCACGATACCTACCCTTATGCTTACCCAAGCCAAGCACCACCATAGGTAAATTTTATAGTTATATTAAATTTTTAATATGAATTAATTATGTTAATTAGGTAATTATTGGTTTGATTATCCCTGTTTATCCACGATTATATTATCCCTTAAGATTATCTAATAATACATAATTAAAATTATCCTTTAATTTTAGGTTTGAAATATATGCAATAATAGATTATATATATATATATGTTATTAATAGACATAATAAAAGTATATGCACATACGCATATATAATTATATTTAATTACATAAAGGTCGAATATATTAAATATACCTTGATCGCACCATATTATGAAAATCCTAGATTTCCAAGCATCATACACCTCTTAGGTGCTTAATTTGGTCCTATTTGATAAATACCATATATGATTATTATATACATATTTTATCCGACATTTTACCTGGCTATATCTGGACTGATTGGACAAGTTAGTTTTGAATGTCATCAAGGCCAATAAGTGTAGAGCGATGATTGTGGAGTCTAGAAATTAAGTACAGATGATAATATGAAGCCATGATCGAACAGAATTAAGGGATATGCTATACAAAATGTTCAAAGTACGGAATATAACTTAATCTAGGAAAGGGATCGGCTATGATCCCTCTCTGCCAAAGGGATCAGATTACTTCAGCTAACCAAGTGCAGCTCAATGGAAAACAATCGATATCTCTAAATCCAGAATTCCAATGCATATGAAAATTTAAGAATAAGATATGGGGACCTTAGGGAGTCCACCATAGGGATTACACACCAAAAGGAGCAAGCAAGAGAGATCGGCCATCTTCCCTTTAGAGTGATCGGCCAGAATTAGGATACACATGCTGCAACAAGGATTGTTCAATAACTCAAGTTCTACAAATCCAATTTGCATGAAACTTGGAGGCTAGGCATAATACAGCATGGAGAAGCTCTCATAGGGATCGCACACCCCAAACTCCCCCGAAATAGGAATCGGCCCGGATCCCTTTTTCTTGGGATTTGGGCCATGCGATCCCTCCTGTAGGCCCCTATGGTTGATTTGGTTGCTAGAGTTTAGGTAGATGCAGAACAATTACCTCCTCGGAATGATGATGAAGTGAATGCACATGATATGCATCGAAAGGATGTTGTGCCAAGAAGGCATGGAATGGCCCGTAGACATCGATTGGACCATTCACGTGAGGTGGGACACGACTACCACATGGCTCCAACTATCCAAACGCCAGACTTAACGGCTATGATCAAGCAGCTAGTAAGGGAGAGCCAAGGCCTAACTAATGATGATTAGGGGATCTTAAGGAGCCATACCCCGTTCACTGATAATATCCTACACACGGAGTTTCCAAGGAGGTTTGGCATGCTGTCGATGCCTGCCTACTAGGGAAAAAAAGGAAACACATCATGAGATATGAATGGCTGATGGATTCGCATGAGCTGATGATACTACAAAATGCAGATGTTTTGCAATTACCCTCTCTGGCATAGCAACGTTGTGGTTTATGAGATTGTCTCCCCGACCAATCTCTAAATTTGATGATTTGGCAACAAAATTTGTGGAGCAGTTCCGTATGCATGCAACTCGCCCCAAAGATTTAATGTCCTATCAAGCATGATCCAGGCTCCAGGAGAGTCACTGAAAGACTATTTGGAGAGATTTCATACAGCCATCACAGAAGTCAGTAATCCAAATGACCATTCAATATTGAAGTTGGTAACAAGAGTGATTGACCTAGAATTGACTTTGGCAATTGGTTAGCTGGCAAACCACCAGCAACGTTGGAGTGTTTCTATGCAAAAGCAACTCAATATTTGAGGAAAGCGGAAGCTAGATTATCTAGGAAGAAGAATGTTGTGGGACCAACTGGAGAGGGGGTGCAGAGTAACATTACGGTGAAACAATCTGGGAAGAGTTACGGAAAAATTCAAGTAAATGTCCAAAATAAACCAAATCAGCAAAAGAAAGGCGGTGATAGGAACCGCGAAAGAGGGATTTTGGAAAAGGAAAGTCTAGGATTCCAATGTATGCTACCTACACAACACTGAATACATCTCTAGAGAACGTCTTATTGTCTACGTGCATACTATATAGTACAGGAAGCCACCTTCAAAAGAATCGATGGGGAAGCAGAAGCAGACTGGAAAATATTGCCGGTTCCACGAATGTTATGATCATAACATAAATAAATGTAGGCATCTCCAGGATGTTACCGTGAAACCGATTCGGGAAAGAAAACTACTACAGTTTGTTAAAACCTCACAGGATGGCGGGCAGGGGACATCCGACCCCAACCACGGACAAGCGCCGCACAGGGGCCTAGGAGCCTGCACAAACTGATGGAAGATTAGTGATCAATACAATAGTCATAGGACCGCATCCAATAGGTAAAACCTAGCATGAAATGTAGTGCTATGCTAGCTCAATCAAGCATATGAATTTTGAGTGTTGTTCAAGTACAGATGATGGAGCTCTAGCAAAACAACAGCATACAATGGCAGAAGACATTGTATTCAGAAACAGAGATGCAGAAAAGGTAGTGGCACCAACGATCGACCCAATGGTCATTTCGGCCATGACCTACCCCATCTTATGAAGAGGATCTTGATTGACTATGGTAGTTCCATGAATTTAATTTTCATAAAGGCTTACGATCAATGGAGCATGGAAGCCAAGGACTTGAAACTGTCAAACGCCCGCATTCATGGCTTTAATGGTGCTGCGATCGAAGCTTTCGGTTATGTCGAATTGCCCATAGAGTTATGAAAAGGTGACCACAGGAGAGTGCAAATGTTGCCATTTGTTGTCTTGGATGTTGACTCTCTATACAATGCTTTTCTGGGCCAACCAGAACTAGTTGAATTCCGAGCAGCTCTTGCCCCATGGTGGTTGACTTTGAAGTTCCCATCTGATAACGGTGTTGGAGTTGTGCATGGTGATCAAGAAATGGACGTCCCAGTTATGAAGCTAAGCTGAGAGAGGCCCAACGGAAGAAGAAAGGTAAGGTGTGGATAAGACTCTCTATATCCAAGCCACCAATGATTGACAACCAGTGCTTGAGCCTTGGCTTGGGCACCATAGTCATTTCTATAAAGATATAGATCCGAGGGATGATGAGAAAGAGCCCAAAGAAACCAAGGTCGCACCAGCTGAGCTGGCGATTGACATCACGGTCAGCCAGGACGACCCGTCACGGGTCGTAAAAATCGGATGTGTTCACCTGAACTCATTCTGATATGTATGGGATCTCTCCTGGCATTACAAGCCATGTATTAAATATTGACCCTGGGCATGTCTCAGTGAAATAGAAAAGGCGTAACATGGATCCGGTGAGATCTGTAACCCATAAAGAGGAGGTGGATAAGCTCAAATGCAATGGGTTTATTCGTGATGCCATCTACTCTAAATGGGTATCCAATCCCGTACTTGTGAGAAAGGCGAATGAAAAGTGGTGAACATGAGTTGACTATTCGAACTTAAACAAGGCGTGTTTGAAAGACAGTTTTCCCCTTCCAAAGATCGACCAGTTGGTAGACTCAACCACATGACACGAATTGTTATCTTTCTTGGATGCGTACTCCGGATATAATAAAATCCTGGTGCACGTCCCCGACCAGGAGCATGCTAGCTTAATTACCGACGTTTGGATTGTACTGCTACGTAGTAATGCCATTCAGACTGAAGACTACTAGAGAAACCTATCTACGCCTAGTCAACCGAATGTTTAAAGATCAGATTAGAAAGACGATGGAGGTATCTGTGGATGATATGCTCATGAAGTCACGACGATCAAACTACCACATTAGAGACTTAGCAGAGATCTTCGACGTCCTCCAATATTAACAAATGAAGATCAATCCTATGAAATGTTCTTTTGGCGTTGCATCGGGGAAGTTCTTGGGTTTCATAGTCAATGCTCACGGCATCGAAGCTAATCCCAAAAAGATTTGAGCTATTTGCAAGATCCAAGCACTAAAGACTATCAAACAAGTATAGAGCCTAAATAGGAAGGTTGCTGCCCTGAACCAGTTTATTTCCAAAGCCACCAGTAAATGTATTCCATTCTTTGACCTGATAAGAAGAGGGAGGAAGAATTTTGAATGGACATAGGAGTGTGAAGACGCATTCCAAGCTTTGGTGACCACTTAGAGAGACCTCCTATCTTGCCAAAGCCGGTGGAACACGAAGACTTGTATATCTACTTGGCCATGTCGGTAAAGTGCCGCACTGCTTCGTGCGGGGAATCAAATCCAAAGATCGATCTATTATGTTAGCAAGCAATTAATAGGAGGTGAAAAGAACTACCCAAAGATAGAGAAATTGGCATACTGCTTGTTGATTGCTTCTCAAAAGCTCCGCCTCTATTTTTAGGCTCATCCCAATCAACATTTACACTGATCAACCATTAAGACGGGTCTTACAACGATCTGAGACATCTGGAAGGTTACTGAAGTAGAACATCGAACTAAGCCAATTTGACATCACTTATCTCCCTCGGAGAGCCATCCAGGGACAGGCACTGGCGGACTTTATTGCAGAATTCACTATATAGGATGATCTCCTAGAGAGCGGTGGAACCCCTACCATTCGGTGGAAAATGTATATAGATGGAGCATCCAATGATCGATGTTGCGAAGCCAGAATCGTGCTATTAACTCTAGATGATCGATTAATTTGCTATTCTTCAAAGCTTGACTTCCCTGCAACGAATAACGAAGCTGAGTATGAAGCTCTGATTGCTAGACTCAAACTTTCCAGAGAACTGGGGATAAAATCTCCTGAAATCTTTTATGATCCCCGGTTGGTGGTATACCAAGTCAGGGGAGATTACCATGCTAAAGGACAATGACTTGCTTCATACCTTATCCAAGTCCAAGAGCTATTGACTGACTTTGAATATTATGACATCATGCAAATTCCCTAGGATCAAAACAAAGAGGCCGACTCATTCGTAAAGTTTGCTAGCATCAGGGATGCACAACAATATGCTTTTTTCTAGTCGAAGTACTAGATTCTCTGAGCATAAACCCGATGGAAATCGACTGTGTGCTAGAGACTGAGCCTAAGAAGGAGTCGTGGATGACTCCAATTAAAGATTATTTTCTACAGCGAGTCCTTCTCGAACGGAGGAATGAAGAGATAAATCCTCCGTAAAGCTTCGCCATATTTCGTTCAGGAAGGAGTCATGTATAGAAAGCGTTTATCCATTCTCTTGCTCCGGTGTATCTCTCGTGATGAAATAAAATGAGTCCTAAAGGAATTTCATGAAGAAGAATGTGGTGATCATACTAGAGGGCAAACCCCAGCAAAGAAAATATTATGTTATGGGTATTACTGCCAACTGTCAACCGAGATGCTGTTGATTACACTAAGTGATGCGACAACTGCCAGACGTACGCAAAAGTTCTGAGAGCTCCTCGGATGGAAATTACACAAATAGTCAGTCCATGGCCATTTGCTACATTGGGTTATAGATATTATTGGTTCCTTACCGATCTCAAAAGGTGGTGCGAAGTACGCCAATTATTGTAGTTGATTACTTAACCAAATGGGCTGAAGCAGAACCTTTAACCATGATCATAACGAAGAAAGTAATCAACTTCATTGTCTGAAACATCATCGGTCATTTTGGCCTTCCACGAACCATTGTAATTGATAATGGAACTCAATTCGACGGCGCTAAATACAAAGAATTCTATCTCGGCATCATATTGAAAAGAGATTTGCAACAGTTGCCCATCTTCAAGAAAACAGACAAGTTGAAGTTAAGAACAAAATCATAAAGTCCATTCTAAAGAAACGTTTGGAAAAGGCTAGAGGCAAGTGGGTGGATGAACTCCTAACAGCATTATGGGCTTACAGAACCACCCACGGGTTCGCGAGTGGCCTACTCCATTCTTCCTTGCTTACGGCTCCGAACCCGTCATTCTTATTAAACTTGAAGTCCCTTCTTATCAAGTGACCTATTATGACCCTAGAATGAATAGAGGTCTCCTCTTAGAATCCATAGACTTTATAGATGAGAAGCGCGAACAAGCTGATTTGCGGGCAGCTGCACATTGACCGAGTTGTCCGATGCTATAACACTAAAGTCTGACCTAGAACCTTTGAAATCGGTGATGTCATCTTGAAAATGGGTTTTTCCTGTCCTGTCACACATGAATCCTACTTGGGAAGGACAGTATGTCATTGAACAGAGGGTTGGAGATGGAACTTTACAGCTTGCGACTGTTGATGGCATCACGCTCCTAGGACATGGAATAGCGAGCATTTACGACGCTATTTCACTTAGTTTATTCTTTTTTATTTGGTTATATTTAATTTTTGAATTTTCTTTAGCATTTGATTTTCCAAATATGTAATAAGACAAATTATGCCATTTATTTTCATTTGGCAAATAAAGTTTGAAATTTCCTTCACATCTGTGATTATTGTAGCGTTACATATTAGTTAGGATACCCGACTAACTAGTATTGACATGTCCAAGCAGGTTCCCAGAGTTTGGAGCATGTCGATTACATAAGTTCACAATTAAACTAAACGAAATGAATGTGGTCCGACCATTCATTCAATGATTCTCGCTCACAACCCGATGGACAGAGTACCTAACGGGAAATGGATGTGACTTGACCATCCGATAACCAAATTAATCCCACTGTGCGATGGGACAGACATGAATCAAAAGCAATCATGACATGACTAATCACTCGCAAAGTCAAACCCCGAACTTGGTGGTAAATCAATCAATTAAGGAAACTATGGTCCGACTATTTTCCGAAGTAACTTAAAGTCCCTAAAGTATATATTAGAGTATAAACACAAATTGGGTGTGATTCGATCACCCGCCGACTAACTCTTATCCCTATAGTGCGGATATGAGTATAAACAAATAGATGAGCGTGGTTCAACCACTCACTATTCCATAAACTCCGACCTGAAACCAACATGAGGAGTATAAACTCCCTAAGGATGGAGTTCGACCATCCATTATCTAACTCTACTAACCCGAGACTGGCGGCCGGAGTATAATCACTTAAACCTCTGAATCCGACAGCATAACACTAGGGCTTGATCCTAGTGTTTAATACAACTTGAGGCCATGACCATAGCGAGGCCTTGAGTAAAAATTAACGGATGATTATCTGAATCAATGAACAATGAGAAATACATTGAATGGAAAAGTAATTGCTCAACTACTCAAATAAAATTCACATAAGAGTTCAACAGAAAATAAAGAACTTTTATTTGCATATTAAACTTGAAAATCGTAGTACAAGTTTATCCAAAAGCGAGGGCCGTACCTAAACAAACACAGCCAACAAAAAGAAATACAGGTAGACAAGCTATATACAAACTAAGCCGAAGTGACGGCTGCTTCTTTTGCCTCTTCTCCCTTTTAGATTTCTTTGGCGTGGACCTACGCGATCCTCAACCAATCCCTCTCTTTGATCCTTTACCACCCTTGGCAGGAAAGCTTTCAAAGATTAGAGGGAGTTCTCCGGGAACCGACCCACCGGGTGGAATGACTTGCAGTTGGACGAGATTTGGATCATCGAAGTCTACATTAACGGGTTCCGCTTTAGCTTTTTTCTTCAATGACTCCTCCCTCTCGACGTGCTCTTTCAAGCTGAGCTCATCAGTTTGTTTGGAGGCACCTGTGATAATGAAATCATCATATTCATCTAGCAGTGGCTGATTGTTGGCCTTTTTGTTAGCAAGAGCTCCAATAACTTAAGCATTGGGCCTTGGAATATCGGTAGGCATCGAAATTTTAGCGAGTGTTGGTTGTTGCTCCACAGCGGTAAAGCATCCTAGAGTTTGACTAGAGCTGGAAGACCTGCATATTCACGAGAACAAGCAAATAAGCCTAGAACTATTGGACATGAAGAACATAACCTCTAGAATAATGGAGAATAGAGCGAGATGCCTGTGTCCGGTTGACTTTCAGTTGTTACCGGAGTACTGCCTTCTTTAATAGGGGTTAGTACCTTTGATTTATAACCGGGTCTAATTGGATCATAGCTCGGATCTTGTCTCAAGCCAAGTGAAACTAATGCTCCGGCTGGTTGAAGTGAAGGGAAACCTTTGGGATCGGACTCCAAAGCTTTAGCAATGACTTTCCCTTTGCCAGAGGGTGCCAAAATATCAAAGTATCGGAGCCTTGCAATGGAGAGATCTAAATGTTCATTCCTATAAAGGATCTCTCGTACCAGTATTTCCTCATTCAAATCAGCTTCGCCAAGGGCTTTCTTCCTCATTTGAATGATATATTCCCAAGCCTCGACAAGCGATTCGAGGTAGCCCTCTCCAAGCAAACTCAAGTCACGATGGATTAGCACCTTGGCATTGTATTCAACAATCAGAGGATCGAACATGTCCTTAATCTCATTCTGACCAGTCTCTTTAGCATCCTCTAATTGGGCCTCAATTTGCTCTCTAACTTCATTACGGTCAGCTCCTTGCCTCTTCCTTAAGGGCTTCAATTTGAGCGAGCTGCTTTTCAAGTTTAATTTTCAACTCCCGAGCCTTGATGGCCTCTTTAAAATACTTTTGAGACTCCTCTTGAGCCGCAAGTTTTTCTTCCTTCTCTTTCTTAAGAAGCTCTTCCAGTTCCTCAATGCGGTGGGCTAGAGTGTCTTTCTCCTTTTGTAGTGTGTCCTTCTCTAGAGCAAGTACACCGCTGTGGTTAAGGGTAGCATCGAGCTCCTTTTTGTGAGCCATTTCCAGATGACTAACCACTTCGGATGTTTATTTAGCACTCTTCTCTACCACGGCTCTTCGTTGTCAACTCCGTGATCTCATTTTCTTAGTGTTTAATTATGGCTTTATCATGGATCGCCTCTAGCTTATGACGATCGATTTCATGTTGCCTTTCAGTAGACACTTCGGAGATTTTCTCAACTAAGTGTTGGAACGCTTCATGCTGCACAAAAGCATCGTTGACACATGCAAGCAAACTCGCTTTAGCACTCCTTAGAATTGTATAGATAGAAGGAAGAAACTTTAGCCAATCAAAGCGGGTTTTTGGAAAATTGACCCTAAGTTCGGCCAATCTTTCTGCCGTAAAGGCCTCAGGAGCTATAGTATTCAAAGCTGGATCGGAAGTAATAATAGGACGTTTGCTTGACAAGCGCTCGCGAGGCTGTCGAGAACAAGATGAACCCAAATGATGCTCGGGTGGCATATCGATTTGGGGAACATGAGAAGAGGTCCAATCAGCACTATGTAAGGGAGGATTAGGGTGAACTTCCTGATGAGATGATTGAGATTTGGACTTGTGCTTAGAGGATAAAGACTCCCTTGAACGATAGCTTCTTTCCCAACTGTCATCCCTTTCTCGGTGCCTGCCCGAATCTGAACTACGACTAGATCCATAATGTGTTGAGGAGCCCCTTAAGTGATCAAAGGCATGAGAATGAGACATAGCACCTGCAAACCAAACAAGAGCGTATAAGTAACCATCGAATAAAGGATAGACAAAAATTGTGCAGTGAAGTGCGCGTGATTGTGAGTGTCCTAGTGCCCCCCCGACAGACAAGTTACTATGTCTTGCTCATAGGAGCAGTTTCCCCTTTTCCATTGGAAGGAAGGTCATCATCGGTCCTTATAGGAGAATTAGCCCCCCGATGCTAATGTGGGGAAAGTCCGAAGTCTCGATGTCGTCTGGAATTGGTAGATTTGAGAATCCTTCCATCGAACTTTCTAAAGGCTGGGAGGAAGACACTTCTTTAACAGAGGTGATAGTGAACTCGGACTTTCTATTAGTTTTTCTCCTATGGAGTTTGTAATCTAACCTTTTCCCTTTTCTTGTTGGTGCCTGAGATTGCGTGCTTTATGATGATTTGACCACATGCGCATTTCCCGGAACTACATCATCATCACTAGGCATGTTGGCTTCATCACCTCTAATTTCACCTGCTTTTGCATCATCCCGAGCCTCCTTGACTGGAGGCATGACAGGGCTATCAGTGCCACTTTCTTGCTCCATGACATTTTTTCGCAACGCGGAAGCCTGATGCTGCGACCTTCTTCTAATAGCCCAAAAAAGATAACCAATCATCGGTTACAAGGGATCTGATGTCCTTGTCCTCAAGTGGGGTGGCACGGATTGCAGAAACCACCCCTGAATAATTACCACCTTCGGGTCATTGGTGGAAAACTATAGATTTCAAAGTATTTATTAGTTTAGGATATGACTTGAACTTACGAATCGGGAAATAGAGTGAAGGCAACACTTATGTCCTTTCAACCATCGCCTTGCGAAGTCGGGCAGACAATGAACGTGGAACCATTCGTGTTTAAAGACACCGAGCTTGTTCCAAGCACCAGTAAGAACTTGAAAATAGGGCGCGGGCTCGTCGAAAGTATAAGAAAGACTTCCCATCATCGCTTAAAATTATAGATGAACCTGATGTCTTCAGTAGATGGCGGTCATAACAGAACATCCATAAATAGCAAGAAAGTGCCATGAAGAAAGGCATGGTGGTTCGAATGTAGCCGAGCAGGAGCTATTCCTAGAAAATTTAGCATCTCTCGGATAAAAGAACTAAAAGGCGACACAATTTCGGCCCAGCATATAAATTTATTACATGCCATATACCCCTCCAGGGGCAAAATGGGTCTTGTCATTCCTTGAAGGGACTAGAACATCTCTAAACAGGATCCTATGTTTAGAGCATAGCTTACGGAGAGCGGCTTCACCAATTCTGGAGGCCAGAGAATCCATCGGGTTATCCAAAAATACGGCACCCTCTATAGTGTCAGGGGCAGGATCTATCTCTTCCACCGGAAGGATGGGAACGCTAGAGAAAAGGTCAAGTAGTGGACCAAAACTCTTCGGTTACTCATTTTGGTGTTCAGGAAAAAGTCTACCAGATACAGTCGCAGAAATTGACTCGCACCTGGATTACTATGCTCTGAAGGTTGTTTAGAAGACATTGCGGCTAAATTCCCTGAACGTTTGGAGCCCATATAAACTAAACTCACTAGATAATCAAGATTAGAAAAATTAACCCATCCCCCCATGCTAAGTGTAAACTAGTATAGTGTAGTGTCGTGCAGTACAAAGATAAACAATTCAAAATTAAATGAAAACGTAGTGACGAGACTATGGATTCCGACCAGAGTGTCCGTCATCAAAGGCTGTCTCAACTAATATTTAAATTAATCGGTTATGTAAGCTTTGGGATCAACTATTGACTTGTTGAAGTATAGTGTTCATTATTGAAGTACTTATGCTAAGTTGCAGTCCATATCAAAGTCCTAGAAGTTTAGTTGTTCAATTTCAAATTCAAAGTTGGATATGAAAGTCATGTTGTCCGTTATAGTCATATATTCAAGTTCATTAAGATGGTATTGGTTCTAATTGTTTGTACAAGTCTGCATGGAGTGGTTTGTTTAAGGGTTCAAGCTTGGTTCCAGGGCCTGGAATCGACTAAGTCCCCATAGTCGATTCCTCTCCTAAAGCAAACAACTGATCCCTCTTAACCAACATGACCGGTACCTATTCCCATATCTCAACATAGCTGATCCCTATGCCAAAACCAATTCGACTGATCCCTTTAAGCTACCCTAACACTGATCCCTTCTTTCTCATATTCACATTGATTCCCCTACTCCTCAAACCTCAATTCCATTAATGAAAATTGTCGATCCCTCTCCACATCGGTACACGACCGATCCCTTCCTCCACCTAACAACGACCGATCTCTTTCATAACTACTGCACCGATCCATATACTTAGCTTTTCTCGTCCTCCACTTCAACCTTTTACACCGATCTAAACTCGAGTAATGCTGATCCCTTCAGTTAATGAATTTCCATGCCTCATTTCCACAAATCTTCCACTCCTTACCTTCTCCTCATCTACCACCTCACTGAACCCAACGTCACCACCGTTCACCTCTTCTTCACCTAATTCGACCCATGGCACGACCGAACCCATCATCCCGTCATGAATCAAAGTTAAATGCAAGAAAACCTACCTAAATGTATAAAATACGAGTTATTCGAAGGGAGATGTTGAATTTCAATTCAAATCGAAGGTGAAGTAGTGGTTCAGAGAAAGAGAAGATGGCGGTTCTAAGGATGTAGGCGGTAATTGATTTGAAGGGAAGGGTCGGAGTTCAAATTGAAAGGAGAGGGTTTGTAGGTGAGCTTGGAGGAAACAAAGGCAAATGAGAAATAAAGTAAAGTGAAGAGATGAGGGATAAAGTATTGGATTATATATGAAGAATAATAGGGATCGGCTCGCTTAAGCTTCTCCTTGAAACTGAAATGTTAAGTCCCCACTGATTGGAAAGGAGCAGGTACGATCCCTACCCTAGGAGGATCCATTCGATCATTATATATATATATATATTAAAAAAGGAGGAAGAAAAGAGGGAAAAGGGATCGGATAGAAAATTTCTGGTCCCTATTATAACAAAAAAAGAGAAGAAGAAGGAAGAGGATCGAGTGCGATCCCTAAGCAAAAAAGGAGAATTCTGATCCCTATTATACTAAAAAAAGAGAAGATGGGAAAGAAAGGGATCGGCTAGAGGAATTCGATCCCTACAAACATAAATAAATATAGAGAGGAAAAGGATCGGGTACGATCCTTATGTGCATGCAAACATGTACATAAAAAATATATAAAGTAAATAAATACATAAATGCAATGAAATTCCATCTAATTCAATGAAAATTGGTAATGACCCGTGAGCATGCAAACGCATCCGGGAGCCAACAACAAGAACGTGTACCTGAACATGCATGTGTATATTCTAAAAATTCAATTTTTGAAATCGATAGAAATTGAATTCAAACTTGAAGCTTTCAAGGATGACGCTGAATCGGATAACCAAAGCTTACTAGTCCCGTAGAACCTGACATGGATAACAACTGACGGAATATAATCCTAAATTTATACGATTGGAAATCGACCAAGCATCATGACGGTCAAAGAGGGACATGACGCTTTGGGAAAATAATTCGACAGAAGGATAGCGACTATTTAAAAAACTGGATGGATTTCTTTTCGGGAACTCTAACTTGCTTCGATTCAAAGCACATCATGTTCAACATAAGCTGTACCTTGGGAGCAAGTGTTATCCGATATTTTGACCTGGCTATATCTGAACTGATTAGACAAGTTAAACTTGACTGTCATCACCAATAAGCCCAGAGCGATGATTGTGGGGTCCAGAAATCAAGTACAGATGATAATATGAAGTCGCGATCTAACGGAATTGAAAGATATTCTATACAAAATATTCGAAGTATGGAATATAATTTAATCTGGAAAAGGGATCGGCTGTGTTCCCTCTCTACCAAAGGGATCGGATTACTTCAACCAAACAAGTGCAACCCAATGGAAAATAATTGATATCTCAAAATCCAGAAGTCCAATGCATATGAAACTTTGAGAATAAGATATGGGGACCGTAAGGAGTCCACTTTTGGGATCGAACCCCAAAAGGAGAAAGCAAGAGGGATCAGCCCTCTTCCCTTTGGAGGGATCGGTCAGAATCAGGATACACAACATGTTGCAACAAGGACTGATCAATAACTCAGTTCTACTAATCCAATTAGCATGAAACTTGGAGGCTAGGCATAATACAACATGGAGAAGCTCCCATAAGGATTGCACCCCAAAAATCCTCCAAAATAGGGATCCTTATTTCTTGGGATTTAGACCATGCAATCCCTCCTGTGGGCCCCTATGGTTTTGGAGATCCTTCTACCGAATTTTCAGGGAGATGAATATGTTTTGGGTTACTACATTGTGACACATGCAGTGGTATAGTGAATGAAAATGAGATGTAGATGTTTTATGTTGTATTTTAGACAGCGAAGATTGGTAACATTTCAATAGGACATATCCTTATTTTGCCATAGAATCAAGTAATGTTAGACTTAGTTTGTGCACGGTGCTTCATTTAGTAAGCCTTATTCAATATGGCAAGTTATCCTAACATTTTACAATCTCCCTCCATGAATGTGCATAAAGAATCCATTCATATTTCAAATTGTAATTGTTCTCGGACCTAAAAATCTGATAAAAGGATAGACGTGTACTTGCAGCCTTTGGTTGATGAGTTGAAAATCCTATGGACCGAGGGTATTTATGATGTCAACAAAAGATCCAAAAAATGAGTCATATGGAGCCACCTTCCATTCCAAGTAGTGAATAAGTTTATGAGCTCGGCAAGGTTATCCTAAAGTACATGATAGAAAAAGAGCCAAAAATTCTTCGTAAATAGGAGTATCACAATTGGTGTAAACCAAGTATATTTTTAAGTTACCATATTATAAAAATCATAAACTTTGAACACAGTATAGACATAATGCATAACGAGAAACATGTATTTGATGTGAGTCAGCAGAATAGGGATCTTAAGGCTAAATTAACACTAGAGGGTGGATGAATAGTTCTTAATTGGTTATATGAATATTTTTCAAATTCTTTAAAATTCTACTTGGAATGATGTAATTAACAATCACAGAAACAATCACATAATCAAAGTATAGATTAAAGTAAATGCAGTAAAAGTAAAAAAGAAAGAAAACATTAGGATTTTATACTGGTTCGGAGTTACTCTACATCCAGTCCTGCACAATTCCTTGTACGGATTTCTTTTCAACTAGTAAATGAAAATACAATCTCGATTCAAGGCTATGAGACACACCCTCTAGAATCCCAACCTCTGGGTAGAGTCACTTAGATCTTTGATCTTGATTACAATTGATCCTATAACTCTTAAATAGCAATTTGATCTTGAGAGAGATAAGAGAAATCAGAGAGTAAATGAAGGAGAATTAAATTAATAATAATTGAATTTGATTCTGGTTAAATTTCGGTAGAATTTTGGCAAAATTTGATTTAGAAATCAAGAGAGTGAAAAGAGGAGAGAAGAATAAGAAAGTAGTTAATGAAAATTCATTTGGAAGTCTGGTATATATAGGGAAACGATGGTCACATCCATTCGTGAAGAGATACGATGAAAAGATACTTCTATTCAAATTTGAATTTTGAATTTTTTGGCCACTATGTCGACATACATGGATATGATATGTCGACATATCCCTTTGTATTTTGAAAAACACTTTAAAAATATTATTTTGAAAATATGTTGCTTTGTAAAATAGTTTGATACTTTGTAGAATCATTTAAATATATTTTATTCACATTTTAATCAAAATATAACTTAATAAAAATTTATAAAATAATTTTGAAAGAATTAATAAGAATATTCAATAATATATATATAAATTAATATAATTATAACTTATTAAAATATAAGCAAAATTTCAATATGTATATATACTTAAAAACACTAAAATGATATCCTTATAAGTAAAAGATTGAAAATCATTTTAGGAAATATTTTGAAAAGATAATTTTTAAAAAAAATATTTCAAAAATAATTTAAAACAAAATTAGAGAAGGCGAGAGAGATCAGGAAAGTGCTATCAAGGTTTCAACATAAATTCTATAAATCTATAATTTATCTGGAATATCTTGGAATCTTAAACTCTTTAAAACTTATGAGTCTTCATTTTTGAACTCTTGAAACTTTATATCAACATCTTGAATTTACTCTTGATACTGTATAGTCTTCTTAATCAACACCTGCCGAATATCCTGCCCTATATACTATATATATCTTGATAAAATGTTAGTATCTATATTTTATATAATTTCTTGAAGTTGTTATCATAAAAACCAATACCTAAGGTACTAACAATGTCCCCCTTCTTGATGATGACAACTTGGTATATAAAATATAATATAACTCCCCCTAAGTTACAAAAAAAAACCTTAATCTATACCTTGATTTTACATATTTCTCCCCCTTTGTCATCAACAAAAATAACTAACTAAAACTATAACTCCCCTTAACTAAGATACTTGTAGTAATAATGATAAGAATGATATATAAGAAATGATGGGTGATAACACAAATCATTAATAGTTACCATACCAAACTATATATTCATTTAATATCACAATACAAAGTAATCGCAATCCAGTCAAATCTTAAACTATACATATAAGTTCAAAGTAAACTTGTCTAATCAGATCAAATATACAAACCACACATTCAAAGCAATCAAAGCAAATCAAATATTATCTAACGTGATTTTCTAATGAATGGGGATTTGTGAATTGGACAATGAGGACAATAAGGGCAAAAGTTCCCTTTTTGTTCGACGAGATTCCCATCTCAATCGAAATATACTTCCTCGATGCATTGAACTTCGTCATCATCCTCCATGTGCTCTTCTTCTTCTTTTTCTTCTTCGTCGTTGATGCCATGAATGGGGTTATGAATACCCAAATGTGTAGAATCATCTTCCATAACTATCGGAATCGTAGGATTATCCTGTAACAACCCAAGATTTCAAGAAGTTGAATTTCAATTTTTTATGTGTAATCAATTGATAATTGACTTAAGTAATAAGAAATCTGTGAAATTACTCCTAAAAATATGTTTTATGATTTTAGAAAGAAGTAAGCAGGTGGTAAAATAAATCAATGACGTATAATAATTTTTGAAAGTGGTTAAAGTGAATAAAACATTATTAGCAAAGTGATTAAGAAGCAAACAAGAAATAAATTGAAATGAAATGAGTAACACAAACACTTTGCCCAAGACCATTTATGAATACTCTTTAATTGTCTAGAGTATTCTAGTAATTTGCTTCATAACTTATCAACTACAAACTCTTCTTCTTCTCTATTTTCATTTTTAGCATGAAACCCTATAATGGCCTCTCTACCGAAATTCATTAAAAATCAAATAAATATCAAAAAAATTATGAAACTTTAAATAGAGCTTCTCAACACCTATTTACACCAATACAAGTTATTAAAGTCCAATTTTGATGGATGGTGAAAGAATTGATAGATTGAGATATATTTGATGTAAAAGATGCTTGTTCAAAGAGTGATTTTGGGTATCAAATCAAATTATTTTGGCTTCAAAATTTTCAAGTGAGTTCCATAGACTTTTATTTCAGTTTATTATAAATATCTTGGGATTATATGGTAGAAAACATGATTTGTGCTGATATTTGTTGATGTGGTTGAGTTTTGATAAATTCTGTGTTTTAGAATCCTCTTTACTATAAAATTTATATTTAATTCATATTAAATTTAAAAATTCCCAAATTTTGATATGTTGTTCCTGATATTATCCAGCATATCTTTTCAAAATTTCATGAATTTTCATGGAGTTTTGAAGTGTTAAATTTTGTGATTTCCACAAACTTTTCTTGCCAGATTTGGGCAGCAAACACTTGTTGAATAGAAATTCATAATTAATTGTAGAAAATTCCAAAAAAATCTAAAATTTAGATACGTTATTCATAACACATTTTCGAATAACTGTTAGAAATTCCATTAAAAAATTATTATTTTTGATCCTCTAAATAGTCAAATTACAGAGGTTGTTTCCTTGGTACGAATTGTTTGCAAATGTTCAATTATTAGAATTTGCTTTCAAGATGGTTATTTCCATTCTTTACCCATGGTTAATCTTTTATTTATATTGAAAAGTGCAATGTTTGTTTTGGCAAGGAATATAACTAGAAAGAAAAGGAAAGAGATGCCTAAGGTATGAAATTTTGCTCTGTAGTTTACGCCGTCTATTTCAAAATAAAAAGGGAGTTTGATAATTTCTTGTAATTTCAAATAATGCAGACCACTTATTTAGGTAAACCTATGCAAAAGTTAAAGGGAAACATTTTAAAAAGGAAGGTTCTCATAGATTTGACTATGAAGAAGTATCCTTGTTAAGGATGAATGTAGCTAGAAAGATAAATAGAAATAAAAGAAAATAAATGCATAAAACATGCATAACCTCGCTAAACCCAAAAAGGAAATCATTATTGCTGCAACAAAAATGCATATAAATACCTGCGTTAAAAAGGAATTAGAAATCCAAAATAAAATGTATAACAAATGGTAATAATTGAAATAAAGGAAGCAAGGTTGAATAGACATTCAATGTGCAAATAATGGAATAAGAGTTATGAGAATTTAAATAGTTGAAAGGTTATAACTCTAGAAATAGATAAGCATTGAATGTGCAATGAATGAAATATGAGAATTTAGATAGTCACAGCCAATTTAGTGAAATTAATTAATGAAACTTAATAAAATAATTGTGAGGAGATAATGAAATAATAAAAGTGAGTGGGAAATTTATGTAAATTATTTATAGCTTGATAATTTATCTCGTCGGATTTTGTTTGATTATAATGCCTAATTGAAAGATTTAGAGTTGTAGGCTTAAAATTTAATGTATAAAACACCATCTACATATTTATAAATTAGAGAAGATTGACCAAAAATGTTAAGTACACCCAGATCTATAAATTTGTTCCATGTTGTTGGTAGTTGAATATGAATTAAATGCGGAATTGTTTTAGATCTACCAATTAGTTTGTTGTAAAATTTATTTCAGATCTATAGTTGTATTGAATAGTGTTAATGTGAATTAAGTTATTCTGATTTCATTGAAATGAGAAAGTTTCTGTATTCTAACCTGTTGAGTATGTAATCCGTTCAAATTCCATAAATTAATCAATCTTTGAAATGTGGCATTTGGATTACTTTGTGATTTCTTGTGTTATGGTGAATATTATAGAATCTTATAGTGGTCTATGAACTCATAGCTAGAAATAGCCTGAATCGGGGTTTGTTTTTATCGACAATCCTCGGGTCAAATCGAGGATTTATTGCAGGTTTAGCTGACATATTTTTGGGTACGAGGTGATGGATGGATAGAATCAACAGTTTTATGTATTCTTTTGTATTAGAAATTGATATAGTTATACTAGCTTGAAATATATAAAATAAATTCGAATATTGTATGAAGTATCAAAATGTGTAGTATACATATTTGCGTCCATAAGAGTACGATGTGACCTTATATGTGATGATGTTATTTTTGCATTGTTCTATCCTGGAAACACCCACATCACCTCATTCTCCGTGTTACTCGATAGTATTACACAGTAATTCTTTTGTGTAATATGGGTATAGAGGTGGGGAGTAACATTGTTGGTATCAGAGCAAGGTTCGAAACAATGTAAAAATTCAGAAGTACATATTTGACCTTAAAGGAGGAGGACTTAGGAAAGTTACCCAGTTTTCAATACAACTCTAATATGTAGTTTCTCTTATAAATGATTTTGAATCTCTGAAAATACGCGAGATTTCAAATAATTTGTATTATTTATTAAACGAAGTTCTTGCTTATTATAGTAAGTTTTATGAGTTGGAAATTTGGGAGGTTTTTGAAAATTGATACTTTACAAGTGATTCAAGAAAATTTGATAGAAAGTGATTTTAGATGGCTTTGGAAATATGGTACCAAATGTTTTGCCAAAAGTTTGGAAAGTGGAAATAATTTTAAAAGCGATGGAATGTTTTAGAAAATAAAATGGTGGATAAATTCTGGATATATGAATTTTATGTGATTTACAAAAGTTGGTTTCAAAGTTTTTGAAAATTATGAAATGGCGGTGGTATATTTAGAAGTGCTATGAAATATTTTCAAAAAGGATTTGGAAATTTATTGATTGTTTAATAAATAGTTATGGAAATATTTTGGAAGTAAAGTAATTTTATAGTATTTTTGAATAGTATGATTTAGATGAAAAATTGATATGGATATTTAGTAAAATATTTCCATTGGAAAGTATGTTTGTGAAAAGTACTATTTACCCATTTTTGTGAAATGATTGTTATCATTGGAAACTACGATGGATTGCGCTCGCGATTGTTGTGATGGTTTTTATGGTGTTGGAGTACCTTTGGGTGTGACTATCGGGGATAGGAGTCATACGACCATACACCAAATATGACCGACGAGTTGTGGTAGTTTGTAGTTATCCATCGATAGTTGTTTTTTCCTAGTTTTGGAAGATGATTTGAAAATTTAGAAAAAATAAATTTAAAATGATTTGAGATGACAAATTCGAATGTGATGGGGAAATATTTTGAAAAATGATTTTGGTGAGGTGGATTTCAGAAATATTTAGTGAAAATAAGTTTGCAAAATTTTTGAAATGTGATATGCATGACTAGGAAGTGAGATTTTATGTGGACTATGTTTTGCAAAAGCTTTGCGAATATTGTGAATTTCAATTTTTTAGAAATATCCACCATCTAAAATGTGTTTTTGGAAAAAAAATATATATTTCGTGATGTGTTTGAAAAGGACTCCACAATTGTAAACCATGATTTTGAAAATCTTTTGTAAAGAGATTCTGAAAAGGAAATCCACCACAATTATATTTATTTTGGAAATTTATGTTTGAAAAATACCCTAATGTTTTAAAGATATGGATTTGAAGGTATGTATATAAATATTTTTGAAAAGTACAAGTGTTTATGTAAATATTATAGATTTCGCCTAAGAAGAAATTACGAGGACGCAATTTTCTTAAGTGGGGAAGTCCGTAACAACTCGAAATTTCGAGAAGTTGAATTTAAATTTTTGATGCGTAATAAATTGATGATTAACTTAAGTAGTAAAAAATATGGTGAAATAACTCCTAAAAATATGTTTTATGATGTTAGAAAAAAGTAAGCGTGTGACGACCCACCTTTCATTCCACAGAAAGACACATCATCATTATGAAAGAAAGGGATAGAAAAGAGGAAAGATAGGAAAGAAAGAACTAAACAATATCAGAATCTTACAACGGAACGAATAAAATATATTACATCACATAGTTATTACATAATATACATCATCTATCAGAGTTACACAGCTTATACATCATATATTAGACAGTTATAAAGACCTGTCTATCATCCAATTCAGAATCCATTACAATACATCAACAAAGCGGAAACACAATATATCTACATACGCCGAAGCCTCCTGCTCCAAGTCTCCTCCAGAATTCGTCAAAGCTAACCTGAATCCCTTGACTACTCATAAAAATTTGAGTACCCAAGAGTTTAAGAAAACAGAAAATAAACACTGGGTCAGACATGGGTCTGGTGTGAGTAAATGGGTTAAAGTTGTTTAACTTTGGAAATCATTTGAAAACAAAGGTATCTCGTAAGACCACGCCACAAATAAACATGTCAGGTTTTTAACTTACGATAACCAAAACATTTGATAGGAAATCCAGTGATATTATAATAGTGTCTAGGGTTTTCCAGTAAAATAGAAAATAGCTGGAATGCTTGCATCTCACGTTCCAACATAGTTGGGCACAATCAGAATGTACGACACTTATTGGAGATTGGATTCCGTACAATGGCAGGGCTACTGGGGTACCGCCCGTCACAGTATCTGGTCTAGATCAGAGTACCGAGGATCCACCTTAAATCCCCTGCAACACAAGGCCGAAACTATCCCTTACTGAATAATCTCGAACAAGACAACCCCGCAGTTGGCGCGACCAACTTCCCACTAAGCAATATAAAAGGGAACTCTAAACAGGGGAAATCTTATCCTACTTGGGCGCGACCCACTTAGCCTTGCTACACCTCCCCTGTTTTAGCCATTCCCGGTTGATGAGGATTGAGGCTACAATTACCTTTTTAGAACACATATCTTGGAATGCTCATCGTCCTCCAATGACGATGGTCTGAAAGCATTCATCCATACAAGTCCGTTCCGGGTTCGAATGAAACCGAAGGCACTATCTTGCTACACTCATTTTGGAATCACCCTCAGAGTTAACGACAATAGCCCCTGCACTCTAAATTCTGAATCTTAATATTCACTTGAGATTTCACGACCTATCGTTTAATTTGGATCGATGTGGTTTTCGGATATCCAATTTGGAAATCCGATCTCGGTCTCATCGAAATCAAAAACGCTGTTTTAAAGTCCAAGTTGTTTAAGTTTTAAACAATTCAATTTATTATTTAGAATAACATATTCACTCAGATAGATAATTCACATCATCACAGATAGATAATCCATATTATCACAATTCAATCAAAGCATCTCATATCACAGAGCATCACATATCACATATCAGAGATATTAAATAATCCAAGGCATTCAATATCATTCAATCATCCATAAGCAAGATTAATTAGATGTACAATTCCTAATTAATTTAATTTAATCTCCAATTAAATTAATTACTAACTTTAATTACTTAGATTACCTTTAATCCTGCTTACTTAACATTAATTAATTATAAACCAATTAATTAATCATTTCTTAATTATCTATCTTAATTAATTATAAACCATGTATCTTAATTAATTAATGAAATTAATTAATCATTCCTTAATTATTCACATTAATTAATTACATCAATTAATTATCCTAAAATTACTTACATTAATTAATTAACCTCTAATTACTTCATTAATTAATTACATTTAGTAATTATCCATTAATTACTTACTCTAAGTAATTATACTTAATCAATTACTTTAAGTGATTATCTTTAATTAATTAATTAATTATCTCAAATTAATTACATTAATTAATTATCCCTTAATCTCTAGTTAGTGATTCTTAAATTAATTACATTCATTAACTATCCATTAGTTACTTTCATTAAGTAATTATCCTTTGATTATTAACATTAATTAATTAACCCTTATTAATTACATTATGTTATTAAATTTTAACTAATTTCACTAATTAATTATCGCTAATTAATCCCAACCTTAATTAATTACATTGGTTAACCTTCCATTACTAATTAATTAATTACTCTTTAATTACCTTCATTAATTAATTAATCTTTAATTACCCAAGACCCTAATTAATTAAAAGATAAATCATTTATCTTAATTAATTTTCTTAATTATCATTAAAATCTTATTTAATAAACCCTTGGAATCAATTATCATTAACTTAAGACCTTAAGTTTAATTAATAATAAAAACAGTTCATCTTCTTAATTACTACTTGATTACATTTTAATTAAGTTTTAAATAAAATTAAGAATTAACTTAATTAAATAGGTCAAAATAAATTACACAACTTTTAATTAACCAACATTTAAATATAAAAATATTATTTAAAAGAAATGGTTAAGAAAATTATTAAAATTTGATTATGTTTAACTTAAAAACTTGTTAACACCCTATATTTTACTCGAGACAAACTAGAGTTTACTCGTGCTCAAACCCGAGCCACCATCCTTCTTTCTTCTTCTTTTTTTAAAAACTTTGTTTGGTTAAATTTTAAAAACTGTTACAAGTATCATCACTCGCGTCTAACTCGAAAACGAACCCGAGACAAAACCTCTACTTCCCCGAGTCCAACCCGAGGTCTCCTCTTCTTTTTCTCGAAAACAAATACTGATACACAGCAAAACTACATGCACGTGCACAGATCAATGGCGACCCTTTGGTCATTGCCGCCACCACCAGCACATCGACGATAACCCCCTCTAACCATCCGTCCACCAAGATTTCCAAATCGCTCACAAAATCAAATTCGAACTCGATCGAACCCCACTGGAACGATACTGGTCGTCAAGAATCACCTCGACTCGCCGATTCCGATCACCAGAAGTTACGAAACTCCAACCATAGCTTCGCCACGAAACCACGCAACTATCCCCCCTACACCGGTCATGTCCGATGCCCCCTCGATGTCCCAAACGCCTCGCAAACCCAGTTGACCCAAACAGCACCTAAAACCCTAGAACGTCGTCGTGCCGCCGCCACAAAGGATGATAAATCCAGCAAGCATTTTTTCCAGAACCCCCGACCACCCAGCTTGCTTCAGTAGTGACCTCGACCACCCAAACCTCACCGGTCATCAAAGATCGACTAAAAACCTAAATCACGTTCAACTTGCAATTTCTCTCGATTTAAAAGCTTAAAAATCATGATTATATTTTTAAAAATCATAGATTTCGATAACAAATCAGACTATATACCTGAAACCATAAATCATTTAAGTCGAGATTTAGATATGTTTGAATTTTTACTGTAATTCTTCCTTTATGTTAAAATTACCCTTAAATCTTACCTGGAAATATTTTTAGATCAAATATCTTGTTATTACAAACAAATTTTGTTTATACATCTAAGTCTAAAAAGAATCAGGGAAAGAGATATTGGATTTTGATCAAGTTTTAAAATCTGTAAAGCTAGAACAGAGCAATCATATTGATACACAGACATGCACACCAGACATACAGAGATGCCAGCATAATTTACATTCATTCAAACAATTTTCACAACATACTTTAAGTTTCTATCACATGCAATCAAGGTTTAACAGATTTAAACATTAAAATGTTAGTTTACTCACTGTGAAAATATGAACAGAGAAGCTTCTTTTATGAAATCTGGAAGTTGCTTGATTTAGAAACTAGAATTTGTACTTGCTTCTTGATTATGATTTGCTTGCTGATGTGATCCTTGCTTAGCTTGCTTCAGGTTTGAAAATTTGAAAGAGGTTGTTTTGAATTTGATTTCTCTTTCTCTGGTTTTAGTTACAGGCTTTGCTTTCTTTGATTTGTTTTGAAAATGAAAAGATAAAAGGAAAATGAAAGAGAGGGATGGAGAGATATATAGCCTAGCTTTATTTATTTATTTTTTAAAAAAAAGAAGAAAAGAAAATAAATCATATGACACTTGTTAAATTAGCTTACATATGTCATTTTCATGTTATAAATTGCTTACATTTGTAATTTGCATGAATTTAATGTTATATATATATTTATATTAGATTTTCAATTTAGTTTTATATTTATTAATGTCTTATGTTTTTATAATTAAACATTCTCTTTTATTTATCTATATATAACTTAAATGAAAATGATATAAAAATCCAATTATACACTTATAAATAATTATACAAATATACTAGTTTTAAAATATAGAGTTTTTAAATCCAACTTATTTCTAAGATGTTTACATTTGAATTTCAAATCCAAATTCTCTTTAAAATCTACTTATATATATATATAAATACACATTTTATTTGTTTTGAAAAAGAATAAATTTTGGATCATTTTAAATAATTTATAAAAGAAGATTATCACATTATTATTGCCCAAAAATTCCGGGTCATCACATTCCTCCCCCTTAAAAGAATTTCGTCCTCGAAATTTAAAAGCAAAGATAATTTAATAATCCAACCAAGACTTTTGTTTTCAAACAACAAAGCATACATAACAGCCATATACTAACAACCATAGCAACCAATTCATTCCAACAAACAAACCTAACTATCCTGACACAATTCAGGATAAAGCCTTCCTAACACTATCTAGAGTTTCCCAGGTACAATC